>JASDDO010000012.1:513371245-514613489 GCA_030015575.1 Agapanthus africanus
CTTTCCTCGCATGGGGTATATATATATCAGAACCGATAAATCTCATGGTGTCTGCTGAAATATCAAATCAAGGGAAACCGGGTTTTTCAAATAATGCATAATTTCATGAACTCCCACGGTCCCCAAATCCAGAAAACATCATGAAAAATCCATATCACAATGCGAAAATCCATGAATATAATATATGCAACATAAACAGAAATGTAAGCATATAAAGGAAAAGCCGCTAATTAACTGCAACAAGTTAATATAAATATCATGCGGTTCCTAATTTTCACCAATTCTAAAATAACATCAGGTAAAGGTAAACATGTAGCTATAACCAGATGTATGTGAAAACATAAAGGTATAGCAAGATATATGTATCTACCTATAAGTAATGATGTAGTATACCCCCTGGGTATAAGTGAAATAGGTGTGCAAGGTATACCTGTAGCTATGTCATAAAGTGTGCATGTACCTATCACTAATGGTACAATACTCTATAGGTATACAGGTAACTAGCATGTAAGTATGTCAGAGCATATGTGTAAGCATGTAGGTATACAGGTATGCTATAAGTCAATGCGTAAAAAAATATGAATCAAAGTCTCAATGTCCCTAACCAAGCAATATCATATCTATAAGTGGGTTGTGCGTGACATGGCAATTATTGACGGTGTGTGTAGCATACAATCAGTGCTCGTGCAACATGAATCGTCAATAATATGTGCATTGTCCGAAGGATACTAGTCCAAGCACAACAATATCTAAGTAATAGGGTAAATGCGTAATTCTAAATATGACATAGAATATACGACAGAAATAGCATCTCTAGCCCAGACGCATAACGCCATGCGGGCGATTCCCCTGTAGATGTTAAATCTACTCACCAACGCTCCAAGCTAGGTGAATCCTACCACCTGTTTTCCCTTTGTAGCAGTGTTCGTAGTCCCCGCCTGCGAACCTAAAATTTCACAAACACAACACATAAGCAAAACATCCTACAATGACGAAAAGACAACGAAACGCGAAGAAAACGCCCGGAAAATTACACTGCGCGCTTAGCGCATCTATCGCGCACGACATCGGCCAAAAACCCAAACTGGGGTCGTTAAACTACAACACACCAAGTCTAGACCCTGATCGTCCCGATCGCGCAACACAACACAAACAATTACGAGGAATAAAATAGATATAACCTCGCAACGACCAATCGAACCCACGTCGGAAAAACCCCGAAACCTAGTAAGCAACTTATCGCAATATTTCGCACTAGTTTCAAGCTAACGCATATCTAGCGATTAAAAACACCTTATAATAGCTTAACTAAGCTATCTAAACCATTTCTAAATTTTTAACACTTGCTAAATAAATTTTAGCAAAAACCTAGTAAGCAAAATTGCATAATTAAACAAAGTATTCATTAACAATAATTAACATTTTCTAATAGGCTAAGCTTTTCCTAATCACAAATTAACACTTCAATAAAACATTAAACACTTAAATCAAGTTTTAAACTTAACTTGAATTTCTAAAACCATTTCTAGAATTTTGAAACATGAAATTTAAAGCTTAAATTAACATCTAATTAAGCTAGCATAAAGATTTAAACTTAACAATTAGAGATTAGGGTTTGGATTTTATACCTCCAAATAATTCAAAAACTTGCAACAAGAAAATCAAGATTAGCCTCCAAAATCAAGACTTCATGAAGAACCAAGCATGGTTTAGGGTTAAGGAAATGAAGAAAAATGATTATATTTGAATTTTTGTGATTTTATTTGGATTTTTCATGATTTATTTGTGCAAGAAATGATGAAAATGGAGTGAGAAAAGAAAAGGGTAGCCAAGAACAAGAAGTGGCCGGCCTTGAGGGTGTGGGGGTGATTTTGTGAATTTTTGTGAAGAAAGTTCTAGTAAAAAAACAATAATTGCTTCAATAAATGCATTTTGCCACCTTTCTTTCTTTTTCTTTAAAAAAAAATAAATCCTTTGACCAAAAAAATCTAGATATTTAAAAAGAAGGTTCTAAAATAATTGTAGCGATGATTTCGAAGAATTTTCATTTAGAAGAAATTTCCCGATTTACGTGCATATTTTACCGGCTAAAATAATATTTTATTTGGGAAAAATTCTATCTGAACCAAAACCTTCCAAATACCCCCAAAGTTCGCGCACAAGCTTTATTTTAGCTAAAATAGATGCCGGCAAGTTTCTACGGATTTTTGATCGAAATCGGGTTAAAACGGAAAATACCGTCAATTTTGCCCTAAAACGGAAAAATTCGCAAAACGATTTCTGAAACGTTACAGATTCCCCCTCGTTGTGAGGGATTTTTTTGATTGTGGGGATGCTCTTCCTCTGGCGCAAGCCCCTGCAGTTAATTACGTTACCGCATCGCGGTAACCATTTTCTCCTGCTCCAGAAGGTCACTTCATGTCATGTGTGTTTGTTTTATTTTTGGTTGCCCATGGATTGTATACGGAGACTAATTTGTGTTTTCTCCCGTAGGGCGTGGATTATTCCAAATCCATATTTACTTAGATTTGGGTTTGGTTTGATTTAAGGATCATTAGTCTCGTTTTGGGATTAAGGTCAACTTAAATGTTTGTTGAGGATACATTAGTCTAACTTTAGAGAAAGATCTACTCAGCATGATTTTGGGATCATTCTAACCCAACAAAAGAGAATTTAGGCTCTATTGCTTTAGTTTAAGGACGTTACGGTCCATAGATCACCATTTTTAGTATGAGGGTTTAGTTTAAGGATGTTGCAGTCCGCGGCTAGTTTAAGGACATCACGGTCCATTGGGGTATGCTCATGGGTTTGGGAGTGCATCCAAGAGCTGTTGGTTGTCAGGACCCTCCACCTCTCTGACATCGTTGAGGAATTACAATGGCCTGTATCAGAGGTGTGGAGAGATGTACCCTTGAACCGAACTTCAGATTGAAGGGAGAGATCATGGTGGAATGTACATCATTTTAGATGCCATGTGTCAGGAGATCATTAGTCATCTTTGAAACTAAGATCAATTTGGGGAGACCTGAGTATAGGAGGACTCAGTTAATTGATGGTCAAAAGATTTTGGCATCGGGAGACTTGGCTAATTTGGGCTAAGGTTGGCCTCTCACAGCGTTAAACACTGATATTTGCTTGGCACTCACGTGCTCCCACGTGAGGCTCTAAAATAGTGTTAAACACTATAATTTGGAGCGCTCACGTGTGACACGTAAGGCACCCAAAAATTGGGCATTGCTTCTTTGGGTTTATTCCCTTTTCTTTTATCAGCGCTAAGCACTATTGGGGGTCACTTGGGATCACATGAGACGCCCCAAAAATGGGAACTTTCTGAATTTATTCCCCTCTTCCTTTTACAAGTGCTAAGCACTATTAGGGGGTCATGTGGAATCACGTGACTCGATCTCAGTCGTCCATTTTTTTGTTCCTCAGAGGTGCTCACGTGGGAACACGTGATCTGTTGTTATAGCATTATACGCTAATCGTTTCTTTTATGTGCATGGAGATCTTGATCTGAGTTTTGAGCATTTCAGGTCCTTTGTTTTATAAGAATTAAATTCTTATGCAGGGTTAAACCCTAGTTTTATCAGAGGAATTAAATTCCTATATCTTTTGGAAGAATTAAATTCTTCAAACTTAGTTCTTTCCTCTAAGTTTTCGGACTGCATAACAGAATCTCCCCGATGAGAATTAAATTCTCAACTTGTGGGGAGATCTACTTCTGCAGACCTCAACCAGAGGAAGAACTAAGTTCTATTTTGGAAGAGTTAAACTCTAGTAAGAGGAGATAAAATTATCTCTAGGTCTTTTTTCTTACTTTGGGTTTCTTTCCTTCGAAGAGAACTCTTCTTTTCTTTTTTTTGTTTTTCAAATCTTATAGGGAGGTTTCCTCTGTACAAGACTTGAAGTCTTGGGTCCTTTATATAGTAGAGGCAAGTTTGTTGATTTAGTTAAGAAAATTTCTCGTTGAGAGATCTTAATTGATTTGGAGATTTTATCCACCGTTGGATCTTTGATCCAAAAACTTCTGTTTTACAGAAGATATTTTTCTTGTTTTTAACAAGATTGGGAAAATATTTTCCCATACAGAGCTTATTCTGTAGCTCGGTGATTTTTAATCACCATTGGATCTTTAATCAAACGGTGCTCTGTTTTACAGAGCGTAATCTTTCTTGTTTAGAAATATTGGGGAAATATTTTCCCATACAGAGCTTATTCTGTAGCTTGGTGATTTTTAATCACCATTGGATTTTTAATCTAACGGTGCTCTGTTTTACATAGCGTAATCTTTCTTATTTAGAAAGATTGGGGAAATATTTTCCCATACAAAGCTTATTATGTAGCTTAGTGATTTTTAATCACCATGGGATCTTTAATCCAACGGTGCTCTGTTTTACAGAGCATAATCTTTCTTGTTTAGAAAGATCTAAGGAAATATTTTCTAAATAGGGTTTTGATCTCTCTTATTTAGAATTTAATTCTATCGGCTCAGAAGGCATTAGGAACCCTCACGTGTAGCACGTGATCCCCATGGCATTAACTGGTTTTCTTATATGCAGCAGTCCCAGAGAAAGGTATCACGTATTGGCACGTGAGCTGATGTTCAAGAATGTCATGTGTGGTACGTGACCCCTGTTTCCCCTCAATAATAGAAGAGCAAGGCTCTGTTCAAAATTTGAAAAGAGGCAGCGCCTCACATGCCATGCACGAGGGCGCCAGCGCCAAGAGTTAAAAACTCTGAGGCAGCGCCTCACGTGCCCCGTACGAAAGCGCCGGTGCCAGAACTAAAAGTTCTCTGCCGTTGGATGAAAAATCCAACGGAGATGATAAATCATCAAAACACAGAATTAAATTCTGATTGTGGAAATATTCCTCAAATCTTCCTGAACAAGAAAGATTCCTCTCTGTAAAACAGAGCACCGTTGGATTAAAAATCCAATGGTGATTAAAAAAGAAAATCACCAAGCTACAGAATAAGCTCTGTAGGGGGAAATATTTTCCCCAATCTTTCTGAACAAGAAAGATTATGCTCTGTAAAACATAGCACCGTTGGATTAAAGATCCAATGGTGATTAAAAATCACCAAGCTACAGAATAAACTCTGTATGGAAAATATTTTCCCAATCTTGTTAAAAACAAGAAAAATATCTTCTGTAAAACAGAATTCCTTGGATCAAAGATCCAACGGTGGATAAAATCCCCAAATCAATTAAGGATCTCTCAATGAGAGATTTCTTTAACTAAATCAACAAACTTGCCTCCACTATACAAAGGCCCCAAGACTTCAAGTCTTGTACGGAGGACCCCCCCTAAACTTCAAGTTTAAAAAGAAGAGCAAGGAAAAAAAAAGAGCTTTAAGAGAGAAGAAAGAAGAAGAACTTTCTTCAAGGTAAATAAAGATAATAGAGATCAGAACATCTCATCTGCTTATCTAAAGGTTTAACCCTCATAAAAGAACATAGTTCTTTCTCTGGATCTGAGATCCATGAGACAAGTCTCCCACAAATGAGAATTTAATTCTCGTGGGGATGAATTTGTTCTTGGG
The DNA here is from genome assembly GCA_030015575.1 of Agapanthus africanus. Taxonomy (NCBI): domain Eukaryota; kingdom Viridiplantae; phylum Streptophyta; class Magnoliopsida; order Asparagales; family Amaryllidaceae; genus Agapanthus; species Agapanthus africanus. The sequence continues at coordinate 513,376,791 of JASDDO010000012.1, forward strand.
GATTGAAGATCCAGGGGAGAACAAAGAATTGAAATCTTTAGAAAAATGCACAAAGAAAGAAACAGCGTCAAGCGCCTCACGTGCCCCTCACGTGGGCACTGCTTAATAAAGAGTGCTTAGCACTCAGTGGTTGGCGTCCAGCGCCAAGCACCCCGTGTGCCCCTCATGTGGACGCTGCTTAAAGAGTGCTTAGCACTCAGTGGTTGGCGCCCAGTGCCAAGCACCCCATGTGCCCCTCACGTGGGCGCTGCTTAATAAATAGTGCTTAGCACTCAGTGGTTGGCGCCCAGCGTAAGCGCCCCATATGCCCCTCATGTGGGCGCTGCTCAACAAGTAGTGCCCAGCACTCGGTGGTTGGCTCTCAGCGCCATAAAGCGTGTTTAACATTCCATAAAAAAAGAAAACAAAAAAGAGGGTGAGCGTCAGAGCCGATATCAATGCTCAGCACTGTTTGCACAGAAAAGGGACCGAGCCCAAACAAGTGTTTAACACTTTATTCAAAGACTGATTGGGCTGAGTCCAAGTTGACCAAAAGTCCTTAATTCAGATCAACCGAGCCCATGTGCTCACAATTTTTCCAAATTGGTCTTAGTCCCAAACATGACTATTGATCTTCCAACGGACATCGGTTCAAGGGTGCATCTCCTCACACCTCTGATAAATGTCGTTGTAATTCTTCAGCGTCTTTAGAGAGGTGGTGGGTCCCAATAACCAACAACTCTTTAGTGTACTCTCAAATGGACGGATTCATCCCAATATGGACCGTAATGTCCTTAAACTAGCTGTGGACCGTAATGTCTTTAAACTAGCTATGGACCGTAACGTCCTTAAACCAAAACGATATAGCCCAAATTCTCTTTCGTTGGATCAAAAATGATCTTGAACCGCCGTTAAGTAGATTTTAGTCCAACATCGGATTAACGTATCCTTAACAAATATTTAAGTCGATCTTAATCTCAAACAAGGTTAACGATCCTTAAATCAAACCAAATCCAAATCTAAGAAAATACGGATTTAAACTAATCCACGCCCTACGGGCGACAACACAAATTAGTCTCCATATACAATCCACGGGCAACCAAAAATAAAACAAACACACATGACATGAAGTGACTTTCTGGAGCAGGAGAAAGTGGTTATCACTACACGGTAACGTAATTAACTGCAGGAGTTTGCGTCTGTAGGGAAGAGCGTCCCCACAATCAAAATCCTCTCACAACGAGGGGGAATCTGACGAAGTCTGCTACAACGGCCGCATCTATCCAAACTTTCGATACACGGTGCCATAAATCAACTTGGCATCTTCGGAGAGATGGATGGATAAAACCAAATAGCATCTGCCCCCAAATTCAGGCAAGACGACCTACGCAGTTCGTCTCTTCTTTTGGCGGTAAACAGATTCTGGCACGCCCGGTGGGACATTTTTCTCTTTCCACTCCACACTTCGTGTGTCGTGTTCACGAAAGAATCACGATTTAATATGGTTGCCCCTGGATTCGAGGTACTAAGATTTGGTGTCTTGCTCCATGCAGAAGAGAAGATGACATCGATGGCTTCCAACTGCACCAATTGCAACAGCAACTCCCACTCCGTCCCTACTGGAGGAGTGACTTATAGGCCCCAAGCGGCCTCCATCTTCGCAATGCCAGTAGAACAGGTGACTCAGGCCACCACTGGACTGTTCTTCGGGACCATTCTCCCTCCAATGAGCTTCAATACTTCAATATCATCACAGGAGGTTCCAAAGAAGTCCGTCTTTGATCGACTTGTAACCACCACGGCCCCTCTCAACGGGTCATCCAAGTTTGCCGCCTCAGTCTTCGATAGGCTGAGCCAAAGCTCCAGAGGACCCGAAAAAAGACCCGCAATACCTGAAGGAGTTATCCCGAAGCAGATAGCCATTCCAGCTACAGTAAACGAAGTCATCAAAGGGGCTTCTCCTGCTAAGGGGTCGGTCTTCGAAAGACAGGCCGTTCGAACTCCTGCTACAGGTAAGGTCATTACAAGTACTTCCCCTATTCGAAAGTCTGCCTTTGCAAGATTGACTGTTCCCTCTCAGAGGACGTCGATCTTCGATAGGTTGACACCAACAACACCCCATCAAAATAGGGGGCGTGACGAGGCCACTTCCTGTAACTGAACCATTACCATCTGCACAACCTGCTCGACGTCGCCACTGGCGCCGAGTAAGGAAGGCTGGGGACATTTCCTCCTCTGGACTTACCCTACCAGTTCCAATGGTGGAAATTGATGCTGCTATTCTAACTGGGAACAGCTTCAAGCTGCTCAGGAGGGTGCGCAAGAACTCTCCAACCGCCATATTGAAGAAGTCTCCTCCGCCTGTTGAAAACACAACACAGGTGAAGCCAGAACAGCCTCCTCAGCGGTTGTCCTCCAAGATCCATAAAGTTTGGCGAAAAGTCCAAGACTCTGTAATTGACAAAGATTACTCTCACCGGCTGAAGAAGACGAAGGCTCGGCAAGAGGAGGACCATCCTTCCGCCATACGACAGAAAGTATCATCTACGTGGGTGCCTGCTATAACGGCCCCCTCAACCTCGACCTCCCACAAAAAGAGAAGGCCTGAGAATCTCCCACTATCGGCGGCAAATATCAAAGGCAGTGGACCCAAACGCCCTAAGTCTGGCGGCATGATTGTGCATACCGTCTACATGGCATCCGGAAAAGAGAATAGTCGTGCTTCCGTGAGTCATCGACCACTCACACGGTCTCCGACGAAATCTCAGGAGCAACAACAAAAGCTCCAGGAGATGTTGCACTGGGCAGAAAGAAAACCCGGACGCATCATCGAAATAACGCCAGGAGCAGGAGACCGACACCGAATTCCTACGGAGGGTGCTTGAAAAGAAAGATAAGAAGGCCGCGGAACAAGCGGCTAATATAAAACATATGGCGCTTCTGTTCTAAGACATGGTTTGGATGATGATCCAGCCGGATTCTCCAGTTGAAGACCCTCCAATAATCATTGAAGACGATAGAGAGGAGACATCGAACCCTCCTTCAGTTTTATCGGCAGCCAGGGAGGAGACGATCTCCAAAGTTACCCTTGATGACTATATAGTTCAACAAATACGAGCTCATCAAGTGAACGAAGCAGCAGGCCAGGTCGTTAGAACTGGGCAACCTTACCTGGGCTGGTACGACCAAATTAAATATCCGCTAGGATATACAATCCCCAAATTCCATGTGTATAAGGGGACGGGCAATCCGCACCAACACGTTGCTCAATTTAGAGCTTTGTGCGGTAACACCGGGGGCGATGACAAACTATTGCTTCGCCAATTTGTTGGCAGCTTGGCGGAGACAGCATTTGAATAGTATTCAGAGCTTTCAAATGATTCTATCAAGACATTTGCAGAAATGGAGCTACTGTTTACACAAAAGATCGTAAGTGCTAGCGAGCGCACCCCGATCAAGGCATTAATCAATGCCAGGGTGAAGCCGGGAGAAACCTGGGTTCCGTACGCAATTCGGTGGCGGAACCTATGGTTGAAGTGTGAATAGCGCATAGAAGAAGCTCCTGCCGTGGGCATGTTCGTGGGGACCCTAGATCCTCAGGCAACTATATCCTAGTTTATGATGTTCTTCAAGCCGACCACCTTCCAAGTCTTGATTGACAAACTGGCCCAAATGGACCAGATAGGCCATAGGCCGTCCTATTCAAAGACAGATCCTTGGAATGAAAAGGGCAAAGGGAAAGCGACCTTCGTCGCCAACGCTGAACAACAACCGAGTGACCCGAAATCGGTTATTCGCCAAAACAACAGACCGCGAGCCCTCGAAGAGAAGTTTAGACGTCCTTACTCGTTTCCCCGTGATAAAACAAGGAGACTATTCGAACTGGCGGTGCACAACAGGCTCATCACTCTGCCGGATCCGAGACGCCCACTGCAATCGGGTGACATCAACAATCCCAATTACTGCCTATACCACCGAATAGTGGGCAACCCAATCGAAGATTTCTACGTCATTAAAATCTGGGTCGAAGACCAGTACCAACAGGGCAAGTTTGCGTTGTCCGAAAACTGGAAGGTAAACCCGCTACAGCAGCACGCTCCTAAAAAAATGGATACACCGGGGGTATCTTGCTCATTTGCGGAAGAAGCTCTGTGGGAAGTGGTCCTTTCAGCTAAAACTAAAAGAATGCTGAAGGATCTTCAAGCATGTCCAGCGATTAGGTGGAAAAGCCTGCTGGAGCCTGAAATTATTGATGGAATGCTGAAACCGCGCCCAACGCGAAAATTTGGTAACGATGGACAAAACCTCCAGGCCAAGCTTCCGAAGTCTTCAAAGAAAAAAAAGAAGGCCAAGAAGCCCGTCCAGCTCGACGGCAATCGTACGGGTCTGCAAATATACATCGATGCACTAGAGGAGGCACGGACCCTAGTCACACTGGAAGAATTCTTCAAGCATGTTCTTGAAAACAGAAACAGTGATATTGATGAAGGAGACGATTCTTCGGAAGAACCCAAAAATCATGTAGCGAGTTGCCACATGATCTCTCACTCGTCGATAAATAGCAAAGAAGCTCCTGACGTAGAGAAACCGGGGGTAGGTCCAGAGCCAGAATCCATGGAACCGTCAGATGACCGCATCGATAAGTTGCTGAACGAAGCTCTTCAAAAGAGCAAAGCTGATCGAGAACGTGAAGCGGCCATTTATGGAAAGGCCAAACGTCGGTGTCAGGCATGTTTCCCCCAATCAGAGCAAAGCACTGTTCAAAATTTGAAATTTAAACTGAGGCAGCGCCTCACGTGCAAAGCACGATAGCGCTGGCGCCAGGAACGCCGGCGCTAAGAGTCAAAGACTCTGAGGCAACGCCTCACGTGCAAAGAACGAGAGCGCTCGCGCCAGGAGCGCCAGCGCTAAGAGTCGAAGACTCTGAGGCAGCGCCTCACGTGCAAAGCACAAGAGCGCCAACGCCAGGAGCGCCAATGCTAAGAGTCAAAGACTCTAAAGCAGTGCCTCACGTGTAAAGCACGAGAGCGCTAAGCGCTAGAACTAAATGTTCTCCACCATTGTATCAAAGATCCAACTGAGATAAATAAATAATCAAATTACAGAATAAAATTCTGTTGAGGAAATACTCCTCAAATATTTCTAAACAGGAAAGATTGTGCTCTGTAAATCAGAGCACTGTTGGATCAAAGATCCAATGGTGATTAAAAATCACTAAGATACAGAATAAGTTCTATATGGGAAAATATTTTTCCAATCTTGTTAAAAACAAGAAGATTGTTTTCTGTAAAACAGAAACCCTTGGATCAAAGATCCAATGGTGGGAAACATTTCCCAAATCAATCAGAAATCTCTCAATGAGAGATTTCCCTAACTGATTCAACAAATCAGCCTCCCCTATATAAAGGACCCAAGACTTCAAGTCTTAAAAAGGATGACCCCCCCCCATAAACTTCAAGTTCTCAAAAAAGAAAAAGAGAAGAGCAAACTCTAAGAAGAAGAACCTTCTTCAAGGTAAATAAAAAGAAGAGAGATCATAGTATCTCCTGATAAATAAATAAGAATTTAGTTCTTTTTCTAGATCACAGATCTGTAAGACAAAGTCTTTCACAAAAACAGAAGAGATCATAGAATCTCTTTATAAAAAGAAGAACTTAGTTTCTTAGATCCATGAGACAAAGTCTCTTATAAACGAGAATTTAATTCTCAGAGCACAGAACTGACCAGAATTGCCAAAGAATCGCTTCAGCGCTCCAAGTCTGGCGCTCAGCGCCAAGCGCACCACGTGCTCCTCACGTGTGCGCTATTGCATAAGAAGCGCTTCAGTGCTCCAAGTCTAGCGCTTCAGTGCTCCAAGTCTAGCGCCAAGCGCATCACGTGCTCCTCACGTGTGCGCTATTTCAAAAGAAGCGCTTCAGCGCTCCAGGTTTGGCGCTCAGCGCCAAGTGCACCACGTACTCCTCACGTGTGCGCTATTTCACAAGAAGCGCCTTAGTGCTCCAGGTCTGGCACTCAGCGCCAAGCGCACCACGTGCTCCTCACGTGTGCGTTATTTTACAAGAAGCGCCTTAGCGCTCAAGGTCTGGCACTCAACGCCAAGCGCACCGTGTTCTCCTCACGTGTGCGCTGAGGGAACACAAAGTGTTTTTTAAATAAAGCCCGGCGCCATAAAAAGTGTTCAACACTCAGTAAAAGACAAAAAAAGGGTGTCAGAACCCAATTTAATGCTCGGCATTATTGAACCAAAAGGGACTGAGCCCAAACAAATATTCAAACACCCAAACAAATACTCAACATTTTAATCAAAACCGAGTGGGCTAAGCCCAAGTTGACAACAACTCCCTAACTCAGACCAACTGAGCCCATGTGCTCACAATTTCCCTAATTGGTCTTAGTCCCAAACCTGACTACAGATCTCCCAACCAACATTGGTTCAAGGGTACATCTCTTCATTCCTATTATATGTGTTGTTGTAATTCTTCAACGTCTTCAGAGAGGTGGCGGGTCCCGACAACCAGACATTCCATGGACTATGATGTCCTTAAACTTATGGACCGCAACGTCCCTAAACTAAACCCCCACAGACTATGATGTCTTTAAACTCCATTAGCTATGATGTCCTTAAACTTATGGACCGCAACGTCCCTAAACTAAAACGATAGAGTCCAAATACTCTTTCGTTGGATCTAAATGATCCCAAAATCCTGTTGAGTAGATCTTAGTCTAAAATTAGACTAACGTATCCTCAAAAAACGTTGGAGTTGACCTTAGTCTAAAATAAGACTAACGGTCCTTAAACCAATCCAAACCCAAATCTAAGAAAATACGGATTTGGACTAATCCACGCCCTACGGGCGACAACATAAATTAGTCTCCGTATACAATCCACGGGCAACCAAAAATAAAATAAACACACACGACACGAAATGACCTTCTGGAGCAGGAGAAAGTGGTTACCGTGATGCGATAACGTAATTAACTGCAGGGGCTTGCAAGTGCAGGGAAGAGCGTCCCCACAATCAAAAACCCCTCACAACGAGGGGGAATCTGACGAAGTCTGCTACAACGACCGCATCCGTCCAAACCTCCGATACGCGGTGCCATAAATCAACTTGGCATCTTCGGAGAGGTGGACGGATAAAACCAAATATCATCTGCCCCCAAATTCAGGCAAGACGACCTACGCAGTTTCGTCTCTATTTTCGGCGGCGAATAAATTATGGCACGCCCGGTGGGATCTTTTCCTCTTTCCACTCCACACTTCGTACGTCGTGTTCGCGAACAAATCGCGGTATAATATGGTTGCCCCTGGATTCAAGGTACTAAGATTTGGTGTTTTACTCCGTGCAGAAGAGAATATGGCATCAATGGCTTCTAACTGCACCAACTGCAACAATAACTCCCGCTCCGTCCTCGCCGAATGAGTGACCTATGGGCCCAAAGCGGCTTCCATCTTCACAATGCCGGTGGAACAGGTGACACAGGCCACCACTGGATTGTTCTTCGGGACCATGCTCCCGCCAATGAGCTTCAACGCTTCGGCGTCATCACAGGAAGCTCCAAAGTAGTCGGTCTTTGATCGGCTTACCACTACCACGGCCCCTCTCAACGGGTCGTCCAAGTCCAGCGCCTCGGTCTTTAACAAACTAGGCCAAAGCTCAAGAGGGCCCGTGAAGAAGCCTGCAATACCCGAAGGAGCTATCCCGAAGCGGATAGCCATTCCAGCTCCGATAAACGAAGTCATCAGAGGGGCTTCTCCTGCTAAGGGGTCGGTCTTCGCAAGATTGGTCATTTCAACTCCCGCTGCGGGTGGATTCGTCCAAACTACTTCTCCTGCTCGAAAGTCGGTCTTCGACAGATTAGACGTTCCCCCTCAACGGACGTCAGTCTTTGACAAGCTGGCACCAACAACAATATCTCCTCAAAGCAGGGGGCATGATGAAGCCACCCCCGTAACTGATCCAGTACCATTTGCAAGACGTGCTCGACATTGCTACTGGTGCAGAGTGAGGAAAGCTGGGGGCAGTTTCCCTTCCGGACTTACCCCACTAGCTCCAACGGTGGAAGTTGATACTGTTGTTCCAACTGGAAACAGCTTTGAGCCGCTCAGAAGGGTGCGCAAGAACTCTCCAATTTCCATACTAAAAATGTCTCCTCCACTCGCTGAAAATATTATTAAGGCGAAGCCGGAGCAGCCTTCTCAGCGGCTGTCCTCCAAAATCCACAGGGTCGGCGAAGAGTCCAAGATTCTGTAATTGACAAAGACTACTTCCGCCGACCGAATAAAATGAAGGTTCAGCAAGAGAAAGACCACCCCGTAGTACCATAGAAGGAATCGTCTATATAGGTGCCCGCTGTAACGGCCCCCTCAACTTCGACCGCCCATAAAAGGAGAAGGCCGGAGAAGATCCATATGTCTGCGACAAATCTCAAGGGTGCTGAATCCAAACGCCTCAAGTCTGGGGGCATGGTAGTCCACACCATCTACATGACTTCCGGGAAAGAGGATAGCCGTATCTCGATGGGTCATCGACCTCTCACCCGGTCTGTGATAAAGGCTCAGGAGCAACAGCAAAAGCTCCAGGAGATGCTAACGAAGATGGCCGCGCTCACTGGGCCGAAAGAAAGCCCGGAGACGTTGTCGGATCAACGCCAGGAACAGGAAATCGACCCCGAGTTCCTCCGAAGAATGCTCGAGAAGTAAGACAAAGAGGCTGCGGAACAAGCGGCCAACATAAAACAAATGGCGCTCTTGTTCCAAGACATGGTCGGGATGATGATCCAGCCGGACCCTCCAGCTGAAGTTCCCTCAATAATCGTTGAGGACGACAGAGGGGAGACATCGAACCCTCTTCTGGCCTTTTCATCCTCCAAGGAGGAAAAAATCTCGAAAGCCGTGCTCGATGATTATATAGCTCAACAGATACAAGCTCATCAAGCGAACGAAGCTGCTGGCCAAGTCGTCAGAACGGGGCGACCATATCCCAGCTGGTACGATCAAATCAAGTACCCGCCAGGATACACAATTCCTAAGTTCCACGTGTACAAGGGAATAGGCAATCCCCATCAACATGTCACTCAATTCAGGGCTCTGTGCGGCAATACTGGAGGTGACGATAAGCTATTACTTCGCCAATTCGTCGGTAGCCTAGTGGAGACGGCCTTCGAATGGTATTCGGAGCTTCCGAACGACTCCATCAAAACATTTACAGAGATAGAGTTGCTATTCACTAAGCGTTTCGCAAGCGCTAGCGAACGCACCCCAATCACGGTGTTGATCAATGCCCGAGTGAAGCCAGGGGAGATATGGGTTCAGTATGCAATTCGCTAGCGTAACCTATGGTCGAAGTGCGAACAGCGTATAGAAGAGGCTCCTGCAGTAGGCATATTTGTGGGAACCCTCGATCCGCAGGCGACCATATCCCAATTCATGATGCTTTTCAAGCCAACCACCTTCCAGGCCTTGATTGACAAGCTGGCTCAAATGGACCAGATGGGCCATAGGCCTTCCTCTTCAAAGTTGGAGCCTCGGAATGAAAATGGGAAAGGGAAAGCAACCTTCGTCGCCAATGCTCAGCAACAGCCGAGTGGTCCAAAACCAGCTGATCGCCAAAACGATAGACAGCAATTTATCAACGAAAAGTTAAAACGTCCTTACTTGTTCCCTCGGGATAAAACAAGAAGACTGTTCGAACTGGCGGTGCGCAACAGGCTCATCACTCTGCCAGATCCGAGATGCCCACTACATCCAGGTGACGTCAACAATCCCAATTACTGCCCCTACCACCGAGTAGTAGGCCACCCAATTGAATATTGCTTCATCTTCAAAAGCTGGATCGAGGACCAATACCAACAGGGCAAATTTGCACTGTCCGAGAACTAGAAGGTAAGCCCATCGCAGCCGCACGTTCCTAAAAGGGTATACATGCCGGGGGCATCATGCTCATTTATAGAAGAAGCTCCATGGAAGGTCGCTCTTTTAGCTAAAACAAAAAGAATTGGTAGCGATGGGCAAAGCCCACTAGAACCTGAGGTCATTGAGGGAATGCTGAAACCGCGCCCGACGCCAAGAATTGGTAGCGATGGGCAAAACGCCCAGGCCCAGCCGTCAAAATCTTCGAAAAGGAAGAAGAAGACCAAAAAACCCGTGAAGCCTGATGACAAGCGCACGCACCTGCAAAAGCAGATTGACGCACTAGAAGAATATAATCAGAAGGCGCAAACCCCAGTCACACTCCAAGAATTTCTCAACAACATCTCTGAGAGCGGAGAAAACGACAATGACGATGGAGACGACTCGTCAGAAGAATTTGAGGATTATGTGGGAAGTTGTCACATGATCTCTCATTTTCCAATAAATGACGAAGAAGCTCACATAGAGGAGCTGGGGGCAAGAGCGGTGCCAAAATCCTTCGAACAGTCTGACGAGTTGATCGTCATGCTGCTGAACGAAGCCCGTCAGAAGAGCAAGGCTGATCAGCAACGTGAAATTGCTATATTCGAAAGAGAAAAGCGTCGGCATCAAGCTGAAGAAGTCACGGCGGGGATGAGTCGCAGAGCGTTCCAACCAGATCGAAGCATGCCCGCGGCAGACAAAACCAAGCTTAATGTAAGGAAACGGTTCGCTAAAGCCCTGTCAATGGGAATGAAGCTACCATCTCCCAAAGGAAATACTCCTGGCAGTATACACCTTGACGAAGCGGATGCACACCATAACTACTGCTTATACCATCAGAGGACTACACACCCTATCGAAGAGTGTATGGCCTTTAAAAACTGGTGGCAGGGGTATGTTGCCCACCGACAACAGTTCAAGCGAATGAAGCGCAAAACTCGTCCGGAGCAGAGAAGCACGACAGATGAGCGTAAAAGAACCGCCGGCAACTGTCACATGGTTGATGGTGGGGGATCGCAACTTCTCACCTTCGGGAGCGATTCTGATGAAGAAATATCCCTCGGCCCTCTCTTCAAAGAATCCACCTCAGGAAAGGAAGAAGAGACGAAGAACTGCGAGAACATTCAGCTGTGTAATCGTACGTTGCCTGAAAAAAATCTCGGGCATTCAAACAAAGATTCGAATATAAAAGATAAAGGGAAGGAAAAAGTCCCTGATGATATCACCCTCGATGACCGAGTCGTCGAAGAGCTCACAGCCAAAGACCCACCCAAGAAAAACAAAGTGGATTACAATGTTCTGGCACACTTGAGAAAGATACCCTCGCAGCTAAGCATTCTCGATGCCCTTCTATTTTCTAAAGAGGCGCGAGATTCTCTAATCAAGGCACTACAAGAGCCCGACCAATTTCAAGCTTTCCTTGCCGAAGAAAAGATGAAGGACGAGCTGGAAGAATTGTACACAGCCGACATCACGTTCGGTGATGAAGATCTCCTCCTCGGAACGTGCGAGCATAACCGTCCCCTGTATGTCACCGGGTACTGCCATGACATCAAGATAGGGAAGATCTTAGTTAACAAGGGTCCTCTGTCAATCTCCTGAATGTGAGGGTGCTAAAAGAAATCTGCAAGAGCATTCAACACCTCGCTCAGGATAAAATCACTATCTCCGGATTCGACTCCCAGTCATCACGGACGCTCGGGTCCGTAATACTGACGTTACGCTTCGGGTCGCTCATCACCGACATCAAGTTTCATGTCGTTGACGCCAAGACTTGCTACAACGCTTTGCTCGGCAGGCCGTGGTTACACGAGTACAATATCATCCCTTCTACACAACATCAGTGTATGAAGTATTTTAAGGATGGTCATGAGTATACCGTAACGGGGGAGCTAAACCCATTCTCCGTGAATGAAGTCCGCAAATATGAGGATGCAACGTATTTCTTGCCAGACTTTGAAGACACGGAAAGATGCCATAAACTGGAGAATAAGAAAAAAGCTATCACCACTATTCCGGTCTTCAGGAGCGATACCGAGGAGGAAGAAGAGATAGTCTATTCGGGGCCGTCCTAATGCAACAAGCCGGGACCATCTACCCCTATTCTGGTTTTTTACAGTGACTCTGAAAACGAAGTCAACACAGTGTTCTCGTTCCGTCCATCGGTGCGGGCCCTCACTAGAGATGATCGGAGTGTGCAAATCGCGATGGTTCCGCAAAAGCATTACAAAGAGCTCGATGCACTTGATACCTATAGTGTGCAAGAACTGCAGACGTTCTACATCCCTCCCAGGCGAAAAGATGAAAAGGCGATCCTCTTTTATCGATCCATGGAAACTAAAGTGGAGAAAGAAATCTGGCATGATGCCGATTCTACGCTTGACAGACTCCAGCCCATCCGTCTGCCCAGATACTACACAGAAGGATTAAAAAGGCTGTTGAGGCGCCAAGGTGTACCCTTCAAACAGACTGCTCGACAAGCTCAGTTCTACAATAGGATCTGGACGTCCCCGGAACTCAGCGAAAATTGCCCAATGGGAGAATGGAAATGATCAGGCTTGGATATGTTCGATCCAAGAAACGAGAGCGATTCCATGGCTGCTACGTTATACATGACTTCGATGAAGAAGGAGATGCTCTGTTAGAAGACACTGGGATTGAACCAAAATGAAATCCTGTCGTAAAAATGCCAAGTCCGTCGTTTGAAGAACAGAAGGACAAGCTAATAAGCGAAGCGGGTCAAAAGATCCGGGATGACCACAACCGTGAAATTGCCATTTACGAGAAAGCCAGGACTCATCGCCTCCTTCAGCAGGCTACGGAGAATGACGATGCCCTTCATCGCCAGTCCGTCATACAGAAGACCCAACGCGGAGGGAAAAACAAAGTAAAGAACGGAAAAAACATTTGACAGCGGCAAAGCGGGTCCAAGAAACCACGCGATCGAGAATTAAGCAGCCGGAATCCATCTCTAATGAAAAAGATGGGTCGAGCATATTCGTTTCCCTAAGACAAAACAAGGAAGATATTCGATCTTGTCATGAAACATCAAATGATTACGCTCCCGGAGTCCAAACACCCCGAACAAGCAGACGAGATCTCTCACCCGGATTATTGCTCCTATGACCGAGCGATAGGACATCCTCTCAAAAACTGCTTCACATTCAAAAACCGGATAGAAGACCAGTATCAGCAAGGCAGGTTCACTCTATCCAGCAGTTGGAGGGTAACCCCACCACAGAAGCATGTTCCAAAAGCAACGTACAAAGCGAGAGTATAACCAGATCAACATCGGTCTTGGAAACGATCTCGTACCTGTCACGCGATAACGCTGTCAGAAGAAGGAGTACGCGAGGATATGGATGACCTCTCCTGGTGCTTCGAAAATGAGGATGAAGATGAGTTGATCTCAGAACTTCCACCGGCGCCAAAAGAGCTGGAAGATGGAATATATACTACTGCGGACAACCTAAGAAGAATCGACTTGGGGACGGCAAACGACCCGAGGCCTACGTTCGTCAGTGAGCTGTTGTCCGAAGAATAGGTAGCTACGCTAAAAGACGTGCTCATGCAGTATAAAGACTGCTTCACATGGAACTACTCCGAGATGCCGGGGCTAGATCCGGAAATAGCTATGCATAAATTGGCGATATCCCCGGACGTCAAGCCAGTCAAACAAGCACCGAAGGGAATGCGGCTCGAACTTGAAATGAGCATCAACGCCTAAGTCAAGAAGCTAATCGACTCCGTCTTTATCCAAGAAGTTCAGTATCCTGACTGGATCACCAACATTGTCCCGGTGATGAAGACAAATGGGACGGTACGCATCTGCGTAGACTTTTGGGACCTTAACAAAGCTTGACCGAATGATGATTTTCCTGTACCAGTTACCGATATGATGATAGACAACACGTCTACCCACAAAGTCTTTTCCTTCATGGATGGATCGTCATGGTACAATCAAATAAAGATGCACCCCGAAGACCAGAAGCATACCGCTTTCCGGACTCCCCTGGGAATATTCTGCTACAAAGTGATGCCTTTCGGCTTGAAGAACGCCGACGCTACCTATTAGAGGGCCATGACAAAGATTTTCGATGACCTCATACATGAAATCGTCGAATGCTATATCGATGACCTCGTGGTGAAAAGCAAGTCATACGAGGAGCATTGGGAGCATCTGAAGATCGTGTTTCAGCGCCTTCGGAAATACAACTTGAAGATGAACCCTCTGAAATGTGCGTTCGAAGTTTCCTCGAGCAAATTCCTAGGATTCATCGTACGACACCGGGGCATCGAGATAGACCCGTCGAAGATCAAGGCGATCATGGAAATGCCTCTGCCAAGAACTCTTAAGCAACTGCGGTCTCTCCAAGGAAAGCTCGCGTATATCCGGCAGTTCATAGCTAACCTCTTCGACAAATGCCATCCCTACGGTCATTTAATGAAGAAGGGGACCCCGTTCGTCTGGGATCACAAATGCCAAAGCGCACTGGATGAAATCAAGCAATACCTGCAGAATCCGCCTGTACTGACCACCCGGTCAAAGGAAAGCCACTCATCTTGTACACAACCGCCATTGAAGGTTCTTTAGGCGCGCTATGGGCACAGGAAAATGACCAAGGGAAAGAGAGAGCCCTCTACTATTTGAGTCGAGTTCTTCTGGGGGCAGAAAACAACTACTCCCCCATCGAAAAACACTGCCTGGCGTTAATCTTCGTGATAACGAAGCTCAGACACTATGCGTTGGCGCATGAGATCCATCTCATATCAAAAGTGGATCCTCTCAAGTATTTGATGTCAAGAGCCATATTAACGGGACGGCTCGCTAAATGGGCCCTGCTATTAATGGAATTTTCGATAACATTCCAACCCCTCAAGGCAGTGAATGGCCAGTCCATCGCCGACTTCCTTACTGAGCATCTTATACCTGCCGATTCACCCCTAAATTGCGAATTGCCAGACGAGCACGTGTTTGACACGATCGACAGGGAGAAAGGAGAGAATGACACCTGATGGGAACTCTACTTCGATGGGTCATCTTCCATGAAGAAGCGAAAGCACAGCGCCCCCATAATCAAATCTATAGTAGGCCTTATCTTCGTGACTCCACAAGTAGGGATAATGCGCTTTGCCTTTTTCTTGACAGAGCTGAGGACAAACAATGAAGAAGAATATGAGGCTTTGATAGCAGGTCTTGAGATCGCTATCGATATGGGAATCGAGCACCTCCTCATATACGTAGACTCCCATCTAGTCGTTAGTCAAGTAAACAGTGACTATCAAACGTGCAAACCAGAGTTGGTGAAGTACGGTGAGAGAGTACAACAATTGCTGACTCAAATCCCTTCATACGCCTTAGAAAGCATACCACATGTGGAAAATAGCAAAGCGGATGCATTAGCCAACCTCGCTAAAGAACTGGCTGACGAAAACCTCGATGATGTGAGGATCGTTGTGCAGAGCCGTCGGGTTCTTACACCAGCAGAAATATCTCCGAAGTCGTTTGAAGAAAGGAAACGACCGAGCAAACAGCCCTACAAATAGAAGACCAGGAAAAGGCCAAGGATTGGAGAGAAGTCTTTATAGTCTACTTCAAATCTCGTCAAACATTTGAAGATGCATCCTCAAGACATCAGCTCATGAAACGTGCTCTGTCTTTCTCCTTCGTCAACGATACTCTGTATAAGAGATCGTTCGACTCTCTGTGGCTAAGATGCCTGGGACTAGAAGAAGCAAGGAGAGTCGTCCAAGAAACTCACAACAGGCTCTGTGGTTCTCATCAAGCCGGGCCAAAGATGAAGCTGAAGATCAAAAGGACGGGTTACGATGATTCGGGACTGCCTTGAATACGCGAAGCGATGTCATTCATGCCAGATTCATGGAGACTTCATCCACCAGCATCTAAACCCGCTACACCCAACAGTGCTAGCTGGTCGTTCGAAATGTGGGGAACCGACATAATCGGGCCCATCGAACCAGCGTCATCCAGAGGACATCGGTTCATATTGGCGGCAACTGATTACTTCTCTAAGTAGGCAGAAGCAGTACCGCTAAGAGAAGTGAAGACAGAGAATATTCTCCATTTCTTCAAGACACACGTCATCTACCAGTTCGACACTCCGCGATGGACTATCTCCGATAACGGGCCAGCTTACAGAAGTCACAAAATCAGCCGCTTCGTACAGCAGAATAATATAGACTGGGGATACTCTTCGGTCTATAATCCCCGAGCTAACGATCTAGCTGAGGCTTTCAACAAAACCTTGACGAAGATCATAAAGAAGACGATGTCCAAAAATAAGAAGGACTAGCACGAGAGCCTGCATGAAGCTCTCTAGGCTTACCAGACCACGTTCAAAACGGCTACGAATACAATGCCATATGCGTTAGTATTCGGCACAGAAGAAGTACTCTCCTTAGAGATAGAGCTATCCTCTCTATGAGTGGCGGTTCATTACGAGCTAACAGACGAAGAGAATGCTCACCTTCAGCTCGAGGACCTCGAAGCCCTCGATGAAACTCGTCTCATGGCGCAGCAAAACCTAGAAGCTTACAAAATAAGGATGATGTGCTCATACGAAAGATTGACTAGGCCGAGAACATTTCGCCAAGGCGAACTCGTGCTGGTGGTCAAGAGACCTATAATCCCCAATCGTGCCAAACGGGGGAAATTCGAACCAAACTATGAGGGCCCATACATCATAGACAAAGTCTACTAAAGTGGGGCTTACTTGCTCATGAATATGCATGGTGAAAGACCTTTCAGGCCAATAAACTGTCGGTTCCTGAAAAAATACCACGCCTGACGAGTCACTGCCTAGTTTAACGATAGTTGACGACACCTATGTCCGCTCGCTATCTTCCCAAGCTCAAACTCTACAAGTAATATCCAGCGAAGCCTTGCCTCAAAATCGCTACCGGACCGAAATGTCCCTAAACTAACGATGGACCGAAACGTCCTTAAACTAACAATAGACCGTAACATCCTGAAACTAACGACGGACCGAAACGTCTTTAAACAACTACAAATAGCAGCATCTTAGGGATGACAAAAAAATAAAAATAATAAAATAAAAAATAAAATAATATATAAAAAATAAAATAAAAAAAATAATTAAAAATAATTAAAAAAACGGTACGTCCATAAGCAAGATGGGCACAGATGAAAACCCGAAAGGGCTTCGTGAGTAAAAACGGCAGGGCTACCGGCGAGTTTGTGAAAACCCGAAAGGGCGCAGACTTATAAGGTCCTCTCAATCATGTAAGGAGAAAATACCTGCGTGAGATCCTTACGACTCACAAGGCAGCAACACACTTAGGGATCCCCACGATTCCTTAGGAAAAATTACACTTACGAGATTCTCATGACTCGTAAGGAGAATGCTCTTGTGAGACCCTCATGGCTCATAAGATTCGAAAGCCTTAAGCTACAGGAATCTGAACCTGTTATTAAGCCATCACATTTCCCAGAATGCCCTACAAACGGTTCAATATTGACCCTTGGACAAAATCCACGGGCACAAACATACGTCTCCACCATCAAGTCCCACCAACGACGAGGAATGTCCTCATTTGGTGAACAAACACTTATAGGTCCTCTCGACTTACAGGAGAAAATGCTCTTATGAGATCCTTACGACTTATAAGAGACCATACACTTAAGAATCCTCACGATTCTTAAGGATAAAACGCACTTACGAGATCCTCGCGACCCGTAAGGAGAAACATCTTTATGAGACCCTTACGGCTCATGAAGTCAAAAGCCTTAGTCGACAGAATCCTAACCCTGTTTGTTAAGCCGCCTTTGTTCAAATCGACAGAGGCAAATGATGATTCGCTCCTGGCAACGTTCCAGTAGTAGTGATGTTGATGCCTAAATCGGTAACAAATTCCAAGTCCTTTCACGGCAAATGATGATTCGCTCATGGCAATATTCCAGTTGCAGCGATGTTGATGCTAAGATTGACATCAGATTCCAAGTTCCATACTCGCAGCAAAAAGTCAGTGAGCTATAAATGCATATGAAATAGCCAAAATGATAGGGAAACTTGCAACAAAATCAGCAAGTAAAGGATATGCATATAAAAATAGCCGAAATGATTGGGCAACTCGTAATAAAAAGCAGCGAGTAAAAAGAAAAATAGCCAAAATGATTAGGCAACTCGTAATAAAAAGCAGCGAGTAAAAAGAAAAATAGCCGAAATGATTGAGCACCGCGAAAAATAGCCGAAATAATTGGGCAATCGCGACTTTCGTGATATAAAAAGCTGAAATGATAGAGCACCGCGGAAAGAAATTAAAAAAATGAAATGAAACTTTTTGCCCTACAGGCGAGTCCATACTGACCCCTGTATACAATCCATGGGATAAACGAAAAGGGAACCACATGTCCCCCACCAGATCATGTCAAAAGGGAAAGTCAGAGCTCGACAACAACATCTGCATCCCAAAAGACAAACAACGACGTTCCTCCTCATGCCAGTAGGGCACGAACGCGACGCCATCAATCGGAACCACGGCAAAGTCCCCAGCTCCAAGACTCTACGGTTCACAGACAACCTAAAGTCAGCCGCGACACCGCAGAAAGCGAAGCAAGTCAACCCGACCCCATCTCAGAAATACGTCAGCAAATGACCATGTCATGGAAATACGTCATCCAATGACCCCGTCTCGGAAATACATCAGCAAATGATCCCGGAAATACGTCATCTAATGACCCCGTCTCGGAAATACGTCAGCAAATGACCCCGTCACGGAAATACGTCATCCAATGACCCCGTCTCGGAAACACGTCAGCAAATGACCCCATCGCGGAAATACGTCATCCAATGACCCCGTCTCGGAAATACGGAAATACGTCAGCAAATGACCCTGTCACGGAAATACGTCATCCAATGACCCCGTCTCGGAAACATGTCAGCAAATGACCCCGTCATGGAAATACGTCATCCAATGACCCCGTCTCGAAAATACGTCAGCAAATGACCCGTCGTGAAAATACGTCATCCAATGACCCCGTCTCGGAAACACGTCAGCAAATGACCTCGTCGCATAAATACGTCATCCAATGACCCCGACTCGGAAACACGTCAGCAAATGAACCCGTCGCGGAAATACGTCATCCAATGACCCCGTCTCGGAAACACGTCAGCAAATGACCTCGTCGCGGAAATACGTCATCCAATGATCCTGTCGTGGAAATACTTCATCCAATGACCCCGTCTCAGAAACACGTCAGCAAATGACCCCGTCTCGGAAATACGTCATCCAATGACCCCGACTCGGAAGCACGTCAGAAAATGACCCCGTCGCGGAAATACGTTATCCAATGACCCCGTCGCGGAAATACATCATCCAATGACCCCGTCGCGGAAACACGTCAGCAAATGACCCCGTCGTGGAAACACGTCATCAAATGACCCCGTTGCAGAAACACGTCAATCAATGACCCTGCCTCGGAAATACATCAACCAATGACCCCCTCGTCGGAGCAGTGCTTTAACTCGGGAACAAGTCAACTCATCAACCACTTACGAGTCCTCTCGACTTGTAAGGGGGAAAATTCTCTTATGAGATCCTTACGACTCTCAAGAGAAAACACACTTAGAAATTCTCGCGATTCCTAAGGACAAAATACACCTACGAGATCCTCTCGACTCGTAGGGAGAAAAAAATTTATGAGACCCTTACGGCTCATAAAGTTGAAAGTCTTAGGCAGCAGACCCGAACCTGTTTCCTAAGCCATCGCTACCCTACGAAGAGTTCAAGATGAGTTGTTATCTATAGGCAACACTTACTAGAGTAATATGACAACAACACAGCAAAGAAAAGAAAGCAATATAAGATAAAACATGTCCTTTATTCATGAGTTCAATTGAATACAAGATACATCATATAAAAGAATAAAAAAATGAATGAATACATGTTATTCATGAAGTACAAATTTCCATCAATACAAAAAAAATTACAAAGACAGGTACTAAGAAAGAGGCCACTTCAACAAGTTGGCAAGCCGCTCGTGCACTCCTTTCAGCCCCTTCTCACAGTCAGCCACCGCTGCCAGCTCCGCTTCAATTCGAGCCCGTTGCTGCAATCAGGATGAAAGCTTCATATCGATTTCATGCTTAGCATCTTCGCAACTTTGCGCAACCCGCTCAGTGGAGTCAAGATTCTGCCTTAGCGCCAACCCGTCTGAGATACACCGTTGGAGACTATTGAAAATAGCCTTCAGCTGTGCAGCGTTCGCGTTGACCTGGGCATGCAACTGGACAGAATCGTTAGAAGCCGCCTCATGTTCCTTCTGTCGCAGGGTCTCCTCTTGTTCAAAATGGTGAAAGAAAGGAACACTCTGCTCCATCCACGCAACCAGCTGGGAAGTTGAAGCTAACACCTCAGGAGCAATACGCTTGAGTTCGATCTCGTGCAAGCAAGCCTCGATCTGTCTGCAGTAGTCAACCCAAGACCCGACGACGTCCTCTTCATGGAAGTTCACGAGTGTCACCGGCATTGGATTAACCTGCATAGAAAAATTTGCAGCGGAGGTGAGGGCTTCAACATCAAGATCCTCGATGAACTCGCTCAACATTCGTCGGCTGTTCACGGCACCTTGGGAAGATATGAGTTTAACAAGAAGCCATGTCGGCATTGTAATGCGAGACTCGAAGGGAAATGGAGCCGGTGCGATTGCTGCAGATTGAGTCATGGTTAAATGCCAACTCAGGAAATAAAGAAAATGCATAAGGGGTAAAGCCTATCATACCGGCTATAACAGGCGGTAGGACGAGGAGTGTAGGGAGCTCGGTTATTCTCTCGACCCGCGACGCTATATCCAATATGAAGAAGAGTTAGCAGCATGGCTATCCGTAAGAGAAAGGAAAAGATGTCGGTTATAGACTATACTCACCAACATCAGCACGTAGGGAAATCTCTGGCTGGAATGAGAAATGCGGGTTCAGCACCTGATACAGGTGATCAAAAAGGACTCCTACAAAGTTATGAAGACATACTGTCAGTACAAAGAGAGTGATACCCATAATGAAGTCGATGAATCACAAACCTATACCTTCCAGCATTTCAGAAGACATGGGAGAAGGCGAAGGAACAACAGCCGTCATTGCAGCGACCCGAGGTGCTTCAGAAGGCACAATTTCAGCAACGGAAGCATCACTAGGCCTAGTGACTTCTTCGCTCTCATTCAGTAGGACGGTCTCGATGCCCATGGCTTCGTCCCCTGATTCGACAAGGGCCGTCGTGACACTCGCGATGCCTGCCGACACCAGAGAGCCACAAGGGGAGAGAGAAGCGGTTTGGGCAGTCCCAGACTCCCTGGAGAGAGTAGCTACTTCAGGCTCCGGGGTCGCCGTCGCCTCGCCTACCATCTCACCGTCAAGACTTGGTCCTGCAGGATATGATATATAAGAATTTGCATACCAAGTTCTAATAAAAAAGAATGGGCATTGCGTTACCTTGCGAAGGATCCTCAGTTGCCTCTCAAGCCGCGCGCGCAACCTGTCTATGAGCGGTAGACAAGGCAGCTGGGGTACCCTCTGAAGTAATAGCGACAGAAAGGATGGTGCTTGAGCCTGCACCCGCAGCCAAGGTAGCATCAAGCTCCCTCGCTACGCGCTTCCTGCGCTTCTTTTCAGTTTGATTAGTGAGGACCGACCTCCTCAAGACTTCGGACAAGGGGATGCTTTTGCCGTCATCTGACCCCAGTTCTGCCTCCGGCGCCACTACGGCATCCATCATCGGCTGTTTCAGCGAAGACTCTCATGCTGGCTTGGGGATAGCCGTAGCCATAATGGCCGGCTCTGACAAGAATACTACACCATCGCTTGGGATCGTCGCTACACCTGGAACAACTGGAGCCGAAGTAGTCCCTGTAACGAGGTGAAATAAAGCGTCAGAGCACAGGTATAAAGCATGAGGGCGTAATCAAACGAAATAAGTTATACCTAAGCCACAAGAAGCGCGAAGCCTCTCTTCCTCCTCAAAAGTTCGGAGGGAAACCGACAGAGCCTCTTCAGCGGAGATGCCTGACAAAGAAGGATGTATTAATAAATGCATAATAAGATAGAAGGAAAAAGCTCAAAACGACATGACTAGAGCATACCCGTCTCCGCAAGCGATGGAAACGCCGTCTCTGTGCGAGCCTGTTGCTCAGAAGCCACAAGGGCGGCTTGAAGATCAGTATCATCCGCAGGCTCGATAAATAGACCCTCATTGGTCTCGTACTCACTCAAGCCCTCGCTATAGGGAGCATGGGGCTCCTGGCCGAGTACGACGTCGACAGAAAATATCGACTTCTTCTTCTGCGAACGAGCCCCGGCGGCCGACGACAGGAGCTTACGCTTCATGGGAATTTTTGGGCGACGGGTCCCAATCTCCGTGCCAACTCCAGAGTACGGAGATGCTATAGCTACCGTTTTAGGAACGCTGGGCTGTGTCTTTGAAGTAAAGGCGTGAGGGACCACAACCGTATTAGTCTCCCATAATGAAGGACGAACGGCAATTAGTCATTTTAAAGGGACGAACGGGTTACCGGCAGGGACTGCACCCTTGCGATCAAGCAGCAGCCGTCGTTCTTCCCTAATCATGGCACCCGTCGTGTGCTGGTACCACGCCACATATGCGTTCGAGGCGTTTGGGACGTAGCTCGTCTCGCTGATAAGGAAGATGGACCCGGTATTCAAGCGCATGAAGTGGTGCAGCGTAGTGCAAATGCCCTCTTCAATGGCAGTCGGTTCAGCCAGAAAAGCTTCGAGGGGAACACCCTGGTTGTAACCCGACTGTTGGGCAAAGCGGTGCGGGTTGTACCTCATAAACAACGCTGACTCGTTCTGCCTGAATACTAAGAAGCCTGGCCTGATCGAGTACAAATGCAGGATCTCCCGAGCCTTCAACGTGGAAACCCCGTCCTTGAAGGTGTCACGCAGCGGCTGCATCGCCTTAGTTGACTCCTTGCCGATAGTCATGACCCTATAAATGAAGGTCATGCCGTCCCCAACCATGCGCGGGCGGAGGATCACTCCCCGAGCTTCTCGCGATGACGGGTCTGAAGCAGAGGCGTCGATTAGAGACATCACCCGGGGAAAATTGTAGCTATCATAGAAACGGGGATGTTTGTGGATTCCAAAGGCTCCAAGCACGTGCAGCTCGATCCACGAAGTAGAATAGTGCAACGGGAGATGTACGGGCTCTAAACCCGGCTGAGTAATTTCCACCGCTAAGCTCAAGCCGTGATATAAATGAGCCAGCCCGGCAATCCCGACGGCAACCCACGTTCCTTCAACCATCCGGTGAGCCGGGTAGAAAACGGATGGCCTCATATGACGAGGGTACATGGGAAGTATGAACCAACTTAGCCATAAGCCGAGAAACCCCAAAAAGGACGTCTCTTCGTCGACGTCTGAAGCTGCAAGCTCTGTGAAGGGGATGACCGAGGTGTCCGGGAGAAAGAAATTCCTCTGATTCGCTTCCGCTCCCGGCTGTTTGTCCAAACCAAAGCTGAAGGGATCGACAAGCTTGGAAAATTTCGCATCTTCCTTTGAAAGGACTTCGGGGTGGAGAAAGCAGGCAATAAAATCTGTGAAGCTGACGCCGTGCCCCCCAGATTCCAAGAATAGGCACTCATAAATATTCAACACCTTGATTAAGATTGGGAATCGGTGTTGAATGGCATTTTCCGGAGTCAGACCCATCACTACTGATCGGGTCACAAAGATGTATTCGTCAGGGGGAAGTATTTCGTCGTAGTGTTCCCCTCTGACAGGTAGGCCTGAGATCTCTGCAAACTCCTCCAGGGAGATTGAAACCTCCCGATCCGATAGGAGAAAGGTGTGTGTCGGGATGTTCCATTGCTCTAAGAAAGCCTTAATCCACCACACCGGAGGCGCCGGATACTGGAAAAGCGACGCATAGATAGCAGGGTACAACCCGAGCTTCAATAACGCCGACTTTTTTGCCGATAAGATGTACCGGGCCCACTGCAAGTATCCGGCCGAATGACGAGAAGTCAGGCCAATCATATACACCTGTCCCCATGGGCGTGACTCGCCCTGACATATACGCCGCCCCAGAATATCTAAAGCCATCGGCGGCTGCATAGGTATCGTGGCCATAGTAGGCTGAAGGCGACCCTCAGAGGTCCAGTGGACCTCCTGTACAGCATAGTTAACCTGGGGTGAGTCGGCATAGTGAACAGCGGAGATTGGTTCTGAAGGCGTCGCACAAGAAAAGCTGCACCCCGGATGATTTGATTGTACCACGCCCCCCATAAATGAAGATTCTTTTGCTCTGGGTCGTGATCTTTGATCAACGCGAAGACTTCCCTATCCACAGGCGCTTCAGGAAATCCGCTTTCCGAACGAACAAACGGAAAAAAAATGTCGAAAGAGATAGTACCTGCACGAAAAATAACAAGAGTTAGCCGTCAATGCTACAGTTTAAGTTATGACACTTGGTACTTTAAATTCATACCACACTGCAATGCAGTGGAAAGGGACCAAAGGGGACCCACAAAATCAAGATGACGGCTCATCATTGATGAGACATTCAATCATTAAATTTGAAATCCTAAAAGGATTCTCATTTAATGAGAAGCCCCTCAGGCCAAGGAGTTAAACTCCCTTGAGAGCAACGCTCTGCAGACAGAGTGACATCTGTCAGCTCTAATCATGAGAGGAATAAAATTCCTTAAAAAAATTTATGAGCTATGCTCTATGAAGACGATGGAATCATCCATCAAAACCCTAAAAAAGCAAAGCTTTACTGAGTTAAAAACTCCGAGATCTTTAAGATCTGCAAAATGAACTCTAAGAGTTCTTCATTAATGGGTTAAGAAACCCTAAAAAAGATCACTTTAGATCTATGATCTAACAAGAGCAAAGCTCTGTTGAGAAACCCTAAAAAATCTATATGATTTGAGAAGAGCAAAGCTCTGTTAATGGGTGAAACCCTAGATTATGAAGTAATCCCTTCAAAGATTTGATCTTTACCTAAATTTTTGACAGGGTTCCGACTCTAAGAGAGTTCTTAAGGCAGAGAGCGTAGCTCTTAAGAGAGAATAAAATTCTCAAGAATAAGAAAACAAGAAGATGAACAGCGGTCATCTCAAAGGGCCAAAGGCCCTATTTATAGGCAGGGGAAGTCGATACAACTTCCAAATTGATCTAACGGTGGAAAGTTTGCCACCGCTGCACTCATGCGTAAACCACATGAGCACAACGGTGGGGGCCATTTGTTTCCCCCAATTAGAGCAAAGCTCTATTCAAAATTTGAAATTTAAACTGAGGCAGCGCCTCACGTGCAAAGCACGAGAGCGCTAGCGCCAGGAGCGCCAGCGCTAAGAGTCAAAGACTCTGAGGCAGCACCTCACATGCAAAGCACGAGAGCGCTCGCGCCAGGAACGCCAACGCCTCACGTGCAAAGCACGAGAGAGTTAGAGCTAGGAGCGCCAGCGCTAAGAGTAGAAGACTCTGAGGCAGAGCCTCACGAGCAAAGCACGAGAGCGCTAGCGCCAGGAGCGCCAACACTAAGAGTCAAAGACTCTGAGGTAGCGCCTCACGTGCAAAACACGATAGCGCCAAGTGCTAGAACTAAATGTTCTCCACCATTGGATCAAAGATCCAACTAAGACGAATAAATCATCAAATTACAGAATAAAATTCTATTGAGGAAATACTCCTTAAATCATTCCAAACAGGAAAGATTGTGCTCTGTAAATTAGAGCACCGTTGGATCAAAGATCCAATGGTGATTAAAAATTACTAAGATACAGAATAAGTTCTGTATGGGAAAATATTTTTCCAATTTTGTTAAAAACAATAAGATTGTCTTCTGTAAAACAGAAGCCCTTGGATCAAAGATCCAACGGTGGGAAATATTCCCCAAATCAATCAGAAATTTCTCCCTAACCGATTCAACAAATCATCCTCCCTATAAAGGACCCAAGACTTCAAGTCTTAAAAAGGAGGAAACCTCCCTCCCCCAATAAACTTCAAGTTCTCAAAAAAGAAAAAGAGAAGAGCAAGCTCTAAGAAGAAGAACCTTCTTCAAGGTAAATAAAAAGAAGAGAGATCATAGCATCTCCTGATAAAAAAAAAATAAGAACTTAGTTCTTTTTCTAGATCACAGATCTGTAAGACAAAGTCTTTCACAAAAACAGAAGAGATCATAGCATCTCTTCATAAAAAAAAGAACTTATTTTCTTAGATCCATGAGACAAAGTCTCTTATAAACGAGAATTTAATTCTCAGAGCAAAGAACTGACCAGAATTGCCAAAGAAGCGTTTTAGCGCTCCAAGTCTGGCGCTTAGCGCTAAGCGTACCACGTGCTCCTTACGTGTGCGCTATTTCATAAGAAGCGCTTCAGCGCCCCAAGTCTAGCGCTCAGCGCCAAGCGCATCACGTGCTCCTTACGTGTGCGCTATTTCTAAAGAAGCGCTTCAGCGCTCCAGGTCTGACGCTCAGCACCAAGCGCACCACGTGCTCCTCACGTGTGCGCTATTTCACAAGAAGAGCCTTAGCGCTCCAGGTCTGGCGCTCAGCGCCAAGCGCACCACGTGCTCCTCACGTGTGCGCTATTTCATAAGAAGTGCCTTAACGCTCCAGGTCTGGCGCCAAGCGCACCACGTGCTCCTCACGTGTGCGCTGAGAGAACACAAAGTGTTCTTTAAATAAAGCCCAACGTCATAAAAAGTGTTCAACACTCAGTAAAAAACAAGAAAAATCGGTGTCAGAACCCAATTTAATGCTCGACATTATTGAACCAAAAGGGACTGAGCCCAAACAAATGTTCAAACACCCAACAAAATGCTCAACATTTTAATCAAAACTGAGTGGGCTGAGCCCATGTTGACCACAAGTCCCTAACTCGGACCAACTGAGCCCTTGTGCTCACAATTTCCCTAATTGGTCTTAGTCCCAAACCTGACTACAGATCTCCCAACCAACATTGGTTCAAGGGTACATCTCTTCATTCCTCTGATATGTGTCGTTGTAATTATTCAACGTCTTCAGAGAGGTGGCGGGTCCCGACAACTAGACAACGTTCCTAAACTAAACCCCCACAGACTATGATGTCCTTAAACTTATGGACCGCAACGTTCCTAAACAAAACCCCCACAGACTATGATTTCCTTAAACTCCATGGGTTATGATGTCCTTAAACTTATGGACCGCAACGTCCCTAAACTAAAACGATAAAGTCCAAATACTCTTTCGTTGGATCTAAATGATCCTAAAATCCTGTTGAGTAGATCTTAGTCTAATGTTAGACTAACGTATCCTTAATAAACGTTTGAGTTGACCTTAGTCTAAAATAAGACTAACGATCCATAAACCAAGCCAAATCCAAATCTAAGAAAATACGAATTTGGACTAATCTATGCCCTACGGGCGACAACATAAATTAGTCTCCGTATACAATCTACGGGCAACCAAAAATAAAACAAATACAACCGACACGAAGTGACCTTCTGGAGCAGGAGAAAATGGTTACCGTGATGCGGTAATGTAATTAACTGCAGGGGCTAGCGCCTACAGGGAAGAGCGTCCCCACAATCAAAAACCCCTCACAACGAGGGAGAATCTGACGAAGTCTGCTACAACGGCTGCATCCATCCAAACCTCTGATACGCGGTACCATAAATCAACTTGGCATCTTCGGAGAGGTGGACGGATAAAACCAAATAGCATCTGCCCCCAAATTCAGGCAAGACGACCTACGCGATTTTGTCTCTGTTTTCGGCAGCGAACAAGGCCGAAAAAGCTCCAGTAATGATAAACCATAAAGTACCTCAACTGGATCAAAGTGCCATTGCCACCAGCAAGAGCAGAATCAAGATAAGGAAGCAGTTCGCCAAAGCTCTGTCAATGGGAATGAAGCTGCCACCTTTCAAAGAAAATACTTCCGAGAGTATGTGCCTCGATGAACGGGATGTACATCCGAACTACTGCTTATACCATCGGAAGGTCACGCACCCTACCGAAAAGTGTAATGCCTTCAAGAAGTGGTGGCAGGGATACGTTGCCCATCAACAACAATTTAAGCGAATGAAGCGCAAAGCCCGTCGGGAACAGAGAAGCATGACAGACGAGCATGAAGAAACAGCCGGTAACTGTCATATGGTTGATGCCATCCCGACAAGAGCAAAATCTCAAGTTCTTACCTTCGGGAGCGATTCTGACGAAGAAATAGACATCGGCCCTCTCTTCAAGGAATCTACCTCTGAAATAGAAGAGGAGATGAAGAACTGTGAGAACATTCAGCCGCGTAACCGTACGTTGCCTGAAAAGAATCTCGGACCTTCAAACAAAGGTTCAGGCAAAAGGGACAAAGGAAAGGAAAAAGTCCCTGAGGGGATTGCTCTCGATGATAGAGCTGTCGAAGAGCTCACAGCTAAGGACCCGCTTAAGAAGAACAAGGTGGATTACAATGTCCCGGCGCATCTGAGAAAGATACCCTCACAATTGAGTATCTTGGATGCCCTTCTCCTGTCTAAAGAGACACGAGATTCCCTGACCAAGGTGTTACAAGAGCTCGACCAGTTTCAAGCCTTCCTGATGGATAAAAAGATGAAGGATGAGCTGGAAGAAGTCAACACGGCTGATATCACCTTCAGCGATGAAGACCTCCTTCTCGGAACGTGCGAGCACAACCATCCGCTGTATGTAGCCGGGTATTGCCACGACTTTATGATAGGGAAGATCCTGGTTGACAATGGGTCCTCCATCAACCTTCTCAATGTAAGAGTACTGAAGGAGATTTGCATGAACGTTCAGCACTTGGCTCGGGATAAAATTACCATCTCCGGTTTTGACTTCCAATCATCACAAACGCTCGGGTCTATAATACTGACATTACGCTTCGGGCTGCTCGTCACTGACTTCAAGTTCCATGTTATTGACGCCAAGACTTGCTACAACGCTTTGCTCGGCAGCCCTTGGTTACATGAGTACAACATTATCTCTTCTACACAACATCAGTGTATGAAGTACTTCAAGGACGGCATCGAGTACACAGTTACAGGGGAGCTGAACCCATTCTCCGTAAATGAAGTTTGCAAATATGAAGACGCCAAATACTTCTTACCAGACTTTGAAGACATGGAAAAATGTCGCAAACCGGAGAATAAACAAAAAGCCATCGCCACTATCCCGATATTCGGGAGCGATACCGAAGAAGATGAAGAGATGGTCTACTTGGGACAACCCCAAGGCAATAGGCCAGGACCATCTACTCCTATGTTGTTCTTTGGCAGTGACTCTGAGGACGAGGCCAACGCAGTGTTCTCCGTCCGTCTGTCAATACAGACCTTTGCTGGAGCTGACCAAAGTATACAGATTACCCTGGTCCCGCAGCGACATTACAAAGAACTTGATGCACTTGGTACGTACAGCGTG
Organism: Agapanthus africanus; assembly: GCA_030015575.1. Lineage (NCBI taxonomy): Eukaryota > Viridiplantae > Streptophyta > Magnoliopsida > Asparagales > Amaryllidaceae > Agapanthus > Agapanthus africanus. The sequence continues at coordinate 513,406,072 of JASDDO010000012.1, forward strand.
CAAGAGCTGCAGACCTTCTACGTCCCTCCTAAGAAAAGAGGTGAGAAGGCGATCTTTTTCTACCAATCCACGGAGACTGAAGTGGAGAAAGAAGTATGGCACGGTGCCGAATCTGCGCTTGACAAGCTTCAACCAATCCGTCTTCCCAGATGCTACATAGAGGGACTGAAAAGGCTATTGAGACGCCAAGGCGTACCCTTCAAACAGACTGCTCGACAAGCCTGTTGGATATATATGCCCTAGAGGCCTTCATTGTATAGGATACTGGGGATATGTATGTACATAACAGTCTTGCTTAATATGATAGTACGCTATTTGGTTTGTCTTTATCTTAACGTATGATATGTTTTACTTGGTATTTATATATATACGTGTTGATGAAGCCCATAGGGTGTTTGCCTGACTTCCGGCGTTATGATGGCAGTCATACTAGTGGGAGCTGGATAGTCAACAGGCACATCCTTAGATGTCCCTGGTCGCAGGAGTATCGAGACTGGGCATCGATACTCCGGAGTAGACTGGTGTATACATATCTAGACCCCGAAGGGCGATGGATTGGTCCCGCAGCCATTGGTGGAGTGCACCTAAGATTGTATACAGATGCTCACCAGGTGTGAGTACACCGGACAGGACTCGCCGAGAACTGACTGGATGGTATTTATACCTAGCGTCAGATAGCAGTTCTCAGGTGACATGTGTGCAGATAGTCCGTTGACTTAAAGTCGTCATTTGTCTCGTGTGAGTTCCCACTGTGCTTTGATTACTACCCTACCACGATTCAAAGGAGTCGTACAAACAGGTTTTAGTTGGGCACAGTCCCGAGCCACGTGGAGGCAGTGAGTGACTGTTAGGGATTCGTCTCTCCCGGTATAGGGAGTTGATATCGCACAGTGATCGGTTGGTCATTACCATAAGTCCCTGGCCAGGGCTGATTGAGAATTACTGATGGATTGATCAGTAGATTCTCGAATGGTGATAGAGCCATACCGACACGACTTGTACGGTTATTAGGGGTCTGACGTTCACCACCTCCCTAGACCATACATGTGATACTCTTAGACGAACAGACCGGACTGTACGGATATTGTCACGCACAGGCGCAGTAGGAGTTCGAATGGGTATCCTCACCGGCCTTCTTATCGACATCTACCTGGGGACCGTTACGTACAGCTAGTGCCGCTTGCGATCTGTGGTTAAACCCACTGCCAGCGTAGTAGTCGAGTCTTTAGAGTCCCACACAAAGTTTTCCCAACTCCAGGCGAAATGATATAGAGGTCGTACGGTTTTACGACAAGGGTTCGGACGAATACGTGTTTAAACGCACGTACGACATTCGGACAGTTTTTACTAGACGGCTTTGGTTTAAGCCAGATTCTAGTATCAGGTTATTGGATTCATACAGTCTTTAGTTTTTCCGTGTTTTCACTGATGCGAAGGGCGTTCTCGTAATTATTCGAGAAGCTTCTAGAAGGAGGGTGACTAAGGAGGTTAAGGTGGCATTTTCATTAATTGCTTTGTGTGACTCATTTATATGATTCATCATATCATTAATGCTTCATTAATGATCAAATGACTCACATAATGAATCACTCTCTTTGAATAAATGAAGCATGGTGAATAATCATTTAATTGATATTATTTGATAATTCATTATGTATCATATATTCAAGTGAGAAGGATTTTATTCTCATTATTCTCTCCACCTTCTCTCTCCTCAAGCTCTCTCTCCTTCTCCAAACCCTAATCCTACCACTCATGAGTTGAGTACAAGGATTAGTAAAGACTAAACACTCCATAACCTAACTCTACATCATCTTAGTTACTTTGGTTAGCAACTAGAGAAACAAAGTTACCTCAAGTCTTGAGGTGTAGCTTGGATTAGGGTACTCGGGTGGATCATCTATCACGGATAGAAGGCCGAGGAGGACATAGAGATCACAAAGACGAAGGACTAGAATCGTTTGGTATAATCTCTTCACATAGTAGCTTAGAACTCTATGATTATCGTTAAGTATTGTTTAGAAAAGATCTTCGGTTAGTCGATGTATGCTACCAAACAAGATTGTTTTTCATATTTCTGCCTCCCCGCAACTCGTGGGGTGTTGCACATCGACTTACAAAGCCCAGTTCTATAACAAGATTTGGAACGTTCCTGGGACTCAGCGGAAGATGCCCAACGGGAGAATGAAGACAACCGGACTTGGATACGTTTGTTCCAAGAAACGGGAGCGAGTCCATGGTTTCTATGTTATAAATGGTTCCGGTGGAAAAGAGAATGCCCTTTCGGGTAGCGCTGATATTGAAGAAGAGCGAAATCCCGACGTACGAATATCAAGTCCGTCATTCGAAGAGCAGATTGACAAACTAATAAGAGAATCAAGTCAAAGGGTTCGGGATGACCACAGCCGCGAAATGGCCATTTACGAAAAATCCCAGACGCAACGTATCATTCAGCAGGGTATGGAGGATGACGATCCCTTTTACCCCCAACCCGTCGTGCGTTCTCTTGGCAAAAAGAAAGCCTGACGTTGAAACAACAGCAAGGTCAAGAACGGGGACGGCGTTCAAAGACAGTGAAGTGGATCCAAGAAGCCACACGGGCGAGGAAAAGTCAGCAAGAACCTGTCTTTTATGAAGATGGGTCGGGAGTACTCTTTCTCTCAAGACAAGACAAGGAAAATATTCAACCTTGTTATGAAGCATCAAATGATGACACTCCCGGAGTCTCGATACCCCCAAACAGATGAGCGAGATCCATCACCCAGATTATTGCTCCTACCACCGAATAGTGGGACGTCCTCTTGAAGACTACTTCACCTTCTAAGACTGAGTTGAAGATCAGTATCAGCAAGGCAGGTTTGCTCTATCCGACAGTTGGAGGGTAGTCACGCCACGAAAGCATGAGCCGAGAGTAACCTACACCGTGAAGGAAAGTCTAGATCGGTATCAAGCTTGGAAACGAGCTCGTACCTGCCATATGATAACATTCTCAAAGGAAGGTGAGCATGAGAATACGAACGACCTCTCCCAGTGCTTCGCAAATGAAGATGAGAACGAGGTGATCTCAGAATTTCAACCAGCACCAAAAGAGTTGGAAGATAGGATACACACTACATCAGACAACTTGAGAAAAATCGACTTGAGGACGGCAAACGATCCAAGGCCAACGTTCGTCACTGAGTGTAGGGTGTTTTTCGTCACCCCATTGAGATGGGAATGCGCGCGTGCTTGTCAGGCGTAGTACAGATTCCCCCTGCTTAGGGTAGACAGGAGTTTATTGATTGTGGGGATCCGAATCTCCGGCAGCCGCGGACTAAGCTACCGTTAATTACCCTTCGCCTTTGGAGCGAGGGAACCTCCGATTAACGGGTTAAACTGGTGATGTGAACTCAACATGCAGTGTGCGTGTGTTGTGTTTTAAAAGAGGTTTTGGATATATCAGGGGCCCCACAGAGTTTTTATGGGGGTATCGCTATCTGGATAGCAGGCTGGGGGTCAAGAGGGCTAGCAGCCCCCTTGCGGGGTGCTGGACAGCGCCCCGTTAGAAATTTTTTCTAACGGGGGAGGTGTTTTTAGTGTGCAGTATGCGTGTGTGTGTATGTATATAAAAAAAGGGAAAGGGCATCCAAAGGATGCGTGGGAAAAAGCGCCAGAGCTTTGGGTGCCAGCGCTTTGAGCGCAGGGGCGCTAGCGCCAGCGCTTTGGGTGCCAGCGCTTTGAGCGCAGGGGCGCTAGCACCCCACGTGCCAGGCACGTGGGCGCTCGGGCGCAAGCGCTCTGTGCACAAGAGCGCTTTGAGCACTAGCGCCCCGCGTGCTAGGCATGTGGGCACTCGGGCGCTAGCGCTCTGAGTGCAAGGGCGCTAGCGCCTCACGTGCCAGGCACGTGGGCGTTCGGGAGGCAAAAGGGACTTGGTCCCTGCAATGGGAGTTGTACTCCAAGAATGGAGCACTTATTATTTTGTATATATATATATATATTATGAGTTAAACTCCTAGGATATTTTGAGGCTGATGAAGGGACTTCTCCCCTTGAGCCCTGGATCATCCCCAAAGTGGGGTTTCTGGAGATGGGTCTCCTTCTTCTTCCTATCGTTTGGACGGATCTTAAAGAAAGGGGGTGAGATTTAAAAATCTCCCTTTTTTGAGATATAATGGAAGATCCAAGTTCCCCTTTGTGGGTTTTGTGGTGAAAAACTATTTAGCTTTGGAAAAAGAAGAGTAAAACTCTTGATTTAATTCAAAAGAAAGAAAAAGGTTTTGAACCTTGAGGAAGAAGAAGATCACAGATCTTGATTTTTTCTGGAGAGAGAAAAAGTTGTTGGGATATTTTCATTATCCTTGCCTTTATAGGCTATACACTTTACATATAGCCCCTTGGGCTCTACAAAAATGGCATTGTTCCCATCCCATGGTTCATGTACCATTTCTTTTTGCACATAAGCTATGGGCTTTACAAAAATTTGGCTTTATGCCCATTTTTCTTACATTCATTCATAAAATAGAATAAAGGTAATACACCAAAATTATTTATTACAAAATTTTTATCTTGGCATGGGGGGAGGCCGGCCGCTCCATGTTCGGGCTCGACCCGGGCATTGGCCCACTTGACCTGGGCTTGGACCCACTTGGCTTGGGGTTGACTTTGATATTGACTTGGTCAACCGGGGTGTAAATTTCGACCCTAACAGTGAGCTGCTATCTGAGAAACAGGTAGCCACGTTAAAGGACGTGCTTATGCAGTATAAAGACCGTTTCGCATGGAACTATTCCGAGATGCCGGGATTAGATCCAGAGATAGCTGTACATAAACTGGCGATATCGCCGAACGTTAAGCCAGTTAAACAAGCGCCAAGAAGAATGTGGCTCGAGCTTGAGATGAGTATCAATGCCGAAATGAAGAAGCTAATCGACTCCGGCTTCATCCAAGAAGTTCAATATCCTGACTGGATCGCCAATATAGTTTCGGTAATGAAGAAAAATGGGACAGTACGCATCTGCGTAGATTTTCGGGATCTCAACAAAGCTTGTCCGAAAGATGACTTCCCAGTGCCTGTTACCGATTTGATGATCGATAACACATCAACCCATGAAGTCTTCTCCTTCATGGACGGATCCTCAGGGTACAACAAAATCAAGATGCATCCTGAAGACCAAAAGCACACTCCTTTCCGGATCCTGCTAGGCATATTCTGCTACAAACCTTCGGTCTGAAGAACGCTGGCGCCACTTACCAGAGGGCCATGACAAAGATCTTTGATCACCTCATACAAGAGATTATCGAATGTTATATTGACGACCTCGTGGTGAAAAGCAAATCGTACGAAGAGCACTGGAAGCATATGAAGATAGTGTTCCAGTGCCTTCGAAACTACAGCCTGAAGATGAACCTTATGAAATGTGCATTTGGAGCTTCCTCGGGAAAATTCCTGGGATTCATTGTACGACACTGGGGCATCGAAATAGACCCGTCAAAGATCAAGGCGATTATGGAAATGCCCATGCCAAGAACTCTCAAACAACTACGGTCTCTTCAAGGAAAGCTCGCGTATATCCGGCGGTTCATAGCTAACCTCTCCGGCAAATGCCGCCCCTACAGTCATCTAATGAAGAAAGGGACCCCGTTCGTTTGGAATCGCAAATACCAAAGTGCACTGGACGAAATTAAGCAATATCTGCAGAAGCCGCCGGTACTGACCGCTCCGGTCAAGAGAAAACCCATCATCCTGTACACAACAGCCCTTGAAGGTTCTTTAGGCACGTTATGGGCACAGGAGAATGACCAGGGAAGGAGAGAGCTCTCTACTATTTGAGTCGAGTTCTCCTGGGGGCAGAAAACAACTACTCCCCAATCGAAAAGCATTGTCTGGCATTGATCTTCACGGTAACGAAGCTCCGACATTACGCCTTGGCATATGAGGTTCATCTCATATCAAAGGTGGATCCACTCAAATATTTGATGTCGAGAGCCATATTAACAGGAAGGCTTGCTAAATGGACCCTCCTCTTGATGGAGTTCTCGATAGTATATCGACCCCTTAAGGTAATAAAAGGCCAGGCCATCGCCGACTTTCTCGCTGAGCATCTGACACCTGCCGACTCTCCCTTGAACTGTGAGTTGCCGGACGAACACGCGTTTTACGCAATTGACAGGAAGAAAGAAGGTAATGATACCCAATGGGAACTCTACTTCGATGGAGCATCCTGCTTGAAGAAGCGAAAGAAAAACACCCCCATGATTAAAGCCAGAGTGGGCCTTATCTTTGTGACTCCACAAGGAGGGATTATGCGTTTTGCCCTTTCTTTAACGGAGCCAAGAACAAACAATGAAGCTAACTAGGAAGATTTGATAGCAGGTCTCGAGATTGCTGTCAACATGGGGATCGAAAACCTTCTCATATATGGAGACTCCCAGCTGATCGTTAGCCAAGTAAATGGCGACTACCAGACGTGCAAGAAGGGTTGATCATGTATGGTGAAAGAGTGCAGCAATTGCTGATGCAAATCCCCTCCTACACCCTGGAAAGCATACCGCGTGCGGAAAATAGCAAGGTGGATGCGTTAGCCAAGCTCGCTAAAGAACTGGCCGACGAAAACCTCGATGACGTAAAGATCATTGTGCAAAGTCGCCGGATTCTCGCACCAGCAGAAATATCTCCGAAGAAGTTTAAAGGAGAGGAAGCAACCGAACAAGAGGCCTTCCAATTGGAGGATGAAGAAAGGGCAAAGGATTGGAGAGAAGTCTTCATAGACTACTTCAAATCCCATCGAACGCCCGAAGACGCGTTGTCAAGACATCAGCTCATGAAGCGAGCCCTGTCTTTCACCTTCGTCAATAATACTCTTTATAAGAGATCGTTCGATTGTCTATGACTGAGATGCCTGGGACTAGCAGAAGCAAGAAGGGTCGTTCAAGAAGCTCATGACAGACTCTGCGGTTCCCATCAAGCTGAGCCAAAGATGAAGCTGAAGATCAAAAGAATGGGTTGCTATTTGCCCACGATGATTCAGGACTGCCTTGAATATGCGAAGCAGTGTCACTAGTGCCAAATTCACGGGGACTTCATCCACCAGCATCCGAATCCGCTACACCCAACATTGGCTATCTGGCCATTCGAAATGTGGGGAACCGTTATAATCGGGCCCATCGAGCCAACATCATCCAAGGGACATCGGTTCATAATAGCAACAACTGATTACTTCTCTAAATGGGCAGAAGCAATATCGTTAAGGAAAGTGAAGATGGAGAACATCTTCCATTTCTTCAGGACGCATGTCATCTACCGGTTCAGCACTCCGCGACGGATCATCTCGGATAACGGGCCAGCCTACAGAAGCCATAAGATCAGCCGCTTCACACAGCAGCATAAAATAGGTTGGAGATATTCTTCAGTTTATAATCCCCGAGCTAATGGTCTAGCTGAGGCTTTCAACAAGACCTTGATAAAGATCATAAAGAAAACGGTATCCAGAAATAAAAAGGACTGGCACGAGAGATTGCATGAAGCTCTCTGGGCTTATCGGACCACGTTCAAGACAGCCACGAATACAATGCCATCCGCGATGGTATTTGGCACGGAAGCAGTACTGCCCTTGGAGATAGAGCTACCCTCTTTACGAGTAGCAGTTCGATACGAGCTGACGGATGAAGAAAATGCCCATCTTCGGTTCGAGGAACTTAATGCTCTCGATGAAACTCGTCTCATGACACAGCAAAACCTAGAAGCTTACAAAGCGAGGATGACGCGCTCATACGAAAGACTGACTAGGATGAGAACATTCCACCAAGGCGGACTCGTGTTAGTCGTAAAAAGACCTATAATCCCCAACCGTGCCAAACGGAGGAAATTCGAGCCAAACTATGAGGGCCCGTACATCATAGACAAGGTCTACCACGGTGGGGCCTACTTGCTCAAGGATATGCATGGCGAAAGACCTTTCCGGCCAATAAATGGCCGGTTTCTTAAGAAATACTACGCTTGATAAGTCACGGCTCAGGTTAATGATGAATAACGACGCTCATGTCCGCTCGCTATCTCCCTGAGTCCAAACTCTATAAGTAGTATTCAGCAAAACCTCCCCTCAAAAATACCACGGACCGCAACGTCCTTAAACTAGTTATGGACCGAGATGTTCTTAAACTAACATTGGACCGAGATGTCTTTAAACTAACAACGGACCGAGATGTCCCTAAACTAACAACGGCGCCTCAAACACGGCGATAGTGGAATGCAAGTCCACAAGTCCCAGCGGTAAGGACGACAGCTCAAATCCTATGGGCGAACAAATAGGCCACATGCAGCGAAACTATTCCCGAGAGTTTCCTCGCCCGAAAAAAAAAAGAAAAAAAAAAGGTATGTCCACAAGCGAAATGGGCACGGATGAAAACCCAAAAGGACGCCGTGAGTAAAAACAGCAGGACTACCGGCGAGTTTGTGAAAACCCGAAAGGATGCAATCTCGTTAAAATAAAGACACATGCATGGTCATCTCGACCTTATGAGGAGAAAATACCTGCGTGAGATCCTTACGACTCACAAGGGAGCAACACACTTAAGGATCCCCACGATTCCTAAGGAGAAATTGCACTTACGAGATCCTCACGACTCGTAAGGAGAATTCCCCCTATGAGACCCTCATGGCTCGTAGGATTCAAAAAGCCTTAAGCTACAGGGATCTGAACTTGTTCTTAAGCCATCACATTCCCCAAGTTGTCCTACAAGGAGTCAATATAGATCCTTGTATACAATCCACGGGCACAAATAAACGTTCCCTCACTAAGTCCCACCAATGACGAGGAGTGTCTTCATATGGTGAACGACACTTGTAAGTCCTCTCGACTTATAAGGAGAAAACACTCTTGTAAGATCCTTATGACTTATAAGAGAACATACACTTATGAATCCTCATGACTCCTAAGGAGAAAACACACCTACAAGATCCTCACGACTTGTAGGGAGAAACATCTTTATGAGACCCTTAGGGCTCATGAAGTCAAAAGCCTTAGTCGACAGGATCCTAACATTGTTTTCTAAGCCACCTTTGTTCGAACCAACAAAGGCAAATGATGATTCGCTCCTGGCAATGTCCAAGTGGTAGCGAAGTTGATGCCTAAATCGGTATCAAATTCCAAGTCCTTTCACGGCAAATGATGATTCGCTCCTGGCAATATTCCAGTCGTAGCGATGCTGATGCTAAGATTGGTATCAGGTCTTGAGTTCCATACTCGCAGCAAAAAATCAGCGAGCCAAAAATGCATATAAAATAGCCAAAATAATAGGGAAACTTGCAACAAAAATCAGCAAGTAAAATATATGCATCCAAAAATAGCCGAAATGATTGGGCAACTCACAATAAAAAGTAGCAAGTAAAGAAAAAGAAAAATAGCCGAAATGATTGGGCACCGCGAAAAAATAGCCGAAATGATTGGGCAACTCACAATAAAAAGCAGCAAGTAAAGAAAAAGAAAAATAGCCGAAATGATTGGGCACCACGAAAAAAAGCCGAAATGATTAGGTAATCGCGACTTTCGCGATATAAAAAGCTGAAATGATAGAGCATCGCGGAAAGAAATAAAATATGAAATGAAATCGCCGCCCTGCAGGTGAGATCACATTGACCCTTGTATACAATCCATAGGCACAAACAGAAAGAGAACCATATCGTCCCACCAGGCTTCGTCAAAAGGAAGCCAGATCTCGATGGCTACACCTACAAGCCCAGAAATCAATAACGGCGTTCCTTCTCGTTCCAACCAGAAGAAAATACGACGTCAGCAAAACAGAGCCACGACGAAGTCCCCTAGTTCTAAATCTCGACGGTGCACAGACAACCTAGAGACTACCTCGGAGCCATGGAAAAGTCTCTAGTTCGAAGTCTCGATGGCAGCATCCACGGCCTAGAGATCAACGACTATGTTCTTCCTCCCTCCAGCAGGATACAGGTGCGACATCAACAAATGGAGCCATGGCAAAGTCCCCTAGTTCCAAATCTCGGCGGTTCACAGATAACCCAAAGACAAGCTCGACATTCGTCGTAATATTGTAGACACAATGTTAACCAACGAAGCAAGGGAAGATCCCTAGCTTCAGGGTCTTGACGGCAACTCAAATGAGACCTGAAAGACTATCGGAGACCATCCCACTCCCGCGCGGAGTGGTCATGACTCATCGGGGCTCCCAAACTGAACCTAATCTCAAGTAAAAAGTGACATGGAATATCCCTAACGCTTGCTCTTCCGACGGTAATATTACCTGGAAGATTACTTGAAGACATCTTGCCCAGCCCCCGAAGGGATCAACGATACGACAGTCACGGGGCTACTCGAACAGCAAGATTGAATATCGGGTAATATATCGGCCAACGCGACGGTGCGATGGGTAAAAAACCCTAGTACCACAGACCCTAACGGACTTCTTTTAGCAGGAGTTAACTGTGACGTTAGGAAACCCTTGCGAGAACTTCTCGATTCGTCTCGACTCATGAGGAAATTAGTGTCCTTGTGAGAACTTCTCGATTCGTCTCGACACGTAGGGAAAAGCCTTAGGCAATGGGGATAAGGACATGTTTCCTAAGCACTGGGTCCCTGCAAGTCGGTCCAAGATGGACTATTGCATACTATTCACGGAACACACTCTCCAAAGTCGAGTATCAACAAGATGGGAAACAACCACTTACGAGTCATCTCGACTTGTAAGGGGCAAAAATTCTCTTGTGAGATCCTTACGACTCTCAAGAGAAAACACACACTTAGGAGTCCTCACGACTCCTAAATAGAAAATACACCTACAGGATCCTCTCGACTCGTAGGGAGAAAAGTCTTTATGAGACCCTCACGGCTCATAAAGTTGAAAAGTCTTAGGCGGCGGATCTGAACCTGTCTTTTAAGTCATCACTGCCCTGCAAGGAGATCAAGGTAGACTATCTACAAGACGTATTTGCTAAAGGGACAAACCCATATAAAATGAAGTATGTCTTTTATTCATGAATTCAAGTGAATACAAGATACATTTCACAAAGGAATCAAAATGAATACATGTTATTCGTAAACCGCAAGTTTACAGTAAAAAAAGGGGGTACAAAGACAGTTATTGAGGAGGAGGCGTCTTCAACAAATCAGCAAGCGCTCGCGCGTTCCTCTCAATCCTTTCTCATGATCAGCCGCCGTGGCCAACTCCGCTTCCATTTGAGCCCGTTGCCGTAAACAGGACGAAAGCTTCCCATTGGGTTCTAACATGGCAGCTTCACAGTCTTGCATGACCCGCTCGACGAAGTCAAGCATCCGCTTCAGCGTCAACCCATCCTAAATACATCTCTGGAGACTGTCAAAAATAGCCTTTAGCTGTGCAGCATTCGCTTCAATCTGGGCGCGCAGTCGGACGGATTCGCTGGAAGCCACCTCATGTTCCTTTCGTCTCAAGGTCGCATCTTGTTCAAAATGGCGAATGAAAGGAACACAATGCTCGATCCAAGCAGCCCGCTGAGAGTTCGAATTTAATACTTCAGGAGCTGGATGCTGGAGCTCAATCTCGTGCATGCAAGCCTCGATCTTTCTACAGTAATCAACCCAACAGCTGACTAGATCTTTATCATGGAAGTTCACAAGTGTCACTAGCATTGGGTTAACTTCGACAGAAAAATCTGCAACTGATGTAAGGGCCTCGGCATCAAGATCTTCGACGAATTCGCTCAACATTCGACAGCTGTTTGCGGCGCCCATGGAAGATATGCGTTTGGCAAAGGGGCCTGCGGGCATCGGAATGCGGGACTCAAAGGGAACGGGAGCCATTGCAATTGCTGCAAAATGAATTACGGTCAAATGCCGACTCAGGAAATGAAGGAAACATATGATCGATGAAGTTTATTATACCAGCTGTGATAGGTGGCAAGATAGGGAGCGTCGGAGGCACGATTGTTCTTTCACCCCCTCCCTCGACCCCTAACGCTATATCCAATATGAAGAAGAATTAGCAACAACATGTCTAAAAGAAAGGAAGAGACGTCAGCTAAAGAATATACTAACCAATACCAGGAGGCGGAATGACTTCCGACTGGAAGGAGAAATGCGGGTTCAATACCTGATATAGATGGTCGAAAAGGACTCCTACAGAGTTGCGACACTATACTGTCAATACAAGGAGGATGGTACCCATAGTAAAACAGATAAGTCACAAACCCATACCTTCTAATATTTGAGAGGGCACAGAAGAAAGCGAGGGGGCAGCGACCGTCAGAGCGGCGACCGGCAACACTTCTTCAGACAGCACAGCCTCAGGGTTCAACGTACCTATACTCAAGACAAACAAAATATCATTAGAAGGGTTGAACAGGATTGAAAAACTTCAAAATAGCGACCCGGCGACTACCTGATAAATCGTGGACTGAAACCATGACGGATACGTCACCGGGTGTAACGGCTTCTTCGCTCTCTCTCTGAGGAGTAGATTCCGCACCCATAGCTTCATCCCCTGACTCAATGAGGGCCGTCGTGATGCTTGCGACGCCCGCCGATACCAAGGAGCCACAGGGAGAAAAGACAGTGGTGTGGACAGTCTTAGATTCCAGAGAAAGGGTAGCAACTTCGGGCACTGTAACCGCCAGAGTTTCACCTGTCATCCCATCGCCAAGACTTGGCCCTGCAGAAAATGCATATGTCAAAATTCGAAGATCAAGTTCTAGTAAAAGACTCGGCGTTACGTTACCTTGGAGCAGCTTTTCAGTTTCTTCCCGAGCCACACGTGCAACCTGTCTACGGACGGTAGATAAGGAAGAGGGAACATCCGCCGAAGGAGTATCAGCAAGCGGAATGCTGCTTGAGCCTGCACCTACGGCCAAACCGGCATCACGTTCCCTCACCGCATGCTTCCTACGCTTCCTTTCGGTCTGAGCAGTGAGAAATGATCTCCTCAAGACCTATGACAAGGGGACGTCGTCATCCGAACCAAGCTCTGCCTCTGAAGCCGTTACGACGTCCATCATCGGCTGCTTTAGCAAAGCCTCCTGCGGTGACGTTGGGAGAGCTGGGGCCACAATATCTGGCTCTGGAAGTTTTTCCGCATCGTTGCTCGGGATCAGCACTGCACTTGGAATAACCTGAGTTAAGGTAATCCCTGCAATAAAGTAAAGGAGAGGGTCAGAGCATGAATAAAAAGAATATGGGTGTAATGAAGCGACTCATACCAAGACCCAAAGAAGCGCGGAGCCTTTCTTCCTCCACGAACGTCCTGAGGGAAGCCACGAGAGCCTCTTCGGCAGAAATACCTGTTGATGAAGAAAGCGTCAATACAAACATAATAAAGAAAAAAGGGATTGACGCAGAAGAATACAGCTGAAGTATACCTGACTTCGCGATGGTGATCAACGCCGCTTCCTCACGAGCCAGTCGCTCGGAAGCTGCGAGGGTAGCCTGAAGATCAGTGTCGGTCACAGGCATGTCGAACAAACCCTCGATGGTACCGTATTCGCACAAGCCCTCGCTGTAGGGAGCACGTGGCTCCTAGTCAAATATGACGTTGGCAGAAAACAACGACTTCTTGTTTTGCGAGCGAGCACCAGCGACCAATGACAAGAGCTTGCGCTTAACGGGCATTTTTGGGCGGCGGGTCCCGATTTCCACACCAACGCCAGACTCCGGGGACGCTACAACTACCGTTTCTACAGGAACACAGGGTGGAGGCTTCTCAGGGAAGGCGCGCGGGACCACAACTGCAGCAGCTTCTCTTAAGGAAGGACGAACGGTGGTCCGTCGCTTCAAAAGAACAGTTGGATTACCAACTGGGATGGCATCCTTATGATCAAGTAATAGCCGCCACTCTTCCCTGATAACAGCACCTGTCGCATGCTGATACCATGCCACGTAGGCATTCGAAGCTTTCGGCACGTAGCTTGGCTCTCTGATAAGAAACCTAGACCCCGTATTTAGCCGCATAAAGTGGTGCAGCGCGCTGCGGATACCCTCTTTCGTAGCAACCGGCTCGGGTAAGAAAGCCTCGAACGGGACACCCTGATCATAACCCGACTGTTGAGCAAAACGGTGCGGGTTAAACCTCATGAACAATGCCGAGGCGTTTTGCCTGAACACTAGAAAGCCTGGCCCAATCGAATATAAGTGCAGGATCTCCCGAGCCTTCAACGTAGGAGCCCCGTCTTTGAAAGTATCACGCGGAAGTTGCACTGCCTTAGTAGATTCCTTGCCGATAGTTAAGACTCTGTCGACAATAGTCATACTATCCCCGACCATACGCGGGCGAAGGACCAGACGTCGAGCCTCTCACTGCGAAGGATCTAATGCAGAAGCGTCAACTAAGAACATGACCCGTGGAAAGCTATAACTATCGTAGAAACGGGGCCGTTTGTGGACTCCGAAAGCACCAAGCACGTGCATCTTGACCCAGGACGTAAAGTAGTGCAACGGAAGATGTACAGGTTTTACCCCAGGTTGAGTAGTAACCGCTACTAAGCTCAGGCCGTGGTATAGATGAGCCAGCCCCGCAATCCCAACGGCCACACGCGGCCCCGCAACCATACGATCGGGGTGTCTGGAATGAAGAAGCTTCTTAAATATGCTTCCGTCGTCGGCTGGTTATCCAAACCGAAAACGAACGGGTCGTCAAGCTTAGCGAATTTCATGGCTTCTTTTGATAAGACTTCTGGGCGAAGAAAGCGAGCGATAAAGTCTGTGAAGGTAACTCCATGCCCTCTAAACTCTAGAAATAGACTCTCGTAAATGTTCAACACCTTAATTAGGCTTGGGAATCAATGTTGAACAGCATTCTCCGGGGTAAGGCCCATCACTACCGATTTGGTGGCAATGATGTACTCATCATGGGGTAATATCTCCTCGTAATGTTCCCCTCTGACGGGTAAGCCGAAGATCTCCATGAACACCTCCAAGGAAATTGAAACTTCCCGATCTGATAGAAGAAAGGTGTGTGTCGGAATGTTTCATTGCTTCAGGAAAGCTTTGACCCACCATACATGCGGCGCGGGATATTGATAAAGCGATGCATAAATTGCAGGATACAACCCGAGCTCCAGCAACAGCGATTTCTTGGCCGACAGGATGTATCGAGCCCACTGCAGGTATCCGGCTGAATGGCGAGGAGTCAAACCAATCATATATACTTGTCCCCAAGAGAGCGACTCGCCTTGACATATGCGTTGCCCCAAGATATCCATAGCCATCGGAGGTTTTATGGGTATTGAAGTCATAGAAGGCTGAAGATGACCCTCCGAGGTCCAGTTAACCTCCTCTACAGCGTAATTCACTTGAGGTGAGTCGGCGCAGTGCATTGCTGAAATGGGCTCTGAGGGTACTGCACAAGAAAAACTGCGTCGACCCTTGATAATCTGATTGTACCACGACCCCAATAGGTGAAGAGATTTCTGCTCTTGGTCGAGATCTTTAATGAGCGTGAAGACTTCCCGATCCACGGGCTCATCGGCGAAGGCGCTCTCTGAACGAACAAAAGGAAAGGAAGAATCGAAAGCCATGGTACCTGCACGAAAAAAGGCGAGGGTTAGTTGACAACGCTATAATCCAAATTCTGACACTTGGTACTTTAAAATTATGCCACACTGCAATGCAGGAGAAAAGGACCAAGGGGGACCCACAAAATCAAAGTGACGGATCATCATTGATGAGATAGTCACTCATTAAGGATGGAATCCTAAAAGGATTCTCATTTAATGAGAAACTCATTGGGCCAAAAAGTTGAACTCCCTCGAAAGCAGTGCTCTGCAGATAGAAATCATATCTGTCAAATGTAATTAAGTGGGGAATAAAAATTCCTCTGAAATTTCTAAAAGAACTATGCTCTGTAAAAGCGATGGTACAAGGTAAAACCCCAAGATCTTTAAAGATCTGAAATACAAATCCTAGAAACTCTAAGAGTTCTTCATTAACGGGTTAAAAAACCTTTAAAAAGATTTTTTAGATCTATGATCTAAGAAGAGCAAAGCTCTGTTTTTATTTAACGGGTTAAGAAACCCTAAAAACATCTTTAAGATCTGTGATCTAAGAAGAGCAAAGCTCTGTTTAAAGGGTTCGAGTATAATCCTTACCAAATTTTTGGACAAAGTTCTAACTCTAAAAGAGTTTCTTTGTGCAGAGATCTAAGCTCTAAAAAAAGAGAATTAAATTCTCAGAAGAAGAAAGAAGAGAAGAAGATGAACAGCAGTCATCTCAAGGGCCAAAGGCCCTACTTATAGGAAGGGGAAGCCGATCCAACTTCTAAGAAGATCCAACGGCGGAAAAGCTGCCACCGCTGCACTCACGTGTGAGCCACGTGAGCACAACGGTGGGGGGCATTTGTTTCCCCCCAATAATAGAAGAGCAAGGCTCTGCTCAAAATTTGAAAAGAGGCAGCGCCTCACGTGCCTTGCACGAGGGCACCAGCGCTAAGAGTTAAAAACTCTGAGGTAGCGCCTCACGTGCCCAGCACGAGAGCACCGGTGCCAGAACTAAATGTTCTCTGCCGTTGGATCAAAGATCCAACGGAGATGATAAATCATCAAAACACAGAATTAAATTCGGGTTGAGGAAATATTTCTCAAATCTTCTTAAACAAGAAAGATTCCTCTCTGTAAAACATAGCACCATTGGATTAAAAATCCAATGGTGATTAAAAAAGAAAATCACCAAGCTATAGAATAAGATCTGTAGGGGAAAATATTTTCCCCAATCTTTCTGAACAAGAAAGATTACGCTCTGTAAAACATAGCACCGTTGGATTAAAGATCCAATGGTGATTAAAAATCACCGAGCTACAGAATAAGCTCTGTATGGAAAATATTTTCCCAATTTTGTTTAAAAAAAATATCTTCTGTAAAACATAATTCCTTGGATCAAAGATCCAACGGTGGATAAAATCCCCAAATCAATTAAGGATCTCTCAATGAGAGATTTCTTTAACTAAATCAACAAACTTGCCTCCACTATATAAAGGCCCTAAGACTTCAAGTCTTGTACGGAGGAAACCCCCCCTATAAACTTCAAGTTCAAAAAGAAGAGCAAGCAAAAAAAAGAGCTTTAAGAGAGAAGAAGGAAAAAGAACTTTCTTCAAGGTAAATAAAGATAATAGAGATCAGAGCATCTCATCTGTATATCTAAGAGTTTAACCCTTATAAAAGAACAATAATTTTTTCCCTGGATCTGAGATCCATAAGACAAGTCTCCCACAAATGAGAATTTAATTCTCGTGGGGATGAATTTGTTCTTAGGGATTGAAGATCCAGGGGAGAACAAAGAATCGAACTCTTTAGAAAAATGCACAAAGAAAGAAACAGCGCCGAGCGCCTCATGTGCCCCTCACGTGGGCGCTGCTTAAAAAAAGTGCTTAGCACTTAATGGTTAATGCCCAGCGACAAGCACCCCACGTGCCGCTCACATGGGCGCTGCTTAAAAAGAGTGCTTAGCACTCAATGGTTGGCGCCCAGCGCCAAGCACCCCATGTGCCCCTCACGTGAGCGCTGCTTAATAAAGAGTGCTTAGCACTCGGTGGTTGGCGCCAAGCGCCCCATGTGCCCCTCACGTGGGCGCTGCTCAACAAGTAGTGCCTAGCACTCAGTGGTTGGCGCTTAGCGCCAAGCGCCTCACGTGAGCACTATAAAGAGTGTTTAACACTCCATAAAAAAAGAAAACAAAAAAAATGGGTGAGCGTCAGAGCCCATATCAATGCTCAGCACTGTTTGCACAGAAAAGGGACCGAGCCCAAACAGGTGTATAACATTTTATTCAAAGACTGAGTGAGCTGAGTCTAAGTTGACCAAAAGTCCCTAATTCAGATCAACCGAGCCCATGTGCTCACAATTTTTCCAAATTGGTCTTATTCCCAAACATGACTATTGATCTTCCAACGGACATCGGCTCAAGGGTACATCTCCTCACACCACTGATAAATGTCGTAATTCTTCAGCGTCTTCAGAGAAGTGGTGGGTCCCGATAACCAACAACTCTTTAGTGTAATCTCAAATGGACGGACACATCCCAATACGGACCGTAATGTCCTTAAACTGTCTATGGACCATAATGTCTTTAAACTAGCTGTGGACCGTAACATCCTTAAACTAAAACGATAGAGCCCAAATGCTTTTTCGTTGGATAAAAAATGATCATGAACCCCCGTTAAGTAGATCTTAGTCCAACATCGGATTAATGTATCCTTAACAAATATTTAAGTCGATCTTAATCTCAAACAAGGTTAACGATCCTTAAATCAAACCAAACCCAAATTTAAGAAAATACGAATTTGAACTAATCCATGCCCTATGGGTGACAACACAAATTAGTCTCTGCATACAATACACGGGTAACCAAAAATAAAACAAACACACATGACATGAAGTGACCTTCTGGAGTAGGAGAAATTGGTTATCGCTACGCGGAAACGTAATTAACTGCAGGGGCTTGCGCCTGTAGAGAAGAGCATCCCCACAATCAAAAATGCCTTACAACGAGGGGGAATCTAACGAAGTCTGCTAAAACGGTCGCATCTATCCAAATTTTTGATACACGGTTCCATAAATCAACTTGGCATCTTCGGAGAGGTGGACGGATAAAACCAAATAGCATCTGCCCCTAAATTCAGGAAAGACGACCTACGCGGTTTTGTCTCTGCTTTCGGCGGTAAACAACCCCCACGAAATTAAGCTCAACAAAGAGCATCACGTGCTGACACGTGAGCTTTTTTGGCCTGTTATTTATTTTAGGAAGGCGCCTATATATTTTGTATATAGATGCTCACGTGCCTGCACATGAGGCTTTCAGCCTTATTTGTTAAGCGCAATGCATATAATCTTTACTCCAAGGCGCATCACGTGTGGGCACGTGATGCTCCATTTGGGGAATTTTTCCCATCGCTTTTTATTTATTATTTATTTTTTTATTCCCTTATTTTATAAGGGAACAAATGCCCCGACAGTGTTGTTCTCACGTGGCTTGCACGTGAGTGCAACGTTGTCACCTTTACAGCCGTTGAATTGCCTAGGGGAATAGGGAGGTGAACCGCCCTTGTCACGTCTTATAAATGCAAGGGTTTTGTCTTTGGGAAGCCATTGTTCTTTCATCTTCTTCTTTCCTTGTCTTCTTCGAAAATTTAATTCTCTTCTTCAGAGCTTAGTTATCTGCCTACTGCAATTTCAGAGTTAAACTCTGTCAGAAAAAGAAACCCTTTTTTAGGTAAAGATCTTGAACAACAAAGAAATCCTTTTCTTAAAAAAAATTCCTGGATTTTAAATCCACCATAAGAGCTTTGCTTTCTTCTGAAACCCATCTCTCAGAGATCCAAAGACGCGATCTTTGAGTAGTAAACCTCAATGTCTTGGGCATTCCCCCTCTGATATTTAAGGATTCATAGCATTTTTATTTTTCATATCCTCATCATGGGGGTTTATGGAATTTAATTCCATCGAATAAAAGGAATTTAATTCCTCACCGAAGAGCTTAGTTCTGAAAGATCAAAAGGGCCTTTCAGGAATTTCATTCCCTGGTGTTCTTGAGAACATTTTTATAGGGTTTTTTTATTTGCACGAATTTAAATTCGTTGAGTATTTTAACAGAACTTGTTTTCTCTATGAGAATGTCAAGAGTTGTTTAAACTCCTGTGTCTGTTTAATGAGAATCCTTTTTTGATTCTCACAATAATTGTCCTGTCTCATCATTGGTGAGCCGCCATATTGATTTTATGGGGTCCATTAGTTTTGCAATCAGTGGTCCCATGGAACAAACTTCCTGTCGTTTCCCTCTGTTGTTATATATATATATATATATATAGAGGTTTCATTAACGGCTTTTCTCCCCCCCCCCATTTTTTAGGAACAATGACTTCTCTTCCCTACTTTCCTTTTACTCGTTCGGACGCCGCTTTCCCGCAATCGCCGTCAGATAAGGAGGCTATGGCAATGATCAGGGCCTATGATAGGGACTGTACTAGTTTGCTCCTATGGGGAGTTTGGTATAGGCACATCATCCGGGGTCGCCGCAGCTTTACTTGTGAGATGCCAACAGAGCCTCTCCGCTCAATATCGATGATGGAGCGTCCGCAGACCGCTTATGCGGTGGAGGTGGCTAAATGGACTCTTACAGGACGGCTTGAGCCGTCAACAACTGGGATACCCAACCGGCCCTTGCGGCCATAGATATTTTGGGGCGCCGTATCTGTCAAAGTGAAGCCCAACCCTGGGGACAAGTTTATAAGGTAGGGCTTACCTCTCGCCGCTCAGTCGGCTATCTTCCTTGGGCTCGATATGTTCTTTCCGCCCACCGCGCACGGTTGCAGAAGGTTGGGCTGTATCAAGCGGTGTATGCGTCTCTTTTTCATTACCCGGCTCCTCACATCTGGTGGGTTAAAGCTTTCCTGAACAAATAGAATCTTCCCACCAACACCTTCTTGCTAGGGGATCGTGAGGTCTTGATTTCACTGGAAGAATTCCGCGAGATCTCCGGATTGCCGGTCAGGGGAAAGCATTATGAAGAGTTGCTGCCTCCCGATGAGTATGTGTTCACGACCGTGCCTGCTACGCTTGACGGCTTGACGACTAAAAACGTCGTCCGTCATAAGTACCCCAGTCTAATCAAGACTCCGGGTATTTTTGAGAAGCTGTTCGCGGAGTCAGAAGAACAGGGTGTCACCTTTAAGAGCTTCATAGGATGTTTTCTCCGTTAGGATGTTTTATCAAAAGAGGCTCCAAAATTTGCGAACATTAACGACCCTTTTTGGTTTGGGCTGAATAAGCTGCCGGCCAAAGAAGAGGACTTGCCGCAGTTTTACATTCCGGCCTCGTCGGCCGTGCCCTTCGATGCAATTGCGGCCCTGGCATGGACGAAGTGACCTTCTTCATTGGCTTCATCATCCTTTGGCTCAGTTGGTTCACCATGCCGACGCATCGACGCTTCATGAGAGCTTCCGTCTTCTACCCCGCTCATCACGTAGCTGAAGGGGCACGGTTGGCCGTTGGCATTGCGGTACTGTCGCATCTTTATCATGGATTAAGTGTTGCGGCCAACACTTCAACCCTAGGTACAGATGTCATGAATTCTTCACTCTACTACTTCATGTCGTGGATCGAGATGCATGTACTGGGAGCGTTCACAGCGCATCGGCGACCAGATTTCTATGACTCCTACACCTTCCCACGGGTTATGAGGTTGGTGGATGGTTCCGCTCTCGATCCGACCCAGCTAAGAGCCCTCCGTGTGCTGCTTAACCCGCACTCCAATGAGGGCGGGATGGTTTTTAGTGACCGAGTCCTCTCTGCTCCCGCGGGGCCTATCCAGCAGTTGTTTGATCTGTCGAAAGGTAGAGCATTGTATTTAAAGCCTAAGGTGATCATGTACCTGTACTCAATTAGGCCGGGCTACTTGGTGTTCCGTCAGAATAACGCGGCCCTTTTTATGCGGTACAATCTGCACCGCTTCACCCAGCAATTGGGCTATAACCAGGGTGTCCCTTTCGAGGCGTTCTTAGTTGAGCCCGCTCCATCTCTGGAAGTCACGCATGACATCGCCCATCACTTTATGCGGCTGAACATCGGCTCCCGTTTCGTAATCCCCGAGGCTAACTATATTCCAAGGTGTATGGGGTCTTTCACGGGTTGGTATCATCATCGAGTCGGTCCCGTCATTGTCGAGGAGAAGCGGGTACTCTTTGAATGTCGATCTTCAGCTCCGATCCAAGCCACTGGTGTTCCATTGCGGCCGCGGACAATGGTTCGCCTTCCATTGAGGGATAGCAACGTGGTTCTTATCCCGAAAGCCGCAGAAACAGAATCGACTCCTCGCACTGCTAGGATGTCAGTGCGCACTAGAGCTCAAGCAAAGGCCTCCGATCAAGCGCCCGTGCAGTGCCATCAGTGGCGGTGTCATCAGCGGTGGTATCGCCAAAAGGAGATACCAGAAGCAAGGTTGGCCAACATCGCGCTAAAGCGCGGAGGGGAAGGAAGCGATCCTCTTCTAGTGTTAGCTCCAGCTAGAAAAGGAAGAAGAAAACAGTTGCTGGCTTGCTTGACCTCTTGCTGGAATCTGAGCCTATTGTTCAAGACGAACCCATATCCATGCAAGAGCCGTATGATGGTCTTATTTACCCTGGCTCGTCCGCTGAGGAAGCCGCGCAATTGGCTGAAACTTTAAGACGCTCGCAGGATGAGACTGAGAATGTGCACATCCCGAAAAAGCCCTACCCCCGGTTATCTTCAACGAAGATCCCCCACCGCTACGGAGAGTACATATGGGTCGTCTGCGAAGGGAAGACGAAAGAGCCTTCAAGCAGCCCATCTCGGCTGCTTCTGAAGATGAGCCGGCACTGAAGACCGGTGGGCATGAATCCGCATTTGAAGCCCGATGAGCACATTTCCTCAAGAAGGAACGACGGCTCAAAAAATCCATACTAGAAGCATCATGGCGTATCGGTATGCGTGTTTTCCGTATTTTCTTTTGGCAAGTAATTTGTATCGCTTTTTATACCTTCTTATCTTTGCGAAAACTTTGCAGGGACTTCAGCAACGAAAGAGGATTTAAGCCCAGGTTGTGTCATGACCATAGATTCTATAGATGTCTCCCATGATGTATCGACAGGTGTAGAAGAGATTACTACAGCCGCCGTTCCTGTTGTGGAACTTCCGGTGGTGACTCTTATTCCTTCGGTGTCAATTCCTCCAGCGGAGGTGACCCCATTGGCCGTGGACCCTATGGATGTCTCTAATGATGCACCGAAAGGTGTAGAAGAGATTTTCAAAGCTGTTAGTTCTATCTTGGAGCTCCCGGTGATGACCTCCACTTCTTCAGCGTCTGTACTTTCCACAGAGGCGACCTTGCCGGTTGTAGACCGAATGGATCTTTCTGGTGGCGTTTTGGAGATTGTAGGAAGGACCGCCAAGGCCACTGTTTCCTCTTTGGAGCCTGAAGTGGCGGCTTCTGTTCCGTAACTGGAAGCTACTACGCCGGCAAATATCCCCGGCGATGTGCCTGAAGGCACGGAGGAGGCTGCCGAAGCTACTATCCCTCCAGTTCAAGGCGAGCGGAGCATCGAAGGTAATCTTTTACATTTCATTTTAATGATCTCCTTGTTATATGAACTCTTTTTTCCTTCAGAATTGCGGGAATTGGCGGCTTCTATAGTGGACCTATCTCCCAGGAAGTCCTTCTAGCGCCTACTTGATATGGCTGCCCTACAGGCGATATCCCCGCAAAGCATCGTCTTTTCTTCCGGGTAAGGTCGGTATTCTTTGACCCTTTTTCTTTATTATCGTTTTTTATAACGATGCTAATACACCCTCTACTGTTCTAGAAGCTGATGACGAAGTGGAGATCCTTGATTGGCCTGGGGATCTTTCAAACCCCCTTTGCATGACTGTGGGTAAGCAAAGCTTTACCCTTGGCATTGGTTTGTTTATTCCATGTTTGCCAGTCTCACTAACTATTCATAAATTTTAACTGCTTTGACAGCTCTGGCTCCGTTAGAGTCCTGAATCTCTATGCCACCGGGCCCATATGCCCGACGTGCGTCTGAAAGGATGGCGAAACAAAGCATTCACTCCTTGTCGGCCCTCGTTGAAGAACTTCGTGCTGGTAGCTCTGTTACGGCCGAAGAATTTGCTGTCGAAGCCAATACTTCTTTGCTCTTCCTTGCCACTTATCATGATGAAACATTAGTGCATGTTTGGGTTGAGTATTCTCGTCGATGTAGGGTGTTTTTCGTCACCCCATTAAGATGGGAATACGTGCGCGCTTGTCAGGCATACTACAGATTCCCCCTGCCAAGGGTAGGCGGGCGTTTATTGATTGTGGGGATCCGAATATCCGGCAGCCGCGGACTAAGCTGCCGTTAATTACATCTAGCCTTTGGGGCAAGGGAACCTCTGATTAATGGGTTAAACTGGTCATGCGAACTCAATGTGCAGTGTTGTGTTTTGGAGGGGTTTTGGATGTGTCGGGGGCCCCATAGAGTTTTTACGGGGGTCCCGCTACCCGGATAACGGGCTGGGGGTCAAGAGGGCTAGCAGCCCCCTTACGGGGTGCGGGGCAGCGCCCAGTTAGAAATTTTTTCTAACAGGGACGGTGTTGTGGAGTGTGTGTGTATCTATATATATATACATGTATACATATATATAAAAAGGGGAAAAGCGCCCAAAGAACGCGTGGGGCCATCGCCTTACGTGCCTAGCACTCAAGCGCTAGGCGCTTAAGCACTAGCGCACCACGTGGGCGCTGTGCGGTTAGGCGCTAGCGCACCACGTTTCCGACACGTGGGCGCTGTGCACTTGAGCACAAGGTGATCGAGCGCGAGCGCACCACGTTCCCGGCACGTGGGCGCTGGGCGCTGGGCGCTTAGGGCACTGGGCGCTTGAGCGCTTGGGGCTCTAGGCGCTCGGGCGCTTGGGCGCCGGCGAGGAAAAGGGGATTTTAGCCCCAGAAATAAGATTTAAAATCCTAAAAGAGGATTTAGAGTGGAGTTAAACTCCTAAGATGTTTTGGAGTTGATGAAAGGGGTTCTTCTTTGGAGCCCTGGGTCTTCCAAAAAATGGGGTTTTCGGAGATGGGCCTCCTGCTTCCTCCTCTGTAGGCAGGATCTTGAAGATCAAGAGATGTGAGATTTTAAAAATCTCTTCTTTTTGAGATCTGATGGGAGATCTAAGGTCCCCTTTGTGGGTTTTGTGGTGAAAAACTATTTAGTTTTCGAAAAGAAAGAGTAAAGCTCTTGATTTAATTCAAAAGAAAGAAGAAGGTTTTAGAACCTTGAGGAAGGAGAAAGAGGCACAGGCCCTAATTGTTTGGGGGGAATGAAAAAAGTCTTAGATATTTTCATCATGTTGCCTTATATAGGCTTACATATTTACATATAGCCCCTTGGGCTTTACAAAATGGCATTTTGCCCATCCCATGGGTCATGTGCCATTTCTTTTTGCACATAAGCCACGGGCTTTACAAAAATTTGGCTTTATGCCCATTTTGCATACATTCATGCATACAAAATTACATAAAAATTATTTATTACATGATCTATATTTTGGCATGGAGGAGGCTGGCCGCGGGCTCGACTTGGGCATGGGCCCGCGTAACCTGGGCTTGGGCCCACCTGGCTTAGGGTTGACCTTGACTTTGACTCGGTCAACCGGGGTGCAAATTTTGACCCCAACAAAGTGCCCCCCATCAATAAATGCACACCGCACATTTGAGTTGTGTGCATGAAATTGATGGATCTTGAAGCTGGACTTCGAGGTGGAACATCATTCCGGGGGCGAAGCATCCCTCGGGGAGCATGATTTCCGGGGATCGGAGCATCATTCTGATTTGTGGAGCATAATTCCAAAGTCGGAGTATCATTCCAAAGAGTCGGAGTATAATTCCAGGGATCGGAGCATCATTCCGAAGGACGGAGCATGATTCCAGGGATCGGAGCATCATTCCGAAGAGCGGAGCATGATTCCAAGGTCGGAGTATCATTCCGAAGAGTCGGAGCATAATTCCGGGAATCGGAGCATCATTCTGAAGAGCGGAGCATGATTCTAGGGATCGGAGCATCATTCCGAAAGGCGGAGCATGATTCCAGGGATCGGAGCATCATTCCAAAGAGCGGAGCATGATTCCAAGGTCGGAGTATCATTCCGAAGAGTCGGAGCATAATTCCGGGGATCGGAGTATCATTCCGAAGAGCGTAGCATGATTCCAGGGATCGGAGCATCATTCCGAAGGGCGGAGCATGATTCCAGGGATCGGAGCATCATTCCGAAGAGCTGAGCATGATTCCAAGGATCGGAGCATCCTTCCGAAGCGTGGAGCATGATTCCATGGATCAGAGCATCATTCCAAAGAGTCAGAGCATAATTCCGATTTGCGGAGCATAATTCCAGGGTCAGAGCATCATTCCGAAGGATCGTAGCATAATTCCAGGGATCGGAGTATCATTCCGAAGAGCGGAGCATGATTCCAGGGATCAGAGCATCATTCCGAAGGGCGGAGCATGATTCCAGGGATCGGAACATCATTCCGAAGAGCGGAGCATATTCCAAGGTCGGAGTATCATTCCGAAGAGTCGGAGCATAATTCTGGGGATCAAAGTATCATTCCGAAGAACGGAGCATGATTCCAGGGATCGGAGCATCATTCCGAAGGGCGGAGCATGATTCCAGGGATCGGAGCATCATTCCGAAGAGCGGAGCAAGATTCCAAGGATCGAAGCATCCTTCCGAAGCGCGGAGCATGATTCCATGGATAGGAGCATCATTCCGAAGAGTCGAAGCATAATTCCGATTTGCGGAGCATAATTCCAGGGTCGGAGCATCATTCCGAAGGATCGGAGCATCATTCCGATTTGCGGAGCATAATTCCAGGGTTGGGGCATCATTCTGATTTGCGGGGCATAATTCCAGGGATCGGAGCATCATTCTGAAGAGCAGCAATCATTCTGATCGAAGCATAATTTCGATGCAGAGGTTGATTCCCAGATGAAACATAATTCCGACAGGGAAAGCAGATACTCCGAGGCAAAACATGATTTCGACACGGGGCACATTCTGAGACGAACCATGATTCCGGCGCAGGGCTTGTTGGATGACTTGATTCCGAGACGAAGTATAATTTCGACAGGGAAGGAAGATACGCCGAGGCGAAGTATGATTTCGACACGGGGTACACTCTGAGACGAAGCATGATTCCAGCGCAGAGCTTGTTGGTCGACTTGATTCCGGGGAGGAGCTTAATTCCGACGAGGAGGCCGTTGGTTGATTCCGAGCCGAAGCATAATTCCGACAGGGAAGGTAGATATCCCGAGGCAAAGCATGATTTCGACACGGGGTAAATTCTGGGACGGAGCATGATTCCGCCGCAGAGGTTATTGGTTTGATTTGATTTGGGTTGACATCAGCATCGCTATACTGGAATATGGTACCAGAAGCGAATCATCATTTGCCATGAGAGGATTTGGGAATTGGTTTTGGCTTGGCATCTGCATTGCTGCATTGTAATAATGCTAGGAGCAACTCATCATTTGCCCCAGGAGGATTTGGAAATTGGTGGCTTAGGAGACATGTTTAAATCCCTATCACCTAAGGCTTTTCAATTTTATAGGCCGTAAGGGTCCCATAAAAGCATTTTCTCCCTACGAGTCGAAAGGATCTCGTAGGTGTATGTTCTCCTTAGGAATCGTAGGGATCCCTAAGTGTGTCGCTCCTCTGTGAGTCGTAAGGATCTCACGCGGGAATTTTCTCTTCACAAAGTCGAGAGGACTTTGCGAATGCATTTCATCTCTTTTTCACGAGTTTGCGCCCTTTCGGGTTTTCACAAACTCACCGGCAGTCCTACTGTTTTTACTCACGGAGCCCTTTCGGGTTTTCATCCGTGCCCATTTTGCTTGTGGACATACCTTTTTTTTTTGAATCTTCATCTCCGGTGGGACTTTGCATGTGGTCTCGCCAGTAGGAATTGGCAGAGATTGGGATCATTTTACGCCCGTGGATTGTATACGGTTTTGCAGGATGTATGATCCAGACCGTAGGGCCAGAAAAATTTCGGGACTTTGTTGGCGTCTGCATCGCTGCACTGGAATATGGTACCAGGAGCGACTCATCATTCGCCGTTGGGGTATGGGATTTGGAATTTGGTTGGCGTCTGCATCACTGCACTGGAATATGGTACCAGGAGCGACTCATCATTCGCCATTGGGATTTGGAATTTGGTTAGCGTCTGCATAGCTACACTGGAATATGGCACCAGGAACGACTCATCATCCGCCGTTGGGATTTGGAATTTGGTTGGCGTCTGCATCGCTACACTGGAATATGGTACCAGGAGCGACCCATCATCCACCGTTGGGGTATGGGATTTGGAATTTGGTTGGCGTCTGCATCGCTGCACTGGAATATGGTACCAGGAGCGACTCATCATTCACCGTTGTTTTTTTTTGTTTTACCGCGATTGCTCTATCATTTCAGTTTTTCTTATCGCGAAGGTCGCGATTGCCCTATCATTTCGGCTATTTATTCGCGGTTGCCCCATCATTTCGGCTTTATTTTTATTTTTATTTTTACTCGCTGATTTTTATTATGAGTTGCCCCATCATTTCGGCTTTTATTTATTTTTATTTTATTTACACATTTTTTTGTTTATTTACATATATTTTTTCTTTTACATTCCCAGTTTAACTGCTTAGAGGTCGACTGTTCCCAGTTTAATGACGTGGTGGTCGATTGTTTTCAGAGAAAGGCAGATGTCTGAGAGAATCAGTTTCATGAAGAACTTCGGTCTCCGATTGTATGAAATTGGCGGTCGCGGCTGGATTGTTTGTTAACACGCTTTTAGAAAGTTCTATCTCTGCTGCCTTGTATTACTTTTCGACCCAATCTTTGAAGACGAAGCAGTCCTCAATGGCATGACCTATCACTCTGTGATAGGGCAGTATTTGGGGTCGTCGGTCCTATTCGCTTCCTGCCGTCTTTTTGACGCTGGCAGTTGTAGACCGTTCCTCAGGGCGTCTTTGAATATTTTACGGATTTTGTCCTTTCTGAAGGAATAGACCTTGTCCAGCTTCTCTTTCAGTGGAGATTCTCCTCCCTCTCCGAACATTGGCTTCCGAAGCTGGTTGGCATTAGGCCCGCTCGACCCTTGCTTATTTTGGTTAGCCGAGGCATTGAAAGATTCAGTATCGTCGGAATTTCCGCCTTTGCGATTTTCGTCCTTTCGGTTTCTCCAGGACCTATTGTTATTTTGAGAGTCAGAAGAGGACTCCTGCTTTGAGCGTTCCAACATCTGTACTTTCCTGGTCAGCTCTTGGAATGTTTTGAGACCCGCGGTGCATAGAAACGGGGCCATCCAATTGTTGAGATTTCCGACGAGGAGACTAACTGATTGGTCATGCTCTATCGGCGGTTCACATTTGACGGAGAGATTGAGCCATCGGGTTATAAAATCCGTGCTGCTTTCGTTGTTCTTTGGCTTGGTCGTTATGAGATCGGCAATGGTGATCTTATCGCTGATGCTCATGAACCTCTACCGAAATAGAGACTCCATTTGGACGAAGGTTCTGACGGAGTGATCCGGTATGCTCGCGTACCAGTCGAAAGCAACATCGGTCAATCTATTAACGAACTGGCGGAGGAGAAGTGCATCGTTTCCCCCAGTATTCCCGCATGCGGCTTTGAAGTGGGCGATGTGCTGATTCGCATTTCCCGTCCCATCAAATCTTCTGAATTTAGGGATGACATAGCCGCTAGGAAATTCTACCATATCATACTGAGCAGGATATGGTCTCCCACTACTGCTGATATCTTTTTGCGCTTCGGCTTCGGCTACCAAGGTTTTGACTTTGTTGGCAACCAAGTCCATGATTTGATCTTGAGTTAGCGGGTTACTGTCATCGGTAGCCAAGACATTTCTTGAGATAGGATGCGACTGGATTTCGTGCGGTCCGCCCACCTTTGGATTTGGGGGAATATGCATCGGTTATCTCAAGACACCGTTTCCCGGTTCATGAGCAGAGCCCTGCGCTTGATTGGGCGACTGAGAGGCAAGCTGGGCCTTGAGCTGTAAGACGACGTTTGTCAAGTCATCGATCTTTGTGTAACATTTCAAAATAATAAAATATTATTTTGGGAATTTTTATAATTTAATATTATTTTATTGATTATTTTAATATTAAATTTATAATTAAATACCGATAAATGGGAAAGATTTTGAAAAATTATGGAAAATTCAAAAATGATGTATTCTATGGAATTTTGTCATTTTTAAGTTTTTATAAGCATTTATATGCTAATTTAGTGCTAATCTCGATTAAAAATCGCTAATCGGATTTTTGGCTTTTTTGTGCAAAACATGCACATATCATTTTTGGACTTGTGTTACATTTTTCCTACCATGGGTGTTTTGGGTATACTATTTGAGAGAGAAGGATTAGGAAAAGAAAAGAAAAGGAAAAAGTAAGGAATGATGATGAGAGAGAGAGAGGGTAGGTATAGGTCAACCTTCACTTTTGAGACCATACTCTCATTATTTCCTCACACCCATTTCTTTCTCCCCTCTCTTAGAGCTGCTGCTGCTCCTTCTCCCTTCCACCCTCTTCCTCCTCCTTCAAATCCCCTAAAACACCATTAAAACAAACCCAAAACCCCAATTCCATTTCACAAAAAGTATGCACAAGCTCACAAGCTATAGAATGGACTAAGAAAGTTGATGTTTTGGTGTTGTGGGAAGATTCATGAGTCTCTAAGGAGGTAATTTCTACACCCATTATAGTAGTATTTCATTCCATATGCATCTATACTAGTTTCATATCTATATCGTGTGATTTTGGGCACTTTGGACAAACCTAGAGAGGGTTAAGGTTAAATTGAATTGTGTTAGTGTAGCTAAGCCCTATTGGTGACCCTTGAACCCCCCCTTGGTTCTACGAACCCAGATCCGTCACATTACGAAACCTGGAACCTAAAACAGAACAGTTTCATGTCGGTTTGTGAGTGTATATAGCGTGCAGGTGAATCTGAAGTGATCCGGGGTCAATACAAGAAAAATAAACAACACCAGGAGCCTAGTTAGACCACCAGGAGACCACCCTAGACAGGCGAGCACCCAACTCCCTACCTGGGCCGTCCAGGCCGGTTTTGCAAGTTAAGGGGATCGGCCACTTAGTGTAGGGTAGGGTCCAGGTTTCTATTGTAGGTCATATGCACCCTATACATCACTCTAGACTTGTTTGCTTGCCTTTGTTTGGCCTGAGACGAAATCTGGGATCATTTTCTTGGGTTGTTGCATTGAATTTAGTTTTGGTTTTGCGTATTTTGATTTCCAAATTTTGGTATTTGTGCGTTATCTCGATCGTGTGACGCTTGTACGTCTATATCGAGTGATTTCGGGTTGTTTTGCGAAGGCTAACTATAGGTTCTAACCTATAGGCCTTTTAGCGTATCGTGTTGGTTTTCACGTGTCGTTTTAAGTTTCGATTTGGTTTTGATGTGATGCGATACGTGTGATATGTGGGTACCCCCACGGCGATCCGAGACGATGAAGAAGATGAAGGCGACATCGACACCGACACGCAGGATACATGTGAGGAGATTATATCTACAGGGGGAAGTCGGGTGGATGGCGTATAGCACCCCCACAGTCCGATATTAGTATAGTATATATATACTCATGATAGCTTATAGTGTCGTGGATATTTGAGATGTGTTAGGTGTACTATAGATAGATTAGGGTTGGAAGTAAACTAGTGTAGTTCCTAGTCGCGAACCCTAGAGCAGGTTTACACCCACACACACACACGTACTTATTGCTATACTTATACATTGATGATGAGGATAGTGGATGATGTTTAGAGATGAGTCGATGACATTGGGCATAGTGCCACGGGATCGGTGATATGATGTGATTCGTATTTGGGATACGACGTGTGATTTTTAGCGGGCCTTTAGACGTGTGTTTCACACACGCACTTATATTTATATAGATGGTATCGATTTGTACTAGATTTAAATCAGTACCCCAGATCATGGGATATGATGATGAGGATAACAGATAATTGATGAGACAATTGTGATATTGACCCGTACCCAGCTATTGGGATGCCGTACGACGATTTACCGTATGAGCTTTATATTGATGATAGATCCGCACTCATGACTCGAGGACGTCATATGATATACTGTATCGTATGTGATACTATTGAGGCGGGATCACCGACTATCATATTTATATATATATTTATATATATATATCGACTCGGATTTAGGTGGTTTCCATACCCCTCCCGATTGACTTGATATTTAGATCTGTAGTTTGCATATGAGGTGTTAGACTAGACCCGAGTCATACCTATTTCAAAAACTAACGAATCGGGAATATCTTAAAAACAAGTAAAGAGATTACGGGTATTTTCAAAGGACGTATCTTTCTTTAAAACACCGTAGCCCTTATTTTACTAAAAAACCCGATTTGTCTTATTTCAAATGGCACAATTGCTTGACATATACATATTGATGTAGACTCTTCACTGTTGCGTTGATTTATTCGATTCCGCATTTTCATTGCTATTCGCATTGCATTTCATGTGTCGTTGCTATATTACCATCATGCTGTTAGGACACCAGCACCATTATCGATCCACGTACACTGTTTGCCGGCTCACACACTTCATCATCGATAATTGCCATGTCACTACACTGTAGTATTGTTGCATTCATGATATGATTCCTTGCATGGCATACTCGTGTACCTACATAGCGTACACCCATACCGGTGCACATATTTATTGTGCATTCATACTCGTGTACCTACATAGCTTACACCCATACTTGTGCACATACCTATTGTACATTCATATTCGTGTACTCACATCTTGTACACTCCTACTCGTGCACCTACCTGTTGCACACTTATACTTGTACACTTACATATTGCGCATACATAGATGATTCTGGCTTGACTCGCAGATTGGGAACCACAAGATACTTTTAAAACTGATTCATTTTAAAGAAGCGGTCTTCCCTAATTATGTGCATATTGCTACTCCATGTTGCATGATATACTGATATGCTTACATTTTGATTATATATCGCATACATCATGCTTTTTGATTATACGCATTGAGGTATGTTGTTTCCATGATATTGCTGGATTTGGGAACCGTGGGTATTTTAAAAGAGAGTATATATTGTTTTAAAAACCCGGTTACCCTTGATATGATATTTCAGTGCGTCCACCATGTGTTTTCTCGGTTCTGAGAGTGGTATGTGAAACCCGATTCGAGGAGCGGTAGGCACCGTCTGCGGGTACATGGTGGACCCGGTGAGGTACCCCGGGGCAAGATGACTCGTATATGTTAGACGATGAGCCTGGCAGGGGAGTACTACCTACCGGTGATAGTATTTGGACTTGGCGGTTATCGTGGGGATACCTACCGGAGTTATGTACGTATGGATACATCGGAATTCGAGGGTCGAAGCTGGGCGCTCGGGTATTCGAGATAGCGTATGATACGTACCTATCAGGGCCAGTCATGGTGACAGCGCCTGATAGATGAGGATTTACGTGCCGATGCTAGGCACAGGTTTCATGATGTTTTTGAGTGTCGATGCTAGGCACTCAGGTTCCATGATTTGATTTATAACCTCATACTTTCATGCATATGCTTTATGATATTTACATGCATGATGCTTATTGTCATTGGGTGACTGGTGGACGGGATCCACATACATACAGACTTTGATTACATTGATCATACTTCATATGTATATATAATAGTGGATGAGGACGCTGTTATATATGCCCTTACACCAATATTAGTGGAATGGGACGCTAATATATGTGTATTGATATCAGTTTAGATACTTCATCATACTTATTCATGCAGACATACCTCATCCTATGATATGTTATTACCTGAGGCACTGGCACGAGCACTTGGCACTACATACATGTTTAGATGTTATATTGCCACATTATCATGCTTCAGACTTATTTATTTGAGGTTTATATATATCTGATCGTATTGACCTAGGATTAGGTCATGCATGCGATTTCTACTTGTAGATATCTTCTATTCACGAGTTGGCAACTCACCCCTGTTATGCCATAGTTCTTGCAGATTTTGCCGTACAGGTTTCATTGCGGCTTTTCTGGCACACTGCTTCCATATGGGTGACTTGCTTTGGTAGGTGGGTTCTTTTGTATCAGAACCACCATTGTACATGTATTATTCAGTTGTATCTAGTAATTCCATCAACCAAAAACTTGTATATTGTTTCATACTTAGAAACCAGTTATGTATTATTTCGACCTTAGAGTCGCGCGTTGCAGTATTACGCTTTTCATACTATTTAAGTTTTCCTTTGAGTTTTGATTCTCGCCATTTGGCGTTGTATATTATGTTGCTTGCGTGGATGTGACCGTCGATTGTCGAAGAGCTAGTTCCCGCTTGGGGATGCATTTTATCATTTCATGTATATTATTTATGTTGTACCCCGTTCGGGGCCAGTATTTACAAAGGAAACTCTGCCGAAATTTTCAGAAAAGATATGTGATTTTTAAAAATGCATATTCTGCTTAGTTATTTAAAAACTTTGATTTTAAAACATGTTTTCTTCACTTTTACAAGCTATTTTCCTACTTCTTAAAAACCAGTTTTCTCTATTTACTCCTTAAAATGGTTTTAGATTTCTGGGCTTTTGGCTTACTTGGATCAGATGGAGTCCTATAGACTTCATATGATTCAAGTGCCAGTCACGTGCTCTTTCGGGTCGTGAAAAAGTTGGTATCAAAGCGTTGGGTTAACCTTGGTTCGAGTCTAAATTTGACTATGTGGAGCCTAGGGCGTATATATATATATATATATATATATATATATATATATATATATATATATATATACGCGAAACTTAGGTTGACCTTACGGAACTTAGACTTATTCGAGGGGGTATTATACCCGAACTTTCGTCGCGTAGGATGACCCTTGGTTGATGGAGTAGGTAGCTTGAGTAGAGTGACGTACCGTACGTATGTTCCGCGGTATATTTACGATACGCTACTCCGCTTAAGACACCTTAGGATGTACATTTCCTTGCACAGTGTTTTATTCTTTCCTATAATCTATCCTCATCGATACTGGTTATGATTTTTGCTGCCACGATTACACGGGCAGAGAGAGAGCTACGGCTAGAGTTGCGTCAGTATGAGCTCGTCGTGGACGAGGACTGGCCAGGGCATGATTCCAGAGACATACGATTGCATAGAGAGGCATCGTTTTATTGTGTTTTCGCGCCATGAGCATTTGACAGATCGCTTTTACGAGACTTCTCGGACGTGCAGATTAGTACCAGAGGATCAGGCCACTGCTAGAGGCCAGCCAGGATGTGATAACCATCGATATATCGCTTATTCAGGACGATTGAGGCGCTGTTCAGCGTACAGACGAATGAGCCAGTTATTGCTGCAAATGATGAGATATCTCCCAGGTGATTGGAGCCGCTGCAGCATGAGCATATACCTAGAGATATGATGGTAAGTCGCTAGTCACCCGAGGATGAATGACTAGGACATATGGTTCGTTCGCTTACCCCGATGCGAGGTCATCAGATAGATTGATTCCAGCTAGAGACGACTTCACGCAGGTTCGTTGAGAGTCGATGGAGACGATCGAATGTCAGGAGCCCATTTTCCAAGTTTAAAGTATTCGGAAAGACATGCAAGCGAGTCTATGGACCCTCTAGAAGAATGAAATCCTAACTCGACATAATGACCGTGTGAAAGCCTTTGAACCTTAGGGTTTGTGGCAGTTCCGCGGCGCCATTAGTAAGGCTTGGGTTTGCCCTTCTACGGCTAGACCACCGATGCTGTGGTATGTACTCGATACTATTAAACTGTACCCAAGATGTTGAGCTCTTGGGGGGTTATGAGGTTTTGACAAACCGATCGGATAGTTCGACATCATTCGGATATCATGTGATGGGACACATTGCTTGGGAGACTCCAGATACGAGTATAGCCATTGGAGCGTCGTCCATGCAGCCACGATGAAACGAGTCCGAAGCAGCCGACAGCAGAGAAAAGTGAAGTACGAGATTCGTATGAGCTCTTGACGAGAGGACGTTCCATTCCACTGACATCAGAGATGCGTTATGCATGCAGAGGCATTGATTGCTGAATATACCTTCCAGAAGGAGTCGCGATGGGTATGCAGCCATTCCGGAACAAGAGCCAGATATAGTAAAGGTGGTAATTTTCGGGCAATTCGGCAGAAACAAGATTTGAGAGAAACCTTGATAGGACCTTTCTGGAATATTATACGAGAAGACTTGGACCCAGGAGTGGTCATATTGCGCACACCCAGCAGGCCAGAGTTCGGCATCTTCGACGAGACAGTTGACCAGGTTCGGATAGAGGACCTCACCCAGATGCGTTGTGAATTAGTCAAGGATGGACGGGTATTGAGTATATCTCCGCAGGATGGGACGAGTTCCGGAGGATGTGTTCGGCTAGATATCTTCCACAGAGTGATGGAAATACCGAGTTCGTGGTTTCGAGTCCGTGTGAGAGACTTCAGATGGACCGTAGCCGAGAACAATTGCAGTGCACAGATAGAGACGTGACGTCGAAATGGACGATGACGCAGACAGGCAGAAAAAGAGGTTCGTGCGAGATGCTGACGAGCTGTTGTTACTCCCCGTTAAGATTAAAGGCCGGAGATGTTTACAGAGGCATTGGGATGCGACCAGTTTCTGAGAAAATGCTGTGCTGAGGACACAGATGTCCATCGAGCGAGAAAAGATTATACAAGAGTACCAGCCTCCGTACAGTTCGGCATAGGCAAGATCGGAAGAGACCCTGAGCGGGATTCCTTCCGGGACACTGCTGCAATGTGATTTGCACCCAGGATCAGATGTGTCACGTGTATTCAGAGAGCCAGAGGCCGACGCCAGTGACGTGCTACTTTACGAGCGGCCGTGAGGATAGACCGAGAGATGACCAGAGAAGTGCCAGAATGGAATCGTTCCCGTTAGCACACCTGACAGGGCCGATGAGCCGATGGATTGCGAGATTGGTAATCCACAGAGAAGATAAGGACCCGGAGACAGAAGATGCCAGACCGCGAGCAAGGGGAAAGTAGATATCTTGCGCTACTAGCATTGGATGCACCGACACCTTCTCAACTTTGAAGGAGAATATACCGATGACGGTATTTATGATTTGTGATTTTGTGATTCGATTATCACGTATCTGTCACTTTGGATTCCGGTATTTTGGGCGATTTATTCGCATGATTTAGTCTTGATGGCTGAGTACCATGATATTTGTTTTCGTGCACCATGGTTGCACCTACTAGGCATTTATATCTTGCGCATAGTTTTTACACTTGAGATGTGTTGTACACATCGTTGTGTTGATTTATGATTTGTGCACAGTTATTGCACCCGATATCGTTTTCGTGCCTTTGTTGCACCGAATTTATATTTTGTGCACTGCAGTTGCACCTGACTTAGATTTGATGTCATTCGATATGTCAATTTTGATTTCATGCCTGTGTTATGCATGTGATTCGACTTATGCCTTCGGCATCGTTTACATGCACTTTTAGTGTTTTGATTTGAATTGTGCACACTGATGGACACGATTGTGAGATTATCCACCGCGGTATACCTGATTTTATTGAGCCGTATTGTATACCGTCGATTTTGATCCTAATATTGATGTTGATTTCCTGCACTCCGTGCATTTGATTGGACTTGCATATGTTCGACACTTGATATTGGATTTCGTGATTTCATGCATGTTGAGTACGCATGAATTAGATTTTATTCGTGCGTGATGGATGCACCTGATTTGGATTTTCGCGCGTGTTGAGCGCATGATTTGAGATACGATTTTGGTGCACACAGATGCGCTAAATCGGGATTCTTCGTGCATGTCAGATGCACCTGATTTTGCTGTCAGGCACACACGTTGCCTATGACAGATGTTGTGTGCACACCCGTTGCACCTAGATGTAGTTTTGTACACCTGTATGGCACATATAGGGATTTTGGTTTCCGTGCGCACCAGACGCACAGAGTATTCTTACATACATTCTTGGGATTGATTCCTTATGGAGCAGTACATTTTTTTATGATATTTGCTATGTGTTTTCATACTGAGCAGGACTAGTCAAGGGACAGTACCTGGATATATTTTGCATGCATTGATAGTTATCGAAGGGATTTCCAAAAAGCGAGCTATAGTCTCAGTATATGCCTACGTGTCTTATATGACACGAAACGTTTAAAATAAGGAAACCCTTCTAAATTGTTTTCAAAAAGGCAGGACGTGCATATTAAGCAAAGGATATATATGTATATGGGTATTTTATTATAATGGATGTCCGCCACTGTGCAGTGCTATGCGCATCGCACAGCGACTTAAAAGGGATTTGGTATGCATTTACTTCAGCTATTTACATGTATAGTTCTGATTTATATCATATTGGTCTTGCTTGGATTTGGCATTCGTGTCTTTACCATAACTTCGATGATTGCGGGATGCTTGACGGAGTTTTGTTTTTGAGTTATCTGCTCATTACTCATGCGCATGCATTGCGCTATGATGCGTTTTATGTATTGATGATTTCGGAGCCCCGACGACTTGGATTTCTTATTGAAATGTTCTAGAAATTAGGGGTTTAAATTTAAATTTGGGGACCAAATTTCTTTAAGGGGGGAAGATTGTAACATTTCAAAATAATAAAATATTAATTTGGGAATTTTTATAATTTAATATTATTTTATTGATTATTTTAATATTAAATTTATAATTAAATACCGATAAATGGGAAAAATTTTGAAAAATTATGGAAAATTCAAAAATAATGTATTCTATGGAATTTTGTCATTTTTAAGTTTTTATGAGCATTTATATGCTAATTTAGTGCTAATCGCGATTAAAAATCGCTAATCGGATTTTTGGCTTTTTTGTGCAAAACATGCACATATCATTTTTGGACTTGTGTTACATTTTTCCTACCATGTGTGTTTTGGGTATACTATTTGAGAGAGAAGGATTAGGAAAAGAAAAGAAAAGAAAAGGAAAAAGTAAGGAATGATGATGAGAGAGAGAGGGGGGGTAGGTATAGGTCAACATTCACTTTTGAGACCATACTCCCATCATTTCCTCACACCCATTTCTTTCTCCCCTCTCCTAGAGCTGCTGCTCCTCCTGCTCCCTTCCTCCCTCTTCCTCCTCCTTCAAATCCCCTAAAACACCATTAAAACAAACCCAAAACCCCAATTCCATTTCACAAAAAGTATGCACAAGCTCACAAGCTATAGAATGGACTAAGAAAGTTGATGTTTTGGTGCTGTGGGAAGATTCATGAGTCTCTAAGGAGGTAATTTCTACACCCATTATAGTAGTATTTCATTCCATATGCATCTATACTAGTTTCATATCGATATCGTGTGATTTTGGCCACTTTGGACAAACCTAGAGAGGGTTAAGGTTAAATTGAATTGTGTTAGTGTAGCTAAGCCCTATTGGTGACCCTTGAACCCCCCTTGGTGCTACGAACCCAGATCCGTCACATTACGAAACCTGGAACCCAAAACAGAACAGTTTCATGTCGGTTTGTGAGTGTATATAGCGTGCAGGTGAATCTGAAGTGATCCGAGGTCAATACAAGAAAAATAAACAACACCAGGAGCCTAGTTAGACCACCAGGAGACCACCCTAGGCAGACGAGCATCCAACTCCCTACCTGGGCCGGCCAGGCCGGTTTTGCAAGTTAAGAGGACTGGCCACTTAGTGTAGGGTAGGGTCCAGGTTTCTACTGTAGGTCATATGCACCCTATACATCACTCTAGACTTGTTTGCTTGCCTTTATTTAGCCTGAGACGAAATCTGGGATCATTTTCTTGGGTTGTTGCTTTGAATTTAGTTTTGGTTTTGCGTATTTTAATTTCCAGATTTTGGTATTTGTGCGTTATCTCGATCGTGTGACGTTTGTACGTCTATATCGAGTGATTTCGGGTTGTTTTGCGAAGGCTAACTATAGGTTCTAACCTATAGGCCTTTTAGCGTATCGTGTTGGTTTTCACGTGTCGTTTTAAGTTTCGATTTGGTTTTGATGCGATGCGATACGTGTGATATGTAGGTACCCCCACGGCGATCCGAGACGATGAAGAAGATGAAGGCGACATCGACACCGACACGCAGGATACAGGTGAGTAGATTATATCTACAAGGGGAAGTCGGGTGGATGGCGTATAGCATCCCCGCAGTCCGATATTAGTATAGTATATATATATACTCATGATAGCTTATAGTGCCGTGGATATTTGAGATGTGTTAGGTGTACTATAGATAGATTAGGGTTGGAAGTAAACTAGTGTAGTTCCTAGTCGCGAACACTAGAGCAGGTTTACACCCACACGCACACACGTACTTATTGCTATACTTATACATTGATGATGAGGATAGTGGATGATGTTTAGAGATGAGTCGATGACATTGGGCATAGTGCCACGGGATCGGTGATATGATGTGATTCGTATTTGGGATACGACATGTGATTTTTAGCGGGCCTTTAGACGTGTGTTTCACACACGCACTTATATTTATATAGATGGTATCGATTTGTACTAGATTTAGATCAGTACCCCAGATCATGTGATATGATGATGAGGATACCAAATAATTGATGAGACAATTATGATATTGACCCGTACCCAGCTATTGGGATGTCGTACGACGATTTACCGTATGAGCTTTATATTGATGATAGATCCGCACTCATGACTCGAGGACGTCATATGATATACTGTGTCGTACGTGATACTATTGAGGCGGGATCACCGACTATTATATATATTTATATATATATATATATATATATCGACTCAAATTTAGGTGGTTTCCA
Organism: Agapanthus africanus; assembly: GCA_030015575.1. Taxonomy (NCBI): domain Eukaryota; kingdom Viridiplantae; phylum Streptophyta; class Magnoliopsida; order Asparagales; family Amaryllidaceae; genus Agapanthus; species Agapanthus africanus. The sequence continues at coordinate 513,446,434 of JASDDO010000012.1, forward strand.
TACCCCTCCCGATTGACTTGATATTTAAATCTGTAGTTTGCATATGAGGTGTTAGACTAGACCCGAGTCATACCTATTTCAAAAACTAACAAATCGGGAATATCTTAAAAACAAGTAAAGGGATTACGGGTATTTTCAAAGGACGTATCTTTCTTAAAAACACCGTAGCTCTTATTTTACTAAAAACCCCGATTTGTCTTATTTCAAATGGCACAATTGCATGACATATATATATTGATGTAGACTCTTCACTGTTGCGTTGATTTATTCGATTCCGCAATTTCATTGCTATTCGCATTGCATTTCATGTGTCATTGCTATATTACCATCATGCTGTTAGGACACCAGCACCATTATCGATGATGCATATGTTCCACGTACACTGTTTGCCAGCTCACACACTTCATCATCGATAATTGCCATGCCACTACACTGTAGTATTGTTGCATTCATGATATGATTCCTTGCATGGCATACTCGTGTACCTACATAGCGTACACCCATACCGGTGCACATATTTATTGTGCATTCATACTCGTGTACCTACATAACGTACACCCATAATTGTGCACATACTTATTGTCCATTCATATTCGTGTACTCACATCTTGTACACTCCTACTCGTGCACCTACCTGTTGCACACTTATACTTGTACACTTACATATTGGGCATACATAGATGATTCTGGCTTGACTCGCAGATTGGGAACCGCAAGATACTTTTAAAACTGATTCATTTTAAAGAAGCGGTCTTCCCTAATTATGTGCATAGTGCTACTCCATGTTGCATGATATACTGATATGCTTACATTTTGATTATATGTCGCATACATCATGCTTTTTGATTATACGCATTGAGGTATGTTGTTTCCATGATATTGCTCGATTTGGGAACCGTGGGTATTTTAAAAGAGAGTATATATTGTTTTAAAAACCCGGTTACCCTTGATATGATATTTCAGTGCGTCCACCATGTGTTTTCTCGGTTCTGAGAGTGGCATGTGAAACCCGATTCGAGGAGCGGTAGGCACCGTCTGCGGGTACATGGTGGACCCGGTGAGGTACCCCGGTGCAAGATGACTCGTATATGTTAGACGGTAAGCCTGGCAGGGGAGTACTACCTACCGGTGATAGTATTTGGACTCGGCGGTTATTGTGGGGATACCTACCGGAGTTATGTACGTATGGATACATCGGAATTCGAGGGTCGAAGCTGGGCGCTCGGGTATTCGACATAGAGTAATACGTACCTATCAGGGCCAGTCATGGTGACAGCGCCTGATAGATGAGGATTTACGTGCCGATGCTAGGCACAGGTTTCATGATATTTTTGAGTGTCGATGCTAGGCACTCAGGTTCCATGATTTGATTTATAACCTCATACTTTCATGCATATGCTTTATGATATTTACATGCATGATGCTTATTGTCATTGGGTGACTGGTGGACGGGATCCACATACATACAGACTTTGATTACATTGATCATACTTCATATGTATATATAATAGTGGATGAGGACGCTGTTATATATGCCCTTACACCAATATTAGTGGAATGGGACGCTAATATATGTGTATTGATATCAGTTTAGATACTTCATCATACTTATTCATGCAGACATACCTCATCCTATGATATGTTATTACCTGAGGCACTGGCACGAGCACTTGGCACTACATACATGTTTAGATGTTATATTGCCACATTATCATGCTTCAGACTTATTTATTTGAGGTTTATATATATCTGATCGTATTGACCTAGGATTAGGTCATGCATGCGATTTCTACTTGTAGATATCTTCTATTCACGAGTTGGCAACTCACCCCCGTTGTGCCACAGTTCTTGCAGGTTTTGCCGTACAGGTTTCATTGCGGCTTTTCTGGCACACTGCTTCCATATGGGTGACTTGCTTTGGTAGGTGGGTTCTTTTATATCAGAACCACCATTGTACATGTATTATTCAGTTGTATCTAGTAATTCCATCAACGAAAAACTTGTATATTGTTTCAGACTTAGAAACCAGTTATGTATTATTTCGACCTTAGAGTCGCGCGTTGTAGTATTACGCTTTTCATGCTATTTGAGTTTTCCTTTGAGTTTTGATCCTCGTCCTTCGGCGTTGTATATTATATTGCTTGCATGGCTATGACCGTCGATTGACGAAGAGTTAGCTCCCGCTTGGGGATGCATTTTATCATTTCATGTATATTATTTATGTTGTACCCCGTTCGGGGCCAGTATTTACAAAGGAAACTCTACCGAAATTTTCAGAAAAGATATGTGATTTTTAGAAATGCATATTCGGCTTAGTTATTTAAAAACATGTTTTCTTCACTTTTACAAGCTATTTTCCTACTTCTTAAATACCTTGATTTTAAAACATGTTTTCTTCACTTTTACAAGCTATTTTCCTACTTCTTAAAAACCAATTTTCTCTATTTACTCCTTAAAATGGTTTTAGATTTCTGGGCTTTTAGCTTACTTGGATCAGATGGAGTCCTATAGACTTCATATGATTCAAGTGTCAGTCACGTGCTCTTTCCGGTCGTGACACTTTGAGTAGAGCTTGGCTATCTCCTTGTCTTTGCTTCTAAGCTATTTTTGGAGCTCTTGGAGAAGTTGCTGCTCTGCGGTCTTAGGATGGAAAGTTGGCTCATCTTCGCTTTCCGAGCCCGACTCCTCATGAACTGAGAGCTCTCTCTGCCTATCAGCCTCACTAGGAGGATTTTCATCACCCTCCGGAGGATGCTGGTCTTGAGCAGTGACAGCTATATTCACACCAGGTTGGATTTAAGATGTGGTGGCCCCATCCTTGCTTTTGCTGCGAAGGTTATCGCCGGGACGCGTACCCACCATGTAGACGGTGTGGATAACACATTCAGCCATCCTTTCATCACTGGCAGCTAGTTTCGCGGAGCGGTCCTGGCTTTGTAAATTCATAAATTTTAACATGGCCGGATACCTAGCCCGTTTGTTGGCTCTGTATCTGAGTCGCTTCTGCCTCAGCTTCTCTGCCTTGAGCGCTTGGCAGGCTTCTGCTCTCCGGGAAGCCGCCATAGGCTGAGTGATGGGGAGCTTAGAGAAAATACCTAATTGAGCAGTTGTCAGGGGCATCGCCGGAGCTTTCTCGAGACGCCATGTTGCTTTGTTGGTGTTGATGGCCTTGCCCCCAGCTGGGGCCAAGGAGAGCCGTTCAAACGCCGACTTGCGTTTAAGTTGGGGCGCCTTCGAGACCACCACATTTGGCCTCTTGCCTTTCGATACCGGTTTGTCCATCACCCGGGCTTGAGGAGCTGGGATGGCGTTAGCTAACACAAACAGAATAGAGCCAAATGGTAGCGGCGGCTCCTCCCATTGTCGCCCGAGGCTAGCCGGAAGGACCATCCTGGAGTCCATCTTCATCGTGTATGAGATGGGAGCTGAGTTCATCTTTGGAGACATTGTTGAGAAGTGATTGCTTGAAAACCTGCATGAAAAAGCATTATTTTAGTATAAATATAGAAATGTATATTGATTGAGTTCGCATGAACGTTTAACCCGAAATATGGGAGGAGAGATAGGTCCCACCGGGCGTGCCAGAATCTGTAGGGTGTTTTTTGTCACCCCATTGAGATGGGAATACGCGCGCGCTTGTCAGGCGTACTATAGATTCCTCCTGCCTAGGGTAGGTGAGAGTTTATTGATTGTGGGGATCCGAATCTCCGGCAGCCGCGGACTAAGCTGCCGTTAATTACCCCTCGCCTTTAGGGCGAGAGAACCTCCGATTAACGGGTTAAACTGGTCATGCGAACTCAATGTGCAGTGTTGTGTTTTGGAGGGATTTTGGATGTATCGGGGGCCCCGCAGAGTTTTTACGGGTGTCCAGCTACCCGGATAACGGGCTCGGGGTCAAGGGGGCTAGCAGCCCCCTTGCGGGATATGGGGCAGCGCCCCGTTAGAAATTTTTTCTAACAGGGACGGTGTTATGGAGTGTGTGTGTGTATCTATATATATATATACATGTATACATATATATATAAAGGGGAAAAGCGTCCAAAGAACGCGTGGGGCCAGTGCCTCACGTTCCTAGCACGCGAGCGTTGGGCGCTTGATTGCTGTGCGCTTAAGCGCTAGCGCACCACGTGTCCGACACGTGGGCGCTGTGTGCTTAGGCGCTAGCGCACCACGTGTCTGACATATGGGCGCTTGAGCGCTAGGCGCTCGAGCACTAGCGCACCACGTGCCCGGCACGTGGGCGCTGGGCGCTTGAGCGCTAGGGACTCTCGGGCGCTTGGGCGCCGGTGAGGAAAAGGGGATTTTAGCCCCAGAAATAAGATTTAAAATTCCAAAAGAGGATTTAGAGTGGGGTTAAACTCCTAAGATGTTTTGGAGTTGATGAAAGGGGTTCTTCTTTGGAGCCCTGGGTCTTCCCAAAAATAGGGTTTTCGGAGATGGGCCTCCTTCTTCCTCCTATGTTGGCAGGATCTTGAAGATCAAGAGATGTGAGATTTTAAAAATCTCTTCTTTTTTAGATCTAATGGGAGATCTAAGGTCCCCTTTGTGGGTTTTATGGTGAAAAACTATTTAGTTTTGGAAAAGAAAGAGTAAAACTCTTGATTTGATTCAAAAGAAAGAAGAAAGTTTTAGAACCTTGAGGAAGGAGAAAGAGGCACAGGCCCTAATTTTTTGGGGGGAATGAAAAAAGTCTTAGATATTTTCATCATATTGCCTTATATAGGCTTACATATTTATATATAGCCCCTTGAGCTTTACATAATGGCATTTTGCCCATCCCATGGCTCATGTGCCATTTCTTTTTGCACATAAGCCATGAGCTTTACAAAAATTTGGCTTTATGCCCATTTTGCATACATTCATGCATAAAAAATTACATAAAAATTATTTATTACATGATCTATATTTTGGCATGGAGGAGGCTGGCCGCGGGCTCGACTTGGGCATGGGCCCGCGTGACCTGGGCTTGGGCCCACCTGGCTTGGGGTTGACCTTGACTTTGACTCGGTCAACCGGGGTGCAAATTTTGACCCCGACAGTCGAGTGGAGGCTTGCTTACATGATCTTGAGTGTATACTCCTTACTTCCGAGCTCTACCTGCAAAAGTGAGCCTGCGAGGGTGGATTGTGCGGTGTGCTGCTAATCTACAGTCCTGCGAGAAGAGGCTCAATCGGAAATTTTCGGAGAGGGAGCTAGCTTCAAATGCTTTGGGGTAACTCCAGGCTCAACTCACTATCAAGACCATCCGTGCGTACGAAATTTGGCCGGTGCTTCAAGAAGCTATCACATAGGTGGTAGCTCTTGATAAAGTCGTTATCTTTACCCGTGAGATGGTTGAAGCTCATAAAGTTTTTGAAAAGGAGCTTGAAATTCGGTTCGCTTCATATCAGACCCAAAGTCTCAGGCGGAGACCTGTCTTGTGGCAATAACAAAGCTTGAAGCCAAGGCCCAGCGGAAGAACAATGAACTGACGAGCTTATTGCACTACCCGTCGGCTTAAAGATTTTTTTTGTTTATTCTCCCTTTTTGTATTTACTCCTGGATGAGAGCATCTTGTATTCATTTTGATTCTTTTATGAAATTTACCTTGGATTCATGGATAAAAAAACATATTTTATTTCATACCGGCATGTCCCTTTAGCAAATGCGTCTTGTAGAAAGTCTATCTTGATCTCCTTACAGGTTCAGATCTGCCGCCTAAGACTTTTCAACTTTATGAGCCGTGAGGGTCTCATAAAGACTTTTCTCCCTACGAGTCGAGAGGATCCCTTAGGTGTATTTTTTCCTTAGGAGTCGTGAGGACTCCTAAGTGTGTGTTTTCTCTTGAGAGTCGTAAGGATCTCATAAGAAAAAATTTCCCCTTACAAGTCGAGAGGACTCGTAAGTGGTTGTTTCCCTCCTTGTCGATATTCGGTTTTGGAGAGTGTGGCCCGTGAATAGTATGCAATAGTCCATCTTGGACCGACTTGCAGGGCCCCAGTGCTTAGGAAATAGGTCCTTATCCCCGTTGCCTAAGGCTTTTCCCTACGAGTCGAGACGAGTCGAGAAGTTCTCGCAGGAACATTATTTTCCCCACGAGTCGAGACGAATTGAGAAGTTCTCGCAAGGGTGTCCTAACGTCACAGTTAACTCCTGCTAATGGAAGTCCATTAGGGTCTGTAGTACTAGGTTTTTTACCCGTCGTACCGTCGCGTTGGCCGGTGTATTCCTCGATATGCAATCTTGTTGTTCGAGTAGCCCCACGACTGTCGTGTCTCTGAACCCTTCGGGGACTGGACAAGACGTCATCAAGTAATCTTCCAGATGATATTACCGTCGAAAGAGCAAGCGTTAGGGATATTCCATATCTCTATTTACTTGAGGTCAGGCTCAGTTTGGGAGCCCCGGTGAGTCATGACCACTCCATGCTAGAGTGGGATGGTCTACGATAGTCTTTCAGGTCTCATTTGAGTTGTTGTCAAGACCTTGAAGCTAGGGATCTTCCTTTGCTTCGTTTGTTGACATTGTGTCTGCAATATTGCGACGACTGTTGAGGTTGTCTTTGGGTTGTGGATGTTGCCGTCGAGACTTGGAACTAGGGACACTGCCATGGCTCCGAGGTAGTCCCTAGGTTGTCTGTGAACCGTCGAGATTTAGAACTAGGGGACTTTATCGTAGCTCCGAGGTAGTCTCTAGGCTGTCTGTGAACCGTCAAGATTTGGAACCGGGGGTATTTACGGTGGCTTCGAGGTAGTCTCTAGGCTGTCTGTGAACCGTCGAGATTTGGAACTATGGGACTTTGCCGTGGCTCCGTTTTGCTGACGTCGTATATGCTTTTGGTTGGAACGAGAAGGAATGTCGTTGTTGATTTCTAGGCTATAGATGTAGCCATTGAGATCTGGCTTCCCTTTGACGAAGCCTGGTGGGACAATATGGTTCCCTTTTCGTTTGTGCCCATGGATTGTATATAGAGGTCGATGTGATCTCACCTGCAGGGAAAAAGTTTCATTTTATTTTATTTCCGCAATGCTCTATCATTTCAGCTTTTTATATAGCAAAAGTCGCGATTGCCCAATCATTTCGGCTATTTTTTCACGGTGCCCAATCATTTCGGCTGTTTTTATATACATATATTTTACTCGTTGATTTTTGTTGCGAGTTACCCTATCATTTCGGCTATTTCATATGCATTTTTGGCTCGCTGATTTTTATTGCGAGTATGGAACCCGAGGTCTGATACCAATCTTGGCATCAGCATCGCTGTGACTGGAATATTGCTAGGAGCGAATCATCATTTGCCGCGAAAGGGCTTGGAATTTGATACCAATCTTAGGCATCAGCATTGCTACCACTGGGACATTGCCAGGAGCGAATTATCATTTGCCGTTGTCGATTCGAACCAAGGTGGCTTAGCAAATAGGGTTAGGATCCTGTCAACTAAGGCTTTTGACTTCATGAGCCATAAGGGTCTCATAAAGGTGTTTCTCCCTACGAGTCGTAAGGATCTCGTAAGTGTGTTTTCTTCTTAGGAGTCGTGAGGATTCCTAAGTGTGTGTTATCTTATAAGTCGTAAGGATCTTATAAGAGTGTTTTCTCCTTATAAGTCGAGAGGGCTTACAAGTGTCATTCACCACATGAGGACATTCCTCGTCGTTGGTGGGACTTGGTGGGGGAAACGTTTATTTGTGCCTGTGGATTGTATACAAGGGTTAATATTGAACCACTTGTAGGGCAATCTGGGGAATGTGATGGATTAAGAACAGGTTCAGATCCCTGTAACTTAAGGCTTTCGAATCCTATGAGCCGTGAGGGTCTCATAAGGGGGATTCTCCTTACGAGTCGTGAAGATCTCGTAAGTGTAATTCCTCCTTAGGAATCGTGGGGATCCCTAAGTGTGTTGCTCCCTTGTGAGTCGTAAGGATCTCACGCAGGTATTTTCTCCTTACAAGGTCGAGAGGACCTTGCAAGTGTGCATGAATTTCTATTTTACGAGTCTGCGCCCTTTCGGGTTTTCACGAACTCGCCGGCACTCCTGCTGTTTTTACTCACGGAGCCCTTTCGGGTTTTCATCCGTGCCTATTTTTCTTGTAGACGTACCTTTTTTTACACGATGAAACTCTCGAGAATAGTTTTGCCGCATGTAACCCATCTGTTTGCCGGTGGGATTTGAGTTGCAGTCCTCACCGCCGGGACTTGTGGACTTGCATTCCACTATCGCCGTGTTAGAGGCGACGTAGTTAGTTTAGGGACATCTCGGTCCGTTGTTAGTTTAAAGATATCTCGGTCCAATGTTAGTTTAAGGACATCTCAGTCCATTGTTAGTTTAAGGACATCTCGGTCCATAGCTAGTTTAAGGACGTTGTGGTCCGTAACTAGTTTAAGGACGTTGCGGTCCGCTGGGATTTTGAGGTGAGATTTCGCCGGATACTACTTATAGAGTTTGGACTCAGGAAGACAGTGAGCGGACACGAGTATCGTCATCCATCATTAACCTGAGCCGTGACTTGTCAAGCGTAGTATTTCTTAAGAAACCGGCTATTTATTGGCCAGAAGGGTCTTTCGCCATGCATATCCATGAGCAAGTAGGCCTCGCCTTGGTAGACCTTTTCTATGATGTATGAGCCCTCATAGTTCGGCTCGAATTTCCCCCGTTTAGCACGATTGGGGATCATATGTCTTTTAAAGACTAGCACGAGTTCGCCTTGGCGGAATGTTCTCGGCCTAGTCAATCTTTCGTATGAGTGCGTCATCCTTACTTTGTAAGTTTCTAGGTTTTGCTGCGCCATGAGACGAGTTTCATCGAGGGCATCGAGCTCATCAAGTCGAAGATGGGCATTTTCTTCATCCTTTAGCTCGTATCGAACCGCTACTCGTATAGAGGGTAGCTCTATCTCCAAGGAAAGTACCGCTTCCGTGCCAAATACTAAAGCGAATGGCATTGTATTCGTGGCTGTCTTGAACGTGGTCCGATAAGCCCAGAGAGCTTCACGCAATCTCTCGTGCCAGTCCTTTTTATTTCTGGACACTGTTTTCTTTATGATCTTTGTCAAGGTCTTGTTGAAAGCCTCAGCTAGAGCATTAGCTCGGGGATTATAGACCGAAGAGTATCTCCAATCTATTTTATGCTGCTGTACGAAATGGCTGATCTTATGGCTTCTGTAGGCTGTCCCGTTATCCGAGATGATCCGTCGCGGAGTGTCGAACTGGTAGATGACCTGTGTCTTGAAGAAATGGAGGATGTTCTCCGTCTTCATCTCTCTTAATAGTATTGCTTCTGCCTACTTAGAGAAGTAATTGTTCGTTGCTAGTATGAACCGATGTCCCTTGGATGATGCTGGTTCGATGGGCCCGATTATATCGGTTCCCCACATTTCGAATGGCCAGCTAGCCAATATTGGGTGTAGCAGATTCGGATGCTGAGGGATGAAGTCCCCATGAATTTGGCACGAGTGACACTGCTTCGCATATTCGAGGCAGTCCTGAATCAATAATAACCCATTCTTTTGATCTTCAACTTCATCTTTAGCCCAACTTGGTGGGAACCGCAGAGTCCGTCATGAGTTTCTTGGACGACTCTCCTTGCTTCTTTTGGTCCCAAACACCTTAGCCACATACAATCGAACGATCTCTTATATAGAGTATCATTGACGAAGGCGTAAGACAGAGCTCGTTTCATGAGCTGATGTCTTGATGATGCGTTTTCGGGCGTATGATGAGATTTGAAGTAGTCTACAAAGACTTCTCTCCAATCCTTCGCCTTTTCTTCGTCCTCTATTTTGAAGACCGCTTGTTTGGTCGCTTCCTCTTCTTCAGACGTCTCCGGAGATATCTCTACCGGCCCGAGAATCCGGCGGCTTTTCACAATGATCCTTACGTCATAGAGGTTTTCATCGACCAGTTCTTTAGCAAGCTTGGCTAGCACATCCGCCTTGCTATTTTCCGTCCGTGGTATGCTTTCCAGGACATAAGAGGGGATTTAAGTCAGTAATTGTTGCACTCTCTCGCCACATTTTACCAACTCAGGTTTACACGTCTGATAGTCGCCATTTACTTGGCTGACGACCAGCTGGGAGTCTCCATATATGAGGAGGTTTTCGATTCCCATGTCAATGGGGATCTCAAGACCTACTATTAAAGCTTCATATTCCGCTTCATTATTTGTTCTTGGCTCCGTTAAGGAAAAGGCGAAACGCATTATCCCTCCTTGCGGAGTTACGAGGATAAGGCCCACCCCGGCTTTGATTATGGGGGTATTTTGCTTTCGCTTCTTCATGGACGATGCTCCATAGAAGTAGAGTTCCCATCGAGTATCACTCCCTTATTTCTCCCTATCGATTGCGTCAAACGCGTGTTCGTCCGGCAACTCGCAGTTTATGGGAGAATTAGCTGGTATCGAATGCTCAGCGAGAAAGTCGGTGATGGCCTGGCCTTTTATTGCCATGGGGGGTCGATATACTATCGAGAATTCCATCAAGAGGAGGACCCATTTGGCAAGCCTTCCCATTAGTATGGCTCTTGACATCAAATATTTGAGAGGATCCACCTTTGATATGAGATGGACCTCATGTGCCAAGGCGTAATGTCGGAGCTTCGTTACCTCAAAGATTAGTGCCAGGCAATGATTTTCGATGGGGGGTAATTGTTTTATGCCCCTAGGAGAACTCGACTCAAATAGTAGAGAGCTCTCTCCTTCCCCTGGTCGATCTCTTATGCCTATAGCGCGCCTAACTAACCTTCAAGGACTATTGTGTACAGGATGAGGGGCTTTCCCTTGACCGGAGAGGTCAGTACCGGCGGGTTCTGCAGATATTGCTTGATTTCGTCCAGTGCGTTTTGGTATTTACGATCCCAAATGAACGGGGTCCTCTTCTTGATTAGATGACTATAGGGACGGCATTTGCCGGAGAGGTTAGCTATGAACCGTCGGATATACATGAGATTTCCTTGGAGGGACCTCAGTTGCTTAAGAGTTCTTGGCGAAGGCATTTCCATAATCGCCTTGATCTTTGACGGGTCAATTTCGATGCCCCGGTGTCGTATGATGAATCCTAGGAATTTGCCTGAGGAAACTCCAAATGCACATTTCAAAGGGTTCATCTTCAGATTGTACTTCCGAAGGCACTGGAACACTATCTTCATATTCTCCCAGTGCTCCTCGTACGATTTGCTTTTCACCACGAGGTCGTCAATATAACATTCGACAATCTCGTGTATGAGTTCATCAAAGATCTTCGTCATGGCTATCTGGTAGGTGGCGCCAGCATTCTTCAGACCGAAGGGCATCACTTTGTAGCAAAATATGCCCAGCAGAGTCTGGAAAGCAGTGTGCTTCTAGTCTTCAGAATGCATCTTGATTTGGTTGTACCCTGAGGATCTATCCATGAAGGAGAAGACTTTATGGGTTGATGTGTTATCGATCATCAGCTCAGTAACAGGCACTGGGAAGTCATCTTTCGGATAAGCTTTGTTGAGATCCCGGAAATCTACGCAGATGCGTACTGTTCCATTTTTCTTCATTACCGGAACGATATTGGCGATCCAGTCAGGGTATTGAACTTCTTGGATGAAACCGGAATCGATTAACTTCTTGATTTCGGCATTGATACTCATCTCAAGCTCGAGCCGCATTCTTCTTGGCGCCGTTTGACTGGCTTGACGTCTGGCGATATCGCCAGTTTATGCACAGCTATCTCTGGATCTAATCCCGGCATCTCGGAATAGTTCCATGCGAAACAGTCTTTATACTGCATAAGCACGTCTTTTAACGTGGCCACCTATTTCTCAGACAGCAGCTCACTGACGAACGTTGGCCTTAGGCCGTCTGCCCTCCCCAAGTCAATTTTTTTAGATTGCCCGCCGTAGTATGTATCCCATCTTCCAGCTCTTTTGGCATTGGTGGAAATTCTGAGATCACCTCATTCTCATCTTCATTTGCGAAGCACTTGGAGAGGTCATCCATCTTCTCATGTTCTCCCTCCTTTGAAAATGTTATCATATGGCAGGTATGAGCTCGTTTCCAAGCTCGATGCCGATCTAGACTTTCCCTCGTAGTGTAGGTTGCTCTCAGCTCAAGCTTTCGTGACGGGGCTACCCTCCAACTGTCGGATAGAGCAAACCAGTCTTGCTGATACTGATCTTCAACCCAGTCTTTGAAGGTGAAACAGTCTTCAAGAGGATATCCTACTACTCGGTGGTAGGAGCAATAATCCGGGTGATGGACCTCATTTATCTGTTCAGGGTATCAAGACTCCGGGAGCATCATTATTTGATGCTTCATGACAAGGTTGAATATTTTCCTTGTCTTATCTTGAGGGAAAGAGTACTCCCGACCCATCTTCTTCATCAAAGATGGGTTCCAGCTGACTTTTTCTCCCTCGCGTGGCTTCTTGGATCTGCTTCGCTGTCTTTGAATGTCATCCCCGTTCTTGGTCTTGTCATTGCTTATGCGTCGGACTTTTTTCTTGCCGCGAGAGCGCACAGTAGGCTGAGAGTGAAGGGCATCGTCGTCTTCTCCTTCCGTATCCTGTTGAATGATACGCTGCGTCCTGGCTTTCTCGTAAATGGTCATTTTGCTGCTATGGTCATCCCGAACCTTTTGACCCGCTTCTCTTATCAGCTTGTCAATCTTTTCTTTAAATGACAGGCTTGATATTCTCACGGCGGGATCTCGCTCTTGTTCGACATCAACGCTATCTGGAAATGCATTCGCTTCTCCACCGAAGTTATTTATGACATGGCAGCCATGGAACCGCTCCCGTTTCTTGGACCGAATGTATCCAAGGCCAGTCGTCTCCATTCTCCCGTTGGGCATTTTCCGCTGAGTCCCGGGAACGTCTCAAATCTTGTTATAGAACTGGGCATGTCAAGCAGTTTATTTGAAGGGTACGCCTTGGCGTCTTGATAGCCTTTTCATTCGCTCTGCATAGTATTTGGGCAGACGAATTGGTTGAAGCCTGTCGAGCGCAGGTTCGGCACCGTGCCAGACTTCTTTCTCCTCTTTAGTCTCCGTGGATTGGTAGAAAATGATCGACTTTTCACCTTTTTGCTTAGGAGGGACGTAGAAGGTCTGTAGCTCTCGCACGCTGAACGCATCAAGTCCATCAAGTTCTTTGTAATGCCACTGCGAAACCATAGTAATTTGTAAACTCTGGTCAGCTCCAGCAAAGGTTTGCATTTACGGGCGGACGGAGAACACTGTGTTGGCCTCGTCCTCAGAGTCACTGCCAAAGACCAGAATAGGAGTAGATGGTCCTGACCTGTTGCCTTGGGGTTGTCCCGAGTAGACCATCTCTTCGTCCTCCTCTGTATCGCTCCCAAAGATCGGGATAGCGGCGATGGTTTTTGTTTATTCTCCGGTTTGCGACATCTTTCCATGTCTTCGAAGTCTGGTAAGAAGTACTTAGCGTCTTCATATTTGCGGACTTCATTTACGGAGAATGGGTTCAGCTCCCTTGTAACTGTGTACTCAAGTCCATCCTTGAAGTACTTCATACACTGATGTTATGTAGAAGGAATGATGTTGTACTCATGTAACCAAGGCCTGCCGAGCAAAGCGTTGTAGCAAGTCTTGGCGTCAATAACATGGAACTTTATGTCAGTGATGAGCAGCCCGAAGCATAGTGTCCGTATTACAGACCTGAGCGTTTGTAATGACTGCGAGTCAAACCCGGAGATAGTAATTTTGTCCCGAGCCAGGTGTTGAACATTCATGCAAATCTCCTTCAACACTCTCAAATTGAGAAGATTGACGGAGAACCCGTTGTCAACCAGAATCTTCCCTATCTTGATGTCGTGGCAGTACCCAGTGACATACAGAGGACGGTTGTGCTCGCACGTTCCGAGGAGGAGATCTTCATCGCCGAATGTGATGTCAGCTGTATGAACCTCTGCCAGCTCGTCCTTCATCTTTTCTTCTGTAAGGAAAGCTTGGAACTGATCGGGCTCTTGTAACGCCTTGATCAGGAAATCTCGTGCCTCTTTAGACAGGAGAAGGGCATCCAAAATGCTCAATTGTGAGGGTATCTTCCTCAGATGTGCCAGTACATTGTAATCCACCTTGTTCTTCTTAGACGGGTCCTTATCTGTGAGCTCTTCGACGACTCTATCATCGAGGGCAATCTCCTTCGGGACTTTTTCCTTCCTCTTGTCTCTTTTGCCCAAACCTTTGTTTGAGGGTCCGAGATTCTTTTCAGGCAACATACGGTTACGCATCTGAATGTTCTCACAGTTCTTCATCTCCTCTTCTTTTTCAGAGGTGGATTCCTTGAAGAGAGGGCCGAGTGCTATTTTTTCGTCAGAATCGCTCCCGAAGGTAAGAACTTGAGGTTTTGCTCTTGTCGGGATGGCATCAACCATATGACAGTTACCGGCTGTTTCGTCACGCTCGTTTGTCGCGCTTCTCTGTTCCCGACAGGCTTTACGCTTCATTCGCTTGAAGCGTTGTCGATGGGCAACGTATCCCTGCACCACTTCTTGAAGACATTGCACTCTTCGGTAGGGTGCGTGACTTTTTGATGGTACAAGTAGTAGTTCGGATGTACATTCGCTTCGTCGAGGCACGTACTCCCGGGAGTATTTCCTTCGAAAGGAGGCAGCTTCATTCCCATTGACAGAGCTTTGGCGAACTGCTTCCCTACCTTGATTCTGCTTTTGCTGGTGGCAGGTGCGCTTCAATCCGGTTGGGGTAATTTATGAATTATCATTACCGGGGCTTCTTCAGCTTTACGCCGACGTTTGGCCTTTTCATATATGATCGCTTCATGTCCTCGATAGTCTTTGCTCTTTTGGAGGGCTTCGTTCAGCAGCTTGTCGATCAGGTCATCTTACGGTTCCATAGATTTTGGTTCTGGATGTGCCCCCAGTTTCTCTACCTCAGGAGATTCTTTGTCGTTTATCGACAAGTGAGAGATCATGTGGTAGCTCGCCACATAATCCTCGGGCTCTTCTGAAGAATCGTCTTCTTCATCAATGTCACTGTTTCCATTCTCAAGAACATGCTTGAAGAATTCTTCCAATGTGACCGGGGTCCGCGCTTCTTGGTTGTATTCCTCCAGTGTGTCGATGTACTTTTGCAGAAACGTATGATTGTCATCGAGCTGCACGGGCTTCTGGGCCTTTTTCTTTTTCTTTGAAGACTTCGGAGGCTTGGCTTGGAGGTTTTGCCCATCGTTACCAACTTTCGGCGTGGGGCGCGGTTTCAGCATTCCGTCAATAATCTCAGGCTCCAGCGGGCTTTTCCACCTAATCGCCGGACATACTTGAAGATCCTCCAGCGTTCTTTTAGTTTTAGCCGAAAGGACAACTTCCCACGGAGCTTCCTCTACAAATGAGCATGATGCCCCCGGCGTATCCACCTTTTTAGGAGCGTGCTGCTATGGCGGATTTACCTTCCAATTTTCGGACAACGTGAACATGCCCTGTTGGTACTGGTCTTCAACCCAGTTTTTGAAGACGTAGCAATCTTCGATTGGGTGTCCCACTATTCAGTAGTAGAGGCAGTAATTGGGATTGTTGACGTCGTCTGGTTGCAGTGGGCGTCTCGGATCCGGCAGAGTGATGAGCCTGTTGCGCACCACCAGTTCAAATAGTCTCCTCGTTTTACCCCGGGGGAATGAGTAAAGACGTCTCAACTTTTCTTCGAGGGACCTTGGTTTGTTGTTTTGGCGAGCTACCGGTTTCGGGTCACTCGGTTGTTGTTGAGTGTTAGTGATTGATTCGATTTTCCGTTGTGTAAGTAACTCAAATGTATATAGAAATCACAACCAAAAATTATTTGACCGCAATCAACTACGGTGTCGGATGTAGATCGTTAGCGAGTGCGGATCGTCCACAGGGATTGTGCGTTTCGTTTGTAATTTTGATTTGTTTGAATTGAAAAGTTAATAGAAAAGAAAAGAAAACATGATTCAAGAATTTTATCAATGAGTTTCAAGTGTCACTATTCTAATCAAGAATCAAGAAAATGATAAAAATTGAGAATCGAGTTTCGATAGAATTCCAATCACTTTAGGGTTTCAAGATTTGAAGTAAAGCTCGTAGAAATCGAGTAAATTGTAAATGTGATGAAGATTCAAGATTACAATTTCTTATCTAGTAACACATTGATGCTAAATCGATGTTGAATTCATCGAGGAATTAGGGTTCCTCATCCTATCCTTTGTCCTTTCGATGAATAACATTCACTAGATAGCTTCTTGAAAGTCGAATGATCAATTGTCGATCTCTAGATCGTGCGAAAGGAATCGAGAACACATTCACATCGATCTAGATCATCGATCAATCGATTTTCAAGAATTTACAATTGTTTTAAGACTTAAGAAAACGTTTAACAATTCATCAACATCATCATTTTACAATTGTTTCGATTCCTCCACGAGCGGAGTTTTATTCAAGCATCATCACAAAGTACATATTCAAGAATCGAAATGAATTATAATGCGAGAATTGAAATGTAAACAAGTTAAAGAATCTTCACCTTTATTACAACAATAAGTGGTTACAACTCTCGAGATTTACAAGAGGTAGGAACTTTGCTCGTCGAATCTTGCATCGCTCAGCTTCTTGAGTCTTGGATCGCTTCGATCTCGTGCTCTGTTGAATACCGGCTTTGCTTCTAAAGGATCTTTGCTGACTTGCTTTGCTTGAACTCCATGGATCTTGAATTGGGTATTTCTTGATTGGATTAGGGTTAGGGTTTGGAGGTGGAAATTGGGGAAGAAGAATGAACTAGAATTTAGCCAACAATGAGTTGTCTAAAATCTATGATATGAGATGATATATGAGATGTTATCTAAGATATATCTAAGATGATTTACAAGTGAGCCTAGGGGTCTATTTATAGGTTTCTCAAACCCTAGGTCTAGGTTTTTGAATTTGCAATTCCCTCCAAAAGTTTGTTGTAAGTTAGTTAGGAGCTTAGCTTAGGCTTTAAGCTAGGAATGTTTAGCTTAGAAACCCTAAGGCTGCTGATCTGGCAGAAGCTTCTGGGGCCTTCTGGAAAATGTAGTAGCTTGATGAAGTGTAACCACTGAGGTAGAAGTTATAGTGCTGAAATGAGGTGCTGACGTGTCCAAGCCGCCGCGGAAACGCGGCGCAAGGCGGCTCCGGCCGCGGTTCCGCGGCCACTTGGCCGCCTTAGGGTTTCAAGCTTCTTCTGTTGGTTTGTGTTGTCTTTTGATGTATTTTCTGCCATGTTGAATCTCTGAATTCTTTTTAGATCAATACCAGATTCAAAATCCTTGAGTTGGCGTATTCTTTAGCAGTCTTTGTTTTGTAAATTGACCGTTCTTCTGGATTTTCCTGCACAAACTTCGGAACACAAGTTGCGATATATAGGAATGATGCCATGCTATGAAATGCAGTCAATTTCCTTTATAGTGCCGGTTTTAGAGTCTGACACATGAAATCTGATATTTAACGATTGATTTGCTAATATGTGTGATATGAATGCCGAACACTTCTATATGAATGCAAATGATAGGGAAATTGCCGGTTAAAAGATGCAGTATTTTCGACTGATCAAATTCCCCCAAACTTATTTTCGATCGTCTCGAGCGGACTTTTTATTAAAAAGAAGGAGAAAGTAAAGAAAGAGAAAAAACTAACTAGCACAATTTCGTAGGCAACACGATTGCACTGAGCACGTGCAATAAGCCTTTAAACCTCTAGGTGTCCCTAGTAGGAGGAGTGTTGTCTCCTGAGGGTTTTCAGCGGATTGCACCCACAAAATCCAATAATAAAAGGAAGATCATGAAATTACATTTAAAGAAAAGAATTGTAAAAGAAAGACTTTGAAAATTAGGGTTTCCAACTAAGCTAGCTTTTCGGTTGTCATGAGCCCTATCTTAATGGTCATGAAAAGATGTTAGAAATCACGTCCTCCCTCAATAAAACATCGTCTTATTCTTCATTCCTATCCTTCTTCCAAACATCGATCATATAACCCTGCGTGTGTGTAAAGACATCCCTACACCCGGAGAATTCAATTCAAGCTATCATACTCTTGCCCATCAGCCTCAGTACTTTTTAATCAATGAATATTTAGATGAGATTGCTCACACACTTTCATGCGACCGTTAATACTTCTTAAGGTACTAACCGACCGATTACTCCTGTGCTTGCTTACTTGGTGTATTTTCCTCGTCTTGCACCACCTAAGGCTTAGCAGTGACTCCCAGACCAGTTGTCCTTAGGGCACTAGGTGAAGAAGCACCCTCGCTATATATATTTTATTGCCCTCGGTGATAACAAAACTAGTGTCAATTTTTCTCACCACTTTATATTTTCTTCATTTCATTTTTTTTTATTTCCTTCATACTTGTGGCTTTAAGACAAGAGCATTTCAAGGTATCCTCTACTATCCCGAGTTTCAAGACGTGTGTAAGTGCGAATAGCAGGGTATCAACGTTCAAAATGTTTGGCTTCCAGAATAGAAACTATTTTTCAGACTTATTTTTATCCTCAGATTAGTGACGTCTTTCATCTTACTAACCCTTGGGACAACGGCTCATAACTACTTATTACTAGTTTGTTTAAGAAAACTTCTAATTTTCTTCGTTTTCTTAAATTTTTCTAATCTCATGGATGTAATTTTTCATTATCTAAACTTTCATTATCTTATTTATGTACAAAAAATGTTAAATATTAAAATATTTTTATATTTTGAAAATTTTGAATTTTTATGGATTTTGAAAATTTTAAATTTTTATAGTTTTTAAAAGAAATGTTTTGTGCTTATGCAAATGATATGCAAATGATGCAAAAATAAGCACAAACCTCCCCCAAACTTGTTTTCAACAGTGTCCTCACTGTTGCCAACAGCTATATCTACAAAACCTGTAAGTCTGGGAGGAATTATTAGTGGGGGCAAAATATATAAGTGAAGAACTTCCCCCAAACTTACTCTTTTCACTCACCTCCATTCAAAAAGATGCTGCAGTGATATACAGGATATAAAGGTGAGACGGAGGAATTTTAATCCAAATAAACTGGCTCCTGTAAGAACAGGAGCTCCTCCGTGGGGTCAGTGGAAAAATACGGCTTTAGTCTATGTCCATTCACTTTGAAAAATGTGCCGTTTTTAACATTTTCTACTTCTACTGCCCCGTGCGGGTATACAGACCGCACAACAAAAGGTCCCTTCCACCGAGATCGGAACTTATCCGCGTGAAGGTGTAGTCGTGAATCATAAAGAAGGACTTGTTGACCAGGTGAAAATGTTTTTATCATGAAAAACCTTAGTCCTATTCTTTATGATTACAGCGTTATCATAAGCTTCATCGCGGAGTTCGCTTAGCTCATTAAGTTGCAGCTTCCGAAAGTTGCAGGCTTGGTTTAGGTCAAAGTTTATTTCCTTAATAGCCCACAATGCTTTATGCTCAATCTCGAAGGGTAAGTGACATGCCTTCCCAAACACTATCCTATATGGAGACATCCCTAGGTCGGTTTTAAATGCAGTTCGGAATGCCCAAAGAGCATCCGTCAGTTTGATCGATCAGTCTTTTCTATTCTTAGCAACAGTCTTCTCCAGGATTAGTTTGATTTGTCTATTTGAGATCTCAGCCTACCCGCTCGTTTGGGGATGATAGGGTGTAGAAAGTCGATGGTTGATTGAGTATTTCCGCATCAAAGTCTCGAAAGACCTGTTGCAGAAATGTGTCCCATTATCGCTAATAATAGCGCGTGGGTGTCCAAATCGCGAAAAGATATTCTCTTTCAAGAACTTAATGACAACTTTCCTGTCATTAGTGCGACATGGAATGGCTTCAACCCACTTTGAGACATAATCAACCGCTAGCAGTATGTACAAATTCCCAAAGGAGTTGGGAAAGGGACCCATAAAATCAATGCCCCAAACATCGAAAATTTCAACAACCAAGATGGGTTGCTGAGGCATTTCATTTCTCCGGGATATTCTACCCGTGTACTGACATTGTGTACAAGTTTTGCAATAGTCAAATGCATCCTTGAATAAAGTCGGCCAATAAAATCCACATTGCAAAACCTTCTCCGCAGTCTTTTTAGGACCAAAGTGACCCCCACAGGCCTGATCATGACAAAAAGAAAGAACACTCTTGAACTCTTCTTTCGGGACACACCGGCGAATGATCTGATCAGGACAATATTTAAACAAATATGGATCATCCCAGTAAAAGTGTTTTACTTGGGATAGGAAGCGGTATTTGTCCTGTTTTGACCAATCGCTGGGTATAAGTCCCGTGACAAGATAGTTCACTATATCCCTGAACCAAGGTTCATTGGATACGCTCAAGAGTTGTTCGTCAGGAAACGAATCATTGATCGGCAGGGTCACAAGGGAAGCAGAGATGCGTGAAAGATGGTCGGTCACTACGTTTTCACATCCTTTCTTATCTTTGATAACAAGATCAAATTCTTGTAACAGAAGAATCCAACGTATTAGTCGACCTTTTGCATCTTTCTTCGCCAGAAGATGTTTTAAGGCGGAATGGTCAATGTACACAACTATAGGTGAGCCAATTAAGTAAGGCCTGAATTTTTCTAATGCAAATACAACCGCTAAAAGTTCCTTTTCGGTGGTTGTATAATTGATTTGAGCATCATTCAGGGTCTTACTCGCATAATATATCACGTGTGGCATCTTTTCAATGTGCTGTCCTAAGACTGCACCAACTGCAAAATCGGATGCGTCACACATTAGCTCAAAGGGGTAGTCCCAATTTGGAGACGATAGAATGGGGGCTGAAGTGAGTGAGTGTTTAAGTGAGTCGAAAGCTGTCTCACGGTCCGAGTCAAAATGGAAGGTCGTATTCTTGGCCAGGAGAAGAGTTAAAGGTCTAGCAATTTTGCTAAAATCCTTAATGAATCTCCTATAAAAGCCCGCATGGCCAAGGAATGATCGAATATCTTTGACGCTTTTGGGATGAGGGAGGTTTTGAATGACATCTATCTTAGCTCTGTCAACCTCAATGCCATTCTGTGAAATAACATGTCCAGGTACAATTCCTTCTTGGACCATGAAATGGCATTTTTCCCAATTCAAAGTCAAGTTCTTCTCTTTGCAACGAGTAAGAACTGCGTCAAGATTCGCTAGGCAATCAGAAAAAGAGTTTCCAAAAATCGAGAAATCGTCCATAAAGATCTCTAGAAAATTCTCTACCATATCAGAGAATATCCCCAACATACACCGCTGAAAGGTAGCGGGAGCATTGCATAACCCAAAGGGCATGCGACTGTAAGCAAAGGTACCAAAAAGACAAGTAAAAGTGGTTTTATCTTGATCCTTTTTGGCGATGGGGACCTGATTATAGCCTGAGTATCCGTCCATAAAACAATAATACTCTCGTCCTGCTAAGCGTTCCAGCATTTGATCAATGAATGGTAGAGGAAAGTGATCTTTCCTCGTGGCAGCATTGAGTTTTTTATAATCAAAACATACACGCCGCCCAGTTTGGGCGCGTGTCTGAATCAACTCATTTGCCTTATTGGTTATAACAGTGATGCTGGATTTCTTAGGGACGGCATGTATAGGACTCACCCATTGGCTATCGGAGATGGGGTATATAATACCATTATCTAGGCATTTGACGATCTCTTTCATCACCGCTTCCTTCATGACGGGATTCAACCGTCTCTGTGGTTCTCGGGTTGGTCTGGCATCATCCATCACATGTATATGAAGTTCTACTATCAAGGGACTAATCCCTTTGATGTCCGCCATACTCCAACCAAACGCCTCTTTATTAGATCTCAATATCGATAAAAGAGCATTCTCTTGCTCTGATGTTAGAGAAGAGGATATTATAACCGGTAAAGACTCATTCTCACCTAAATAAGCATATTTCAGATGAGAAGGTAAAATTTTGAGATCTAATTCGGGCGGAGAAATGATAGAAGGTGGGATCATAGAGTGATTTTTGGATTTGCAAAGAAGCTCAGAGCCTGTGAAAGATACAGACTCGGGTGGAGAAAAATCAGGAGTGCAGGACTCAAGTGTAGGAAAAGTGTCCTCACTAAGATCATGTGTAAAGTCAAACAGAGATGTAGTAATTTCGTCGAGATCTGTAAAGCAAAGTTCCTCAGCTCCGCAACTATCGAGAGCGATCTCGTGGACAGAGCACACATCTAGAATATGAGCAGAGGGTTCTGATGGCTGACTTCCAACTTTGTAGATTTTTAGTTCAATAGTCATATTTCCAAATAATAAGTTCATTGAACCATTTCTACAGTTAATAACAGCGTTGGAAGTGGCAAGGAAAGGACGACCCAGAATCACCGGAATTTGGCCCCAGGGGTTTGCTACAGGCTGTGTGTCAAGTACAATGAAGTCTACAGGGAAAACAAATTCCCCGACCTTTATCAACACATCCCCTAGTTCACCCTTTAGTTTGGTGATTGAACGGTCTGCCATTTGGAGAGTGCAGTAAGCAGGTTTCAGCTCTCCAATCCCTAGTTTCTCATATACAGAATATGGAAGTAGGTTAACACTTGCGCCAAGGTCTAAAAGAGCACGATTTATGTTTTTACCCCCAATAGAAATCGATATTGTAGGACATCCTGGGTCCTTTCGTTTCTTTGGTAGCTGGGGGATAAAAGCAGTGCTAATATAATTAGACATGAAGACCTTCTTCGGCACTTGAGTCTTCCTCTTCCTAATGCACAAGTCCTTAAGAATTTTCGCATAAGCGGGGACTTGTTGAATCGCATCTAGGAGAGGGATGTTGATGTTAACCTGTTTAAACATTTCCATAATTTTCTCCATATATGGACTCGTTCTGTTACCCCTTAACCGATTCGGGTAAGGAGCTTTCGCAATAAGCGCCGGGTCCATCATAGGAGAAGGAAGAGGAGGTAGACGAGATCCCAAAAGAGGAGTGGGGATCGTCTGTGGAGAACTAGAAGGGTTATACTGAGGTGTCGAGCCTAGTGGGAAATGGAGAATAGGCTCGTGAGAAAATGGTGGGGTAGAAGAACAAGGATCAGAAGTAGAAGTGTGTGTGTGAGGAAAGGTCTCAGCCAGGGTGTTATTGATAGAATTTTCAATATCATCAATTCCTTCCCCGACATGATTGTTCAGCACTCTTCCCGATCTCAACGTTGTGACGGCATTTACATTGTAATGCCCAAGATTCTGTAGGGGTTGAGAAGGAAGTTTCCCTTTTTCTCTCGCACTCATTTCGGCTTTAAGTCGTGCGATTTCAGCTTCCATCGTTCTGATACTCTCAGCTTGGGACGCTGAGTTTTTCTTTATCTCACTGACGGAAGTTCTAACCTCAGCCGAAACCTCTATGAAATTTGACAAGAGTGATTTCATGGTTTGAGTGAATTGAGAGAGTTCGTCAGAACCGGTCAACTGCATAGGATTAGACTGTGCAGGAGTGTTGACCTGGTTTTGGAAATTTTGTGACTGGTAGGGGTGCTGAGTGAGTTGAAGTGGTTGCTGTTGTGGTGGAAGAGACCTTTGAAAATTATTTTGGCTTGGAACCGTGTTTTGAGATTGTTGTTGGTTCCAAGCAAAATTCGGGTGATTCCTCCAACCCTGATTGTACGTGGAAGAATATGGATCGTTTTTAGGTCTTTGAAATGCGGCATTAGTATGCTCATGACCTTAAAACGCAGAGTTTAATGGACATTCTTCCGTTAAATGAGACGGATCAGAACAGCAGCCGCATACAGTTTTGGGGAGCGACATTGGGTTTAGGGAGGCTGCAGAAAATTTGTGTTCCATAGCGTCGAGCTTCTTTTGCATTGCTGCCATCTCAGTTCGAACACCTATGGACACATCTATTTGGTGTACGCCACCCCTATTCAATGATCGGATTCCACTCTCCCACTGTAGTGATTTTTCAGCGAACTCTTCTAAAAATTTCCAAGCTTCCCCATCATCCTTGGTCATAAAGGTACCTTGACACATGTTTCAAGGTTCTGTTTAGTGTTTGGGTTAATGCCCTCATAAATGATTCGGCAAAGATCCCATCTCGGGATGCCGTGATGAGGACATTGAACCAATAGATCCTTGAAACGTTCAAAGCATTTTGAAAATGGTTCAGTAGGGAGCTGGGTAAATTGATTCAGTTCGCTACGGATTCGAGCTGTCTTTTTCATTGGGTAAAATTTCTTAAGGAATGCCGCGACGAATTCTTCCCAATTCGTGATAGAGTGTGCGGTAGTGTTATATAGCCACTTCTCGGCTATATCGCACAAAGTAAATGGAAGAAGTCGTAGACGCATAGCATCCACTGAAAGTTGTGACGTACCTATCATTGTGCATACGTTTTCAAATTTGGTAATGAAAATGTAAGCGTCCTCAGTCTCGAGTCCGTGGAATTTGGGTAAAAGGTTGATGTATTGGGGTTTAATTTCAAAATTATCCCCGTTGGCTGGTGGAATGGATAAGCAGGTCAAAAGAGGACCTCGCAATGGATAGCACCTCTCTTGGAGAGAGATGCGGGGTGGATTCTGCGCACCAACGGACGGCGGCAGATTAGTGTTAAAGAAGTTCGATGGAGGTGGATCCATCGATATGGGTGTGGTGGTGGGTAAAGAAGAAGTAAATGGAGAAATACCGACTTCGGAGTCGATAAAGGGTGCGCGGACTAAACGGGCACTAGAATCCCGTGTCCAGCCTATCTTGTTGTAACACCCGAGCCCAATACTACTATTTTTCTGTTACTGGTTGAGCACTAGATATTACTCAGTTCATTTAGCTTGCCTGTTCGACACTTGCCGTGAAATTTTATCTGGTTAAGTCATTTCTGTATATAACAAATTTTAGCACCTAAAATAAAATTAAAAATATCTATCTTGGCCTACTCGTTACCCCTAGTCGCGTGGTTGCGTCCGTGCGTCGAGTTCTCATCCCGTTCGGTGAAACGGGCGAGTTTGGACGACTACGCGCGCGTGCAGGTGTCCGACTTGGGGGCATGCTTTTTAATCATAAAATATTTCATTTTAAAATTTGGAACCCGCTTAAAATCCTATTATTTAAATTTTGAATTTTTGGACCCAACCCGGGCGCGATTTGGAAATGTTTCATTTAGCGCCAAAAATCCTAAATTAATAAAATATTAAACCATAATACATTCTTGAATCTTACTGTTAACTTAATATTAAAAAATCTTTTAATTTTCGTTTTAACCCACGAATCCCTCCTGGCCAATCAGGGAAGGATTAATCCCGTGGGCCCCTCCTTTAACACTCTCTCTCTCTCTCCATCGTTCTCTTCCTCTCTCTCTCTAACTTTCTCTATCTCTATCTCTCTCTCCCTCATATCTTTCTCTCTCCC
Organism: Agapanthus africanus; assembly: GCA_030015575.1. Lineage (NCBI taxonomy): Eukaryota > Viridiplantae > Streptophyta > Magnoliopsida > Asparagales > Amaryllidaceae > Agapanthus > Agapanthus africanus. Next base: position 513,471,674 of record JASDDO010000012.1, read on the forward strand.
TCATATCCCTCGTAACTCTCTCTCTTTCTCTCTCTAATTTCTCTTTCTCTCTCTCTCTCTCTAGCTCTCTCTCTCTTCTATATATATAATTATTCTCCTCGTCTCCTTCATTATTCCCAGAACCCACGCGCAGAAGAAAACCCACGCGAGAACCCTAGCCGCCGCCTCCTCCGTCGCCACCGGAGCCCCAACGCCGGCGCTAGCACCGTCGGGATCCCTGCCTCCTCAACCTCGCCACATCCTTCCTCCTTGCCTACGTCCCCGTGCACCCTACGCCTAGCCACGGCCACCTGCACCCATCGCTGCTCGCCCATCGCCGCCGCAACTCTTCGCCGACGACACCAGCACCTTCACCTTCGCCCTCTCTTTCCGACCTCGACATCCCCTCCTGCTCCCGTGTGCCCGGCGCCACAACAGGGACCCCACGGCAACCCCCGCACCTTCTCTGGTTGGCCGGAAACGCCGCCGTTGACCCTCGTAGTCGTCACCAGCGCCACCTCCGACCACCTCCTCTTCACCTGCGCACCAGACCCGACCACCTCCATTCCCTCCTCACCTTCTTCCCTCCTCCAGCACCCGCAGCCCTAGCCTACCGCCGCAGCTTCCTCGCCGGCGCCCCACCGCCGTCGACCCCATCGCTGTCGCAACCTTTGCAATCCCAGTAAGCTTTCCTTCACATTCCTCCTTCCTTTTCCCCCTCTGGTTTGTCTATTGGCTGTACGTGGGTTTCTAAACTTTTGTCGCTGTTTTGCATCTCGCCGGAATCCGGCCGTGCCGACGACTTGACCCGACATTCCAGCGAGGTACCCTGATCCGCGTGGTCCCATTGTTCGTTGTTTGGGTTCAATCCGTGAACCGTGCGTCCGTCCCGTGTTTTCCCGCCGACGTTACGTTCCGTTTTTGTGTTCGTCGTTCCGTCGAGGCAAGTATCACTTGCTACATGCTATACTATACAATTATATATATTTTAACTCATTAAACCTGCAAAACTCAACTCGGTATGGATATTTTCTCATTTGGTCGCAATATGACATATATCATGATACAGTTAACCTAAAATTACATTTTGCCACTTTAACCCTAATAACGAAGTTTACCCGTTAACCACATTTTACCGTTTGAAGGATGCTAGCCTCTACACATGTAGTTCTATTACTTTTTTGATATTGATGTAACGGTATTGCACTATTTGCGATTAAATGAACTGCTTATTGTTGTTTAGTTTATTACTTATTTCCTGCTGTTAATCCATGTTCGATTATACATCTGTTGTGAGCACACCCACGATATTGTTACATCTTGACCTTGCTTCACATGATATATATATACCGATGCACCTGACATGGTACCCTTTACTATCGACTTGACCTGATGTACCATGACCTGACCTGTTACCTGATCTCATGCCTAATGCCAACAAACCTAACATGGAGTCCTCATGGACCAAGCTTGTTGTCTATCCAGACAAACCTACTATTACCTGAACTTGTGTTGGCATTAGTTCTTGACCACTGAATACCTGACCTGACACCTATAACCTGTGGGTATGGGGAAATCAAAAGGGTAATCTAAAGTGTAACTTAAAAGGGTATTACTTGATCCGTGGTCCCGGGGGGTAACGGGACAGAGCCATTCGTGACTCTTACATTTTCCTGATCCGTGGTCCCGGGGGGCAACGGGACAGAACCACTATCGGTTCCCATCTTCCTGATCCGTGGTCCCGGGGGGTAACGGGACATATCCTTTGAGTTACATGGAGGATTACTCGAATTGATTTCAAAGACTTTAGGATAGAAAACCCGATAAGACAGTTTAGTTACCCACTGCACACTACCCTGCACTGCTTGTTTCATACTATTGCTTTATTCATGTTTATTTATGCATTGCCTATTACACTGTTCATATTATATTATTGGTTGACATGACGCGCTGACGTCTGGGTTTTGCATGGCCCAGATCCTTTACCACTGTCGCTGTTCGAGCAGGAGTACTTCAGCCAGCAGGCTGAGTTGTGAGTCCTGTAGTGGTTAGTTTTATTTCCCGCATTTTTATTTCCAGATGTGAGCCCGAATTATGGGACATACTTTTCTATTATTGTATTGGATCATTTGCTTCCGCATTTATTTATCATTGACTCTTGTTATTCTGGATTTGGACATGTGTTTTAGATAGTTTTATCTTGTTCTTGATATCTCTACAGCCGTAATGTGACTGTGGATGGATACTTCCTACCCACAGGTAGCATGGTTGGCTATGTCACGTGCCCAATCTAGCGTACTCTGGGAAGCGGGGCGTAACATGGTTCTTCAGAATGGTATCAGAGCTGGTCCCTTAATAGTAGGTCTGTGGTTCGAGGACGAACCATTGTTCAAAGGTGGGGAGAATGTCGGGACCCGGTTCTTGCTCACGGAGCAAAGTGCCACACGGAACAAAGTGCCACGCCAAGTGTCGTGTTAAGTGGGCGGGGGCCACCTCTTGAATCCGTGGGGGCCACCTCTTGAGTCTGTGGGACCCACTGTAGAACAATGGGGACTCTTCGGAATACATTCCGAAAGGGGGCAGATCTGTACTATAAATGAAATGATACCACTCTTCAAAATAGAGGCGCCTTTTAAGTGAACCGGAACTACAGGAGCTTGAGAACTCCGTAGTTAAGCGTGCTCGGGCCAGGGAAGTCTTGGGATGGGTGACCTCCTGGGAAGTGGCCCCTGGTCGGGTCCGGTTCGCCCCGAAGGACAAAACCGTGCGGCTTCGGCCAGAGCGAACAATACTCTCTGTATTGGGGGGTGGGGCGTGACACTTGTACTAAAAAGGGTTAGTACAAGTGGCAGCGTTAACTTTATAATTATGGGTAATGAATGAATGAATGCGGTGTTTGTTTTGAAAAGATACGGATTTTTTTTTTAAAAATGATGTGACACAACAAATGCAACACACAAAACCCTAATTCTAGGGGTCGCCTAGGTCAGCTCTCTAGACCGCTCCTAACTGCCAGAAGACAAGACGTGGGATAAATCCTCCACTGCCTCTTTGTCTCTCCTGTGGCCAGGTAAGTGGGAGGTTCTCCACTACGTAAGTAGTGGGCCTAATTAAGTAACCACTAGCCTTCGACACACTTGCCTTAGACACCACAAGAGAAACGCGGATAAGCAATGAATTACCCACGGCCTTCTTCTGTCCTAAGTGAGCGCGACGGTCCTTAGAGTCATCTCTAGATTTTTTTTAGTTAATGTGGGTCAATGCGGATGTAAGTTTTGTGATTTTCGGGGCCTAGGAAGGGTAATGAACCCCCCACCTAATTTGGATTTGGCCGTGCCCCTTAATATCCGTATTAAAATGCAAACAACCACAAGAATCAAAACAAGCACAATTTAATTTTGCTATTTGCGCGCTGCAATTATTTGGAAAGAAACCTGCAGGAAATTGTTATTTGGAGCAGAGGGGGTAAGAGATAAGAAAGTGTAGATGTCACCTGAGAAAATTAGCACAGAGATCTGCCTGAAACGCCGCGGAAACGCGGTGGATGAAGCCTTATGCCGCGAAAACGCGGTGGGGTAACTTGATCACTGCTCCAAAATTTTTCAGTGAGCTTCTGTTCAATTCCTTAACTCTCTGGAAATCTCCAAAAATTATTTCAATTTCGCAGCAAGCTCCAGATTTCCTTGCAATGAACCACAACAAATCGTTTAGATTTTGCGCGAATTTTGATCACAAAATTACAATGGAATAAATCTTTCAATTCAAATTTCAATATAAAACGAATTAGCGCGCGATCCCCGGCAACGGCGCCATTTGATTGATTCGATTTTCCGTTGTGTAAGTAACTCAAATGTATATAGAAATCACAACCAAAAATTATTTGACCGCAATCAACTACGGTCTCGGATATAGATCGTTAGCGAGTGCGGATCGTCCACAGGGATTGTGCGATTCGTTTGTAATTTTGATTTGTTTGAATTGAAAAGTTAATAGAAAAAGAAAAGAAAACATGATTCAAGAATTTTATCAATGAGTTTCAAGTGTCACTATTCTAATCAAGAATCAAGAAAATGATAAAAATTGAGAATCGAGTTTCGATAGAATTCCAATCACTTTAGGGTTTCAAGATTTGAAATAAAGCTCGTAGGAATCGAGTAAATTGTAAATGTGATGAAGATTCAAGATTACAATTTCTTATCTAGTAACACATTGATGCTAAATCGATGTTGAATTCATCGAGGATCAAGGATCTTGCAAGGAATTAGGGTTCCTCATCCTATCCTTTGTCCTTTCGATGAATAACATTCACTAGATAGCTTCTTGAAAGTCGAATGATCAATTGTCGATCTCTAGATCGTGCGAAAGGAATCGAGAACACATTCGCATCGATCTAGATCATCGATCAATCAATTTTCAAGAATTTACAATTGTTTTAAGACTTAAGAAAACGATTAACAATTCATCAACATCATCATTTTACAATTGTTTCGATTCCTCCACGAGCGGAGTTTTATTCAAGCATCATCACAAAGTACATATTCAAGAATCGAAATGAATCATAATGCGAGAATTGAAATGAAAACAAGTTAAAGAATCTTCACCTTTATTACAACAACAAGTCGTTACAACTCTCGAGATTTACAAGAGGTAGGAACTTCGCTCGTCGAATCTTGCATCGCTCGGCTTCTTGAGTCTTGGATCGCTTCGATCTCGTGCTCTGTTGAATACCGGCTTTTCTTCTAAAGGATCTTTGAAGACTTGCTTTGCTTGAACTCCATGGATCTTGAATTGGGTATTTCTTGATTGGATTAGGGTTAGGGTTTGGAGGTGGAAATTGGGGAAGAAGAATGAACTAGAATTTAGCCAACAATGAGTTGTCTAAAATCTATGATATGAGATGATATATGAGATGTTATCTAAGATATATCTAAGATGATTTACAAGTGAGCCTAGGGGTCTATTTATAGGTTTCCCAAACCCTAGGTCTAGGTTTTTGAATTTGCAATTCCCTCCAAAAGTTTGTTGTAAGTTAGTTAGGAGCTTAGATTAGGCTTTAAGCTAGGAATGTTTAGCTTAGAAACCCTAAGGCTGCTGATCCGGCAGAAGCTTCTGGGGCCTTCTGGAAAATGTAGTAGCTTGATGAAGTGTAACCACTGAGGTAGAAGTTATAGTGCTGAAATGAGGTGCTGACGTGTCCAAGCCGCCGCGGAAACGCGGCGCAAGGCGGCTCCGGCCGCGGTTCCGCGGCCACTTGGCTGCCTTAGGGTTTCAAGCTTCTTCTGTTGGTTTCTGTTGTCTTTTGATGTATTTCCTTCCATGTTGAATCTCTGAATTCTTTTTAGATCAATACCAGATTCAAAATCCTTGAGTTGGCATATTCTTTAGCAGTCTTTGTTTTGTAAATTGACCATTCTTCTGGATTTTCCTGCATAAACTTCGGAACACAAGTTGCAATATATAGGAATGATGCCATGCTATGAAATGCAGTCAATTTCCTTTATAGTGCCGGTTTTAGAGTCTAACACATGCAATCTGATATTTAACGATTGATTTGCTAATATGTGTGATATGAATTCCGAACACTTCTATATGAATGCAAATGATAGGGAAATTGCCGGTTAAAAGATGCAGTATTTTCGACTGATCAGTTAGCGACGATGGTCGCTTTCCCTTTGCCCTTTTCATTCCGAAGATCTGTCTTTGAAGATGACGGCCTATGGCTCATCTAGTCCATTTGGGCCAGTTTGTCAATTAAGGCCTAGAAGGTGGTCAGCTTGTAGAACATCATAAACTGTGATATAGTTGCTTGAGGATCAAGGGTCCCCACGAACATGCCACAGCAGGAGCTTTTTCTATGCGTTTTTCACACTTTGACCATAGGTTACGCCACTGAATTGCGTATTGAACCAAGGTCTCTCCCGGCTTCACTCTGGCGTTGATTAATGTCGTGATTGTGGTGCACACGCTTGCGCTTAACCGCTGTGTGAACAGTAGTTCCATCTCCGTAAATGTCTTGACAGAGTCATTTAGGAGCTCAGAGTACCATTCAAATGCCGTCTCCGACAAGCTGCCAACAAACTGGCGAAGCAACAGTTTGTCATCGCCCCCGGTATTACCGCACAAAGCTCTAAATTGAGCAACGTGTTGGTGCGGATTGCCCGTCCCCTTATACACAAGGAATTTGGGGATCGTATATCCTGGAGGTACTTAATTTGGTCGTACCAGCCTGAATAAGGTCGCCCAGTTCTGACGACTTGGACTGCCGCTTCGTTCACTTGATGAGCTCGAATTTGTTGAGCTATGTAGTCGTCAAGGGTAGCTTTAGAGATCGTCTCCTCCCTGGCTGCTGATAAAGCCGAAGGACGGTTTGATGTCTCCCCTCTGTCGTCTTCAATGATTATTGGAGGGCCTTTAGCTGGAGGATCCGGCTGGATCATTATTACCACCATGTCTTGGAACAGAAGCGCCATTTGTTTTATATTAGCCTCTTGTTCCGCGGCCTCTTTGTCTTTCTTTTAAAGAACCCTCCGTAGGAATTCGGTGTCGGTATCCTGCTCCTGGCGTTGTTCCGACGATACTTCCGGGCTTTCTTTCTGCCCAGTGAGTGCGGCCATCCTTATAAACATCTATCGGAGCCTTTGTTGTTGCTCCTAGGTTTTTGTCACAGACCGTGTGAATGGTCGATGACCCGTGGAAGTACGACTTTCCTCTTTTCCGGAAGCCGTGTACAACGTGTGTACCACCATGCCCCCAGACTTAGGGCGTTTGGGTCCACTGCCTTTGATATTTGCCGCTGGTGGTGGGAGATTCTAAAGCCTTCTCTTTTTGTGGGAGGCCGAGGTTTAGGGGGCTGTTGCAATAGGCACCCACGCAGATGATACCTTCTGTGGTATGATGGAGGGATGGTCCTCATCTTGCTAAGCCTTAGTCTTCTTCAGCCGGCGAGAATAATCTTTATCAATCATAGAGTCTTAGACTTTCTGTCAGACTCTGTGGATCTTGGAGGACAACCGCTGAGGAGGCTATTCCGGCTTCACCTGTGTCGTGCTTTCAGCAGGCGGAGGAGACTTCTTCAATATAGCGGTTGGAGAGTTCTTGTGCACCCTCCTGAGCAGCTCAAAGCCATTCCCAGTTGGAACATCAGTATTAATTTCCACCATTGGAGCTGGTGGGGTAAGTCCAGAGGGGAACTGCCCCAGCTTTCCTCACTCGGCGCCAGTGGCGACGTCGAGCATGTCGTGCAGATGGGACCACCTCTGTTGTTGGAGAGACTTCATCATGCCCTCTGCTCTGATGGGGTGTTTTTGGTGTCAGCCTGTCGAAGACCGACGTCTGATGAGAGGGAACGGTCAATCTTGCAAAGGCCGGCTTTTGGGCAGAGGAAGCAGCCTTGGTGACTTTGCCCGAAGCGAGAGTTGGTACAGCCAGTCTTGTGAAGACCGGTCCTTTAAATGGAGAAGCTCATTTGATGACTTCGTCTACCGGAACTGGAATGGCTATCCGCTTCGGGATAACCCCTTCAGGTATCGCGGGCCTCTTTACGGGCCCACTGGAGCTTTGGCTCGGCCTATCGAATACTGAGGCGGCAGACTTGGATGACCCATTGAGAGGGGCCGTGGTGGTTGCGATCCGATCAAAGATCGACTTCTTTGGAGCCTCTTGTGATGGTATTGAGGCATAGAAGCTTATTGGCGGGAGCATGGTCCTAAAAAACAGTCCAGTGGTGGCCTGAGTCACCTGTTCCACCGGCATTGCAAAGATGGAGGCCACTTAGGGCCCATAAGTCACTCCTCCAGCAGGGACGGAGTGGGAGTTGCTGTTGCAATTGGTGCAGTTGGAAGCCATCGATGTCATCTTCTTTTCTGCATGGAGCAAGACACCAAATCTTAGTACCTCGAATCCAGGGGCAACCATATTAAACCGTGATTCGTTCGCGAACACGACACATGAAGTGTGGAGTGGAAAGAGGAAAAGGTCCAACCGGGCGTGCCAGAATCTGTTTACCACCGAAAACAGAGACGGAACCGCGTAGGTTATCTTGCCTGAATTTTAGGGCAGATGCTATTTGGATTTATCCGTCTGCCTCTCTGGAGATGCCAAGTTGATTTATGATACCGTATATCGGAGGTTTGGATGGATGCGGCCGTTGTAGCAGACTTCGTCAGATTCCCCCTAGTTGTGAGGGGTTTTTGATTATGGAAACGCTCTTCCCTGCAGGCGCAAGCCCCTGCAGTTAATTACGTTACCGCATCGCGGTAACCACTTTCTCCTACTCCAGAAGGTCACTTCATATCGTGTGTTTTTGTTTTATTTTTGGTTTCCCGTGGATTGTATACGGAGACTAATTTGTGTTGTCGCCCGTAGGGCGTGGATTAGTCCAAATCCGTATTTTCTTAGATTTGGATTTGGTTTGATTAAAGGATCATTAATCTCGTTTTGGGATTAAGATCAACTTAAATGTTTGTTGAGGATACGTTAGTCTAACTTTAGACTAAGATCTACTCAGCATGATTTTGGGATCATTCTGACCCAACAAAAGAGCATTTGGGCTCTATTGCTTTAGTTTAAGGACGTTACGGTCCATAAATCACCATTTTTGGTATGAGGGTTTAATGTAAGGACGTTGCGGTCCGCAGCAAGTTTAAGGAAATCACGGTCCATTGGGGTATGCTCATGGGTTTGGGAGTGCATCCAAGAGCTGTTGGTTGTCGGGACCCTCCACCTCTCTGACATCGTTGAAGAATTACAACGACCTGTATCAAAGGTGTCGAGAGATGTGCCCTTGAACCGAACTCCAGATTGAAAGGGAGAGATCATGGTGGAACGAACATCATTTTAGATGCCATGTGTCAGGAGATCATTGGTCATCTTTGGAACTAAGATCAATTTGGGGAGACCTGAGTATAGGAGGACTCAGTTGATTAATGGTCAAAAGGTTTTGGCCTCAGGAGACTTGGCTAATTTGGGCTAAGGTTGGCCTCTCACAGCGTTAAACACTGATATTTGCTTGGCGCTCACGTGCTCCCACGTGAGGCTCTAAAGCAGTGTTAAACACTGCAATTTGGAGCGCTCATATGTGGCACGTGAGGCACCCGAAAATTGGGCATTGCTTCTTTGGGTTTATCCCTTTTCTTTTATCAGCGCTAAGCACTATTGGGGGTCACGTGGGATCACGCAAAAATGGGAACTGTCTGAATTTATTCCCCTCTTCCTTTTACAAGTGCTAAGCACTATTAGGGGGTCACGTGGAATCACGTGACTCGATCTCAGTCGTTCCTTTTTTTTCCTCAGAGGTGCTCACGTGGGAACACGTGATCTGTTGTTATAGCATTATACGCTAATCGTTTCTTTTATGCGCATGGAGATCTTGATCTGAGTTTTGAGAATTTTAGGTCTTTTGTTTTATAAGAATTAAATTCTTATGCAGGGTTAAACCATAGTTTTATCAAAGGAAATAAATTCCTATATCTTTTGGAAGAATTAAATTCTTCAAATTTAGTTTTTTCCTCTAAGTTTTGGGACTGCATAACAGAATCTCCCCGATGAGAATTAAATTCTCAACTTGTGGGGAGATCTGCTTCTGCAGACCTCAACCAGAGAAAGAACCAAGTTCTTTTTTAGAAGAGTTAAACTCTTGTGAGAGGAGATAAATGATCTCTAGGTCTTTTTTCTTACTTAGGGTTTCTTTTCTTTTCTTTTTGTTTTTCAAATCTTATGTGGGGGTTTCCTCTGTACAAGACTTGAAGTCTTGGGTCCTTTATATAGTAGAGGCAAGTTTGTTGATTTAGTTAAGGAAATCTCTCGTTGAGAGATCTTAATTGATTTGGGGATTTTATCCACCGTTGGATCTTTGATCCAAAAACTTCTGTTTTACAGATCGTAATCTTTATTGTTTTTAGAAAGATTGAGGAAATATTTTCCTATACATAGCTTATTCTGTAGCTTGGTGATTTTTAATCACCATTGGATCTTTAATCCAACGGTGCTCTGTTTTACAGAGCGTAATCTTTCTTGTTTAGAAAGATTGAGAAAATATTTTCCCATACAGAGCTTATTCTTGGTGATTTTTAATCACCATTGGATCTTTAATCCAACGGTGCTCTGTTTTACAGAGCGTAATCTTTCTTGTTTAGAAAGATCTAAGGAAATATTTTCCAAATAGAGTTTTGATCCCTCTTATTTAGAATTTAATTATATCTGCTCAGAAGGCATTAGGAACCCCCATGGGTAGCACGTGACCCCTATGACATTAACTGGTTTGCATATATGCAGCAGTCCCAGAGAAAGGTATCACGTGTTGGCATGTGAACTGATGTTCAGAAATGTCATGTGTGGCACGTGACCCCCACGAAATTAAGTTCAACAAAGAACATCACGTGCTGACACATGAGCTTCTTTGGCATGTTGTTTGTTTTAAGAAGGCGTCTATATACTTTGTATATAGATACTCATGTGCCTGCACGTGAGCCTCAATTTCAGCCTTATTTGTTAAGCGCAATGCATATAATCTTTGCTCCAAGGCGCATCACGTGTGGGCACGTGATGCTCTATTTGGGAAATTTTTCCCATCGCTTTTTATTTATTATTTATTTTTTTATTCTCTTTTTCCTTATAAGGGAACAATAGTCCTATGCCTCGCACTCTCTCATGGATGGCCCCTTCATCAACTCAACATTAATAATGCTTTCCTCAACTGTACTCTTCATGAATATGTGTATATTGCTCAACCACCAGGCTTCCTTCACTCCTCTCTACCCAACCATGTCTGCAAACAACGCAAAACTCTCCTTGGTCTCAAGCAAGCGTCTAGGGCATGGTATTAAGATTTCAAAGGCTATCTCCTTAGAACCGACTTTGCAAACTCCATGGAGGATACGTCATTTTTCGTCTACTCCAAGGAAGCTACCGTCGCCTACTTCTTGGTGTATGTCGACGATATTATCCTCACCAGTAACAACACACAATTCTTTCAATCTTTTGTTCGTCAACTTGGGCAACGTTTTTCTCTAAAGGATATCGGCGACCTTCGTCATTTCCTTGGCGTAAAAGCTATTACCACGTCCCAAGACCTATTTATATCCCAACATCGCCGCATTGTCGACTTTCTGAAAAAGTTTTCCATGAAAGAAGCTAAAGAAACCACCACTCCAATATGCAATACCACTCTTCTTCTTCTCCATGACGAGTCTTCTTCCGTCAACCCCACACCTTATCGTCAACCGGTTGGTGCACTTCAATACTTCTCCCTCACTCGGCTTGACATCTTATTTGTTGTCAATCTCCTGTCACAATTTATGCACTCACCTACCGAACTTCACTGGACGACACTCAAGTGTGTTCTTCGCTACCTCAATGGAACAAACCATCATGGTTTTTATCTCCGTCGAGGATCTCCTCTCACTCTTCAAGCCTTCATTGATTCTGACTAGGGTGGCGGTCGTGATGACGACCGCTCTACCACTGCCTAAATCCACTATCTCGATTCAGTCCAAAAGTAACAACAGACGTCAGAAGACAAGTTGCAGACATCTGCCCAAATAGCAGAGCGTGGCCAGATGTCCGAAGAAAGAGTTACAAACGTCTGTGTTATGTCTACCAAACAACAAAGTAGGGTCAAACGTCTGAAAAAGACTTTCCAAACGTCTGGTCATAAAACCACCGCTGTAGCGGTTACCAATCACACATCAATGCGCTTCAGACATCTGACCATCGTGAGTGCAGTTGTTGCGGATCTTAATCACGCCAATCTTTCCATAACTTCCAAATTGATTTTATTTTAAGTTTAGGAAAGATTTTATTTGATTCTATCATGTAAATTGTGTGTGTGTGCATATATATATATATATATATATATATATATATATATATATATAGAGAGAGAGAGAGAGAGAGGTTAATGGAGGAAAGAGGCCATAGGAGGGAATTTCCTCCTATGGCGTCGAAAAAATACCCCCTTCCTCATTTTTTTCGACGGTCGGCACCCACCGTCTTCATCTTTATCATCTAAGATGTGGGTACACCAAATTTCATGTGATTCTACAATCTTTTCACCGTTGATTTAGCAATGTAAAAAGTTCTATTGTCGGTAAACCTTTAATTTTGAACCCACTAAATCAACGGTGAAAAGGTTGTAGAATCACATGAAATTTGGTGTACCCACATCTTAGATGATAACGATGAAGACGGTGGGTGTCGATCGTCAGAAAAGATTAGGGAGGGGATATTTTCTCGACGCCATAGGAGGAAATTCCCTCCTATGGCCTCTTTCCTCCATTATTCTCATATATATACATATTCAATACAATTGCCAAGTTCAAAACCCTAAAACCATCTTCTCTAAGAATTTCTTTACCAGAGGCTATGGTTTGACTATAACATGTGATGATATATAATAAGAGGTAATTGAAAGAAATTGCAATCAAGGTACATTGTATTCATTGTCTTCCTTGAAGTCCGATGTTAAGGAGACTTTTCGAGTAACACCCTGATCTCTCCCCACATGATCATTAGGAGGACATGAGCACGCAAAGAACATATCAGGTTACTGAACGGTTTAGTAGATTGTTCCCCTCCGAACGGCGGCCGACGACGTGAGGACGTCTAAGCCTAAGATTCGGGGCAGATGCTATATGGTTTTATCCGTCCACCTCTCCGAAGATGCCAAGTTGATTTATGGCACCGTGTATCGGAGGTTTAGACGGATGCGGCCGATGTAGCAGACTTCGTCAGATTCCCCCTCGCTTGAGGGGTTTTTGATTGTGGGGACGCTCTTCCCTGCAGGCGCAAGCCCCTGCAGTTAATTACCCTACCGCATCGCGGTAACCACTTTCTCCTTCTCGAGAATTTCACTTCGTGTCGTGTGTGTTTGTTTTGTTTGTGGTTGCCCGTGGATTGTATACGGAGACTGAGTAATGTTGTCGCCCGTAGGACGTGGATTAGTCCAAATCCGTATTTACTTAGATTTGGGTTTGGTGTTTTTAGTTTAAGGATACGTTAGCCACTTTGAGGCTAAGATCAACTTAAACGTTCGTTAAGGATACGTTAGTCTGATTTGAGACTAAGATCAACTTAACGTAGTGATCCATTTAATATATGGCCGTTGGGACCCGTTACCTCTCTGACGTCGTTGAAGGATTACAACGATAGGTGTCAGAGAAGTTCAGAGATGTACCCCTGAACCAAAGTTGATTTAGAGTTTTGTAGTTCGTTTGAATGTTTAAGGATACGTTAGCCGTGTTTAAGGCTATGATCAACTTAAACGGGATCGTTTAGATCCGGCAAAAGAGCATTTGGAGGCTCCATTGTTCTAGTTTAGGGACGTGGTGGTCCGTATTCCAGTTTAGGGACGTGGTGGTCCGATATTAGTTTAAGGACGTCTCGGTCCGCTATTAGTTTAAGGACGTCTCGGTCCAATATTAGTTTAAGGACGTCTCGGTCCATTATACGTATGTGGTCGTCGGGACCCGTCACCTCTCTGACGTCGTTGAAGGATTACAATGATGAGTGTCAGAGGAGTTCGGAGATGTACCCTCGAACCGGGGGTAAATTGATTTAGGAGAGAAATCTTGCTCGGTCAATTTAGTTTGAGGACTTACAGCCATGACTGGGCTAAGTCCAGTTGAAAATATTCACATTTTGTTTGCTTTTGGCCTGTTAGGCCTTTGTTTGGGCTTTCCCCTTTTTAAAATAATGCATAGCATTATTTCAGGCTATTTATGCCTATTTTGACTGGGCTCTGCCCTTTTTATTATAATGCAGAGCATTTGTTTTGGTCTATTGGACCTCTCAATTGGGCTCTGCCCTTTAAATAATGCATAGCATTATTTTTGGTCTGTTTAGACTTTTTAATTGGACTCTGCCTTTTTAAAATAATGTGCAGTACTTTTATTTGGTCCATTAGACCTTTGATTGGGCTCTGCCCTTTAATAATGCATTGCATTTAATACTCTGACAGTGCCCCACGTGGCTTGTCAGGCGTTTTGCGCCAATTAATGAGCGCAAGCGCTCGTGGAGGTGACACGTGTCATGTTCTGGTAAGCGCAAGCGCAACAGCACAGTGCGCTGCGTCAGTGCGCTGCGCTGTTGCACTGCTGACACGTGGCGATTCCTGGCGGCTTGCGCAATAATGCAGTTTTGGAAAGTGCTGGGCACTGTTCTTATTCTTTTGGATCAATTTTAGATCAAAGAAAACAAGTTTTTTCTTGTTTTTTAAAGAACCAGTGGTTCATAAAAGGTGCAAGGCACTGTTATCTTGAGAATCTTTTGGATTCAGAACCAATGGTTCATAAAAAGAAGTGCAAGGCACTGTTTATTATTTATTTTTCTTTTCATTAGAGGTTCTTGATCTTGTTCTCAGATCAATGATCTGTTCATAAGAGAATTTTCTCTTTTTCTAAAGGTTTTTACCTTTTTTGTTCTTGAGGAATTCTCTCCAATTCTTCAGAGTTCTCTCTGTTTAATTTCTCACAAAAATGTTCCTTCCTTTGAATTGAGGTCTAGGGTCCTTTTTATAGTGCCCATAAATTAGTTAAATTTGTTAAAGAGATCTTTCTCTAAGTGATTTGGAGAATTTTCCCCACCGTTGGATCTTTGATCCAAGGGTTTCTGTTTTACAGAAGAAAATCTTCTTGTTTTAACAAGAACAGAAAGATCTTACTAGAATTTTAATTCTGTTTGGCGTAAACGCCCCAGCGCTTGACACGTGTCGCGCAGCGCTTGCGCAGCTGTGCTTGCGCAACTGCGCAGACACGTGTCGCGCAGCGCAGCGCTTGCGCAGCTGTGCTTGCGCAACTGCGCAGACACGTGTCGCGCAGCGCAGCGCTTGCGCAGCTGTGCTTGCGCAACTGCGCAGACACGTGTCGCGCAGCGCAGCTGTGCTTGCGCAACTGCGCAGACACGTGTCATGCAGCGCAGCGTTTGCGCAACTGAAACGTTGCTTCCTTTACTTTTTGTTTTAAAAGAGCCTTGCTCTGATTGGACGCAGTGTCTCGGGCGCTGTGCTGACGCATCAACTTCTGACACGTGGCGCGTTGCGCGCAGCGCACAGGATTTTGAAGCATTGCTTCAGGAAATTTGAATTTTTTTGAAATTCAAACAGAGCCTTGCTCTGATTGGGGGAAACAAATGCCCCCCCACCGTTGCGCTCACGTGGCGCGCACGTGAGTGCAGCGGTGGCAAGATCCTGGCCGTTGGATCAAAAGGGGTAAGTTGAAGAGGCGCAGGCGCCTATAAATAGGACCCTTGGTCCTTGGTAAATTCCACCATTTTCTTGAATCTTGAATCCCAGAGCCTTGCTCTTGCTTAAGAATTTTTAGAGCCTTGCTCTTGTTTCTTTTTAAGAACTTTCAAAGTTCAGAACCTAGCACCATCTTAGGTAAAAAAAAAAATTTAATTGAATTAAATTAAGTTTAATCAACAGAGCCTTGCTCTCATAGATCTTTTGATCTAAAGAAAACCCCTTTGGGGTCTCATTAACAGAGCCTTGCTCTCAAAAAGCTACAGATCTATAAAGATCTTGTTCATGGGTTTTAACCCATGAACTGAGCTTTGCTCATAGATCAAATGTAGATCTTTTAGATCTGAACATGGAGAACTTCTAAAGGTTTTCATGGATCTTTAAGATCCTAAAAATTTCTATTTTTAGGAGTTAAAGTTTTCTTTTTGATGGATTCTTCCATCCTTATTATAGAGCTAAGCTCTTTTTAAGAATTTTTACCCTTGAGACCAAAGTTTGACAAATGTCACTCTGTTGACAGAGCTTTGCTCTAAAAGAGGGGACTTTCTCTTTGTCCTTAGGGATTTCCCATCAATGAGGATATTCTCTTGAGGATCTTTTCATTAATTGACAGTCTCATCCAATGATGGGATTGTCTTATTAAATGATGCGCCGTCATCCAGATTTTGTAGGTCTCCCTTTGGTCCCCTACCCACTGCATTGCAGTGTGGTGTAAGATTTTAAAATGCCAAGCGTTGGAACACTAACGGTTATTTTTGTCTTTCTACAGGAAACATGTCTGCCAGCTTGTCTTTCCCATTTATTCGCTCGGAGGGAGGGTTTCCCCATGCACCAGTGGACCGGGTGGTGCTCACTCTTATTAAGGATCATGACCCCGAGCACAAAAACCTTCACTTGTGGGGAAGGTGGTACAATGAAATCATCCAGGGTCGTCGCAGTTTCAGTTCCGCCACGCCGTCTGAGCCCATAATTACGATCCCCTATGCGGACGAACCCCCGGTGAAGTATGCCGTGGAGGTTAAGAATTGGAATTCGGATGACCTCCTCCAACCTGCAATTGGCGCTATTCCTGTGCAGCCACCGCCGGCAATTGACATTCTAGGAAGGCGAATTTGTCAGGGTGAAGCACGCCCTTGGGGACAGGCTTACAACATTGGATTGGTCCCGTGATCGCCCGCTGGATATTTGCAGTGGGCTCGGTACATCTTATCGGCTAAAAGGACTCATTTGACGAAGATCGGTTTGTATTCGGCCATCTACGTTTCGCTCTTCGAATATCCTTCCCCTCCAACATGGTGGATTAAAGCTTTTATCGAGCAATGGAATATCCTCACCCACACTTTCTTGATGACGGATAGGGAGGTCTCTATTTCTTTGGAGGAGTTTGCCGAACTCTCGGGTCTGCCGATAAGGGGGGAGCATTACGAGGAGTTGCTCCCTCCTGACGAATACGTCTTTGCCACCAAGCCGCTGGCGTTTGACCTGACTCCGGAGAACGCCGTTCAGCATCAGTATCCGGGCTTGGTGAAGGTGTTGGAGATCTATGAAGGACTCCATCTGGAATCGGGCGACCGGGGCGTCAGTTTCGCAGATTTTATTGCCCGCTTCATTCGCCCGGAGTTCCTATCAGAGCGGAGTGAGAAGTTCGCCCAGCTCGATGACCCTTTCGGTTTCGGCTTGGACCGCCGACCCGTATCGAAGAACGATCGAAGGGATTTTTATCTCCCCGGCGCTGCCATCGTCCCTTTCTCAGAAATCCCCGTCCCGGGCATGGATGAGGAGACCTTTTTTATTGGGTTCTTGGGCTTGTGGCTATGCAACTTTGCACTCCCCATGCACCCGCGCCACATGCGGCCCTCCGTCTTTTACCCAGCGCATCGGATGGTGGCTGGTTTGCAGTTATCGGTAGGAATCGCCGGGCTGGCTTACCTTTATAATGGACTTAGCGTAGCGGCGGACGCTAGTGAGCCTGGGGTGCAGCCCGCTAACTTCCCGATGCACTATTTCACCTCCTGGATGGAGATGCACGTGCAAGGGGTGTTCGGCTCCCATAAGATTCCTCCGTTCTTTGAGAAATGCAGACTCCCGAGAGTCATGCGGTTGTTCGGCACTTCAATTGTGGTTGCATCCCCGCGAGAGTCTAGGGGGCTGCTCCTTCGTCCATATCTGGTCGGAGCGAAGGTTTCCTTTGTGGATAAGGTCATAACCATAGGCTCAGAGACCACTAAGTCAGTAGTGCCACTGCGCGATGATTTTAAGGACGGGGCTTCCATATTGAAGGCTCGGGAAATCCTCCACCTCTACTCCATTCGGTCGGGCTACCTAGTGTTTAAGCAGAATGAGACAACACTCTTTATGAGGTATAACCCGTACCGGTTTGCTCAGCAATCGAGCTATAACCAAGGGATCCCGATGGAAGCTTTCTTGGAAAAGCCCGTGGTCAGCCGAGAGGGGATAAAGAATGCAATGCACCATTTCACACGGCTTAACATGGGTTCCTATTTCTTTATCAGCGAACCCAGCTGTGTCCCTAAGATGCTCAACACGTACGTGGCTTGGTATGCGCATGCAATGGGCCCAGTTATCTTAAAGTAGAAGCGCATGCTGGTTGACCGTAGGGGTGCACCTCCTGGCAGTGATCGCAAGGCCCCCTTGAAGCCAAGGATTCCGGTCATTCCTCCGCTAAAAGATGCCGGAGTCGATCGACCACGCGTGTTGAGCCCCCCGTGTGGATTGCCGCTGCCTGCTATGGTGAATGCACCACCGGCGCCCCGTGCTCCCACGAAGACGGTTAATGTAATATCGCCAGAGTCCGGAGCAGGAGCGGATATCGGGACCCGCCGCCCCAAGGTGCCTGCCAAGCACAAATCAATTCCAGGTGCATCTAGAGCTGGCGGGCAAAAAAAGAAGAAGTCGATCCTTTCCCTCGACGCGATCCTCAGTTTAGAGCCTGAGGCTCCTCTCACCGAAGGAATAAGTGAATATGGCAGCAACAAGAGCTTCTTGGTAGACCCCGCAGACACCAATTTGGCGGCCGCTATTGCAGCTTCTGAGCGATCAGCAAGGCTCGAAGTGATGTTAAGTAAACTCGCTGAGTCAGGTAACCATTAGCTGCTTTCTTCGTCATTTTTTTTCGCATATATATTTTTATCATTATCTTTGACTAATACTTTCCCCCTTTTCCAACAGGTGTCACTACCGAAGAAGCTATTGCTGCCTCTTTAAAGACCTTCCAAGAAGAGGAGGAGAAGCGCGCTCTGGCGGGCGCTGGTACGTCCCACCCCATATTTTTTTTATAAAAAAAAAATTTATTATCTCTTCTGATGGTCAACCTGACCTTCTTCCTTTATTTCTTTGCAGGGGCTATACCAGTTGATGCGGGGGTCCTTCCCAAGCCTGTTACTGAAGTCCCAGTCTCGTCGGGGCTGCTGCAAGAGCCTCGACTTGACAAGTCGATGAGGGATGCCTTGAAGAATTTGGAGGCATCCCTGTACACGGACGATGACGCTTTAATGAAAGATGCTCTGGTGAGGTCCGTCTCAACGGCCCGGGAAGAGAGGAAGCGGCTGAGGCGCGAGGCGAAGGCGCGTCGGGCTGCTTTGGCCACGGGAGCGGGCCCAAGCAGCGTTCCTCGTGCCGATTCCCCGTCATAAGAGTCCCCGGTCGCCCTGTCTACAGCTCATAGACAGGCGATTCGCGCCAATAGGGAGGCTAACGAAAAGTCCACCTCAGGTAATACTTCTTTCAGAATTTTGTTTGTAAAAATTGTAAACTCGCCGGTTTTTTATGCATCTCATCTTGCAGGGCCAAGTCCAACCGAGGGGGAGGCGGAGACTGTCGAACCTGAGGGGCTGAGGGGGGAGACATTGGTCGAGCCCGAGTCGGTGGCGGATGACACAACTGGGATTGCTGGGCCCGAGATAGTGGCTGACGAACCGGTCATGCCCACTATGCCTGAGCAAGCGGTTGTTGTTGAGCCCGAGGTAGCAGCGGGCGGAGTGCCTGAGGCTGATGACCTTGTGGTGACGGTGGACGAGACAACCGTGACTGCTGAACCCGAGGGAGTAGTGGGTGAGGTGGCCATGACTCCTGAGGACGAGCCAACCGCTCCTATTCAGGAATCTGGCAATGCTCCAGTCATAGCCCTCCCCGCCTATGGCCCCCCGCCGTCTTCAGGTCTTGCGAGCACGACAACGGTTCCCATTGAGTCGGGTGATGAGGCCACGGGCGGTGGCCTCATGTCGATGGAGGAGGGAGTCGCCTCCATTTCGGTCGGCAGCTCATCAGGTAAATCCCAAGTTACTGTCCTTTTTATTTTACGATCTTTTCTGACAAGTTCACATTTGTTCGTAACGCAGGTGCAGCCAGTGCCGATGCGCCATTGCTCGAGGGAGCGCCTTCAACTACTGCCTTGGCGGTGGTCACCTCTCAGTCCTCTCTCATACCGTCAAAGATGTTGGAAGGTATGGGTTTGCAACTTATTAATCTTATCTTTCAGACGTATAATTTTTGTACTAAAGTCGTATTGTTGTGTTTTTTCAGGAGTGCTCTTTGATCATCTATACCAAGTGTTGCTCCTACACTTATCCTTCCCATCTGAACTCGCTTCTCCCTCTGGTGGCGCTGGTGAGTATAGTTCCCGACTGATATCTTTCTTTTTTGGTGATGGAATTATTTCTGACTCTCCCTTGTCCTGATTGCAGTGCTACAAATCGAAGGAGGAGATGAACGATTGGTCGTGCCACCGGCTCTCCCGGCCTCGCCGCCTGCTACCGCTGGTCTAGTAAACTATCCCATCGATGACTTTTTCATATTCCTTGAACCATCATCTAATCGTATTTTGTTTTTTCA
The DNA here is from genome assembly GCA_030015575.1 of Agapanthus africanus. Classification (NCBI taxonomy): domain Eukaryota; kingdom Viridiplantae; phylum Streptophyta; class Magnoliopsida; order Asparagales; family Amaryllidaceae; genus Agapanthus; species Agapanthus africanus. The sequence goes on from JASDDO010000012.1 coordinate 513,491,739, forward strand.
GCTGTCGTTCCGATTCCAGCGCCCTTTGAGTCTCGCGTTATAATGTCGGCAGGCCCCTTCCTGAGACGTCCATCTTCAAAGGGTGTCGTGATGAGTTTGGCATGCTGAGCGGGTATATCGAAGAGCTTAACGCGGACGCTCTCCCATCTGCTGCGGATTTCGCTGCGAAGGTTAATCCGATGTTGGCGGCGCTTGTGAACTTTCACAACGAAGGTGTCGTCGAATCTTGGGTTAACCACTGCAGGGAGATCGAGGCCTGCCTACATCGTTTGGAGTCGACGCGTCCTTCTCCTGAAGTTTTGGCCATAAGCACCCAATGGACAGCCTGGCTCGAGCAAAGCACTTCTTATTTCCGCCATTTGGAGCAAGAAGCAGCTTTACGGTTGAAGGAACGTCAGGAGTCCTCAAGCGCAACTGCTCGCCTGTGCGCTGAAGTTAGGACGAATGCTGCCGAGGTGAAAGCTGTCTTTGAAGGCCTCCTGGAGCGTATCTCTAATGGGCTAGCACTGAAGCGGAAGCTTGATGCCGCCGAGCGTGATGCCCGAGGCCGTGAAGCAGCTCAGCAGGTCGTTGGGGAACAGCTTGCATCCTTCATGCAGCAGCGGGCTCAAGTAGAGGCCGAACTGGCGGTGGCGGCTGATCAAAAGAAGGCGTGGAAGGAAGTACGTGAGCAGTTGATAGAGCTATTCAAGAGGCTTCCTTCTCCCTGAACATTTTGTATCATTTACACACTTGTAATTTTTGCATAGTATATATACATTCTTTGTTCTTTATATGATTCGCCTTGTATTAGATTGAATTCATGAATAAAGATACACATTTCTTTTTGCAGTGTTTTGTACTATTTCTTTGCTTTCTCCCTTCTCAGCATGCTATCTCGATAAACATAATTGGCAGATAACTTAATTTCTCCAAGAGATAGTGATGGCTTAGGCCGCAGGTTCAGATCTGCCGCCTAAGACTTTTCAACTCTACGAGCCGTGAGGGTCTCATAGAGACTTTTCTCCCTACGGATCGAGAGGATCTCATAGGTGGGTTTTTCTCCTTGGGAATCATGAGGATTCCTAAGTGTGGTTTTCTCTTATAAGTCGTAAGGATCCTATAAGAGAATTTTTCCATCTTACGAGTCGAGAGGACTCGTAAGCGGTTGTTTCCCCCTTGTTGAAACTCGACTTCGGAGAGTGAGACCCGTGGATAGTATGCAAGAGACCGTTTTAGATCGACTTGCAAGGTCCCATTGTTCAGGAAGCAAGCTTTTTTTTTAGTCCCTGCTGCCTGAGGCTTCATCTTGCAAGTTGAGACGAATCGGGAATTTTTCCGCGGAGACACTGGTTTCTCTGCGAGCCGACGCGAATCAGGAGGCTCTTATCAAGGATTGTTTGTTTCCCTGAGTCGAGGCATTTGCCAGGGATTATTTGTTTCCCTAGCGCCAAGGATTATTTGTTTCCTTGGTGTTGAAACGGATCGAGAATTTCCCACGGAGGCACTGGTTGCTCTGCGAGTCGATGCGAATCAGAAGGCTCTCGTCAAGGATTGTTTGTTTCCTTGAGTTGAGGTATTTGCTAAGGATTATTTGTTTCCCTAGCGCCAAGGATTATTTGTTTCCTTGGTGTTGAAACGGATCGAGAATTTCCCACGGAGGCACTGGTTGCTCTGCGAGTCGATGCGAATCAGGAGGCTCTCATCAAGGATTGTTTGTTTCCCTGAGTTGAGGTATTTGCCAGGGATTATTTGTTTCCCTAGCACCAAGGATTATTTGTTTCCTTGGTGTTGAAACGGATCGAGAATTTCCCACGGAGGCACTAGTTGCTCTGCGAGTCGATGCGAATCAGGAGGCTCTCGTCAAGGATTGTTTGTTTCCCTGAGTTGAGGTATTTGCCAGGGATTATTTGTTTCCCTAGCGCCAAGGATTATTTGTTTCCTTGGTGTTGAAACGGATCGAGAATTTCCCACGGAGGCACTGGTTGCTCTGCGAGTCGATGCGAATCAGGAGGCTCTCGTCAAGGATTGTTTGTTTCCCTGAGTTGAGGTATTTGCCGAAGACACTGGTTTCTTCGGAGTTGGGATGAACCGTCGAGATTTGGTTTCGATTTCTGAAGGAGCCTGTTGGGAGAGTTTGGTTCCTTCTTTGTTTGTGCCCTTGGATTGTATACAGGGATCGATGTGATCTCAGCTGTAGGGCCGAAGTTTTATCATTTTTTTGTTTTATTTTCGCGATGCTCTATCATTTCAGCTTTTATATCGCGAAGGTCGCGATTGCCCAATCATTTCGGCTATTTTTCGCGGTGCCCAATCATTTCGGCTATTTATTTTATTTTTACTCGCTGCTTTTTATTGCGAGTTGCCCAATCATTTCGGCTATTTTGCATGCATATATTTTACTTGTTGTTTTTTATTGCAAGTTGCCCCATCATTTCGGCTATTTCGTATGCATGTGCGGCCTACTGGCTTTCCGCCGTAAACCTGGAATTAGACACCGATTTCGGCATCAGCACCGCTACAACTGGGATATTGCCAGGAGCGAATCATCATTTGCCTCCGTCGATGTCGAACAAAGGTGGCTTAGAGAACAGGGTTAAGGTCCTGTCAACTAAGGCTTTTAACTTCATGAGCCGTAAGGGTCTCACAAAGGTATTTCTCCCTACAAGTTGTGAGGATCATGTAGGTGTATTTCTTCTTAGGAATCGTGAGGATTCCTAAGTGTGTGTTCCTCTGTAAGTCGTAAGGATCCTACAAGAGGGTCTTCTCCTTGTAAATCGAGAAGACCTACAAGGGTTGTTCACCATACGAACATATCCCCAATCACGGATGAAACTTGGTTAGGGGAATGTTTATTCGCGCCCGTGGATTGTATACAAGGGTCAATATTGAACCACTTGTAGGGAAATATTAGAAGTTGTGGGGGTTGCTTAAGCACAGGTTTAGGTCTCTGTAACTTAAGACTTTCAAATCTTATGAGCCGTGAGGGTCCCATAAGAGAGTTCTCCTAACGAGTCGTGAGGATCTCGCAAGTGTATTTTCTCCTTAGGAATCGTGGGGATACCTAAGTGTGCTACTCCCTTGTGAGTCGTAAGGATCTCACGCGGGTGGTTTCTCCTTACAAGGTCGAGGGGACCCTGTAAGTTTCTTTTAACGAGGTTGCGCCCTTTCGGGTTTTCACAAACACTCGCCGGTAGTCCTGTTGTTTTTACTCACGGAGCCCTTTCGGGTTTTCATCTGTGCCCTTTTTGCTTATGGACATACCGTTTTTCTTTATTCTTTTTTTTATTATTTATTTTCTTTTCCTCTTTATTTTTTACGAGGTCGTGCCCTTTCGGAGTTTCACGAACACTCGCCGGTAGCCCTGCTGTTTTTACTCACGGAGCCCTTTCGGGTTTTCATCCGTGCCCTTTTTGCTTATGGACATACCGTTTATATATATATATATATATATATATATATATATATATATATTTTATTCATCTCGTCAGCCTAAGGATGCTGCGACAGTAGTTTAAGGACGTTTCGGTCCATCATTGATAAGGCTGGCTACCGCTTATAAAGTTTGAGCTTAGGAAGATAGCGAGCGGACATAGTCGTCATCATCTATCATTGACCTAGGCGGTAATCTTCTAAGCGTAGTATTTCTTTAGGAAGCGACCATTTATTGGCCTGAAAGGCCTTTCACCGTGCATATCCATGAGTAGATAGGCCCCACCGTGGTAGACCTTATCTATGATGTACGGGCCTTCATAATTTGGCTCGAATTTTCCCCGCTTGGCGCGATTGGGGATCATAGGCCTTTTGACCACTAGCACGGGTTCGCCTTGGCGGAATGTCCTCGGCCGGGTCAATCTTTCATATGAGCGCGTCATCTTTGCTTTATAGGCTTCCAGATTTTGCTGCGCTATGAGCCGGGTCTCATCGAGGGCGTCAAGCTCCTCAAGCCGAAGGTGAGCATTTTCTTCATCTGTTAGCTCGTAGTGGACTGCCACTCTTAGAGAGGGTAACTCTATTTCGAGGGGGAGGACTGCTTCCGTCCCAAATACCAACGCGTACGGCGTTGTGTTCGTGGCCGTCTTGAACATAGTTCGATACGCCCAAAGAGCCTCTTGCAGTCTCTCGTGCCAGTCTCTCTTATTTCGGGACACCGTCTTTTTCATGATTTTCGTCAGGGTCTTGTTGAAGGCTTCAGCTAGACCATTAGCTCGCGGATTGTAAACTGAAGAATATCTCCAGTCTATATTATGCTGCTGTGCGAAGCGACTGATCTTGTGGCTTCTGTAGGCTGGTCCGTTATCGGAGATGATCCGTCTTGGCGTTCCAAACCGATATATGACTTGCGTCTTGAAGAAGTAGAGGATATTCTCCGTCTTCACTTCTCTCAGCGGTACTGCCTCTGCCCATTTGGAGTAGTCAGTCGTTGCCAGGATGAATCGATGTCCCCTAGACGATGCTGGTTCGATAGGGCCGACTATATCAGTTCCCCACATTTTGAATAGCCAGCTAGCCACTGTTGGATGGAGTGGATTTGGATGCTGGTGGATAAAGTCCCCATGAATCTGGCATGAGTAGCACTACTTCGCATATTCGAGGCAGTCCTGAATCATCGTGGGCCAGTAGTAGCCCATCCGTTTGATCTTCAACTTCATCTTCGGGCCCGCTTGGTGAGAACCGCAGAGTCCGTTGTGAACTTCTTGAATGACACTTTTCGCTTCGTCAGGTCCGAGACATCTCAGCCACAGAGAATCAAACGACCTCTTGTATAGAGTATCATTGACTAAGGCGAAAGACAGAGCTCGTTTCATGAGCTGATGTCTTGTGGACGCATCTTCGGGCATTCGATGGGACTTAAAGTAGTCTATGAAGACTTCCCTCCGGTCCTCAGCCTTTTCTCGTTCTTTTATTTGTAAGGTGGTCTGCTCAGTCGCTCCCTTTTCCTCGGATGATTCCGGAGATATTTCTGCTGGGGCAAGCACCCGACGGCTTTGTACCATGATTCTAACGTCATCGAGGTTCTCGTCAGCCAGTTCTTTAGCAAGTTTGGCCAACGCGTCTGCTTTGCTGTTTTCCGCGCGCGGTATGCTTTCCAAAGTGTAGGAGGGAATTTGGGTCAACAGTTGTTGCACCTTTTTACCGTACTTCACCAACTCCGGTTTGCACGTTTGGTAGTCGCCGTTTACTTGACTAACGACCAGTTGAGAATCCCCGTATATGAGGAGGTCTTCAATTCCCATGTCGATGGCGATCTCGAGGCCTGCTATCAAAGCTTCGTATTCGGCTTCATTGTTTGTCCTCGGCTCTGTTAAGGAGAAAGCGAAGCGCATTATCCCTCCTTGTGGAGTCACGAAGATAAGGCCTACCCCTGATTTGATTATAGGGGTACTTTGTTTGCGCTTCTTCACGGAAGATGCTCCATCAAAATAAAGCTCCCATCGGGTATCATTACCATCGATCGCATCAAACGCATGTTCGTCTGGAAGATCGCAATTCAGAGGAGAATCGGCAGGTATCGGGTGCTCAGCAAGGAAGTCGGCGATTGCCTGGCCTTTCACTGCCTTGAGAGGTTGATACGTTATTGAGAACTCCATCAAGAGCAGGGCCCATTTAGCGAGTCCCCCCGTCAATATGGCCTTTGACATTAAATATTTAAGGGGGTCCACCTGCGCCAACGCATAGTGCCTGAGCTTTGTTATCGCAAATATCAACGCCAGGCAGTGTTTTTCAATGGGGGAGTAGTTGATTTCTGCCCCCAGTAGAACTCGACTTAAGTAATAGAGTGCTCTTTCTTTCCCTTGATCGTTCTCTTGTGCCCATAATGCACCTAAGGAACCTTCGAGGGCGGTTGTATAAAGAATGAGGGGTTTTCCCTTCACCGGAGCAGCCAACACTGGCGGGTTCTGCAGGTATTGTTTGATCTCGTCTAGCGCGCTTTGGCATTTTTGATCCCAGACAAATGGGGTTCCCTTCTTCATCAGGTGGCTGTAAGTACGGCATTTGCCTGAAAGGTTGGCTATAAATCGCCGTATATACGTGAGCTTCCCTTGGAGAGACCGTAGCTGTTTGAGAGTCCTTGGCGGGGGCATTTCCATGATCGCCTTGATCTTTGACGGATTTATCTCAATACCTCGGTGTCGGACGATGAATCCCAGGAATTTGCCCGAGGAAACTCCGAATGCACACTTGAGAGGGTTCATCTTCCAGTTGTATTGCCGAAGGCATTGAAATACGGTCTTCAGATGTTCGAGATGTTCCTCGTATGATTTGCTTTTAACCATGAGATCGTCGATATAGCATTCGACGATTTCGTGTATAAGGTCATCGAAGATCTTTGTCATGGCCCTTTGGTAGGTGGCACCGGCATTCTTTAAACCGAAGGGCATCACCTTGTAGCAGAATATACCCAAAGGAGTCCTGAAGGCGGTGTGCTTCTGGTCTTCAGGATGCATCTTTATCTGATTATACCCTGACGAGCCGTCCTTGAAGGAGAAAACCTCATGAGTGGACGTATTGTCTATCATCAGTTCAGTGACTGGCACTGGGAAATCGTCCTTCGGGCAGGCTTTATTGAGATCCCGGAAGTCCACCCATATACGCACTGTCCCATTTTTCTTTATCATCGGCACGATGTTGGCGATCCATTCAGGGTATTGAACTTCCTGGATGAAGCCAGAGTCGATCAGCTTCTTGACCTCGACGTTGATACTAATCTCAAGCTCGAGCCGCATTCTTCTCGGCGCCTGTTTGACTGGCTTGACGTCCGGAGATATCGCCAATCTGTGCACAGCAATTTCTGGATCTAGTCCCGGCATTTCGGAATAGTTCCATGCGAAGCAATCTCTATGCTGTAAAAGCACGTCCTTTAACGCAGCCACCCTTTCTTCAGATAGCAGCTCGCTGATGAATGTCGGTCGCGGGTCATTTGCCGTTCCCAACTCAATTTTCTTAAGGTTATCTGCAGTGGTATGGATTCCATCTTCCAGCTCTTTTGGCGCTGGCGGAAATTCTGAGATTACCTCGTCGTTGTTGTTTTCGATGTAGGGTTCCTAGGCACTCTCAAGAGGTCTCACAAGGCATCAACCATGCCAATTTCAAAAATTACGGTGCCGAGAAACCCTAGACTACGGATCGTTGGCTAGAATTCTAGGCGAAACATGAAACTAGTTTACAACTAAACTAAAAGAGCGGAAATACAACCTTTGTAGATCCGGTCCTCCACCTCCATAGCTCCGCAATGAAGTCTCCTCGCTTTCCAAATCGAAATCCGGGCTCTTGCGTCGGCTTCATCGGAGAAATGGGCGGGCAAGGTCGTCGGCTTCGTGCCGAAGATGATCTACGTCGAGGCATCACAAGATCAAGATCTCACTTCACAAAGTCATGAAACTTGTGAAGAAAACACACTCTACTACTTAGCAAGAGGTAGAGGATGAAGAAATAGGAAGTGGGTAGACTTTAGAATTGGATTTCTCACTTGATTTCTTCACTTGCCATTGATGAGGCAAGCTTTCTTCATATGAAGAAGAAGAAGATAATATTATGATAAGTTAATTAGAATAGAAAAGAAAAAGAATACTTATCATAACATTAACTATAGTTAGGTGTAGAGAAATGACTATGGTTAAAAGAATGGTTAGGGTTAAGCTTGAAGACAAAATGGTCATATGGTCAAAGCTTCATCAAGCTTCATCAAGCTTCATGAAAGAAAGAAAGAAAAAATGAAACCATTTTGTTTTCTTTTGTCATTTCATTTTAATCCAAAATAAAAAGATAAATGAATGGACAAATAAATAGAAACCTTAACCATTTACTTAACCTAGGTTTAATTCTTTACACAAACCAATTTTGCATGCATCATCAAACATGATACAATCAAGTGCACAAAAATATATCGCATATACAATGCGCACATCCGAGTGAGAAAATCCATCTTAAGTGAACCGATACTAGTTAATGCAAAGTAATATATCAAATATATGATTATACATTAAATCATTAAATCAACACTTGATTTAACGATCCGGTCATGTCGCACATAACCGACTAGAATTCAATGTATCGGCTTATCGAATCAATCCTTGATTCGATAACTAGGTTATATCGCATACAACCATATCGATACATTCATCGCGAGAATGGAATACGGTATCACATACACGCATTATTCTCGGTCTCGCACATATCTCATATGCGCTCCTATTTCGTTTCGCTTGAGCCAGGAAACCTCTGTGTAGGACTCTAAAGACTCGTCAATACGCCGGCAGCAGGTGATGATCATATCAAACACCCACAAGCCGCAAGCGGTCTGCTAAACGTAACGGCCACCCGGGTATTGAGCGATCAGAAGATCGACGAGCAAGCCCGCTCACACTCCAGTGAATCCAACCAGTAACACTACCGTACAGTCCGGTCTGATCGTCTGATATGTCGCATATCTCGCCTAGGGGTGGTTAACGTCAGACCCCAATAGCTCGATAAGTCGTGTCGATATGAGGCCTATAACAGTTCGAGAAACTACTGGTAACACTTACCAGTAAATCTCAGCAACCCTGGCCAGGGATTTCCGGTTATAGCCAATCGAACATAGCGCAACATCAACTCCCTATACCGGGAGAGACGAATCCCCTCCTATCGCTCATTGCCTCCATGTGACTCGGGACTGTACCCAAAAACCACCGTTTTGCACGCCCTCTTGGACGTGGTAAGGTGGAAATCAAAGCACAGTGGGAACCACACAAGACTCTATGACGATCTCGGGTCAACAGACTACTCTGTACCAGTGTCACCAGAGAACTGCCATCTGACGTAAGGTATAATACCAACTGGGAGTTCTCGGCGAGTCCGTCCAGTGTACCCAGTCTCTACTGAGCACCCGTATATCATCTCTGATGTCAAACACCAATGGATATGGGATCATCCATCGCCCATCTGAATGGGTCGAGAAGGCATACGCTAGTCTACTCTGGTATATCGATGCGCCATCTCGATACACCCACGACTAGGGACTTTGAAGGATGTACTTACGGACTACCATGTCCCCACTAGTATGATCCGCATCATAGTCCAGGTAGTCAAGTACACATCCTAAGGGCTTTACCAACATGTAATTGAGAGACAATCAGTGTACACGTTAAGGTAAAGTACAACCAGATAGCATACTATCATGTCGAGCAAGAAAGTCCTCCCTATATATGTCCCAGCATCCACTACAATATACATCCGATGTACAGTAATGGCCTCTAAGGCATACATATAACTAACAATCTCCCACTTGCACTAGGGCCATCTGTAGCAGTGGTTGTAGTATCTCATACTCAACTATCCCATAAAAATCTCTCTCTGGGAATAGGCCTTCGTGAGTGGATCCGTCGTGTTATCCTCTGAGACTTCTCTCCTAACCTCGATCACCCTGGAGATCAACTATCTCCATGATCAGGTGATACTGCCTTAGAATATGTCTGGATCACTGATGGGACCTGTGTTCCTTGGCATAAGCCACAACTCCATTGTCACACAATGGGAGGAACTTAGTTCATCTCATGAACCAATATACACCCAAACAGCCTCTTTGGTAGCATCTTTAGTAGCGATGTATCCAGCCTTTATCGTCTAGTATGCCACGGTATTTAGCTTGGAACTCTTCCAACATACTATCCCTTTACTGAGGGTAAAGACAATGCCTGTGACTGACATTCAGTCGTCCTTATCACCCTGGAACATTTCCAGTGATTCTCCCCATGATCGATTGATACCATCTCACTACAACTAGTGAGAATCCTAACATCCAATTAAATCTATCTCATAGATCCAAAATCCAGGATTTAGTAGGTATCATTTTGATCCTATATGGAGAATCCTTGTGATAAGCGGAGATTGATCGAGTGTAGCATAGGAAACTCCTTCCCTATCAAGAGTATGTCATCCACGTACTCTACGAGAATCGCCACCATACTCCCTACTACCTTTTTGTTTATACAAGGTTCATCTACCATTTTGATGATGTCAAACTCTTTGACTAATTCATCAAAACAGACGTTCCAACTCCGCGATGCCTGCTTTATCACATAAAACATATTGCACGCGTTTCCGCTGCTCCCACTGTTTACGAAGCCCTCTGGTTGTGTTCTTATAGACATTCTCTTCTAAATCATTATTTAGAAAAGCAGTCATGGCACCCAACCACCAGATATCGTAGTCATGGTATGTAGCCGTGGCAAGTAGGATCTGGATGGACTTAAGCATAGCCACTGGAAAAGGTTTCATCATTATCCACGCCTGGTCGATGACGAAAACCTTTAACAAGTCTAGCTTTGAAAGTCTCAACTTTTCCATCTACACCAAGTAATCTTCTCAAGATATACTTGCTCCTGATGGGGATTTAACCCTTCAGATATAGCAACTAAAGTCCATACTTTGTTGGTGTATAAGGATTCCATCTCAGATCACTAAGCATCCAGCCATTCTTACAGAGTCCCACTCTTGATGGCCAGATCGAAACTAGTTGGGTCATCATCTCATGATGCAATCCTCGCTCCCACTGTCATAGAGAAACTGAAGTATCTCTCAGGTGGGTGAGGAACCCTACTAGATCGGCGGAGAGGCTGAGGTTCGTTGGAATCTACTGAATCCTTTGGTTCTATTAAATCATCAGCAGTTGTTTGTATAGCTGGAACGTTTCCAGTTCTACAGAACTGACCTTGCCTCGATCTTGTCCGGATTTTGCTTTTAGACATAGGCCGGACAACCCCAAATCTTAACCAACTTAAGATATGGGCTCTTCCCTTTCCATATCACATATGAAATGGTAGGCAACTGATTTGATTGGAACCCTATTCAATAGGTATGCAGTTTCTCAAGCGCATCACTCCCAAAAGGAAATAGGTAACTCAGTAGTACTCATCATAGAGCACACCTTATCACATAGGGTGTGTCTGCTCCTCCCCGATATACCATCGTGCTATGGTGTATCCGGAGGAGTAATGCTGAGAGAGAATCTCATTCTCCTTTAGAATAGTCCAGGATTTCCGTGCTCAAGTATTCTCCTCCCTGATCTCATCAAAGGACATAATACTTATACCCGTATTGGTTCTCTACTTCTAACTTATATTCTGTGAATATCTCAAAAGATTCGGACTTGTGTTTCAACATGAACATATGTCTAAATCTTGAGAGATCATCAGAGAACGTAATGAAGTATAAAGAACCGGTCTTGGCATGTGTAGACAGGGGACCTTACATACATCATCATGTATCAATCCCAAGAGTTCATTAACTCTTTCTCTGTTTCCAGTAAACAGAGCTAGGGTCATCTTATCTCTGTGACATGACTGGCAAGTTTCACAAGATGTAAATTCAAACTGATTTAAATATGCATCTAAATGTAACTTAGCTAGTCGGGTCACATTGATATGACCTAGTCTACAATACCTCAACAAGGATCCGTTCATTTCTGAACTCTTCCTCTTGTGTGTGTTCCGTATACTAAGAACTGTAGTTTGATTTAGAACATCAATGCTTTTAGATAACGTGCCTGAACCGATCAACTTTTGATATAGGAAATGTTCAAAACATTATCCAGCAATACAAAATTTTATCATTTCTTTACTTATAAAGAGACTGATATGATTTTGTATATCAGGTTCGGTATCTAATAACATTCGTTCAGAATCAATGTATTGGTAATACAGGGTGACAGTGACCAACAGACTTGGCTGCAACACTTGCCCCGTTTTCTGCCTCATGAAACTTATCACCCGTTCTCAGTTTTTCTACCCTTTTGTAGCCCTTTGTAACAGATTACATATCTGGGATCCTGATCCGGTATCATATACCAAGGATACGGAGGATACAGAGAAACAGTTCTGTATAATGAACACACCCGAAGATGATGCATCAACATGCACTCTCTTCGTTTAGGCGGCATGGGAATCTTGGTATTCCCCTATTTCCTGCTCTGTCTTATAACAATTATAAGTTGGAGCGGGACCAACGTTCCCCAGCTCAGTATAACAAGCGGGTTCGGTCAATATTCCGTATTATTATCTTGATTAAGGCGTGATATGGTCGCTACCTGGAGAGAGAGAGAAGAAAACACTCAGCGTGCGCTCTTGCAAGAATAGATTGGTTATTATTTTATCTAATCAGGATGGCTCCCTCTGCTTTTTATCAAATCTTCCTTCAAACCCTAAAAGGAAAGACTAGCCGGGATTAATTACACACTACAGGTTCGCCAATCTTTCAGTCAGGCCAGTGTCGGTACTTTGAGGGAGGTCCCCCGTGCTTTTGCACGAACCTAATTAATGTAAACCTCGTTTTCCCAGAGGCGTAACCTCGTTAACACCTTTCTAGACACCTACTTGATCGGCTAATTGTAATGTGTAAAACTCTTCCAGGAGTAACTCTTACTCGCAGCAGGTATCGGGATCCAACTATCTCATAGAAGGTATGCAATCTCATTGCAAATTTCAACACTTGAAATTCCCGATAATATTTTGCCCCAAGCGTCCTATGACCTTGACAGAGGTCAACAAACCATAGGCTGCTAGTCAAGTTCAACCCGTCATTTCTTGATTGAAGTAAACCCACCCGCACGACCCTTGACAGAGGTCAACAAGGTCGCACGACTACCCTAAATCAATCTGCATCATATGCATAAGCAGATAAATACTAATCAGCTACCGCACACTACGCCTTGACAGAGGTCAACAAACGCAGCACGAATACTAACCAGTACTTATCTGAAATGACGGAGGGCTACGACAGGTTTTTCTGAAAACCTATTGCGTAATGAACTTGATATCGTTGTAGAATCAAATGAATTTTAAATGGAGTGCTTTTGAGGCTTTTCTAGTTTTGCTAAAGGAGTCACTCCCGGTGAAGGGATCGTCGGTCCTTTCCTCGTCGAATGAGGTGCGGGATATATCATATATATCACTGTGCAAAGCAAAAACTCTTAAAAGCAATCAAAAGACAAACCGAATGTGTAGCATCTGCCAGTTATTGCTAAAGGAGTCACTCCCGGTGAAGGGATCTCGGTCCTTTCCCTATCGAATAAGGTGCAGGATATAACATATATACCGCCGTGCAAAGCAAGAACTGTAGCTACCTGTTTTATTTTGAAATTCGATTCTACAACATCTTAGGTTTCTTTTATTTCATTAATCTCATTAATGAAGTCCCATCATTTAAGTTACCTAAACATCACAGATAAATACGACGTACACTTATGCCATCCGCATTCGCCTCAATGTCCCCTCGTGCACCGTTAGGTTAGGTGACTAACGGCAGAGCAGAGCAGGGCAGGGCTAGCGCAGGTGTAAAACATAAGTAACGTCTATATAATATATCATATATATTATATATAGTATCTATCATAGAACATCACATGATCACATCACAGATATCGCAGCAGAAGAAACATATGAAATATTGGATACACTAGGACGTCCGTGTTTTCAATACGGGCCAGTATAAAACACGGATTTCACGGTCGTGATGAATAGCCAAACCCACACCCCTAGACCCCTACGAGAGCGGCAAGCAATCCTACCAATTCTAGAGTTAGGAGACCCGGACTCGACTCCTCGAGTTGGTCTCCCACTGGACTCCAGAACCCGGTTACTCGTACCCTCCTCCTTGGGTCTATCCTAGTGCGGAAAAGTAAATAATATACATCAACGGTGACAACTTCCGCAACCTGGAAGTGCCCCAATAAAAGAATATTACATACAAGTTTTTACATGAATGAAAATGAAAAACACTCATCTCACATAAAAAAAAACCCGGCTATTCAAACACGACGATCCAATATAACATATCCAGCAACACATAACATCACATGTCATCAACGTAAGTAAATATGCGCATCCCTTTTGTCGTTGACATATAGCAACGAAACCGGCGATATCACATATTACACTTACGGTCACAGAAAAGAAAGTGTAAAACTACAACAGTTGGAATCCGCAATCTCTTTAGACATCGCATGCCTAATCAAATGAATTACTTAGACATCACATGCCTAACAATTATAAACCCCGCATTTTAGTCTCAATTATCGAAAACTCTTTTCAATATAAAGTCGGGCAATTCAACAAGATTCCCGAAAATCCTGATCGAATGCTCGTCGCAAACTTCAGTAGACGGCCGCACCCCCGATGCCGCCGACGAAGTGCACCAAGGCGGAACACCGCTGCCGCGAGCACCCGAACGGATGCTTTCGGCGACGGGGTTCTCCTACAGTCACTTGGTCGGGGCTATGGGATGAGGCTGTCTATTAAGTTTACCCGGCGAGTATCCGCGTACGCTACGTGATTGCGACGGACTTTTGATCACATCAAAATTCCGTGGCAACCGATCAAGTGAGACTAAACTGCTATGTTTATAACATTCATTCAGTTATCTCATAACTATTTGTTGATTCCAATTATTGTATCACATTCCAGATAATTAGAAAATGTTAAACTTTCCGATCGAACATTCAAACACCCAAGTTTTCCCGATACAGATCAACACATGAAACAAGTCTAAAAACGTTCAGTTCGTGCCTCAGTACCAACGGTCCAGCCGTAGAAGGGTCAAGCCAACGCCTCACATGTGGCACGCCGTACTGCCCCAAACCCGAAGGTTCAAAGGGCAGTTCAAGACGGTCACATAATCGAGTTAAGGTTTGTTGTCTTCTAGAGGGTCCATCGCGTTACTTGCACTACTTAGAACGTTGTTAAACTACGGAAAAGTCCAACACTTGGAAATTTCCCGACAGGGGAAAAATTAGGTATTTAAATCCGGTCGAACTTTTTAACATATTCTAAAATTTATCCGGAAAGCCACATAGACAAAATCTGATACCCCGATCGAAACACCGAATCCCCAAAACAACCCCAGAAAATTCAACTCTTGAATAAAATTTAAAAATACCCAGAGAACTCAGCACAGTTAAATAGGAATTACTGTGCAAATTGGTATGGCTGACGTCATCAAGTGGCGGCGGAACCGCCGCACAAGCCATGCTCATGCCGTGGTTCCGCGTCTGTTTAAACTCCAAACAGTGTCGTATTTGCACAGTAATTCTTACAATTTCCTGCTGAATTTTTTAGGAATTTTTAATTCACAAAAAACCCTGTTTTTGAAAAAAGTCCAGAGAGCATGTAAAATTGGGGTTTCGGGTTCGTTCGGGTTTCTAATTCGGTCTACACATCGCTTAAGGCTCTAGCTAGGCTCTGATACCACTGTAGGGTTCCTAGGCACTCTCAAGAGGTCTCACAAGGCATCAACCATGCCAATTTCAAAAATTACGGTGCCGAGAAACCCTAGACTACGGATCGTTGGCTAGAATTCTAGGCGAAACATGAAACTAGTTTACAACTAAACTAAAAGAGCAGAAATACAATCTTTGTAGATCCGGTCCTCCACCTCCATAGCTCCGCAATGAACTCTCCTCGCTGTCCAAATCGAAATCCGGGCTCTTGCGTCGGCTTCATCGGAGAAATGGGCGGGCAAGGTCGTCGGCTTCGTGCCGAAGATGATCTACGTCGAGGCATCACAAGATCAAGATCTCACTCACAAAGTCATGAAACTTGTGAAGAAAACACACTCTACTACTTGGCAAGAGGTAGAGGATGAAGAAATAGGAAGTGGGTAGACTTTAGAATTGGATTTCTCACTTGATTTCTTCACTTGCCATTGATGAGGCAAGCTTTCTTCATATGAAGAAGAAGATGATGATGATGATAATATTATGATAAGTTAATTAGAATAGAAAAGAAAAAGAATACTTATCATAACATTAACTATAATTAGGTGTAGAGAAATGACTAAGGTTAAAAGAATGGTTAGGGTTAAGCTTGAGGACAAAATGGTCATATGGTCAAAGCTTCATGAAGCTTCATCAAGCTTCATGAAAGAAAGAAAGAAAAAATGAAACCATTTTGTTTTCTTTTGTCATTTCATTTTAATCCAAAATAAAAAGATAAATGAATGGACAAATAAATAGAAACCTTAACCATTTACTTAACCTAGGTTTAATTCTTTACACAAACCAATTTTGCATGCATCATCAAACATGATACAATCAAGTGCACAAAAATATATCGCATATACAATGCGCACATCCGAGTGAGAAAATCCATCTTAAGTGAACCGATACTAGTTAATGCAAAGTAATATATCAAATATATGATTATACATTAAATCATTAAATCAACACTTGATTTAACGATCCGGTCATGTCGCACATAACCAACCAGTATTCAATGTATCGGCTTATCGAATCAATCCTTGATTCGATAACTAGGTTATATCGCATACAACCATATCGATACATTCATCGTGAGAATGGAATACGGTATCACACACACGCATTATTCTCGGTCCCGCACATATCTCATATGCGCTCCTATTTCGTTTCGCTTGTGCCAGGAAACCTCTGTGTAGGACTCTAAAGACTCGTCAATACGCCGGCAGCAGGTGATGATCATATCAAACACCCACAAGCCGCAAGCGGTCTGCTAAACGTAACGGCCATCCGGGTATTGAGCGATCAGAAGATCGACGAGCAAGCCCGCTCATACTCTAATGAATCCAACCAGTAACACTACCGTACAGTCCGGTCTGATCGTCTGATATGTCGCATATCTCGCCTAGGGGTGGTTAACGTCAGACCCCAATAGCTCGATAAGTCGCGTCGATATGAGGCCTATAACAGTTCGAGAAACTACTGGTAACACTTACCAGTAAATCTCAGCAACCCTGGCCAGGGATTTCCGGTTATAGCCAATCGAACACAGCGCAACATCAACTCCCTATACCGGGAGAGACGAATCCCCTCCTATCGCTCATTGCCTCCATGTGACTCGGGACTGTACCCAAAAACCACCGTTTTGCACGCCCTCTTGAACGTGGTAAGGTGGAAATCAAAGCACAGTGGGAACCACACAAGACTCTATGACGATCTCGGGTCAACAGACTACTCTGTACCAGTGTCACCAGAGAACTTCCATCTGACGTAAGGTATAATACCAACTGGGAGTTCTCGGCGAGTCCGTCCAGTGTACCCAGTCTCTACTGAGCACCCGTATATCATCTCTGATGTCAAACACCAATGGATATGGGATCATCCATCGCCCATCTAAATGGGTCGAGAAGGCATACGCTAGTCTACTCTGGTATATCGATGCCCCATCTCGATACACCCACGACTAGGGACTTTGAAGGATGTACTTATGGACTACCATGTCCCCACTAGTATGATCCGCATCATAGTCCAGGTAGTCAAGTACACATCCTAAGGGCTTTACCAACATGTAATTGAGAGACAATCAGTGTACACGTTAAGGTAAAGTACAACCAGATAGCATACTATCATGTCGAGCAAGAAAGTCCTCCCTATATATGTCCCAGCATCCACTACAATATACATCCGATGTACAGTAATGGCCTCTAGGGCATACATATAACTAACATTTGAAGCACCAGGGAAGGTCATCCATGTTCTCGGGCTCTTCTTCTGATATCGTTATCACGTGACAAGTACGAATTCGCTTCCAATCCCAATGTGGAACTGGTTCTTCTTTCGTGGCCTTGGATTCGTGCTTCTGTGGCGGCGCTACCCTCCAGTTGTCGGACAGAGCGAACTTGCCAAGCTGATACTGATCTTCAACCCAATTCTTGAAGGTGAAGCAGTCCTCGAGAGGGTGCCCTATCACTCGGTGATAAGAGCAATAGTCTGGGTGTGAGACCTCGCTTGCTTGTTCGGGGTGTTTAGACTCCGGCAGTGTAAGCATCTGATGTTTTAGAGCGAGGTCAAGTATTTTCTTCGTCTTGTCCTGAGGAAAAGAGTATGCTCGACCCATTTTTCTCATGAGGGATAGATCGGAACCGCTTGGTTCCCGTTTGTGCGGCCTTTTAGCCCCGCTTCGTTGCTGTTGAGCGCCTTTTTCGCGTTTCGACTTGTTTCTGTCTCTGCGTCGGGCCTTCTTTATAACAGGTTGACAAGGAGCGGCATTTTCATCTTTCACGGCCTGTTGGAGGAGGCGCTGCGTTTTGTCTTTCTCGTAGATGACCATTTCGCGGTTATGGTCGTCTCGGACTTTTTGACCCGCTTCCCTTATAAGCTTGTCCATTTGTTCTTCGAACGACGGACTGGGCTCTTTTGCATCTGGAATTTTCACTGTTTCAGGATTAGCGTCCTCCCATTGAGCATCCATTTCTTCATCGAAGTCATACATGACATAGCAACTGTTTAGTAGCTCTCGTTTCTTTGACCGGATGTATCCAAGTCCTTTTGTCTCCATTCTCCCATTAGGCAGTTTGCGTTGAGTCCGGGGAATGTTCCAGACTTTGTCATAGAACTTGGCTTTTCGAACGGTCTGCTTGAAGGATATCCCTTGGCATTTCAACAACCTTTTCAAGCCTTCTGTATAATATTTGGGGAGACGAATGGGTTGAATCCTGTCAAGCGTAGGATCCGCGCCATGCCAGATTTCTTTCTCCACTTTGGTTTCTTCAGAGCGGTAGAATAGAATTACTTTTTCTCTTTCTCGCTTGGGAGGGATATAGAACGTTTGTAGCTCTTCTACATTGTAGATATCAAGCGCATCCTATTCTTTACGGTGTTTAAGCGGCACCATGGCGACTTGTAGACTTTGTTCTTCATCAGCGAACGTTCGTATTGAAGGTCGAGCAGAGAATACAGCATGGATCTCATCTTCCGAGTCGCTACCAAAGATCAACGTAGGAGCGGACGGTCCTGGTTTGTTGTCTTGGGGAGGACCCGAATACACTATCTCATCTTCCTCCTCGGCATCACTCCCGAAAACAGGGATGGTGGCGTTAGCTTTATTCTCTGGCTTGTGACGCCTCTCCGTGTCTTCGAAATCCGGTAAGAAGTATTTGGCATCTTCGTATTTGCGGACCTCGTTCACGGAGAATGGGTTCAGTTCTCCCGCTACGGTATACTCGAGACCATCCTTAGAATACTTCATACACTGATATTGTGTAGAAGGGATGATGTTGTACTCGTGTAACCACAGTCGGCCAAGCAAAGCGTTGTAGCATGTCTTGGCGTCTATGGCGTGGAACTTAATGTCTGTGACGAGTAGCCCAAAGCGTACCGTCAGTATCAGGCGTCTATGGCGTGGAACTTAATGTCTGTGACGAGTAGCCCAAAGCGTAGCGTCAGTATCACGACCCAAGAGTTCTTGATGATTGGGAGTCGAACCCGGAGATGGTGATCTTGTACCGAGCAAGGTGTTGGACGCTCATGCAGATTTCTTTTAACACCCGCACATTAAGGAGGTTAACTGAGGATCCATTGTCGATCAGGATTTTGCCTATCTTTATATCGTGGTAGTATCCTGAGACATAAAGGGGGCGATTGTGTTCGCATGTCCCAAGGAGAAGGTCTTCATCACCGAAGCGACATCGGCCGTGTGCACTTCCTCCAGTTCATCCTTCATCTTTTCCTCGGCCGGGAAAGCTTGGAATTGCTCCGGATCCTGTAGTGCTTTGATTAATGAATCTCTCGCCTCCTTCAATAGCAAAAGGGCATCAAGAATGCTGAGCTGCGAGGGTAGTTTCCTCAGATGCGCTAGAACGTTGTAATCCACCTTATTTTTCTTTGGCGGGTCCTTGGCGCTTAGCTCCTCCACCACTTGGTCATCTAAGAAGATATCTTCAGAGACCTTTTCTTTCCCTTTATCTTTTCTGTTTGAGGGTCCGAGATTCTTTTCAGGCAGTGTCCGATTCCGCAGCCGAATATTTTCGCAAACCTTCGGCTCTTCTTCTTTTCCCGAAATGGACTCTTTAAAGAGAGGGGCAAGTTCCAGCTCCTCATCAGAATCGCTCCCGAATGTAGGCACTTGTGACCTGCCGGTGTTAACCATGCAATAATCACCAGTAGTTATTTTAAGCCCTTCGGTCGTATTTCTTCACTCCCGACGAGTTTTGCGCTTTTCCCGCTTAAAGCGTTGTCGATGAGCAACGTATCCTTGCCACTATCTATCGAAAGCTTTGCACTCTTGAGTGGGGTGCAAAACCTTCTGATGATATAAGCAATAGGAGGGGTGCATTTCTATTTCACCAGTAATTTTTCCTTCGGAGGATGGTGGCTTCATGCCCATTGATATGGCCTTAGCAAACCTTTTCCTCATCTTGAATTGGCTTTTGTCGACGGTGGAGGCATTTTGCTCTAGCGTGATCGTCTCGGCTCTTTTATCAAGTCGCTGGCGCTTGGCCCTTTCAAATATGGCCGTCTCGCGTTCTCGATCAGCTTTACTTTTCAACCGAGCTTCATTGAGGAATGCGGCAATTACTTCATCCGATGGCCCCAGAATTTTTGATTCGGTATCTGCCCCCAGCGTTTCAGTACAAGAAGTCTCCTCATCGTTCATAAACGAATGGGAAATCACATGACAGCTCGCCACGCATTCTTCAGATTCATCAGATGAACTTTCTCCTTCATCTTCCTCTTGAAAGACGTGATTGAGGAACTCTTGGAATGTAATGGGAGTCCGTGCCTTTTGGTTGTATTCCTCCAGCACGTCAATTTGTTTTTGCAAGTCTGTGCGCTTGTCGCCAGGCTTCACGGGCTTCTTTGATTTCTTTTTCTTCTTTTTCGAAGATTTTGACGGCTGGTTGCGAGTGCTTGAGCCACCATCATCGGTCTTTGGAGTTGGACGTGGCTTCAGCATCCCTTCAATGACCTGCGGTTCCAACGAGCTCTTCCACCTAATCGCTGGACATGTCTGAAGATCGTTTAGCATCCTCTTTGTCTTGTCTGATAATACAACCTCCCAAGGAGCTTCTTCAACGACGGAGCATGTTGCCCCCGGCGTATTCGTCCCCTTAGAGTTGTGGGGCTGCGGGGGATTCACCTTCCATTTATCGGATAACGCGAATTTGCCCTGTCGGTACTGGTTTTCAAGCCAATTTTTGAAAACGTAGCAATCTTTGATCGGATGGCCCAGTACTCGATGATAAGGACAGCAGTTGGGCTCGTTGACATCACTTGGTTGCAACGGACGTTTTGGATCCGGCAGATTTATGAGTCGGTTGCGCAACGCCAACTCGAATAACCTTCTTGTTTTATCGCGGGGAAAAGAGTAAGAACGTCCTAGCCTCTCCTCAAGGGCTACGTACGGACGCATATTATTTTGACGAACAACTGGTTTCGAGTCGCTCGGTTGTTGTTGAGCATTAGCGACAACGATCGCTTTTCCCTTCCCTTTGTCATTTCGGGAGTCCGGCTTCGGAAGAGGGGGTTTATGGCCCATCTGGTCCATTTGCGCTAGCTTGTAAATCAAGGCCTGGAAGGTAATCGGCTTGAAAAACATCATAAATTGTGAGATGGTTGCTTGCGGATCAAGGGTTCCCATAAACATACCCACTGCGGGAGCTTCTTCAATGCGCTGCTCGCACTTCGACCATAAGTTCCGCCACCGTATAGCATATTGAACCCACGTCTCGTCTGGCTTTACCCTGGCGTTAATCAGTGCCGTCATCGGGGTGCGTTCACTGGCTCTTGCAAAACGCTGAGTAAACAACAGCTCCATCTCCGCGAAGGTTTTGATAGAGTCGTTCGGGAGCTCAGAGTACCACTCGAACGCCGTATCTGATAAACTTCCAACAAACTGGTGAAGCAACAGCTTGTCGTCACCGCCGGTGTTGCCGCAGAGTGCCCTGAACTGGGCAACATGCTGGTGAGGATTGCCCGTTCCCATGTAGACATGGAACTTGGGAATTGTGTAACCCGGCGGGTACTTGATTTGGTCGTACCAACTCGGATATGGCCGCCCCATTTTTACGACCTGGCCGGCTGCTTCAGTCGCATGATGAACCCGTATTTGCTGGGCTATGTACTCGTCCAAATCAGCTTTGGAGATTGTATCCTCTTTAGCCGTCGACAAAGCTGGCGGAGGATTTGATGTCTCTCCCTTATCGTCTCCAAGGACGATCGGGGGCTCTTCGGCCGGAGGATCTTGTTGTATCATCATCCCTACCATGTCTTGGAAGAGGAGGCACATACGCTGTATGTTGGCTGCTTGTTCAGCAGCCTCTTTGTCCTTCTTCTCCAATATTCGACGAAGGAATTCGGCGTCGGTTTCTTCCTCTTGGCGTTCATCCGAGGACGTTTTAGGGTTTTCTTTTGGCCCAGTAAGTGCGGCCATAGCGTTCATCATCTCTTAGAGCTTCTGCTGCTGCTCCTGTGCTTTGGTCACTGATCGCGTAAGCAGTCGATGACCCGTAGATATGCGACTGTCCTCTTTACCAGACGCCACGTAGACGGTATGAACTACAATGCCCCCCTGACTTAGGGCGTTTGGGTTCACCACCTCTGATATTTGTCGCCGGCGCGGGGGTTTTCTCCGGCCTTCTTCTTTTGTGGGCCGTTGAAGTTGAAGGGGCCGTTGCAGTGGGCACCCTAGCGATTGTTGTCCTCTGCTGTTTAACAGGACGGTCTTTTTCTTTTTGCACTTTCGCCTTTTTCTGTTGACGAGAGCGATCTGGGTCAATCATGGAGTCTTGAACCCTTCGCCAAACCTTGTATATTTTTTAGGACAGCCGTTGAGGGGGGTGTTCTTGCTTTGTTTCCGGAACTCTCTCCGCGGGCGGAGGAGATATTTTCAATGTAGCGGTTGGAGAATTCTTACGTACCCTCCTCAGCAGTTCAAAGTTGTTCCCAGTTGGAACAGTAGCATTAACTTCCACCACTGGGGCCGGTGGAGTTAGCCCTGAGGGGGAGTTGCCCCCTGCCTTCCTCACTCGTCGCCAATGGCGACGTCGAGCATGACGAGCCGTTGGGACTGGCTCGGAGATTGAGACGGCTTCTTTTTGCCCCCTGTCTGAATGAGGCGTCGCTGGTGTTAACCTCTTAAAGACTGAAGTTGTCTTTTGAGGGATGATATTCAACCTGTCGAAGACAGATCCTCGAGCAGGGGCAGGAATCGTCAGTCTTGAAAAGACTGACTCTTTGACAGGGGAAGCCGCCTTGACGACTTCTGGAGCAACAGTTATTGCCTTCCTTGGGACAGCCAATTTAGAGTTCTGATCCAGCCTGGCGAAAATAGAAGCTGTTGGTTTGGTAGTGGGCGACCCGTTGACAGGGGCCGTCGTAGCAGTGAGCCGGTCGAAGACCGACTTCTTGTTCACTTCCAATGCAGGTATTGGCATAGAGAAGCTTGTAGGTGGGATCATGGTCCCAAAAAACAGGCCGGTGGTGTCCTGGGTCACCTGGTCTACCGGCAGAGCGAGGAAGGAAGCCGCTTGGGGCCCATATGCTACACCTCCGGGGGAGGTGGAGCGTCCGTTGCAGTGGCACTTCGAGCAGTTGGTGCAGTTAGAGGCCATTGATGCTTGAGTTCTGCGCCAGGCAAAAGACCAAATCTTAGTAACTTGAAATCCAAAGGCAACCATTTAACAAACCGCGATTGGTTCGCGAGCACGACACACGAAGTGTGGAGTGGAAAGAGGAAAAGGTCCCACCAGGCATGCCAGAATCTGTTCCCCTCCGAACGGCGGCCGACGACGTGAGGATGTCTAAGCCTGAGATTCGGGGCAGATGCTATATGGTTTTATCCGTCCACCTCTCCGAAGATGCCAAGTTGATTTATGGCACCGTGTATCGGAGGTTTAGACGGATGCGGCCGATGTAGCAGACTTCGTCAGATTCCCCCTCGCTTGAGGGGTATTTGATTGTGGGGACGCTCTTCCCTGCAGGCGCAAGCCCCTGCAGTTAATTACGCTACCGCATCGCGGTAACCACTTTCTCCTTCTCCAGAATTTCACTTTGTGTCGTGTGTGTTTGTTTTGTTTGTGGTTGCCCGTGGATTGTATACGGAGACTGAGTAATGCCGTCGCCCGTAGGACGTGGATTAGTCCAAATCCGTATTTACTTAGATTTGGGTTTGGTGTTTTTAGTTTAAGGATACGTTAGCCACTTTGAGGCTAAGATCAACTTAAACGTTCGTTAAGGATACGTTAGTCTGATTTGAGACTAAGATCAACTTAACGTAGTGATCCATTTAATATATGGCCGTTGGGACCCGTTACCTCTCTGACGTCGTTGAAGGATTACAACGATAGGTGTCAGAGGAGTTCAGAGATGTACCCCTGAACCAAAGTTGATTTAGAGTTTTGTAGTTCGTTTGAATGTTTAAGGATACGTTAGCCGTGTTTAGGGCTAAGATCAACTTAAACGGGATCGTTTAGATCCGGCAAAAGAGAATTTGGAGGCTCCATTGTTCCAGTTTAGGGACGTGGTGGTCCGTATTCCAGTTTAGGGACGTGGTGGTCCGATATTAGTTTAAGGACGTGTCGGTCCGCTATTAGTTTAAGGACGTCTCAGTCTGCTATTAGTTTAAGGACGTCTCGGTCCGCTATTAGTTTAAGGACGTCTCGGTCCAATATTAGTTTAAGGACGTGTCGGTCCAATATTAGTTTAAGGACATCTCGGTCCGCTATTAGTTTAAGGACGTCTCGGTCCAATATTAGTTTAAGGACGTCTCGGTCCATTATACGTATGTGGTCGTCGGGACCCGTCACCTCTCTGACGTCGTTGAAGGATTACAACGATGAGTGTCAGAGGAGTTCGGAGATGTACCCTCGAACCGGGGGTAAATTGATTTAGGAGAGCAATCTTGCTCGGTCAATTTAGTTTGAGGACTTACGGCCATGACTGGGCTAAGTCCAGTTGAAAATGTTCACATTTTGTTTGCATTTGGCCTGTTAAGCCTTTGTTTGGGCTTTCCCTTTTTTAAAATAATGCATAGCATTATTTCAAGCTATTTATGTCTATTTTGACTGGGCTCTGCCCTTTTTATTATAATGCAGAGCATTTGTTTTGGTCCATTGGACCTCTCAATTGGGCTCTGCCCTTTAAATAATGCATAGCATTATTTTTGGTATGTTTAGACTTTTTAATTGGGCTCTGCCTTTTTAAAATAATGTGCAGTACTTTTATTTGGTCCATTAGACCTTTGATTAGGCTCTGCCCTTTAATAATGCATTGCATTTAATACTCTGACAGTGCCCCACGTGGCTTGTCAGGCGTTTTGCGCCAATTAATGAGCGCAAGCGCTCGTGGAGGTGACACGTGTCATGTTCTAGTGAGCGCAAGCGCAACAGCGCAGTGCGTTGCGTCAGTGCGCTGCGCTGTTGCACTGCTGACACTTGGCGATTCCTGGCGGCTTGCGCAATAATGCAGTTTTGGCAAGTGCTGGGCACTGTTCTTATTCTTTTGGATCAATTTTAGATCAAAGAAAACAAGTTTTTTCTTGTTTTTTAAAGAACCAGTGGTTCATAAAAGGTGCAAGGCACTGTTATCTTGAGAAGCTTTTAGATTCAGAACCAATGGTTCATAAAAAGAAGTGCAAAGCACTGTTTATCATTTATTTTTCTTTTCATTAGAGGTTCTTGATCTTGTTCTCAGATCAATGATCTGTTCATAAGAGAATTTTCTCTTTTTCTAAAGGTTTTTACCTTTTTTGTTCTTGAGGAATTCTCTCCAATTCTTCAGAGTTCTTTCTGTTAAATTTCTCACAAAAATGTTCCTTCTTTTGAATTGAGGTCTAGGGTCCTTTTTATAGTGCCCATAAATTAGTTAAATTTGTTAAAGAGATCTTTCTCTGAGTGATTTGGGGAATTTTCCCCACCGTTGGATTTTTGATCCAAGAGTTTCTGTTTTACAGAAGAAAATCTTCTTGTTTTAACAAGAACAGAAAAATCTTACTAGAATTTTAATTCTGTTTGGCGTAAATGCCCCAGCGCTTGATACGTGTCGCGCAGCGCTTGCGCAACTGCGCAGACACGTGTCACGCAGCGCAGCGCTTGCGCAGACACGTGTCGCGCAGCGCAGCGCTTGCGCAGCTGTGCTTGCGCAACTGAAACGTTGATTCCTTTACTTTTTGTTTTAAAAGAGCCTTACTCTGATTGGACGCAGTGTCTCGGGCGCTGTGCTGACGCATCAACTTCTGACACGTTGCGCGCAGCGCACGGGATTTTGAAGCGTTGCTTCAGGAAATTTGAATTTTTTTGAAATTCAAACAGAGCCTTGCTCTGATTGGGGGAAACATAGATCTTCTATCCTGCAAAGGTATGCGAGATTTTAGCGATCATGTATGTCGCTAGTTATGGTTTGCTTTCGCTGTTTTTTATCTCCGTATCCTTCTATGGATTTGTATCCGTGCGAGAGATCAATGATTAGGAATCGCTCTTTAATAGCCTACATAAACGGACCCGTACCTCAAAGTCACTTTCGGTGGAGATACTGAAATGAGATGATTATGCTGCTAAGGAAAATCATAGAGAGAATGGTCGCATATTAAGTCCCTTTTTATCATCTATCAGAAAATTGTATGTAAGTCCCTCAATTTCAAAAAATTTCCATGATTGCAAAGTTTTGCAAATAAACTCCAGTAATACATTTTGAAAAAAAAAATCTTTAAAATTCTATCAACATATTTGACCATTTGGAAGTATTCTGATTATTTTGGTGTTCGTGAAAAATTTTAAATTTGCAATTTAATGCAGCTATATTGAGAAATCGTTGCTTAATACATTGTTTATTTTGCTTTCAAATGCAATTTTCAATCTTCATTTTGCCACATAGAGGGAAATTCTATGTACACCCCTAAGTTTCAAAATTTTGTCATGGTTGCAAAAATTTGTAAATAAATTTCAGTAATACACTTTGAAAAAAATCTCTTAAAATTCCGTAAAAATATTAGACCATTTGGTTGTATTCCGATTATTTTGGCGGTCATGGAAAAATTTTAATTTGCGACTTGCTGCGGATATATTGGGAAAACGTTGCTTAATGCATTATCTATTTGGATGTATTTTGATTATTTTAGTGTTCATGAAAAATTTTAAATTGCGATTTCATGCGGCTATATTGAGAAATCGTTGCTTAATTCATTGTTCATTTTGCTTTCAAATGCAATTTTCATTTTTTTTTCATCTTGCGGAAAATTGTGGGTGAGACCCTCAATTTCAAAATTTTGTCATGGTTGCGAAATTTTGCAAATAAACTACGGTAATACACTTTGGAAAAAATCCCTTAAATTTCCGTCAAGATATTAGACCATTTGGATGTATTCCGGTATTTTGATGGTTCATGGAAATATTTTAATTTGCGACTTACTGCGGGTATACTGAGAAAACGTTGCTTAATACATTGTTCATTTTGCTTTCGAATATATAAGTGAAAACTTGGTGTCTCTGAGCTTGTGCAGGGGATCATGTCAATAATTTATAAAAGGCTGCTTGAAAAGGAGAGCAACAAAAAACCAAAACCAAAATGGGAAATAAAACAGGGTTTCTTTTGAAATAGTACGAATTAAATAATTAATTATTAAAATAGGGTGGTTGTGTTTAAAATTAGCGAAATATGGCGGTCCCCCCCCACCCCGAGCCCCGGCCCAGTATAGAGGGCGGGTTCTAGGAACCCGCCCCCTATATAATTATAATTATAATTATAATTATTTTTAAAAAAATTTAAAATAAATAAACGTAAAAAATATTTGAATAAAATAATAAAATTTTATTATATTAATGTTTTGTACAGAATGAATCCGTCAAAATTTACAATACAAAAAAATCCTATCCGATTTCTATCTCGACGGTCAAATTTATAATATCAAAATAAATCCGTCAAATTTACAATATAAAAAAATCCTATCTGTTTGTAAAATATAAATTCTATATCGACGGTCAAATTTATAATAACAAAATGAATCCGTCAAATTTATAATTAAAAAAAAATCTTCCGGTGCACTTGTCACGATCTCGAAGGTCCCGTCCCTGATGACTGTCCTGGACATCTGGTCCTATAATGGCCTGGTTGTTTGCATAGGCTACATCTGGCATGCCTTTGCTGAGGATCAGCATCCATTGTCATTCGATCTCGACGCACCTTAGGTCTTCCGGGTCTTATATTTTTGTCCGGCGGTAATACAGTCGGTGTTTGTCTGTTCCCGGTATAATAGTGCCAATAGCGACTATCCGGTATAGCATGAAATTTTGGATCATATGCGCCTTGGTAATTGGAAACTGTATAGTAATGGGAAGCAAAATTGTAATGTGAGTTATGCATGCTGCTCGCAGCAGCAATTGCGTGGGCACTGATTTAGAGAGATTTTGTCGATCAAAAATATTTACCGCAATCAAGAACGGCGTCGCATGAAGCTAGCCGGTGAATACGGGTCGGTCCACAGGGATTTTGTAATTTTCCTTAAAGTTCTTACGAGCTAATTCCAAATGGTGTTTGGTCTTTTTAATTAAATCTAAAACGAAGTTGTGTTATACTAGGATTAGAAACTTGCTAGGATTAGGTTTAGATAAAGTTTGGTAAATAAAGATCTACGCCTCTTTCCAATGCCTTAATTTAGATTTGATATTAGGGGTTATGATAAATTTTAATAAAGGGGATTAGGATGATTGGGAAGATATTCTTCCTCTAGATCCTTGTCCTTCCTTTCTTAACCTTTACCCTAACCTCCATGGAAAACTCACAACTCCGGTCTTTTATACTACGGATCACCGTTACCTCAAGGGTAGAGTGCCGTAGGGAGCGGAAGATGAGAGTATGCATGGAATCCTAATGTTCATAATAGATTGGCAAAGAAAAGAGATGAGAGATCTTCATCTCTCAAACCCTTCCCTATTCCTAACCCCAACAAGCGAGGAAACTACTCGCTCATTGAGGGAATTAAGAAAGACATAATTTTTGTTTTGTTTTTATTAAAGAGAAGAAACATCTATTGCAAGTTAATAAAATTCTATACTAAATTAAATTAGGGCAAGTAAAGAACTTACCTAGGGCAGATATAAAAAACTAGAACTAGGGCAAGAAAAAATACCTACTTACGATTGATGCACTCCAAACTTCAAAGAAAACAGAATTTTTTTGATGAATAGAGGCATGAGAAAATACAAGAGTTTGGGTTCTATTTATAGGATATAGAAACCCTAGGGTTACGGTTGATTCGCATGTCTGAAATTACAAATATACCCTCAGTAAATCTTTTCAGAGCCGCCATAGGTTTTGGTAAAATTTTCACCAAGTACGGGCATAGGACGGCCGCGGAACCGCGGCATGGGTAGGCCTTGGGCCGCGGTTCCGCGGCCCTTTGGTGCGTTCAGCTTATGAACTTTCATGGGCTGCTTCAGGATTCTTTGGTCTGGTTATTTCTTCAGTTCATTTCTCTGTTTGGCTTCTGATTCTTCTCCAGATCTTTTAGTGAAAACTTGTAGCGGTCTTTTAACCGTTTGCCTTGACATTTTGGACCTTGCACTGCCTTGTTGATTGTGAACTGTTCTTCGTCTAGGCTTGACTAGGATCCTTCTATTTGTTGGTCAAAAGTCCCTTTTTGTGTCGTCTTTTGTCTTTTACACTGTTTTCGCTCCAAAAACACATAACCAGTATTATGTAGCAGACATGCGTCAAAAGCACCTATTTTTATTGTAAAATGCATAAGAATGGGGAATATAAAATGCAATATTATGTTATGAACAAATACCCCCAAACTTATCTTTTGCTCGTCCTCGAGCAAACTTATTTTTTTTATTCTCGATAAAAATCTAACCTAACCGCACTTTCGCAGGGAAACGCGATTGCACTGAGCACGTGCAACAAGCCGTTAAACCTCTAAGTGTCCCTAGTAGGAGGAGTATTGTCTCCTGAGGGTTTTCAGCGGATACTACCCACAAAATCCTATCAATTCGGCTTTTCGACTTTTGTTTTCCAATTAGGTTTTCTAATAAGGAAGTCTATTATCGTCAACCCGTAAATTATCCACACATATTCTTCACACTTCCTCATCATTTAATCTTAAGATTATATATGTTCTATAGACTTACTTAGCTTTCGGCATTTCTTAAGTTTTCCTTCTAGGGTTCCATCTCCACTTAGAAATTTTTATCAACTCTACTAAAGATACGAGTTCTATTCTTCATTCCTTTCTCTTATCTAAACTCTAATCACATATCCCCACGTGTGTATAAATATCACCCCTACACTTGGAAATTCAAATCAAGCAATCGTACTCTTGTCCATTGTCCAAAGCACTTATTAATTGTTGAATTTCGCTTACACATCCTTCATGCGACCGTTAATACTTCTTGAGGTACCAACAACCGATTACAAGATGCGTTAGCACTTTAAAGCGTACTACCTAGTCTTGTAACACCCAAGGCTTTAGCAGTGACTCCCAAACCAGTTGGTCTAAGGCACTAGGTGATGAAGCACCCTCGCTAAATATTTTTCTATTTTTTAGCCTTAAGTAATCACAAAAACCAGTGTTCATTTTTTTTTCTTTATTCACTTTTTTTTCTTTTATTTTCGTTGTACTAAGGACTTTAGACAAGAGCATTTCAAGGTCTCCTCTACTATTCCCAGTTCAAGGTGCGTGATTGTGCAATTTGTAGGGTATACATTTTCAGAATCTAGACTTTAGCTAGGAATTATTTTTCAAACTTGTACTCTAATAAAATATCAATATTTTTCCCTTGTTTCAACTTAGCCTAAGAAGTGAACTCAAAATTTGCCTATTTCTAAATAAACTACAAAGACATATACTTTCTACCGTTAGACTTTAAGGAAGGTTATTTTTAGGATTTTTAATTTACTAAGTCTAAGATCTAGTTTTTCCTAGCCAGTTGACCTATTTATCAACTCAAGTCAATTAACCAAAATTGAATACATTAATTTTTATAATTTTTTGAAATTTTTCAATTTTTATGGGCTTTTCATTTTCTAATAATTTTTTTTTTTATATTTCAAATTTTTCAAATTTTTATGATTTTTATATAAAGGTGCAATGCAAAAGTATACATATGAATGCGAAGAAAGAAAACTTACCGAGCATACCCCCAAACTTAAACTGGACAGTGTCCTCACTGTCATGCTGCACCAAGTGAGTCGATAATGTCGGCAATTATAATTACATATTATACACACCCCCAAACTTATTTGAAATAATGTTTTGAAGACGTTGATTGGAAATTCGGGGGTGAAAGTGGAAGAAAATTAATCAGTGTAGATCGGCTCCTGCAAAAACAGGAGCTCCTCCGATGGGTCTGCTGTGAGGAACGGTTTCAATCGATGCCCATTCACTTTAAATAAAGTACCGTCCTCGGGATTTTCAAGATCAACCGCACCGTGTGGATAAACGGTGCGGACTACAAAAGGTCCTTTCCATCTAGAACGGAGCTTGCCGGGGTGATAATGTAACCGAGTATCATAGAGTAAAACCTGTTGACCAGGTTTAAATGTCTTTCGCAAAAGGTGTTTATCGTGGAACACCTTAGCTCGGTTTTTAGCAATTATGGCATTATCATATGCATCATCCCGCAGCTCTTCTAGTTCATTCAACTGCAGCTTTCGGTTGCTGCCCGCATCTCCTAAAGATAAATTCAGCTCTTTGATAGCCCAAAATGCCTTATGCTCAATCTCTACTGGGAGGTGGCAAGCCTTCCCGTAAACAAGCCGGTATGGAGACATACCAAGATCGGTCTTGTATGCAGTACGGAAAGCCCATAGTGCATCGATCAATTTGAGTGACCAATCTTTACGGTTTTTAGAAACCGTTTTCTCCAAGATTTGCTTAATTTGCCGATTCGAGACCTCAGCTTGCCCACATGTTTGGGGATGGTATGGCGTTGACAGCTTATGGGTGATAGAATATTTGCGCATTAAGGACTCAAAAGTCTTATTGCAAAAGTGAGAACCATTATCACTTATTATCGCTCGAGGGTGCCCAAATCTTGAAAAGATGTGTTCTTTATGAAATCGAATGACAACCTTGTTGTCGTTCGTTCGACTAGGCACAGCCTCGACCCACTTTGAAACGTAGTCAACAGCCAAAAGAATATACACATTTCCAAAAGAGTTAGGAAATAGTCCCATGAAGTCTATACCCCAAACATCAAAAATATCCACAACCAAAATTGGTTGGAGCGGCATTTCGTTTCTCCGCGATATCCGGCCCAAATGTTGGCACCGGGAGCAAATCTTGCAGTATTCATATGCATCCTTGAAGAGTCGTGGCCAATAGAAACCACACTGCAAGACTTTCTCGGCTGTCTTCTTTGGGCCAAAGTTCCCGCCACATGCTTGATCGCGGCAAAAAGACAGCACACTCTTAACCTCACTTTCCGGTACACACCGACGAATGATTTGGTCGGAACAGTATTTAAAAAGATAAGGTTCATCCCAGTAAAAATGCTTTACTTGGGACAAAAATCGAAGTTTATCTTGTTTCGACCAATCTTTAGGTATCAAGCCGGTGGCTAAGTAGTTTACAATATCGGCGAACCATGGTTCGCAAGAAACGGTCAAGAGTTGCTCATCGGGGAAAGCATCAGTGATTGGAAGTTCAAGTGTAGGCGAAGAAGGAAATCGTGAAAGGTGATCGGCCACTACGTTTTCACATCCCTTTTTGTCCCTTATGACAAGGTCAAATTCTTGTAGCAAGAGGATCCAACATATGAGCCTCGATTTAGCATCCTTCTTCGCAAAAAGGTGGCGGAGAGCTGAATGATCAGTATACACAATGACTGGAGAGCCGATTAAATAAGGCCGAAATTTTTCAAGTGCAAACACAACCGCTAAAAACTCTTTTTCTGTTGTTGTGTAGTTTAATTGGGCCTCATTTAATGTTCGGCTAGCGTAATAAATCACGTGAGGCATCTTATTAATGTGCTGTCCAAGAACAGCACCAATGGCAAAATCTGATGCGTCGCACATGATTTCTAAGGGGTGCGTCCAGTCTGGAGATGAAAGAATGGGCGCAGAAATGTGAGAGTGTTTCAAAGACTCGAACGCTTCCATGCAAGTTGAGTCGAAATCAAATGTTGTGTCCTTGGCCAATAAGAGAGTCAAGGGTCTAGCAATCTTGCTAAAATCCTTGATGAACCGTCTATAAAAACAGGCATGGCCAAGGAAAGCTCGGATATCTTTGACGCATTTAGGAGGAGGAAGATTAGAAATGACTTCAATTTTGGCTCTATCAACCTCTATGCCGTTTTGCGAGATGACATGTCCTAAGACAATGCCTTCTCGTACCATAAAGTGGCACTTCTCCCAATTTAACGTTAGGTTCTTATCCCTACAGCGGGTAAGAACTGCATCAAGATGTCGTAAACACTCGTCGAAGGAGTCACCGAAAATGGAGAAATCATCCATAAAGATTTCCAAAAACTTCTCCACCATGTCCGAAAAGATCCCCATCATACACCGCTGAAATGTAGCGGGTGCATTGCATAACCCAAAGGGCATGCGACGATAAGCAAAAGTGCCAAAGGGACAAGTAAACGTGGTCTTGTCGTGATCCTCTTTGGCGATGGGGACTTGGTTATAACCGGAATAGCCATCTAAAAAGCAGTAGAACTCATGCCCCGCCAATCGTTCTAGCATTTGGTCAATGAAAGGTAAAGGAAAGCGGTCCTTCCTTGTCGCGACATTGAGTTTTCTATAGTCGATGCAAACTCGCCACCCAGTTTGGGTGCGAGTAGGAATTAACTCATTTGCCTCATTGGTAATGACCGTGATGCCCAATTTCTTTGGCACGACATGAATGGGGCTAACCCATTGGCTATCCGAGATAGGGTAAATGATACCACTATCAAGATATTTAACAATCTCCTTCTTGACCGTCTCTTTCATAATGGGGTTGAGACGTCTTTGTGGATCCCTTGCCGGCTTGGCATCATCCATCAAGTGTATATGATGTTCGACTATGAGGGGACTAATCCCCTTGATGTCCGCCATAGACCAGCCGAAAGCTTGCCGGTTATTGTGTAAAACCATTAAAAGAGCCTTCTCTTGCTCGAGAGCTAGAGAGGCAGATATGATAGCGGGTAAGGTTTCATTCTCACCTAGATAAGCATATTTTAGGTGCGATGGCAAAAGCTTTAGTTCGAGTTTAGGTGGTGAAACAATAGATGGTAACAATGGAGTAACTGTTTCAAACTCGAAGGATTCCATCAAAGGTTCAAATTGAGTGTACACTACCGACTCGGATGGTTCAACTAACTCATCCGGAAAAGCAAAAGACTCAAACTCGGGTGGAGAGTCTTCAAGATCGTCAAAAAAGGTGAAACGCTCATAATCCTTGTCCGTCGTGAAAGCTGTGTCGGATTCTAGGAGGAACGCACTAGTGGCGTCAACATTGCTGTGGTCAAACATAAAATTTTCGAACTCATAGTCCTCTTCCGCGATCTCATTGATCGAGAAAACATCAAGTACACTAGAATTAGGCTCGCAAGGCTGACTTCCTAACTTGAAAATGTTGAGTTCAACTGTCATATTGCCAAAAGATAGATTCATTGAACCGTTACGACAGTTGATTACCGCGTTAGAAGTCGCGAGGAATGGTCGACCAAGTATCACCGGAATTTGATTACGGGGGTTAGCGACAGGTTGTGTATCCATAACAATAAAGTCAACGGGGAAAATGAAATCCCCTACTCTAATTAACACATCCTCCAACTCTCCCCTAGGATGGGTGATTGATCGGTCTGCCATTTGGAGAGTACAATGAGTGGGCTTAAGCTCTCCAACGCCTAATTGTTCGTACACCGAATAAGGTAGCAAATTGACACTAGCACCAAGATCTAATAGTGCTCTGTTAATGTTCTTGTCCCCAATTGTGATTGAAATAGTAAGACAACCGGGGTCCTTGTGCTTTGGGGGTAAAGAATTGACAAGAGCATCACTAACAGCACTAGCCACAAAAACTTTCTTTGGTACTTGTGACTTCCTCTTTTTGGTGCATAAGTCCTTTAAGATTTTTGCATATGAAGGAACTTGTTGGATTGCATCCAAAAGAGGGATATTTATGCTAACCTGTTTGAACAACTCTACAATCTTCTCCATCTGTGGAGTTGGTTTATTGGATCTCAACCGATTTGGAAAAAGAACATTTTGAAAGGTTGTTGAGTCCAATTTTTGCGGATCAGATTGTTGAGTTGGAACGAAACCCCGTGTCGATGTGTTCGTGTTGTGAGAAGTGGGTCCGTTCGAGCTAGAAGAAGTAGAGCCATGTGAAGGATGGAGAATAGGCTCTAACGAAGAAGAAGAAGAAGGTGAAGAAGATGAAGAAGGCCCACCGGCATGGGTGTCATGGTTAATACCCACATTGTTTTGCAGCACTTTTCCGGATCTCAACGTGGTCACAGCATTTACGTTATGATTCTGCTGTTCATATGCAACATGTGCGTGACCGGGATTTGGGAGTGGTTGAGACGGAAGCTTTCCTTTCTCTCGCTCTTTCAATGCTGCGTTGAGTTGTGCAATTTGTGCCTCAATAGATTTGATGCTTTGATCGTGTGAGGCACTGTTTTGCGCCAAAGATTGAACAGAAGTCTCTATCCTAGCTGTGGACTGTGCAGATTGCTTTAGGAACGCTACTAGACTTCTTTCGAGCGAGCTAACAGCATTTTGAGGGGGAACAAAATTGTTGGGTACAAAATTATTCATTTGATTAGGGTAAGGTTGCTGTTGGAGAGGTTGCTGAAATTGAGTTTGTGGGGGTGCTTGTTGTTGTGGAGGAGGAGCCCTTTGAAAATTGTTGTTTCCTTGGGATTGTTGATTTTGGTTCCAAGCGAAATTTGGGTGACTCTTCCAACCCGGATTGTATGTCGAAGAGTATGGATCATTTCTTTGTCGTTGCTGAAAGGCAGCATTGACTTGATCTTGTCCTTGAGTAGAAGCAGTGTGAGGACACTCTTCGGTGAGATGTGATGGATCCGAACAATAAGCACAAACAGTTCGTGGAGGCACAACAGGGGCAGGAGAAGGCGATGAGATTTTAGTCTCAAGCGCTTCTAGCTTTTTCGTAAGAGCGGCCATCTCGGCCTTCATAGCAATCGATATATCTAATTGATGTATGTCTGCCCTAGATTGACCACTAGAAGAAGATGATGTGGTCTTGGTGCTCTCCCATTGAATTGTTTGTTCACTAAGGTCCTCAAGAAACTGCCACGCTTCCTCACTTGATTTGGTTAGAAAGTGATCTTGACAGATGGTTTCTAGCAACTGCTTCATTGCCGGGTTCAATCCCTCGTATAATGTTTGGCAGAGTTGCCAACTTCCGATCCCATGATGAGGGCATTGAACGAGTAGGTCTTTGAATCTTTCAAAACACTTCCAAAATGGTTCCGACGGAAGCTGAGAAAATTGTATAATCTCGTTACGGATTCTAGCAGTTTTGTGATGAGGATAAAACTTTTTAAGAAAAGCTTTCACAAACTCGTCCCAATTTCTAATTGAATGTGATGCTATGCTGTATAGCCACTTCTCGGCTAAGTCACATAAGGTGAAAGGAATGACCCTTAGCCTTATAGCGTCATCACTTAATTGGGTAGTTTTCATCATGGCGCAAACATTTTGGAATTTGTTGATAAAGATATATGCATCTTCGGATTCCAAACCATGAAACTTAGGCAGCATATTGATGAAGTGTGTTTTGATCTCAAAATTGTCCCCATTAGCCGGTGGGAGGGAAAGACAAGTAGGAAGGGCGGTGCGGACGGGGTAGAAAAGATCCTGGAGCGCGACTCGTGCGGGTGCTTCAACAGGCGGGTGATTCGGGTTATTCGCACCTAACGAAGGTGGAATCATTCCCGTCGGTAAGGTGTTGTTAGAATTGTATCCCGACATACCTTCGGAAGAAGAATGTGATGGTGAAAGTGAAGAAGTGGACAGGATTTCGACTTCGGAGTCGAAAGGTTCGTCGGTCGGTACCAACGAAACAAGGACTAATCGGGCGCTAGGGTCCCTAGTCCAACTTGACATACACTAAGAGGGTTAGTGCAGTCGAAAGACAGAATGTGGAAGTAAGAAAACGTCAATGAGAAGAAGTGGTGTAAGTGAGTGCAAAGATTCTTTAGCGACAAGTTGCAAGTTTTGAAAAGATTTTTCCTTTTTATTTTTTTTTTTTATGTGAGCTTTTGCAAAAAGATTTTCGAAAAGACTTTGTGACACAAATGCAG
Source organism: Agapanthus africanus (assembly GCA_030015575.1). Taxonomy (NCBI): domain Eukaryota; kingdom Viridiplantae; phylum Streptophyta; class Magnoliopsida; order Asparagales; family Amaryllidaceae; genus Agapanthus; species Agapanthus africanus. The sequence goes on from JASDDO010000012.1 coordinate 513,528,702, forward strand.
TTAACCACAAATGCACAATCAGGCCTAGGTCTAGGGTCACCTAGGTCAGCTAGACAGCTCCTAACTGTTCCAAAGGGCTAGAGATAGGACCTCAAACCGCCTCTTCACCGCCAATTGCGGCCTGGTAAGTGCCAGGTAAGTGGGAAGGAACCACAATGTGGGCCTAATTAAAAACCACTAGCCTTGACACATTTGCATAGGCACCGCAAAGACAGGTTAGGATAAACGGCCGATGCCTATACTAGTCATCTGTCCTATTGAGCTCGACGTCCTTAGGGCTGAGTCTAATATTTTTTAATTAAGAGTGGTCAATGCAAATGCTTTAAGTGATTTCTGGGGTCCTGGAAAGGGTGATGAAATCCCCACCCAATCTGAATTAGTCAATAGCCCCTTAAAGTCAGATTAAAATATGCAAAGCAGTAAATCACTTGCAATCAATTTGCTATTTAGCGCGGCGCAAAGAATCCTGCAGAAAATCAATTATTGGAAGGGGGAAGAAGATTTTTAGCGCAAAGAATCCTGCAGAAGATTTGGCAAAAGATGTATGGGGATTTGCAGAGGGGAGAATGAGGAAACAAACCAAGCAAATTTCGTGCAGAGAGGACTCCACCAGACCGCGGTTCCGCGGTTTTAGACGCGTCAAGGCCGCGGTTTCGCGGTTGAAAGAAAAGATCAGGTCCTCAAAAAATTGGTATGGCTCTGTTGTGGCAATCTCCCTCTGTTCTGATGTAACCTTTTCTGATTTGCCTTCTGTGTTGTTTCAGATTCGTCAATCCTGCAAAGATTCACAAAGAAAACCCTTCAAACAATAAAAGATAATAGAATTTTTATATTTTCAAATTTTTCAAATTTTTATGATTTTTTTATATTTTATATTAACCCGAAATTACAAAAAGGAAATTTTACGCCATCCCCGTCAACGGCGCCATTTGATTTAGAGAGATTTTGTCAATCAAAAATATTTAACGCAATCAAGAACGGCGTCGCATGAAGCTAGCCGGTGAATACGGGTCGGTCCACAGGGATTTTGTAATTTTCCTTAAAGTTCTTACGAGCTAATTCCAAATGATGTTTGGTCTTTTTAATTAAATCTAAAACGAAGTTGTGTTATACTAGGATTAGAAAATTTGCTAGGATTAGGTTTAGATAAAGTTTGGTAAACAAAGATCTACACCTCTTTCCAATGCCTTAATTTAGATTTGATATTAGGGGTTATGATAAATTTTAATAAAGGGGATTAGGATGATTGGGAAGATATTCTTCCTCTAGATCCTTGTCCTTCCTTTCTTAACCTTTACCCTAACCTCCATGGAAAACTCACAACTCCGGTCTTTTATACTACGGATCACTGTTACCTCAAGGGTAGAGTGCCGTAGGGAGCGGAAGATGAGAGTATGCATGGAGTCCTAATGTTCATAATAGATTGGCAAAGAAAAGAGATGAGAGATCTTCATCTCTCAAACTCTTCCCTATTCCTAACCCCAACAAGCGAGGAAACTACTCGCTCATTGAGGGAATTAAGAAAGACATAATTTTTGTTTTGTTTTTATTAAAGAGAAGAAACATCTATTGCAAGTTAATAAAATTCTTAACTAAATTAAATTAGGGCAAGTAAAGAATTTACCTAGGGTAGATATAAAAAACTAGAACTAGGGCAAGAAAAAAATACCTACTTACGATTGATGCACTCCAAACTTCAAAGAAAACAGAATTTTATTGATGAATAGAGGCATGAGAAAATACAAGGGTTTGGGTTCTATTTATAGGACATAGAAACCCTAGGGTTACAGTTGATCACATGTCTGAAATTACAAATATACCCTCAGTAAATCTTTTCAGAGCCGCCATAGGTTTTGGTAAAATTTTCACCAAGTACAGGCATAGGACGGCCGCGGAACCGCGGCATGGGTAGGCCTTGGGCCGCGGTTCCGCGGCCCTTTGGTGCGTTCAGCTTATGAACTTTCATGGGTGCTTCAGGGTTCTTTGGTCTGGTTATTTCTTCAGTTCATTTCTCTGTTTGGCTTCTGATTCTTCTCCAGATCTTTCAGTGAAAACTTGTAGCGGTCTTTTAACCATTTGCCTTGACATTTTGGACCTTGCACTGCCTTGTTGATTGTGAACTGTTCGTCGTCTAGGCTTGACTAGGATCCTTCTATTTGTTGGTCAAAAGTCCCTTTTTGTGTCGTCTTTTGTCTTTTTCATTGTTTTCGCTCCAAAAACCTGTAACATGTACTATGTAGCAGACATGCGTCAAAAGCACATGTTTTTATTGTAAAATGCATAAGAATGGGAAATATAAAATGCAATATTATGTTATGAAGAGGCACAAGGTAAATGTTGTTGCTGGAAAACACCGCATGTACACGAAGAGAGCCCTTCATCTCTAAAGTTCACGGTATATTGATTCCCATTACTGCCCATTACTTGAAACTCCGCCCTATCAAACCTTTCGGATCTGTAGTATTGTGCTCTGCGCTCTCTTTTCCGGAATATATTTTCGTAATACGCAGTGAGCGGAGTCTCCATCGCCAAGGACTTTTCTCTTCTGTGCACAAAGTAAGTATTCATTCGGAAAAAGGTTCGAACAATCAAACCCTGTATCGGTAAGCCTCTAACGCCTTTAAGGACCCCGTTGAAGCTTTCAGACATCTTAGTCGTCATTAGTAGATATCTGCACCCATTATCATGTGCATGTGACTACATGCGTACTGGATACTCATCTAACCACGCTTTCGCGGCTTGACTCATCTCCCCAATTTTCGTCATGTACATGTCATGAACATTAGGGTCAGGCGTTTCATCGGCTTTGTACATAAGCTTATGTAGATCCGAATTTTTAAATTTTCTATCAAAATTTTGCCTGAAGTGCCGTAGGCAAAACCTATGTGGGGTTGTCAGAAATACAGATCTCATTGCAGCTAGTATTCCTAGATGTCTATCAGATATGATACATAAATCTGTTTTATCAATAACATATGGGATATTTTTGAGTTGACGGAAAAACCATGACCAGGATGATATATTTTCACCCTCGACAATAGAAAATCCCAACGGAAATATACCGTTATTAGCATCAACACCTGTAGTAATTAACATGCAGCCTCTGTACTTACCGTATAGATACGTACCATCAACGCACAATACCGGCCGACAGTGTGTGAAACCAGCCGCACATGGACCAAAACACCAGAAAATTCTTTGAAACCTGACAGAGCCATCGACATCTGTTTCTATGGTTTTTAACCGGTATATGGTCCCCGGATTTGATGCTTTCATGGCTTCCATAAAAGGGACTAGTGAGTTGTACGAGCTTTCCCAGTCCCCAAATATCTTGCATAAAGCCTTTCTACGAGCATCTCATGCCTTCACATATGAAATCTGAATTTTGTGCTCTCCGCTAACCAAGAGCCGTATCTCTCGGGGAGTCATCGCCACATCTGTACGGATTAGTGGCATGATTAGCGAGCAAATGTAAGATGAAATGCAATTCCGGTGATCTTGTAACATAATAGAATTGATGCAAGTATGTTCTTGGTTGTATTTCGTGACCTTCCAAGCTTTGGCTCTTTTGGAACAACATGCATGCAATCTCCACTTACATTCAGGAGCTTTCGTACATACCACGGTATAGTACGTCTTATTTGACTCTTCGGTTTTAAATGTAACGTTTTGCTGAATAGACCACGACTTCAGTGTACAAATAAGATCTCCTTTTTCCTGAAACAAATCCCCGACAATGACGTAATCTTCGCTTGCTGCTGTCGCTTCCAAATAGGGTGCCGTATTTACTTCTGCCACGGCTAAGTCTACCCAACTATCATCTTCCAGCGGATCGAGGCCGGGATATTCTAGTTCGACAAAATCATTATTTGCAACCATACCATCAAAGAATGCTACCTCATTAAATCCAGCAGCATATTCCACGCTATCCTCCCCTTGATGACCTTCACCGATTTCATTATCATCACTGCCACACATATCAATGTCACCCGTAGCAACATAAGGCTCGGGTGCAATATATGATGGTTGTGGTCGGTGTAATGTGGATGGTTCGGGGTGAAAAGACCGGAAAGATGTGGACGGAAAATGCTTGGAATGCGCTACTTGGATCGTGTTGGAATGATGCGGAGGTGTGGGAAAATCTGCGTTTAGTTTATAAATTGTTATTATAATATTATTCCTTAATATTTTCGTAAATAAATCACCACTTGTTTAAGATTTATTTACCTGTGGAAGGTTGTGTATGATAATCCTTGTAGTTCTTCTGGGGTGCATGTAACTGCAGAAGTCGACTGGGAGAACCTGGATTTATGGATTTATAAAATGTTTGAATATTAGTATCTCGGTATTACTAAAATATTTGAATATGGATTTATAAAATGTTTACCCATGAGTTTGAAGGTTTGAATAATGTTGTGTATAGTCATATCCACCGAGACTGGCGGTATCATCGATAAGGCATGTGCTCCAACGAAGAATAAAATTTGTGGATGCATTATATTACTTCAGGTAAATTCCTTGTTTTTCACAGCTAGAAATTTGCAAAATTGTAATATTGGTTTTCTCTCTTATCATCTGAAACTTTATTTATAGATTTGGTCATGGGAGCATATGTATATGGGAAGACCGGATCGAGTTAAAATAACTGGCTTGGATACCCCTGGAAAGCCACTCGGCTCTTGGTGGAATGGCAAGAAAGCGTATAAGGCTCCTCGTCGAGTACTTAGGTACTATAGAGATGAGTTGGATCGCATGGAGGCGACTCAGGTAACCATAACTTAGGTAATTAAGTTATTTTAAAATTTTGAAATACCTTCATCACAAATTTTTGTACTATGTTATTTGCGCAGTTCATATGGACGCCTTATACAGCAGATCATCTGCAAAGATTACCCGGCATCTGTATCGAAGGAGAGCCGGTTTGGCTGGCTCGATGACCACTCCTCTGCATTAATGTCGTTGTCATGCACCTCTCGGACCGGGTGTTGCGACAGTTTAATAGATCGCAACATATTCATGTCCCGCCGCCTTCGCCTATGACAATAGAGGGAGACATGCGGGGAGGAAAGGCGGAGCGTGATTGGAGGGAGCATCATCATCAATATTTGCTGAGATGGGAGGATAGACAGCGTAATATTACCTTACAGCAAATAGGTGACCAAACAGCCACCGACGCTACCGAAGCATATCTACAGTGGTATAAGCGTGTCACCATAAGATATCTTTCTGCTCTCCCTAACAACTTCCCAAACATCTCGCGGTACAAGCCTAGAGGCCCCGTGGAACGAGATTTGGTAAGTTGAATTCTTTATATTATATTGCTTTTTAACATCCGACGGTATGAGTCAATACTTATTTCTTATTTCTAATGTAACGACAGGCTCGTGGGTTGCATCTTATACAAACAATGGTGCATGAACCATACCCGACTGATGCTGGTTCGGAAACTCAGGCTCTATTTACAAGTGCAGACCAATTAATTGGTGGTGTATTCGGTTCATATAATATTCTTCAACATTTATCGCCGGCACCAGAGCAGCAGTATGAGCCGCCACCGGAGCCACAATATGAGCAGGCACCAGAGCTGCAGCATAAGCCGGCACCAGAGCCGCAGCATCACGGAGATCCAGCGCAGCAGGATCAGTGGTTTGGATCACCATACCGTCAGCAGCAACCCTGGCATACCGGACAAGCGCAACAACACCAGTCTTGGGGGTCAGGTTTTGCAGAACAGCCGTCTTGGGGGTCAGGTTTTGCGCAACAACAGCAATCTTGGGGGTCAGGATTTGCGCAGCCATGGGGCCCAGGTTTTGTGCAACAGCAGCCGCATGAAACCGGGACAGGTTCTTCGCTACAACTGCCCAGTTGGGACACGGATTTATCGTCCTACGTACAGTTGTTGGGAGGCAGCACATATCCGACACCTGTCCCACATTCAGGTTCAGAATTTGCAGAACAACAGCCTGTCCAAGACGTTGCTGAAGCCGAAGCAGAAGAGCAGACGTCGCTGCCGCCGCCGCCATCTACCCAAGAAACGGATGGGTCCTCCAGTCATCCCAGGAGGCATAGGCTTATGTCAAGCCTCCTCGGATTTCATAAGGGAAAGGGAAAAGGAAAACGATAGTTTTTTACATTTTACAATCATATAGGATTTTTTGGTGTTATAAATTTGACGGATTCATTTTGTTATTATAAATTTGACCGTCGAGATAGAATTTACATTTTACAAACAAATAGGATTTTTTTGTATTGTAAATTTTGACGGATTCATTTAGTACAAAACATTGATATAATAAAATTTTATTATTTTATTCAAATATTTTTTACGTTTATTTATTTTTAAAAAATTTTAAAATAATTATAATTATATAGAGGACGGGTTCCCCCCTATACTAGGTTGGGGTGGGGTGGGGGGTGAGGGGGCGAAACCGCTCTATTTCGCTAATTTTAAACACAACCATCCTATTTTAATAATTAATTATTTAATTCATACTATTTAAAAAAAAACCAATAAAACATCAAAGGCTATTATTCCTTGAAATCTCAAGAATATGAAATGTAGATATACTATTGCATTGATGGAAAGATTGCATGTTGAAGTGAAGGCCAACCCTTCTTGAGCTGTATGCCTCAATTTCAAATGTTAACACCTCACCGTCACATCCATCTATCTTTTTCTGTCTTGTCATGTCACAAGTTCGTCGTTCGGGTATAATTCGGTGAGGTCGAAAATTCGGAAAAAATCGGCAGGTATTCGGGAAAGATTCGGTAAGTGGTCGGGAAATGTTCGGGAAGGATTTCGAGCAAGAAATTAATATATGAGACGCTGGGTTTTGATTTTGTGAATTATTTGCTGTTTTTTGAATTATGCGCTGTTTTTTCACATAATTCGGCGATTAAGCCGGCTGATAAAAAATTCGTGAATTCAGCGAATAATTCGAGAATTATGTAACTATGGTTACAATTAAAGACGGAACGCGATACTAACAACACATGATTATTAATCCAAGATCGATTTTGAAATTCTTTCTTAAAATCAACCAGACGGCCAGTATCTTTCGAATTTTCGAAAATGGTAAGAATATTTAGATATAGAAGAACATGGAAAAAGAGATGAAGGAACAAATACTAGCCAAACCAATCAAAGAATTTACCCTATCAAACTAAATTGAATGAAAATGTGTTTGAATCCAAATTTTATTTTCTTTACTAGAGAAAAAGACAAGTTATAACTCCATGGCCATGAACCTTGAAGCACGTGTAAAATAATTGTTGTCATAGTCTCCTTTACAACCAGAAATCGCTACTGCGGGGATATATTCCAAATTAAACATCACTTTTGATTTGATATTTGATGCTCATTCTTCCATACTTGTTGATGGTTCTAGCACGCCAATAATAGTTCCACATTGGAAATATCTCGAGAGACACTTGCCTATAAAATGTAGACCGGTCTCCCATCGTTAGGTTTGCATTTGGTTGGATATGTTTTAAAATATATTGAAAGCATTTGAGAGATATAACGAGTTATATCTCATGTCTCTCAAATTAAAGCAAGAACATAAAAACTTGTTATATCGGATAGTTCTGAATCCTCTAAAAACCGGTCTAAATCATTTGAGAGATACAACTCAAACCATAACTTCAATATTAAAATCTAAACTTAACCTTTTCTTCCCCCTAGATTTCTTTTTCCTTAATTTTTTTTAATGGGAAGGAAAAGAACGATCCATGTTGATAGAAAATGACACGTTTCACCAAGAGTGGTACACAAAGTGAGATACCTTTCAAAGTGTTCTACTTTTGGTAGGTGGGAACCCTAGGAAACCAAAGCTAAGCTGCACACAACTTGGTCAGTTTGAGCTTCGTTCAAACTTATTGTGGGGAATATTTGTAAGGTTTTGATTTTACATCAAATTAATTAAGCTTGTCAAATGTCAACCCGCACCTAAAACAAAGGGAATCATGTCCTTGGAATAACTCATTATTGTATTGGTTTTGAACATCGAGAGACGTTGGCAAGCAAACCTTATTGGGATACTTAAAAGTAATGGTATGTTTTTTAGGTTATAGGTTTATGAAAAGCGAAGGTTTTAGGTTGAACAAAAGATCACTTTATAGCAAGTGTAAATTAGAATGTGGGTTTTTCGTATGTGCCCCCTTGCAATCTTCTTTATTTATATATACCCCCTTAAAATCGATAGAGTTGTTACAAAAAAACGTATGTTTATCGATATTTGCCTAAACTTTCACCCTTTCGAGTAGCCGTCACAAAATTTTCGTAGTCTATCCAGTACGGATATGGAAACTGCTTATTATTTACATGTTTTTTCGGTCTTTAATAATTTTTGAGTAATTAAATGCAAAAATGTATTCTATTCTAGCTTGGTTAAATGGTCTTAGCCTGTACATGTTTATGGTTTTTATCTTCGTTTTGTTTAAATAAAACCACAATTATGAAGGCTTAAGTGATAAATTAGAAATTTTAGTTTAGTAAAATCATATGCTACAGTGAACGGGAGTCGGGGCTGGCCTAGAAAGCGGCGTCACGTTGGCTTTGAAGCGGCCGTCTGGACGCCCCTCCCTGCCCATGTCCACCCAAGGGACCTCAAAGTACGAACGAGATGGAGGTTTGTTGTTGTTTAGCTATGAAAATAAAAGGCTTAGTTAAAAATTATTAAATAATTGCAATAAGCTTTGCATTAATTAAGTAATGTCCGTTTTATGTTGGACAAAATGGTTTTTGGAAATAACATATAAGATTTGAGGGGATATATACGTGATGAATAAAAATGATTGGAGAAGGGTAGATATAAAAAAATTGTGGAATTTAGATCTCCTTAGTTTTAGGCAATTCAATTGGGCTAAGGTGCAACTATGGCCCAACCCAATATTCTCTATGTGGATGTAAGCCCAATCCAACGTGGGTCGCACGGCTTGTTCGTTGCAAATAAAAAAATAAAGGTAAATTGTTGAAATACCCAGGGCATTCAATACGTGTCAAAATACCCCGGTATTCTCAAAATAGAAAATAAGAGCATACTATCTAAAACCTTTATGGAAAAACACCCGGGCCCATTACAAATTAGGCCCGTTATGTTTTCAAAGAGGGAGTGACTAAAATTGCCCTTCTCTCTTTCTTCTTCTTTGTTTCTCTCTCACTCTCGCAACTGCCTCTCTCGTCCTCGCAAACCCTAACCCTCTCCTCATCGCCGCTGCCATCCTCGTCGTCAGGCCTTCACCGCCATGTTCTCGACCATCTCGATCGCCGCCCCAAGTTGCCGCTTCAAATTCATTGCCCCAACTCGCCGTCTCCATCTTGTCGTCCCCATCAAGCAACCCAATCGATTTTCCATTGGCTCCCCACATCATGGCTGCCCCTATCATCGGCCCATCTTTGTCGCCCCATCCTTGCCGCCCCATCGATCTCTGTCCCGAGCAGTAAATCATGCAACTGGATAGATGTTACAGGCAATTGTCTAGATGTTAATGCGGTTTCTTAAATATCAAAACATGCAATTGGATAGATGTTACAGGCAACAATTTAGATATTAAATGAAATAGGTAAGAGATGGATGAGAGAAGATAATGGATAATGGAGAAAATAAATTGACATTATTGAAGTATTGGCGGGGAAAATAGTGAATTTGGAGGGAAAAATGATTGGTATGAATATTCAATGCTCAATTTTTTAAACCAAAAACATCACGGAACAGATGTTGCAGTCAAACCCCAATATGTTACAAGCAACCCCACAGATGTTGGTGGCAACTTAACAGCTCCTTATCTGCCATGAATTTCCAACTTTGTATTGTATTGTGCGTACATGGCTACTGTCTAAGGTAATTGGGGAATATACTAAAATACAAATTGCCTTTTGTATACCGAGATTTATTCCATGGGTCTATGGGTTGTTCAACATTGGGGAAAGGCACATAAACTTTTTCACATGTTTTTAATGGACAAGGGATTTTTCAACAAAATACCCAAAAAATAACTTTCTGAATTCGTGATCATGTTAGCTTCAGAATATTTGCCAATGATCTACTATTTAAAGCAGCACTTGTTCGTCCAACGATGAATGTTTGGAGGAAGAAGAGAATGACCTTCACCTGGTGAGTTTCTACGTAGCATAAAGATTCATTATCAGTCGATTAGGGATATCTAAGCACAACCACAGCAACCAATATGTTTCTCAACTTACAAAGCATGGTGATTAAAATAGTATAACAAGTTAACATTATCATCAGTCATGGTGGTTAATAAACTCACGTTTACAACCATTTTACAATTGTGGACCTGATGATGCTCGATATCGGTGATCTCACAGATCATGACACGTGGCAGACGACGTGTCCCAGAGTATGCAAGAAAGGACTTGCAGTAGCCGACCAGACCACTCCTTTGCCTGTCCCACAAACAAGCGTAGGCTCATCTCTGAGCCCCCAGCACAATTGGCCTCCTCGGCCCCACAGCTCGTCTTCGAGCTACCACGGAACCAAGATACCTCGGCTCTCCCGCACGTCCGCGAGCTCTCCCGCCGAAGTCATCTTTCTCGGTCTCATCGACCGACCAACGGCACCGCTCACAGGCGCAACCTCCATCCCACGAATCTCGCCATGCGCAAGATATCCGCCGACCACATCCCACGTTCCACGCCATCATGATCCCCCATTAACGAGCCTGTCTCGCCATTAATGGGAGATCCCGCTCACCATGCGGGCGTGACGTCGGAAGCATAACGGCCAGCACGATTCTCGCGCCTGCCCTGCCTGCTGCCACCGCTATATAAACCCCTTCTTCAGACGGTTCAAGTAAGCCATTTTGACTCCACTAAACCATTACTCTGCTCGGATTTCCTCTTTAACTTGACCGTCAGAGGGTCCTCGGTGGTACAACCACCCCGGGACTTCCTTGCAGGTAGCTCGGCGCAATCAACCTCAAATCCATTGAGATCCACACGTTTCAGGAGCCAGACTCCAGATCAAATCTCAGCCGTCCATCGCCGCCATCGGCGGATCAACGGAAGGTAACATCTTGACGCGCGGATCCGACCCGCGTCAGGACCTTTTCAACAGAAACTACATCGCATGGCATACATATAATCAATCTTACTAGCCATGGCTTTGGGGGCACACACACATCGTAAATACATTGGCCAAAAAGCCGAAAATATCATTGCAACACATCATGTAGGAGGTATAGGCTTAATTAAAGGCCAAATTAGTTGTTCACGCTCATAGCAGGGAGTTGGACAATAGAGTTAGTTCTAAAGTGCAACAAGTGTAAGCCGACGGAGGCTTATTTTAAAGTCCTCGTATAATGAGTCAACCTGCAGAGGTTCGCACTGCACAATCCACACATGCAAGAAGAGGGCTTGTGCACCGTCATTCTTGTCTCCGCCAAGTCTTGGATGCAAGGATTCACGGTATACGTCCAAAACCCTAATTTTGGAAAGAATCCGAGTGCATGTCGCGGTCAAAGATGAAGCTTCGCTGACGCGAGTGGAATCGTGTCAAGATGTTACCTTCCGTTGATCTGCTGTTGGCGACGATGGACGGCCGAGATTTGAGTTGGAGGATAGCTCCTAAAGTGTATGGATCTCAATGGATTTGAGGCTGTTGGGGCCGAGCTCTCTGCAAGGAAGTCCCGGGGTGGTTGTACCACCGAGGATCCTCCGACGATCAAGTTAGACAGTAAATCCGAGCAGAGTAACGGCCTAGTGAATAGAAAAATGACTTACTTGAACCGTCTGAAGGAGGGGTTTATATAGCGGTGGCGGCAGGCAGGCAGGTGCAAGAATCACACCGGCCGTTACGCCCCCGACGTCACGCCCGCGTGATGGACGGGATCTCCCATTAATTGCGAGACAGACTCGTTAATGGGGATCGTGATGGCGTAGAACACGGGATCGTGGGCAGCGGATATCTCGCGCATGGCGAGATTCACGGAGGCGAGGCGGAAGCACCTGCGAATGATGCCGTTGGTCGGTCGAAGGGACCGAGGAAGATGAGCTCGGCGGGAGGCTCAGGGACGAGCGGAAGGCCGAGATATCTAGGTTCTGCAGTAGCCCGGAGACTAGATGAGGGGGCCGAGGAGGCCAACTCTGTGACAGCTCGGAGGTGAGCTGTGGATGGTCTGGAAGGCCACCGAAGGTCGGGGGACTCCTCGGGCCGGAGGATGGCTCGGAGGTGAGCCGAGAGGGCGAGGAAGCTCAGCCCGAAAGAAGGCTCGGAAGCGAGCCGGATGGCCGAGGAAGCTCGGGCCTGTGATAGCTCGAGTAGAGCAAAGGGATAGTTGGCGTGGCTGCTGAAGTGATCGGGGGCAAAGAGTGGGGTGCAACCTCGGAGACGGGGTTCGAGGGAAGCCCTTACTGTAGCACACTGGTTCCCCCTCCGTAGCCCTCAGGGGCCTAACTGGCTTACGCATGTGACACGTCATCCGCCACGTGTCATGATCTAAGGAATTACCGTTATTGAGCATCATCATTAGCCCCACACTCTCGTTTCGATCTCTTTATGGGTCGGGTCGAGAGTGGACTGCTTGGTTCTTTCTGTGCGGCTTGGCGCTGGTAATTCCTCATGGTGGATTGTTCAGGGAAGACACGGTGTTCTTGTTGTCGCGCATCGAGTATGAGTCGAACAAAGGACGAGTGTGGGAAAATCGGTATCCTCCCTTCGTCGGAGTTGAGGCGCTGATCACACGCTGAGTATGAGTTTATTCGGCGGGTCTTGAATCCGTGTCTTTGTAGGGTAGGAAACTACCCGCTGGGGATGCGCCGAGCGGGAAGAAACTCGGCGGCCTTGCGAAGAGGGTTTCAGATCCTCAGCGTCTAATGGGCAGGAGGCTGCCCGCTGGGGATTCGCCGAGCAGGAAGGAACCCGGCGGCCTCACGAAGAGGGCTTCGGATCCTCAGCGTCTGATGGGCAGGAGGCTGCCCGCTGGGAATGGGCCGAGCAAGAAGAAAATCGGCGGTCTCGCGAAGAGGGCTTCAGATCCTCAGCGTCTGATGGGCAGGAGGCTGCCCGCTGGGGATGCACCGAGCAGGAAGGAACCCGGCGGCCTCGCGAAGAGGACTTCGGATCCTCAGCGTCTGATGGAAAGAGGCTGCCCGCTGGGGATGTGCTGAGCAGGAAGGAACCCGGCGGCCTCACGAAGAGGGCTTCGGATCCTCAGCGTCTGATGGGCAGGAGGCTGCCCGCTAGGGATGCGCTGAGCAGGAAGGAACTCGGCGGCCTCGCGATGAGGGATTCAGATCCTCAGCGTCTGATGAGCAGGAGGCTGCCCGCTGGGATGTGCCGAGCAGGAAGAAACTCGGCGGCCTCGTGAAGAGGGCTTCGGATCCTCAGCGTCTGATGGGCAGGAGGATGCCCGGTGGGGATGCGCAGAGCAGGAAGAAACTTGGCGGCCTCGCGAAGAGGGCTTCGGATCCTCGTCGTCCGATGGGCAGGAGGTTGCCCGCTGGGGGATGCGCCGAGCAGGTGTAAGTCGATGTAGTACACCCCAGTACTTGTGGGGAGGCGGATTTTACAAAAACGATCAAGTTTAAGGAACGAACATCGACTAACCGCTTAAATCGAAGCTAAACAAATAATAACCAAACACATAGCTATACTAAACTATAGTGTTAAGGGATTATACCGATCGAAACAAGTCCTTCGTCTTTGTGTCCTCCTTTGTTCTCCTCGACCTTCTCTAGGTAGTAGACGATCCACCCGAGAGCAAGACACCAAGCTACACCTCTAACTTGAGGTAACTAATCAACTTTGATTGCTAATCAAAGATGAAAGGATGAGATAGAGTGATGGTTATGGATGCTTAAATCTAACTAAACCTTTGATCTCAACACATGAGGATTAAGGATTAGTCACTTGAAGATGAGAGCTTGAGGAGAGAGAATATGAGATAAGATAATGAGAGAAGAGAGAGAGTGTATCATAATATTATGAAGCATTCTTATTTTAGAATAATGAATAAAGGAAATGAATAAGCATGCTTCATAAAATATCTAGTGGTGATTCATTAGCATGAGTCATTAAGCAATAAATGTGCATTAATGAAATGAATGAATCACCACCATGACTCACTTTCTTATCCAAAAGAAACCTCCTTAGTCACATCTTCTAGAAGCTTCTCGTACAATTACGAGAACGCCCCTCCAATCCGCAAAAATACGGAAAAACTTTAGACTGTAAAAATCCAATAACCGGATACCAGTAACTGGCTTAAACCAAAGCCGACTGGTAAAAACTGTCCGAAAGTCGTACGCGCGTAAACGCACGTATGCGTCCGAACCCTTTGTCGCAAAACCATGCAACCTCTATATCGTTTCGCCTGGAGTAGGAAACTCTCTGTGTGGGACTCTAGAGACTCGACTACTACGCTGGCAGTGGGTTTAACCACAGACCGCAAGCGGCACTAGCTGTACGTAACGGTCCCCAGGTAGTTGTCGATAAGAAGGCCGATGAGTAAACCCATCCGAACTCCTACTGAGTCTGATGTGACAATCTCCATACAGTCCGGTCCGTTCGTCCATGACTATCGCATATCGGGCCTAGGGGGGCGGCAAGCGTCAGTCCCCTAATAGCGGTATAAGTCGTGTCGGAGTGAAGCCCATTACACCCTGAGAAACTACTGGAACCTACCAGCAAATCTCGCTTGCCCTGGCCAGGGACTTTGCGTAATGGCTCTCTGACACAGCACGATATCTACTCCCAATACCGGGAGGGACGAATCATGTCTAACCGCCACTGCCTCCAAGTGCTCGGGACTGCACCCAACTGCTACCTGTTTGCACGACTCCTTTGAGCCGTGGTAGGGTAGCAATCTAAGAACAGTGGGACACACTCGAGGCGAAGTAGCAGTGTCAAGTCTGCGGACTACGCTGTACTCATGTCACCTGGGAACTGTTTACTGACGACTGGTATCAAACCAACCAACAGTTCCCTGTGAGTCCTGTCCGGTGTACCCGTAACCTAACGAGCACCTGCATACTATCTCCAGTACGACGTACTGACGGCTGTGGGACAGACCATCTCCCCAACTGGGATGAGAAGCGTACACACTAGTCTACTCCGGAGTATCGATGCTCTGTCTCGATAATCCAACGACCAGGGACCTGAATAAGGATGTGCTTGTAGACTACCCAGCCCCCACTAGTGTGACTGCCATCACAACGCTGGTAGACAAGCAAGATCCTAAGAGCTCTATCAATACGTACACTCACATATTAAGATAGAAAAACCAAGTAGCATACTACCATGTTTAGCAAGACTGTTATATACATGTGAATATCCCAAGCTTCCATTAAGTAATATACAAGCTAGTATGATACAGTAATGGCCTTCTAGGGCATAAACACTAACAATCTCCCACTTGCACTAGGGCCATGTACTGGCATATCGCAGACCAATGATCTCGAGCAGCCTCTCGAACTAAATCTGAGGAAGGGCCTTCGTGAATGGATCAGCAATGTTCTCTTCTGAAGCGACTCTCCGAACCTCGATCTCCTGACGATCAATGATCTCCCTGATCAGGTGATACCGCCTCAAGATGTGTCTGGACTTCTGATGGGACCTTGGTTCCTTCGCTAAAGCTATAGCTCCGTTGTTGTCGCAATACAGAGGTATTGGATCAACTATGGTAGGAACCACCTGAAGTTCTGTTAGGAACTTCTTCATCCAGACTGCTTCTTTTGCGGCATCGCAAGCAGCTATATACTCCGCTTCCATCGTCGAGTCAGCAACGGTGTCCTGCTTGGAGCTCTTCCAGCACACCGCCCCTCCATTGAGGGTAAAGACATAACCCGACATGGACTTGGAATCGTCCTTATCACTCTGGAAGCCGGAATCAGCAAAGGCCTCCAACCTGAGGTCTTTTCCGCCGTAAACCAAGAACATCTCCTTAGTCCTCCTTAGGTACTTGAGAATGTTCTTTACTGCTATCCAGTGTTTCTCCCCTGGGTCTGACTGATACCGGCTTACCACGCTTAGTGCGTAAGCTACATCTGGTCTGGTACACAACATCGCATACATTATAGAGCCTACCGCAGAAGCGTAGGGTATAATAGACATGCGTTCCCTTTCCAAATCAGTCTTGGGAGACATCTCTTTGGAGAGGGTGATTCCGTGACAAGCCGGTAGATTACCGCGCTTAGAATCTTCCATACTGAATCTTTTCAGTACAGTGTCGATATACCTGGACTGCGAAAGTCCCAACATCCTCTTGGATCTATCACGATAGATCCGGATCCCCAGAATGTAAGAGGCATCACCCAGGTCTTTCATAGAGAACCTGTGTGACAAGAATCCTTTGACAGATTGTAGCATAGGAATGTCATTTCCTATCAATAGAATGTCATCCACGTACAAGACGAGGAATACGACACTTCTGGCCACAACTTTACTATATATGCACGGTTCATCTGGATTTTTGATAAAGTCATATTCTTTGACTGTCTCATCAAAACAGATGTTCCAACTCCGCGATGCCTGCTTTAGTCCGTAAATGGACTTAAGCAGCTTGCATACTTTCCCGCTGCTCCCACTCTGATTGAAACCCTCTGGCTGATCCATATAGACGCTCTCTTCTAAATTTCCATTCAGAAAAGCCGTCTTTACGTCCATCTGCCAGATTTCATAATCATGGAAGGCAGCAATAGCAAGAAGGACCCGAATGGATTTGAGCATAGCCACTGGAGAAAAAGTTTCGTCATAGTCCAAACCAGGTCTTTGACGAAAACCCTTTGCAACAAGTCTAGGCTTATAGGTTTCCACCTGTCCATCTACACCAATCTTTTTCTTGAAGATCCATTTGCATCCTATGGGTTTTACCCCATCTGGAGCAAAGTCCAAAGTCCATACTTTGTTGGTGTACATGGACTCCATCTCGGTCCGCATTGCATCTAGCCATCGTACCGAGTCGCCGCTCTGGATGGCCTGCTGGAAGTCAGTAGGTTCATCATCATCTATGATGCAATCCTCTCTATCCCCGTCTATGAGAAAACCGTAGTATCTCTCAGGCGGATGAGACGGCCTACTACTCCTGCGGAGGGGTGCGGGAATGCTCTGTTCTTCTTGAACCTCTGGTTCTACCAAAATTTCAGTAGCAGCTTGTGGTTCTGGAATTTCTTCCAGTTCTATTTCGCTCCCATTTGTATCCTTTTCTAAAACTTGTTGTTCTAGAAAATGGGCATTACGAGAAACAAAAACCTTTTGTTCCTCTGCGTAATAGAAGCAATATCCCTTGGAGTTCTTTGGATATCCTACAAGCTTACACAGTACTGATCGTGCCTCGAGCTTGTCCACATGCTGCTTTTTTACAAAAGCTGGACATCCCCAAATCCTTATATACTGAAGATAGGGTTTCTTCCCACTCCACATCTGATATGGTGTGGTAGGCACAGTTTTGGTTGGAACTCTGTTCAATATATATGTCGCTGATTCTAGCGCATATCCCCAGAAAGATCGCGGTAACTCAGTATTACTCATCATGGATCGTACCATATCCAATAGGGTTCGATTCCGTCTCTCCGATACACCGTTGTGCTGTGGAGTGTATGGAGGAGTAAGCTGAGAGAGAATTCCTTTCTCTTTTAGGTAACCTAGGAACTCGGCACTTAAGTATTCTCCACCTCGATCAGATCTTAGTGTCTTAATACTTTTGCCTGTTTGGTTTTCCGCTTCACTCTTGAATTCCAGGAATTTCTCAAAGGCCTCTGATTTATGCTTCATTAAGAAAACATATCCATACCTAGAGAAATCATCTGTAAAAGTAATGAAGTAGGAATAACCACCTCTCGCATGTGTAGACATTGGACCGCATACATCGCTGTGTATGAGTCCTAAGAGCTCGCTCGCTCTTACTCCTTGTCCAGTGAATGGAGTCTTTGTCATCTTTCCTTTGAGACAAGATTGACAAGTGTCATAAGTTTGATATTCGAACGTGTCCAAATATCCTTCTCTATGCAACTTAGTCAACCTTCTCTCATTGATGTGACCCAGTCTACAATGCCATAAGAAAGCTTTATTTAAATCTGGAGACTTTCTTTTTAGTGTGTTCTGGACATTGAAAATTTGGAGTTGGTTTAACACATATATGCCGTTATTTAGAGTACCGGACCCAATCAAACCATGATTAAGGTGGATGTTGACAACATCTCTTACAAACGTGAAATCATAACCTTTATTTGATAACAAGGAAACTGATATGATATTACACGTTAAGCTGGGTACAAAATAACAGTTATGTAAAACCAAAATGTGTCCACTCGTCAATCCTAGGTGATAATCCCCGACGGACGCAGCTCCCACGCTAGTTCCGTTAGCAACCCTGAGGATCATATCACCTTCCTTCAGCACTCTACGGTTTCTCAGTGCCTGCAATGAATTGCAAATATGAGATCCTGATCCGGTATCCAATACCCAGGAAGCAGAGTTGATTGACAGACAATTCTCAATTACAAACACACCTGAAGTCGAAGCCACAGCTTGCTTCAGTTCCTGGTTCTTGGCGTTCCACGCCTTGCAATCCTTCTTCCAGTGACCTTTCCTGTGACAATGGAAGCACTCATCCAGGCCAACTACCGGTGCTGTAAACTTTTTCTTTCCCTTCTTTCCCACCTTACTAACACCTCCTCTAGGTCTGGGTGCGGCCTTCTTCTTCCTTCCTTTGGCCCTAGCCTTGGACCCGGAAGAAGATGCACCGCCAACAAACATAGCGGGTGTTTCCCTTGCCTTCTGCAAGGTGCCCTCTGCACTCCTTAACATGTTCAGGAGTTCCGCAAGTTCAACTTCTTTTCCTTGAAGATTGAAGTTGAGGATAAACTGGGCGTAGGTGGGAGGAAGGGACTGGAGAACAAGGTCTGTATAGAGCTCATTATCCAAAGTTGTCCCAAGGTCTGCGAGCTCTTCTATGTAGCCAATCATCTGTAGGACATGTTCACCTACCGATGACCCGACAGCCAACCTCGCTCGAAACAATTTCTTTGAGGTCTCGTATCTTGCTATACGAGATTGCTCTCCATAAAGTTCCTTTGTATGGAGAAATATGCCATCTAGGGACATATCCTCGTGCCTCCTCTGATGTTCATTGTTCATCGAGACAAGCACGATGCACTTGGCTCTCGCGCAATCTAAATCCCAGGTTTTGCGGATTTCCTTATCCGCATTGCTGGATTTGGGACCAAGGACAGCAGGTGCTGTAGCGGTGAGGACGTACCCCAGTTTGTCATAGGTCAAAGCCATCTTGACATTCCGCAGCCAATCTTTATAGTTTGGCCCCGTCAGTATATTTTTCTCTAAAAGTAACTTAAGTCCAGTCATTTTCAGGGTCGCTGCAATTAGGAGTGAGAGAAGAAAACTTTTTAGCATGATGCTCTTGCAAGTTTAGAATGGTTTTTAGTTTATCTAAACTGGATGGCTCCCACTGTTTCTCAAATCCTTCCTCAAACCATAAAAGAAGAATTAGCCAAGACTATTCTCACCGTACAATACTTGCTTAACCGTTCAGCCAGGCTGGTGTCGATACTTCGAGGGAGGTTTTCCAACGCTTTCGCGAAGTTCCTTAATTAAATAACCTCTTTTCTCTGGGGGCGTAACCCCGCTGACACTTTTCTGGACACCTACTAGGTTTATAGCATTGATCGTTAAGTGACGAATATCCTGATAAGTATCATATACTCACAGTAGGATCGGGATCCAAATATCATCGTCTGATAATGTTGTAGGAATGCTACCAACATTCATCAAACTCAAAATGGTATGCATCTCTTTGCAAATTTCAGTTTCTTTAGAAATTCCCGATATAAGTTTTTACCCCACGCTCTTATGACCTTGGCGTTGGTCAAAATGTCATAAGTCACATGTCAAGTTCTACCCATCATTATCTTGTTAATTTGAACCCATCCGTATATATCCCTGACGTTGGCCAAATGATAATACGACTGTCCCAAACCAACTCATCTATCTATGCAACAAATGAATATCCAGCAGCTACCAAACACTATGCCATGACGTTGGCCAAAACTGCATAGCTTGAATACTACTGAATACCCAAATGAAATGACGGAGGGCTACGACTGGTTTTGGCGAAACCGTGAACGTAGTGAACTTGATATAACCGAAGGAACCTGATAGCTTTTAAAAGGAGTGGTTAAGACTCCGCATTTTAAAAATATCTGTTTTAAAAATAACCGAGTGGTTTCTTTTAAATTGTTCCAACGATTTAAACTTTGGTTTATTTTACTTTGCATTATAGATAATGCGTCCCATCATTAACCTATCATTGCAGAAAACAACGAAAATACAACGTCCTCTTATGCCATCCGCATTCGCCACGGGGTCCCGTCATCACCCGTTAGGTTACTTAACTAACGACAGAGCGGGGGCTGGGCTAGCGCGGGTGTAAAACATAAGTGGCGTCTAAATAGCTATCATAAATATAGATATTTTACATTCGTCTGACGCAATGATATTCATTCCAGAACACAGATAAACAATATTGGATTTGCAAGCAATCTGTATTTCTTTTGAGCCTGCAAGAAAAGACAGATTACACAGTTGTGATGAATAGCCGTTACCCCACCCTCGACCCCTACGGGTACGGCAAACTACCCACCCGGCAGTCTGTGTACCCCACCTTGGGTCAGTCCTAGGAGCAAAAACAGTAAAATGAAATAATACAATGGTGGCTACGACCGCAACCTGGAAGTGCCCCGCGAAAATAATATTACAACAAATTACATTTACAACAAATGAATTAATCAATAACCCATTGCTAACCCCGGCTATACACCACAACAGTCCAATACAGTTTATATGCACAAACAGATATAACCATTTCAGAAATGTGCAACCCCCTGCCAACCGACATACTAGCAGTTGGGGGAGGTTTACGAACACATTAAACAATCACAGATATAATCCAATACGCAAATACTGTACAATTCGATCGAATAAACAACATCAATATTGCTCCAAAATCTGCTCTGTTAAACAGTAACCTGAGCAATAATTAAACATTCTAGAAAACCCAAAACACCACAGGGGACCCACCCAAAAAAAACGAGTTCCTGACTCGTCAACTCGGCCGCGGTTGCGCGGCGGATCGGTGGGATCCGCCGCCCTTCCGCGGCGCTTTAGACGAATCAGAAGCCCAAATTTTTTGGGTGTTCTACTGTGGTCATGTCAAGCTCTCTGAACATACCTGAAAAATTTTCTGACTTCATTTTAACTTCGACAGAAACTTGACAGAATTAGGGTTTTGCGGCTTTGTTTTTCAATTCGAAATTCGTACAAATTTGCAATTAAGTTATTTATTGTTTAGCGAGGCTCTGATACCACTGTAAGTCGATGTAGTACACCCCAGTACTTGTGGGGAGGCGGATTTTACAAAAACGATCAAGTTTAAGGAACGAACATCGACTAACCGCTTAAATCGAAGCTAAACAAATAATAACCAAACACATAGCTATACTAAACTATAGTGTTAAGGGATTATACCGATCGAAACAAGTCCTTCGTCTTTGTGTCCTCCTTTGTTCTCCTCGACCTTCTCTAGGTAGTAGACGATCCGCCCGAGAGCAAGACACCAAGCTACACATCTAACTTGAGGTAACTAATCAACTTTGATTGCTAATCAAAGATGAAAGGATGAGATAGAGTGATGGTTATGGATGCTTAAGTCTAACTAAACCTTTGATCTCAACACATGAGGATTAAGGATTAGTCACTTGAAGATGAGAGCTTGAGGAGAGAGAATATGAGATAAGATAATGAGAGAAGAGAGAGAGTGTATCATAATATTATGAAGCATTCTTATTTTAGAATAATGAATAAAGGAAATGAATAAGCATGCTTCATAAAATATCTAGTGGTGATTCATTAGCATGAGTCATTAAGCAATAAATGTGCATTAATGAAATGAATGAATCACCACCATGACTCACTTTCTTATCCAAAAGAAACCTCCTTAGTCACATCTTCTAGAAGCTTCTCGTACAATTACGAGAACGCCCCTCCAATCCGCAAAAATACGGAAAAACTTTAGACTGTAAAAATCCAATAACCGGATACCAGTAACTGGCTTAAACCAAAGCCGACTGGTAAAAACTGTCCGAAAGTCGTACGCGCGTAAACGCACGTATGCGTCCGAACCCTTTGTCGCAAAACCATGCAACCTCTATATCGTTTCGCCTGGAGTAGGAAACTCTCTGTGTGGGACTCTAGAGACTCGACTACTACGCTGGTGTTTACCTCAATCAGAGCAAGGCTCTGTTTAAATTCCAAGGCGGGAAAAGAAGCAATACTTCTGTTTTTCTCCAATCAGAGTAAAGCTCTATCTTGAAAATTAAAAAGAAAATTAAAGTTAAAATATGCTCCACAAAAGCTTCAGAGCAAATCTCTTAAAAAAAAATAAAAATAAAAATAAAAAAAAAAAAAAGTGCGCAAGTGCGCAGTTGCGCGACACGTGTCACGCAGTGCGCAACTGCGCAAGTGCGCAGTTGCGCGACACGTGGCACGCAGCTGCGCAGTGCGCAACTGCGCAAGTGCGCAGTTTCGCGACACGTGGCGCGCAGCTGCGCAACTGCGCAGTTGCGCGACACGTGTCACGCAGCTGCGCAGTGCGCAGCTGCGCAGTGCGCAGCTGCGCAAGTGCGCAGTTTCTCGACACGTGGCGCGCAGCTGCGCAACTGCGCAAGTGCGCAGTTTCGCGACACGTGTCACGCAGCTGCGCAGTGCGCAACTGCGCGACACGTGTCACGCAGCTGCGCAGTGCGCAACTGCGCAGTGCGCAACTGCGCAACTGCGCAGTTGCGCGACACGTGTCAACGCGCAGTTGCGCAAGCAAAAAAAAAAATAATAAAAAAAAAATTAAAATTAAAAAAAATAAAATAAAATTCTTTATTGCAAAAACAGAATAAAGATTTGAGAAAATCTTTTCTGTTTTTGTTAAAACAGTAAGATTTCTTCTGTAAAACAGAGACCTTTGGATTAAAGATCCGACGGTGGGGAAAATTCCCCAAATCACTTAGAGAATAATCTTTTTAACAAACTTTAACTAATTTATGGGCACTATAAAAAGGACCCTAGACCTCATTTTAAAAGGAGGAAAGGATCATCAAGAGAAGGAAAAACTTCTGAGGAAAAAAAGGGAGAAGAGAAAGAACTCTTGAACATTATTTAAGAACAAAAAAGAGGTAAAATCTTCTTTTTGAAGAATAAAAAAAAGAGAAAAATCTCTGAAGAACACGAGATAAAAAAAAAATGAATAATAAATAGTGCCTTGCACTTGATGTGAACCCCTGGTTCTGAAAAATCAAAGAATAATAAATAGTGCCTTGCACTTGATGTGAACCCCTGGTTCTGAAAAATCAAAGAATAATAAATAGTGCCTTGCACTTGATATGAACCCTTGGTTCTGTAAAACCAAGGAAAACAAGAAGAACTTGTTTTCCTTTGATCTAAATTTAGATCAAAAGTGCTATGCACTTTTTGTTCTCAAATCAAGAAAATTCTTGAATTTCTGCACAAGTGCAACTCATCATGCAAAAGGGCCTGGCCCAACTCAAGAAAATTATTGAGTTTCTGCAACTCATTATTTAAGAGGGCCTAGCCCAATTGCAGGAAAATAAAAGGGCAAAGCCCTGTTCAGAAAATTCCTGAGTTTTTGTAACTCATTATTTAAAAGGGCCTGGCCCAAATCAGATTGCAAAATAATGAAGGGGCAGAGCCCTGTTTAGGTTGATTCTTTTAATCAGGCAGAGCCTAAAATAAAAATTGGACTTAACCCAATCCTGGCTGTAAGTCCTTAAATTAAATGCCTCTCATAAACCAAGTCACGACCGGTTCGAGGGTACATCTCCGAACTCCTTTGACATTTGTCGCTGTAATTTCTCAACGACGTCAAAGAGGCGACGGGTCCCAACGACCACTCATCTAATATTGGACCGAAACGTCCTTAAACTAATATTTGCCCCAAAATGAGAATATTGGACCGAAACGTCCCTAAACTAATGTTGGACCGAAATGTCCATAAACTAACATTGGACCGAAACGTCCCTAAACTAATGTCGGATCGAAACGTCCATAAACTAATATCGGACCGAAACGTTCCTAAACTAATATCGGACCACCACGTCCCTAAACTGGAACATGGACCACCACGTCTTTAAACTGGCGACGGACCGAAACGTCCCTAAACTAATATTGGACCACCACGTCCCTAAACTGGAATATGGACCACCACGTCTTTAAACTGGCGACGGACCGAAACGTCCCTAAACTAATATTGGACCGAAACGTCCTTAAACTAATATCGGACCACCACGTCCCTAAACTGGCGATGGACCACCACGTCCCTAAACTGGAAAGTGGACCACTACGTCCCTAAACTGGAATAATAGAGCCTCCAAATGCTCTTTTGCCGGATCTAAACGGTCCCGCATCCTTAGACATTTAAATGAATGATAAAACCCCAAATCAACTCTGGTTCAAGGGTACATCTCTGAACTCCTCTGACACCTATCGTTGTAATTCTTCAACGACGTCAGAGAGGTGACGGGTCCCGACGGCCATAAATGCGATGGACCACCACGTCCCTAAACTGGAATATGGACCACCACGTCCCTAAACTGGCACAATAGAGCCCAAATGCTCTTTTGTTGGACCTAAACGGTCCCGTTAAGTTGATCTTAGTTTCAAACTAGATTAACGTATCCTTAACAAACGTTTGAGTCGATCTTAGCCTCAAAAATGGCTAACGTATCCTCCAAACAGACTTTAGTCCCAAATTGGACTATGAATCTCCCAAACTGGAACAATAGAGCCCTAACGCTCTTTTGTCGGATCTAAACGATCACGTTAAGTTGATCTTAGTCTCAAATAGGACTAACGTATCCTTAACGAACGTTTAAGTTGATCTTGGCCGCAACGCGACTAATGCATCCTTAAACTAAAAACACCAAACCCAAATCTAAGTAAATACGGATTTGGACTAATCCACGTCCTACGGGCGACGGCATTACTCAGTCTCCGTATACAATCCACGGGCAATCACAAACAAAACAAACACACACGACACGAAGTGAAATTCTGGAGTAGGAGAAAGTTGTTACCGCTATGCGGTAGCGTAATTAACTGCAGGGGCTTGCGCCTGCAGGGAAGAGCGTCCCCACAATCAAAAACCCCTCATCCTGAGGGGGAATCTGACAAAGTCTGCTACATCGGCCGCATCCGTCTAAACCTCCGATACAAGGTGCTATAAATCAACTTGGTATCTTCGGAGAGATAGATGGATAAAAACCAAATAGCATCTGCCCCGAACCTCAGGCACAGGACGTCCTAACGTCTCGGCCGCCGTTCGGAGGGGAACAGATTCTGGCACGCCCGGTGGGACCTCTTCTTCTTTCCACTCCACACTTCGCGTGTCGTGTTCGCGAACAAATCGCGGTTTGCTGTGATTGCCTATGGATTCAAGGTACTAAGATTTGGTGTCTTGCTCCATGCAGAAAACAGAAGATCAATGGCTTCGAACTGCATCGCCTGCAGCAACAACTCTCGCTCCGTCATTACTGGAGGAGTGACTTATGGGCCCCAAGCGGCCTCCCTTTTCAAAATGCCGGTGGAGCAGGTGGCTCAAGCCACCACTGGACTATTTTTTGGGACCATGCTCCCATCAATGAGCTTCAACGCCCCAATGACATTGCAAGAAGCTCCAAAGAAGTCGGTCTTCGATCGACTCACCACTGCCGCGACCCCTCTCAACAGGTCGCCCAACTCCACTGCTTCAGGTTTTAATGGATTAGGCCAGAGCTCCATCGGGCCCATGAAGAAGCCTGCCATACCAGAAGGCGTTATCCCGAAGCGGATAGCCATTCCAACTCACGTTCCTGGAAAAATCACCAAGGTTGCTTCCCATGTTCAGAAGTCCGCTTCTGACAAGTTGGCCGTCCCCGTTCAACGGACGTCGATCTTTAAAAAGCTGGTACTGGTATATTCTGACCAACACAGGGGGCATGAGGAGGTCACCCCTATAGCTGAAACAACTCCATCAGCACGACATGCCCGACGTCGCTACTGGCGCCGAGTGAGGAAGGCTGGGGGCAACTCCCCCTCTGGACTTACTCCTCCAACTCTAATGGTGGAGATCGATACTGCTGTTCCAACCAGGAACAGCTTTGAGTTGCTGAACTCGGTGCGCAGAAACTCTCCTGCTGCGGTGCTAAAGCGAACTCCTTCATCTGTGAAGAATATTCCAGAGAAGAAGCTAGAGCACCCCCTTCAACGGCTGTCCTCTAAAATTTACAAAGTCCGGCGACAGGTTCAAGAGTCGGTGATCGATCAAGACTGCCTCCGACGACAGGAAAAGATGAAGGTTCGGCAGGGGAAGGATTACTCTGTCAAACCACAAAAAGCAAAAGCTACTTGGGTGCCCACTACAATGGCTCCCTTAACTCCAATCACTCAAAAAAGGAGGCCGCAAAAAGCCCCTGTGTCTTCGGTAAATCGCAAAGACACCGAACACAAACGCCCCAAGTCTGGGGGCATGGTGGTGCATACTGTTTATATGGCTTCTGGAAAGGAGGAAAGCCGCACTTCTACGGGCCACCGACCGCTCACCCGATCCGTGACGAAAGCCCAGGAGCAACAACAAAAGCTTCAGGAAATGATGAATACAATGGCTGCACTCACTGAGCCAAAAGAAAGCTCTGAAACGTCTTCGGATGAGCGTCAAGAACAAGAAACCGACGCTGACTTTTTACGCAGAGTTCTCGAAAAGAGGGACAAAGAAGCTGCAGAGCAGGCGGCTAACATAAAGCAGATGGCGCTCCTCTTCAAAGATATGGTAGGGATGATGTTACAGCCGGACCCTCCTGCTGAAGATCCTCCGATCGTCCTTGAAGACGACAGGGGAGAAACGTCAAATCCTCCGCCGGCTCTATCAACAGCCAAGGAGGAGGCAATCTCCAAAGTTGACCTAGATGAATATATAGCTCAGCAGATCCGGGTTCATCAGGCAAACGAAGTGGCTGGGCAAATTGTTAGAACCGGACGACCGTATCCGAGCTGGTATGACCAAATCAGTTACCCGCCAGGATATACGATCCCTAAATTCCATGTATATAAAGGGACAGGGAATCCGCATCAGCACGTCGCTCAATTCAGGGCCTTATGCGGCAATACTGGAGGCGATGACAAATTGTTATTACGACAATTCGTCGGCAGCTTAGCAGAAATAGCCTTTGAATGGTATTCGGAGCTGCCTAACGACTCTATCAAAACATTTGCAGAGATGGAGCTGCTGTTTACACAAAGATTCGCGAGTGCTAGTGAACGCACCCCGATAACAGCACTGATAAATGCCAGGATAAGGCCAGGCGAAACGTGGGTCCAATACGCAACACGATGGCGAAACCTATGGTCGAAATGCGAACAACGCATAGAAGAGGCACCTGCGGTAGGCATGTTTGTGGGCACTCTCGATCCGCAGGCGACCATCTCGCAATTCATGATGTTCTTCAGGCCGACCACCTTCCAGGCCTTGATCGACAAATTAGCCCAAATGGACCAGATGGGCCATAGACCGTCTCCTCCAAGACCCGATCCCCGAAATGAGAAAGGAAAAGCGATCATCGTCGCCAACGCTCAGCAACAGTCGAGCAACTCAAAGCCGGTCGCTCGCCAAAACAACGTGCGTCCACGCCCATCCCTCGAAGAGAGGCTGGGACGTCCTTACTCGTTTCCGCAGAATAAAACGAGAAGACTGTTCGAGCTGGCCGTGCGCAATAGACTCATTAATCTGCCGAATCCAAAGCGTCTGTCGCAGCCAGGCGATCTTAATAATCCCAATTATTGCCCTTACCACCAAACGGTAAGTCACCCGATTGAGGATTGTTTCGTCTTTAAGGGATGGATCGAAGATCAATACCTGCAAGGCAAGTTCACGCTGTCTGAAAGCTGGAAGGTAAACCCCCCACAGTCGCACTCTCCAAAGAAGACGGACACGCCGGGGGCAACTTGTTCTTTCGT
Organism: Agapanthus africanus; assembly: GCA_030015575.1. Classification (NCBI taxonomy): domain Eukaryota; kingdom Viridiplantae; phylum Streptophyta; class Magnoliopsida; order Asparagales; family Amaryllidaceae; genus Agapanthus; species Agapanthus africanus. Next base: position 513,556,730 of record JASDDO010000012.1, read on the forward strand.
CGAGGATGAAAACGATGGAGAAAACTTATCGGATGAATCCGAAGACTACGTAGCGACTTGTCATGTGATTTCTCATTCACTGACGGATGATGAGGAGGATCCTTGCGCTGAGAAATCAATGGCGGACCCTGAAACAGAAATTCCGCGGCCGTCAGACAAGTTGATCGATGCCTTCCTAAATGAAATTCGTCTGAAAGCAAAAGCCAATCAAGAGCATGAAATGGCCATACTGGAAATAACCAAGGTATTCCCGTCAAATCAAAAGCCATACACTGCGGGTAAAAACAAATTCAAGACGAGGAAACGGTTCGCCAAAGCTCTATCAGTAGGAATGAAGCTACCGCCCTCTGAAGAAAATCCTTTCTCTGAGGTAGAGATGCACCCTAACTTCTGTTTATATCATCAAAAGATCATACATCCTACCGAAGACTGCGAATCCTTTAACTGTTGGTGGCAAGGGTATGTCGCTCAAAAGCGACACTTCGACAGGACAAAGTGTGAAGCTTGTGGACATCGGAAAAATGCGATAGATGAGCGCAAAAGAGCCACCGCCGACTGTCATATAGCCGACTTCAAGGGATCACAAATTGTCACCTTTGGAAGCGACTCTGACGAAGAAGCTATCCCCAACTTTTCCCTCGGGGAATCTATTTCGAAAATAAAGGAATTGAGAAGCTGCGAGAACGTTCAGCCATGTAATCGCACGCTATTCGAAAAAAATCTCGGCCCCGTAAACAAGGGACCGAGCAAAAAGAATAAAGGAAAAGGAAAAAAGGCCCTCGTCGCCAGCGCTCAACAACAATCAGGTGACCCTAGACCGGTTGCTTGCCAAAGCAACAAGCGGCAATCCCTCCAGGAAAAGTTGAAACGTCCTTACTCGTTTCCGCAAGATAAAACAAGGGGACTGTTCGAGCTGGCAGTGTGTGACAGACTCATCAATCTGCCGAGTCCAAAACGTCCGTTGTGGCCAGGCGATATTAATAATCCTAATTATTGCCCTTACCACCAAACGGTAGGCCATCTGATCGAGAATTGCTACGTCTTCAAGAACTGGGTTGAAGACCAATACCAACAGGGCAAGTTCGTGTTGTCCGAAATTTGGAAGGTGAACCCGCCACAACCACATGCTCTGAAAAATATGGACACGCCGGGGGCATCATGCTCATTCATAGAGAAAGCCTAACGGACCACTACGTCCTAAAACTGGATAACGGACCGAAACGTCCTTAAACTAACAACGGACCGAGATGTCCTTAAACTAATGACGGACCGCAATGTCCTAAAACTTGCAAATGACCGAAACGTCGTTAAACTACTCCCAACCCGCAGCATCTTCAGGCTGACGTTAAAAAAAATAAAATAAAAATAAAAAATAATAATAACGGTATGTCCACAAGCAAAATGGGCACGGATGAAAACCCGAAGGGGCTCCGTGAGTAAAAACAGCAGGGCTACCGGCGAGTGTTCGTGAAAACCCGAAAGGGCGCGACCTCGTTTGAAAAAAAAAGAAGAAGAAGAAAAAGAAAAAAAAAAGAAAAAAAAAGAGAATAAAAAAAAACGGTATGTCCACAAGCAAAATGGGCACGGATGAAAACCCGAAGGGGCTCCGTGAGTAAAAACAGCAGGGCTACCGGCGAGTGTTCGTGAAAACCCGAAAGGGCGCAACCTCGTTGAGAAACACTTATAGGGTCCTCTCGACCCTGTAAGGAGAAACCACCTGCGTGAGATCCTTATGACTCACAAAGGAACAACACACTTAGGGATCCCCACGATTCCTAAGGAGAAAATACACTTGCGAGATCCTCACGACTCGTAAGGAGAACTCTCTTGTGGGACCCTTACGGCTCATAAGATTTGAAAGTCTTAAGTTACAGAGGCCTAAATATGTGCTTAAGCAACCCCCACAACTTTCGACATTGCCCTACAAGTGGTCCGATATTGGCCCTTGTATACAATCCACGGGCGCGAATAAACATTTCCCTAACCAAGTCCCATCCGTGACTAGGGATATGTCCACACGGTGAACAACCCTTGTGAGTCCTCTCAACTCATAAGGAGATAACACTCTTGTAAGATCCTTACGACTTATAAGAGAACATACACTTAGGAATCCTCACGATTCCCAAGGAGAAAACACACCTACAAGATCCTCACGACTTGTAGGGAGAAATACCTTTGTGAGACCCTTACGGCTCATGAAGTCAAAAGCCTTAGCCGACAGGACCCTTAACCCTGTTTACTAAGCCACCTTTGTTCAACATCGATAGAGGCAAATGATGATTCGCTCCTGGCAATATCCCAGTTGCAGCGATGCTGATGCCTAAATCAGTATCAAATTCCAAGTCCTTCCAAGGCAAATGATGATTCGCTCCTGGCGATATTCCAGTCGCAGCGATACTGATGCCACGATTGGTATCAGACCACAAATTCCCTACTCGCAAAAAAAAAAAAAAAAAAAAATGTATACAAAATAGCCGAAATGATGGGGCAACTTGCAAACAGAATCAGCAAGTAAAAATGTATGCATACGAAATAGCCGAAATGATTGGGCAACTCGCAATAAAAAGCAGCGAGTAAAAATAAAATAAATAGCCGAAATGATTGGGCAACTCGCAATAAAAAAAAAAACAGCGAGTAAAAATAAAATAAATAGCCGAAATGATTGGGCACCGCGAAAAATAGCTGAGATGATTGGGCAATCGCGACCTTCGCGATATAAAAGCTGAAACGATAGAGCATCGCGGAAATAAAATAATAATATGAAAATGAATGAAACTTTTGCCCTACAGGTGAGATCACATCGATCCCTGTATACAATCCAGGGGCACAGATAAAAAGGGAACAATACCTTCCCAACAGGCTCCACCAGAAAGCGAAGCCAAATCTCGACGGTTCATAGATAACCTAGAGACCATCTCGACATTTGTCGCAATATTACAGACACAATGTCAACAAATGAAGCAAAGGAAGGTCCCTAACTTCAGGGTCTCGACGTCAATATCGACAACTTAAAGATCACCTACGGCGTTTCTCCTCACTCCAACTAGATGCAGACATGACGTCAACAACTGACCTCAGAATCGCAACGAAACGAAACCATGACAAAGTCTCTAGTTCCAAATCTCAATGGCCACGTCTACAGCCTGGAGACCAACAACGGTGTGTCTCCTCATTCCAACAGGACACAGATGTCACACCATCAAGCGGAGCGATGGCAAAATCCCAGCTTCACCTCAGCATTCGTCTCAATACAGTAGACGCAATGTCAACAGCACCGTTCCTCCGCAGTCCGGCTGAAGGCAGATGCAACTTCAACAAAAGACCTCACGGTCGAAACAAAGCGGAGTAACGGCAAAATCCCAACTCCACCTTAGCATTCGTCTCGTTACAACAGACGCAATGTCAACAACGGCGTTCCTTCGCAGCCCAGCGGGGTGTACATGCAAAGTTAACAAAAGACCCCATGGTCGAAACAAAGCGGAGCGACGGCAAAATCCCAGCTCCACCTCAGCATTCGTCTTAATATACCAGACGCAGTGTAAGCAAACGAAGCGAAGGCCGCATTCCTAGCTTCAACATCTTTACGGTAACTCACATAAAACCGGAAAGACAATCGGAGACCATCTCACAGAAAGTGGTCACCTCCTTGACGTCCGTCTCGATACAGTAGACGAAATATCAACCCCAGCGTTCTTCCTCCAACAGGATTTGGACACACCAAAGCAAACGAAGCGAAGGCCACATTCCTAACTTCGACGTCTTAACGGTAACTCACATAAAACCGGAAAGACAATCGGAGACCATCTCACATGAAGTGGTCACCTCCATGACGTTCGTCTCGATACAGTAGACGAAATGTCAACCTCAGCGTTCTTCCTCCAGCAGGGATTCAGACATGACAAAGCAAATGAAGCGAAGGCCACATTCCTAGCTTCAACGTCTTTATGGTAACTCACATAAAACCGGAAAGACAATCGGAGATCATCTCACACCAGCACAGAGTGGTCACCACTTCGACGTCCGTCTCGATACAGCAGACGAGATGTCACCCCAACGTTCGTCTCGACACAGCAGACGTAACGTCATCAAACAAACGGAGCCACGGCAAAATCCCTAGTCCCAAACCTCGGCGGTTCACCAGTAACCTAGAGACAACCACGACATTCGTCTCGATACAGAGGACGCAATGCCAGCAAACGAAGCGAAGGCTAAATTCCTAGCTTCAGGGTCTTAACGGCAAGTCATATAAAACCGGAAAGACAATCGGAGATCATCTCGCACCAGTGTGGAGTGGTCACCACTTCGACGTCCGTCTCGATACAGCAGACGAGATGTCACCCCAACGTTCGTCTCGACACAGCAGACGTAACGTCATCAAACAAACGGAGCCACGGCAAAATCCCTAGTTCCCACCGCAACATTCGTCTCGATACAGCAGACGCAATGCCAGCAAATGAAGCAAAGGCCAAATTCCTAGCTTCAGGGTCTTAACGGCAACTCATATAAGGCCCGAAAGACTATCGGAGATCATCCCCACACCAGCGCGGAGTGGTTATGACTCATCGGGGCTCTCCAAAATGAGCCTAACCTCAAGTAAAAAGCGGCATGGCAAATTCCTAGCGCTTGCTCTTCTGACGGTCAAACTGCCAAGGAGGATTGCTTGAAGACGTCTTGTCCAGCCCCCGAAGGGATCAGAGACACGGCAGTCGCAGGGCTACTCGAACAGCACGATTGCCTATCGAGGACTATATCAGCTTATGCGACGGTACGATGGCCAAAACCCTAAGTACCACCGACCTTAACGGGCTTCTGTCGTAAAGAGCAGAGGTTAAATGCGACGTTAAGATGTTCTTGCGAGAAACGTTCGATTCGTCTCGACTTGTGAAAAATTGTCGAGGCGGCTCGACTCGTGAGATAAAGTCTTAGACAGCAAGGATTGAAAAGCTTGCTTTTTGAGCAATGGGGCCCTGCAAGTCAATCCAAACTGGTCTCTTGCATACTATTCACGGGTCTCACTCTCCGAAGTCGAATTTCGACGAGGAGGGAAACAACCACTTACGAATCCTCTCGATTCGTAAGAGGGAGAATTCTCTTATAAGATCCTTACGACTTATAAGAGAAAACCACACTTAGGAATCCTCACGATTCCTAAGGAGAAAATCCACCTATGAGATCCTTTCGATCCGTAGGGAGAAAAGCCTCTATGAGACCCTCACGGCTTATAGAATTGAAAAGTCTTAGGCATTAGACCTGAACCTGCGGCCTAAGCCATCGCTATTTCCGGAGGAAGTCAGAATACTCGTTTTAGACATCCATCAACCATGGTTATTAAGACAGCCTGCTGACTTTAAAAGAAAGAAGATGACAGAGAGAATATCCGGTCTACATTTGATCTGGCATGCGTGACGCATTCATTTATGCATGGACAGAAAACTCAGGACGGGAGATAAGAGAAGCTGAAGTAAAAAGTTTCCATTCATATTGGCAAAAATTCTTACAATTTTGAAAAGCGGTAAAAGAAAAACATTATTACAATGGAATAACTTCAGATCCGGGGCAGGGATTGAGGAATTCAAAAGTAAGGCCGTCCAAACTTCTTTTGGCCTTTCTAATTATTCTTATGCGCAGCCTCTCGCGCTCCTCGGTGTCAATATCATCGGCAAGCCCCTCCGGCCTTCGATAAGCAGCAACGATTGTCGTCTGCTGAAAGATTTGAGGTAGGATGTCAACGAGGTTGTTTCGCCGTTTCTTCGAAATCAGCCCCGTCAGGTACACTGAATGCACCTTGTCTTCGGCATCATCTAGCGCATTGAGCGATAAGGCCTCGTGAAGACCTGGGAGTGCTCTCCATATTGACCCCAGCACGACGTTCAAAAGGGCCGAACGATGAGGTAGCAGCCAGCCACCGCTGGCATTCAGGCGACCCATGACCTCTGCACATTGAGCATCCGTAAACTCCTGGTTCTGTTGACGGCCCTGTACACGGATATTCTCATAAGTGATGAACTCGTGCAAGCTGTATAGACGCACCGCCATAATACCTGAAGAAAACAATACAGGGATATTAACAAACAAGAAAATACAGAAAGTTAAAAGTTAAACTCCTCGAGAGCAATGCTCTGCAGGCAGGAGCGACACCAGTCAAAATCAGTTATGAGGAGAATTTGAGGAAAATTCCCTGAAAATATTGAGAGCTCCGCTCTGGGAAAAAAAAAATCATATAATAATAATAATATTCTCAAGTGCCATATAAGTTGGGAGGAGCAAAACTCCATTAATTAAGAAGATATAAGAAAAATCTTTTATAGAGCAAAGCTCTATTAATGGAACTCTAATAGGGCTCTCCTCAGTCTTCTATAGACCCCCTTAGAGCAAAGCTCTACTAAGTGAAACCCTAAATGGGTCCTCTTTAGATCTGGGATCTATTGAGAGCAATGCTCTTAAAATTGATTTAATTTAATTAAAATTAATATTTTTACCTAAAATTCTCTAAGAGTTTGAACTTTTAAAAGTGTTTAAATAAGATAGTAGGGCTCTGAGTTCTGAAAGTAAAATTTTAGAGATGAGAATCATCTAAGGGACCAAAAGTCATATTTATAGGCATCAAGTGCCCTTTCAGCTTCCAAGAGATGGCGCGACGGTTCGGAGTCTGCCACCGCTGCGCTCACGTTAGGAGGCCACGTAAGCGCAACGGTGGGGGGGCATTTGTTTACCTCAATCAGAGCAAGGCTCTGTTTAAATTCCAAGGCGGGAAAAGAAGCAATACTTCTGTTTTTCTCCAATCAGAGTAAAGCTCTATCTTGAAAATTAAAAAGAAAATTAAAGTTAAAATATGCTCCACAAAAGCTTCAGAGCAAAGCTCTTAAAAAAAAAAAAAAAAAAAAAAAGTGCGCAAGTGCGCAGTTGCGCGACACGTGTCACGCAGTGCGCAACTGCGCAAGTGCGCAGTTTTGCGACACGTGGCACGCAGCTGCGCAAGTGCGCAGTTGCGCGACACGTGTCGCGCAGCTGCGCAGTGCGCAACTGCGCAGCTGCGCAAGTGCGCAGTTGCGCGACACGTGTCGCGCAGCTGCGCAACTGCGCAGTTGCGCGACACGTGTCAACGCGCAGTTGCGCAAGCAAAAAAAAAATAATAAAAAAAAAATTAAAATTAAAAAAAATAAAATAAAATTCTTTATTGCAAAAACAGAATAAAGATTTGAGAAAATCTTTTCTGTTTTTGTTAAAACAATAAGATTTCTTCTGTAAAACAGAGACCTTTGGATTAAAGATCCGACGGTGGGGAAAATTCCCCAAATTACTTAGAGAATAATCTCTTTAACAAACTTTAACTAATTTATGGGCACTATAAAAAGGACCCTAGACCTTATTTTAAAAGGAGGAAAGGATCATCAAGAGAAGGAAAAACTTCTGAGGAAAAAAAGGGAGAAGAGAAAGAACTCTTGAACATTATTCAAGAACAAAAAAGAGGTAAAATCTTCTTTTTGAAGAATAAAAAAAAGAGAAAAATCTCTGAAGAACACGAGATAAAAAAAAAATGAATAATAAATAGTGCCTTGCACTTGATGTGAACCCCTGGTTCTGAAAAATCAAAGAATAATAAATAGTGCCTTGCACTTGATGTGAACCCCTGGTTCTGAAAAATCAAAGAATAATAAATAGTGCCTTGCACTTGATGTGAACCCCTGGTTCTGAAAAATCAAAAAATAATAAATAGTGCCTTGCACTTGATATGAACCCTTGGTTCTGTAAAACCAAGGAAAACAAGAAGAACTTGTTTTCCTTTGATCTAAATTTAGATCAAAAGTGCTATGCACTTTTTGTTCTCAAATCAAGAAAATTCTTGAATTTCTGCACAAGTGCAACTCATCATGCAAAAGGGCCTGGCCCAACTCAAGAAAATTATTGAGTTTCTGCAACTCATTATTTAAGAGGGCCTAGCCCAATTGCAGGAAAATAAAAGGGCAAAGCCCTGTTCAGAAAATTCCTGAGTTTTTGTAACTCATTATTTAAAAGGGCCTGGCCCAAATCAGATTGCAAAATAATGAAGGGGCAGAGCCCTGTTTAGGTTGATTCTTTTAATCAGGCAGAGCCTAAAATAAAAATTGGACTTAACCCAATCCTGGCTGTAAGTCCTTAAATTAAATGCCTCTCATAAACCAAGTCACGACCGGTTCGAGGGTACATCTCCGAACTCCTTTGACATTTGTCGCTGTAATTTCTCAACGACGTCAAAGAGGCGACGGGTCCCAACGACCACTCATCTAATATTGGACCGAAACGTCCTTAAACTAATATTTGCCCCAAAATGAGAATATTGGACCGAAACGTCCCTAAACTAATGTTGGACCGAAATGTCCATAAACTAACATTGGACCGAAACGTCCCTAAACTAATGTCGGACCGAAACGTCCATAAACTAACATCGGACCGAAACGTCCCTAAACTAATATCGGACCGAAACGTCCCTAAACTAATATCGGACCACCACGTCCCTAAACTGGAACATGGACCACCACGTCTTTAAACTGGCGACGGACCGAAACGTCCCTAAACTAATATTGGACCACCACGTCCCTAAACTGGAATATGGACCACCACGTCTTTAAACTGGCGACGGACCGAAACGTCCCTAAACTAATATTGGACCGAAACGTCCTTAAACTAATATTGGACCGAAACGTCCTTAAACTAATATCGGACCACCACGTCCCTAAACTGGCGATGGACCACCACGTCCCTAAACTGGAAAGTGGACCACTACGTCCCTAAACTGGAATAATAGAGCCTCCAAATGCTCTTTTGCCGGATCTAAACGGTCCCGCATCCTTAGACATTTAAATGAATGATAAAACCCCAAATCAACTCTGGTTCAAGGGTACATCTCTGAACTCCTCTGACACCTATCGTTGTAATTCTTCAACGACGTCAGAGAGGTGACGGGTCCCGACGGCCATAAATGCGATGGACCACCACGTCCCTAAACTGGAATATGGACCACCACGTCCCTAAACTGGCACAATAGAGCCCAAATGCTCTTTTGTTGGACCTAAACGGTCCCGTTAAGTTGATCTTAGTTTCAAACTAGATTAACGTATCCTTAACAAACGTTTGAGTCGATCTTAGCCTCAAAAATGGCTAACGTATCCTCCAAACAGACTTTAGTCCCAAATTGGACTATGAATCTCCCAAACTGGAACAATAGAGCCCTAACGCTCTTTTGTCGGATCTAAACGATCACGTTAAGTTGATCTTAGTCTCAAATAGGACTAACGTATCCTTAACGAACGTTTAAGTTGATCTTGGCCGCAACGCGACTAATGCATCCTTAAACTAAAAACACCAAACCCAAATCTAAGTAAATACGGATTTGGACTAATCCACGTCCTACGGGCGACGGCATTACTCAGTCTCCGTATACAATCCACGGGCAATCACAAACAAAACAAACACACACGACACGAAGTGAAATTCTGGAGTAGGAGAAAGTTGTTACCGCTATGCGGTAGCGTAATTAACTGCAGGGGCTTGCGCCTGCAGGGAAGAGCGTCCCCACAATCAAAAACCCCTCATCCTGAGGGGGAATCTGACAAAGTCTGCTACATCGGCCGCATCCGTCTAAACCTCCGATACAAGGTGCTATAAATCAACTTGGTATCTTCGGAGAGATAGATGGATAAAAACCAAATAGCATCTGCCCCGAACCTCAGGCACAGGACGTCCTAACGTCTCGGCCGCCGTTCGGAGGGGAACAGCTGGCAGTGGGTTTAACCACAGACCGCAAGCGGCACTAGCTGTACGTAACGGTCCCCAGGTAGTTGTCGATAAGAAGGCCGATGAGTAAACCCATCCGAACTCCTACTGAGTCTGATGTGACAATCTCCATACAGTCCGGTCCGTTCGTCCATGACTATCGCATATCGGGCCTAGGGGGGCGGCAAGCGTCAGTCCCCTAATAGCGGTATAAGTCGTGTCGGAGTGAAGCCCATTACACCCTGAGAAACTACTGGAACCTACCAGCAAATCTCGCTTGCCCTGGCCAGGGACTTTGCGTAATGGCTCTCTGACACAGCACGATATCTACTCCCAATACCGGGAGGGACGAATCCTGTCTAACCGCCACTGCCTCCAAGTGCTCGGGACTGCACCCAACTGCTACCTGTTTACACGACTCCTTTGAGCCGTGGTAGGGTAGCAATCTAAGAACAGTGGGACACACTCGAGGCGAAGTAGCAGTGTCAAGTCTGCGGACTACGCTGTACTCATGTCACCTGGGAACTGTTTACTGACGACTGGTATCAAACCAACCAACAGTTCCCTGTGAGTCCTGTCCGGTGTACCCGTAACCTAACGAGCACCTGCATACTATCTCCAGTACGACGTACTGACGGCTGTGGGACAGACCATCTCCCCAACTGGGATGAGAAGCGTACACACTAGTCTACTCCGGAGTATCGATGCCCTGTCTCGATAATCCAACGACCAGGGACCTGAATAAGGATGTGCTTGTAGACTACCCAGCCCCCACTAGTGTGACTGCCATCACAACGCTGGTAGACAAGCAAGATCCTAAGAGCTCTATCAATACGTACACTCACATATTAAGATAGAAAAACCAAGTAGCATACTACCATGTTTAGCAAGACTGTTATATACATGTGAATATCCCAAGCTTCCATTAAGTAATATACAAGCTAGTATGATACAGTAATGGCCTTCTAGGGCATAAACACTAACAGCAGGGTAGCTGCTTGGTGGCCTCTTGGCGAGGGCTTTGATCCTTAGTGCGGGAGGGGCCGTAAGAGGCCTACTAAGGACGGGCCGAGCAGGGTTACTGCCTGGTGCCTCTTGGCGAGAGCTTTGATCCTTAAGGACGGACTGAGCAGGGTTGCTGCCCGGTGCCTCTTGGCGAAGGCTTTGATCCCTGGCGTTGTGGGGTAGGGAACTACCAGCCAGAGATAACCGAGCAAGGGCGGGCCCGGTTGCCTATTGATGAGGGCTTTTGATCCTTAGCGCGGGAGGGCCGTAAGAGGCCTATTAAGGACGGGCCGAGTAGGGTTACTGCTCTGTGCCTCTTGGCGAGGGCTTTGATCCTTAAGGACGGGCCGAGCAGGGTTACTGCCCGGTGCCTCTTGGCGAGGGCTTTTGATTCCTGCCGTCATGGGATAGGGAACTACCAGCCGGGGATAGCCGAGCAGGGTAGCCGCTCTGCCGTCTCTTAATGAGGGCTTTGATCTCTGGCGTTGTGGGGTAGGGAACTACCAGCCAGGGATAACCGCTCGACCGCCTCTTGGTGAGGGCTTTGATCTCTGGCTTCGTGGGGTAGGGAACTACCAACCAGGGATAGCCGAGAAGGGTAGCAGTTCGGCTGCCTCTTGATAAGGGCTTCGATCCTTAGCGCGGGAGGGCCGGAAAAGGCCCGCTAAGGATGGTCCGAGCAGTGAAGCTGCTCGGTTGCCTCTTGGCGAGGGCTTTGATCTCTGGCGCTGTGTGGCAATGAACTACCATCCGGGGATAGCCGAGCAGGGTAGCCGCTCAGCTGCCTCTTGATGAGGGCTTTGATCCCTGGCGTTGTGGGATAGGGAACTACCAGCCAGGGATAGTCGAGCAGGGTAGCCGCTCGGCTGCCTCTCGGTGAGGGCTTTTATCCTTAGCGCTGGAAGGGTCGTAAGAGGTCTGCTAAGGATGGACCGAGCAGTGAAGCTGCTCAGTGCCTCTTAGCGAGGGCTTTGATCCCTGGCGTCGTGGGGTAAGGAACTACCAGTCAGGGATAGCCGAGCAGGTTAGACACTCGGCTGCCTCTTGGTGAGGGATTTAATCCCTGGCGTTGTGGGGTAGGGAACTATCAGCCAGGGATAGCCGAGCAGGGCAGCCGCTCGGCTGCCTTTTGGTGAGGGCTTCGATCCTTAGCGCTGGAAGGGCCGGAAGAGGCCCGCTAAGGATGGTCCGAGCAGCAAAGCTGCTCGGTTGCCTCTTGGAGAGGGCTTTGATCCCTAGCGTCGCGGGGTAGGGAATTACCAACCAGGGATAGCCGAGCAGGGTAGCTGCTCGGCTGCCTCTTGGTGAGGGCTTCGATCCTTAGCGCTGGAAGGGCCGGAAGAGGCCCGCTAAGGATAGTCCGATCAGTGAAGCTGCTCGGTTTCCTCTTGGCGAGGGCTTTGATCCCTGGCGCTGTGTGGCAGTGAACTACCGGTCGGGATAGCCGAGCAAGGTAGCCGCTCGGCTGCCTCTTGATGAGGACTTTGATCTCTGGCGTTGTGGGGTAGGGAACTACTAGCCAGGGATAACCGAGCAGGATAGCCGCTCGGCTGCCTCTTGGTGAGGGTTTTGATCCCTGGCGCTGTGTGGCGCCCAGCAGGTCATAGAATATGTCGGCCCGGAAGATCTGCGGCCGTGAGAGGCAGCGAGGCGGTGGTCGGCAGTGCCGACGCGAGTGACCTTTTCTCTTCCTCTGTAGGGGTCACGGTCCCGAGGTAGGGGAGTGGCAACCTGGGAGCTGGCCCCGCCATTTGGACACGGACGAGCGCGTCTACGACGGACGCGAGTCGATCTATCCGGGCGGCTAGGGCGTTGATGGCGTTCGGGGTATAAGTCCACGTTACCCACCTCGGTGCTTACGGGGAGGCGGAATAGGTAAAAATCAATTTTTTAACACAAGATAACATGGACTAAAACTTAAGGATATTTGCCAAACCATTACTAACAAACAACAAGAGATTCTATCTACTATGCTTAGGAGATTATACCTCATGCAACAAGTCCTTCGGGTCTTCTTTCCGCTGTCCTCCTTGTCCATGCAAGCTCCGAGGATCGATCCGGATCTTGGTCACCTCCGCGGCCTCCTAGAGTCGAAGACGATCCACCCGAGAGTCTGTAGTCCGAGCTCCAGCTCAAGCCGAGGTAACTAGGGCAACAAGTTTGCTATTCTTGAAGTCCTAGGCGGTGTAGAAGATGATAGTGGATTTGTTTGTCTATTTTGTTTCTATTTTTCTCAACACATGAGAGCTATAGAAAAATCAAGAGAGGAAGAAGAAGGAGGAACCATGGGAGCTCTATCTTGAAGAGAGAGAATGAGAAGAAAAAAATGATCCATATACAAAATAATTACTAATCTCTTATTATGATAAAGTGTGATGGTTACATTGATTTGACCATTATCATCTCAAATCAAATCCAAAGCCAAAAGCAAAAGAAGGATCTAGTGCTCTCAAGAAAAGTCCAAGTCAACAATGGTCAATTAAGTCAAATGGTCAAGCATGGTCAAATGGTCAAAGAAATTAGCCATAACACAATTATCATTAAAAAGATTAGTAAATATTTTCCTCACCTCATAATGGTTTTGACCGAACCAACGGTCAAAACCCTAATGAGGCACCTCCTTCTTCTTCGCTCCTCACAAACATGCATACACACCCGCATCCGCATTCCGTAGAATGTGAATGTATAGAAGACAAAACTAATCCATCCATACAATACTAGGTTCCGACTTAAACCAAAGCCCACTAGCATTGTCTGCCCGAACAGCATACGCGCACAAGTGCACGTAAGTGATCGTAGCCCTGCCGTAAAACCATACGGGCTCTACACCTTTCGCCCAGTGCAGGGAAACTCTCTGTGTGGGACTCTAAAGACTCGACACTACGCTGGCAGTGGGTTTAACCACAGACTGCAAGCGGCACTAGCTGTACGTAACGGTCCCCAGGTAGATGCCGATGAGGTGAACCCATCCGAACTCCTACTGAGCTTGAATGTGACAATCTCCGTACAGTCCGGTCTGTTTGTCTATGAGTATCGCATGTCGGGCCTAGGGGCGGTAAACGTCAGACCCCTAATAGCGGTACAAGTCGTGCCGGAGTGTAGCCCAGAACACTCTGAGAAACTGCTGGAAACACTACCAGTAATTCTCGCTTGCTCTGACCAGGGACTTTGTGTAATGGCTCTCCTAAACACAGCGCGATATCAACCCCCAATACCTGGAGAGACGAATCATATCTAACCGCTACTGCCTCCAAGTGCTTCGGGACTGCACCCAACTACTACCTGTTTGCACGACTCCTTTGAGCCGTGGTAGGGTAGTAATCAAAGTACAGTGGGAACACACTCGAGGCGAAATAGCAGTGTCAAGTCGACGGACTAAGCTGTACTCCTGTCACCTGAGAACTGTTATCTGACGATAGGTATAGTACCAACAAACAGTTCCCGACGAGTCATGTCCAGTGTACTCGTAACCTAACGATCACCCGCAAACTATCTTCAGTACGACGTACTGATGGCTGTGGGACAGACCATCTCCCCTGCTGGGATGAGAAGCGCATACGCTAGTCTACTCCGGAATATCGATGCTCCGTCTCGATAATCCTACGACTAGGGACCTGTATAAGGATGTGCTTGTAGATTATCAAGCCCCCATTAGTGTGACTGCCATCACAACGCTGGTAATCAAGCAAAGATCCTAAGGGCTCCACTAATATGTATAAGCGATATGCTAAAAGAAACACATGCACATATTTAAGTAGAAACAAACCAAGTAGCATACTACCATTTTTGAGCAAGATTGTCTATACAACTGTGAATATCCCAACCTTCCATTAAGTAATATACAAACTAGTATGATACAGTAATGGCCTCTAGGGCATATACACTAACACGGGGGAGGAGATTCGTCCACGCCTCTGTTGTGGGGGAGGCGGTGGTTAGTGCTTGGATCGTCGTCGTGACCGCTCGTCATTGGGTTGAGTTCGGAAGATGAACTTTGTCTTAGTGGAACCAAAGTTTCCACAGACGGCGCCAGCTGACGCGAATGGAGGATGGCTCGGAGGCGAGCCGGGAGGGCGAGAAAGCTCGGGCTTGTGATAGCTCGGAGTAGAGCAAAGGGACAGTTGGCGTGGCTGTTGAAGTGCTCGGGGGCAAGAAGTGGGGTGCAATCTCAGAGACGGGGTTCGAGAGAAGCCCCCACTGTAGCACACTGATTCCCCCTCCGTTACCCTCAGGAGCCTAACTGGCTTACGCATGTGACACGTCATCCGCCATGTGTCATGATCTAAGGAATTACCGTTATTGAGCATCACCATTCGCCGTCAAGGGATTAACACTCAGCTCTGGTTCTACTCCGGCAAAAGACTTCAATCTCTAACAACAAATGTTTCATGCAACAACAGAGCAATAAACCAATTGCAATTAATGATGGCTTCTTTTAATTATTAAATTATTATGACTTTATTTGTATAAAGTTTCTCACAGCATGAACCAGGCCAACCAAAATGTGCTGTTAAGTTGACAAATGACACTAAAACTCTATCAATTAGTTTTTCATTTTCTTGAATCACTATATTAGGATAGAAAAGTTGAAGATAACATTGTTAATTCCGATGGAAAAAGTCATGAATACGAGGAACCATGATGATTAATATGAAAGAGATCACCCACCAAAATAAAATTAACTAAAATCATGTACCAGGTCTCAAACATTGGGTTTATGTTTATCCCAACATATTCATTCAAAAGCCAAACATATAGTAGGCATTTCTTGTAAATCAAATTAACATTTTAATGATAGAAAAACCATAAACCAAAAATGATAATATCCTGCTATCGACCCGAAAGAATTGCAGTTGCTATAGAATAAGTCGAAAGCATCACACTCTGGCCTGTTTCAACCTGAGGAATTATCTGATCTCTACCCTGGGCATCGCATGTAGGCATGTGGTCTACGGACAAGAAATTATGAATGACCGTCTCCATCTCTAATGGCGGAGCCTCGACGCTCACTTTGCCTTGTAGCATTTCCACCACCTCCGCCATGCTCGGCCTCAGCTTCGCATCCTCTCTTATACACCATAGGGCGACGTACACTAAAGTTCTCACCTCCTTCTCTTCTATGACATCGGATCTTATCAGTCTGTCGTCTACAATCTGTTTGCATATTAATAGAGAAGTTAAAGAAAGAAAGAAATAATCTCGAGGATACAATGCCCGACCTACCTCCATCAGCTTTCCTTGATTCACCTTCTCTGCCACAATCCTCGGCAGAAACGACCACTCCCTCTGCGCCGCGTCCCCTACTAGCCTCATGCTCCGTCTCCCTCCGACAAGCTCCAACAACACCATCCCAAAGCTGAAAATGTCGCATTTTTCGGAAACCCCGCTCCCCAGAAACCACTCTGGAGCCAAATAACCTCTCGTCCCTCGCACCGTCGTCACTATCCGGCTCTCGTCTTTTCCCATCAACTTGGACAGCCCAAAATCCGTCACCAACGCTCGAAAACGCTCATCAAGCAATATGTTCTCCGGTTTCACATCAAGATGCAGCACCCTTGATCTGCAGTCATTGTGGAGGTATGCTAACGCTTTCGCCACATCGACGGCTACACGATACCTCAACGGCCATGGCAGGGTTTTGGATTCTCTATTCGGAAATATCCATTGATTGAGGGATCCGTTGTGCACAAACTCGTAGACCAGAAATCGCGATGTCGTCCGTGGAACAAGGCAATACCTAAGTTATTTTGGAATTAAAATTTTGGACAAGAAAAAATATTATGCAATTCAGTCATATTATACCCGAGCAGGCGCACAAGATTGACATGCTGCACGCTGGCAATGGCGGCCACCTCGGAACGGAACTCGCTCTCTCCATGCTCCGTCTCTTCGACGCGTTTAACGGCCACAACCGTGCCATCGGTAAGGACGCCTTTGAACACCGACGCCGAAGATCCTCTCCCGATCAGGGTCCGAAAGTCGTCTGTTGCAGCCTGAAGCGTTTCGTACCGGAATTTCGTGGGAAGGCCGCCGATTTTACGTAAATAGCTGTACTCGAGGCGCAGCTCTTCGCCCTCTGACACCGAACGCCTCGCCATCGACGTCTGTTGTTGATGAGTGCACAAAATGAATAATATCCAGCTGAAGATGATGGAGATGGAGAGGACGGCGACGGAGGTGAGAATGAAGAAGTTTTTCGAGAGGCCGAGAGTGAGCCGGAGGATTATGAGGGTTAGGATCAGGAAAGAGAGGAGAGCTGTTGCAGCAATTAGCTTGGTTTTTTTGGCTTCCATTGGTGAAGCTAGAAGAGAAAAGGAGAGGTTTTTCTCATATTTGGGAACACCTTTTTTTTTTTAAATTTTTGCAAGACGGGGAGCAGAAGGTCGTTTTCATTTGGAAGAAGAGTTCTTCTCATAATAATAATAATATATATTTTAAATCTATATCAATAATTTTAGTGAAGCCATACATAAACAATCTCAACTTAAAATGTCAAAAAGTAAGAAGGAAGAGATAATTGATTTATAGTCTATCATATGCCAATACTTGTGAACATATATCATCATCGTCATCATACCGAAGAATTAGGCTCCGTTTGGAAGAGCGGCATAAAATAATGGTTTCGTAATCAAATCATACTTTGAGTTGTATGCGGAGGAACGGTGTGAAAACATGGTTTTGAAACTATGGGGTGTTTGGATAATCTAAACCACGGTTTTGTAACCATGATTTTAAATGTAAATTACCACACAAAAAAAATTGACCGTTGGCCTTGAATTTTTTTTTAAAAAATAAATAAATAATGGGGAGAGGGCCACGTGAGGTTCCCACCGCTCACTGTGTGGTGAGAAAAGCTGCTCTGGTGTAGCATTTTTATCTGTTCGAATCAAGCAGTGGGAACCGCCTCGCCGCTCCTCCAAACGGCCCTTAATTAGATGAGAAGTAATAGGACAAGTTGTTTGAAGACCACAAGCGAGTGTGTGTTCCTCATCATAGATGACTATAGATTTTCATTTAATATATAATGAGCTATATTTATGGGGATCCAATCTTTGGTTGCATTTAATCCCATAACAATCATAGGGCATTGCATGTTTTTAATTTGGGTAAATTGTCAATAACCCCATGGGAAAGTTTCCCGTGGTCAAAAACCCCTACTCATAGAGACACATCCCTACAATATCTGTATACAATATCTGTATAGTTGCAAACAATATCTAGCTAACGTATATATACTGTAGGAAAATATACAGATATATGTCAATTAATCATTGCATACAATGACCCTTCAAACATATCAACATAAGTCAACTTCAAGGAAGCAATCAATCAATAAAACCAAAACAAAAGGATTGCAAGGTCAAAGTATGCATCCAACTCAAAGGAAAAGGAAAAGGAAAAGATGGAAACCGGAAAGGGCTAACCAAACCAGCCTATATTATTTATAAGAAAAAAAATGCCTCATTCTAATATTCAAGAAACATAAATTTCAAACTCAACCTACAAATGAGACAAATTCAAACTCAACCTACAAATGAGATAAATGATGAAAGCAACAAGCAGATTGACCAAATTGAACAATTCCAACATTTAGCACATGTTTGGTTGGAAACTGCGGAAATAAACAAGTGTTATTGTAATACCCCATGTATTATCAAGTATACCCATTTATACCAGATAAGCATGGATACCCACTGTAAAACAATGGGGAATCTTCGGAATACATTCCGAAAGAGGACATATCTGTACTATAAATGGAATGATACCGCTCTTCAATACAGAGACGCCTTTTAAGTGAACTGGCACTACAGGAGTTTGAGAACTCCGTAGTTAAGCGTGCTCAGGCCAGGGAAGTCCTGGGACGGATGACCTCCTGCGAAGTGGCCCCTGGTCGGGCCCAGTTCGTCCCGAAGGACAAAACCGTGCGGCTATGGTCAGAGCGGATAATACTCTCTGTATTGGGGGGTGGGTCGTGACAGTTATTGAAGAATACGATTTTGGCAAAAGTATTGTTGGAAAATTTGCTTTTTGATTTGAAAAGATATTTGGTTCAAAAAGTTGTTAAAAGTTGCAAAAGTGATGTTAACCGTTTAAATGACCATAAAGGCATTTGCAGAAAAATATTTGAGAACCATCCTCTGTATCTATGGCTTCATCGTCGAGGTCGAGAGGCTCCGATCGCCTGATGCATGAAGCTCAAAACATGGATCTCGTCGACCAACCTCTTGATGATCGCGTCGGAGGTCTCGATCATCTAGGGTTCTTCATTGTAGTCATCTTTTAAGGCTTCGATTTGGGGGTCTCGATCCCCTCTGGCTTCGAATTAGGAAGATGATGAATACAGAAATCAAGTGCAATGGTCGGGCTGGGTTGTGACGATGAGATGATGGAAATAAAAAAAATTTAGGAAGACCTTAATTTTTCCCAAAAGCTTCATTTTTTAGCTTCTGAAAAAATGAAGATTTTCTTCTTCTTTAGCTTCAAAAGAGCTTTTAGGCATAGGGCACGTATTTTTCAAGCTCCAAAAGAGCTTTTGGGAGCTCAAAACACCGAACCGAACAGACCCTTACCGGCTCTAATCAATAATCAAAGCAAAGATTATGAGAAAAAATAAAACGGCCAACCCACCACACGGCGCACCACAATCGGCACAGGTGTAGGACCCGCAGGGGCGTGAGGGCCCCACACGTCTGTGCTGGGTGTGCTGCGCAGCATAGCCCCCCTAAGCTCTATTAGAAATTTGTCACTGGAGTCTTAGTAAATTTACTGCTAAGCCTGAACTATAGTTTCCATGCTAAAAACTCATATCGGGCTATATGTAATTATAATAATCCGCTGCAATCACACAGCATACCAAACAATAAATCAGTGAAAAAACACATTTAAAAGAATCACATACTTAGCTAAAATAAATGGAGAACAACAGATTTGTTTGCATAAAAGGAAGAAGAGGAAGCAGGAGTTAATGTGGCCATCAATTATTTGATGATGCATTCGACAAACCTCAAAGAATTCAATTGTTGATTAAATGGCAAAAGGCCATCCTCGCAAAAGGAAAAAGGGAAAAGGTGCTAGTAGCAAATAGCACTGGTCATACATGGCAACAAAATTGATCCAGCAAAATATAACAGACAGGGTTTTTTTGTCGAAGATTTTTCTTATTTTCAAGATGGTCCTTGCCTTAGTGGTGGTGATCATCATCGTCATGGCCATCAGGGTCTCCTCCGTCTCCGATAACCTCCAGCTATATTGAGGAAAAAGAATCCAAAAGTAAAGCGGAATTAACGGTAACTTCTTTACATATATCATATGATATGGAAGTGAACAGATAATATGGAGGTCTCACTCACCACAAAGTACTGGGAACACACAGGGCATTCATGAGGCTCGTCTTTCTCCAGCCAGAACCAAACAACATCGTGTTCATCCTCTATAATAAAAAAAAAGGCGTATCCATTATAACTTGGTTTGCACAATATAAATTCATAAACCCAAGTGGTGGTGGTGGTGGTGGTGGTGATTCAATGCTTGCTCGGATACAAAAGAATGGATATGATAAATCGGTAGAAGTGACGAGAGCTACTTACCACCTTCACCGCCAGGACAGCCAACTATTCTTTTGTTGTAATAGGATTGAATGACAGCAGGTGCTTCCTACAGATATTCCAAGGAAAAACAATTATGCAGAAAATTGATATGGAGAATAAAAATATAACTTATTGATACAAGGAAAGCTCTGCATAATGAAGGAATAAGAGAGAAAAGAAGCAATTCATAAATCAATTTCTTAGTTAACCCAAATGATACCCAGAATCTTTCTTAATTAACAACTAACCCTCTTATTCGAATGCTGTGGGGTTATGGGTTACATGAATCCAACTTTAAATTCAAATCTAACTACAAAGCATATAACCGATGGTCATGCTACATGGCATTTTCAACTAGCTTATATCACTGTATCAGTGATTTTAGCCCAAGCTTTATTTGAAATGGGAATGCATACTAGGGACTTATACAAATCCCTTGTCAACTACATATCGCCTAAATAGAGGTTTATAATGAGGGATAAACAGTACAAATGGTTCGGACATGTATAAGCTATTAATGAAGCAATTAATAGAGGTGTAGGTCTACAATAGGATAAAAGGCGAGAGAGCACATGTTAGCTACTAGTTTAATCAAGAAAATGGCCCTCAGAGTTGAATGGGAAATAAAGCCTGTATCCAGCCAATCCCAAAATTTGATAAAGGCTGATTGCTGCTGCTGCTGCTGCTTCTACCTAAATAGCACTGAGACTGCAAATGTGTCGTGAGTAATCAATAAACAAGACCCCAAGCACTATAAAGTCTAGACCTGACACAATATCAAGCTCTAAAAATAATTCAACAATATAATCTAAAACCTTCAACTAGCCTAATTGCAAATTTTACTAGAAAGAGGTGATGATTGTTCATCAAGGGTGCAATAAGAGTCCTAAAACTGAGTGACTCAGACCAGCTCATACTAGCATGTCTAGCATTAGGTAACCCAAAGGTTATGGCAAATTGGATTGACATATAATGGCGCATGCTAATAGATTTTTCTGAACGTTAAAAAAAAAGAGTAAGAAAGTGTGGTGATGATCAGAGTACAAACCCGTCACAGAAGAGATATTCTATGTTACCTATACGCCATCAACATACCATGAGAGAAAAAACACCTGAAATAAGGCGTATGTGATCTTACTGCGATGTGAGGTTCATGAGGACTACTACTTGAATTATATGTATTTTCCCCTCTTTTGCAACTATAGGGCATGCGAACATTCTCACAATGTACTTACATCATGGTCATGTATCCATACAAATATCTCTATTATGAATTCTTCCCATGTTATATATTTAAAGCTTCGGCACCGTTAAGTTTGTTTCTCTTTGAGGTTTCAGAAACATGTTAGTTAATCGAGTACTATGGCATGCATGCAAATCATGTTGAGTAATTAGTACACATTGGTTGCAACTTGTCACTAAATCAAATTTCTGTCATATCGATTGGCCGATATTGTTGGGTTTACCTAGCACCTCACATGGGTTTGTAATGCATCAATCATGCTACAATTTAAGTTTTAAAGGTGCTAAGCAAACTAACCTAAGATCAAAACTAGAAATATAAAGTAACAAATAAAGTAATATCACATACTACAAGTAATATAACATTAAGTAAAGAGAATACAACCTTTGTAGTTCTCTTTGCTCGACTCCTTGGCTACTTGAGAATTTGAACGGGCTTGCTAGTGATCTTCCGAGTCCACGATGATCCACCCGGAATCCTATTTTTCCAAGCTCCAAGCTCCACTTGATCGAAAGATGAAGATGAAGCTAACACTCTAATCTAATTGGCTAGACTAATGTAGAATGATGATGTGGTTTGTTTTCTCACTTCAAAACCCTATCTTTATCACTATCTCACTCACTAACAAAGTCAAGAGAGCAAGAGAGAGGAGGAAGAAAATGATGGCAACTCAAGAGCACAAGTTATGATAAACTCTAATAATAAAAATGAGAATAGAAATTATATATAATTTCTACTCTCATCCTTAACCATGGGTTAATAAATATCTAGATATTTACTTTGGAGAAAAGAGAGTCATAGAAAATTAACTCATGGTTAATGCAAGGTTAAGGGTAGAGAATGAAGGATAAATATCAACCATGAATTAATTATATTTTCATTAACTCAAAATAAATATTTAGATAAATACTTCCATGCGAGTCTTGCATTGCCACCATTAGTGTATCAACAACCATGATACACACAAGTGTATGCATGTATGTGTGCATGCACATTAGCATGTGCATCTACATAAACATATGCAAACATGCATGCATACAATAAAGAAACGGGTTTAAATGAAGTGAGCTAAAAGTCAATATTAAATCAACACTTGATTTAACAAACCGGTCATATCACATACAACCCGACCAATAGTAAACGCCCGATTGATATACGGTATCACATACGTGCATTTAATCGGATCCCCGTGCATATCTCATATGCACACCACATCGTTTCGCCTGGGCTAGGAAACTCCTCTGTGGGACTCTAAGACTTGTCAATACGCCGGCAGTGGGTGATGATCATATCAAGCACCCCAAGCCGCAAGAGGTCAGCTAAACATAACGGCCACCCATGTATTGAGCGATCAGAAGAAAACAAGCGAACCTGTCAGAACTCCCGTCGAGCCAACTGGTAACATTACCATACAGTCCGGTCTCTTCGTCAGATATGCTGCATATCAAGTCTAGGGATGGCATCGTCCACCCCAATAACTCAATAAGTCATGCCGATGTATGGCCTATAATCAAACCGAGAAACTACTGATAACACTTTTCAGTAAATCTCAACAGCTCTGGCCAGGGACTTACTGATATAGACAATCGAGCACTGCGCAACATCAACCCCCAATACCGGGAGAGACGAAACCCCTCCTATCACTCATTGCCTCCACATGTCTCGGGACTGTACCCAAAAGCCACCTATTTGCACGACTCAACAGAGCCGTGGTAGGGTGGAAATCAAAGCATAGTGGAAGAACACGTGAGACTCTATGACGATCTCGGATCTACAGACTACCATGTACCAGTGTCACCTGAGAACTACTATCCGACGATAGATATAATACCATATAAGAGTTCTCGGCGAGTCCGTCCAGTGTACTCAGTCTCCACTGAGCACCCGCATACGATTTTGATGTCAAACATCAATGGATATGGGAACATCTATCGCCCATCATATGGGTCTAGTATCATATGCGCTAGTCTACTCTGGAATATCGATAACCCGTCTCGATACACCCACGACTAGGGACATTTCAGGATATGCTTATAAACTACACATGTCCCACTAGTATGATCTACATCATAATCAGAGTAGTCAAGCAAATATCCTGAGAGCTTTATCAACATGTACAAATGAATAAAAGCATGATCAAGTGAACATGTCAGATAAAGAGTAACCAGATAGCATACTATCATGTCGAGCAAGAAAGTCCTCTGTATATATATACATGTATAAATGCATCCACTATCATATAATGGCCTCTAGAGCATACATATACCCAACAGATATATCATATCGAACCCCTTGCAATATGATAAACCCGATATATTTTTGCAGATATATCTGTCAATATGGCAATATCGACCAATAAAAATCAGTCATTTATGGTATAGGAAACACCTACTCGACATGATTCCAATATCCGCCAATATCCAATATTTAAAACCATAGCAACTACTACATTTTTAAAAAGTATTTCTTGTCAAATTGATAATTATATGTATCCCATCTATATTTGACCAAATGCCTTCTCCTTCATAGCTCTCATCTTAGATGTGCGCATCATATGAGATTGAAAATCTCTCCCTCTTTAGTAAAGGAACAAAGACATGAAGCAACAAAAAGGCACCTCAAGGGAAATAAGGCACGCCATAAGGGCACCTCAAAGCTCAAACCTGCCCAATGAAACTATATATCTTCAATATTTTAAGAAATGATGTGTAACCCCACCAGTGACTGGCCTGATAGTCAGTACAAACAGTTGAATTAATCCAGTGTTTAGGAACGCGGCCGCCTAGGCCTAGGCGACCCGGAGTGGCTGATCTTTGCTTTTTGGTGATTAAGCAGTCTAATATTACCATCCCAATATTCGCCTAACTATACTCTTGTTGTTACTTAAAAGGGTCTGCTTTTATGTATTTCGATATACGAGTGTTGTAATAATTTTATCATCCACATTCTAATAGAGCAAGTACTCCTAATAAAGTCTTGTTAAACATGTATTTAAGACTATTATTGGTGTGAGAATTACACTTAAGTTATCTCCAATCGTTGTCACTTGGATTATCATGTATTTAAAAACACTCATCCACTCACTTGCAAGTGAAAAAACAAAAAAAGTATTAAACGAAACTTAGAATTAATGATTAGCATACAATTTACAAAAAAATAGCATAATTTAACAAAGAAACAATGTTGTTGATTTCTGAGCACCCTGACCGTCTAAGCAATGCCTACACGGCCATGCCCAAGGCAGCTCCGATTTGTTTTTCCTCTTTTAAACATTGAATTCATCATATCTATTAGGTATTAACAAAGACTATTCATTGTTTCAGTTGAAATCTTAGCATTCAGAAGTTTAAAGGCCCATCTCCAATAGAACATCCAAACTTCAAAGTATGGACTTTAAGAGCAAGCCTGGTGCATGTTCATCATGTTAGAAGAAAATATCTTGAATGAATACAACTAAAAGCAGCTAAAGTCTTTAAGTAATATCTACACTAGCGTTTTGCACATGCGATGTATGTTTATATTGAAAATTACCAGTGTGATATTTGTAAGAAAAATTAAGTTATAAAAAAATAAATAAATCGTATACATTAGACTTTTTTTATTTTCTAATAATAGTGGGGTGTGTGAGAATAATGAAGAAAAGAGGCCTATGGGGCTTTTTCGTTAGGTGGCGTCAAAAATCTACATCCTCCATGATATTTTGACGATCGGCACCCATCATCATCATCTTTATTATGTAAGATATGGGTACACCAAATTTCATATGATTCCATCACTTTTCCCTGTTGAATTAGCAATGTAAAATGTTCTATTGTCGGTAAACCGTTAATTTTGCACCCACTAAATCAACGGTGAAAAAGTGATGGAATGACATGAAGTTTGGTTTATCCACATCTTACATGATAAAGAAAAGAAGATGATGGGTGCCAGTCGTCGGAAAACATCATGGAGGGTGTAATTTTTAGACGCCATAAGAGGAAATTCCCTCCTATGGCACATCTCTCTCTCTCTTTCTATATATATATATATATATATATATATATATATATATATATATATATATAAGGAATCAAAATGTTATAAGTATAGAGTACTAATAAAAAGGTTTATTTTTTTCTTAGTTTAGATGCAGGTCTTTTATTGAGTGAGTAGGAAAATGGGTTTGATAATGTGAGTGTGTGTGTGTGAGAGAGAGAGAGGATGAGTTGGGTGTTCTTTTGACTTTTCCTAGGAAGGTGTGAGAGAGATGAGTTGGATGTTCTTATGTCTTTTCCCTTTAGATGATATAGACAGCCTTACGGTGAAGCATGGAGCAATGGATTTTTCTCCTTTTTTTTTTGCAAAATGGTGTAATAATGACATCACCACCAAAAAAGTTCGAGTTATAATAGTAAAGATGTTCCTATGTTAGAACACCGATTACATGCTTCAAGTAGCATTACCATCATCCTGTTACCAAACTGGTGAAAAGTATGCACTTTTCAGTAAGTAATGAATGTAAATGTTAATTAGAAAATAGCATGACATAACTTGCAAGATATAGAAATGTGCATTGGCTGTTGTGGTTTGATTATTACCCATCAGTTAAGTTTTGGGTGAAGGGGTTCCCAACATAATATCAAAGTTGCCCCTTCAAATTAAGCCACAATTAGGTAAGTTGTACACGACCGTATCAGTAACAAAAAAGGGTCCTTATACATTCCTCAGATTTTAAGAGCTTTAATGCAGTTACCATACTGGGGCATACAGCTTTATAAAACCTAAGCGCACTGTAAAGCTGCAGCATGCCTGGCCTTGTTGCCGTTTACACTTTAAATGAAGTAAGAAAAATGCTTGATGCTTAAACTCAAGGGTGTTCCTACCTAAGGAAATTGAGAAATCACACTTCTCAATCATGCAAGCTTTCTGCCATTGCCTTCATAAATTCCACAGTAATGTCCACATGTTTTTTTTTATAAAAAAAAAGCTCATAGGGGCACTTATGCTTCATATGCGATAAACCTAGAATATGGTACTAGAAATTAGGGTCTTAAGGGTCTAGATTAAGTTCTGCACAAATCATTTTGTCAAAGGAACCACTGACCCAACATAACTCATAAAAATAATAGCAAATGCAATATTAAACGGCCCCGTATGGCGCATTAACTAATAGGCAATAAAAAAAACAACTCTTCATGAAAGAAAACTCAAATAAATCTAAACTAGATGCTAACCAAAGAGCTAAGAACTTGTTGGTTGCAACAAACAGAATAAGAAACAGTCGTTCGGCCAAAACTACATCCTTCAAGTCAAGCTAAGAAGAGACTCAAATTTGCTGTAAGCTATCTGCATATACTAAAAAATTCAAAGGGCTCTTACAAACATTTGCATTACTCATTACAATGTCATTCAGTTTTGATAGGTAAAACGATCCAACGAAAACCCAAAAAGGAATCATTAACATCCAAGTACTCATACAAACATTTAAGCAACAAATAGTAATACCAAATTTATCAGCTGATTCCAAAGCAAAATCATACCTTGGTACCGAAGGGACCAACGGGCGCATCCATGTCGAACCGCTTCTTCCCCTAAAAAAAATCAACCGATCATTATCAGATCAATCAAATCCAAAACGATAAATAAAGCCAAACACATCAAAATACAAAGAAACGGAACCTCGAGCTCGGCCTCGAGCTCCTCGCGCTCGAGTCCGGTAGCGATCGGCATCACATCCTCCACCTTCTTCTTCAGCGCACCCGAATCTGATCCCAAAAAAAAAAAACAAATTCATCAAAAACGCATCAGATCGAACCCGATCCAATCGAATCGAGCTTCCAACAACCAAAATCTCACCGGAATCAGAGGAGAAGAGCCGATTCGACGACGCAAGGACGCGGTGCCCTAGGGTTTCGCCGTCAGGGCGAGGGCGGAGCTTGCGAAGGGATCTGGATCGCCATGGCGCTAGGGTTTGGAGGTGGCTCGACGCTCGCCGCCACATCGCCGCCGCCGCCGTGATAGTTCTCAGATCGCCGCCTCCGCCGCCGCCTTGGAATTTTCTTTCGATTGAATTCGCTTGACCCTCTCTCCCTCTCTCTCTCTCTCAAGAATAGGACCCAGCTCTGATCGAAACTGTTAGTGAGTGAAAATGGACGAGGGTCGTATTTATAGCTGCATGTGCCTGTGCTGACGTGTCGCTTTGAGATTCGTGCATGGCAGATCCTTCAGGCTCAAGGTCTGGCTCTCAATTGATGTAAAAGAGCCCAGCCATGTTAATTAGGTTTAGGCCTTGCGGTGGCAGTGGCCATACTCACAAATCGGTGACCGGATAGAAAATTCGGATTCGGAGAACTATTCGGAAAAAATCGGTAGGTATTCGGGAAAGATTCGGAAAGTGTTCGGAAAATATTCGGAAAGGATTTCGAGCAAGAAATTAATATATGAGACGCCAGGTTTTGATTTTGTGAATTATTCGCTGTTTTTTGAATTATTCGTGAATAATTCACGAATTATTCGACGCGTTCGGCAACGGTGATTAAATCGGATATTTATTAAATCGGAGGTTTAATCGGCTGATCAAAAATTCACGAATTATTCACGAATGCGCCGAATTATTCGCGAATTACGTGACTATGGTAGTGGCAGGGCAACAAGGTCTCTGAAATCCTAGTTTCGTCTCCGGAAACTGCGGTTTCGCAAAGTTTAGAATCGACATGTTCTTGAAACAAGGTTTCGTTTGAGTACATGTTTGGATGAACTTATTTTTAAACGATTGTTTTTTGAAAAAGGTGAAATAATCACTTATAATGTGATTATGGCAAATAAGTTTTTTGGTGCTTAGATGATTTTATATAAAAATTGATAAAAAGTGATTGCTGAGTGTAAAAGGACCAAAAGTACGTATCATTAATGTCATTTTAAAATTTGGATGAAAAGACGATGGGTGTTATGGTATGTTACTTGGTCAATTTTGCTATTATATAATTATGAAATAGCTTATTGATGCGGGGAAAATACCGTCATTTTTAAGTGGAAACACATAATTCAAGGCAATAACCACTTATCTTCAGAATGCATCCAAACAAGATTATTGATGCGAGACCCATATTAATGGGAAAAATAAGCGATTGTTGACCAAATTATTTTGCATCCAAACAGGCCCTAAATATGGGGTCTAAAAAAAGAGCGGCTTGAAAAATGAGTTTCCTGACATCAAAACATCATGAAACTTTCCGTAAACCGTAACCATGTCAGCAAACGAGGCTTAAGCTTCTTAAGCTTCTTGTAATTTAGAAAATGTTTGGCAGTTTGTTGAAAATATAAAGGCAAAAGAGAAAAAAGACTCGCTGGACAAGACCAAGCAATTTCTCCCATCAAAATTCGGATCTTATTTGCACTTTATAATTTAGAAAAGAAAACATAAATATATCAATTATTAGAATTATTTAATTAGCAAGCACCTGCCCTCCCAAATTAACCCCGCGGCCTTTTTTTTCCCATTTCACACCCTACAAAAATCTTTATTCCGGATTTAAGTTATTTCCAATAATCAATTCTACAAAATAGGTTGTAAAATACCGGAGTCATGACTATCAATTACTGTATGAAATCGTACAAACTGGTCACATGACGTCACCGTCCTCCCCCCAACCCATCATCTAGATCGGTAAAAGATTCATTTTCTTACATTAGATCGTTTGTTGTCTATGCTAAACCTCCTTTCTTCAACCTACGATACTAGCGCCGAGCGACGGCAATTATAAAATTTACAAGGACAATTCTGCAAAATTAAAAAAACATGCACACCTTGAGTCAAATTATGGGTCCTAAATCTTGTGCATTTAACAATTAAAACTGAGAGACTTCCTCAAACTATAAAAACAGAGTCTCCTTCATCTCTCTTCCTCTGTTTCCTTCATTCAATTCATTCAATCCCTACACAAAAATCAATAAGGAGGTAAAATTGAAAAAAAAAATAAGAAGAAGAAGATGCATCGGTCCGGGAGCACGACGAGAGCGTCGGATTTCTACCTGGCTAACCAGGCACGGCCGTCGGCGATGGAGATGGACCAGCTCCCCACCTACGACCCGCAGTCGGACACCTCGAAGAAAGAGGCCATGAAGCTGAGGTTTGCGGAGAACATGGTGCACATCATCCCTTTGGTGCTCATCCTCTGCGCCCTCATCCTCTGGCTCTTCTCTCGTCCGGGTATATCTCTCTTTCTTTCATCGTGGCATTTGTCGAACGCTTGATGTCCTTTGGTTGTTTTATCTGTCGTTTTGCTAGATTGGTATTTATAAACATCAAATGAGTCTTCGTCAGAAGAAAACGGAAACACGGAATGCCACCTTTTATGGAATGTGGTAGGTCTTCTTCTGCATGCTTATACGGATCGGAAAACGAAACTCTATAATGTGGAGTGCTTTCGGATCATTTGTATATGTGTGTATATGTATGTATGATATGCTTATATGTATTATCTACATATATTTATAATAATACACATATACATACCATTTAATTTCTTTTGCTATCTATATTTAAATTTTTGGATAAAAATGAATATTTTTAGCGTTATATAATGAAACGCAAATCCTACTTTATGCCTGTTCAGCTAAAGCACTAAATGGGTTTCGACCTTGATTGATAAATCTTGAACGCTAGTGTTCCTCGATTAAGAACGATCGTTTCAAATCGCATATCACTAATGGTTGAGTGATTTATGGCAATAGAGGTGTCAATAATATAGTGAAGAAAAAGGTGTTGGATGTTGTTTGAACCCATGCTCATATTTTGAATCGTTGAAGGTGTTGGTTAATGCATCAAATAAAAATCTTAAAAAGAAAATCATGTGTTGTTCATGTTTAGCTCGTTCATGTATCATATAATTTTAGGTTGATAGAAATTCAAGCTCAAAGTTCTACTATAGACAATCTCTACAAATTTTCGCCCTTCGAGAATTAACTTTCTTTCCCTTCGAGGTCACTTTATTTATGAAAGGAAAAGAAACCTTCTGTGTCGTGCGTGTGCGTGTTTGTCGTTAAATGATGAAGACATGCGGATCTTATAAGTGTGATTAGAATTACATTTCAGCCAAATTTGGATTATATCGGACTTATAACACATTACATATTTTTCGATTTAGGACTTGTCATATGAACACCAATCTTGGATCTAAATATATGCCTAATTACCCTCATGAATTAAACTACGAATAGAACTTTTTTTAACTGAACAATGCTGCTAACAGTACCATGTAGCCGTGAAGGTATATTGTTATTCCCGTAATGTTACGGGTAATCGAATTTCTGATAATCTTTTTCCGCCCTGTTTCATGATGTATGATGATCTTCTGCAGGCTGGATCTTCTAACTGCATTCTAGAAACAAAGATCTATGCAACTCAAGGATTATATCAACCTTATAGATGATATTTGTTAGATGTTTTCACTTTCAAATAATATCCGATCCGAGGAAATTTTTTGCAAGGGCTTTGATTTTTTTTAATGATATTTTGATACCCGAAAAAAAAAGAATCGATATTTGTAATGTAATTGTGATATCAGTCTATCAAATCATGGAATTATTTCCCGAATTCACGCAATTTCCCATTCTTTAAATCATTACAGAGATTGATGTGATGAACAAGGAGGATTCGATAATTGCGAGAGTGAAGAACATGACGCTCGATGGATATAGTAATTGGAACGGCTCGTCGATGGTTACGGGTATGGACGACTTGGATCCAGTTGATTCGATCGAAATGGAGGAGCCCGCGGGAAAGAGTTAGGCAACAAAGATCCTGAATAAGAAGAGAGTGTTGAACCAAGAGTTCCTTTGTTTTTGCTCATACAATTTCTTTTATAACTTTTCCATTTAGGATTAACATTTTGTAGATTTTGAAAATCTTTTTTAGATATCTGAGAATAAACCGATCGATTTCATTATGTAATTTCTGTCCGAAAATACATTCAGAGGTTTACAGTAGGATTTATGAATGTTTTGCGTGTTTGATATATTTGAATATATATCTTTAACATGTACTATGTTCCTTTCCCGTTATGCGGATATGACTCTCCAAAAATGATTTGTTCAAAGTTCAAACTAATTTTACAATTTGTTGGGCATGGGGTGTGGGAGAGGGGTCGACTGAAAGCAATGATGGCAACGATAATGGTCGCAGCGACAACATTTACCACAGTGACAGTAGAGACGAAGGCGGCGAGGATGGTGGTGGCAACAGCAGAAGAGAAAGAAATGGAAAGATAGAAAGCGTAATGGAGTTAGGTTTTTGTCAAAAAAAACTTTTGGAAGCCATGTCCATGGATTACGATCGGATGTCAGCTATTCTTGTTTAGCTATCTTCGATACCTTTGAGGTTGCATTTTTCAAAGGTTGTGGAGCGCATGGGGTAATGCTTTCCTCTTCAAAATGAAAGATCGGCTCTTCCGGTCATAATAGTCTAACCTCCATAAAAAACAATAAAAAATCAAAAAAAATCGATAAAAGATCGCTCGACAGTTGGTTTCATGATGTTGATACTTGTCACGCCGTACAACCATGCGTCACATTCACCCACATCAAAAACTAAGGATGTAAACGAGTCGGATAACAAATATAAGTGTCCTAGACGGATACGAATTATTGTCGGAAATGAAAATTGCTAGCTGTATTTGGTAAACAAAAAACATACAAACATAACTATTTCTTATAGCAGATATAAATGTGACCTTTCAAGTATCCGACAGCTGTTGGGTGGATGCAAATACAAATAAAGATTATACGAATGCGGGTAATCATCAAAATTGAAATTTATTGTTCTTCTTCGATAAAAATTGAATACAGATGAGTCAGCCTGCATTATCTGCATCTACTTACATACATCCCTATGTAAAACCCATTAAGGAATCCAACCCATTAAATACCCAATAACCCGTTAAGGAACACAACCCATCAAATGCCCAATAAACCGTTAACAACGCCTCCCCATTACCAATCCCCAGCTCTATATCAAAACAAATTGGGGGAAAAACTTAAATTAAAAAACTGAACCAATCCTCCTATCTCCGCCGCCGCCGCCGCCGCCGCCCACCGTCGCCTCCGCACGATTGTCCGCCGCCGCCCACCGTCGCCGCACTTTCAGGTACAAGATCGACTGATTCAACTTCAACCGTTGTGATTTTTGGGCGTTTTGTGAAATTATCCAAGAAATTAGACCCGAACCCTAATTTGGAATGAACTTCTTTTTCCCCCTGATTTGAGATTGCAAAAGGCTATTTTTTCTTATGTTAATATGAGATTGCTATTGCATGACTTGATGCTACAATCAATCATTATGGTTGAATCTCGAATTTCAGTCTCAGATTAGTAGTAACAATCGGTAGAGTGTTGTTGATGAGGCGAAGAGATGCTGGAATCAACTCGTTTCAATACAATTGAATTTCAAGTTTCCCCTTTTATCTCAGTAAAGAGATTGTGATAATGCTCGATATTGGCGATCTCCAAGACCAAGACACGTGGCGACATGTCCCAAGGCTCAGAAGAAAGGGCCCACAGGGGCCGACTAGACCACCCGGTGTCCGACCTGCAGGCACAAACTGGCCCACCGCGGGGCCTCCCGCGAATATGCCTCCTCGGCCACTCAGCTCGCACCGAGCTGCTACAAGACTAAGACTCCTCGGCCTCCTCGAGCCCCCTGCCGAGGCCGTCTTCCTCAGTCCTCCGACCAACTCCACCACTCACAGGCGTAACCGCCGTTCCGCAAATCTCGCAATGCGCGGATTCTCTGCCAGCAGCATCCCACGTTCCACGCCATCGCGATCCCCATTAATGGGCGATCCGCTATTTACGCGGGCGTGACGTCGGGAACGTAACTGCTGGCGAGATTCTCACGCCTGCTGCTGCATGCCCCCACCGTTATATAAACCCCCATCACAGAGGGGTCAAGTAAACCATTCTTTACACTTACGCCATTACTCTGCTCGGATCTTGTCACTAACTTGAGCGTCGGAGGGTCCTCAGTGGTACCAAACCATCCCGGAACTTCTTTGCAGGTACACGGCGACAGCCTTCTCATCCCACCTTCTCCTCTCAAAACCCATTGAGACCCCACATGCAACGAAGGATAATCAGTTAAGTTCATCTCGAGATCAACGGAAGACAACATCTGACGGAGGCCCTAAAAAGAGCTCCATCAGTTGGCGCCGTCTGTGGAAAACAATAACTCTACAAAATACAAAGTTGGCCTTCCGATCTCCGCCCGCATGGCAACCGACTCCCCTAAGGATCCAAACGTCCGCTACCGCCTCCCTCGCAACGGGGACGCAGGCGGACCCTCGCCCGAGGTCGTTGGTCTCCCCGCAGGCTGCCACCCCACAGGTTCCGGCGGCCGCCCGACCAAAAGAGCTAGGGGCCGGGAGCCCATCACCTTTGGCGACGAGGATCTCCACGGCATATCTGTGCCCC
This sequence comes from Agapanthus africanus, assembly GCA_030015575.1. Taxonomy (NCBI): domain Eukaryota; kingdom Viridiplantae; phylum Streptophyta; class Magnoliopsida; order Asparagales; family Amaryllidaceae; genus Agapanthus; species Agapanthus africanus. The sequence goes on from JASDDO010000012.1 coordinate 513,590,762, forward strand.
ATAGCGACCCACTGGTGATCATAGCGCGGATTCACCGATACGAGGTCCACCGAATACTCATCGATTCAGGCAGCTCGGCGGACATCCTCTTCCACGACTGCTTTCTGCGGATGGGGCTGGCCCCAGCGGACTTGAGGCCAACCTCCCATGTCCTCTCGGGATTCACCAACTACTCCGTCCTGGCGCAAGGGGTGGTCACCGTGCAGTTCACGATCGGGGAGCCCGGCCATACGCACACGCTGCCGGTAGACTTCATTGTGGCTAGGTTCCCCTCGGCATACAACGTCCTCCTCGGCCGGCCGACTCTGAACTCCCTCCAGATCCAGATCCAGATCTCGACGTACCATCTAGTGATAAAATTCCCCCTCGACCAAGGTGGGGTGGGCCGGGCCTACGGGAGCCAACGGGTCGCGGAGGTAGGTCTGGCAGAGGTATCTTCTCCCGAGCAGCACGCTGATAGCGCCGATGCATGCGACGACATGGAGGGTCCCTAGACACCCGGGACGAGCGGAAGGAGGTTTGTGGGGGCACCGGCCGAGATGCCCTTAGCGGAAGGAGACCCAGGGAAGACCGTCCAGGTCGGGTCACTCCTGACGGGAACCCAGCGGGATGACCTGACCGAGTTCTTCCGGAGCAATTCCGACGTCTTCGCCTGGGCCCCAGCCGACATGCCTGGGATCGACCCTAAAATCATCTCCCACAAGTTCGGGGTTGATCTTGCGGCCCGACCCGTCAGGCAGAAGAAGAGAAGCTTCGCCCCGGTCAAACAAAAGGCCATCGAGGAAGAAGTTGACCGACTCCTCACCGCCAACTTCATCAGGAACATGCCCTACTCGGAGTGGCTGGCCAACGTGGTCCTGGTCAAGAAATCGAGTGGGAAGCGGCGTATGTGCGTCGACTTCACCGACCTCAACAAGGCCTGCCCCAAGGACAACTTCCCGCTCCCCCGCATAGATCAGCTCGTCGACAGCTCGACCGGGCACGAGCTCCTGAGCTTCATGGACGCTTTCTCTGGCTACAACCAAATCCGCATGAACCCTGACGACGAAGACATGACAGCATTCACGACGGACCGGGGGGTGTGCTGTTACAGGGTGATGCCATTCGGCCTCAAGAATGCCGGGGCCACATACCAGAGGTTGGTCAACCGCATGTTCAAGCCGCAGATCGGTAGAAACATGGAGGTCTACGTCGACGACATGCTCGTCAAGTCCGTCTCGTCGGCCGACCATGTCAAGGACCTGGGCGAGGCGTTCAAGGTGCTCCGCAACTTCAACATGAAGCTGAACCCCGCCAAGTGCGCGTTCGGAGTTACCGGAGGGAAATTCCTCGGGTTCATGGTCACTCACCGCGGGATTGAAGCTAACCCGGAGAAGATCGATGCCATCCTGAACATGACTGCATCCCGGACCAACGTCGAAATCATGCGGCTCATAGGGAGGATCGCCACTCTGAGCCGTTTCATGTCCAGGTCGGGGGAGAAGTACCTCCCGTTCTTCAAGGCGCTGAGGAAAATCCCAAGGTTTGAGTGGTCGGAAGATTACCAAGCCGCCTTTGACCAACTGAAGAGGCACCTCGCGACGCCACCCCTACTCACCCGGCCCGTGGAAAGGGACGAGCCGTCATTGTACCTGGCAGTATCCGACCAAGCAGCAGGGTCGGTGCTCGTCGGAGAGGCCGAGGGGGTGCAGATGCCAGTATATTATGTGAGCCATGTATTCAAAGACGCGGAGACGAGATACCCCGCCATAGAGAAGATCATCCTGGCCCTCGTAGTAACCTCACGGATGTTGCGGCACTACTTCCAAGCACACACCATCATCGTCCTCACTGAGCGCCCCTTGGGGGCTATTCTGGCATCGCCAGAATCCTTTGGCCGCCTAGAGAAATGTAGATGGGAGCTGTCTCAATTCGACATAAGGTATCGCCCGAGGCAAGCCATCAAGGAGCAGGACCTGGCCGATTTCGTCGTCGAATGCACCATCCCCAGCAGGAAGCTGGATCCCGCGCCGTCCCTCGCAGACCCGCATCCCGACCAGGAAGGCTGTCACGCCCCGCTTCCCAGTGTACGGCGAAGTGAACGCGACAAGGTCCGCTACGTATGTACTCAGAAGTACATACGCTAAACGTAGCTAAGCAATATAAAGTAAATCACAAGAGACGAATAATATAGAATTAACAGCAACTTTTATTAATAACATTCTTTGTACAATGCATGAAAAGAAAATACAACTGGAATGAAAAGCAATGCCTAAACAGTGGCATAACAGAAAATGAAAATACTAGAAAGAACAAGGTACAATTATCTAGAGCTCTGGGTCTTCCTGGAACTGCTCCAAATCTTCACCGGTGGGCTCAATCTCAGCTTGGTCCAACGCACCTGACGACATTCAAAGAAGAAAGAAATAAAATGTCGTCAGCGAACAGGTCGCTCGGTAAGTCCCAAAGAAAAGAAGAATGAGAATGACAGAGTAACAATATTTTCTAAAGTATTATATTGTTGAATATTATGGAACATTGGTTAACGCTGTTGTTTGTAGCTTGGTACAGAAGGATGCCAGTGTATACGAGGGGATCTCTATATGCTAGAGATCAGGGCAAAAGGAAGGTAAAAGAAACCGTTATGCCACGGTACAACAGCAATAGGATTCAGGTTAGGTGTCTTAATCTGACCACGTCGTGCCACCTTTAACACCTTCCGTACCAATCTATCCCTTAAACCCCGTAGTGTTTTAACAGTATTGTAGTATTGGAATATGTAAGTTGGGTGACTGACCAAAACCATGATATCAGTAAACATGTTGCAACTGTATGATCAGGTAAATGGAATATCAGGATAATGGATGAATATTCATGGTTTGATTCAGTCAAAATGAATATATTGTTAACTGGATTCATGGATTCATGTATTCAAATTGTATTGGAATATAAAAGAATATAGATTGACTTGAATCATATTCAAGTCAGAAATAGTCAAACTCTAACCCGAGTCAGACTAAAAGAAGATAATTTGAAGCTCAATAATAGCTAGGGGCCTTATGGTAATTTGTAAAACTTGAGGGGGTTTTATGTAAAAGTACTTTTGCATAGTTTTCAAAATACACCTCAAGTATTTAATAATCGTCTTTATTGTTATAATGAATGTGAATTTTATTTGTGTTATTCTAGTGAATATATCCTAATAAAAGTATTAATTGTTTTATCTGAAATTCATGGTATTTTAGTGAAACTTTTAATCTTGTAATTTTTTTAGGAAAATGTGGAAATTTCATATTATAATAAAATAGGTGTTTAAATGATAATTATAGATATATTAACACATGAATAATTTTTAAATGAATATTTTATTTTCAAAAATCTCATTTTCCTTAAATATCGTATTTTAAACCTTTCGAGGCCGAATGCTCCTTGCGGATGTCTGAATCTCGCACTACTAGCCTGCGGGTGCACGATGAACCGTACTATCCCTAACAGGTTCCCCAAAAGTGGGTTGTAGCGGCGCTTTGCTTAGGTTTAATAAATACTTTTCATTTGGGAAAACGGTTTTATAAATATGGGGTATTTATTTGCAAAAAGTATAGTTTTCCGTATTTTAGTTGTTAGGGTTTCCTAAGCCAACTAGCCTACTTCTAAGGTCTAAACGATAAGTCATTAGAAGCCTCAAATCGCCTCTTCACCGCCAATTGTGGCCAGATAAGTACAAGTGAGGAGGGAGGGATCCGCTCACGAATCGTGAGACGGGCCTTTTAAAGTTACCCAAACTCACTTGCCTAGCCTAGACACCACAAAGTCAGTTTAGATAAACGATCGATGTCCATGACCAATCGTGCTTTCATTTTATAAAAGATTTTATTTAGAAATGTTTACAACTGAAAGCTTTCAAGAAAAGATTATAAAGAATATGGTATTTTAGTGAAAAGTCCTGTAATTTCGTATTCTGTATTTTTGATATTTATCAATTAGGGTTATATTGAGTGTGTGTAGGGGTAGGTCATTACCCCGTGACTTATATTAAGTTTTGGTGAAGTTTAAAGGTAAAACATGGTATGTTAAACTTAAAGGTATTATAGCGCAAGAATACGGTATTCGAAAACGTTATCATTTTATGTGTGAAATTTCATTCAAAGTGATTTCTACAAGTTTAGTGATCAAGATAAACCTATTTAGGAGTGAGGGAAATAATTAAACTAAGAAAAATGAACTTCATGGTATTTTTATGAAAAGAGTACGGTTTTGCAAAGAACTTATCATTTCATAAAAGTTTGATTAAATTGGTTTATGGGTAATTAATAGTCAACATGAATATGGGTAGATAGTATGTATTAGGTGACAAGTGGAAATTTATAGAAAAACCAAATCGGAAATCGGTTTGTCCGATTTCCGTCGGGTTCCAAAAAGTCGTATTTTTATACTTATAGAAAAGAGAGATAGAGGGGATGTGACTTACGGTTTGGACAAGCTAAGGAAGCTAATGGACGTGGAGGTTGTCGATTCGTCGAAAACGTCGCGAAGGTTCTGATTCGGTCGCTGGAATTCATCGTCGATTTCGGCAGCGCTTCGCTTCTCGCTCTTCGTACCGAGTTCTTGAGAATTTGGGAGAATGGACTTAGAGTTGTGAGGGGAAAAGGTAGAGGGTAGGGGTCTTTATATAGGGCTAGGCTAGGGTTAGGGTTTGGATTAAAAAATATTTTTAAAAAATGTAAAAATCATTAAAAATTCATTAAATTTTGTCTTAAAAGAGATTTAATTGAAAATTGGTAACAGTACTGGAAAATTGAAGTATGCAGGTGAAGAGTCCAAGTCAACACGAAAAATTTTCGTGTTGACGACTCGGCCGACAGGCCGAGTCCGGCCGGCGGCGCCGGCCGATTCGGCCGAGTCATGGCCGAGTCGGGTGTCGATGGGTCGGGCTCGGTCTGGGGGAGGTTTTAGGATACTTTAATTTTTTTAATTCACAATAAATTGTGAGTTATGGCTGTTTGACCGTTTGAATTCTAAAAAAAAATTAAAACAAAAGGATATAAAAATTATGTGGGGCATGAGATTCGAACTCTGATGGCTTGGTTCAGCAGTGCAAAGTATTACCAATGAGCTACAAGTTTCTTCTTGTAATTATTGTAAGGAATTAGATACTTAAATTGTTTCCAGCAATATCAATACTCCAAGTATACACTATATTTAAAGCAAATTTTTGGTATACAAAATTGGAGTTGTTACAATCTACCCTCCTTACAAAAATTTCGTTCTCGAAATTTACAACTTTTATTTTGAGGACTAGTTTACAAAAAGGTGCGGATATTTTGCACGCATCTCATCCTCCCTTTCCCACGTGGATTCTCCTGGAGTGTCTTTCCTCCACATTATCCGGACCAAATTAACTTCTTTGTTCCGAAGTGTCTTCACTTTCCTATCCAGGATCTCTACAGGTTGTTGCTCACAAGACAAATCGGGCTGTATCGTGAGCTCGGAATGATCAAGTACATGCTGGGGTCACTCATATACCTTCTGAGTTGGGATATGTGGAACATGTTATGCACTCCTTCCAATGATGGTGGGAGCGCTAATCGGTATGCCACTTCTCCGACTCGTTCGAGTATGTCGAACGGTCCAATGTATCTTGGACTCAACTTCCCCCGTCTTCCAAATCTGATCACTCCGCGGTTCGGAGAGATTTTCAGGAATACATGATCTCCTGGCTGGAACTCCAAGTGTCGTCTCTTCGCATCAGCCCAATGTTTCTGTCTATCTTGGGCTATGCGCATTCTCTCCCTGATAGTACGAACCACATCAACGGTTGCTACTATCATCTCTGGTCCAAGGAGTTCTCTATCTCCGATGTCATCCCAACTTAATGGCGATCGACACTTCCTTCCATACAATGCTACAAAAGGTGCCATTCCTATGCTTGCTTGGTAGCTGTTGTTGTACGCAAACTCCACAAGATGCAGGTGATCTTCCCACGATCCTTTGAAGTCGAGCATACATGCTCTGAGCATATCCTCCAAGATCTGAATAGTTCTTTCCGACTGACCATCTGTTTGTGGATGATAAGCCGTACTGAAGTTCAGACTTGTTCCCAAGCTTGCTTGCAGACTTTGCCAAAATTGCGATCGGAACCTGGTGTCACGACCGGAGACAATGCAGACTGGTACTCCATGAAGTCTCACAATTTCCTGTATGAGTTCATGGGTATCAGAGATAGTACAGTATGAAAAGTTTAAATCTTAAATTAGATTATTACCTCCATGTACTTCTTCGCTAATGTCTCAGTTGATTGGCCAACTCGAAATGGGATGAAGTGAGCCGACTTTGTGAGTCGATCCACAATGACCCAAATCGCATCGTTACCCTTTGTGCTGCGAGGAAGAGCAGTTACAAAGTCCATCGTGATATGCTGACACTTCCATTCTGGGATTGGTAACGGTTGAAGCAGTCCAGCTGTCCTGTGATGTTCAGCCTTTACTTGCTGACACACTGAACATTTTGCGACGCTTCTGGCTACTTCACGCTTCATTCCATGCCACCAATAATTCTGACGTAGATCTTTGTACATTTTGGTACCTCTAGGATGTACTGAATAGGGAGAGCTATGAGCTTCTTTCATTAACTCTTCCCGAACAGGACCCTTTGGTACACACAATCTGCTGCCGTATCTCAAAGATCCTTCTTCATGGATGATGAAATCTGTTCTGAGTCCATTCTCTACTTGTTCTCTGATCTTTTGCAACTTAGCATCGCTGGCTTGAGCTGTCTTGATCTGGTTGACAATAGTTGATTGGACTTGTAGATTCATCAAATTTGAAACATCACCTGGCATGACTAGTTCAATCTCTATCTGATGTAGGTCCTGCTGAAGCTTCCACTGGACGGTGAGATTCCTTGCTAATGGTTGGCGACTAAGAGCATCAGGTACTACGTTCACCTTTCCTGGATGATATTGCAAGTTGATGTCAAAGTCCGCCATAAGTTCTAACCATCTTCTCTGCCGCATATTCAACTCCTTCTGAGTAAACACATATTTCAGAGTCTTGTGATCTGTGTAGATGTTCACTCGTTCACCAAGTAAGTAGTGGCGCCAAATTTTGAGAGCAAAGATGACGACTGCCAACTCCAGATCATGCGTCGGATAATTGCGCTCATGAGTCTTCAGTTGTCTTGAAGCATAAGCCACAACCTTACCGTGCTGATGTAGAACACATCCTAGTCCTTTACAGGATGCATCACAATGTACTTCGAATCCTCCAGATTGATCCGGTATGACGAGAATAGGTGCAGCTGTCAGTCTTGACTTGAGTTCTACGAAAACTTGTTCGCATGCTTCTGACCACACAAATTCTTCATCTTTTCGTGTGAGCTTGGTCAGGGGTGTTGCTATCTTCGAAAAACCTTCAATGAATCTTCTGTAATATCCAGCTAATCCCAAGAAACTCCGAATATCCTTCACTGATTTTGGTGTAGGCCATTCGCTGACTGCTGAAACCTTTGCTGGATCTACAGAAATCCCTTCTCCTGATACGATATGTCCAAGAAAACCAACTTGTTTTAGCCAAAACTCGCACTTGCTGTATTTGGCATAAAGCTTATGTTGACGAAGAGTTTCCAGGACAATTCGTAGATGTTCCGCATGTTCTTTCCGATTCTTAGAATATACCAGAATGTCGTCGATGAAGATGACAACAAACCTGTCTAAATACTCCCGGAAAACTTGGTTCATAAGATTCATGAAGATTGCTGGTGCATTGGTCACTCCAAATGGCATTACTAAAAATTCGTAGTGTCCATAGCGAGTTCTGAAAGCTGTTTTGTGAATATCAGCTTCCTTGACCTTCACTTGATGATAACCTGAACGAAGATCTAGTTTAGAGAAGACACAAGGTCCACTTAGCTGATCGAATAAATCGTCGATACGTGGGAGTGGATACTCGTTCTTTATAGTAACTTCGTTCAAGGCCCTGTAATCGATGCACATCCTGTATGAACCTTCCTTCTTCTTCACCAAAAGTACAGGTGCTCCCCAACTTGAAGTGCTGGGACGAATCCATCATTTCGCCAGTAATTCGTCCAGCTGTGTTCGTACTTCCTTCAAACCTTCCGGACTTAGTCTATACGGTGCTTTGATCACTGGTTGTGCTCCTGGTACTAAGTCAATACTGAATTCAAGAGCTTGATCGGGAGGCAAACCTGATATATCGTCAGGGCATACATCGTCGAACTCTCGAACTACTTCCGGTCTTGATTCTTCCTCTGCCTGAGCTGCTGCAACTACTGCTTCCCTTGGCTTTGCTTTGTAAGTACTTGGCTCCATTGTACGATCTCCACTCTTGAAATAGAAAACCGGATGATCTGGAATCTCGAATACTACCCTCCTTTGACGACAGTCGATGGTAGCATAAAAGGTTCCAAGCCAGTCCATTCCTAGAACCACATCGAAGTTTGGTATGTCCTGTACCTTGAAGTCAGCGTAAAACTCTCGACTGCAGACGATGACTGGACACATGTTGTATCCTATAGTTGCCTTTAGAACACCATTTCCGGAACTGACGTTCCAGCTGGATACAAGCGGTGAGACTGGAATCGTATGGGTTCGGACAAACCGTTGCGACATAAAGCAGTGGGATGCTCCAGTATCAAACAGTGCAAGTGCAGGTAGTGAAGCTACTAGGATTGTACCTAAGGTATTAGGGATAGGTTTTAGGTATAGGGATAGTGTGTAGGTAAACAAAACTAAAAGATAAGTTTGAGAAGGAAAATTTACCAGTAATGACTTGGCCAGTGGCCTCAGCTTCTTCCACAGAAATCATGAAAGCCTGGCGCTTCGGCACATTCCTCCTGGCCTGAGGAGCATTCCTCTGAACGTTCCTTTGAGCTTGATGGAACTGTCGAGGAGGTGGTGCAGCTTGTGGTCCCCTAGGTGGTTCAGGCAGTGCAAGTCTGGTAGCAGGTGCCTAAAGAGCTGGTCGTTGCTGATAAGTATTTGCTGGCCTGGGTGCAGCAACAGGGTTCTGCCTTTGAGGACAAGATCCAATATCATGAGTGGTTGAACCGCAGACTAAACAGAGGCGGTTGGCTCGACGGCAGTCCTTCATCATATGTCCAGTTCTCTTGCAGTAAGTGCAGAAGGCTGGGCTAGGACGATTAGTTGGTACTCCGGGTCGCCTCGGCACAAAAGATGGTCTGGACGTGGCTCCACCTGCCATCTGGTTGGCAGGGCGTTTGACTCCAGCAGACTGAGGTCCGCCCCTCTCTTTTATTACTGCCTCATAACTGCGGGCAGCTTCTAGTGCATCCTCATGAGTCAAAAACTTTCCTGTGGCTAGAGCAGCTTTAATCTCTGTATCCAAACCTTGCTGGAAGCGACGAGCTCTGATATCGTCCGTCGGTATCAGGTGTGCCGCGAATCTGTTTAAAGATTGTGTTAGCTGTGTAGTATGTGATAATTAAAAATTGAACTATTGTGACATATCTTACCGGCTCAACATAGTGAACTCGGCATCGTACTCATCTACTGATTTCTCCCACATTGATCCTTGCTGTAGATGAATAAACTGCTGCTCCATAGCGAACCTGGTGTAAGTCTACGCTAGCGCCCCGGCCGTCTACAGACGCCAAAATGCGGAACAAAACTTTTTAACTGGCGCTATCGTATACTTTAACCCGGATCTTCCATTATTGCTAAACTAACAAACTGTAAAAAGTGTAGAATGGTTATACCGAACGATCCGAGTCCTTCGTTCTTCAACCATCATCCCACGCTCCGTTGCGGCTGCTCCGATCTCGTCGATCTCCGATCTTCTCGTCGAGGTGGCACCACATCACCGATTCTTTAAACGGGCTCCCGCCTCTGACTCGAGGCAACTCGATCGTCAAGTTTGCTAAAAGAGACGACCAAGAATGATGTAGAGAATGAGTAGATGACTTTGTCTCACTTCGTCCAAGTCCGTGGACGATCGGTTAATGAAGTTGCCGTAGAAATCGGGTGATGGAATGAAATGAACAGTAAAATTCCATACACCCCGAATACTATCATAATCTTTTCTAGTCAAAATGAAACATCAAGTGAGAGTGAGGAGGAGAGAGAAGGCCGGCCACTTATATATGATGGAGGGAGGTGACCGTAGGAGAGGGGGGTGACCACAAGAAAGCTTCTCACTTAAAAGATCAAGAAGAAAATATCTTAAGGAAAACAAAAGGCTTTAATAACAAAGCATGAGTCATTAAGCATAGTCACCATTTAATAAATGCACCATTAAAGTCAAGATGACTCATTAGCCACTTCATCACTTCTAGAAGCTTCTAGAATGATGACTCACTCATATCTGAAGAAAAGATAAATCCGTCTTTAACCGAATGTTAAAAGACGGCTGATAGAAAACTGGAAACTGGCAACTTCCAAAAGTGATCCTGAAACGACTTTCAGGATGACCCCGAAACTGTATAAATATACCCGCATTTGTATTACGACCGAATACAAATGCAACTGAGACAAAGATATTATACCTACTCAATATAATACTCGGATCCGGCTTAAACCAAAGCCGACCAGTATCATCTGTCCGAAAATCGACACGTGCGTAAACGCACGTGCATTTTCCGAATCCTGCCATAAAACCATACGGCTTCTACAACGTTTCGCCCGAACTTGGGAAACTGTCTGTGGGGGACTCTAATGACTCGTCAGCACCATGGCAGTGGGTTTAACCACAAACCGTCAGCGGCACTAGCAATGCGTAACGGCTGCCCATGGACTGACCTCAAGGGTGGCCGAGGAGCGAACTCAAGGGAGACCGATGAGCGAACTCCTCCGAAAACCCTACTGAGCCTAACAGTGACAATGTATATACAGTCCGGTCCGTTCGTCAATGAGTATCGCATATCTGCCTAGGGGGCTAGTAACGTCAGACCCCCAAGAGCAGTATAAGTCGTGTTGGAGTGAAGCCCAATAACACCCTGAGATACTACTGGAGTACCTACCAGTAAATCTCCTGCCACGGCCGTGGGCTTTGTGTAATGGCTCTCCTAGACACAGCACGATCTCGCCCCCAATACCGGGAGAGACGAATCCCCTGCCGATCCGCTCACGTGCCTCCATATGGCTCGGGACTGTACCCAAAAACTACCTGTTTGCACGACTCCTTTGAGCCGTGGTAGGGTAGAAATCAAAGCACAGTGGGAACTCACACGAGACAAATGACGACCTCAGGTCGATGAACTAACCTGTACACATGTCACCAGGGAACTGCTATCTGACGATAGATATAATACTAACTAGCAGATTCCCGGCGAGTCCTGTCCGGTGTACTCATAACCCAATGAGCACCTGTATACATCTTAGGTGATCCAACTGACACCAGTGGCTTGTGAGACCGGCCACCGCCCCTCGTCGGGGTCTCGACTGTATACACTAGTCTACTCCGGAGTATCGATGCCCTGTCTCGAAACTCCCACGACTAGGGACCACAATTAAGGATATGCATATAAACTACCCAACTCTCACGTATATGATCGCCATCATACTGTTGGTAGTAAAGCAAGATCCTAAGGGCTCTATCAAAGTGTGACATGCAATCAGTCACCTGAACATGTACACGACTGATAAAGGCAAACCAGATAGCATACTATCATCTCGAGTAAGACTGTGCTACCGGGATAGGTCCTCCGCAATCATTGCAATCACGTACCTGCGATCCAATAATTGACTATGAGGGCACTATCTCCAACAATCTCCCACTTGCACTCAAGGCTAATATTGCGATGTCGACTACTCACAGCCCGTGTGAAAACGAACATCCAACTCCTCTACTAATCAGTTTCACAAAGCCCGTTTGTAAAACTATTGTGTTCGAGAAATAGCCTCGGTGAGTGGATCCGCCTAGAAGTTTCTTTCTGTATCTCTCTTAATCTCAAGTTCTCGGAGAAAGCCATCTCCCGAATTGAGTAGTACCTGTCTTAGAATATGTTTGGATATCTGATGGGACCTTAGTTCATAAATGAACTCCATATCCAAACTTCTTAGACTGTATGGATCACTGAACCTAATCAGTATCCGGCACCATGACACCCACAGTATCCTCTTGAACCACCTGTCCATAATACTGTCCCTCGTCAGAGGGAAAACTAAAACTCTGACAATCACTCTGTCATCCATGTCACCTTTGAAGCCTGGAATGATAACCGTCTCCCGAAAGAGGCTGCCGTTATCAAATCCGCAGAACATGTACCAATGTTCTAAAACTGCTTCCTTATGTTTCTCCCGGATTGGATTAATACAAACTTATTGTATCTAGTGCAAAACCAACATTTGGTGTGGTACTTGACATCTCATGATTGACTCAATTGCCTAAGCAAATGATCTGCCAATCATGCACATCCCTCTCCCCTTTAGTCTGTACGACACCTTTAGAGAGGGTGACTCCATCACCTGCAGGTACACCACCATGCTAGGAGTCAACTATTCCAAAAACCATTAGAATATCTGTCAAAGTACCTACATTGGGAAACTACCCAAATCCAGATCTAAAACCATAGATCTAGAAACCATAATGTCTGATATTATATCCATATCCTGTCTGGAGAAACAACTGTGTGACGACCACAGTACAACCGATCGTAGTATAGGAATTTTACTTCCTACTCTGTGTATGTCATCCAGATACCATGACATCACACCCTACTACCTTCTTAACTGATCCATCCCCTATTCTGATTGAAGTCAAACCCATGACTGTCACATCAAAATTAGATGATCTATCTCCGCTATAACTGCTCAAGTCTATAAATAGATATAAGCATCTTGCCCACTATGCTTCCGTTGCTCCCACTGACTACGACAACCCTCCTACCGGGTCTCATAACCTGGAACAACAGTAGTGTCAAGTCTTGGTAGATAAGAACCTCCCTGTCACCGTCCTTGAGGCTACCGAAGTACCTCTCGGGTGTCTGAGGTTACCCATCATATCTGCAGAGTGGCTATTGGACTGTCAAACCTGATTGAATGTATAGGTCCTATTAAACTTTTCCGTAATCGTTCGCGGTTCTGGAATCACTTCCAGTTCTACCATACTCCCACTACTGTTTTCTGAAAAAGATCCAATTTACTAAAACTGTGGCGAGTCAAGAACAATATCACTATTGATCTTCCAAATGGTAGAATATCAACCCTCGTCATAGCCATGGTCAACCCACAAACAGACACTACAGAAACGTGCCCTGAGTTATCCAGAGTCTGGTTTTAAGCATAAGCTGGACAACTCCCCATACCTTAATTTCTTTTAAGGTACGATCCATTCTATATCCAATACATAAACTTTGGCACTTATTTAATTGGAACCATATTCAAATCATGCAGCTGTCTCCAGTGCATATCAACTTAATGGAAAGAGGCTAATCAGCATTACTCAACTTAGGAAACCATCCAATTATGAGTAACCTGAAAGAGAAACACGTTTCTCAAAACCATCACTATCATCTGAATACCAATCACAAGAATCTACATCTTTGATCTCTTTGAAGAATCCCGATACTTGTGATACCTGGTTCTCTACTTTATTCTTATACCCACAACTTCTCAAAACTTAGACCTTGTATTTCTACGAAACACTCGTCTAAATACTAGAGAAGTTATAAGTAAACAGAACATAGTACGAGGACCTACCCCTTTGTCCTGATGGACACTTGGACAACATTCAATACTCTGTATAAGTCCGCTGAGTTAAACAACTCAAAACCTGTGCGTCGTAGGTAGAAAACTGTACCCTGGCGATTTCCTCAAATATCACCAATTTCAACGAATTCCGATATAATGAGGATAATCACCTAATTCCCAATATCTTACTCCCACTCATCATCTGTAAAACCATACAGATATGAGAATGAAACCTGGTAAATACATACCCTTGGAGTAAGTGTCTAGTCAGGAAAACAGTTTTTCCTTTAACAATGCACTGAAACATGAAAATGTTTCGTAGGGGTATCCTGGTATTCATAGCAATGCCTCTTCCATAATCCAATTCATGACTTCAACCGTATATTTTATTGCCGTCTCTCCAAATCCCTTTATTTGTCTTTAGTCGTTACCTTCTGTACACCATCGTTAGGCTAACTGGTTTTCTTCCTTCCCTACCGTTCGGCACCAGCCTATGGTTTGGAAGAAGACTATCCAGTAAGCATAATAGGTGTACCCTCCTAAACCAAGGAGTACTCGCATCTCGAGAGAAGGTGACGATAAAAGACAACTGAATAATACCTTATTCTTTTAAAGGTGAAATAGGAGTGGCGATGAAGTGCGCGGTTTTGGTCGTGAATGATATCAGTCGCAATTTACTTTGCCCTCTTTCTAATCCCTTTATTTTGTCTTTACATATTACCTTCTGCACACCCTACTTAGGCTAATTGGTTTTCTTCATTCCCTACCTTTCGGCACCAGCCTATGGTTTGGAATAAGACTATCCAATAAGCGTAATAGGTGTACTCTCCTAAACCAAGGAGCTCTCGCAACCTGAGAGAAGGTGATAATAAAAGACAACTGAATAAACCAATTCTATTTCTCCTGAACCTGGATCCATCCTCGAAGAAGTCCCTTCGAGTTCGTATATAACTATACGATGGATCTATCCAATGGAAGTGGATATCCGTAGTTATACGGGTGTTCTGAGAAATTCAAAGGGTAAAAGATGGAGTGGCAATGACTTATGCAACTCAGACAATCCAAAAGCCAGTATATTAAGAAGGTTCGGTCAACCTGGTCACTGAGTCATAGTCTAGGGTCGGTCAAAGGTCGCTGCCAAAGAGAGAGAGAGAAAAGAAACACTCTGCGTGCACTCTAACCTAGATCAGAATGGTCATCATTTTATCTAATCCGGAAACCTCCCACTGTCCTGTCAAATTCTCCTCCAAACCTAAAGAAGAATCAATCGGGATCACCCGAAGAGTAAACCAACTCATCAGTGGGAATCGGGATCCAACTCTCATCGCATGATAACGTGATGGAATGCATCCACGTTACTCATACTCCAGATGGTATGCGCATACTTGGCAAGTTTTAGTTTCTTTAGAAACTCCCGATATTGTTTTTGCCCCATGCTCTTATAACCTTGGCGTTAGGTCAAAATGTCATAAGTCACATGCCAAGTTCTACCCATCACTATCTTGTTAATTTGAACCCACCCGCACATGCCCTTGGCGTTAGGTCAAAATGGCAGAACGGCTGTCCCAAACTAACTCATCTATCTATGCAACAATTGAATACCCAGCAGCTACCAAACACTATGCCTTGGCGTTAGGTCAAAATACATAGCTTGAATACTACTGAATACCCAAAAGAAGTGACGGAGGGCTACGGCTGGTTTTTGGCGAAAAAACCTTTAGCGTAGTGAACTTGATATCGCTGAAGGAACCTGATAGCTTTTTAAAATATAGTGGCGAAAACCTTTTGCTAAAGAGGTCACTCCCGGTAAAGGGATCTCGGCTCTTTCCTCGTGGAATGAGGTGCAGGATATTCCACTGAATACCGCTATGCAAAGCAACATGTAATCGACTATAGTAAAGTTATTACTCTGACGCAAACTTCTGTCCAAGGGGTCAGTCCCGGTGAAGGGATATCAGCCCTTGCCCCGTCGAATGAGGTGCGGGATATTCCACTGAATACCGCTATGCATGACAAAAGGAAATGTCTTTGCAACAACACTTTTTAAATTTGTTCCAACAACTCAAACAGGTTTGTTTTACTTTGCATTGATCAGAATCAACGCAGTCCCATCAATCAATCACACCAGAAAAGAACGAAAAATGTACGTATATGCCATCCGCATTCGTCACTGGGTCCCGTCATCACTCGTTAGGTTACTTAACTAACGACAGAGCGGGGACTGGACTAGCGCGGGTGTAAAACATATACAACATCTAATAGTATATAAACCAATATACAATAATCGCTCCAGGCGTGATAATATGCAACATTACATAAAAGTAATAAGCATCACAGAACAATACAGATAATCTGGGATCCCCGAGTTTCACAGAGCCGCTGCTGAAACTCGACGTTCCCCTGTCGTGTGGATAGCCTGTGCAATGAAACCTAGACCCCTACGGGTGCTGCAAGTTACCCGCCAAAACCTGAAGCGAGGCAGTCCCCCACAGCATAGTGAATGGAACACCCGGCACTTCACGGAATCCGGTAAATTGAGCACCCCTCCTTGGGTCAACCTGTACCCCCTACGAGTGCGGCGAATAGTCTGCCAATTCTGAAGTGGGGCCCCTCTGCCTCTCAAAGCCATGAGATGCGGACCCGTTGCTTTCCCGAACCCGGCTATCCGTGCACTCCGTCGCGGGGTAAAACCTAGTACAGTAATGAAAAATAGTACAAAAGGTACATCGACCGCAACCTGGTCGTGCCCCAAAAGAATATTATACAACAGGCAGTGACGGCAGTCCACAAGTTGGACGCTCGCCCCGCAATATCAAATGTACAAATAAACTCAAACAGTACTACCATTGCACACTGCTATCCACCACGACAAATCCGCAACAATACAGCACAACACAGAACATCAACGCGAATGTCACGTTCGCAAACCCGTCTAAAAGAACTATAGCAATCAGACGCGGTTTACCGATCAAATGACATTCCCGGTCGGAGATATAATGTAAGCACTGTAAACTAACATGTTTAAATTTCGATCGACCAAAGACCAAATATCAAAAAGTGGGCCCCACTGCTTACTGGTGAACAGTAACAAAAACTGGGCCAAAACTATATATATCAAAAATCCCAAAATCCAACACAGAACATACTGACCAAATTTGGGAGCACGTGCTCCCCACGTGGCCGCGGATGCGCGGCCAAACCATGGGTTTGGCCGCCCTTCCCCGGCAGCTTGGAGGGATCACGACCCCAAATTTTGTCGTGGCTCTTAAAAATGCCTGCACAGATTTTTAAGACATCCAGAAATGAATTTTGAAGCCATTTAAAATTAACAGAAACTGTCGGGCTTGAATTTTGGATTTTTCGATTTCCGGTCGGATCGATGTTTTAAACGCGTTAGCACAAATTAGTATAGCAAAATGGTTAGGCTCTGATACCACTGTAAGTCTACGCTAGCGCCCCGGCCGTCTACAGACGCCAAAATGCGGAACAAAACTTTTTAACTGGCGCTATCGTATACTTTAACCCGGATCTTCCATTATTGCTAAACTAACAAACTGTAAAAAGTGTAGAATGGTTATACCGAACGATCCGAGTCCTTCGTTCTTCAACCATCATCCCACGCTCCGTTGCGGCTGCTCCGATCTCGTCGATCTCCGATCTTCTCGTCGAGGTGGCACCACATCACCGATTCTTTAAACGGGCTCCCGCCTCTGACTCGAGGCAACTCGATCGTCAAGTTTGCTAAAAGAGACGACCAAGAATGATGTAGAGAATGAGTAGATGACTTTGTCTCACTTCGTCCAAGTCCGTGGACGATCGGTTAATGAAGTTGCCGTAGAAATCGGGTGATGGAATGAAATGAACTGTAAAATTCCATACACCCCGAATACTATCATAATCTTTTCTAGTCAAAATGAAACATCAAGTGAGAGTGAGGAGGAGAGAGAAGGCCGGCCACTTATATATGATGGAGGGAGGTGACCGTAGGAGAGGGGGGTGACCACAAGAAAGCTTCTCACTTAAAAGATCAAGAAGAAAATATCTTAAGGAAAACAAAAGGCTTTAATAACAAAGCATGAGTCATTAAGCATAGTCACCATTTAATAAATGCACCATTAAAGTCAAGATGACTCATTAGCCACTTCATCACTTCTAGAAGCTTCTAGAATGATGACTCACTCATATCTGAAGAAAAGATAAATCCGTCTTTAACCGAATGTTAAAAGACGGCTGATAGAAAACTGGAAACTGGCAACTTCCAAAAGTGATCCTGAAACGACTTTCAGGATAACCCCGAAACTGTATAAATATACCCGCATTTGTATTACGACCGAATACAAATGCAACTGAGACAAAGATATTATACCTACTCAATATAATACTCGGATCTGGCTTAAACCAAAGCCGACCAGTATCATCTGTCCGAAAATCGACACGTGCGTAAACGCACGTGCATTTTCCGAACCCTGCCATAAAACCATACGGCCTCTACAACGTTTCGCCCGAACTTGGGAAACTGTCTGTGGGGGATTCTAATGACTCGTCAGCACCATGGCAGTGGGTTTAACCACAAACCGTCAGCGGCACTAGCAATGCGTAACGGCTGCCCATGGACTGACCTCAAGGGTGGCCGAGGAGCGAACTCAAGGGAGACCGATGAGCGAACTCCTCCGAAAACCCTACTGAGTCTAACAGTGACAATGTATATACAGTCCGGTCCGTTCGTCAATGAGTATCGCATATCTGCCTAGGGGGCTAGTAACGTCAGACCCCCAAGAGCAGTATAAGTCGTGTCGGAGTGAAGCCCAATAACACCCTGAGATACTACTGGAGTACCTACCAGTAAATCTCCTGCCACGGCCGTGGGCTTTGTGTAATGGCTCTCCTAGACACAGCACGATCTCGCCCCCAATACCGGGAGAGACGAATCCCCTGCCGATCCGCTCACGTGCCTCCATATGGCTCGGGACTGTACCCAAAAACTACCTGTTTGCACGACTCCTTTGAGCCGTGGTAGGGTAGAAATCAAAGCACAGTGGGAACTCACACGAGACAAATGACGACCTCAGGTCGATGAACTAACCTGTACACATGTCACCAGGGAACTGCTATCTGACGATAGATATAATACTAACTAGCAGATTCCCGGCGAGTCCTGTCCGGTGTACTCATAACCCAATGAGCACCTGTATATATCTTAGGTGATCCAACTGACACCAGTGGCTTGTGAGACCGGCTACCGCCCCTCGTCGGGGTCTCGACTGTATACACTAGTCTACTCCGGAGTATCGATGCCCTGTCTCGAAACTCCCACGACTAGGGACCACAATTAAGGATATGCATATAAACTACCCAACTCTCACGTATATGATCGCCATCATACTGTTGGTAGTAAAGCAAGATCCTAAGGGCTCTATCAAAGTGTGACATGCAATCAGTCACCTGAACATGTACACGACTGATAAAGGCAAACCAGATAGCATACTATCATCTCGAGTAAGACTGTGCTACCGGGATAGGTCCTCCGCAATCATTGCAATCACGTACCTGCGATCCAATAATTGACTATGAGGGCACTATCTCCAACACCTGGCAGTCACAGGGAAATATTTCGCGTCGAACTTCTCGCGAAATGTTTTCCATTCAATCGGCTGTTCCAGACGGGTTTCTTCCGCCTTCCACCAATTGCGAGATTAACCGTGAGCTGTAGTTTTGCTACACGGACCCAAGCGTTGTCTGGCACTTGAGCTGCTGCCAGATCGTCTTCGATACTTTGTGCCCATTCTTCTGCTTCGAGAGGGCTTCCTTTACCTGAGAATTGCTTTGGGTGCAAGGCTCTGAATTGCTTTATTCCCGATGCATCTGTCTCAGGACGACTCAGAAGTTGTTGTTATCCCTCGAGAAGACTGCGGATCGCCTCAAATAGCATCGTTTGCTCAGTGGGTGGTGCCGGAACAACTGGTGTGAGAGGTAGTGCTGGAGGGGTGTTGTTAACGTTGGTGCTGGTGTTGTTCGGGGAATCCATAACCCTGAAGAAAAATTTGGATTAGGACAGATTCAAATACATGAAATGATAAGATTCAAGGAATAGAGACTTGCAAGATTCAAAGAACATGAATTGTAAAGAATGTTTTAGTTGCTGGTTCTTGTGTTATATTGCTTAGGTTGTTCACGCAGACCAGAACTGCATGACACGGATTCATACAACTCTGACCTGCATGGGCCACCAACAAAACCTGTCACGCCCCGCTTCCCAGTGTACGGCGAAGTGAACGCGACAAGGTCCGCTACGTATGTACTCAGAAGTACATATGCTAAGCATAGCTAAGCAATATAAAGTAAATCACAACAGACGAATAATATAGAATTAACAGCAACTTTTATTAATAACATTCTTTGTACAATGCATGAAAAGAAAATACAACTGGAATGAAAAACAATGCCTAAACAGTGGCATAACAGAAAATGAAAATACTAGAAAGAACAAGGTACAATTATCTAGAGCCCTGGGTCTTCCTGGAACTGCTCCAAATCTTCACCGGTGGGCTCAATCTCAGCTTAGTCCAACGCACCTGACGACATTCAAAGAAGAAAGAAATAAAATGTCGTCAGCGAACAGGTCGCTCGGTAAGTCCCAAAGAAAAGAAGAATGAGAATGACAGAGTAACAATATTTTCTAAAGTATTATATTGTTGAATATTATGGAATATTGGTTAACGCTGTTGTTTGTAGCTTGGTACAGAAGGATGCCAGTGTATACGAGGGGGATCTCTATATGCTAGAGATCAGGGCAAAAGGAAGGTATAAGGAACCGTTATGCCACGGTACAACAGCAATAGGATTCAGGTTAGGTGTCTTAATCTGACCACCTCGTGCCACCTTTAACACCTTCCGTACCAATCTACCCCTTAAACCCCGTAGTGTTTTAACAGTATTGTAGTATTGGAATATGTAAGTTGGGTGACTGACCAAAACCATGATATCAGTAAACATGTTGCAACTGTATAATCAGGTAAATGAAATATCAGGATAATGGATGAATATCTATGGTTTGATTCAGTCAAAATGAATATATTGTTAACTGGATTCATGGATTCATGTATTCAAATTGTATTGGAATATAAAAGAATATAGATTGACTTGAATCATATTCAAGTCAGAAATAGTCAAACTCTAACCCGAGTCAGACTAAAGGAAGATAATTTGAAGCTCGATAATAGCTAGGGGCTTTATGGTAATTTGTAAAACTTGAGGGGGTTTTATGTAAAAGTACTTTTGTATAGTTTTCAAAATACACCTCAAGTATTTAATAATCGTCTTTATTGTTATAATGAATGTGAATTTTATTTGTGTTATTCTAGTGAATATATCCTAATTAAAGTATTAATTGTTTTATCTGAAATTCATGGTATTTTAGTGAAACTTTTAATCTTGTAATTTTTTTAGGAAAATGTGGAAATTTCATATTATAATAAAATAGGTGTTTAAATGATAATTATATATATATTAACACATGAATAATTTTTAAATGAATATTTTATTTTCAAAAATCTTATTTTCCTTAAATATCGTATTTTAAACCTTTCGAGACCGAATGCTCCTTGCGGAGGTCTGAATCTCGCACTACTAGCCCGCGGGTGCACGATGAACCGTACTATCCCTAACAGGTTCCCCAAAAGTGGGTTGTAGAGGCGCTTTGCTTAGGTTTAATAAATACTTTTCATTTGGGAAAACAGTTTTATAAATATGGGGTATTTAATTGCAAAAAGTATAGTTTTCCTTATTTTAGTTGTTAGGGTTTCCTAAGCCAACTAGCCTACTTCTAAGGTCTAAACGATAAGTCATTAGAAGCCTCAAATCGCCTCTTCACCGCCAATTGTGGGCAGGTAAGTACACGTGAGGAGGGAGGGATCCGCTCATGAATCGTGAGACGGGCCTTTTAAAGTTACCCAAGCTCACTTGCCTAGCCTAGACACCACAAAGTCAGTTTAGATAAACGATCGATGTCCATGACCAATCGTGCTTTCATTTTATAAAATATTTTATTTAGAAATGTTTACAACTGAAAGCTTTCAAGAAAAGATTATAAAGAATATGGTATTTTAGTGAAAAGTCCTGTAATTTCGTATTCTGTATTTTTGATATTTATCAATTAGGGTTATATTGAGTGTGTGTAGGGGTAGGTCATTACCCCGTGACTTATATTAAGTTTTGGTGAAGTTTAAAGATAAAACATGGTATGTTAAACTTAAAGGTATTATAGCGCAAGAATACGGTATTCGAAAACGTTATCATTTTATGTGTGAAATTTCATTCAAAGTGATTTCTATAAGTTTAGTGATCAAGATAAACCTATTTAGGAGTGAGGGAAATAATTAAACTAAGAAAATTGAACTTCATGGTATTTTTATGAAAAGAGTACGGGTTTGCAAAGAACTTATCATTTCATGTGAAAAAGTTTGATTATATTGGTTTATGGGTGATTAATAGTCAACATGAATATGGGTAGATAGTATGTATTAGGTGACAAGTGGAAATTTATAGAAAAACCAAATCGGAAATCGGTTTGTCCGATTTCCGTCGGGTTCCAAAAAGTCATATTTTTATACTTATAGAAAAGAGAGATAGAGGGGATGGGACTTACGGTTTGGACAAGCTAAGGAAGCTAATGGACGTGGTGGTTGTCGATTCGTCGAAAACGTCGCGAAGGTTCTGATTCGGTCGTCGGAATTCGTCGTCGATTTCGGCAGCGCTTCGCTTCTCCCTCTTTGTACCGAGTTCTCGAGAATTTGGGAGAGTGGACTTAGAGTTGTGAGGAGAAAAGGTAGAGGGTAGGGGTCTTTATATAGGGCTAGGCTAGGGTTAGGGTTTGGATTAAAAAATATTTTTAAAAAATGTAAAAATCATTAAAAATTCATTAAATTTTGTCTTAAAAGAGATTTAATTGAAAATTGGTAACAGTACTGGTAAATTGAAGTATACAGGTGAAGAGACCAAGTCAACACGAAAATTTTTCGTGTTGACGACTCGGCCGACCGGCCGAGTCCGGCCGGCCGAGTCATGGCCGAGTCGGGTGTCGATGGGTCGGGCTCGGTCTGGGGGAGGTTTTAGGATACTTTAATTTTTTTAATTCGCAATAAATTGTGAATTATGGCTGTTTGACCGTTTGACTTTTTAAAAAAATTAAAACAAAAAGATATAAAAATTATGTGGGGCATGGGATTCGAACTCTGATGGCTTGGTTCAGCAGTGCAAGGTATTACCAATGAGCTACAAGCTTCTTCTTGTAATTATTATAAGGAATTAGATACTTAAATTGTTTCCAGCAACATCAATACTCCAAGTATACACTATATTTAAAGCAAATTTTTGGTATACAAAATTGGAGTTGTTACAAAGGCCGTAGCTCAGCCCCGGAGTGGGTCATCTACGTCGACGGATCTTCCACCGAGGAAGGCTGTGGTGCCGGCCTCATTATCCGGGGCCCGAACGAAGCCGAGATGGAGTATTCCTTGAGGCTCGGTTTCAAAGCATCAAACAACACGGCGGAGTACGAAACCCTCCTAGCCGGACTGCGCATGGCCGTCGGGCTGGGGCTGAAGGTCGTCCGGGTCCGCAGCGACTCGGCCCTGGTCGTCGGCCAAGTAACCGTCCTCTTCGAGGCTCGGGTGCCCCTGATGATGAAATACCTAGATAAGGTGAGGAAGCTCCGAAAAAACTTCGATGAAGTCCAGGTGGAACAAATACCCAGACAAATGAATGCTAGACGCCCTGAGCAAGTTAGCTTCATCATACTCGGCCAGCAACAGGCGCTCAATACTCTTCGAAACCTTGGCCCGACCCAGCGTTGGAGACGAGGCGGCGACGCTCCAAGTGTACGCAACACAGGAGAATGACCCAGATTGGAGGAAGCCCCTCGTGGAATTCCTGAAAGACGGCACGCTTCCGGAAGACAGAGCAGCCGCCCGCTGCCTCCGGGCCAGAGCCACCCACTTCGTCTGGAGCAACAGGAAGCTCTACAAGAAGGCCTTCACTCAGCCTCTGCTCCGGTGTGTTGACCTCCACGAGGCCGACTACGTCCTGTGGGAAATCCATGAAAGGGTGGGCGGCGCACACCAGGGGACTCGAACCTTGACTCAAAAGGCACTACTTCAAGGGTACTATTGGCCCACCATGCACGAAGACGCCCTGAAGCTGGTCAGGAGGTGTAAGAGCTGCCAACTCCATGGCAGTATCCCCCGGGAGCTAACGGCCCTGGTGTCCCCGTGGCCATTCGCCCAATGGGGATTGGATATGATCGGCCAGTTTCCCACAAGGACTGGCGGACATAAGTACGTCCTTGTCGCGGTGGACTATTTCACCAAATGGATCGTGGCCGTTCCCATCAGGAAATCGGACGCCGCCACAACCATCAAGTTCTTCCAAAACAACCTGATTCACCGGTTCGGGATCCCAAGGTGCATCATCACCGACCACGGGACGAACTTCGAGAATGAGAAAGTAAGGGACTTCTGCAAAGAATACCACATCCTCATGAAGTTTGCCGCGGTCGCGCACCCCCAATGTAACGGGCAGGCCGAGGTCGCTAACAGGGACGTCCTCAGGGGCCTCCGAACCCGTCTGGAAGGGAGGCAAGGCAGTTGGGTCGAGGAACTACCCCGGGTCTTATGGGCCCTGCGCACGTCAAAAAAGACTCCTACCTGGGAGACCCCTTTCAGCCTCTGCTACGGGACCGAAGCAATGGTCCCAGCAGAGATCGGGCTACCCAGCCACCGAGTCGAGCACTTTGACGATGAAGCAACACCATGGCACTATGAACCAACCTCGACGTATTGTTGGAGAAAAGGGATCGGGCCCAGATCAGAGCCGCCGCCTACCAATAGCAAACGACCCGGTACTATAACGCTCGGGTAAAGCACCGATCCTTCAAGGCCGGGGACCTAGTCCTGCGGCGGAACGAGTTCATCGACCAAGGCAAACTTCACAAGTTCTCCCCAAAGTGGGAAGGTCCCTTCCTCGTCTTCGAAGTGCTCCCCGGCGGAGCCTACAGCTTGCAAGATGCGGACGGACGGAAGCTACCTCGGCCTTACAACGCGGAGAAGCTCATGCTATACCTATGAAGTCAAAACTAGCAAAGCGCCGTGCCCCGGCTACCGCTCAAAATCTCCCTTTGAAATGATGGTGTATAGCGTTGTCTAAAATTCCTATCCATACGAATAAAGAAACTTTCGAGCCTTCTTTCCCGGTAGGGATCCCTCTGTACAACGAGAAGGGTCTCCCAGAGATGGTCAGGCCCGAGGTTCCCTCTCTCGGCTATCTCCAGCGGGCAGCTTCCCTGCCACGGCGCCAGGAATCAAAATCCCCCTCAGAGGCAGCCGAGCCCGAGGTTCCCTCGCTCGGCTATCCCTCGCGGGCAGCTTCCCTGCCACAACGTCGGGGATCGAAAAGCCCTCCCAGAGGCAGTCGAGGCCCGAGGTTCCCTCGCTCGGCTATCCCCCGCGGGCAGCTTCCCTGCCACAATGCTGGGGATCGAAAAGCCCTCCCAGAGGCAGTCGAGTCCAGAGGTCCCCTCGCTCGGCTATCCCCCGCAGGCAGCTCCCCTGCCACAATGCCGGGGATCAAAAAGCCCTCCCAGAGGCAGTCGAGGCCAGAGGTTCTCTCGCTCGGCTATCTTTCAGGACAAAAGCCTTTGCCAAGAGGCACCGGGCAGTAACCCTGCCCGGCTATCTATGTTTCCACGATGGCCCAAGAACACGCTCCCATTTATTCCGGAATAATCTTTTGAGGATGGACAATTTTACATATTTCTGCGTGCTATATTCAGTCTAGCTCATCCGTTTACCCTTACGAGTAAGCATGTTCAAACTACCTTAGAGTGAGTGATTTTCACACTAGCGGTCTGGGGATCCTTGGTGGGCTTCTTACAGTCTTATAGCTTTCCTCGCGCCAAGGGCCAAAGTCCTCCCAGAGGCGGTCGAGTCCTTGCCCGGCTATCCCCGGATGGTAGCTTCCTACCACAACCGACAGGGATCAAAGTCCTCGCCAAGCGGCACTGGGCAGTAACCCTGCTCGGTCCCCGTCCCGAAGGATCTGAAAGCCCTCCCAGAGGCAGCCGAGCCCGAGGTTCCCTCGCTCAACTATCCACAGCGGGCAGCTTCCCTGCCACACGCCGAGGATCAAAACTCCTCCCCGAAGCGGTCGAGTCCTTGCCTAACCATCGATGGCTGGTAGCTTCCTACCACCGTCCTGAAGGATCAAAGGCCCTCGCAAGAGGCAACCGAGCAGCTACTCTGCTCGTCAAAAACTCCGGCTGGTAGTTTCCTACCCACGACGCCAGAGATCAGATCCTTCAGCAAGCGGCAACCAAACGACGGCCCGGCAGCTGCCCTGTGGCCGTGCTTAAGGATCTGAGACACCCGGAAGGACGGCTGGTTCATCCGAATTTGAACGATCTCCCCATTGACCTAGGGAGTGCACGAGGATACCTCTACGACAGTGCTTGGCACCCTCGCCGGCTGCAAACTCGACAGGAGATCGCCGGACATATGGCCAATCTTACACGGAAACACAACAATACAAACAAGGACATCCTATGAACGTCCTTCACACAAAAAAGAGAAGAGAAAAAACACAAACCGACGAATCAAGGGTTCTTTTTTTTCCTTTCTTTTATTGCCAAAATCAAGATCTTTACAAAGGGTACTTTGGGGCCCCCCAGCCCTACAAACAGCCTGGAGGCTTACTTCGGCCACTTCATCATCGGCGTCACGACCCAAGGCCCTACCACCGAAGACTTTGCCACCAAGGGCGCGCCCGGCTTCCCTCGTCATCCATCGCCGGAGACCTCGTTGCCGCAAGCGGAACCCGAGCTCGGAGTTCACCATCGTCGAACTCGGGAAGCTGTTCCTTCACGGCGTCCAAAGCCTTATTCCACGCAACTGCAGAATACTTCTTGAGCTCGGCGTAAAACTGCTCCGATGCCTTGTACTCGGCCACATCTTTCTTAGCCCGAGCCTCGGCAACCTGGGCCTTCAGCAGTGCTGCCTCAGCATCCCCCCTGCTCGCGTCCCTCTCCTTCTCCAGTGTCGCAAAGCGTCCGGCTAGGTCCGCCAGCTTCCTATCGGCGACCCGGAGAGACGCGTTCAGACGGCGAAGGGCACCCCGAGTCGCCGAGTTGGCAAGCTCCGCAGCTTTCGCCCGGCCAGCCACAACGCCGGCCTTGTCCCTCTCCCGGCGCAGGTCGTGTTGCAAGATCTCGACCTCCGAAGGAGACGCCTCAACTAGCCTCGGGGCGTGGAACGCCCCCTCGGCCTCCATGCGAACGGCGAGGGCGCGGTACTGAAGAACCTGACAGAAAGCCGATGAGAAACCAGGAAGCATCCGAACCAAGGAAAGGCATACCAAGGCAAATGCGCATAGAAGGATTCGTACCTGGACCGCCCCTTGGGCCAAGGCCTCCAATTGGTCCCTCAAGGAGCCACACGGGAGCTTTCCCCCAGCCGATTCCTCCATCCCGGCGAGCAGACCAGTGGCAACGGAAAGCCCAGACGGAACAATGAAGACGGAGCCCCCTTCCCGCACGGGAATCCCTTCGGGGGCCTTCGACGGCGGCGCACGAGAAATCGTCCTTTTCCTCTTAGGAAGGGGCCGGCCCTCGCCCTTCCTCCCGTCACCAGTCTGGGACTCGGGTAACGGCTGACGACTCCGGCAGCCGCCAGAGAAGCTCCTAGATGCTGCCGACGAGATGGACGGCCCTGCCGTAAACGGAGAATCAGTCGGAGGGCGCAAGTTAGGCGGGGGCTCGGCTACGCCACTAGCTTCCCCCCGGCACGAGCCGCCCGAAAAATGGGAGAGAACCATATCTCACGAAGGAGGAAGAACGCCGAGCGATAGCGACTCGAGGAAGAAAGGAGATGAAAGGTTGGGGGCCCTAGGGCGGGCCCCGCCATCGTTTTATCACTGCATCCTTCGGCGCCCGTCGACTCCCGCCGAAACGACTCCTCACGACCAGCGGTTCCGATCACTCCACGTGTCGGTCCTATACTGGATTGCACCCAATCGGGCGTTGTAGGCCCGCGTGCGTCGCACCGGCCAGCCGCCTCTTGACACGTGGACCATTGCTTCAGTTACATAGTTTTCGTACCGGCACACCCCCTTTAAGGTGCGGAGACCTCGCCTTGGTTCGCTAGCAGAAAAGACGACCAATGGACCGCGGGCTCGCCCCGATGAAACCATAGAGGGGATCTCGCCTCAGGAGGCCCGGCAGTCCACTCCTGACCCGACCACTAGCTGGTCGGGACAAGAGTGTGGGGCTAATGATAATGCTCGATATTGGCGACCTCCAAGATCAGGACACGTGGCAGATGACATGTCCCAAGGCTCAGAAGAAAGGGCCCACAGGGGCCGACCAGGCCACCCGGTGCCTGACCTGCAGGCGCAAACTGGCCCACCTTGGGGCCCCCCGCGAATATGCCTCCTCGGCCACTCAGCTCGTCCCGAGCTGCCACAAGACCAAGACTCCTCGGCCTCCTCGAGCCCGCTGCCGAGGCCGTCTTCCTCGGTCCTCCGACCAACTCCACCACTCACAGGCGTAACCGCCGTTCCGCAAATCTCGCCATGCGCGGATTCTCTGCCAGCAGCATCCCACGTTCCACGCCATCGCGATCCCCATTAATGGGCGATCCGCTCTTTACGCGGGCGTGATGTCGGGAGCGTAACTGCCGGCGAGATTCTCGCACCTGCTGCTGCATGCCACCACCGCTATATAAACCCCCATCATAGAGGGGTCAAGTAAGCCATTCTTTACACTTACGCCGTTACTCTGCTCGGATCTTGTCACTAACTTGAGCGTCGGAGGGTCCTCGGTGGTACCAAACCATCCTGGGACTTCTTTGCAGGTACACGGCGACAGCCTTCGCATCCCACCTTCTCCTCTCAAAACCCATTGAGACCCACACGTAATGAAGGATAATTAGTCAAGTTCATCTCGAGATCAACGGAAGACAACATCTGACGGAGGCCCTAAAAAGAGCTCTATCAGATTGTGATGAATCAAATACGGTGATGACGCGGAAAGATTTTGTCGATTTTGGATGCCCGTCAGGTAGAAAGTGATAGAATTATTGAGGAGGTATGGGCTTTATAACAGAGTTAAGTTTTCTAAACCGTGGTTTCATAAAGTTTGAAAGATTAATGCCAAAATCCTAACTTTGTCCTATTTATGGCTCATTTTGGAGTTGAGATAACTACATTTATCTCATCTTTGAAAACGAGAAAACTGCAGTTATCTAAACTCCAATCTGATCGAAGTTTAGATAACTCCATTTTTGGAGTTTGAGGCTTGCAAACCACGGTTTGCATCTCTCTACCTCCACTTAAAAATAAACCATGGTTACCTAAACTCCATTCTAAAATAGGGCCTAATACTGTGATGCTTTTTCAAACCACCTTCCACTTGTGTATAGAAGCTTTAACTTTCTTGTTTGGTTAGATTCTGTCACGCCCCAAATCCGCATATACAAATTTTGGTAATTCTTTCACGTGACATGGCCACAATTTCTACTTATCAAAATATTAACATTATACACTTATCTACTTATCGAACTAAAACATCTATGTCATGTACACAGGTTCACTTATTATCTCTTCTCTTCCGCATCTGTACTATTTGATTATGGGTCTACACTCTCATTTGTTCACATGATTTCTATAATAACCGGTTCCGTTTGTACTTTCCGTATTTTAATAAAATCTCATTTCCAAAAAATTTCCGTATTTACTTTTTCCCATTTCTTTTTCTGTTCTTTCCTTCTTTTTTTCCAAACTAAACCTTTACCCTAACCCTAACCCTAATCCTAACCTAGACCCTTACTCCCTATCTTTTTTAAAATTTTCCCAAGCTCTGGCTGGCCCAACAACCTAAGCCCTTAGCCCTTTTTGTTTTTCCCTTCTTCTTTTTTTCCCTTCTTTCTTTTGAAACCGAGCTCCCCTTCTTCCTCGGCTCTTCTCCTACTCGAATCGCTCCCCACGACCCAGCACTTACTCCAACTGCCACCTGAGATCCCCGGTGCCTCACTCCCTGCAAATCCCCATCTCTTTCAACCGCTCTCTCCCCCTCTCTAAATCTCTCTCTATCTCTTTCATATCTCTCAATCTCCAGCTTTCACTGCCTCCTCTCACCGACGACCCCACCGACTCTTAACCACCATCGACCACTCCCTGACGCTGCCGCCACGAGCTCACCCCTTCTCTCTCCTCCCCACACAACATCAACCAACTTCCTCCCTCTCTTGAACCCAACTCCTCTACTCACAGCCCTACTGTCCCTGCAACCATCGCCTCCGACCATTGTCAAAGACCCTCACCGTCGATCATCTCCTCACCAGCAACCTCCAACCGAGCTCCACTCCATCACCTCCTCCTCGTCACCTCCACCAACCCACAACACACTCGAGCCCCATTTTATTGCCGCCGCAGCCTACCTCCTCTCACCGCCGGTACCCTTTAGACCACCGCCTCCATCAACTGCAACTTCCACAACCCACACATCACCACTACTGAGCATCACCACCATCGTACCTCATCCTCTCACAGCCGAGCCCCGTCATTTCATCGAACACTTGGTTGTCGTCACCGTAGCAGCTACCGTTGACGTCGTTATCGCCGACGCCATTGTCATCGCCGTCTCTGTGGTCATCGTCATCATCAACACAGTCTCCATCGCCACTGTCGTCATCACCGTCGCAGCGTGTATTGTGTCCGCGTCACACTCACATCGCTCCCGTGCCGTACTCGCGTCCCAGTGCGCACCACGCATGCATCACGAGCTATGTCCAGCTCCGCGCCATTTCATAGCCGTCTCGTGTGTCGAGACGAACACCTGCGTGTCCTTCGCTTCTATTTTAGTGAGCTAAGCTAAGTGATCTCGTTCACTTGCTATCATACTAATATTATATGTATATTTTTATAATCGAATCATTGAATCATATTTAAAATGTTTTTTGATCAAACCGGATTTAGATTGTGAACCGTGTTTGTGCGAAGCATGACCGAATATAAACCAAGTCTAATACCGCATGTTAATCTTATGGAACTTACAGTGATCAAATTCTATTTATATCAATTACATAAAACGCACTCTCCGATAGTTACCTGAGAATATGCTAAGTGCTCGCTGTAAAATCCTGAACCAAAACCTAATTTAAAATGCCAAAATTTATCATCACTGAATTCTTTTACTGATAATAAATATCATGTAGAAATTTGAGTTAAAAATATCGAAGTTACAATCACGAAATGATGCCCTCAAGAGGCGACGTCAAATCTGGACTTTACTGCATATGCCGTCTTGTAAAATTCATAATAAATTTAGTATAAGTCGTATTGTGACGTTCTTGGGCTCGTAATAAAGCTAACTGGATAACCTATAAACATATGTTAAATTTTATTGAAAATTACCTAGTTACGATACTGTAATCTGGAGGGAATACGGCTCTGGACTGCAGTCCACAACAATATTCTCTATTAATACATGTTTTTAAACCCTAATATATCTATGTATAAACATGATAATATGCGTAGACCTATATCTATGAGTATATAATTGAATTATCTTTCATATGACACCAGTTTCACTCAATTCCATTACCGTTTGATATTTATAACACATTTTATACTACCGACATGTTCTGCTGTTTTTCTGCTGTTATGTTATTACGTATCAATCTTAAAGTGATCATAACTCCATATACACACCTGCTATTGACATTTCGTCTGTTGCTTTAGAAATTTAACTTCAAAACCTAGAAATTATTGAACCGTAACAACTCTTAATTTTGAACATAACCCATATTTAATTGCGTTCGAAATTGGACTCCCAGTTCTGAAACTGGACTTCTAGCAGTGTATACCTGTTTAAAATTAAGCATAACTCTCTAACCAGGTTTGATATCAAGGTGAAACTAATTTTACTGTTTAGATAAATGAGTCTACTTTATATGATTTTTATATTGTTTTGCCTGATTCTGCATGTATAATTTCTAATGAATCTCACAAGCCGAATGATACCGGCTATCTCTTATTACTTGAAGTCTATTTACTGCATTTAAATCCTGCTATATAATTGCTTTACACTCATGATTAGTGTCCGTATTCATTGATATCTTAGTGAATATATTGCATTGTCGAGTGAAAAGTTTATGGATTGGATTGTGGGAAGTACGTTAGCGTACAAGTGATTGAAAGCGAAACTGATATATGTGAAAGTGTGATTGAATAAAGGAAGTGATACATACTTGTACACAACCAACCTGATATATGAACATATACTTTAACCCGGGGGAAATGGGGAAATCGAGGATTGAATCAAACTCGTATTTAGCAAGGTTTTCAGCATTTAAAGGATGATCATTCGAAATCAGCAATATAGGTCGTGTGCTTAGCGGTATGGTTGCAGGGTTATGTCCCTGGCAATAGCGGACCGTAGTCTCGGATATGCACGAAACTCTTGTTAAACACGAGAGCTCTTTTCCACCGATCAATTTCAATTGAAATAGAGATTGATAGGTTTAATGACGTATTGTCTAGATTGCTGTCATGATTCACATGCTATACTGTTTACCTGTTGTTCCCTTATTAATTAAGCACAATAATAAGAACCAAGCTCTATTTAAACACAATAAGGCTGCGCCTCACGTGCTCCCCACATGAACGTCAGCGCCGGCCTTCTATAGGATTAAATCGTACAGTGGCGCCTCATATGAAGTTCACGTGAGTGCCAACGTGTAAAGCACGTGGTGCTTGTTATATAAGAATTAAACTCTTAGGCGGTGCCCACATGCATACCACGTGAGTGTCAGCGTCCTAAATTAAAAAGAATAGAATTAAATTCTATTAGGGGGAAAATATCTCCATGATCTTTTTAAATAAAAAAGATCTCTGTTAAACAGAGATATTGGATCAAAAATCCAATGGTGATTAAAATCATCAAATAATAGAATTAAATTCTATTACATGGAAAATATCTCCCTGATCTTTTTAAATAAAAAAGATATTCTTTTTTAAACAGAGAATTGTTGGATCAAAAATCCAATGGGAAAATATTTCTTTAATCTTTCCAAATGAGAAAGATATACTCTAGACCCTTGAATTAAAAATCCAACGGTGATTAAAAATCATCGTCTGATAGCATTAAATTCTGTCTATTGAAAATTATTTTCCTAATCTTATTAAAAACAAGAATATATATATTCTGTGAAACAAAAATCGTAGGATCAAAGATCCAACGGTGGATAAAATCCCCCAAATAATCTTTGAGGCCAATTAAATCAATAGGTATCTCTCAAATGAGAGATTTTCTCAAATTAATTAACGAACTGCCTTTCCTATATAAAGGATCCGAGACTTCAAGTCTCAGGAGGAGAGAGGAAAGAGAGAGAACCCCTATAAGTTTCTGCAAACAAAAAAAAAATAGAAGCTGCAACTGAGAATTCAATTCTCTTTCAAAGAAGATCTCCTTATTCTTTCAAACCCTAGGTAAAGAAAAACCAGAGATAAAATGTATCTCCTTTGCCTGGAATAAAGAAAACAAGGGTTTATGTCACGACCCAATTTAGGAACGCGACCGACACTTAAATCACGTAACGTCAAAAGACGTAACGTAAGTTAAGTAAACAGACAACCCAGAAATCTAAACCATATAAGATAGAAATATATAGCACACATTTTTTTATTT
Organism: Agapanthus africanus; assembly: GCA_030015575.1. Taxonomy (NCBI): domain Eukaryota; kingdom Viridiplantae; phylum Streptophyta; class Magnoliopsida; order Asparagales; family Amaryllidaceae; genus Agapanthus; species Agapanthus africanus. The sequence goes on from JASDDO010000012.1 coordinate 513,624,136, forward strand.
GTTTCCTCGAAAATTTTGGCAGCACCTTCTTTGTAAAAACTAGCCCCAAACGGGTACAAGCATAATATAAATATAAAGCATCCCAAACGGGAGCAACTCACGCTACAAAGGCGAAACACAACCACAACGTATACACACACACACACGACGCCGTAGAGAAGGAAAGCAATAAGGAAGTGGAACAACATCAAAAATAAATAGTCGACTCAATGAGCTCGACCCCCAAGTCACAAAAATAATACAAAACCGATACTCACAAACTCGTCTCTAAGTCAATATACATAAAAGTGGTGGATGGAGAATACTAGATACAATAAGATATACAATGCGATCATACGGATAACCGCAAAACCACCCACCTATCAAAAATCACGACCAACACAGCGGTATCCGCAGAAGTAGATAAAATGAGTAGCCTTGCCGCGACTATACTGAGGGTGGCATAACGGGGATGGGTTGCCAACTCATGAATAGAAAATAATATTGTACAGATAATCGCAAGCACGCATGAAAAGCGATAAACTAAATATGCGATTTGATGGCATAACATAATAATAAAGATATGTAACAATCATAATCAAGGTACCCCATCAGGTACACCAACTAAATGAAACAGTGCATATCAATAAATCTTGAGTATGGGGTAATACAATAAACCTTGTGTATAATTATTATCATGGAAAACCAATGTCTATCAACGACATCCAAAATCCCAATATCTCAGGCTCCGTCACCCTGATCGGCCCTCATATCTGTCACATCATGAAACCTGAGTGTCAAATATCGACACTCGAAACATCATGAAACCTGTGTCCAACATCGACACATAAATACTCATATCTCAGGCGCCGCATACTCCGATCAGCCCTCAAATCTACATCATATCATAACTCCCAAACGGTATCCTCCGGATATCCGCCGAGTTCTATACAATCATCGGTAGGTAGTACTCTCTCTGCCAGGCTCATCGTCTACTCCACAAAAATCATTTCTTGTCCTGGGTACCATACCGGGTCCACCATATACCCGCAAACGGATCATCCATCTTCTCGAATCGGGTCTCGAAAACAAATCTCAGATTTGAGAGAACTCATGGTGGACGTCTCGAAATATCATATCAAGAGAAACCGCATTTTCAAGCAATACATATCGTATTTTTCCCTTTTTAAATCCAATCGCGGTTCTCAAATCCAGAAATCACATGGAATCAGCAAATAAAAGTATATGTCCATGAAATACAAGATATGCAAATACAGAACAGTAATGTGAGCATATCAAGGGAAAACCGCTCTTTAAAATGAATCAAGTTTTTAATAATATCATGCAGTTCCCACATTCTCAAAAATCAAGTGCAACATCATATGAAAGTGTATGTGTAGTTAAAGCAAGGTATGTGTATGCAAACATATATGATGCAATTCATATGTGTGATAGGACAAGAATTTCTATTTAATCGTTTAATGATAATGAAGGTGACGCAATATATATCATCCATGATAAATTTTATAATGTGCGTGTCATAACAATTACTAACGGGGGGTGTGTGTGGCAAGTAATTTAGTGCATTATACAGCATGAACCGTTAGTAATCGTGTAGTGTCAAATCAATGCAGTGTCAAGGTACCACAACAATAGGGTATGCAAGATGATATTCATTCACAATCAATGTATATGCGAACAACATAGGTTTGTATCACTAAATGCAACTCTCGACGCTTAGCGCCATATGGGCGATTCCCCCGTAGATATTAAATCTACTCACCGATGATCTCGAGCTAGGTGAATCCAACCATCTCTTTCCTTTTCTTCGTAGCGCTCGAAGTCCCCGCAATCGATCCTAATATCGCATCAAAACATAATAATTGCAAATTAGAAACTTCTCGATAACACATGCAAACTACGCTTAATCAACGTATCGACTTCCACAAGCTATTTAAGTATTAGCTTAGTAGCGAACGAGTGTAGCGATACCCTAAACCAACCCAAGTGCAACAAGCTATACGGAGTACAAAAACCGTGTCGGATAACGTAACTCGCATAGTTGAAACACTAGATTTTAGCCAAGTGATCCCTTATTTTGTATACTGTCAACACAGAAAAATCGAGCAGTACCAAACACCAAGAATTATCCACAGACACCTACCTACAAAAATACAACTCCTCAGGCCATAAGAAACCCGAGCTCGCTGGTTCTGGCCCCGATCTCGCCGGACTTTCTAGGCCAGGTGGGGTTCGTGCTTCAGGTGTACACTCAGGCCTTCTAACACAACACTACTACACTGCTAGATTTTACAGTAACTTATCCTAGTGATAGTAGATCACAGAGACTCTAAAACATGCACATAAAAAATACAATATTTGGACAAAACCATAACTTTAGTGTTTTAAAACTGAAACTAATAAGTATACAACTTCATTAGAGTCTACTAAGGGTATAAAGATCACTATCTCATTAAAACTTGGGAAAAATCCTAGCTTTCCAAGCTCCAAGTCATCAAAAGGCCTTTAGCATGAATTTTGAAGGATTTTGTGAGGTTGGATATAAGTTGAGGCTTGGATTATGATGTAAACAATTAACCCCAGTAGAGAACTTGAAAGATTGTGAAGAGAAGGAGAGCAACTGAGTTTAGGTAAAATTAAAGAGAGTGAAGTGAGAATGAGAAATATTATGAAGGAATGAGTGTATAAGTGTGTGTGTGGTGAGTGTAGGTGAGTGTATGAGGTGAGTGTAGGGAAGGGTTACACTCACTCTCCCCTCATAAAGACCATTTATGGCAGTCACCCCCCTCACACATCAAGAATTCAATTCCAAATTCTCTTCTTCAACTCCTTTTCTTTTTAAAGATTAAAACTTTTGTTTGAATAATTTAAATAGATATAGTGTTTAAATTTTGCACAACTGATAAAAGAGAGGTTTAAGTGTGCCATGGCTATATGAGCATGGTTAACACCTCATTCCCCAAAACAACATGCACACATGTATGCACGTAAAATAAAATATTATTTAATTTAAATAAAATACCGATACGGCACACGGATTGACTATAGGTTAGAACCTATATAGCCTCACAAGCAAAAATAACCAAACAACCCTCCTAGTTGACGTACAAATATCGAACGACGGAAACCAAACCTAAATTCACAAATCGCATAACACAAAATCAACAACTAAGGAAAACTATCCCAGATTTTAGCTCAGGAAAATTGGGACAAAACAAGCAAGTACAGGTGATAGGTTGTAGGGTAATTGAGCTACAGGCAAAAACCAGAACACGACAGCCAACATGGGGCCTGGCAACAACAAGGGAAAATCCGGTCTCACTGGCCTATCTAGGGTAGAATGGGTTCGTACTCTTGTGGTGGTGTTATGCCCCGCTTCCTAGTGTACGGGCAGAGGACGCGACGAGGCCGCTACGTATTTACTGTGAAGTAAATACGCTAAGCGTATCTAAGCAATATAAAAGTAAATGTACAAGAGACAAGATATAATAAATCAGCAACTTTATTTATTCACATTCTTTCTGCACAATGCATGGAAATGTAAATACAACTGAAATAAAGCAATGTCTAAACAATGGCATAACAGAAAAGGAAAGGTACTGAAATAAAAGTGTACAATAAACTAAAGCTCTGGGTCTTTAATAAAATGGTCCAAGTCTTCAGCGTTGGGCTCGATCTCTGACGTGTCCAGATCACCTGACGACATTCAAAAAAGAAAGAAGAGAATGTCGTCAGCGAACAGATCGCTCAGTAAGTCCCAAAGATAAGGGAGAAATAGAATAGACAGAATAAAAAGGTAGCTATTAAAGTTGTATTATATTGTTATAATGTGGTGTTAACGCTGTTGTTTGTAGTTTAGTACAGAAGGATGCCAGTGTATACGAGAGGGGTCTCCATATGCTAGAGACTAGGGCAAACGGAATGTACAAAGAACCGTTGGGCCATGGTACAACAGCAACGGAATATAGGTTATGTGTCTTAATCTTACTGTCTCGTGCCACTTCTAACACCTTCCATACCAATCTACCCCTTAAGCCTCGAGATGTCTTATTTGTATAGTTGTATTGTATTGTCTTGTATTGTAAACTATATAGATTGTATAATTGGACGACTTACCGAAACCATGATATCAGTAAATGGATGTAACTGTAGAATCATGGATGTAACTGGAGAATCATGTAAATGGAAGTATATCCATGGTTCGGTTCGTTCAATATAGATTGAATGGATTCATGTTGAATTGTAATATTGTAGATTGTAGATTGTAGATTGTAAATTGTAGATTGTACTTGAATCATATTCAAGTCAGTTTATTAATGAGACTCAGTCTGATTTAGACAATTAGAAAAGTAAATTGAAGTCCTGATGGTTTTGATATTATCGGTAACCGCTGCACATGGGCAGCAGGATTTGTGTCTTTTTCAAAGACGATTACCATATTGATAACACCGTTGTTAAGTTGTCTACCTTAGATAGGCAAGCACCCACTTCTCCGGCTTCCTGAGGCTCAAGAGATTGGTCCCGCTTAAACCTATGTTTAGTAGAGTCCTTGGGGTAATTTATAGAACTTGAGGGGGTTTTATATAAAAATATTTTTGTATAATTTTCAAAATACTCCCTAAGTATTTAGTTATCGTCTTTAGAGTTATCATGAATGTAGATTTTATAATTGTGATATTTCTAGTGAAAATATCCTAAATTCATAATAAAGGGTATTTATTTGTAATATTGACTTGTATGGAATTCATGGTATATTAATGTAAAGTGATTCTTGTGATTTTTGAAAAGAGTTGGAATATTTATATTAATTCAAAATAGATATTTTAATGTTACATATATATATACATAATTATATAAAAATAATTTTAATATATATTTTATATTTCTAAAAATCTCATTTTCTTAAGATGTCGTATTTTAAATCTCTCGAGACCGAATGCTCCTTGCGGAGGTCTGCTTCTCGTACTACTAAGCCCAGGGATGTGCGATAATCCGCACCATCCCAGTCGAGTTCCCCAAAATGGGTTATAGCGTCTCTTTGCAAAGATTTATGTAAAATACTAATATTTTAGAAAACGGTTTTAATAGTAATGATATTTATTTGAAATGTTTCGTTTTCCCATATTTTATGTTCCCGAAAGGTCTTGTGCTATGTTGCATATGAGTGTTGTGAGAAGGTAGGTCATTACCTCGTGATCAATTTAAAGGTATAGCAAGTTTGTGATGTTTAAATGTCGAAAAATGAAACTATATGGTATTTTAATGAAAAAGTACGGTAAAATGGAAATAGCAATTTCTTTTGATATAGAACTTGTTCAATATGATTAGTTAGTGTTTAATTGTCAACATGTAATAGTTTAACAAGATTGCATTAAAGGAAAAGTGAGATTTTAGGAAGAACCGAATCGGAAATCGGATTTGTTCCGATTTCGTCAGATTTTAGAATTTCGTATTTTCAGAAAGAGTAGAGAAGGCGGAAGGTGAGACTTACGGTTTTAGACGTTAGAGGAGAGGAAGAGAGAACGGTAGACTTCGCCGGTACATCGTTTCGTCGCCGGGAGCTCCTATGGTTATCGTCGGAAGATCGCCGGAGTTTCGCCCCTTTGCTCACTTCAAATGCACACTAGGGTTTTTAGGAATTTCTTGAGAGTTTGCTCAGAATTGGGGTGAGGGGGTAGTGTTTAGGGTTGTATTTATAGGGTTAGGGTTAGGTGAAGGGGTGTAAAGAAAAATGTGTTAAATTGTAATAAAAATTGGGTTTAATGTGATTTAAAGGGTCTCTGGAAACGTGCAGGAGAATTAAACTATACAGGGGTGCAGGGAAGTTAAAAAGACAACTTTTTTTTGTTGGAGACTCGGTGGTCCGGCCGAGTCCGGCCGGCGGTCGGAGGGTCCCCCGACGGTTGGTGTGGCTTCTAGTACTGTTAGTTTACAGGGTGTAGTGGGGTTTTTGTGAGATATGCACGTGTAAACTCTTGGTATTCTAAAAATTCAAAATAAATTAATATTAAAAATAATGTGGGATATGAGATTTGAACTCTGGTGGCTTGGTTCAGCAGTGGAAGGTATTACCAATGAGCTACAAGCTCCTTCTAATAATTAATTAGCAAAACAAATATTTAACGTGTGCTCAGGCAAAAGTACCCCTTTCTTTAAATTTTGAAAAAATTCTACAGAAAGTTGTATAGGAAATTTAGGGTTATTACAGGTGGTCTTCTAGTGGTCTATCTAGATTAATGGTCTTATTTGATTTTCTCCGAAATACCCTAAATAGCTCCAGATACCCTGTAGGTAAAAAGGTTCACAAAAACCGACACGAGAAACTTTAACTTCGTGTATTGGTTTTAAAACACGTTTAAAGTAATTATTAGTTAAGTTTCATTAAAAACTCGTATCATCACATAATTAATACTAACCGTATTCTAAAGTGTTACAGTTTAACCCTTCAAAAAAAAGAACTTAGTTCTTCCTCTGATCTGAGATTTGCAAAACAACCCACAAGTTGAGAATTTAATTCTCATCGGGGAGATTTTGTTCTTCAAACTCAAAATCTAAGGGAAATAACTAGATTAAAAGAAAAGGAGTGAAGAGAACTTATGGTTCTAGGAATTTAATTCCTTTGCAAACAGGATTTAACCCTACATAAAAGAACTTAATTCTTATATATATATATATATATATATATATATATATATATATAAAGAAACTTAGTTCCTCAATAAAAAAAAATCACAGATCTTCATAAATATAGATCTTGGTGATCATTAATGGCTAAAATGTTATTAACAGAGATTCAATCTCTAAAAAGAAAAGGACTTGGCGTCTCACGTGAAACACACTTGAGCGCCTAAAAGATTTGCTTAAATGGAACTCAGTGCCTCACGTGGTTCCCTCGTGAGCGTACAAAATAATAGACTCAGCGCCGTACGTGCTTCCCACGTAAGCGTCCAAAACAAAAGAACGCTCAGCGCCTCACGTGCTCCCTACGTGAGCGCCATACCAAGTGCTTAATGCTCTATATTCAGTCAAAATGACCAAGTGCTTAGCACTGATTAGGTAGCGCCTCACGAGCTCCCCACGTGAGCACCATATCAAGTGCTTAGCATTCTATATTCGGTCAAAATGACTAAGTGTACAGCATTGATTGGGCAGCGCCCATGTCTGAACGCCTCACGTGTTTCCCACGTGAGCGCCAGAGCCACAAATTTTTTCTTAGCACTTCTGAATAAAACAGAAAGGAAAGACCAAGACCGAGTAGACCAAGTCCAAATTGGTTAAGTCTCTGAAATTTCTTGTAGCCGAGTCCAAATGCTCTGTTGTTGGATCTCAACTAAAATTTGATGATCCTTAAAATACTGCTAAGTTGATCTTAGTTTCAAATAAGACTAACATATCCTTAGTTAAAATAAACTGAGCCCAAATGCTCATATGTTTAAATCGATCTTAATCTCAAACTAGATTAACGGTCCTTAAATGAAACAAAAAGGAACATACAACCTAAGTTCAAACCCAAATCTAAAATATACGGATTTAGACTAATCCGCGCCCTACGGGCGACAACGAAAAATAGTCTCCGTATACAATCCACAGACAACCAAAACAAACAAAATAACACACGACACGAATTGAACTACTGTAAAAGGAAAAAGTGGTTATCGCAACGCGAAAACGCAATTAACTGCAAGGGCTTGCGCCTGCAGGGAAGAGCGCCCCCACAATAAAATAAACCCTCACAAATGAGGGGGAATATGATAAAGTCTGCTACAACGATCGCATCTATCCAAACCTTCGATATACGATGTCATAAATCAACTTGGTATCTTCGGAGAAGTATATGGATATCTTCAAATAGTATCCACCACTAAATTCAGGCTAGTTGTCCCAGCATCTCAGTCCGGTCTTCGGTGGTAAACACCTATACATGTTATTTCCACATTCTCATGTTATTACTTTGTATCTGTTATTTTATGTTATTGTTATTGCCACATATTATATATTATTATATCACTTATATTGTGTCGTCCTAACGACCTGAGTATGCATACTCAGAAGAAGAAAAGAACCCAGCTCTAGAGCAGGATCTACCTTACTTCGACAAGATTGCTGAGATATAGACGAGCGATGTCGGTTTTATTACTTTTCCAGCTTTCAATAAAGCACTTTTGTTATCATTAGGTTAGTTCTTTAATTGTTTGACTCTTTGTATTCGTTGAACTTTGTCGTTTAAATGTAATAAAATTATGACTGTGATTTCCCTTTGACTTTGTGATGTGTTTGCTGCTTACCATGTAATACTGAAAGCTGAAGTGTGATTACGGCGGGATTATTCATTAATCGTAGGAGTATGCCTGGCCTAGTCACCCCTTATATTCTGTATTTTGGAAAGTGGGCATGACAATTTCGCACATAAATTGCATGAACCCCCGAGTACGTAGGGTTTGAATTATATGTTGCGACACCTGTCGGTGTATGTTTGATAGCCGATAAAATTTATAAAGAATGTATGGTTAAGGTGGGTGATAGGACATTGTTGGCAAATCTAATTGTCTTAGAGATGCATGGCTTTGATGTAATCTTGGGAATAGATTTGTTAGACTTCTATCATGCATAAGTAGATTGCTTTCAAAACAAGTCGTATTTCTCCTACCGGGGAAGTTGAATTCACTTTTTCTGGGAAATGTTTCTACCTCTCCCTCATATGTGATCTCAGCTATGTAAGTTGACAAGCTTATAAAGAAAGGGTGTAATAGTTACTTAGTCTACATAGTTGACACAAAGAAGAGTAGGACCTTCAGGATATTCCTATTGCATGAGAATATCCAGAAGTATTCCTTAGGGAATTGCCAGGGCTTCCGCCAGATCGAGAAATCGAGTTCACAATCGATTTAGCGCATGGTATCACACTCATGTCTAAAGCTCCTTACAGAACGGCTCCCGTAGAGCTTAAGGAGTTGAAGATTCAGTTGCAAGATCTACTAGACAAGGGGTTCGTTCAGCCGAGTGTATCAGCTTGGGGTGCTCCAGTTCTGTTCGTAAAGAAGAAAGACAGGACCATGCGACTTTGCATTGACTATCGAGAGCTTAATAAAGTGAACATCAAGAACAAGTACCCGCTTCCGAGGATCGATGATTTGTTTGATCAATTGCATGGTGCTCAAGTGTTCTTGAAGATTGACTTGAGGTATGGTTACCACCAGCTTAAAATTAAGGCAGAAGATATTTCGAAGTCTGCCTTTCGCACGAGATATGGTCATCATGAGTTTTTGGTTATGCTGTTTGGATTGACGAATACCCCAGCTGTTTTTATGGATTTTATGGATAGGGTGTTCAAACCTTATTTGGATCAGTTCGTCGTGGTGTTTATTGGTGATATCTTAATATACTCGAAGAGCCGAGAAGAGCATGATGATCACTGGAAGATTGTTCTACGAATTTTGAACGAGAAGACCTTTATGCCAAATTAAGTAAGTACGAGTTTTGGCTGGAGAATTTGGCATTTTTAGGCCATTTGATATCAAAAGGTGGTGTCTCTGTCGATCCGAAAAAGTGGAGGCAGTAGTTGATTTGAGGTGACCCTCTAATGCAACCGAAGTTTGGAGTTTCTTAGGATTAGCTGGCTACTACAGAAGATTTTGTTGGGGATTTCTCTCGCATTTCAACGCCATTAACCAAATTAACTCAGAAGAATGCGAGGTTCGTTTGGACCGAGGAATGTGAGAGAAGTTTTCAGGAGTTGAAGAACTGTTTAGTATCAGCGCCAATTCTTGCCCTTCCGTCAAATTCGGGAGGTTATGTCATATATAGTGATGCATCTGGCAAGAGACTTAGCTGTGTCTTAACTGATGCAGCAGTGAAAGGTGTTAGCTTATGCGTTGAGACAACTCAAACCGTACGGGCTGAACTACCCTATTCATGATTTAGCGTTGGCGGCTGTTATTTTTACTTTAAAAATTTGGCGATATTATCTTTATGGTGAAAGTTGTGAAATATATATGGACCACAAGAGCTTGAAGTATATATTCACTCAGAAAGGGTTAAATATACGACAGAGAAAATTGTTAGAATTGATGAAGGATTATGACTTGAGCATACATTATCATCCGGGCAAGGCTAACGTCCTGGCAAATGCATTGAGCAGGAAGACCAATTCTAATTCAGCTGTTTTAATTACAAGGAAGAGGAACATATTGGAAGATATGAGGTGACTCGAGGTGGACGTATGAAGGCATGGAGCAGATGACCTATTCCCAAGGCTTATTGTGCAACTAGCATTACTTGAGCAGATGAAGATTGACCAAAATAGTGATCCTTAATTGGAGAAAATTTGAGTAGAGATCAAGCAAGGATTCAAGACGGATTTTGTTATTCGCGACGGTGTCTTAAGATATGATTCTAGAATATGTGTGCCAAATAATTCAGAACTGAAGAAACAAATTATTGAGGAAGCTCATTGTACTAGATATACTATTCATCCGGGCGGTACAAAAATGTACAGAGACTTTCGAGATGCATTTTGGTGGAACAACAAGAAGATAGAAAATCAAAAGGAAGGAGAACTTAAGTTTGATTAGAAGATTGTTGTAAGTGCTCGTAAATTTTAAGACGAAAATAAGATTATGTTTTTAAACTGATGTATATAGTTCTTTTAGTACTGAATATTAGAATAGGATTTGTTCATATTTCTAAAATACAAATTTCAGAGATGAATTTAAGGTATACAATTAGGAATAAAATATAATTTTTATGAAAGGTTATAATCAATAAAGAAATTGAAGGTAAATTTATTTATATATCTATTTAACATTCAAAATTGGAATTTAATTATTTGAGCATATCATGCTTATATGAGATAGATCCTATTAAACATATTGTTTAGGGTCTAATTGATATTGATCTGATTACAAAGTACATATTGAGAAGCACAAAATTAAGTGATTAATTTATATGCCCGCCCACACAATTATGTCCTTTCTACATTGAACCGATTAATTTAGTAGTAAAATTTATTAATATCCCTGAAGTTTTTATATTTTAATATTATCCCCCTAACAGAATTTTCAGCAAAATTATTATTAATGTAAAATTTTATTTAGGTCCCCGAAATTATATATAATTTACTATCACCCTCTCGTAGAAAATTACATAAAAATATTATTAATAATTATGAGAGTTTATAAGAGAGTTTGGTATAGAATTTAATTAGAAACGATATCTTGATGAGTTATATTGATTGTAGCGGCGAATTTTCATATTGGGAGTTGATAATTGAGTACCTTCAGTATTGATGGGTTGTGCTAAGTGTTTGCGAGAGGTAAGTTTTAGACACAACACACACACATATTCTAATTCATGACGATCCTCATAAATTCTCAGTTCGATTATTTATTTTCGCTTCAAAATCTTGAATATGTTATTATTTCTGAAATTGTGATCATAATATCTTTCGACATTTGAGAACTGATTATATGACGGATATGTGTTTTCGCCTGACTTGTGAAACAGTTGAATTGGCATTTACTCGTATTGTGATTTTCCTAATTGACAAAATCCCTTTTTAAGGTGTGCACCTGAGTTAAATGGTTTATAGGGTGCATATGGGTAGGAGTTTAGCTATGCCCGCATTCTGTAGATGTGTTACTGTAGGCCGTCTCTGTAGGTCCCAGGATTTTTTCCGTTATAGGCTATACCAATCACTGGTTAGTAAGTGATGATCCAGCCATTGGTTCATAATTGGTAGCCCGTGCCTATAAATATATTTAATTCACTCTTGTTAGAATACCCGTAGTGTACATGGGTTTATTATATGTAATTAGATATCTAATACGGGGGTAACAACAAAATGGCTCTTTCATATATAAAAAGGAGGATTAGACTTAGTCCAACCCATCCACTACATTTTCCTAATACATTTTCTCTCTCCTGATTCTCTCTCTTTCCTCTCTCATTATTCACATGGTATTAGAGCTGATCTGAGCCACTCATTCCTTCAAACCCAATCATCACCACACATCATCATCATTTCCCCAAAAATAAATAAATAAATAACCCTAACCCTAGATCCAGCTGCCTGAAGCTCGGCGAGGGTCGCCTGAACCATCGGAGCTTGCCTGAAGATTGTCGACTCTTGCAAAGGCTCATCAGAGGCTACTGGTTGCCGATTAATGTTGATGGCTATCATATGAGACCCGAGATCTCTCCGATCGATCTCGACTAGGCACCATCGACTCTATCGATTTCATCTCAAATGACTTCGACGATGATGAAGACCCACTTCCAGACCCCGACGACCTCTTCCTCGCCCCCGAGTTGCAATTCTTGCTTCAATCCATCATTGACTTCAATTTTTCTCACTGATTTCGAACTCGATCTCAGATCTGAGTTCTTTTTGAAGGTCGATTGTATGTTTGGTTGCTGTTTTGGTTGTTTTGGGAAGATCAATTGCTTTTTTGGTCGATTTGGGTGAAATTTGTTGTTTTTGGTCGATTTAGATACTTGGTTGCTGTTTTTGGTCGTTGTTTTGGTCGATTTGGAGAGATTTGTGATCGATTTAGAGATTTGGTGTTTGTTTTGTGCTCGACTTGGTCGATTTGGGGGAGATTTGTGATCGGTTGTGGTGTATTGATTGTTTCTTGATCATTTGGTATCTTGGATTGTGATATTAAGGAGTTTTACATTTTCGGATGTTGTGATTGATTTTGATTAAGTTGGAGGAGTTGATCTTGGTTCTTTCTTTGGCTTGTTCTTATTTTGAGGAGTGGTTATTTGATTCTTGGAGATGGAGATTAAATCCGAGAGCAAGCCATTCTCTTCCATCGATGTATTAGCCACGAAGATGGTGGATTTCAAACTTGATGATCAGAATTTCCATAGTTGGAAGCTCATTCTGGAACGTTATATCGAGAGGAGTAAGAAGGATGATCACTTAACGAAACCTCCCCCTGATCCGATGACTGTCGATTGGAAGGCGGACGATGCGGAGCTCAATCATCTTATGCTCAGTTCGATGGAGCATCGTATCATGGATGACCTTGTTCACCTGGGATCCGTTAAGGCGATTTGGGATCAGCTCCATAATCTCTATTCTTCACAATAGAGCCTCTCGAAGGGCTATGATTTGGTACATCAGCTGTACAAGATTCGGCAGGGAACTTGTTCACTTCATCAATATTATCCGGAGTTCCGGCGCCATGCACAGCTGGTCTCAGAGTTGTTCCCGATTACTAGTGATGTCATGGAGATGAGAAAGTGACATGAAGCCCTCCAAGTTATCATTTTCTTGGTGGACTTCGGTCCGAATATCAGTCAGCACGTCCGGTCTTACTTGGGAAGGCGGGCATTACTCTTGCGGCCACCTATCATACGCTTCACCAGATATTTCAGCCGAAGATCACTGATGAGCAGCCTGCATTTGATGAGCATAGTGTTCTCATTAGGCCGGAGGGTTCTCACACATCTTACTCTCCACGAAGAGAGGAGGAGCAGGCATAGGGGGAGGTAAAGTCTGAGGCAGAGGCCGAGGAGAGACTCGTTTTTGCGATTACTGTCATCAGGAGAGACATATTTGCAGTACTTAATGGAAGCTGAATGGAAGGCCTCTTCACCTTGTTGCCCGTGGGCATGCTGGGACCTCTTCTTCAGCATCCTCAACCACTTCGACGGACACAGTTTCATCCGAGAGTTCCGTCAAGTTTATGAAGGAGGAGATTACTCGCTTGAGGATTCTTATGATCTCGTCCGTTTCTAGTAGCCCAGCTAGATTGGCTACACCTCGGGCTTCATCGATGACCACTTTTGGTCTTACGAGAGGTACCCCTACCACCTTTATTATTTCGATTTTTGAACGCCGTCCATAGGTGATTGATGTAAGTGCACGGCGGCGCCCCGGCCTCCATCCCGAGGCCAAAATGCGGAAGCGGTGATATACTTAAATTTTCTTGAAATGGCACCACCGCGCACTAAAACCCGGATCGAACCATTAACTAGTCCTAACTATCTACAAGATGGGGAAGAGAGATATACCGACTGATCCGAGTCCTCCGGTCTTCTCGTCGTCGTCCCGATCTCCTGCGGAAACTCCGGTCGTCGCCTCCTTGCCGGAAAGGGCACCACATCGTCTACATCTTTTACGGGCTCCCACCTAAATACCGAGGCAACTCGGGCACGAAGCTGGCTAGTCGACGTGCCCAAGATTTGCTGTAGAATCTGTAGTCCTCAAGTCTCATTTGGGGTTGTAGGAATTGCCATTGGTGGAGGAAATGAACCATATATATCTTTGGATGAACAAAGGGATTTTTGGCATGGGAATGAGACACAATTTTCTTCTCTCAAATTTTGGACAGCCCACTAAGGGGAATGGCCGGCCATGGCTTTTTGAATGGTGAGAGAGAGAGAGAAAAACAAGTGGGGAAAAAATATCATCCAAAATGGGAGAGAGAAAAAGGATATGACGATCAAGAATCATTTTAACCAAAACCCCACTCCAAAAACCCATCAACTACAACCATGATTGCTCACAAAGTCAAGCAATCATGAACCAAGGAAAGTCAAGGTATGGTCCACCCATCATGATGCAACAAAAAGGCAAAGACCCCCTCCACAAATGCTTATTTGCACAAATGCAAATAAGCCCTCCTCCACCAAACTTCAGCCAATGAAGGATACAAAGGAAATTGGCCGAAACGGAAAGCAAAATGGCAACTCCAGAAAACTGGTCCCGTAATAAATTACAGGAAAACCCCGATACTGTGCATACGCACCCGCATCTGTATTCCGACCGAAATACAAATGCAATGAGACAATATTTACACTGTACTATACTAGGATCCGGCTTAAACCAAAGCCGGCTAGTAATATCCGTTCGATCCTGATCCGTGCAATACCGCACGTATCTGATCGAACGCTGCCATATATCCATACGGGCTGTAGTACAAACTGTCCGATCCTGATCCGTGCAATACCGCACATATCTGATCGGACCGTGCCATATCTCCATACGGCCTCCACAGCGTTTCGCCCGAAAGCTGAGTAACTTAATGTGGGGGACTCTAAAGACTCGTCAACACCATGGTTGTGGATTTAACAACTAGCACGTCAGAGGTATAAGCCAATACGTAACGGGCTACCAGGTATTGACTAAAAGGGACGTCTGTGAGCGAACTCAGCTCGACAACCCTACTGAGCCTGACAGTGACAATATCCGTACAGTCCGGTCCGTTCGTCTATGAGCATCGCATGGCGGGCCTAGGGGGTTGGAAAAAGTCAGACCCCCAAAAGCGGTACAAGTCGTGTCGGAGTGTAGCCCAGAACATCCTGAGATACTACTGGAATACTTACCAGTAAATCTCCTGCCTTGGCCAAGGACTTTTCATGTTCCGGCTCTCCTAGACACAGCACGACCTCACCCCCAATACCGGGAGAGACGAACCCCTGAAGATACGCTCACTGCCTCCATGTGGCTCGGGACTGTACCCAACTAAAACCTGTTTGCACGACTTCTTTGAGCCGTGGTAGGGTAGTAATCAAAGTACAGTGGGAACTCACACGAGACAAATGACGATCCCCAGGTCGATGAACTAACCTGTACACATGTCACCAGGGAACTGCTATCTGACGTCTGGTATAAGACCAACTAGCATGTTCCCGGCGAGTCCTGTCCGGTGTACTCATAACCCAATGAGTACCTGTATACATCTTAGGTGAACCAACTGACACCAGTGGCTTGTGAGACCGGCCACCGCCCCTCGTCGGGGTCTCGACTGTATACACTAGTCTACTCTGGAGTATCGATGCCCTATCTCGAAACTCTCACGACTAGGGACCATTTAAGGATGTGCCTATAGACTACCAGCTCCCACGTATATGATCGCCCTCATACTGCTGGTGGTCAAGCAAGAATCCTAGGGGCTCTATCAACGTGCAATAGTGACCTGTCAGGTCACCTAAAGCAGTACACGATGATAAAGACAAACCAGATAGCATACTATCATCTTGAGTAAGACTGTCCTACCGGGATAGGTCCTCCATCAATCATTGCAATCACGTGCCTGTAATCCAATAATTGACTGTGAGGGCACTATCTCCAACAATCTCCCACTTGCACTCAAGGCTAATTATTGCGATGTCGCATACTCACAGCCCGTGTGATACCGAACACCCAACTCCTCTACTATTCAGTCTCACAAAACCAGTTTGCGAAACTATTGCGTTCGAGGAATAGCCTCAGTGAGTGGATCCGCTTTGTTGTTTCTTTCTATGTCTCTCTATATCTCAAGTTCGCGGAGAAACCCATCTCCCGAAATGAGCAATACCTGTCTTAGAATGTGTCTGGATGTCTGATGGGACCTAGCTCATAAATGAACTCCAAATCCAAATTTCTTAGACTGTATCGTCAACTGAACATAATCAGTATCCTGCGCCATGCCACCCTCAGTATTGCCTTGGACCACCTGTCCAAAATACTGCCCCTCATCAGAAGGATAAACTATAACTCTGACAACCTCCTTGTCGTCCAGGTCACCTTGGAAGCCTGGAATGATAACTGTCTCCCGAATGAGGCTGTCGTTATCATATCCCTAGAACATCCACTTATGTTCTAAAACTGCTTCCGACTGTTTCTCCAGGATTGGATCAATGTCAACTTATAGCATCTAGTGCAAGAACAACATCTGGTGTGGTACTTGACATCTCATGATTGACTCAATTGCCTAAGCAAGTGATCTGCCAATCATGCACATCCCTCTCCCCTTTAGTCTGTAAGACACCTTTAGAGAGGGTGACTCCATTACCTGCAGGTACACTACCGTGCCAGGAGTCGTCCATTCTAAATACTCTTAGAATGCTGTCTAAGTACCCTGATTGGGAAACCACCCAAATCTAGATCTAAAACCATAGATCTAGTTACCAGTATGTCTGATATAATGTCCAAGTCCCATGTGGAGAAACTAGTGTGTGACGACCAAAGTATAACCGATCGTAGTATAGGAGTTTCTTTTCCTATTCTGTGTATGTCATCCAAATACCATGACATCACACCCTACTACCTTCTCAACAGATCCACCCCCTATTCTGATGAAGTCAAACCTATGACTGTCATATCAGAAATAGATGATCTATCTCCGCTACTGGTGCTTCAGTCTATAAATAGACATAAGCCACATGTCCACCAATGCTTCCGCTGCTCCCACTGACTACGACAACCTTCTGGCAGAGTCATATAAACATACACTTCTAAAGCTAGTTTAGAACGACGCTATACTCATCCTCCCGCCGGGTCTCGCAACCTGGAACAACAGGCAATTGTGGGTAAACAAGAACTTCCCTGTCACCGTCCTTGAGGCTACGGGAGTACCTCTCGGGTGCCTGAAGTTACCCACCGTATTTGCGGAGTGGCCAATGGAATGTCAATCCAGATTGAATCTTTAGGTTCCTTATCAAATCTTCAGTAATCGTTTGTGGTTCTGGAATCACTTCCAGTTCTACCATACTCCCACTTCTGTTTTTCTGAAAAAAATAATCCATTTTTAATAAAACTGTGGCGAGTCTAGAACAATATTTCTATTGATCTACCAGATGGTAGAAGATCAACCCTCGTCATAGCCTGGGTCAACCCACAAACAGCCATTACAGAAACGTGCCTTGAGTTTTCCAGAGTCTAGTTTTAATCATAAGCCGGACAACTCCCCGTACCTTAACATCGTTAAGATATGAACTGTTCTATATCCAATATAGAAACAGAGGCACTGATTTAATTGAACCAGATTCAAATCATGCAGCTGTCTCCAGTGCATGTCTACTAAATGGAAAGAGGCCGATCAGCGTTACTCAACTTAGGAATACTTTCAATTATGAGTAACCTGTAAGAGAAGCAAGTTCTCTTAATCATTACTATCAACTGAATACCATACACAAGTATCTACATCTTCGATCACTTTGAAGAATCCCGATACTTGCGATACCTGGTTCTCTACTTTATTCAAATACCTTATAACTTCTCAAAATTCGGATCCTGTGTTTCCAAGAAACACCTGTCTAAAAACTAGAGAAGTCATAAGTAAACCGAATATAGTACGAGGACCAACCCCTCTGTCCTGATGGACCCTGGACAACATACAATACTCTGTATAAGTCCCTTGAGTCTGATAACTCATTCACTGTGTGTCGTAGGTTGAAAGCTGTACTTATGGTTAAGAAGAATTACACCGCTGTTTAATGCTCCTTACCTAACCATCCACTGATATAGGTAAATGTCACAGACATAATTTCAAAGAGGTATATCTCACTCTATGAAAGTAGACGTACAGATATATCAATTTGAAATTGGTGCATAACAACGGATATTCAAAACCAAATATTTGCCGACCGGCAAACAACCCAGGTGACTTCCTCAAATATCACCGATTACAACGAATCCCGATATAATGAGGATGATCACCTAATTACCACTAACCTACTCCCACTCATCATCTGTAAAACCATACAGATGTGAGAATCATACCTGGTAAATACATACCCTGGAGTAAGGACTAATTGGGAAATCAGTTTTCCTTTAACAGTACACAGCGAAACTGAAAAATCGAAATGTTTCGATGGGGTATCCCGGTATTCCTAGTAATGCCTCTTCCAGATTCACGTCTGTAACCTTGTAATTCTTTGCCACCTCTCCAAATCCCTTTATATGTGTTTAGTCATTACCTTCTGCACACCCCTTTAGGCCAAATGGTTTTCTTCCTTCCCTACCGTTCGGCACCAGCCTATCGTTTGGAAGAAGACTATCCAATAAGCATAATGGGTGTACTGTCCTAATCCTAGGAACACTCGCAATGCGAGAGGAGGTGAGGATAAAAGACAACCGAATAAATCTTATTCCTATTTCTCCTGAACCAGAATCCATCCCCGAACTGGAACAAGTTCCTTTCGAGTTCGTATATAACCATACGATGGAGTATCCAATAAACTGTGGATCTTCGTAGTGATACGGAGTGTCCTGGAGAAATACAAAGGTGATTTTAGGATTGGCAAAGAAATACCTGGTTTGGTTGTGAATATCAGTCGCAATTTACTTTGCCCTCTTACTAATCCCTTGCTTTGTCTTAACTTAATACCTTCTGCACACCATCGTTATGCTAATTGGTTTTCTTCATTCCCCACCGTTCGGCACCAGCCTAAGGTTTGGAAGAAGATTATCCAATTTGCGTAATAGGTGTACTATCTCCTAAACCAAGGAGTACTCGCAACCTGAGAGAAGGTAAAAGGAAAAGGCGACTGAATAGTCCTATCCGTTTTCTCCAGAACCTGAAACCATCCTCGAATAAATCCCTTCGAGTTCGTATATAACCATATGATGGTTTTGTCCAATGGAAGTGGACGTTCGTAGAAATACGGGGTGTCTTGGAGAAAAGGGTAAAAGTAGGAGTGGCAATGAGCTTTGCAACTCTGACAATCCAAAAACCACTGTTTTAAGAAGGTTCGGTCAATTTTGTCTCTGAGTCATAGTCTTAGGGTCGGGTCAATAGTCGCTGCCAAAGAGAGAGAGAGAAGAAACACTCAGCGTGCACTCTAACCTAGATCAGAATGGTTACCAATTTATCTAATCTGGAAACCTCCCACTGTACCTCAAATTCTCCTCCAAACCTGAAAGAAGAATTAGTCGGGGTCACCCGAGGAGTAAACCAACTCATCAGTGGGAATCGGGATCCAACTCTCATCGCATGATAACGTGACGGAATCCGCTCACGTCATCACACTCCAGAAGGTATGCGCATACCTGGCAAGTTTCAGTTCTTTTGAAACTCCCGATGTGATTTCTGCCCTATGCTCTTATGACCTTGACTTTGGCCAACATATCATAAGTCGCATGTCAAGTTCTATCCGTCATTCTCCAGGTTAATCTGAGCCCACCCGTACATACCCTTGAATTTGGCCAAAATAGTAGTACGACTGCCCCAAACCAACGCATCTATCTATGCTGCATATGAATACCCAATAGCTACCAAACACTGTGCCTTGACTTTGGCCAACATACACAGCTTGAATACTATTGACCATCCATATGAAACGACGGAGGGCTACGAATGGTTTCTGGCGAAAACCTTTAACGCAATGAACTTGATATCGTTGAAGGAACGGATAGCTTTTAAAAATATAGTGACGAAAACCTTTGCTAAAGAGGTCACTCCCGGTGAAGGGATCTCGGCTCTTTCCCCGTAGAATGAGGTGCAGGATATTCCAACTGAATACCACGGTGTAAAGCAAAAGTAATCGGCTATAGTGAAGTCATTGCCCTGACGCAAACTTTTTGTTCAAGGGGTCACTCCCGGTGAAGGGATCTCGGCCCTTGCCTCGTCGACTGAGGAGCATGATATTCCAACTGAATACCACGACGCAAAACAAAAGAGAACGTCCTTGCAATAACAGCTTTTTGAAAAAGTGTTCCAACAACATCAGATTAGGTTTGTTTTTAACTTGCATTGATCCGAATCAACGCAGTCCCATCAATTGATCACACCACAAAGAACGAAAATATACTGATGTACGTATATGCCATCCACATTCGCCACTGGGTCCCGTCATTACCCGTTAGGTTAGCTAACTAACGACAGAGCGGGGACTGGACTAGCGCGGATGCAAAACATATACAACATCTACTAATATATATACCAATATATTATATTCGCTCAAGGCGTGATAAAATGCAACATTACAGAAAATGTACAGCATCACAGAAACAATACAGATATCTGGGATCCCCGGGTTTCATAGAGCCACGACTGAAACCCGACGTTCCCCTGATCGTGTGGATAGCCTGTGCAATGAAATCCTAGACCCTTACGGGCGCGGCAAGTTACCCGCCAAAACCTGAAGCGAGGCAGCCCCCTTCAACAACGTGAATGGACCACCCAGCACTTCATGGAATCCGGTAACTTGGGCACCCCTCCTGGGTCAACCTGTACCCTCTACGAGTGCGGCGAATAGCCCGCCAATCCTAGAGTGAAGCCCCCTCCGTCTCAATGCCATGAGATGCGGGCTTGTTGCCCTCTAGAACCCGGCTATCCGTGCACCCCTCCGCGGGATAATCCTAGTACAGAAAGTAAAATATACATACAACGGGTACATCGACCGCAACCTGGTCGTGCCCCAAAATAATAATACAATCAGGCAGTGACGGCAGTCCACATGTCGGACGCTCGCCCCGCAATATCAAATGTACATAATACAACAGAACTGTACTAGCATTGCATCCAGGCTATCCCCACGACCGATCCGCAATATCACAGCAATACACAGAACATCAACGTGAAAGTCACGTTCGCAAATCCGTCTAACCGGGCTATAGCAGTTAGACAGGATTTACCGATCAAGTGACATTCACGGTCGCAGATATAATGTAAATACTGTGAAATAATGTGTTTAAAATATCCGATCGATCAAATTTTAACAAGTGGGCCCCCAAGCATTACTGTAGCAGATCAAGAAATTCTGGGCCCAAGTTTAATATTCCAAAACCCATATTTTCAGCCCAGAAGGCAACTGTAGAAATTTGACATGTCAAAGACATCATAGTGCGGCGGAACCGCGGCCTAAAGGGGGGTTTGGCCGCGGTTCCACGCTCTGGTTGTCGATTTACCGTGTCGAATTTTTACAGTATTCTTAGATCTTCGAGTACATCACTTTTCTACAACCTGAAAAAAATTTCGACTCCAAAAAATTTCAACAGAAAACTGATGTGAACAAAAATGCGGATTTTGGAATTTTGGTCGATCGGAAATGTAAACACATTAAACAAAGCTAGACTAAGTTAATGGCAAGGCTCTGATACCACTGTAAGTGCACGGCGGCGCCCCGGCCTCCATCCCGAGGCCAAAATGCGGAAGCGGTGATATACTTAAATTTTCTTGAACTGGCACCACCGCGCACTAAAACCCGGATCGAACCATTAACTAGTCCTAGCTATCTACAAGATGGGGAAGAGAGATATATCGACTGATCCGAGTCCTCCGGTCTTCTCGTCGTCGTCCCGATCTCCTGCGGAAACTCCGGTCGTCGTCTCCTTGCCGGAAAGGGCACCACATCGTCTGCATCTTTTACGGGCTCCCACCTCAATACCGAGGCAACTCGGGCACGAAGCTGGCTAGTCGACGTGCCCAAGATTTGCTGTAGAATCTGTAGTGCTCAAGTCTCATTTGGGGTTGTAGGAATTGCCATTGGTGGAGGAAATGAACCATATATATCTTTGGATGAACAAAGGGATTTTTGGCATGGGAATGAGACACAATTTTCTTCTCTCAAATTTTGGACAGCCCATTAAGGGGAATGGCCGGCCATGGCTTTTTGAATGGTGAGAGAGAGAGAGAAAAACAAGTGGGGAAAAACTATCATCCAAAATGGGAGAGAGAAAAAGGATATGATGATCAAGAATCATTTTAACCAAAACCCCACTCCAAAAACCCATCAACTACAACCATGATTGCTCACAAAGTCAAGCAATCATGAACCAAGGAAAGTCAAGGTATGGTCCACCCATCATGATGCAACAAAAAGGCAAAGACCCCCTCCACAAATGCTTATTTGCACAAATGCAAATAAGCCCTCCTCCACCAAACTTCGGCCAATAAAGGATACAAAGGAAATTGGCTGAAACGGAAAGCAAAATGGCAACTCCAGAAAACTGGTCCCGTAATAAATTACAGGAAAACCCCGATACTGTGCATACGCATCCGTATCTGTATTTTGACCGAAATACAAATGCAATGAGACAACATCTACACTGTACTATACTAGGATCCGGCTTAAACCAAAGCCGGCTAGTAATATCCGTTCGATCCTGATCCGTGCAATACCGCACGTATCTGATCGAACGCTGCCATATATCCATACGGCCTGTAGTACAAACTGTCCGATCCTGATCCGTGCAATACCGCACATATCTGATCGGACCGTGCCATATCTCCATACGGCATCCACAGCGTTTCGCCCGAAAGCTGAGTAACTTAATGTGGGGGACTCTAAAGACTCGTCAACACCATAGTTGTGGATTTAACCACTAGCACGTCAGAGGTATAAGCCAATACGTAACGGGCTACCAGGTATTGACTAAAAGGGACGTCTGTGAGTGAACTCAGCCCGACAACCCTACTGAGCCTGACGGTGACAATATCCGTACAGTCCGGTCCGTTCGTCTATGAGCATCGCATGGCGGGCCTAGGGGGTTGGTAAAAGTCAGACCCCCAAAAGCGGTACAAGTCGTGTCGGAGTGTAGCCCAGAACACCCTGAGATACTACTGGAATACTTACCAGTAAATCTCCTGCCTTGGCCAAGGACTTTTCATGTTCCGGCTCTCCTAGACACAGCATGACCTCACCCCCAATACCGGGAGAGACGAACCCCTGAAGATACGCTCACTGCCTCCATGTGGCTCGGGACTGTACCCAACTAAAACCTGTTTGTACGACTCCTTTGAGCCGTGGTAGGGTAGTAATCAAAGTACAGTGGGAACTCACACGAGACAAATGATGATTCCCAGGTCGATGAACTAACCTGTACCCATGTCACCAGGGAACTGCTATCTGACGTCTGGTATAAGACTAACTAGCATGTTCCCGGCGAGTTCTGTCCGGTGTACTCATAACCCAATGAGCACATGTATACATCTTAGGTGAACCAACTGACACCAGTGGCTTGTGAGACCGGCCACCGCCCCTCGTCGGGGTCTCGACTGTATACACTAGTCTACTCTGGAGTATCGATGCCCTATCTCGAAACTCTCACGACTAGGGACCATTTAAGGATGTGCCTATAGACTACCAGCTCCCACGTATATGATCGCCCTCATACTGCTGGTGGTCAAGCAAGAATCCTAGGGGCTCTATCAACGTGCAATAGTGACCTGTCAAGTCACCTAAAGCAGTACGCGATGATAAAGACAAACCAGATAGCATACTATCATCTTGAGTAAGACTGTCCTACCGGGATAGGTCCTCCATCAATCATTGCAATCACGTGCCTGTGATCCAATAATTGACTCTGAGGGCACTATCTCCAACAATTGATACAGGTGCGACGGATCATATGACATGGGAGGCATATTATCCTCATATAGGCTAAGGCCTGAGTGTACCCTAGTGATCTTAGCGAACGACACCACTTCTGATATTGAGAGAGTGAGATCTGTTACAGTTGCCTCTCTCTACTGTCTTGTACTTGCCTGGGTTTCCTTTCAACTTACTTTCCATTAGTTAGCTAACTCAAGATTTGAATTATGACGCAACTTTCTTTTCTGGTGGATGTGTTTTTCAGCAGTTTCGGATAAAGCGGACGATTGGCATAGGGACTGGGGTTGATGGGTTATACCACCTTGATGAGCATCCATGTCCTATAGTCTGCTCAACAGTCTCTACACCCCTTTGCCGGTTTGGTCACTCTTCTCTACTGATCTTGAAGAGGATTGTTCCCTCTCTTGATACTTTTTCTGGCTTAGAGTGTGAGTCTTGTGAGTTGGGTAAGCATCATCGCTGTAGCTACCCATCCCGTGTCAATAAGAGAGCTGATAAACCTTTTGCTTTAGTACATTCTAATGTTTGGTGGTCGTGCCCTGTTGTTTCCAAAGGAGGCTTTCGCTATTTTGTGACCTTTATCGATAATTTTTCTTGAGGCTTATGGTTTGGTGACTTGGAGGTCTTTTATGCAGTTTTGCTTATATCATCTTTTATTTCTTCGCTACGATATCGTATATCTGTTGTGGTGGTTATTTTCCGCCGTTGGGCATGGATTTGCTCCCGTTGGGGATACTTTACTTAAATTTATGTTGTACCCATTTTTGGGGTTAGTTTTTACAAAGGAGGTGCTGCCAAAATTTTTAAGAAATTAAAGTTGGACTTTAAAGAATTTATACTTGATATTTTCAAAAGTTTAACAATGTTCTTATCACTTAATACTTTTGATGGTTTAGATTGCTGGGTTTTCGGCTTACTTATATTGCGTTACGCCTGTAGACGTTGCGTAGTTTAAGGGCCGTCACATGCCAAATTTCGGGTTGTGACAAAGTTGGTATCAGAGCGCTAGGTTTTACCTTTCGGAGTGTAGGATGACCTTGGTATGATGAAGTAAGTAGCTTAAGCAGAGTAACGTAGTGTGTGTATGTCCGCGGCATACTCACGACACGGTACTCCGCCTAAAGTGACCTAAGTACTGATTGCTTGAAATTCCTTACTTGATGATACATATCCTTGTGATTCGATTTCCGTGTTCTTATCGAATCCTTTTTCCATTTATAGCTTTTGCCGTCGATGACTATGAGGGCTCAGAGAGATGCAGTGAGGGCCGAGGTCAGTGTTGACTCGTGTGAGATGAGGATTGACCAGGAAGGTACGCTCGCTGTACAGGAGCAGATAGATCCGCCTTCGATAGATCGTATCGCTAGGCTTGAGGCGGAGATGCAGGACTTACGCCAGATGATGAGGTCGTTGGTTGAGGCCAGTCGAGCGCAGCGACAGGAGGTTGCCACCCCTGTTACCCAGTTGTTCCTTGCGATCAGCACACAGTATTTCGTCACCTATACAGCACCCGTGGACGCAGCCCTATTTGACGAGGAGCGTCTTCCCGAGACTTTTAGAGTTCGAGGACAGAGGAGGGCTCGTGAAGGTGTACCAGCCCAGAGACAGAGGGCCCGTCACCGTGACAGATTTCGTGTACGTCGCGGGAATAGCGGAGGCTTTGGTCGAGGACAGTCTTTTAGCTCTCATCCCTAGGAGGGTCATCAGTTTTTATCTGGATGTTACCGGTGCGGGAGTTTTGGTCATCGGGTTCGAGATTGTACTGAGCCACATAAGCGCGAGACAGCTGTACCGCAGAGAGGTCGTGGTTGTGGAGGAGTTCAGCCAGTTGCGGGTAGGGTGCAGACTCAAAAGTTTGCTTCTATTCATCGGGACGCGCGGGCTTCCAGTTCAGAGTTTCCAGGTATTCTTAATTCATATGTGTGTTTAATTCGGGATCTATGCACTCGTTTGTTTTTCACACTTTGTGTCGTGGTTGGGCCGAGAGTCGTGTTAGCAAGATCAGCCTTTTGTTATGTTAATTTCTGTCAACGATTCTTTTGTTACGCGACACGTATATCGATCGTGTGCCAGTTGGATAGGAGATAGAGTTTCGTCCGTCGCTTTGATCCTTCTAGAGATGTTGGATTTGACGTTCTCCTGGGCACGGACTGGTTAGCTACGTGCTAGGCGTCTGTGGACTGCCGTGAGGAAACAGTCAGGATTTGTTTCCCGGTGAGTCGGTTCTTGTTGTGCATGGGGATAGTGGTGCCTCCCATCACTGCTTGAATTCAGCCTTTTTCGCTTGTCGGCCTTAGAAGAGAGGATGTCGAGAATTCTTGGCTTTCAATTGTGATACCGGAGCCACATTGGGTTTTGGACCGGGTTCCTATCGTGCGGGAGTTTCCGACTTTGTTCCAGATGAGCCGGCGGAGCTTAGGGAGCTTAAGGATCAGCTACAGAGTTGCTAGATAGGGGGACTTGTACATCCAAGTGTTTCTCTTTGGGGAGCTTCTATTCTGTTCGTCAGGGAGAAATACGGCAGTTTGAGGTTGTGTACTGATTGATCGTCAATTGAACCGAATTACGGTGCGGATAGGTATCATTTACCTCGCATTGACGATTTGTTCGACTTGCTCCAGAGTGCGAGACATTTTCTTAGTTTGTTTGGGATCAGGTCATCATTGGTTGCGGGTTCGGAGTGATGACATTCCGAATACTGCTTTTGTGTGCGCTACGGGCAGTATGAGTTTTTGGTGGTGTCGTCGGACTCACCAATGCCCTAGCAGCATTCGTGGATGTGATGAACCAGATTTCTTAGGCCGTTCCTCGACCAGTTATTGTTGTGTTATTGATGACATTCTGGTCCATTCCAAGGGTCATGAGGAACAGGAACAACACTTGAGGATTTGCTTTGCAGACATTGGGAGGGCACCGGCTGCTTGCTAAATTCTCGGAGTGTTCCTTCAGGATTGATTTTGTTGAACTCCTGGGTCTTGTACTTACGGGAGACGGTATTCGTATGGACCCGAGGAAGATCGAGGCCGTACAGCTTAGCCCAGACTTGCATTAGGGACAGAGGTCCGCAGCCTTTTGGGCTTACCCGGTTTTTACCGCCGTTTCGTGCAGGATTTCTTGTGTATCGCTGCGCCGTTGACCGGACTGGCAAGGAAGGAGGTGCTTTTCTTGGACCGAGGCATGCGAGTTGAGTTTTCAGCAGTTGAAGACTCGGTTGACGACTGCACCAGTTCTATCTTTGCTTCTGGATCGGGCGACTTTGTTGTTTGCTGTGATACTTCGCGAGTGGGGCTCGATTGTTTACTGATGTAGCATGATTGAGTTATCGCTTTTGCTTCTACACAGTTGGAGGAAGTACGAGCTGGATTATCCCACTCCTGATCTGGAGATTTGCCGCGGTGGTCTTGTGTTGGAGATTTAGGGACACTACTTGTGTGAGAGTCGTGTCAGATTTTCACGGACCACCAGAGCATAATGTACATCTTCCTGCAGAGGATTTTGATTGTTGAGACAGCACCGTTGGATGGAGCTTGTGAAGGATTGTGTTTGTGAGATCCTCGTTACCCATGGCAAGGGGATTGTGGTAGCTGATGCCTTGAGTCGCAGGCCCGGGAGTAGCTTGTTCCAGTTGTGCGCTGTTCAGAGACAGTCTTCTACAGATTTACAGTTCTTGTGTGATCTTGGAGTACCGCTTAAGTTTGCCTCTTTTAAGGGGGGACAACTTGCTCATGTCCGCGCCCGTCCACTTTTACTTAATCGTTTTCGTGAGGCACAGCCTGCCGATGCTCGTTTTCTGTGATACTTGAGCATGTTCGGCAGGGTAAAGATTCGGAGTCCTTAATTTATGACTAGGGTGTGCTACGTTTAGGGATGCATTGTATGTACCTGATACTGATGGGTAGAGACGCGAAATCCTAGAGCAGCCATATCAGTCAGCTTTTTGTGTTCATTCAAGTCCACCAATATGTAACGTGACTTGTGAGATAGTTACGAGTGGGCAGAGATGGAGAGTGAAGTTTCGGATTTCGTTTCGAGGTGACTGTCTTGTTGCGAGCTAAGATTGAGCATCTGAGACCGGCTGGAGAGTTGCAATCTTTAACCGTTCCGGAGTGGGAATGGGAGCAGATCTCCATGAATTTCGTTGTGGTGTCTACCCAGATTGAGTTAGGGTGTGACTCCATTTGGATGTTTGTGATCCGGTTATGCTCAGTTTGTTCAGTTGTTTTTCGATAAGTTTGTGCATTTGCACGGAGTTCCTTCATGCGTGGTATCCAATAGAGGCACCCAGTTCGCTTGCCGTCTTTGGGAGAAGTTTCAGGAAGGCTTGGGTACTGGTTGAGCTTTAACTCCGTTTTTCCATCTGTGGAACGATGGTCAGTTAAAGCGGACTATACAGACTCTGGAGGATATGCTTGTACGTACGTACTTAGTGTTTGTTGGCAGTTGGGATCATCACTTGCCATGGATAGGGTTCTCCTTCGATAGCTATTATCAGGAGATGTTCCAATTGGCAACTTTTAGGTTTTGTTTGGTAGGTCGTGTCGATCGCTAGTCTGTTTTTCTGACTCTGCGAGAGTAAGATTTTTGGACCTCAGCTAGTCATGAGACTGCGGAAATGATCCAGTTGATTCAGGTCAGGATGAGAGCAGGCCAGTGCAGACAGAAATCTTATGCCGACCGTGGTGGTCGCAGACTTGAGTTCGCAGTGGGAGATCATGTATTCCTATGGATTTTTTCGATGAAATGACATGTTGAGCTTTGGGAAGCTTAGTCCTAAATTGTTGGTCCTTTGAGATCCTCGAGCGAATTAGTTCCGTTGCCTATAATTTGGCACTTCCGCCCAGATTTTTGAGTATTCACATCGTTTTCCTTGTGTCAATACTTCTCAGATACCTTCATGATCTTTCTCATATGATTCAGCACTAGACAATTTAGCTTGGACTCGATCTTTTCGTTCACCGGCAACCGATTGTGTTAGTGGATCGGCAGGTGGAGAAACTCCGGTCAAAGTACTTGCCATCTGTGGAGATTTTTTTGGCGTAGCCGTCTAGTGAGGAGATCACTTGGGAGGCTGCGAGCGAGATGTGAAAGGATTTGTTTTTCCTTCATCTCTTCGAAGGTATGCGTAGATAAATTTTAAATTTGGAGACCGAATTTTTTTAAGGGGGGAAGATTGTAACGTTTTGGAAATCGTTTAAGCGATTTTCCGTTTTTAGGTAAAATAATTGTGCTTTTCCGTAAAAACTTAGAAGCGATCTTTTTGCAGTATGAAATTCATTGCACCTAGTTTAGCTAGGAAATTTCTAGTTTACGGGTTTTTGTAAGCCACTTGTAATTTTTGTGCATTTTAATAATTTTCCTTGATTAAAATATTATTTTAAGTTGTTAATTATGCACTTAATTAGTGGTAATTACATTTTTGCTTGGGTTAATTATTGCTAATTTGAATCTATGCTAAGTTAATCATTAGATTGGCACTAATCCATCTTTGAAAATATCTCTTCAAAATATCTAGATATTTGTGGGTTAATTTGAAAATTTAAAGAAAAGAAAATAAGAGGTGGCTTTTGCATTAATGAGCTTTAATTGATTTTTGCTAAAAGTTCCACACTTTTCCACAAAACACCCCCTACTCCACAAAACACTACTCCTCTTTTGGCCGGCCACTACCCTTGCTGCCCTTTGTTGTTCTTCACCTCATTTCTTCACTTCAAGCTCAAATAAATTCATCTAAAATCACAAATAAATCACACAAACTCAAATATCAATCAAAAACCATCATTCTTCTTCACAAATCAAGCTTGAATCTTCACAGAGGTCATCATTTTGGAGCTTATTTTGATGATCTTGGGTCTTTGTTGTGTGAATCCTTGAAGGTATAAAACCCTAACCCTAATCTCTATATGTTGTTTTAATACTTTAATTAGCTTATTAGTTGTTAATTTAAAACTTTTAATTTCATGTTTAGAATTTCTAGAAAAGAGTTTGTGAAGATTTAGTTAAGGTTTTGTTTAGTGAATGGTTAAGTATGAAGTTTTGACAAATGAAAACTTACTAATTTGTTAAATGATATTTTCCAAATTGTATAATTAAGCTAATTAGCAAACTAAGATTTTACTAAACCCTAATTAAGTGAGATTAAAATTCTAGTAAGAGTTTGTATGGTTTAAACATGCTATATTGTGATGTTTGTGATTTTTAGTTTTGGTAAAACTTGTAGTTTTGTGCTAAAATGATATAAGTTGCTTACTAGATTTCCGGATAATTTAGGCGTGGGTTTCTTTTGACGC
The DNA here is from genome assembly GCA_030015575.1 of Agapanthus africanus. NCBI lineage: Eukaryota > Viridiplantae > Streptophyta > Magnoliopsida > Asparagales > Amaryllidaceae > Agapanthus > Agapanthus africanus. Next base: position 513,654,471 of record JASDDO010000012.1, read on the forward strand.
TGCGACGTTATTTATATTAGATTCCACGTTTATTATTGTGTTGTGAATGCGCGATCGGTACGATCAGGGTCTAGGCTTGATGGTTGTGTCGTTTAGCGTTTCTAGCTAGGGTTATGCCGATGTCATTCGTTTCTTTGTGTAGTTTTTGCTCTTGAGTTGGTTTCGTAGTGTCGCTACACGGTTTAGCCACTAGACGAACACTTGAGAGTATGTTTGGAGTTGGTGCGTCGGTCAAACGTAGTTGGTACGTGTTATTGGTCGATTGCTAATATACACTTGTTATATTGTTATATGCTTTCAGGGTCGCAGACGGGGACTTCGGGCGCTGCGAAGAAGAAAAAGCGAGTGGTTGGTTTTACTTAGCCAGGATTGTTGTGAGTAGATTTAACATCTACAGGGGAATCGCCCACATGACGTTATGCGTCTGAGCTAGATTAAATGATATGACTACTAGTTAGATGTATACGGATATTGATTGTGCATTTGTAGTTTTGTTACATATTTCATTTCCTTTTGTGCATAGACTTAGTATTAATGAGACACAACACCATTATTGACGGGTCATGTCTCACGATCACTAATTGTATGCTACACACACTATCGATAATTTCCATGACACGCACAACGTCTATACATATGTGATATTGTATTGTTTAGGAACATTGAGACATGATCCTTATTTTCCTTCGTGCATAAGACATATAGCATACCTGTATACCTATATGCTTACACATATGCCTTAACATGCTTACATGCTAGTTACCCATATACCTATATAGTATCGTACCATTAGTGATAGGTATATACACATATGAGATATAGCTATATGTACATCTTACATACATGCTTACACATATACCTGGAGTGTATTACATCATTATAGATAGGTAGATACACATATCTTGCTATACCGACATGGTTACACATACCTGGCTATAGCTACATGTTCACTTTTATTTGATGTTAAATAGACTTGGAGAAATTAGGATCCGCATGATATATATTAACTTGTTGCAGTTAAATAGAGGCTTTTCCTTTATATGCTCACATTCCAGTTTTATGTTGCATATATTATATTTCATGGATTTCGCATTGATAGATGGTTTTCGTATGATGCCTTCTGATATTTATTTTCTCCTAACTATATATAACAGTGGAATAGAACGCTGTTACACACACACACACACATTAGGGGAATGGGACACTAATATATATGTATACATGTCCAATTTATATATATTATGTTAATGCTTCATGCAAATATACTTATTCATTACTTGATATTTTCTGGATTTGAGGACCGTGGTAGTTTCATGAAATTATGCATTATTTGAAAAACCTGGTTTCTCTTGATATGATATTTCAGTTTCCATCATGAGATTTCTCGGTTCTGAGCTTATATATATTACTCCATGTGAGAAGTGAGTGGGCCGTGTGCGGGTATATGGTGGAACCCGGTTGGTTCTCCGGGGCAAGAAGATCGACCGTACATGCCGATGAGCCTGGCTGGGGGCGTGTGCCAACCGGTGATTGTATTTGGACTCGACGGATATCTAGGGGATACCGATCGAGGTTATGTACACACATGCCTTGTTGATTACGGGTGGTGCACACTCAGGTTCTATAGGATGTACGTATATGACATCGGAGGGCCAGTCCCAGGTGACGGCGCCTCAGAGATGGGTATTTATGTGTCGATACTAGACACTTGTTTTCATGATATTTTTGGTTGTAGATATTGGACACTCAGGTTTCATGAGAGTTACTCGATATTGGATACTGGTTATATGAGATTTACTTGATATTGGACACTCAGCATATACGAGACTTACAGGATATGAGGGCTCATTTGGGGGCTGATTTGAGAAAATTTGGGATTTAGATTGTCTTGATGGATTTTGGTCCTGCCACGAGATCAGGATTCCGTGAGGATGACATGTTTTATCCCATTTTCCGCATTTATTTTATATGCATTGCTTCATATATTAGTAGTACCTGATAGAGTACCTTTCATGACGGTTGCATATATATATTGCCATTTATTGCTTCATGTATTAGTAGTACCTGATAGAATACCTTTCATGACTGTTGCATACATATGGTCATTTATTGTTGTTAGCTTGCATGTGATAGATTCACGCAGTACGTGCATACTTGCGATTACATGCATATGTTATTTACTATTCACGAGTTGACAACTCACCCCCGTTGTGCCACAGGGTTTGCAGGTTGTTCCTTAGAGTAATCGAGACAGGGTTTCTATCTATCATATCATCTTTTGCAGCGGATACCGTTTCGGCTGACTGCGTGCAGTTTTGCTATAGGTGGGTTTTGCGGTTATCCGATGATGCTCTTTGTATATCTTTGTACTTGTACTCTCCATCTACCATTTTCATGCATTGACTTAGAGATTTGATGTGAGGACGATATTGTATATTTTTGGTGACTTGGAGGTCTTTTATGCAGTTTTGCTTATATCGTCTTTTATTTTTTCGCTACGGCGTCGTATATCTGTTGTGGTGGTTGTTTTCCGCCGTTGGGAGTAGATTTGCTCCCGTTGGGAATGCTTTACTTATATTTATGTTGTACCCATTTTTGGGTTTAGTTTTTACAAAGGAGGTGCTGCCAAAATTTTTAAGAAAGTAAAGTTGGATTTTAAAGAATTTGTACTTGAGATTTTCAAAAATTTAATAATGTTCTTATCACTTACTACTTTTGATGATTTAGATTGCTGGGTTTTCGGCTTACTTAAATTGCGTTACGCATGTAGATGTTGCGTATTTTAAGAGCCGTCACGTGCCAAATTTCAGGTCGTGACAATTGCCAAGTGATGTATCTCTCGGCAATGTTTCCCTCATAATGTTTTCACTCAATTAAACTTGCGCTTCTTATAATTTCTCTCGGTCTTTCACTCTTAGAAATAGATCATTCCCTAAAGAATAGTAGAAAGATGGAAAATTCTCTTGATAGTGTACAACATTGTCGAGGGAAATTTCTCCCTCGTAAATGTTGACCCTCGCAAATGTAGTCTTTTTCTAGTAGTGCGAGACCACACATTTCCCATTGGATCCATCCACAACGCACATTAATGTCTAAATTTGGGCCATCTTCAATAAGGAAGATAGTAAATGAAGATTTAGTTTGTTGGGGTAGTAAATGAAAGTGGAGTAAATGAGAGAAGACAATGGAGTAAATGAAATTGTTCCGTTGGCAAATAAGGTTTTTGGGAGGAAAAATATTGAATTTGGAGCAAAAATGGATTGATTGGAGCATTTAATGCTCATACCTTTAAGGAAAAATCAACAAAACTCAATTCAGGATAGAAGTTACAGACAAGCCGATAAAAGTTTCAGGCAACTGAAACAACATAATTTTGTGAAAATGGCAGGCTATTATCTTGTACTTGCCCGCATAGGTCTCTAAGGGCATTTCCGGTATATACTAAAATACCAATAGTTGTTAGTATGTGATAGAATAATTGATGGCCCGGCGGATTTTTTAACATGTTGAAAATGCCCGGGGTGTTTTTCACGGGTTTTTATTAGGCCGGGGCTTTTTCAACAATTTACCCCTTAGTTTATGAGACAATGCTTCTTATTACTTCTTGCTCCTGTTCATGCCAAAAGCATTTTTCTACACCCACAACCACCTAACATGCCTATGTTATTTTCCAACATAAACAACCTTCCATTTTTTTCAATCAAGTCCAAAGTAAATGGATTAATTACTAAACACAATTAAATTTGGTAGTAAATATTAAAATTCACTTGGATGATGTTGATTTCAGGGGACCGGTCTGGTTCACGTTATTTTTAATTTTTATACTGTGACGAAAGATATTTTATCTGAAATTTAAGATGTCAGTAGCTTCACGACTAGAGAATTTAAGAGATACTAACTGACCAAGTCATCATATGACAACAAGACGATTCTGAAACAAAGAATAATTGTCATATAGGGAAGTCATGAATAGATTCACCATATTTGCCGGAGTTTCACTTTCTATAATTATTTTAACCACCATAAAAACAAAATGCATAAGATATGTTATGAAGTATTCAATATGGCATTGATCTCACACACCAAACTAATTATATTAAAAGCCCAGCAATCTATTAATTCTCCCCAAACTTAATTTTACCTCATTAGGGTACATACACATGAAATATCATCATCTATAACACATGCATACATACATCACTTCGATACATATTTTTTGCTTGAGATAAGCTTTTAGAATTATAACTCCCCTTCATCATCACATCATCAAGGGTCTCCTCACACTAACCAACACCACATCATCCACGACGGGCCCGCAAAGCGACCCGTCGGTCTTGCTATGATAGAAGCTACTCAAGAACACGACCCTCGTCCTCTCCGAGATCGCCGTAAACTTCAACACCCCGCGCTTGAATCCGCCCGACCCTTTCGACCCGTACGGCACCCTAACGTTTTCCCTCGCCGCGTAAGCTTCGACCACCATCGATCCCTCGCAGGAGTTCGCTGCGTCGCCTACAGAGAATGTTAGGGTGTAGATCTTTCCGGGGATTGTGCGGACGACTTGAGCGAGGGCGGACTCTTTACCCGCAACGAGCTCTACCGCGCGTCTGCCGCTTGGGATGGAGAAGTGAGGGGCGTCGATGTATTTGACGGCTTTGAGGGATTCGACCATCCAGCCGGGGAGAGGGGAGTGGCTGTCCTCGATGTTGGGGGGTATGAGGACTCCCCATGTCGTGTTGGGGATGATGTAGGGGCCTTCTTCGAAGTTTCCGTTCTTCAAGAGGTTTGCTGTTTAGAATATAAAAATACATCTATCAATCCTCGATATGAATCACTGTTATGAATATGAATTCGAACTCGGAAGCACCTATAAATGGTAGGAAGAAAAACTTACTGTTAGTGAGCCTAGGAGGATACAATGTCCGGATCGCAACCGAATCGATCAAGGGCCCGCAAGCCGGATCCTCCTCGACTCCCGGATTATGGATCACCAAATCCACTTCCGCAAACAACGCCTCGAACCCCCAAGCGTACGAATCCCAGCCGTTACTACTATACATCGTCTGCATTGGTAGCACACCAAACTCCGGTGTGACCGACACATTTAATTCCTCCTCTTGAGCACAAGTTCTCGCGGCGCTGAAAGTTATAGAATAGTACATTCCTTTTGTCACGTTGAATCTTTGTTTGATCGATGCCTCGTTTCCTAATCGAACGGCAGCCTCCCCTTCGGGGACTATGAGAAGCATGTCGCCTTGCTTTTGCCCGGCTTTGATGTACTCGACGAAGCCGGAGATTTCCCAGTTAAGGATCGCATTGCGGGAAGTCACGACGGTGCCTCTGAGTTGGCTTGGGCTTGGAGCCTTTTCGAAGTTTCCGTTAGGTAATAATCCTATAAATTGTTATTTTGTTAGAATTTTCAAGATAGAGGTAGGATGAGAGTTAGGGTAAAGGGTAAATTTCAAGTTGGTACCATGACTTCAATCACTTTCCCTCAAGAAGAACACAAACTTTATAATGATGAAAAAATAAACTTTTTTGTACCGAAAAAATAAACTCCTTGATGAAGTCAACATTTTATTAACAAAAAGGATAAAATGATTTAATTAATACCCAGCATATATTAAATCTTAGGGGGAAAAAATCTGTTTTTCGAATTGATATATGTTGGATATTTCAGTCATTTTATCTTTTTGTTAATCACATGTTAACTCCATTAAAGAGTTTTCTAGTACAAAGAAAGGTTTATGGTATTTTAGCATCATTTCAGACATCGTTCGTGGTAGTTTTAAGGGGAAATGACTATAGTCTATGGTATCAAATTGAAATTTAGCCATTAAAGGATTTTTTTGTCCTCACCAAATTGCATACACAATAATAAGACAAAATTATAGTGAAAAACAACAATAGTGTGCAATTCACCCTAAGAATTACATGTTAGATGTATATGGAGGAGATATTAAGAACTTCGATTCGACACCGACTTATGGTAAAATCACTATAACAACTGTAACAAGCTTTTATTCCGTTCGTATCAGTTATATGAATCATTTTCTTCCATTCGGCAATAGTAAGAGTCAAAACAAATAAATTCCCTTAATTAACAAATTCATTTAAGCTTGTACTTGTCAGATTTCTTACCTGAACATGAAATTAAAGAATTGATTATCATGTGTGATATATATTTCAAGATCTGGACTTTGAGTTATTGCATCACCTACAAAAATGCTTGCAATTGAATTTCATCGAGTGTCACATGGGGATATTAATGGACATATATGAAGATAGTGAATCATGTCATATGTAATTTTTTATAAGCATGTAGCCATAAATAACTTTAATAACTTTAGCAACTGCCAGTTTTAGATGGCTATATAACCAGCAACATGCATGTGCTAAGCACTGAGTGGGTGTGATGAGGAAAAATAATCATGCCGTCATGATTTTTGTATGCTTTTTTGATGTTTATTAGTCTAAGAACCTTTTTACTAAGTTTGTTCATTTCCCAAAGAGAAGATATTTTGTATTGAAAATTGTTAAAGGGTATAAAGGTAATTATATGTATATGAAAGAATGACATGACACATTCTTACTCTAGAATTCTCACATGGATTTTTCTTCTTTTTGTGCATTTTTTCTAATGAAAAATGAGAAATTTTTTGTGTTGCGCTCATGAGTTTGAGTTATAACAGTAGAGATAATAATTTCTATTTTTTCAATAAAAAAACTTGGATGAAAACATAATGGTTAAAAAAAGTTGCTTTGGAAGTTGGATGTTTTTACTGCGGTAATAATGTGAGTTGATTCTTGTGATAGTAACATGAGAAGACTAGAAAACTCGTATATCGACTGCAGCCCAGTCGATATATTGGCATCAAAACGATTTCGATAGCGCTATGGACTAATGTATTGCGGATACCAATCTCATATCTGAAATCCAGATATACCAAATGATATCGTTATCGATATTAGAAATGTGATGTTGGCCATTATACCAGCTGGTTGTTTCGCGATATTAAATGTTCAGCTTTATTTAGTTCCAAAACACACACAAAAGCACACATCCGTGTGTGTGTGAGAATAATGAAAAAAAGAAGCCCTATGAGGAATTTCCGTTAGGTAACGGTAAATATTTATATCTTCCACGATTTTTTTCGACGATCGGCATCCATTATAATCATCTTTATCATTTAAGATGTGGATATACCAAATTTCACATGATTCCGCCACTTTTTCACTGTTGAATCAGAAATGTAAAAAGTTCTTTTGTCGGTAAACCGTTAATTTTGCACTAACTAAATCAACGGTGAAAAAGTGATGGAATCACATAAAATTTGGAGTATCCACGTCTTACATGATAAAGATGATGATGGTGGGTGCTGGTCGTCAATAAAAATCATGGAAAACGTATTTTTCAACGCTATAGAAGGAAATTCCCTTCCACGACACATTTTCTCCATTATATATATATCGGGGAAAGGTCCATTGCAAACCGGTGTGTATTTTTTAAAAACGGGGACACCCGATTTACAATATATTTTAACGATCCGATCCATTCAATATGATCACCCAATTCTCAAATATATGTGTGTGAAAAACTGCAGGATTTGTGAAAAACTGAAGGATTTAAAAACCTCTAGCCTATGCATCGATGGGTGCAAAAATGAACGTATTTCGATAATGCAACATAAATGGCATCCGATGCATAGGCTAAAAGTGTTTAAATTCTTGGATTTTTCATACACATAGTTGAGAGTAAGGTGGACATCTTGAACGGATCGGATCGTTAAAATATACCGTGGATCGGGAGTTTCTATTTTTGAAAACGCGGACCGGTTTGCAATGGATCACTCCCCTATATATATATATGAGAGGTGGCGGCTCTTTTTTTTAAAAAAAGAGCCCCGGCCTCGAACACACATATCCTCTATGTTTTTCACCGATCCAATCCGATCATCTTGATCTCCGTATCATGAAATCTCTATGTACAAAAAATTTCAATATTTGAAGATCTCTAATACATTCATTAAGCGGATAGAAAAATCAACGGCTTATCGGTATTAGAAAAATACGGTCTCTTGATGGACGGGTTAGAGGTTATCATATCTCGAGATTTTTTGTATACAGAGGTTTCATGATATATAGAACAAAACGACCAGTTTAGATCGATAAAATACATAGGGGTATGTATGTTTTGGGGCAGGGCCCTTTTTGGACAAGAGTCTGCCAACTCATACCATTTCTCTCTCTGCGTGTGTTAATTATCAATTTCAAAGATTAATGGTAAACTATATTTACGACTCTCTGCGAAGATTACAAGCAACCGACACCCCTATATTAAGTCAATCAATGAGGGTTATAAATACTATTTCGGTACAAATTGAGAACAGCTTAAACATGTCCCATACCGACAAAGTCATTTGAGAGATTGCAAGTGTTGAATCAGATATCAACGAAGAAGAATGTTCCATACATGAGCTAACTCCTCATGACGGAGGAGTGACTAATCCCTAAACATGCGAGTGTCGCTTTAGTCTACTGATAAACTTATGTACAGCTGAGCTAAGCAAGAGGTAAGAGTTTTAGGTTGAGAACCCCCTTGTAATCAGGCTACGGCCTATTATTCCTCAAAAGTCACCTAAAAAAAAGCAAAACAAAATCTCCAAATACATGGGGAAAAGGTTTTTTGTTTTCATGTCAATGACTTGTAATTACACATGAATCAATTTCTTCCATTTTCATCTCCATGATTAAAAAACCCATTAACATATATTTCCTATTTCATGCCAATAATTACATGCAATTAATATGCGAAAATCCCTTAAAAGGGTATTTTCGGGACTGTGGATAAAATTCCACATGGGCTACGGCAACGCACGTGAGCGTTGTGATCTGATCTCATCGAAGAATCTCTAGCACGCTTTAAATAACAACAAACAAACATTGTCCCCAAAAATTTACAATAATGGTACGGATGGCTCATTTGAATTTTGAAATTTTGATTTTGAATGTTACCCCATTTTTTTATTAATTAAAAGACCCCTTAGGAAACTCCAAATAATAGAGGAAATAAAGTATTAAAGAGCTTTTCTCTTGCAAAAGTTTTTCGCACTTATATATGGTGCCAGACAGAAGAATTTTCCGTGCTAAGAGAGGTTTGAAGTTGCAGGAAAAAAATAGAAATACGTGGGAAATTCCAAACTAAAAAAAGGCACCAGAGTGCTTTTCTGGAACAAGTTTTTCGTCCTTATACCGCCGAGTTCAATACATCGGGACAGAAAAGAGAAAAATGAAAAAAAAATTCGTGCATTCTTGGTGCAGCTTGTAGGGGTCTATAATTGTATTTTTCATGTTTGTCGTGGCCGGACACATGATCGGCACACACCGAAGAATTTTCCGTACTCGGAGAAGTTGAAGATGCGTCAATGCAAAAATACCACCGAAGGAACAAATATTTACTAGTCTACCAAGAGAGAGAGCGCTCACCGTCGGTGATGGCAGCGGCAATGTGGGCGGCGGCGCACAGTAGCAGGAGCGGCGCAGCGTAGCCCACCATTTTTCACTTTGATTTGTGTAGAGAAGGGGGGGGGGGATGGGACAAGAACGTAGCATAGAGAGTGGGGTTTATATGCAGGGTGAGGGACGAGAATGCCCTTGGATATCGAGATAATATCGGGACTGCCACTGGTCTAGGGTGGCATTGAATGGTACACGTGTCATGGGCCAGCTTGAAAAGGCGAGAGCGAGATGGGGATGGAGATTTGTGTTGGGTGTTACTATTTTGCCGCTGCTCATCAAGGGCAGTATGGATATTCTAGGGGTGAATAATACCGGGAGCAGCAAAATTTTCATCATGACTTATCAAATGTGGTTTCATTTATAACTGTCTATATCAGTATCTGTATTTGCAAACTGATGGTGCTCGATATCGGTGGTCTCCCAGATCATGACACATAGTAAATGACGTGTCCCAGAGCATACAAAAAAGGACCTACAGAGGCCGACCAGGTCACTCCTGTGCCCGTCCTACAAGCAAATGCTGGCTCACCTCAGAGCCCCCAGCACAATTGGCCGCTTCAGCCCATAGCTCGTCTCCGAGCTATCACAGGCCCGAGCCTCCTAGGCCCTCTCTGCTCGCCTCCAGGCTCGAGCAGAACCAAGATAGCTCGGCTCTCCCGCTCCTCCGCAAGCCCTTCCGCCGAGGTCATTTTCCTCGGTCTCATCGACCAACCAACAGTACTGTTTGCGGGCGTAACCGCCATCCCCCGAATCTCGCCATGCACGTGATCTCCGCCGGCCACATCTCACGTTCCACGCCACCACGATCCCCCATTAACGAGCCTATCTCGTCATTAATGGGAGGTCCCGCTCATCACGCGGGCACGTCGGGAGCATAACGGCCGGCGTGATTCTCGCGCCTGCCTCGCCTGCTACCACCGCTATATAAACCCCTCTCCCAGAAGATCGAGATAAGCCATTTTTTTGACTCCACTAAGCCATTACTCTGCTCGGATCTCTAGTCTAACTTGATCGTCGGAGGGTCCTCGGTGGTACAACCACCCAGGACTTCCTTGCAGGTAACTCGGCAACCACAACCTCAACCCATTGAGATCCACATGCTTCAGGAGCGACAGCCTCCAGATCAAATCTCAGCCACCCATCACCACCATCAGCAGATCAACGGAAGACAACATCTGAAGGAGATTTCAGGCCCCGTCAGCTGGCGCCGTTTGTGGGAAACACTTGATTCCACAAAAACAAAAGTTCGCCTTCAGATCTCAACCTAATGGCTAGCGACCACCACGATGATCCAGGCTCCAGCCGCCGCCTCCCCATAAACGGAGGCACAAACGAACCTCCTCCGCTGAATGCCATCAACACCCTCGTCGGCCGGATAGACCGACTCGCGTCCATCGTGAAAGCGCTCGTCCGCGTCCAGATGGCAGGACAAGATCACCAAGTTGCCGCTCCCCCACCTCGGGACCAGGACCCCTACAGGAGGAAAGAAGACTCCGTCCGCGTCGGCACTGCCGACCACCGAGTCGCTACCTCCTATGGCCGCAGATCTCCCAGGCCAATACATTCTGAGGCCCGCTGGGCACCTCACAGTTCAACGCCGAGGTCCGCCGCCAGAGCGCCGCGTCCCGAGATCCTCCACGCACCTGTCCCTCCTGAGGAGATGTCTGTCAGCTCGCCTGTTACCAGGCCTGACCGACACCCCCTCCCTTGACGGGGTCGCGCGGACGAGACTCACCACGGCGGCTCGAGGACTACCTCGCCGGGGCATATAAGGAACCTCATCGAGAGGAACTGGAGCCGCGGCCAGACGCAGGCCTCCAACAGCAGAGGGCTGGGATCAGAATGCGCCGAATCGTCGGGGTATCATATCCGACTCGACGCCCTCGAGAAGAAGATCGAGAGTCCGCACCGGGAAGGTCACCGTTCGAGCGATGGGGCTAAGTATGTCGCCGACTCGCTCATAAAACCGTTCACAGAGGAGCTACTCGCCGTCCACGTCTCCTCCCGCAACAAGCCTCCAAAGGTCTCCCTCTTCGACGACAAATCTGACCCGAAGGACCACTTGGATGCATTCACCGCAGGAATGAGCTTCCAAGACCACTCCGATGCTGCCCAGTGCCGAGCTTTCCCAGCCACTCTCATCCGCTCTGGGCGAGACTGGTTCCGAGGACTCGAGCCGCGCTCGATATCAACCTTCGACGAGCTGACCATACAATTCCTCGGCCACTTCGTCGGGAACAGGCGGCAGAAGCGTACATTCGACCATCTCTTCACGATCAAGAGCGGGGACAAGGAGACGTTCAAAGCATACGTCACCCGCTTCTACAACGCCCTTCTCGAGGTCCCAGAGCACCGGGACGAGACGGTCATCATGGCTCTGAGGTCTGGTCTTAGGCACAAGGAGTGGTTACGCTCCTTTGCATTAGCGCAATCTAAGACCATGGCCGAGATAAAGGTCTGGACCGAGTGCGAGGTCCAGCTCGAATCCGAGGTGAATGCGAATCTCCCCCGGGCAGAGCAAACCAACCAAAAGAAGAGGGCAAAAGAAGAGAGAAGGGGGCCTGAATGGCAAAAACCTTATCTCACAAGTCCCATGAGTACACCCCGCTTAACATCTCCCAGGCGGTGCTACTGGAGGAGACCAAAGGCGAGGGGTTCTTCAAGCTTCCCCCGGTCCCGCGAATGGCCTCAAAGCGAACCCGGGACCTCTACCGCGGCTTTCATAGGTCGCTGGGCCACTCCACGGAGAGCTGCAAATAACTCCGAGACTATATTGAAGAGCTCATCCGTTCGGGACACCTCGCAGCGTGCCTGAGGGACAAGCGGCAAGCCGACTGTGAGTAGGAGCAGCGTCCCCCTCCCGCCGAGCTGACCATCGGCCATATCATGGTAGTGTCAGCGGAAGATACGCCTGGTACCCATGAGGCTCGGTACCCTATGCAGGACATAGACGCCAACAGACATCAGGGGGGATCGAGCCGGACGAATAAGAACATCTACTAGCATGTATTTTCTTTTCAGAGCAATGTAAATCTTTCTTGAGATCCTTAGTTTATATAATAAAGGGATCAATAGAGCATTGCAGAAAAGAAAAAGAATTTTATTCATTCAAGAGGTACTATAGGCTCCTCAGCCATACATAAAAAAAAAGAAAGTAAAATTACAATAGCGGGGGAACATGGTGCAGAGAATACTGCTCGTGGTACTCTGACGATATTTCTGCCAGCCGAGCCCTCGCAGCATCCAGCCTCTGCCTTCGATCCCCCTGAGAGCGTCGGTATCGAGCCTCAATTGATAGCACTCAAGGACGAGCGCTTCCGAGCGATTTAGCCGGCTCGCAGAGATCAGGCCGAAACGCCTCAGAGACCTCAGCTTTCCAATGGCCTCATCCCTCAGCTGCTCGGATAAGGGGTTGTAGAGCCCCGGCGATGCCTTCCAGATGGAGTACATCAGCAGCTGGAGGAGCGAGGAACGCCGGGGGAGCAGTCGACCGAACTGGTCCTCGATCCTGTCTATAACCAACTGCACCGTGTCCTCGGTGCAGTACGGGTCATAGAGGTAGACATCCTCAAAATTTATGATGTCTTCGACGGTGAAGGAGAAGTCCTGCATCTTTGCGTTTTGGGTGTGAGGAAAGGAGCATCAACAATCTCTCTGTTTTATACCCCACAACGCCAGGGATCAAAGCCCTCACCAGCTCGGCTATCCCTGGCCAGTAGCTTCCCTACCCCACAACGCCAGGGATCAAAGCCCTCACCAAGAGACAGCCGAGCAGCTACCTTGCTCGGCCATCCCTGGCCGGTAGCTTCCCTACCCCACAACGCCAGGGATCAAAACCCTCCCCAAGAGGCACCGAGCAGCTACCCTGCTCGGCTATACCTGGCTGGTAGCTTCCCTACCTCAACGAACCAGGGATTAAAGCCTTTGCCAAGAGGCAGCCGAGCAGCTACCCTGCTCGGCTATCCCTGGCTGGTAGCTTCCCTACCTCAACGAACCAGGAATCAAAGCCCTCGCCAAGAGGCAGCCGAGCAGCTACCCTGCTTGTCTATCCCTGGCTGGTAGATTCCCTACCCCATAAAACCAGGGATCAAAGATCTCACCAAGAGGCAGCCGAGCATGTTCCCCTCCGAATACAGAGACGCGACCGTGTAGGTTCGTCTTGCTTGAAATTCGAGGCAGATGCTAATTGGAGCTATCCGTCCACCACTCCGAAGATGCCAAGTTGATTTATGGCACCATGCATCGAAGGTTTAAATGGATACGGCCGATGTAGCAGACTTCGTCAGATTCCCCCTCGCTTGAGAGGGTTTTTAATTGTAGGGACACTCTTCCCTGCAGGCGCAAGCCCCTGCAGTTAATTACGCTACCGCATCACGGTAACAACTTTCTCCTTCTCCAGCTGGTCACTTCGTGTCGTGGGTGTTTGTTTTGTTTGTGGTTGCCCGTGGATCGTATATGGAGACCAATTGGACGTGGATTAGTCCAAATCCGTATTTTCTTAAATTTGGGTTTGGGGTTTTGGTTTAAGGATACGTTAGCCATATTTGAGGCTAAAATCAACTTAAACGTTTGTTAAGGATACGTTGGTCTAATTTGAGACTAAGATCAACTTAACGGGATCGTTTAGATCCGACAAAAGAGCGTTTGGGGGCTCTATTGTTCCAGTTTAGGAACATAGTGGTCCATTGAATGTATGGCCGTCGGGACCCGTCACCTCTCTGACGACGTTGAAGGATTATAATGACAGATGTCAGAGGAGTTCAGAGATGTACCCTTGAACCAAAGTTAATTGGGGGATCTATAGTCCAATTTGGGACTAAAGTCTGTTTGAAGATTTAAGGATACGTTAGCCATATTTGAGGCTAAGATCAACTTAAACGGGATCGTTTAGATCCGACAAAAGAGCATTTGGGGGCTCTATTGTTCCAGTTTAGGGACATAGTGGTCCATCGCCAGTGTAGGGACATGGTGGTCCATCGCCAGTGTAAGGACATGGTGGTCCATTGCCAGTTTAAGGACATAGCGGTCCATTGAAATGTATGGCTGTTGGGACCCATCACTTCTCTGAAGACGTTGAAGGATTACAACGACAAATATCAGAGGAGCTCAGAGATGTACCCTTGAACCAATGAGTTGGTTGAAAGAGCAGATGTGCTCAGTTCAAGATGATTTGAGGACTCATGGCCAGTTTGGGCTAAGTCCAATTATGTTTGAAATATTGGCCCTTTGGACCATTAGACATTTGTCTGGGTTCAGCCCCTCATCATTCAGTGGTGTTAAACAGAGGTTTGGGGGCTCTGACAACATTTTGTCTTTGATTTCCTCAATTTTGAGATTCATTTGGAGGAGGGACTTTTGCCTCTGGAAAATTAGTCAATTTGGCTAAAAGTAGTGTTAAACACTAGAGAAAACAGTGTTAAACACTGGAAATAGGTCCCTCAAATTAGTGTTAAACACTAAAAGATAATCAGTGTTAAACACTGGAAATATGATCTTCAATTTAGTGTTAAACACTAGAAACAATCAGTGTTAAACACTGGAAATATAATCCCCAAATTAGTGTTAAATACTAAAGAAAGAGGAGTCACATGTGGACACGTGAGAGCGCCCAAAAGTGGGACCGGATCCATTTTCTTCGTTCTGCAATTAAGTGTTAAACACTTCTTCATCTTTTGAGCATCACGTGTTGACACGTGATGGAGATTTATGCACTAATCATTAAAGCACTCGCTAAGGGGTCACGTGGGGACACGTGAGAGCGCCCAAAGCTCATATATCCTTTGCTTTTTCTTTCTGTGTTTTGTAGGTCATGTGGGAGCACGTGAGGCATTGCCTTAAAACTTTCCTCCTTCTCATTTCTGGGGATCTCTTCAGGGGTCACGTGGGGACACGTGACCTTGGTCTTTGTTCCCCTCCGAACGGCGGCCCGGACTTCGCGTCCGTGCCTGAGGATCGGAGCAGATGCTATTTGGTTTTATCCGTCTATCTCTCCGAAGATGCTAAGTTGATTTATGGCACCGTGTATCGGAGGTTTAGACGGATGCGGCCGATGTAGCAGACTTCGTCAGATTCCCCCTCAGGGTGAGGGGTTTTTGATTGTGGGGACGCTCTTCCCTGCAGGCGCAAGCCCCTGCAGTTAATTACGCTACCGCATCGCGGTAACAAATTTCTCCTTCTCCAGAATTTCACTTCGTATTGTGTGTGTTTGTTTTGTTTGTGGTCGCCCGTGGATTGTATACGGAGACTGAGTAATGCCGTCGCCCGTAGGACGTGGATTAGTCCAAATCCGTATTTACTTAGATTTGGGTTTGGTGTTTTTAGTTTAAGGATGCATTAGTCGCGTTGCGGCTAAGATCGACTTAAACGTTCGTTAAGGATACGTTAGTCCTGTTTTAGACTAAGATCAACTTAACGTAGTGATTAATTTAATGTATGGCCATCGGGACTCGTCACCTCTCTGACGTCGTTGAAGGATTACAACGACAGATGTCAGAGGAGCTCGGAGATGTACCTTCGAACCAGAGTTGATTAGGAGTTTTATAATCCATTTGGATGTTTAAGGATACGTTAGCCGTATTTGGGGCTAAGATCAACTTAAACGGGACCGTTTAGATCCGGCAAAAGAGCGTTCGGAGGCTCTATTGTTTCAGTTTAGGGACATAGTGGTCCGTTCGCCAGTTTAGGGACGTGGTGGTCCATCGCCAGTTTAGGGACGTGGTGGTCCGCATTCCAGTTTTGAGGACGTGGTGGTCCATCGCCAGTTTAGGGACGTGGTGGTCGATCGCCAGTTTAGGGACGTGGTGGTCCGATATTAGTTTAGGGACGTTTCGGTCTGATATTAGTTTAGGAACGTTTCGGTCGGATATTAGTTTTAAGGACGTCTCGGTCCACGAGTTTAAGGACCCCGCAGTCTATGTTCATGTGTGATCGTTGGGACCCATCGCCTCTCTGACGTCGTTGAAGGATTACAACGATAGATGTCAGAGGAGTTCAGAGATGTACCCTCAAACCGGAGATAAATTGATTTAGGAGAGCAATTTTGCTCAGTCAATTTAATTTGAGGACTTACAGCCAAAGTTGGGTTAAGTCCAGTTGAGAATATTCAACATTTTTCTTGAACTTCGGCCTATTAGGCCTGTACTAGGGCTTTGCCCATATTTAATAATGCACTGCATTCTATTCTGGCCTGCTAGGCTTTTGATTTGGGCTTTGTCCCTTTATTTATGATGCAGAGCATCTATTTTAGTTTGGGCTCTGCCCCTTTTCAAAACAATGCATTTGCATTTTATTAAACCCGTTAGGCCTTCTTTAATTGGGCTTGGCCCCTTTTGTAACCAAGGCGGTGCATTTGTCTGGCGCTTTGCGCCGAGTAATGAGCGCAAGCTCATATGGTGATGACACGTGTCATGCTCTGGTGAGCGCAAGCGCACTAGCGCAGTGCGCTGCGCTGTTGCGCTGCTGACACGTGGCGCGCTCTCAGCGAGTTGCGCCAACTCCAGAGAGCAAAGCTCTATCTTAAGGGCGCTTAGCGCAAGTGGTTCTATAGCCGACACGTGGCGCTCTCTTAAGAGCGCAACGGCGCAGTTTGGAAGTGCAAAGCACTAAGAATCTTTTAGATTCAAGAAGGGAAGTGCAAAGCACTGTTTAATTTCTTGATCTAAATTAGATCAAAGTAAAATAATTTTTTCTTTGCTTGAAGAACCAGAGGTTCATAAAAGTGCAAAGCACTATTATTTTTTATTTTTATTGTTTTTAAAGAACCGGAGGTTCACAAGAAGTGCAAAGCACTGTTTGTTATGTAAAGATCATTGATCTTGTTTTTAGATCAATGATCTATTAGAAGGAGTTTCTTCTACTTCATGAAGGTTCTTTACCTTTTTCTTGAAATCTTCTTAGAGTTCTCTCTGTTTAAAGTTCTTGATTTTTCAAGAAAAAAAAATGTTGATCACCCCCTTTTTTTTAAATAAATTGAGGCTTAGGGTCCTTTTTATAGTGCTCACAAATTAGTTATATTTGTTAAAGAGATCATTCTCTGAGTGATTTGGGGAATTTTCCCCACCGTTGGATCTTTAATCCAAGGGCTTCTACTTTGCAGAAGAAAATCTTCTTGTTTTAACAAGAACAGAAAAGATTTCTTAAAATCTTGATTCAGTTTAGCGCAGATGCCCCAGCGCGTGACACGTGTCGCGCAGCGCACAGCGCAGCGCAACTGCGCTGACACGTGTCGCGCAGCGCAGAGCGCAGCGCAACTGCGCTGGCGCATGTGCGCTGACACGTGTCGCGCAGCGCAGAGCGCAGCGCAACTGAAGCGTTACTTCAGACAAATAGAGCTCTGCTCTGATTGGGCGCGCCTTCTTGGGCGTTGCGCTGACGTATTAGCGCCTGACGAGTGGCGTGTTGCGCCCGAGACTTGAAGCGTTGCTTCAAAATTTTGAATTTTGAATTTGAACAGAGCTTTGCTCTGATTGGGCGAAACAAATGCCCCCCCACCGTTGCGCTCACGTGGCGCACACGTGAGTGCAGCGGTGGCAAGCCCTTGACCGTTGGATCAAGAGGCGAGCTCAAGGGGCGCAAGCGCCTTATAAATAGGGCCTCTGACCCTTAGAAAATCTCACCATTTTCTTAGATTTTGATTTTCAGAGCTTTGCTCTTGCTTAAAACTCCAGAGCTTTGCTCTCGTTTCCAGAACTTTAGAGCTTTGCTCTCATTTTCCAAGTTAGAAAATTTTTAGGTAAACTTAATCTTAGATTAAATATTTTAATTAACTAATAGAGCTTGGCTCTTACAGATCTTTCAATCTAAAGAGATCCCCATTGGGGTTTCATAAACAGAGCTTTGCTCTAAAAAAACTTATAGATCCACAGAGATCTTTCATGGGTTCTAACCCATGAACAGAGCTTTGCTCTTGGATCAAATGTAGATCTTTTAGATCTGAAAAACAAAGAACTTTTTTGTAAGTTTTCATGGATTTTTCAAGATTCCAGAAATTTTAATTTTAAAATTATTTTCAAAATTTTCTTTTTGATGGAATATTACAGAGCTAAGCTCCTTTTTTAAAGAATTTTACTCTTTTGAGACCAGAATTTGACAAGTGTCATTCTGTGACAGAGTTTTGCTCTGAAAGAGGAGATTTTCTCCTTGTCTCTAGGGATTCTTTCCCCCCCCTTTTTTTTAAAATGGGAATGTTCCCCCCAGGGACCAACTGACAATCTCATCCAATGATTAGTTTGTCTTATTAACTGACGTATTGTCATTTAGATTTTGTGGGTCCCTCTTTGGTCTCCTACTCACTGCACTGTGGTGCGGTGTAATTAATTAATTTTGATTTTAATTTAATTAATGCATTTTCTTCTTTCAATGCCAAACGTTGGGATTACAACACTAACGGCTACATTGCTCTTTTGCAGCGATCATGTCTGAAGACGCTTCATTCCCGTTCGTCCGCTCGGAGGAGGGATTTCCGGAGGCGCCCTTGGACCGTGAAGCCCTAACCATGATTAGAGAGTACGACCCTGAGTACAAGAAACTCCACCTTTGGGGGTCCTGGTATAACCAGATTATTATGGGTCGACGCAGCTTCACCTGCGCGGTGCCGTTAGAACCTATCACGGCAATTCACTATGCCAACCCACCTCCGGTGCAGTATGCCGTGGAGATGATAGACTGGACCGCGAGCAACTTTCTTCATCCCGCTATGGATGCGGATCCGGTTCAGCGTCCTATGGTTTTGGATATCCTAGGACGCCGTATCTGTCAGGGGGAAGCACGGCCCTGGGGGCAATCATA
Organism: Agapanthus africanus; assembly: GCA_030015575.1. Lineage (NCBI taxonomy): Eukaryota > Viridiplantae > Streptophyta > Magnoliopsida > Asparagales > Amaryllidaceae > Agapanthus > Agapanthus africanus. Next base: position 513,673,776 of record JASDDO010000012.1, read on the forward strand.
TAACCTTGGTTTGATTCCCCGTCACCCGATTGGCTATCTGCCGTGGGCCTGGTACATCCTGTCGACGAGGAAGTCGCAGTTGATAAGACTAGGACTCTACACCGCAGTCTACGTCTCTCTCTTCCAATATCCTACGCTCCCCACCTGGTGGTTCAAGGCTTTCTTGGAGCAATGGAATATTCCCACCCACACTTTCCTTGCCATGGATCGGGAAGTGTCTATTTCTTTGGAAGAATTCGCGGAGGTATCCGGCCTACCGGTCATGGGGGAACACTATGAAGAGCTGCTCCCGACAGATGAGTACATCTTCGGTGCTAAGCCGATGTTAAGGGGGATTACGCCGGAAAATGCCGTTCAACACCAATTCCCTAGCCTGATCAAGGTGTTGAACATCTACGAGTCCCTCTTCATCGAACACGGGAGCCGAGGAGTTAATTTTGAGGACTTCATTGCTCGCTTCCTCCGTCCGAGCGTTATTTCGCCAGGAGCCGTCAAATCTGCCATCCTGGATGATCCTTTTGGCCTAGGTTTGGATAACCTGCCGACGAAGGAGATAGACCAAAAGGCTTTCTTCCTCCCAGACTTCCCTACCATATCTTTCGCGGAAATTGCAGCCCCTGGGATGGATGAGGAGGCCTTTTTCTTAGGATTTCTCGGGCTGTGGCTGAGTTGGTTCGCGATCCCAATGCATTCTCATCGCATGCGGCCCTCTGTCTTTTATCCAGCCCACCGCATGGTCATCGGGGTAAAGGTGGCCGTGGGGATTGCCGGCCTGGCGCACCTATATCATGGCCTCAGCCGAGCAGCGGATGCTAACGAGCCCGGGGTACTGCACGTGGTCTTCCCGATGCATTATTTTGCATCGTGGCTCGAGCTACACACAGCGGGTGTCTTCGGTATGCATAAAAGGCCTTCATTCTTTGACAAGTGCGGCTTTCCTCGCATTTTACAGCTGATTGGCTCATCAATCGTGACCCCTTCACCACGGGACGCCAGAGGTTTACTGCTTCGCCCTCACACCGTTGGAGTCGGGATGTCCTTTATTGATAAGGTATTAACCATTGGAAAAGCGTCCACCACTGCGGTGCGACCACTACAGGACTCCTTCAAGGATGGAGTTTCAGTGTTAACAGCCCGGGAGATCCTTCATTTGTATTCTATTATACCGGGTTTCCTAGTCTTCAGGCAGGGCGGTGCAGCAGCCTTTATGAGATATAACCCGCATCGTTTTGCTCGACAACTGAGTTACGATCAAGGGGTACCCTTAGAAGCTTTCTTACTGGAACCTGTTGTAAATGAAGAAGGGATGGAGAACGCGTTACACCATTTCATGCGCCTGAACACGGGTTCTCGTTTTTTCATTAGCACGCCGGCCTGTGCTCCACGACTCCTTAATGTATATAAAGAGTGGTACAATCATGCGACGGGGGCTGTTATAAAGGAAGAGAGGCGAGTGTTGATCGACCGTAAAGAAGTACCCCCCCGGTACCAATCGTAACGCTCCCTTAGCGCCAAGGCTCCTGGTGGTTCCTCCTCTAAAAGATGCTGGGGGCAGACCATCACGTGCGCAAAGCCCTCCACGTGAGCTTCCGCTCCCTGATATCGCAGACGCACCTCCCGCACCCTGTGCTCCAGTGGAGGCAGTGGTTGTACCCTCGCCGGAGTCTGGCGTGGGTGCGGACATCGGGACCCGTCGTCCCAAAGTGGCTGCTAAGCGGAAGTCGATCCCTCGCGAGCCTAGGGTCGGAGGGCAAAAGAAAAAGAAGTCGCTCTTCGCCGCGGACGTTGTGCTCGGCCAGGAACCCCATGCTCCTTATTCCGAGGGTCTGCTTGAATATGGGACTAACGCAGGATTAGTGATGCCGCCGCCGGACGATACAGACTTGGAGGCTGCTCTCAAAGCTTCGGCATGGTTGGCGAAGCGTGACGCGTGGTTAGCTAAGCTTGCGCAGTCGGGTAACTACTAATCGCCTTTCTTTATTACGATATGTATTCTCCATTGTCTTTGACTAACGCTTTTCTTTCCTTTCTTTTAACAGGCATCACTGATGAAGGAGCCATTGCCGCTTCTCTGAAGACTTTCCAGGAAGAGGAAGGTCTCAGAGCGTCTATGGGCCTTAGTAAGTTTTAATCCATCAAGTTTCCATCTTCCTCGTGTTATGGTCGATCTAACCTTTTTCTTTTTAATTACAGGAACCTCAATGCCGTTCCCTCCTAGCGACGCAGATGTTCTACCAGCTGCCGACGTTCCTGCTTCTTCTGGGCCACCGCAGGAGGTTCGTCTTGAAGAGCCGATGTAAGATGCCTTAAAGGCTCTGGAGGCATCCCTGAATGAAGATGATGATGCCTTGAAGGAGGCGTCACATAGGTCCCTCATGACTGCTCGGGAGGAGAGGAAGCGGTTGAGGCGTGAGGCGAAGGCGCGCAGGGCTGCCTTGGCTATGGGAGCGGGCCCCAGCACCGCCCCTCGAGCTGATACTCCCTCCGAAGACCCCCCCTGTCGCCCTATCCACTGCCCGCAGAGAGGTGGCGCGAGCAGTTCGGAGCGCAAACGGTAAATCCGCTTCAGGTAATATTTCTCTCACAGTTTCTGTTATAAGGATTTTAATGTCATTGGTCCTTATATCTCTTATCTTTGCAGGGCCAAGTCCGATCGAGGGAGAGGCGGAAGCCGTCGATCCTAGGGGAACGGAGGAGGTGATGCCTGCCGAACTCGAGCCGACAGTGGGTAATATCGTTGAGGCCATGCAGCCTGAAGTGGAGGTCGAGGGGCCTACCGCCGAGAAGGTCATTGATGCCGAACCTGAAGCGGTGGCAGATGATATGATCATTATAACTGAATCCAGGGTGGTGGCGGCTGAGGCGCTCGAGGTCGGTGGTCCCCTGGCGACGGTAGACGATACAATCGCGGCTACTGAACCTGAGAGAACAGTGGGTGAGGTGGCCATGATTCCCGAGGACGAGCCAACCGCTCCCTCTCTGGAATCTGGCAATACTCCAATCATAGCCCTTCCTGTCTATGGCCCTCCGTCGTCCCCGGGTCTTGCTAGCACGACGACGGTCCTCATCGAGTCGGGTGACGAGGCCACGGGCGGTGGTCTCATGTCGGTAGAGGAGGGAGTCGCCTCCGTTTCAGCCGGGAGCTCCTCAGGTAAACCCTAAGTGGCTGCTTTTCTTTACTTTACAACCTTTTCTGACAAGTTCACCTTTTCGTCATGCAGGTGCAGCTAGTGCTGATGCCCCACTGCTCGAGGGAGCGCCTTCAACGACTGCTTTGGCGGTGGTCACCTCTCAACCTTCTCTCATACCCTCAAAGATGTTGGAAGGTATGTGTTTACGATTTATTAATCTTGTTTTCCAGACATAATTCGTGTACTAAAGTCACACTGTTGTGTTTTCAGGAGTGCTTTTTGATCATGTATATCAGATGTTGCTCCCACACTTTTCCTTCCCATCTGAGCTTGCTTCTTCCTCTGGTGGCGTTGGTGAGTATGATTTCCGTTGACATCCCTCCTCTTTTTTTTATTGATGGAATTACCTCTAACCTCTTTTTCTCATCTCAACTGCAGTGCTACAGATTGAAGGAGGGGATAAAAGATCAGCTGCGCCACCAGCCCTTCCGACCTTGCCACCTGTCTCAACTGGTACAATGACCATCATATTGGTAACTTTCCTTTCTTTATTTTATGTACTGTTATTTGATCGCATCCTGTTTCTTTTTAGCTGTCGTTCTGGCTTCGGCGCCCTTCGAGCCTCGCATTACAATGCCGGCGGGTCCTTATCTGAGGAGTCTGTCTTCAAAAGGCGCCGCGAATAGTCTGCGCATGTTGAGTGACTACGTCGAGGAACTCGACGTTGAAACTTCTACATCTGCCGCAGACTTCGCTATGGTGGCTAACCCGATGCTAGCAATACTCGTGAACTTTCATGATGAGGGCATCATTGCATCCTGGGTTAACCATTGTAAGGAGATCGAGGGTCGCCTATATCAGTTGGAGTCGCTGTGTCCCGCTCCCGAGACCTTGGCTGTCAGTAATCAAAGAACAACGTGGATTGAGCAGAGCGCTCCTTACTTCCGCCATCTCGAACAAGAAGTCATTTCAAGGCGTAAGGAGCGTGGTGAGACTTCGAGCAAGTCTGCTCAACTGCATGCTCGGGTGGAGGCCAATGCCGCACGGCTGAAGGTTATCTTTGAGGGCCTCCTGCAATGCCTCTCCGAAGGGTTATCATTGAGGCAAAAACTTGATGTTGTCGAGCGAGCTGCAGCCAGCCAGGAAGCAGCCCAGAAGGCGGCAGAGGAGCAACTCTCATCCTTCTTGCGGCAGCGGGCTCAGGTGGAGGCGGAGGTGGCCGCGGCCGTCACTCGAGAGGAAGCGCTGAAGGAAGTGCGAGAGCAGCTTGTGAACTTACTAAAGACACTTCCTCCTCAGTAGCTATCCATTTTTGTATCGAGTTCTTATAGATAAAAGAATGTATATGTATATTTTTTTTATCCTTTGACATAATGTATCCTATATCCGATCAAGTTTATGAATAAAAGATACACCATTTTTGTAATGTGTCATTTCCTGGTCTTTTCCTTCTTTTATTATCAGCATATCACCTTAGCGAACATGGTTGACGGATAGTAGGGCACGCATCTTGACTTTCCTAAGAATCAGCGATGGCTTAGGCCGCAGGTTCAGATCTGCTGCCTAAGACTTTTCAACTCCATAAGCCGTGAGCGTCTCATAGAGAATTTTCTCCCTACGGATCGAGAGGATCTCGTAGGTGGGTTTTCTCCTTAGGAATCGTGAGGATTCCTAAGTGTGGTTTTCTCTTATAAGTCGTAAGGATCCTACAAGAGAGTTTTTCTCTCTTACGGGTCGAGAGGACCCACAAGTGGTTGTTTCCCTCCTCGTCGAAATTCGACTTTGGAGAGTGAGACCCGTGAATAGTATGCAAGAGACCATTTTGGATTGACTTGCAGGGTCCCATTGTTCAGGAAGCAAGTTTTTTAGTTCCTGCTGCCTGAGGCTTCATTTGCAAGTTGAGACGAATCGGAAGTTTCCCGCGGAGACAATGGTTTCTCTGCGAGCCGACGCGAATCAGGAGGCTCTCGTCAAGGAGTGTTTGTATCCGTGAGTCGAGGAGTTTGCTAGGGATTATTTTTTTCCCAAGCGCCAAGGATTTTTTGTTTCCTTGGGGTTTGAAACGAGTCGAGGATTCCCACGGGGGCGCTGGTGGCTCTGCGGGTCGACGCGGATCAGGAGACTCTCGTCAAGGAGTGTTTGTATCCGTGAGTCGAGGAGTTTGCTAGGGATTATTTATTTCCCAAGCGCCAAGGATTATTTGTTTCCTTGGGGTTTGAAACGAGTCGAGGGTTCCCACGGGGGCTCTGGCGGCTCTGCGGGTCGACGCGGATCAGGAAGCTCTCATCAAGGAGTGTTTGTATCCGTGAGTCGAGGAATTTGCTAGGGATTATTTGCTTCCCAAGCGCCAAGGATTATTTGTTTCCTTGGGGTTTGAAACGAGTCGAAGGTTCCCACGGGGGCTCTGGTGGCTCTGCGGGTCGACGCGGATCAGGAGGCTCTCGTCAAGGAGTGTTTGTATCCGTGAGTCGAGGGATTTGCTGGGAGGGTATGGTTCCCTCTGCGCCAAGGATTATTTGTTTCCTTGGGGTTTGAAACGAGTCGAGGGTTCCCACGGGGGCTCTGGTGGCTCTGCGGGTCGACGCGGATCAGGAAGCTCTCGTCAAGGAGTGTTTGTATCCGTGAGTCGAGGAGTTTGCTGGGATTATTTGTTTCCCAAGCGCCAAGGATTATTTGTTTCCTTGGGGTTTGAAACGAGTCGAGGGTTCCCACAGGGGCTCTGGTGGCTCTGCGGGTCGACGCGGATCAGGAGGCTCTCGTCAAGGAGTGTTTGTATCCGTGAGTCGAGGGATTTGCTGGGAGGGTATGGTTCCCTCTTTGTTTATGCCCTTGGATTGTATACAGGGATCGATGTGACCTTAACTGTAGGGCCAAAAGTTTCATTCTTTCATTTTTTTTATTCTTTCCGTGATGCTCCATCATTTCAGCTTTTTATATCGCGAAGGTTGCGATTGCCCAATCGTTTCGGCTATTTTCGCGGTGCCCAATCATTTCGACTGTTTATTTTATTTTTACTCGCTGCTTTTTATTGCGAGTTGCCCAATCGTTTCGGCTATTTCTTCATGCATGTATTTTTACTTGTTGCTTTTTATTGCAAGTCGCCCCATCATTTCGGCTATTTCGTATGCATGTGCGGCCTACTGGCTTTCCGCTGTAAACCTGAACTTGGACACTGATTTTGGCATCAGCACCGCTACAACTGGGATGTTGCCCGGAGCGAATCATCATTTGCCTCTTGTCATTGTCGGACAAAGGAGGCTTAGTAACTAGGGTTAAGGTCCTGTCGACTAAGGCTTTTGACTTCATGAGCCGTAAGGGTCTTACGAAGTTATTTCTCCCTACAAGTCGTGAGGATCTTGTAGGTGTATTTTCTCCTTAGGACTCGTAAGGATTCCTAAGTGTTTGTTTCCTCTGCAAGTCGTAAGGATCCTACAGGAGGGTTTTCTCCTTGTAAATCGAGAGGACTTACAAGGGTTGTGCGAACATATCCCCAGTCACAGACGGATCTTGGTTAGGGAAATGTTTATTCGCGTCCGTGGATTGTATACAAGGGTCAATGTTGAGTCACTTGTAGGGCAATATCGGAAGTTGTGGGGGTTGCTTAAGCACAGGTTTAGGTCTCTGTAACTTAAGACTTTCAACTCTTATGAGCCGTGAGGGTCCCATAAGAGAGTTCTCCTTACGAGTCGTGAGGATCTCGCAAGTGTATTTTCTCCTTAGGAATCGTGGGGATCCCTAAGTGTTTTGCTCCCTTGTGAGTCGTAAGGATCTCACGCGGGTGGTTTCTCCTTACAAGGTCGAGAGGACCCTATAAGTGTCCTTTAACGAGGTTGCGCCCTTTCAGGTTTTCACAAACACTCGCAGGTAGCCCTGCTGTTTTTACTCACGGAGCCCTTTTGGGTTTTCATCCGCGCCCATTTTGCTTATGGACATACCGTTTTTTTTTATTCTTTTTATTTTTATATTTTTTTTAAGAGGCCGCGCCCTTTTGCGTTTTCACGAACACTCGCCGGTAGCCCTGCTGTTTTTACTCACGGAGCCCTTTCGGGTTTTCATCCGTGCCCTTTTTGCTTATGGACATACCGTTTTTATTTTATTTTATTTTTATATGTTTTTTTAATATCTCGTCAGCCTAAAAATGCTGCGGTAGTAGTTTAAAGACGTTTCGGTCTGCTATTAGTTTAAGGACATTCCGGTCCGTCACTAGTTTAAGGACGTCTCGGTCCATCGTTAGTTTAAGGACGTTTCGGTCCGTCGTCAGTTTAAGGACGTTTCGGTCCGTCGTCAGTTTAAGGACGTTTCGGTCCGTCGTCAGTTTAAGGACGTTTCGGTCTGCTATAAGTTTAAGGACGTTTCGGTCCGTGATGGAGGCTGGCTACCGCTGATAAAGCTTGAGCTTAGGAAGATAGCGAGCGGACATAGTCGTCGTCATCTATCGTTAACCTAGGCTATGGCTCGTTAAGCGTAGTATTTCATTAGGAAGCAACCGTTTATTGGCCTGAAAGGCCTTTCACCGTGCATGTCCATGAGTAGATAGGCTCCACCTTGGTAGACTTTGTCTACGATGTACGGGCCCTCATAGTTCGGCTCGAACTTCCCCCGCTTAGCGCGATTGGGGATCATAGGCCTTTTGACCACTAGCACGAGTTCGCCTTGGCAAAATGTCCTCGGTCGGGTCAGTCTTTCATATGAGCGTGTCATCTTTGCTTTGTAAGCTTCTAGATTTTGCTGTGCTATGAGCCGGGTTTCATCAAGAGCGTCAAGCTCCTCAAGCCGAAGGTGAGCGTTTTCTTTGTCCGTCAGCTCGTAGTGGACTGCCACTCGTAGAGAGGGTAACTCTATCTCGAGGGGAAGTACTGCTTCTGTACCGAACACCAACGCATATGGCGTTGTGTTCGTGGCCGTCTTGAATGTAGTTCGATATGCCCAAAGAGCTTCTTGCAGTCTTTCGTGCCAATCTTTCTTATTTCGGGACACCGTTTTCTTTATGATTTTTGTCAATGTCTTGTTGAAGGCCTCAGCTAGACCGTTAGCTCGCGGATTATAAACCGAGGAATATCTCCAGCCTATATTATGCTGTTGCGCAAAGCGACTGATCTTGTGGCTTCTGTAAGCTGGCCCGTTATCGGAGATGATCCGTCGCGGAGTTCCAAATCGATATATGACATGCGTCTTGAAGAAGTGGAGGATATTTTCCGTCTTCACCTCTCTTAACGGTACTGCTTCTGCCCATTTAGAGAAGTAGTCAGTCGTCGCCAAGATGAAACGATGTCCCCTAGAAGATGCTGGTTCGATAGGGCCAACTATATCAGTCCCCCACATTTCGAATGGCCAGCTAGCCATCGTTGGATGTAGTGGATTTGGGTGCTGGTGGATGAAGTCCCCATGAATTTGGCATGAGTGGCATTGCTTCGCATATTCGATGCAGTCCTGAATCATCGTGGGCCAGTAGTAGCCCGTCTGTTTTATCTTCAACTTCATCTTAGGGCCTGCTTGGTAGGAACCGCAGAGTCCATCGTGAACTTCTTGGACGACCCTTCTCGCTTCGTCAGGTCCTAAGCATCTCAGCCACAGAGAATCGAACGACCTCTTGTATAGAGTATCGTTGACGAAGGCGAAAGACAGAGCTCGTTTCACGAGCTGATGTCTTATGGACGCTTCTTCAGGCGTTCGGCGGAATTTGAAGTAATCTATGAAGACTTCTCTCCAGTCCTCGGTATCTTTCCAATCTTTTATTTGCAGGGTTGTCTCCTCGTTCGCTCCTTTTTCTTCGGATGATTCCGGAGATACTTCTGCTGGGGCAAGAACTCGACGGCTTTGTACCACGATTCTAACGTCATCGAGGTTCTTGTCAGCCAGTTCTTTAGCAAGTTTGGCTAGTGCGTCCGCTTTGCCGTTTTCCGCGCGCGGTATGCTCTCCAAAGTATAAGAGTGAATTTGGGTTAGCAGTTGTTGCACTTTTTCACCGTATTTTACCAATTCCGGTTTGCATGTTTGGTAATCGCCGTTCACTTGACTGACGACTAGCTGGGAGTCCCCATATATGAGGAGGCTTTCAATTCCCATGTCAATGGCGATCTCGAGGCCTGCTATCAAAGCTTCATATTCAGCTTCATTATTCGTTCTCGGCTCTGTTAAGGAGAAGGCGAAGCGCATTATTCCTCCTTGTGGGGTCACAAAGATAAGGCCTTCTCCCGATTTGATCATTGACGTACTTTGTTTGTGCTTTTTCATGGAAGATGCTCCATCGAAATAAAGCTCCCAACGGGCATCACCACCGTCGATTGCGTCAAACGCATGCTTGTCTGGCAAATCGCAATTCAGGGGAGAATCGGCAGGTATCGGGTGCTCAGCAAGGAAGTCGGCTATGGCCTGACCCTTCACTGCCTTGAGGGGTCGATACGTTATCGAAAATTCCATCAAGAGCAGGGCCCATTTAGCGAGTCGTCCCGTCAGTATGGCTTTTGACATTAGATATTTGAGAGGGTCCACCTTTGAAATGAGATGGACTTCGTGCGCTAATGCGTAATGTCTAAGCTTTGTTATTGCGAAGATCAACGCCAGGCAGTGTTTTTCAATGGGAGAGTAGTTGCTTTCTGCCCCCAGCAGAACTCGACTTAAGTAGTAGAGTGCTCTCTCTTTTCCCTGATCGTTCTCTTGCGCCCATAATGCACCCAAGGAACCTTCGAGGGCGGTTGTATAAAGAATGAGGGGTTTTCCCTTGACCGGCGCGGCCAACACCGGAGGGTTCTGCAGGTACTGCTTGATCTCGTCCAGTGCGCCTTGGCATTTTTGATCCCAAACGAATGGGGTTCCCTTCTTCATCAGGTGACTGTAAGGACGACACTTTCCTGAAAGGTTGGCTATAAATCGCCGTATGTATGCGAGCTTCCCTTGGAGAGACCGCAACTGTTTGAGAGTCCTCGGCGGAGGCATTTCCATGATCGCTTTAATCTTTGACGGATCTATTTCGATACCTCGGTGTCGAACAACGAATCCCAGGAATTTGCCCGAGGAAACCCCAAACGCACATTTAAGTGGATTCATCTTCAAGTTGTATTGCCAAAGGCGTTGAAATACAGTCTTCAGATGCTCGAGATGTTCCTCGTATGATTTGCTTTTAACCACGAGATCGTCGATATAGCATTCAACGATTTCGTGTATAAGGTCATCGAAGATCTTTGTCATGGACCTTTGATAAGTGGCACCGGCATTCTTTAAACCGAAGGGCATCACCTTGTAGCAGAATATACCCAGAGGAGTCCTGAAAGCGGTATGCTTCTGGTCTTCGGGATGCATCTTTTTCTGGTTATACCCCGACGAGCCGTCCATGAAGGAGAAAATCTCATGTGTGGACGTATTGTCTATCATTAGTTCGGTGACTGGCACTGGGAAATCATCCTTCGGGCAAGCTTTGTTGAGATCCCGAAAGTCCACGCATACGCGCACCGTCCCATTTTTCTTCATTACTGGAACGATATTAGCAATCCATTCGGGGTATTGAACTTCTTGGATAAAGCCAGAGTCTATCAGCTTCTTGACTTCGGCGTTGATGCTCATTTCGAGCTCGAGCCGCATTCTCCTCGGCGCTTGCTTAATTGGCTTGACACCCGGGGATATCGCCAGTCTATGTACAGCAACTTCTGGATCTAGTCCTGGCATCTCGGAATAGTTCCATGCGAAGCAATCTTTATGCTGCATGAGGACGTCCTTTAACGCAGCCACCCTCTCTTCAGACAGTAGCTCACTGACAAATGTCGGCCGCGGATCGTTTACCGTCCCCAACTCCATTTTCCTGAGGTTATCTGCAGTGGTGTGTATTCCATCCTCCAGTTCTTTCGGGGCTGGGGGAAATTCTGAGATCACCTCATTATTGCTGTTTTCGAAGCACCAGGGAAGGCTGTCCACGTTCTCAGACTCTTCTTTTAATATTGTTATCATACGAAAGGTGCGAATTTTCTGCCAATCCCAATGTGGAACTGGTTTTTCTTTCGTGGCCTCGGGCTCGTGCTTCTGTGGTGGCGCTACCCTCCAGTTATCAGAAAACGCGAATTTGCCAAGCTGATACTGATCTTCAACCCAATTCTTGAAGGTGAAGCAATCTTCAAGAGGGTGTCCCATTGCTCGATGGTAAAAGCAATAATTTGGGTTGAAGACCTCGCCTGCGTGCTCGGGGTGTTTGGACGCTGGCAACGTAAGCATTTGGTGTTTTAGAGCAAGATCAAATATCTTCCTTGTTTTGTTCCGAGGAAATGAGTAAGCTCGACCCATTTTCTTCATGAGGGCTAAGTCAATAACGCTCGACTCTCGGAAACGTGGTTTCTTAGCTCTGCTTTGTGGTTGTTGAGCGCCTTTTCTGCCTTTCGACTTGTTTTTGCTTTCGCATCGAACCTTTTTTGTAGCAGGTTGACAAGGAGTGGCAGTTTCATCATTCACGGCTTGTTGGAGAAAGCGTTGCGTCTTGGCTTTCTCATAAATGGTCATCTCGCGGATGTGGTCATCTCGGACTTTTTGACCAGCTTCCCTTATAAGCCTGTCTATTTGTTCTTCAAATGACGGACCGGACAATTTTTCATCAGGAACTTTTACTGGCTTAGGGTTAGCGTCCTCCCATTGAGCGTCCGCCTCTTCATCGAAGTCATACATGACGTAACAGCTGTTTACTAGCTCTCGTTTCTTTGACCGGATGTACCCAAGTCCTTTTGTTTCCATTTTCCCGTTAGGCATTTTGCGTTGAGTCCCGGGAACGTTCCAGACCTTGTCATAGAATTTGGCATTTCTAACGGTCTGTGTGAAGGATATCCCCTGGCGTTTCAGCAGTTTCTTCAAACCTTCGGTATAATATCTGGGAAGACGGATAGGCTGAAGCTTGTCGAGTGTGGGATCCGCGCCATGCCAAACTTCTTTTTCCACCTTGTTTTCTTCAGAACGGTAGAATAGGATTGCCTTCTCTCCTTTTCGTCCGGGAGGGATATAAAATGTCTGCAATTCTTCCACACTGTTGGTGTCGATTGCATCCAGTTCTTTGTAATGTTCAAGCGGCACCATGGTTATCTGCAGACTTCGCTCTTCATCGGCAGAAGCCCGTATTGAAAGTCGAGCAGGGAATACAGTATGAACTTCATCTTCTGAATCACTGCCGAAGATCAATGAAGGAACGGACGGTCCTGGCCTGGTGGATTGGGATGGACCTGAATAAATTATATCCTCCTCCTGCTCGGTGTCACTTCCGAAGACAGGGATGGTGGCGTTAGTTTTGTTCTCCGGCTTGTGACACCTTTCCGTGTCCTCGAAACTCGGCAGGAAGTATTTGGCATCTTCATACTTGCGAACTTCATTCACGGAAAACGGATTCAATTCTCCTGCCACAGTGTACTCGAGACCATCCTTACAATATTTCATACACTGATGTTGTGTAGAAGGGATGATATTGTATTCGTGCAACCATGGTCGACCGAGCAGAGCATTGTAGCACGTCTTGGCATCTATGACATGGAATTTAATATCTGTGACGAGCAACCCGAAGCGTAGCGTCAATATCACAGATCCAAGAGTTTTTGATGATTGGGAGTCGAATCCGAAGATGGTGATTTTGTCTCGGGCGAGGTGTTGGACACTCATGCAAATTTCCTTTAACACTCGCACATTGAGTAAATTGACAGACGATCCGTTATCGACCAGGATTTTACCTATCTTTATGTCATGGCAGTATCCTGAGACATAAAGGGGACGATTGTGTTCACACGTCCCGAGGAGAAGGTCTTCATCACCAAAAGCAACGTCGGCTGTGTGCACTTCTTCTAATTCGTCCTTCATCTTTTGTTCTGCCAGGAAGGCTTGGAACTGGTCCGGCTCTTGTAGGGCTTTAATCAAAGAATCCCTCGCCTCTTTTGATAGTAACAGGGCATCGAGAATGCTAAGTTGTGAGGGTAGCTTTCTCAGATGCGCCAAGACATTGTAATCCACTTTATTCCTCTTTGGCGGGTTCTTGGCGGTTAACTCTTCCGTAACTCGGTCATCCAAGGCAATATCTTCGGAGACCTTCTCTTTCCCTTTGTCTTTCTTGTTTAAGGGTCCGAGATTCTTTTCGGGTAATGTTCGATTGCGTAGCTGTATATTTTCGCAAGCCTTCGGTTCTTCTTCTTTTCCCGAAGTGGATTCTTTGAAGAGGGGGCCAAGCTCTAGCTCCTCATCGGAATCGCTTCCAAATATAGGCATTTGTGATCCTACGGCGTCAACCATGCAACAACCACCCGTAGTTTTATCAAGCCCTTTGATCATTCCGCTCTGCTCTCGGCGAGCTTTGCGCTTTTCCCGCTTAAGCTGTTGCTGGTGAGTAACATATCCTTGCCACCACTTATTGAAAGTTTTGCACTCTTTAGTGGGATGCGACACCTTCCGATGGTACAAGCAATAGGAGGGGTGGTTTTCCATCACACCAGTAATTTTTCCTTCAGAGGATGGTAGCTTCATGCCCATTGATATGGCCTTAGCAAACCTCTTTTTTATCTTGGATTGGCTTTTGTCAGCGGTGGAGGCATTTTGCTCCAGCGGGATCATCTCAGCTCTTTCCTCAAGTCGCTGGCGCTTGGCCCTTTCGAATATAGCCGTCTCGCGTTCTCGATCAGCTTTACTTTTCAATTGAGCTTCACTAAGAAACGCGTCAATCATTTCGATTGATAACTCCGGAACCCTTGACTCAGTATTTGCCCCCAGCGTTTTAGTGCCAGAAGTCCCTTCATCGTTCGTGGTCGAATGGAAGATCATATGACAGCTCGCCACATATTCCTCGGATTCATCCGATGAACTTTCTCCCTCATCTTCTTTTTGAAAGACGTGATCAAGGAAATCTTGGAGCGTAATGGGAGTCCGCGCCTTTTGGTTGTATTCATCCAGCGCGTCGATTTGCTTTTGTAAGTCCGTGCGCTTGTCGCCAGGCTTCACGGTCTTCTTAGATTTCTTCTTCTTCTTTTTCGAAGATTTTGACGGCTGGCTATGAACGCTTGAACTACCACCATCGGTCTTCGGAGTCGGACGTGGCTTCAACATCCCCTCAATAACCTGCGGTTCCAAGGGGTTCTTCCAATTGACCGCTGGACAGGTCTGAAGATCGTTTAGCATTCTCCTCGTTTTGGCTGATAATACAACCTCCCAAGGAGTTTCTTCAATGACGGAGCATGTTGCCCCCGGCGTATTCGTCCCCTTAGAGGTGTGGGGCTGCGGAGGATTAACCTTCCATTTGTCAGATAACGCGAACTTGCCCTGTCGGTATTGGTTTTCAAGCCAATTTTTGAAAACGTAACAGTCTTCGATCGGATGTCCTAGCACTCGATGATAAGGGCAGTAATTAGGCTCGTTGACGTCACTTGGTTGCAACGGGCGTTTTGGATCTGGCAGATTTATGAGTCTGTTGCGCAACGCCAGCTCGAATAGCCTCCTCGTTTAATCGCGGGGGAAGGAATAAGAACGTCCCATCCTATCCTCAAGGGGTATGTACGGGCGCGTATTGTTTGGACGAGCAACCGGCTTCGAGTCGCTCGGTTGTTGTTGAGCATTAGCGACCACGATCGCTTTTCCCTTTCCTTTGTCATTTCGGGAATCTGGCTTTGGGAGAGGGGGTTTATGGCCCATCTGGTCCATCTGCGCTAGTTTGTCAATCAAAGCCTGGAAGGAAGTCGGCTTGAAGAACATCATAAACTGTGAAATGGTTGCTTGTGGATCGAGGGTTCCAACAAACATTCCCACCACAGGGGCTTCTTCTATGCGCTGTTCACACTTCGACCATAGATTACGCCACCGTATAGCGTACTGAACCCATGTCTCACCGGGTTTTACCCTAGCGTTAATCAGTGCCGTCATCGGGGTACGTTCACTGGCACTTGCAAAACGTTGTGTAAACAGCAGCTCCATTTCCGCGAAGGTTTTAATAGAATCATTAGGGAGTTCAGAGTACCACTCGAACGCCGTATCTGGTAGACTTCCAACGAACTGGCGGAGCAAAAGCTTGTCATCACCGCCGGTGTTACCGCAAAGCGCCCTGAACTGGGCAACATGCTGATGGGGATTGCCGGTCCCCTTGTAGACATGGAACTTGGGAATTGTGTAACCCGGCGGGTACTTGATTTGGTCATACCAGCCCGGATATGGCCGCCCCGTTTTTACGACATGGCCGGCTGCCTCGGCCGCATGATGAACCCTTATTTGCTGGGCTATGTATTCGTCCAGATCAGTTTTAGAGATTGTATCCTCTTTAGCCGTTGATAGAACGGGCTGAGGGTTTGTTGTCTCTCCCCTATCATCCCCAAGGACGATCGGGGGTTCTTCAGTCGGGGGATCTTGTTGTATCATCATCCCTATCATGTCCTGGAAGAGGAAGCCCATACGCTGTATATTGGCTGCTTGTTCAGCAGCCTCTTTGTCTCTCTTTTCCAGTACTCGGCGGAGGAACTCGGCGTCGGTCTCTTCCTCTTGGCGTTCATCCAAGGACGTCTCAGGGTTCTCCTTTGGCTCCGTGAGTGCAGCCATTGTAGTCATCATCTCCTGGAGCTTTTGTTGCTGCTCCTGAGCCTTGGTCACTGATCGGGTAAGCGGTCGGTGACCCGTAGAAGTACGACTTTCTTCCTTTCCAGAAGCCATATAAACCGTATGAACAATTATGCCCCCTGACTTGGGGCGTTTAGGTTCACTGCTTTCAAACTTTGCTGCTGATGTGGGAGCTTTCTCTGGCTTCCTTCTTTTGTGGGCCATCGAGGTCAAAGGAGCCGTTGGAGTGGGCATCCTAGCAATTGTTGCCCCCTGCTGTTTAATGGGGCGGTTTTTGTCCTTTTCCACCTTTGCCTTTTTTTGGCGATGAAGGTGGTCTGGGTCAATCACGGAGTCTTGAACCCTCCGCCAAACTTTATAAATTTTTGACGACAGCCGTTGAGGGGGCTGTTCTTGTTTTGTTTCTGAAAATCTCTCCGCGGGTGGAGGAGATCTTTTCAAGGTAGCGGTTGGAGAGTTCTTACGCACCCTCCTCAGTAGTTCAAAACTGTTCCCAGTTGGAACAACAGCGTTGACCTCCACCATCGGAGCAGGTGGAGTTAGCCCTGAGGGGGAACTGCCCCCTGCTTTCCTCACTCGTCGCCAATGGCGACGTCGCGCACGACGAGCCGTTGGGACCGGCTCGAAAATCGAGATGGTTTCTTATTGCCCCATGTTTGAGTGTGGGGTAACTGCCGATGTCAGCCTATCGAAGACTGATGCCTTTTGACCAGCTGGGAGAGGAATGAGGACCGTCAATCTTGTGAAGACCGACTCTCTGATGGGAGAAGCCGCTTTAACGACTTCCAAAGCAGCGGCCGTTTCCCTCTTTGGGACGGCCACTTTATAGTTCTGACCTAGCCTGGCGAAAACGGAGGCTGTCGGTTTAGTAGCGGACGACCCGTTGACAGGGGCTGTCGAAACAGTGAGCCGGTTGAAGACCGACTTTTTACCCACTTCCGGTGCAGGTATTGGTGCAGAAAAGCTTGCAGGTGGGATCATAGTCCCGAAGAACAAGCCGGTGGTGGCTTGGGTCACCTGGTCTACCGGCAGAGTAAGGAAGGAAGCCGCTTGGGGCCCATATGTTACACCTCTCGGTGAGGTGGAGCGTCCGTTGCAGTGGTGCTTCGCGCATTTGGTGCAGTTAGAATCCATGGATGCTTGAGTTCTGCTCCAGACAAAAGACCAAATCTTAGCAACTTGAAATCCGAAGGCAACCATTTAACAAACCGCGACTGGTTCGCGAAGACGACACACGAAGTGTGGAGTGGAAAGAGGAAAAGGTCCCACCGGGCGTGCCAGAATCTGTTCCCCTCCGAACGGCGGCCCGGACTTCGCGTCCGTGCCTGAGGTTCGGGGCAGATGCTATTTGGTTTTATCCGTCTATCTCTCCGAAGATGCCAAGTTGATTTATGGCACCGTGTATCGGAGATTTAGACGGATGCGGCCGATGTAGCAGACTTCGTCAGATTCCCCCTCAGGGTGAGGGGTTTTTGATTGTGGGGACGCTCTTCCCTGCAGGCGCAAGCCCCTGCAGTTAATTACGCTACCGCATCGCGGTAACAACTTTCTCCTTCTCCAGAATTTCACTTCGTGTCGTGTGTGTTTGTTTTGTTTATGGTCGCCCGTGGATTGTATACGGAGACTGAGTAATGCCGTCGCCCGTAGGACGTGGATTAGTCCAAATCCGTATTTACTTAGATTTGGGTTTGGTGTTTTTAGTTTAAGGATGCATTAGTCGCGTTGCGGCTAAGATCGACTTAAACGTTCGTTAAGGATACGTTAGTCCTGTTTTAGACTAAGATCAACTTAACGTAGTGATTAATTTAATGTATGGCCATCGGGACTCGTCACCTCTCTGACGTCGTTGAAGGATTACAACGACAGATGTCAGAGGAGCTCGGAGATGTACCTTCGAACCAGAGTTGATTGGGAGTTTTATAATCCATTTGGATGTTTAAAGATACGTTAGCCGTATTTGGGGCTAAGATCAACTTAAACGGGACCGTTTAGATCCAGCAAAAGAGCGTTCGGAGGCTCTATTGTTCCAGTTTAGGGACATAGTGGTCCGTTCGCCAGTTTAGGGACGTGGTGGTCCGTCGCCAGTTTAGGGACGTGGTGGTCCGCATTCCAGTTTAGGGACGTGGTGGTCGATCGCCAGTTTAGGGACGTGGTGGTCCGATATTAGTTTAGGGACGTTTCGGTCCGATATTAGTTTAGGGACGTTTCAGTCCGATATTAGTTTAGGGACGTTTCGGTCGGATATTAGTTTTAAGGACGTCTCGGTCCACGAGTTTAAGGACCCCGCAGTCCATGTTCATGTGTGATCGTTGGGACCCATCGCCTCTCTGACGTCGTTGAAGGATTACAACGATAGATGTCAGAGGAGTTCAGAGATGTACCCTCAAACCGGAGATAAATTGATTTAGGAGAGCAATTTTGCTCAGTCAATTTAATTTGAGGACTTACAGCCAAAATTGGGTTAAGTCCAGTTGAGAATATTCAACATTTTTCTTGAACTTCGGCCTATTAGGCCTGTGCTAGGGCTTTGCCCATATTTAATAATGCACTGCATTCTATTCTGGCCTGCTAGGCTTTTGATTTGGGCTCTGTCCCTTTATTTATGATGCAGAGCATCTATTTTAGTTTGGGCTCTGCCCCTTTTCAAAACAATGCATTTGCATTTTATTAAACCTGTTAGGCCTTCTTTAATTGGGCTTGGCCCCTTTTGTAACCAAGGCGGTGCATTTGTCTGGCGCTTTGCGCCGAGTAATGAGCGTAAGCTCATATGGTGATGACACGTGTCATGCTCTGGTGAGCGCAAGCGCTGCGCTGGCGCGCTGCTGACACGTGGCGCGCTCTCAGCGAGTTGCGCCAACTCCAGAGAGCAAAGCTCTATCTTAAGGGCGCTTAGCGCAAGTGGTTCTATAGCCGACACGTGGCGCTCTCTTAAGAGCGCAACGGTGCAGTTTGGAAGTGTAAAGCACTAAGAATCTTTTAGATTCAAGAAGGGAAGTGCAAAGCACTGTTTAATTTCTTGATCTAAATTAGATCAAAGAAAAATAAATTTTTCTTTGCTTGAAGAACCAGAGGTTCATAAAAGTGCAAAGCACTATTATTTTTTATTTTTATTGTTTTTAAAGAACTGGAGGTTCACAAGAAGTGCAAAGCACTGTTTGTTATGTAAAGATCATTGATCTTGTTTTTAGATCAATGATCTATTAGAAGGAGTTTCTTCTACTTCATGAAGGTTCTTTACCTTTTTCTTGAAATCTTCCCAGAGTTCTCTCTGTTTAAAGTTCTTGATTTTTCAAGAAAAAAAAATGTTGATCCCCCCCTTTTTTTAAATAAATTGAGGCTTAGGGTCCTTTTATAGTGCTCACAAATTAGTTACATTTGTTAAAGAGATCATTCTCTGAGTGATTTGGGGAATTTTCCCCACCGTTGGATCTTTGATCCAAGGGCTTCTGCTTTACAGAAGAAAATCTTCTTGTTTTAACAAGAACAGAAAAGATTTCTTAAAATCTTGATTCAGTTTGGCGCAGATGCCCCAGCGCGTGACACGTGTCGCACAGCGCACAGCGCAGCGCAACTGCGCTGGCGCATCTGCGCTGACACGTGTCGCGCAGCGCAACTGCGCTGGCGCATCTGCGCTGACACGTGTCGCGCAGCGCAGAGCGCAACGCAACTGAAGCGTTGCTTCAGACAAATAGAGCTCTGTTCTGATTGGGCGCGCCTTCTTGGGCGTTGCGCTGACGTATTAGCGCCTGACGCGTGGCGTGTTGCGCCCGAGACTTGAAGCGTTGCTTCAAAATTTTGAATTTTGAATTTGAACAGAGCTTTGCTCTGATTGGGCGAAACAGTCTTTTGCATGCATGGAGATCTTTTAGGTCTCTTCATTTTATTTTGAGAATTTAATTCTCTGTAAGATTAAGAATTAAATTCTTATTTAGGGTAAAACCCTAATTTCTTTTTAAAGGAATTAAATTCTCAAATATGTAAAAGAATTAAATTCTTATATAGGGTTAAACCCTAGTTTCATTTTAGGAGGAATTAAATTCCTGTTGATCTGAGAGAATTAAATTCTCAATTAGGGTTAAACCCTAGTTCTGTTTTAGGAGAATTAAATTCTCATATAGGGTTAAACCCTAGTTTTGTTTTAGGAGAATTAAATTCTCAAAACTCAATTCCCCTTCTAAGTTTAGGATCTGCATGGCAGGATCTCAA
Organism: Agapanthus africanus; assembly: GCA_030015575.1. Classification (NCBI taxonomy): domain Eukaryota; kingdom Viridiplantae; phylum Streptophyta; class Magnoliopsida; order Asparagales; family Amaryllidaceae; genus Agapanthus; species Agapanthus africanus. The sequence goes on from JASDDO010000012.1 coordinate 513,693,656, forward strand.
CCTGATGAGAATTAAATTCTCAACTTATAGGGAGATGTGCTCTGTGCAGATCTTCAACCAGAAGAAGAACTAAGTTCTTTTTTGTATAAGAGTTAAACTCTTGGATTGAGAATTAAATTCTCTTTATTGAAGTTTTGATCCTTTTTCCCTTTCTCACCTAGGGTTTTCTTTGTTGAGAATTAAATTCTCCTTTCTTTTCTTCCCTCTTGAGAATTAAATTCCCCTCTCTCTGTTCTTCTCTCCAAAAAAAGGTCGATCCCTTCTCTTATCTTCTTGGCTCTTATTTATAGGAGAAAAAAAAGAATCAATTTGTTTTGTGAATCTTATATTGAAAGATTTTAATTGATTTCATAATTAATATGATCCTTTAGATCACACAATGAATTTTATTCACCGTTGGATTTTAAATCCAAAGATATTCTGTTTGTTATTTTCGGTGAGATTTAGGGGAAATCTTTCCTTGTCTAATATTTTTCCATAAATTGGTGATATTTAATCACCCTTGGATTTTTAATCCAACGGTCCCCATAATCCTTTTCCATTTGGAAAGATTTAGAGAAGTTTAGAATTTTAATCCTATTTGGAAAGATTTAGAGAAATTTAGAATTTTAATTCTATTAAACTGTAAGGCTTTCAAAGCCAGTCACGTGCTGACACGTGACCCTTGGTCACGTGTGAGCACATGACCCCCAATTGAGTCCTTTTCTCAGCATTTATTTATGCTTCAGTTTTAACCATCACGTGTCAACACGTGACCATTGGTCACGTGTGAGCACGTGATACCTCATTGAGGCATTTCCTTCAGCCATTTGTTTTTATTTCTGTTTTAACTATTACGTGTCAACACGTGACCATTGGTCACGTGTAAGCACGTGACTCCCAATTGGGTCCTTCTTCAGCCGTTTGTTTTTATTTCTGTTTTAACTATCACGTGTCAACACGTGACCATTGGTCACGTGTGAGCACGTGATACCTCATTGAGGTAATTCCTGATTTTTAATCAGGGAATAGTGCATAGCATATTTGCTCATAACTTTTGACCCCGGATGAATTATGAAGCCCATAATATATCAAATCGAAAGATTTTTCGAGATACTTTCGATACCATCAGAATTTAAAAGTTTCTCTTTTGGGAGTTTATCAAAATACAGGCCGGAAGATACTGGTTCGCATTTTCTTAAGTGTATCGCTGCCATTTGATACCTTGGACTCTTCTGCGCAGAAATTTTTGGCGGGAACAGAGCAGCTATCCTGCTCGGCTATCCCTGGCTGGTAGCTTCGCTACCCCACAACGCCAGGGATCAAAGCCCTCGCCAAGAGGCACCGGGCAGCAATTCTGCTCGGCCATCCTTAAGGACAAAAAGCCCTCGCCAAGAGGCACCGGGCAGTAACCCTTCTCGGCCATCCTTAGTATGCCAATCACGGCCCCTCCCGCGCTTAGGATGAAAAGCCCTCGCAAGAGGCAACCGAACCCGCCCTTGTTCGGTTATCCCTGGCTAGTACCTCCCTACCCCAACAAACCAGAGATCAAAATCCTCACAGAGGCAACCGAACCCGCCCTTGTTCGGTTATCCCTGGCTGGTAGCTCCCTACCAAACTACGGATCAAAGCCCTCTCCAAGAGGCACCTGGCAGTAACCCTTCCTGGCCCGTCCTTAAGGATCAAAGCCCTCGCAAGAGGCAACCGAGCCCGCCTTTGCTCGGTTATCCCTGGCTGGTAGCTCCCTACCCCAACAAACCAGGAATCAAAGCTCTCGCCAAGAGGCACCGAGCAGCTACCCTGCTCGGCACCATCCTTAGTAGGCCAACCACGGCCCATCACGCGTTAAGGATCAAAGCCCTCGCAAGAGGCAACCAATCCCGCCCTTGCTCGGTTATCCCTGGATGATAGCTCCTTACCCCAACAAACCAGAGATCAAAGCCCTTGCCAAGAGGCATCGAGCAGCTACCCTGCTCGGCACCATCCTTAGTAGGACAACCATGGTCCCTCCCGCGCTAAGGATCAAAGCCCTCGCCAGGAGGCAATCGAGCCCGCCCTTGCTCGGTTATCCCTGGCTGGTAGCTCCCTACCCCAACAAACCAGGGATCAAAGCCTTCACCAAGAGGCACCGAGCAGCTACCCTGCTCGGCATCGTCCTTAGTAGGCCAACCACGGCCCCCTCCCGCGCTAAGGATCAAAGCCTTCGCCAGGGGGCACCGAGCAGCTACCCTGCCTGGCACTATCCTTAGTAGGCCACTTACGGCCCCTCCACAACTAAGGAACATGAACCCAACAAGAGGCATCCGTTCTATCAACGTTTTAGCGATCTCCACGTCAACTTCGGGGCCATGGAGATACCGTCTTCCCGCCGGTCCTCGCACACTCGGCAAATGATCAGAGTCAAGTCGACGAGTAATCGCCAGACGAGGAGCATGCCGACCATGAAAGCAGTACTGTGCAGATACAGGTGTCTACCAACCAAAGGAAGTACAAGCACAAACACTACTGCAAAAACAAAAAGTCTTTATTCAAAAAGCCAAAAATCTTTACAAGGGTATTGTGGGCTCCCCAGCCTTACAAAAATGCTCGAAGGCCTACAAAATACCTGACGCAACAAAGAAAAGACAAAGAGAAGACGAGGGGCTTCAGGCCCCAGGGCCGTGTAACATTTCAGAAAAATAAAATATTATTTTTGGGAATTTTTATAATTAAATAATAAATATATTGAATATTTTAATATTGCGGTGTAATTAAATACCGATAAATTGGGAAAAATTTGGAAAATTATGGAAATTACTGAAATGAGGGTGCTTTATGTGATTTATGCAAATTATAAGTTTTTATGATTAATTATACACTATTTAGTGTTAATCGCGATTAAATATCGCTAATCTCGTATTAATCCGGTTTTGTGCACATGACATGCACCGTGTCATTTTTCACATTTGTTACTTTCTTTCATGGTTCCTTCTCTTTATCATGCATGATTTTAATTTTAAAAAGAGAAGAGAAAAGAATATAAAGGAAAAGAAAAGAAAAAGATAAGAGATTAGAATATTAGGCATGGACAAGAGAGAGAGAGAGGGTGATGGGTCAAACCTTGGGTCATTCTCTTCATCTCTTCACTCTTTTCTTATCATTCTCACCTCTTCTTTCTCCCATGGCTGCCTCATCTCTCCCACCTCCTCCAAACCCTCAAAACACCATCAAAACAACCCCAAAACATCATCTCCACTTCACAAAATATATGCACAAGCTCACAAGCTACACTTTGGACCAAGAAAGTTTGCATTTTGGGCTCTTGGGCAACTCAAGAAGATTCTTGAGTTGCCAAATGAGATAATTCTTTCACATTAAATGTAGTATTTCATTTGCTTTAGCCTCTTTTCAAGTTTAAAACCGATTTAGTGAGGTTTTGTGAACTTAGAAAATTCCTAGAAGAGGGTTGTGGGATTCTTGAGTTGTGATATTGTTTATGAGTGTATTAGTGACTAGGAAACACCCCTAAGTGCTAAAAACCCAGACCAAGCTTGAAGTAAAACCTGAAAACCCAAAACTGAAACTATTCATGTCGGTTTTGTGAGAATTTAGTGGGTGCAGGGAAATCTGGAGTGATCCGGGGCCATTGCTAGATGAGCAAACAATACCAGAGACTCGTTTAGACCAATATGAGACCACCATGACCAGACGAGACCCCATCCCCCCCCAAACCGAGCTCGCCGGATTTCATGGGTAAGGGGCCAGCCAAGCGGTGGATTCAGGGGTCCAGGTTGCTTCTGTAGGTCACATGCTCCCTATATTTCACCCCGGTATTGTTTGTGAATCTTGTTTCCACCTTAATCAAAATCTGGAGCAAGTTTTGTGAGTTGCTGCCATGTGTTACTTGATGTTTATGATTTCAAGTTTTAGTATTTTGGTTTTAATTCGATGGTTTGACGTATGTACATCGACATCGAGGGTTTGTTTGATTATTCTTTGTCACGCCCCGCTTCCCAGTGTACGGCGAAGTGGACGCGACGAGGCCCGCTACGTATATACTCAGAAGTATATACACTAAGCGTAACTAAGCAATATAAAGTAAATCACAAGAGACGAATAATATGGAAATAACAGCAACTTTTATTAATAACATTCTTTTTACAATGCAGGAAAAGAAAATACAACTGGAATGAAAAAGCAATGCCTAAACAGTGGCATAACAGGAAATGAAATAAACTGGAAAGAACAAGGTACAATTATCTAGAGCTCTGGGTCTGCCTGGAACTGCTCCAAATCTTCACCGGTGGGCTCGATCTCAACTTGGTCCAACGCACCTGACGACATTCAAAGAAGAAAGAGATAGAATGTCGTCAGCGAACAGGTCGCTCGGTAAGTCCCAAAAGAATAAGAAGAATGAGAATGATAGAGTAACAGTATTTTCTAAAGTATTATATTGTTGAATATTATGGAACATTGTGTAACGCTGTTGTTTGTAGCTTGGTACAGAAGGATGCCAGTGTATACGAGGGGGATTTCTATATGCTAGAGATCAGGGCAAAAGGAAAGTACAAGGAACCGTTATGCCACGGTACAATAGCAATAGGATTCAGGTTAGGTGTCTTAATCTGACCACCTCGTGCCACCTTTAACACCTTCCGTACCAATCTACCCCTTAAACCCCGTAGTGTTTTAACAGTATTGTAGTGTTGGATTATGTAAGTTGGATGACTGACCAAAACCATGATATCAGTAAACATGTTGCAACTGTGTAATCAGGTAAATGGAATATCAGGATAATGGATGAATATCCATGGTTTGATTCAGTCAAAAAGGAATATATTGTTAACTGGGTTCATGGATTCATGTATTCAAATTGTATTGGAATATAAAAGCATATAGACTGACTTGAATCATATTCGAGTCAAGAATAGTCAGACTCTAACCCGAGTCAGACTAAAAGAAAAGAATTTGAAGTTCAATATTAGCTAGGGGCCTTATTGTAATTTGTGAAACTTGAGGGGGTTTTATGTAAAAATACTTTTGTATAGTTTTCAAAATACACCTCAAGTATTTAATATTCGTCTTTAATTGTTATAATGAATGTGAATTTTATTTGTGTTATTCTAGTGAATATATCCTAATAAAAGTATTATTTGTTTTATCTGAAATTCATGGTATTTTTGTGTAACTTTTAATCTTGTAATTTTTTAGAAAAACCGTGGAAACTTATATTATGATAAAATAGATGTTTAAATAATAATTATATATATATTAACACATGAATAATTTTATATAAATATTTTATTTAGAAAAATCTCATTTTCCCTAAATATCGTATTTTGAACCTTTCGAGACCGAATGCTCCTTGCGGAGATCTGAATCTCGCACTACTAGCCTGCGGGTGCACGATGAACCGTACTATCCCTAACAGGTTCCCCAAAAGTGGGTTGTAGCGGCGCTTTGCTTAGGTTTAACAAATACTTTTCATTTGGGAAAACGGTTTTATAAATATGGGGTATTTCTTTGCAAAAGAGTACAGTTTTCCGTATTTTAGTTATTAGGGTTTCCTAAACCAACTAGCCTATTTCTAAGGTCTAAACGATGAGTCATTAGAAACCTCAAATCGCCTCTTCACCGTCAATTGCGGCCAGGTAAGTGCCAGGTAAGTGGGAAGGAACCACAGTCGTGGGCCTAATTAAAAACCACTAGCCTTAGACACACTTGCCTAGGCACCACAAGACAGTTTAGATAAACGATCGATGTCCATGACCAATCGTATTTTCATTTTATTAAAAGATTTTATCTAGAAAAGTTTACAACTTAAAGCTTTAAATAAAAGTTATAAAGATTATGGTATTTTAGTGAAAAGTCCTGTAATTTCGTATTCTGTATTTTTTTGATATTTATCAATTAGGGTTAGATTGAGTGTATGTAGGGGTAGGTCATTACCCCGTGACTTATATTAAGTTTTGGTGAAGTTTAAAGGTAAAACATGCTATGTTAAACTTAAAGGTATTAAAGTGCAAGAATACGGTATTTAAAAACGTTATCATTTTATGTGTGAAATTTCATTCAAATTGGGTTCTACAAGTTTAGTGATCAAGATAAACCTATTTAGGAGTGAGGGAATTAATTAAACTAAGAAAAAATGAACTTCATGGTATTTTTATGAAAACAATACGGTTTTGCAAAGAAGTTATCATTTTATGTGAAAAAGTTTAATTAAATTGGTTTATGGGTGATTAATAGTCAACAAGCATATGTGTAGATAATATGTATTAGGTGACAAGTGGAAATTTAGAGAAAAACCGAATCGGAAATCGGTTTGTCCGATTTCCGTCGGGTTCCAAAAAGTTGTATTTTTACTTTAAAGAAAAGAGAGATAGAAGAAGGTGGGACTTACGGTTTGGACAAGCTAAGGAAGCTAAGGGATGTGGTGGTTGTTGATTCGTCGAAAACGTCGCAAAGGTTCTGATCCGGTCGCCGGAATCCGTCGTCGATTTCGGCAGCGCTTCGCTTCTCGCTCTTCGTACCGAGTTCTCGAGAATTTGAGAGAGTGGACTTAGAGTTGTGAGGGGAAAAGGTAGAGGATAGGGGTCTTTATATAGGGCTAGGCTAGGGTTAGGGTTTGGATTAAAAAATATTAAAAAATATATTAAAAAAACATTAAAAATCCATTAAAAATCATTAAATCTAGGATTAAAAGGGATTTATTGGCTAAATTAAAACCGATCCAGGTATAATAAGTGTGCAAGAGGGTTGACCAAGTCAAGAGCCAACTTTTCTCAGTTGGTGACTCGGCCGTCCGGCCAAGTCCGGCCGGCGGTGCTGGACCGAGTCGGCCGAGTCGCCGGCCGGCGGCGCCGAGTCGGGCCGAGTCAAGGGTCCAATGGCCGGGGGTTTTCCTGAGAACAACTTGGTATTTTTACTTTTTGTTGTCCAGTACATATTTTTGGGAGTTATGGCCTTTTTACCGTTAACTTCCAAAAAAAAATAAAACAAAATAAATACAAAAATAATGTGGGGCATGAGATTTGAACTCCAGTGGCTTGGTTCAGCAGTGCAAGGTATTACCAATGAGCTACAAGCTCCTTCTTGTAATTGTTGTAAGGAATTAGATACTTAAATTGTTTCCAGCAACATTAATACTCCAAGTATACACTATATTTAAAGCAATTTTTTTGGTATACAAAATTGGAGTTGTTACAATCTACCCTCCTTACAAAAATTTCGTACTCGAAATTTTCAACTTTTATTTAAGGACTAGTTTACAAAAAGGTGCGGATATCTTGCACGCATCTCATCCTCCCTTTCCCACGTGGATTCTCCTGGAGTGTCTTTCCTCCACATTACCCGGACTAAATTAACTTCTTTGTTCCGAAGTGTCTTCACTTTCCTGTCCAGGATCTCCACGGGTTGTTTCTCACAAGACAAATCGGGCTGTATCGTGAGCTCGGAATGATCAAGTACATGGCTGGGGTCACTCACATACCTTCTGAGTTGGGATATGTGGAACACGTTATGCACTCCTTCCAATGAGGGTGGAAGTGCTAAACGATATGCCACCTCACCGACTCGTTCGAGTATATCGAACGGTCCAATGTATCTCGGACTCAACTTTCCCCGTCTTCCAAATCTGATTACTCCGCGGTTCGGAGAGATTTTCAGGAATACATGATCTCCTGGCTGGAACTCCAAGTGTCGTCCCTTCGCATCAGTCCAGTGTTTCTGTCTATCTTGGGCTATGCGCATTCTTTCCCTGATAGTACGAACCACATCAATGGTCGCTACTATCATCTCTGGTCCAAGGAGTTCCCTATCTCCGATGTCATCCCAACTTAATGGTGATCGACACTTCCTTCCATACAATGCTGCAAAAGGTGACATTCCTATGCTTGCTTGGTAGCTGTTGTTGTACGCAAACTTCACAAGATGTAGGTGATCTTCCCACGATCCTTTGAAGTCGAGCATACATGCTCTGAGCATATCCTCCAAGATCTGAATAGTTCGTTCCGACTGACCATCTGTTTGTGGATGATAAGCCGTGCTGAAGTTCAGACTTGTTCCCAAGCTAGCTTGCAGACTTTGCCAAAATTGCGATCGGAACCTGGTGTCACGATCGGAGACAATGCAGACCGGTACACCATGAAGTCTCACAATTTCCTGTATGAGTTCATGGGTATTAGAGATAGTACATTATGAAGAGTTCAAATCTTAAATTAGATTATTACCTCCATGTACTTCTTCGCTAAAGTCTCAGTTGATTGGCCAACTCGAAATGGGATGAAGTGAGCCGACTTTGTGAGTCGATCCACAATGACCCAAATCGCATCGTTACCCTGTTCCCCTCCGAACGGCGGCCGAGACGTCATGTCCGTGCCTGAGGTTCGGGGCAGATGCTATTTGGTTTTATCCGTCTATCTCTCCGAAGATGCCAAGTTGATTTATGGTACCGTGTATCGGAGGTCTAGACGGATGCGGCCGATGTAGCAGACTTCGTCAGATTCCCCCTCAGGGTGAGGGGTTTTTGATTGTGGGGACGCTCTTCCCTGCAGGCGCAAGCCCCTGCAGTTAATTACGCTACCGCGTCGCGGTAACAACTTTCTCCTACTCCAGAATTTCACTTCGTGTCGTGTGTGTTTGTTTTGTTTATGGTTGCCCGTGGATTGTATACGGAGACTGAGTGATGTCGTCACCCGTAGGACGTGGATAATTAGTCCAAATCCGTATTTACTTAGATTTGGGTTTGGTGTTTTTAGTTTAAGGATGCATTAGTCGCGTTGCGTCTAAGATCGACTTAAACATTCGTTAAGGATACGTTAGTCCTGTTTTAGACTAAGATCAACTTGACATCATGATTGATTTAATTATCCGGCCGTCGGGACTCGTCACCTCTCTGACGTCGTTGAGGGATTACAACGACAGGCGTCTGAGGAGTTCAGAGATGTGCCCTTAAACCAAAGTTAATTTGAAGTTTTATCGTTTATTTAAATGTCTAAGGACACGTTAACCGTATTTGGGGTTAAGATCAACTTAGACGGGACCGTTTAGATCCAACAAAAGAGCGTTTGGGCCCTATTGTGCCAGTTTAGGGACATGGCGGTCCATCGCCAGTTTCAGGGACGTGGGGGTCCATTATTAGTTTAGGGACGTTTCGGTCCGTCGCCAGTTTAAAGACGTAGTGGTCCATATTCCAGTTTAGGGACGTGGTGGTCCGTCGCCAGTTTAGGGACGTAGTGGTCCAACATTAGTTTAGGGACGTTTCGGTCCGATGTTCTCATTTTGGGGCAAATATTAGTTTAAGGACGTTTCGGTCCAATATTAGATGAGTGGTCGTTGGGACTCGTCACCTCTTTGACGTCGTTGAGGAATTACAACGACGGATGTCAAAGGAGTTCGGAGATGTACCCTCGAACCGGTCGTGACTTAGTTTATGAGAGGCATTTAATTTAAGGACTTACAGCCAGGATTGGGTTAAGTCCAATTTTTTATTTTAGGCTCTGCCCGATTAAAAGAATCAATCTAAACAGGGCTCTGCCTCTTTTTATTCTTGCAGTTCGATTTGGGCCAAGCCCTCAAGCATTTCCAAACAGGGCTCTGCCCTTTGTATGATTTGATTTGGGCCAGGCCCTCAAGAATTTCCCAAATAGGGCTCTGCCCTTTCATGATTTGATTTGGGCCAGGCCCTCAAGAATTTCTCAAATAGGGCTCTGCCTTTTTATTTTTGTGATCTGATTTGGGCCAGGCCCTCAAGAATTTTTCCAAATAGGGCTCTGCCCTTTTATTTCTGATTTGGGCCAGGCCCTCAAGAATAATGAGTTGCAGGAACTCAAGAATCTTCTGATTGAAGATCAAAAGTGCATAGCACTTTTGATCTACATTTAGATCAAAAGAAATCAAGTTTTTCTTCTTGTTTTCTTTTCACAGAACCAAGGGTTCATATCGAGTGCAAGGCACTATTTATTATTCTTTTATTTTTTAGAACCAGAGGTTCATATCAAGTGCAAGGCACTATTTCATTTTTTAGATCTAAGAAAAAACAAGTTTTTCTTATCTTAGAGAACCAAAGGTTCATAAAAGTGCAAAGCACTATTAATTTAGGAACCTTTTAGGTTCAAGAACCGATGGTTCATAAAACAAGTGCAAGGCACTATTTTTGTTTATTTATTTTTTAGAACCAGAGGTTCATATCAAGTGCAAGGCACTATTTCATTTTTTAGATCTAAGAAAAAACAAGTTTTTCTTGTTTTTCTTATCTTAGAGAACCAAAGGTTCATAAAAGTGCAAAGCACTATTAATTTAGGAACCTTTTAGGTTCAAGAACCGATGGTTCATAAAACAAGTGCAAGGCACTATTTTATTTATTTATTTATCGTTAAAGATCTATGATCTTGTTCATAAGAGAATTTTCTCTTCTTCAAAAGGTTTTTACCTTTTTTATTCTTCAAGAGTTCCCTTCTCTTTTCTTTTTTAGGAAGATGTTCATTATTTTAAAATGAGGTCTAGGGTCCTTTTTATAGTGTCCATAAATTAGTTAAAGTTTGTTAAAGAGATTATTCTCTAAGTGATTTGGGAAATTTTCCCCACCGTCGGATCTTTAATCCAAAGGTCTCTGTTTTACAGAAGAAATCTTATTGTTTTAGCAAAAACAGAAAAGATTTTCTCAAATCTTTATTCTGTTTTTCCAATAAAGAATTTTATTTTTTTTTATTTTTTTTATTATTTTTATTTTTATATTTTTTTTTTTACTGCGCAGCGCGCAGTGCTCACTGCGCAGCGCGCAGTGCGCAACTGCGCGCGCACTGCGCAGCGCGCAGTGCTCACTGCGCAGCGCGCAGTGCGCAACTGCGCGCGCAACTGCGCGCGCACTGCGCACTGCGCAGCGCGCAGTTGCGCGCGCACTGCGCACTGCGCAGCGCGCAGTTGCGCGCGCACTGCGCACTGCGCAGCGCGCAGCGCGCAACTGCGCGCGCACTGCGCAGCGCGCAGTTGCGCGCGAGGAATTTTTTTTTTTTTTTTTTTTTTTTTTTTTTTTTTTTTTTTTTTGCTCTTATAGAGTACGTTACTTTATTTATTTTAACTTTAATTTTCTTTTTAATTTTCAAGACAGAGCTTTGCTCTGATTAAGGTAAACAAATGCCCCCCCACCGTTGCGCTTACGTGGCTTCCTAACGTGAGCGCAGCGGTGGCAGACTCCGAACCGTCGCGCCATCTTTTGGAAGCTGAAAGGGCACTTGATGCCTATAAATAGGACCTTTGGTCCTCGAAAAATTTTTTACCACTTCAAGAATTTTGACTCAGAGCCTTGCTCTTGCCTAAGAATTTTCAGAGCCTTGCTCTTGATTTTTTTTTTTTTTTTTTTATTTTTTTTATTTAAGAACTCCAGAGTTCATAACCATCATAGGTAAAAATTAAATTAAATTAAAGCTGATTAATAGAGCCTTGCTCTCCTTAGATCCCTGATCTAAAGAAAACCTATTTAGGGTTTCATTTAGCAGAGCTTCATTTAGCAGAGCTTTGCTCTAAAGAGGTCCAAAGAGAGCTCAGGAGAATCCTGTTAGGGTTCCATTAATAGAGCTTTGCTTTATAAAAGATTTTTCTTATATCTTCTTAATTAATGGAGCTTTGCTCCTCCCAACTTATATGGCACTTGAGAATATTATTATTATTATATCATTTTTTTTTCCAGAGCGGAGCTCTCAATATTTTCAGGGAATTTTCCTCAAATTCTCCTCATAACTGATTTTGACTGGTGTCGCTCCTGTCTGCAGAGCATTGCTCTCGAGGAGTTTAACTTTTAACTTTCTGTATTTTCTTGTTTATTAATATCCCTGTATTGTTTTCTTCAGGTATTATGGCGGTGCGTCTATACAGCTTGCACGAGTTCATCACTTATGAGAATATCCGTGTACAGGGCCGTCAACAGAACCAGGAGTTTACGGACGCTCAATGTGCAGAGGTCATGGGTCGCCTGAATGCCAGTGGTGGCTGGCTGCTACCTCGTCGTTCGGCCCTTTTGAAAGTCGTGCTGGGGTCAATATGGAGAGCACTCCCAGGTCTTCACGAGGCCTTACCGCTCAATGTGCTAGATGATGCCGAAGACAAGGTGCATTCAGTGTACCTGACGGGGCTGATTTCGAAGAAACGGCGAAACAACCTCGTTGACATCCTACATCAAATCTTTCAGCAGACGACAATCGTTGCTGCTTATCGAAGGCCGAAGGGGCTTGCCGATGATATTGACACCGAGGAGCGCGAGAGGCTGCGCATAAGAATAATTATAAAGGCCAAAAGAAGTTTGGACGGCCTTACCTTTGAATTCCTGAATCCCTGCCCCGGATCTGAAGTTATTCCATTGTAATAATATTTCCTTTTACCGCTTTTCAAAATTGTAAGAATTTTTGCCAATATGAATGGAAACTTTTTACTTCAGCTTCTCTTATTTCCCGTCCTGAGTTTTCTGTCCATGCATAAATGAATGCGTCACGCATGCCAGATCAAATGTAGACCGGATATTCTCTCTGTCATCTTCTTTCTTTTAAAGTCAGCAGGCTGTCTTAATAACCATGGTTGATGGATGTCTAAAACGAGTATTCTGACTTCCTCAGGAAATAGCGATGGCTTAGGCCGCAGGTTCAGGTCTAATGCCTAAGACTTTTCAATTCTATGAGCCGTGAGGGTCTCATAGAGGCTTTTCTCCCTACGGATCGAGAGGATCTCATAGGTGGATTTTCTCCTTAGGAATCGTGAGGATTCCTAAGTGTGGTTTTCTCTTATAAGTCGTAAGGATCTTATAAGAGAATTTTCCCTCTTACGAATCGAAAGGATTCGTAAGTGGTTGTTTCCCTCCTAGTCGAAATTCGACTTCGGAGAGTGAGACCCGTGAATAGTATGCAAGAGACCAATTTGGATTGACTTGCAGGGCCCCATTGCTCAAAAAGCAAGCTTTTCAATCCTTGCTGTCTGAGACTTTATCTCACGAGTCGAGCCGCCTCGACAATTTTTCACAAGTCGAGACGAATCGAACGTTTCTCGCAAGAACATCTTAACGTCGCATTTAACCTCTGCTCTTTACGACAGAAGCCCGTTAAGGTCGGTGGTACTTAGGGTTTTGGCCATCGTACCGTCGCATAAGCTGATATAGTCCTCGATAGGCAATTGTGCTGTTCGAGTAGCCCTGCGACTGCCGTGTCTCTGATCCCTTCGGGGGCTGGACAAGACGTCTTCAAGCAATCCTCCTTGGCAGTTTGACCGTCGGAAGAGCAAGCGCTAGGAATTTGCCATGCCGCTTTTTACTTGAGGTTAGGCTCATTTTGGAGAGCCCCGATGAGTCATAACCACTCCGCGCTGGTGTGGGGATGATCTCCGATAGTCTTTCGGGCTTTATATGAGTTGCCGTTAAGACCCTGAAGCTAGGAATTTGGCCTTTGCTTCGTTTGCTGGCATTGCGTCTGCTGTATCGAGACGAATGTTGCGGTGGGAACTAGGGATTTTGCCGTGGCTCCGTTTGTTTGATGACGTTACGTCTGCTGTGTCGAGACGAACGTTGGGGTGACATCTCGTCTGCTGTATCGAGACGGACGTCGAAGTGGTGACCACTCTACACTGGTGCGAGATGATCTCCGATTGTCTTTCCGGTTTTATATGACTTGCCGTTAAGACCCTGAAGCTAGGAATTTAGCCTTCGCTTCGTTTGTTGGCATTGCGTCCTCTGTATCGAGACGAATGTCGTGGTTGTCTCTAGGTTACTGGTGAACCGCCGAGGTTTGGAACTAGGGATTTTGCCGTGGCTCCGTTTGTTTGATGACGTTACGTCTGCTGTGTCGAGACGAACGTTGGGGTGACATCTCGTCTGCTGTATCGAGACGGACGTCGAAGTGGTGACCACTCCACACTGGTGCGAGATGATCTCCGATTGTCTTTCCGGTTTTATATGACTTGCCGTTAAGACCCTGAAGCTAGGAATTTAGCCTTCGCTTCGTTTGCTGGCATTGCGTCCTCTGTATCGAGACGAATGTCGCGGTGGGAACTAGGGATTTTGCCGTGGCTCCGTTTGTTTGATGACGTTACGCCTGCTGTGTCGAGACGAACGTTGGGGTGACATCTCGTCTGCTGTATCGAGACGGACGTCGAAGTGGTGACCACTCCACACTGGTGCGAGATGATCTCCGATTGTCTTTCCGGTTTTATATGACTTGCCGTTAAGACCCTGAAGCTAGGAATTTAGCCTTCGCTTCGTTTGCTGGCATTGCGTCCTCTGTATCGAGACGAATGTCGCGGTGGGAATTAGGGATTTTGCCGTGGCTCCGTTTGTTTGATGACGTTACGTCTGCTGTGTCGAGATGAACGTTGGGATGACATCTTGTCTGCTGTATCGAGACGGACGTCGAATTGGTGACCACTCCACACTGGTGCGAGATGATCTCTGATTGTCTTTCCGGTTTTATATGACTTGCCGTTAAGACCCTGAAGCTAGGAATTTAGCCTTCGCTTCGTTTGCTTTGGTGTGTCCAAATCCTGTTGGAGGAAGAATGCTGGGGTTGACAATTCGTCTGCTGTATCGAAACGAATGTCGAGGTGGAGCTGGAATTTTGCCGTGGCTCCGTTTATTTGATTGTCGCGTCCAAATCCCGCTGGGGGAAGAACGCTGGGGTGACATTTCATCTGTTGTATCGAGATGAACGTCAAGGTGGAGCTGGGATTTTGTCGCAGCTCTGCTTTGTTTTGACCGTGAGGTCTTTTGTCGGCGTTGTATCCGTATCCTGCTGGACTGTGGAGGAACGCCGTCGTTGACATTGCGTCTGCTGTATCGAGACGAATGCTGAGGTGGAGTTGGGATTTCGCCGTCACTCCGCTTTGTTTTGACGTTGCGTCTGCATCCTGCTGGATTGCGAAGGAACGTCGTTGTTGACATTGCATCTGTTGTAACGAGACGAATGCTGAGGTGGAGTTGGGATTTTGCCGTCACTCCGCTTTGTTTTGACGTTGCGTCTGCATCCTGCTGGATTGCGAAGGAACGCCGTTGTTGACATTGCGTCTGCTGTAACGAGACGAATGCTAAGGTGGAGTTGGGATTTTGCCATCGCTTCGCTTGATGGTGTAACATCTGTGTCCTGCTGGAATGAGGAGGCACTCCGTTGTTGGTCTTCAGGCTGTAGATGTAGCCATTGAGACCCTGAATCTCGGGATCTTCTTTTCGCTTTGTCTGTTGACATTATGTCTGGGATATTGCGACAAATGTCAAGGTTGTCCTTGGGTTGTCTATGAACCGTCGAGATTTGGCTTTGCTTTCTGGTGGAGCCTGTTGGGAAGGTATTGTTCCCTTTTTATCTGTGCCCCTGGATTGTATACAGGGATCGATGTGATTTCACCTGTAGGGCAACAAGTTTCATTCTTTCATTTTTTTTATTCTTTCCACGATGCTCTATCATTTCAGCTTTTATATCGCGAAGGTCGCGATTGCCCAATCATTTCGGCTATTTTTCGCGGTGCCCAATCATTTCGGCTGTTTATTTTATTTTTACTCGCTACTTTTTACTGCGAGTTGCCCAATCATTTCGGCTGTTTATTTTATTTTTACTCGCTGTTTTTTATTGCGAGTTGCCCAATCATTTCGGCTATTTCATATGCATTTTTTTTTCTTGGCTCGCTGATTTTTTTCTTTCTCGCGAGTAGGGGATTTGGGATCTGATACCAATCTTGGCATCAGCATCGCTGCGACTGGAATATTGCCAGGAGCGAATCATCATTTGCCATGAAAGGACTTGGAATTTGATACCGGTTTAGGCATCAGCATCGCTGCAACTGGGATATTGCCAGGAGCGAATCATCATTTGCCTCTGTCGATGTCGAACAAAGGTGGCTTAGTAAACAGGGTTAGGGGTCCTGTCGGCTAAGGCTTTTGACTTCATGGGCCGTAAGGGTCTCACAAAGGTATTTCTCCCTACAAGTCGTGAGGATCTTGTAGGTGTGTTTTCTCCTTGGGAATCGTGAGGATTCCTAAGTGTATGTTCTCTTATAAGTCGTAAGGATCTTACAAGAGTGTTATCTCCTTATGAGTCGAGAGGACTCACAAGGGTTGTTCACCGTGTGGACATATCCCCAGTCACGGATGGGACTTGGTTAGGGAAATGTTTATTCGCGCCCGTGGATTGTATACAAGGGCCAATATCGGATCACTTGTAGGGCAATGTCGAAAGTTGTGGGGGTTGCTTAAGCACAGGTTTAGGTCTCTGTAACTTAAGACTTTCAAGTCTTACGGGCCGTGGGGGTCCCATAAGAGAGTTCTACTTACGAGTCGTGAGGATCTCGCAAGTGTATTTTCTCCTTAGGAATCGTGGGGATCCCTAAGTGTGTTGTTCCTTTGTGAGTCGTAAGGATCTCACGCAGGTGGTTTCTCATTACAGGGTCGAGAGGACCCTATAAGTGTTTCTCAACGAGGTTGCGCCCTTTCGGGTTTTCACAAACACTCGCCGGTAGTCCTGCTGTTTTTACTCACGGAGCCCTTTCGGGTTTTCATCCGTGCCCATTTTGCTTGTGGACATACCGTTTTTTTTATTCTCTTTTTTATTCTTTTTTTTTTTATTCTTTTTTTTTTCAAACGAGGTCGCGCCCTTTCGGGTTTTCACGAACACTCGCCGGTAGCCCTGCTGTTTTTACTCACGGAGCCCCTTTGGGTTTTCATCCGTGCCCATTTTGCTTGTGGACATACCGTTATTATTATTTTTTATTTTTATTTTTTTTTTAACGTCAGCCTGAAGATGCTGCGGGTTGGGAGTAGTTTAACGACGTTTCGGTCATTTGCAAGTTTTAGGACATTGCGGTCCGTGATTAGTTTAAGGACATCTCGGTCCGTTGTTAGTTTAAGGACGTTTCGGTCCGTTATCCAGTTTTAGGACGTAGTGGTCCGCTTTCCAGTTTTAGGACGTAGTGGTCCGTTAGGCTTTTTCTATGAATGAGCATAATGCCCCCGGCGTGTCCATATTTTTCGGAGCATGCGGTTGTGGCGGGTTCACCTTCCAAATTTCGGACAACGCGAACTTGCCCTGTTGGTATTGGTCTTCAACCCAGTTCTTGAAGACGTAGCAATCCTCGATCAGATGACCTACCGTTTGGTGGTAAGGGCAATAATTAGGATTATTAATATCGCCTGGCCACAACGGACGTTTTGGACTCGGCAGATTGATGAGTCTGTCACACACTGCCAGCTCGAACAGTCCCCTTGTTTTATCTTGCGGAAACGAGTAAGGACGTTTCAACTTTTCCTGGAGGGATTGCCGCTTGTTGCTTTGGCAAGCAACTGGTTTAGGGTCACCTGATTGTTGGTGAGCGCTGGCGACGAGGGCCTTTTTTCCTTTTCTTTTATCCTTTTTGTTCGCTCCGTTGTTTGCAGGGCCGGGATTCTTTCCGAGTAGCATGCGACTGCATGGCTGAACGTTCTCGCAGCTTCTCAATTCCTTTATTTTTGAAATAGATTCCCCGAGGGAAGAGTTGGGGGTAGCTTCTTCGTCAGAGTCGCTTCCAAAGGTGATAATTTGTGATCCCTTGAAGTCGGCTATATGACAGTCGGCGGTGGCTCTTTTGCGCTCATCTATCGCATTTTTCCGATGTCCACAAGCTTCACACTTTGTCCTGTCGAAGTGTCGCTTTTGAGCGACATACCCTTGCCACCAACAGTTAAAGGATTCGCAGTCTTCGGTAGGATGCATGATCTTCTGATGATATAAACAGAAGTTAGGGTGCATCTCTACCTCAGAGAAAGAATTTTCTTCAGAGGGCGGTAGCTTCATTCCTACTGATAGAGCTTTGGCGAACCGTTTCCTCGTCTTGAATTTGTTTTTACCCGCAGTGTATGGCTTTTGATTTGACGGGAATACCTTGGTTCTTTCCAGTATGGCCATTTCATGCTCTTGATTGGCTTTTGCTTTCAGACGAATTTCATTTAGGAAGGCATCGATTAACTTGTCTGACGGCCGCGGAATTTCTGTTTCAGGGTCCGCCGTTGATTTCTCAGCGCAAGGGTCCTCCTCATCATCCGTCAGTGAATGAGAAATCACATGACAAGTCGCTACGTAGTCTTCGGATTCGTCCGATAAGTTTTCTCCATCGTTTTCATCCTCGACAAAAGAACAAGTTGCCCCCGGCGTGTCCGTCTTCTTTGGAGAGTGCGGCTGTGGGGGGTTTACCTTCCAGCTTTCAGACAGCGTGAACTTGCCTTGCAGGTATTGATTCTCGATCCATCCCTTAAAGACGAAACAATCCTCAATCGGGTGACTTACCGTTTGGTGGTAAGGGCAATAATTGGGATTATTAAGATCGCCTGGCTGCAACGGACGTTTTGGATTCAGCAGATTAATGAGTCTGTTGCGCACTGCCAGCTCGAACAGTTTTCTCGTTTTATTCTGCGGAAACGAGTAAGGACGTCCCAGCCTCTCTTCGAGGGATGGGCGTGGACGCACGTTGTTTTGGCGAGCGACCGGCTTTGAGTTGCTCGACTGTTGCTGAGCGTTGGCGACGATGATCGCTTTTCCTTTCTCATTTCGGGGATCGGGTCTTGGAGGAGACGGTCTATGGCCCATCTGGTCCATTTGGGCTAATTTGTCGATCAAGGCCTGGAAGGTGGTCGGCCTGAAGAACATCATGAATTGCGAGATGGTCGCCTGCGGATCGAGAGTGCCCACAAACATGCCTACCGCAGGTGCCTCTTCTATGCGTTGTTCGCATTTCGACCATAGGTTCCGCCATCGTGTTGCGTATTGGACCCACGTTTCGCTCGGCCTTATCCTGGCATTTATCAGTGCTGTAATCGGGGTGCGTTCACTAGCACTTGCGAATCTTTGTGTAAACAGCAGTTCCATCTCTGCAAATGTTTTGACAGAGTCGTTGGGTAGCTCCGAATACCATTCAAAGGCTGTTTCTGCTAAGCTGCCGACGAATTGACATAGCAACAATTTGTCATCGCCTCCAGTATTGCCGCATAAGGCCCTGAACTGAGCGACATGCTGATGCGGATTCCCTGTCCCTTTATATACGTGGAATTTAGGGATCGTATATCCTGGCGGGTAATTGATTTGGTCATACCAGCTCGGATACGGTCTTCCGGTTCTAACAATTTGCCCAGCCGCTTCATTCGCCTGATGAACCCGGATCTGCTGAGCTATATATTCATCTAGGTCAACTTTGGAGATTGCCTCCTCCTTGGCTGTTGACAGAGCCGGCGGAGGATTTGACGTTTCTCCCCTGTCGTCTTCAAGGACGATCGGAGGACCTTCAGCAGGAAGGTCCGGCTGTAACATCATCCCTACCATATCTTTGAAGAGGAGCGCCATCTGTTTTATGTTTGCCGCCTGCTCTGCAGCTTCTTTGTCCCTCTTTTCGAGAACTCTGCGTAAAAAGTCAGCGTCGGTTTCTTGTTCTTGACGCTCATCCGAAGACGTTTCAGAGCTTTCTTTTGGCTCAGTGAGTGCAGCCATTGTATTCATCATTTCCTGAAGCTTTTGTTGTTGCTCCTGGGCTTTCGTCACGGATCGGGTGAGCGGTCGGTGGCCCGTAGAAGTGCGGCTTTCCTCCTTTCCAGAAGCCATATAAACAGTGTGCACCACCATGCCCCCAGACTTAGGGCGTTTGTGTTCGGTGTCTTTGCGATTTGCCGAAGACACAGGGGCTTTTTGCGGCCTCCTTTTTTGAGTGATTGGAGTTAAGGGAACCGTTGTGGTGGGCACCCGAGTAGCTTTTGTTTCTTGTGGTTTGACAGAGTAATCCTTCCCCTGCCGAACCTTCATCTTTTTCTGTCGTCGGAGGCAGTCTCGATCGATCACCGACTCTTGGACCTGTCGCTAGACTTTGTAAATTTTAGAGGACAGCCGTTGAGGGGGCTGCTCTAACTTCTTCTCTGGAGTATTCTCCACAGGTGAAGGAGTTCGTTTCAACATCGCAGTAGGAGAGTTTCTGCGCACCTTGTTGAGCAGTTCAAAGCTGTTCTTGGTTGGAACAACAGCATCGATCCTCACCATCGGAGTTGGAGGAGTAAGTCCAGAGGGGGAGTTGCCCCCAGCCTTCCTCACTCGGCGCCAGTAACGACGTCGGGCATGTCGTGCTGATGGAGTTGTTTCAGCTATAGGGGTGACCTCCTCATGCCCCCTGTGTTGGTCAGAATATACCGGTACCAGCTTTTTAAAGATCGACGCCCGTTGAACGGGGACGGCCAACTTGTCAGAAGCGGACTTCTGAACATAGGAAGCAACCTTGGTGATTTTGCCAGGAACGGGAGTTGGGATGGCTATCCGCTTCAGGATAACGCCTTCTGGTATGGCAGGCTTCTTCATGGGCCCGATGGAGCTCTGGCCTAATCCATTAAAACCTGAAGCAGTGGAGTTGGGTGACCTGTTGAGAGGGGTCGCGGAAGTGGTGAGTTGATCGAAGACCGACTTCTTTGGAGCTTCTTGCAATGTCATTGGGGCGTTGAAGCTCATTGATGGGAGCATGGTCCCAAAAAATAGTCCAGTGGTGGCTTGAGCCACCTGCTCCACCGGCATTTTGAAAAGGGAGGCCGCTTGGGGCCCATAAGTCACTCCTCCAGCAATGACGGATCGAGAGTTATCGCTGCGGACGATGCAGTTCGAAGCCATTGATCTTCTGTTTTCTGCACGGAGCAAGACACCAAATCTTAGTACCTTGAATCCACAGGCAATCACAGCAAACCGCGATTTGTTCGCGAACACGACACACGAAGTGTGGAGTGGAAAGAGGAAGAGGTCCCACCGGGCGTGCCAGAATCTGTTCCCCTCCGAACGGCGGCCGAGACGTCATGTCCGTGCCTGAGGTTCGGGGCAGATGCTATTTGGTTTTATCCGTCTATCTCTCCGAAGATGCCAAGTTGATTTATGGTACCGTGTATCGGAGGTCTAGACGGATGCGGCCGATGTAGCAGACTTCGTCAGATTCCCCCTCAGGGTGAGGGGTTTTTGATTGTGGGGACGCTCTTCCCTGCAGGCGCAAGCCCCTGCAGTTAATTACGCTACCGCGTCGCGGTAACAACTTTCTCCTACTCCAGAATTTCACTTCGTGTCGTGTGTGTTTGTTTTGTTTATGGTTGCCCGTGGATTGTATACGGAGACTGAGTGATGTCGTCACCCGTAGGACGTGGATAATTAGTCCAAATCCGTATTTACTTAGATTTGGGTTTGGTGTTTTTAGTTTAAGGATGCATTAGTCGCGTTGCGTCTAAGATCGACTTAAACATTCGTTAAGGATACGTTAGTCCTGTTTTAGACTAAGATCAACTTGACATCATGATTGATTTAATTATCCGGCCGTCGGGACTCGTCACCTCTCTGACGTCGTTGAGGGATTACAACGACAGGCGTCTGAGGAGTTCAGAGATGTGCCCTTAAACCAAAGTTAATTTGAAGTTTTATCGTTTATTTAAATGTCTAAGGACACGTTAACCGTATTTGGGGTTAAGATCAACTTAGACGGGACCGTTTAGATCCAACAAAAGAGCGTTTGGGCCCTATTGTGCCAGTTTAGGGACATGGCGGTCCATCGCCAGTTTCAGGGACGTGGGGGTCCATTATTAGTTTAGGGACGTTTCGGTCCGTCGCCAGTTTAAAGACGTAGTGGTCCATATTCCAGTTTAGGGACGTGGTGGTCCGTCGCCAGTTTAGGGACGTAGTGGTCCAACATTAGTTTAGGGACGTTTCGGTCCGATGTTCTCATTTTGGGGCAAATATTAGTTTAAGGACGTTTCGGTCCAATATTAGATGAGTGGTCGTTGGGACTCGTCACCTCTTTGACGTCGTTGAGGAATTACAACGACGGATGTCAAAGGAGTTCGGAGATGTACCCTCGAACCGGTCGTGACTTAGTTTATGAGAGGCATTTAATTTAAGGACTTACAGCCAGGATTGGGTTAAGTCCAATTTTTTATTTTAGGCTCTGCCCGATTAAAAGAATCAATCTAAACAGGGCTCTGCCTCTTTTTATTCTTGCAGTTCGATTTGGGCCAAGCCCTCAAGCATTTCCAAACAGGGCTCTGCCCTTTGTATGATTTGATTTGGGCCAGGCCCTCAAGAATTTCCCAAATAGGGCTCTGCCCTTTCATGATTTGATTTGGGCCAGGCCCTCAAGAATTTCTCAAATAGGGCTCTGCCTTTTTATTTTTGTGATCTGATTTGGGCCAGGCCCTCAAGAATTTTTCCAAATAGGGCTCTGCCCTTTTATTTCTGATTTGGGCCAGGCCCTCAAGAATAATGAGTTGCAGGAACTCAAGAATCTTCTGATTGAAGATCAAAAGTGCATAGCACTTTTGATCTACATTTAGATCAAAAGAAATCAAGTTTTTCTTCTTGTTTTCTTTTCACAGAACCAAGGGTTCATATCGAGTGCAAGGCACTATTTATTATTCTTTTATTTTTTAGAACCAGAGGTTCATATCAAGTGCAAGGCACTATTTCATTTTTTAGATCTAAGAAAAAACAAGTTTTTCTTATCTTAGAGAACCAAAGGTTCATAAAAGTGCAAAGCACTATTAATTTAGGAACCTTTTAGGTTCAAGAACCGATGGTTCATAAAACAAGTGCAAGGCACTATTTTTGTTTATTTATTTTTTAGAACCAGAGGTTCATATCAAGTGCAAGGCACTATTTCATTTTTTAGATCTAAGAAAAAACAAGTTTTTCTTGTTTTTCTTATCTTAGAGAACCAAAGGTTCATAAAAGTGCAAAGCACTATTAATTTAGGAACCTTTTAGGTTCAAGAACCGATGGTTCATAAAACAAGTGCAAGGCACTATTTTATTTATTTATTTATCGTTAAAGATCTATGATCTTGTTCATAAGAGAATTTTCTCTTCTTCAAAAGGTTTTTACCTTTTTTATTCTTCAAGAGTTCCCTTCTCTTTTCTTTTTTAGGAAGATGTTCATTATTTTAAAATGAGGTCTAGGGTCCTTTTTATAGTGTCCATAAATTAGTTAAAGTTTGTTAAAGAGATTATTCTCTAAGTGATTTGGGAAATTTTCCCCACCGTCGGATCTTTAATCCAAAGGTCTCTGTTTTACAGAAGAAATCTTATTGTTTTAGCAAAAACAGAAAAGATTTTCTCAAATCTTTATTCTGTTTTTCCAATAAAGAATTTTATTTTTTTTTATTTTTTTTATTATTTTTATTTTTATATTTTTTTTTTTTACTGCGCAGCGCGCAGCGCAGTTGCGCGCGCGCACTGCGCAACTGCGCGCGCACTGCGCAGCGCAGTTGCGCGCGCGCACTGCGCACTGCGCAGCGCGCAGTTGCGCGCGAGGAATTTTTTTTTTTTTTTTTTTTTTTTTTTTTTTTTTTTTTTTTTTTTTGCTCTTATAGAGTACGTTACTTTATTTATTTTAACTTTAATTTTCTTTTTAATTTTCAAGACAGAGCTTTGCTCTGATTAAGGTAAACATACCCTTTGTGCTGCGAGGAAGAGCGGTTACAAAGTCCATCGTGATGTGCTGCCACTTCCATTATGGGATTGGTAACGGTTGAAGTAGTCTAGTTGTCCTGTGATGTTCAGCCTTTACTTGCTGACACACCAAGCATTTTGCGACGCTTCTGGCTACTTCACGCTTCATTCCATGCCACCAATAATTCTGACGTAGATCTTTGTACATTTTGGTACCTCCAGGATGTACTGAATAGGGAGAGCTGTGAGCTTCTTTCATTAACTCTTCCCGAACAGGACCCTTTGGTACACACAATCTGCTGCCGTATCTCAAAGATCCGTCTTCATGGATGATGAAATCTGTTCTGAGTCCATTCTCCACTTGTTCTCTGATCTTTTGCAACTTAGCATCGCTGGCTTGAGCTGCTTTGATCTGATTGACAATAGTTGATTGAACTTGTAGATTCATCAAATTTGAAACATCACCTGGCATGACTAGTTCAATCTCCATTTGATGTAGGTCCTGCTGAAGCTTCCACTGGACGGTGAGATTCATTGCTAATGGTTGGCGACTAAGAGCATCAGGTACTACGTTCACCTTTCCTGGATGATATTGCAAATTGATGTCGAAGTCCGCCATAAGTTCTAACCATCTTCTCTACCGCATATTCAACTCCTTCTGAGTAAACACGTACTTCAGACTTTTATGATCTGTGTAGATGTTCACTCGTTCACCAAGTAAGTAGTGGCGCCAAATTTTGAGAGCAAAAATAACGGCTGCCAACTCTAGATCATGCGTCGGATAATTGCGCTCATGAGTCTTCAGTTGTCTTGAAGCATAAGCCACAACCTTACCGTGCTGATGTAGAACACATCCTAGTTCCTTACCGGATGCATCACAATGTACTTCGAATCCTCCAGTTTGATCCGGTATGACGAGAATAGGCGCAGGCGGTAGCGAGATCCTGACCGTCGGATCAAAGGGGTCAAGTGAAAAGGCGCAGGCGCCTATAAATAGGACCCTTGGTCCTTGGTAATTCTTTACCATTTTCAAGAATTTAAATTTCAGAGCCTTGCTCTTGCTTAAGAACTTCCAGAGCCTTGCTCTTGATTTTTTCCAAGAACTCTGTAATACCCAGTCCCTTTTATACTAAAATCTGTAAATTATTACTCTAGAATTCTATTTATTCTTATTTATAATTTTATTTATTTCATTTATAAATTTATTTCTTCTAAATCCCATTTTTTCCATCATCAATAAAACCTAAACCCTATTATATACTATATTTTCTTATCCTCAGCCCATTACTTTAGTTTTTATAAACTTAATTTTTAGTTTAAATACCGACCCAGTTTTTCCTAATAGCCCAGGGGAAAATAAATAAAGAATTTACTAACCCCTTCAGCCCAACTTCTTTTCTTTTCCCTAAATTGATTTTCTCCCTTTTATTTTCCTTCAGCCCGTTCATTTTCTCCAGAGCCCAATCCCTAACCCAAACCCCGGCTCTCTTTTCTTTTCACCAAAATTTTCCCTTCATTCCTCAGCCCTGCAACCCGAGCCCACATCCTCATTTCTTTTATTGGCCCGGCCCGTGTCTTCCTTTCTCTTTTTAATTCATTTTCTTTGCAGGCCCAGCCCACTCTCCCCTCAGCATCGCGCCCGCTTCGCCCACGACCCGACCCGCCTCTACACCCCCTTCTTCCTCCAACGGCTCTTTTCCCCCTCTCGCGCGCTCGATCCACTTCCTGCGCCTCCGCCCGCGCCCACGTCGCCGCTCATCACGCGCGACGCCCGCGAGCGTTACAACCGCGTTGCTCACCCCCTCGTCTCCCCATTCTTTCCCCTCACTTCCCACACTCTCTCACCCTCACACTCTCGAGTCCCTGCACCCCATTTTCCGACGACGACGACGACACCCCACCGAGCTCAATCCCCTCGCCCAACCTCGTCTCCTCACCACCTTCCCTCTCTCTTCTCTGCCCCCATCACCCAGCACCCATCGCCGCCGGCACCTCACAGAGCCCCTACTCCCGAGCTCCACCCCTGCCACCTCTCGACGTCGACCCCATCGTCATCATCATCGTCACCGACGCCACCACCTCCTCACCCGAGCACTCCACTTTCCCCCTCGCCTGCAAACCCAACCCATATTCGCGAGCCCCTGCATCCTCGAACCCACAGCCCCGACCAATCACCGCCGGCATCACCAATCACTCCGACCTCGCCTCCCTCCCTATCTTCGCTCACCTCCTCGGCATCACTCTCCCCCCTCTCTTTGTTTCCTCTATACTCTCCCTCTCTCTTCCTCTGCTCTCCCTCTTTCACACTCTGCATATTCTTTCTCTCTCTCTGTTCCCTGTCTCACACACATTCCTCTCTCTCTCTCTAAACCTATTTCTCTCTCTCACTCTCTATTTCTCTCAATCTCTATAAACCTCTCAAATCTCTCTGTTCTCTCTCTCTCACATCCCTATCTCTCTGCCTACTCTCTCTCTAGCACTCTCTATCTCCCCTCCAACTCTCATCCGTCTCCCCCTCTGCAAGTCCCAACCCTCGGCCTCGACAACATCAGCGATCCCTAGCCCCGACACCGCATGAGCTCGCAACAACCCCTCTAGTTCGAACCAAGCCCGTGCCAACCAGTTCAAGCCGAGGCCAAATCTCGACGTTGCCGCTCGCGCGTGTGTCACTGCCGTGCCGCACGTGTGTCGTGTCGCTGCCGTGTGCCCCAACGTCTCCAGGCAAGTCCCCACTTGCTACATGCTATTTATTATTAGTTTACAAGTTATAATCGTATATATAACCCATGTTTTGCCTTATGTTAAATATTGCAACAAACTGTTCGATGCTTGTTCTTTTAGGAAATCATTATCAAATTTGACGGAACTGGATAAATTACATTGGCCCTTGTAGGGATGGATAACGTGTGCAAGTTTCGCTGGGAAATATGACCGTTAACGACTAAAACAACTACCCCCAAGTTTAACCGTAAAACTGGAATTTTATTATACCTGAAAACCGTTAAATTCACCATAAATCATATACACACTAGAATGGTGCGTTCAAGGGCTCAAATCGAAGCCGACTCGATGAACTTTAACCCTATACCAGTTTCCAGACATTTCTGTATTTAAACCGTGATGATATTCGTATCGGAGTGCGACTCTGGACTGCAGTCCAGAGCGAATCCAGTCATTGCTTTCTGTCCCGTATTGGGTACCACAGGATTTCCTTAACTCGTAGGTTGCGGAACTCCACTGTTTATTATAGGTAAATCTGTTAGCTAGACAACACAATTGGTTCCATTCTGTTTCGTTACCGTTTGATATTTAATCTGTAATTTAGAAGATCGGGACGCATAACAGTCCCAACAGAATCAGACTTGACATATTAATAGTAAACAGTGTATATCTCCTGACGTACAGACGCGATCGAAGATCCGTCTGTTGCGTTGAAAACCTTACTGAAAACCCTAGAATTCATTCAACTGTAGCGTCGCTAAATTCTGATCCCAACTGGGGTTAAAATGCGTTGCGAAACGGACATCTGATTCTGAAACCGGATTTCCAGCCGCGAACGCTTAAAATGAAATGGTTATAACTATTGATCCTAGAACCCGATTGGCTTGAAACTAAATTTGGTAGATGGACAACTGAACATACTAATTACTATCTGTTTATCGTTTCGCTAAATTATATGTGTACGTTTCATGATAAATCGTGCAAGTGATAGAATACTGTTTTCGTGACACCTTGATCGTGCTTATATACTGTTCACGCATCATATCATACCCATATCATTGTAGTGATAACCTAGTGATATCGTGCATTTACCCAGTGTTAGATTCTAGCGATGATTGTAGCATGTACGTCAGTGTTCGTGTATCCGTGATTAAGTGAAAGTGATACGTACTTGTACACAATCAGTGACCCTATTATTCTATTGCATTGTCGACGTCTGTGGGATGCGTGTACGTGTGACTATAAGTGGTAT
The DNA here is from genome assembly GCA_030015575.1 of Agapanthus africanus. NCBI lineage: Eukaryota > Viridiplantae > Streptophyta > Magnoliopsida > Asparagales > Amaryllidaceae > Agapanthus > Agapanthus africanus. Next base: position 513,721,021 of record JASDDO010000012.1, read on the forward strand.
GGGACACTTATGGAAGCGCTTGCACGGGTGTCACAGATAAGGCATCCGACACTGCCATTTATCTTAGATATTAGTCGGGACGTGCTTGATGGAGGTCCTGCCTCCAGTTCTCGTGCAGACTTGTCACGGATCGATTAGTATTTAGGGTTATGGTTAGCGTTTGATGTAGACCACGGGGTGTGGGGTAATTTAAGTGTGAGTCCAACAGAATCTCGGGAGTCCCATGCCGGCTTATATATTTAGGGAGATATATGGAGATTTACAGGGTATGTGATATACACCGTGATATACATGTTACATGTTGGGCCCGTGGTCCCTTGCCCTTGGGTTCTACCCTTGGGTGGAGGACACTCGCGAGTGGTTGATTCTCACACTTGGACTGATGATAGGCTTAGTGACCTGTACGGTGAGACTTAGAGACTGATAGGGATACTGGCATTTATATACCTTATTTACTGTGATTGACATACGTGACATATCGTTCTACTGCTTTACCGCTCCGCTGCATTGATTACTGCCCATTCATATTCATGTTGTCATCGATTACTGTTATTCATATCTACTACCACTGTTAGAACTGTCGCTTGATTTTATATATATTATATTGCTATTGTGTCGCTCTGACGACCTGAGTATGTATGCTCAGTGTGAGGAGAAGATTTAGCCTGGACCAGAACTAGACGTGCATCACAGACTTCTTGACTCGCCATTCCGAGTTACATTCGTTTGTTCCACTTCAGGTCAGTTTTTATTATTGTTTCTTTCAGTTACTGCATTTCTCATTACCTGCGCATCATTTACTGTTTACCATGAAAAACTAGAAGCCGAAGTGTGACTACGGCAAGACATTTCCTTGACCGTAGGAGCATGGCTGGCCTTGTCTACCCCTCGTATTCCGTATTTTGGGAAGCGAGGCGTGACAAACTCCAGAGTTCATAACCATCTTAGGTATTTAATAAAATTAAATTAAATTAAATTAAATTAAAGCTGATTAATAGAGCCTTGCTCTCATAGATCTTTGATCTAAAACCCTTTTGGGGTTTCCTCAACAGAGCCTTGCTCTTATAGATCTTTGATCTAAAGAGAACCCCTTTGGGGTTTCATCAACAGAGCCTTGCTCTCAAAAATTTACAGAGATCTTGTTCCTGGGTTTTAACCCATGAACAGAGCCTTGCTCATAGATCAAATGTAGATCTTCCCTTTTTTCTTATATATAAAAAATGGAGAACTCCTAAAAGTTTTCATGGATTTTTAAGACCCCAAATTTTTTTAATCCTTAGGAGTTATAGTTTTCATTACTATTACAAAGCTAGGCTCTTTTTTTTAGGAAGTTTTATTCCCCTGAGACCAGAGTTTGACAAATGTCACTCTGTGACAGAGCTTTGCTCTAAAATAGAAGATTTTCTCCTTATCTCTAGGGATTTCCCCCTATGAGGATATTCTCTTGGGGGTCTTTTTCATTAACTGACAGTCTCATCCAATGATGGGGTTGTCTTATTAAGTGATGCACTATCATTTAGATTTTGTGGGTCCCCCTTTGGTCCCCTACCCACTACGTCACAATGTGAAATAAGATTTAAAAGAAAAAACCAAGCGTTAGAACACTAATGGTTATTTTTGTCTTTTCACAGGAAACATGTCTGATGATTTGTCTTTCCCCTTCGTTCGCTCGGAAGGAGGGTTTCCTCACTCGCCAGTGGACCGGGTGGCGTTCGCTCTTATTAAAGATCATGACCCTGAGTGCAAAAAGCTTCACCTGTGGGGAAGGTGGTACAGCCAGATCATCCAGGGCCGTCGCAGCTTCAGTTTCGCCACGCCGTCTGAGCCAACATCTTCACTCCCCTACGCAGATGAACCCCCGGTGAAGTATGCCGTGGAGGTCAAAAATTGGAATTCGGATGACCTCCTCCAGCCTGCGATTGGTGCTGTCCCCGTGCAGCCACCGCCGGCAATAGATATTTTAGGGAGGAGAATTTGTCAGGGTGAAGCGCGCCCTTGGGGACAGACTTATAACATTGGACTGATCCCACGGCCGCCTGCTGGATATTTGCAATGGGCCCGGTACATCCTATCAGCGAGGAGGACTCATCTGATGAGGATTGGTTTGTACTCGGCCATTTACGTCTCGCTCTTTGAGTATCCTTCTCCTCCAACGTGGTGGGTTAAGGCTTTTATCGAGCATTGGAATATTCCCACACATACCTTCCTGATGACGGACCGGGAAGTCTCTATCTCCTTGGAGGAGTTTGCTGAAATCTCGGGTCTGCCGATGAGGGGAGAGCCTTACGAGGAGCTGCTTCCTCCCGATGAATACGTCTTTGCCACCAAGCCGCTGGTGTTTGACCTGACGCCGGAGAATGCTATTCAGCACCAGTACCCGGGCTTAGTGAAGGTATTGGAGATATATGAGGAACTCCATTTGGAATCGGGCGACCGGGGCGTCAGTTTCACAGATTTTATTGCCCGCTTTATTCGTCCGGAGTTCTTATCAGAGCAGAGTGAGAAGTTCGCTCAGCTTGTTGACCCCTTTGGTTTCGGCTTGGACCGCCGACCTATATCGGAAAATGACCAGCGGAATTTCTATCTCCCCAACGCTGCCATCGATGCTTTCTCAGAAATTGCCGTCCCAGGCATGGATGAGGAAACCTTTTTTATTGGATTCTTGGGCTTGTGGCTATGCAACTTTGCACTCCCTATGCACCCCCGCCTCATGCGGCCCTCTGTATTTTTCCCAGCGCATCGGATGGTGGCTGGTTTGCAGTTATCGGTAGGAATTGCCGGGCTGGCTTACCTTTATCATGGACTTAGCGTAGCGGCGGACGCCAGTGAGCCTGGGGTACAGCCTGCTAATTTCCCGACGCACTACTTCACTTATTGGATGGAGATGCATGTGCGAGGGGCGTTTGGTGCCCACAAGACTCCTCCGTTCTTCGAGAGATACAGACTCCCGAGAGTCATGCGGTTGGTCGGGGCTTCAATTGTGGTTCCAGCACCACGGGAGTCTAGAGGGCTGCTCCTTCGTCCACATCTGGTCGGAGCAAAGGTTTCCTTTGTGGATAAGGTCATAACCATAGGCTCAGAGACCACCAAGTCAGTGGTGCCCCTGCATGATGGCTTCAAAGATAGGGCTTCTGCATTGAAAGCTCGGGAAATCCTCCATCTCTACTCCATCCGGCCGGGCTATCTAGTGTTCAGGCAGAATGAAACAGCCTTGTTTATGAGATATAACCCACACCGATTTGCCCGGCAGTCAAGCTACAACCAAGGGATCCCGCTGGAAGCTTTCTTGGAAACGCCCGTGGTCGGCCCAGAGGGGATAAAGAATGCAATGCATCATTTTACACGGCTTAACACAGGTTCCTATTTCTTCATTAGTGAACCCAGCTGTGCCCCTAAGATGCTTAATTCATATGTGGCCTGGTATGCGCACGAGATGGGCCCAATTATCTTAACGGAGAAGCGTATGCTGGTTGACCGTAGGGGTGCGCCTCCCGGCGGCGATCGCAAGGCCCCTTTGCAGCCAAGGCTCCCGGTCGTCCCTCCGCTAAAAGACGCTGGAGTCGATTGACCACGCGTGTTGAGCCCTCCGCGGGGATTGCCGCTGCCCGCTACAGTGGATGCACCATCGGCGCCTCGTGCTCCCACGAAGGTGGCTAATGTAGTATCGCCAGAGTCAGGCGTAGGAGCAGATATTGGGACCCGCCGCCCTAAAGTAACTGCTAAGCTCAAATCTATCCCGGGTAGACCTAAAGCCGGCGGGCAGAAGAAGAAAAAGTCCACCCTTTCCCTCGATGCGATCCTTAGCCTAGAGCCTGCGGCTCCTCCCAACGAAGGCATAAGTGAATATGGCAGCAACGAGGGCTTCTTGGTAGACCCTGCAGACACTAATTTGGCTGCCGCCATTGCAGCTTCGGAGCGATCGGCGAGGCTCGAAGCGATGTTAAGTAAACTCGCTGAGTCAGGTAATCATCAGCCACTTTCTTCGTCATTTTATTGCACTTTTTATTATTATCTTTAACTAATATTCGCCCGATTTTCAACAGGTGTCTCTTCCGAAGAGGCTATTGCTGCCTCTTTGAAAACCTTCCAAGAGGAGGAGGAGAAGCGCGCTCTAGCAGGCGTTGGTATGTCCCACCCCTTTTTCTTTTATAAGGAAAGTTTGTCATCTTTTCTGATGGTCAGCCTAACCTTCTTTTGTTTCTTTGCAGGGGTTATATCAGTTGATGCGGGGATCCTTCCTGAGCCTGTTACTGAAGTCCCGGTCTCGTCGAGGCTGCTGGAGGGGCCTCGACTTGACAAGACGACGAGGGATGCCCTGAAAAATCTGGAGGCATCCCTATTCACGGACGAGGATGCCTCAATTAGAGAAGCCCTAGTGGCATCCGTCTCAACGGCTCGGGAGAAGCGGAAGCGGCTGAGACGCGAAGCAAAGGCGCCGAGCTGCTTTGGCTACGGGAGCGGGCCCTAGCACTATTCCTCGCGCTGACACTCCTTCTGAAGAGGCCCCTGTTGCCCTATCTACTGCTTATAGGCAAGTGGCGCGCGCGGCCCGAAATGCAAACGATAAATCCTCTTCAGGTAGCATTTTTTTCAGAGCTTTGTTGTAAGAATTATAAAGCCATTGGCTCATATGCATTCCATCTTGCAGGGCCTAGTCCGACTGAGGGGGAGGCGGAGACCGTTGAACCCAGGGAAACGGCGGAAGCGGTGCCTGCCGAACCCGAGCCGACGGTGAGGCACGTCGTTGGGGCCACGGGGCCTGAAACAGAGGTTGAGGGATCCACCGCCGAGAGGGTCATTGATGCCGCACTTGAAGTCGCGGATGTTGGAAGGTATGGATTTACGACTCATGCGTTAATCTTTTAAACATGTAGTTTTTGTACTAACGTTATACCACTGTGCCCTTTCAGGAGTGCTCTTTGATCATTTATGTCAAGTGTTGCTCCCACACTTCTCCTTCCCATCCGAACTCGCTTCTCCCTCTAGTGGCGCCGGTGAGTATACGTTCACTATAATGTCTTTATTTACCCCCTTTTTTAGCAATGGGATGATTTCTGACTTTTCCTTTTCCTTATTGCAGTGCCACAAATCGAAGGAGGGGATGCAAGACCTACCACGCCACCGGCCCTTCCGGCTTTGCCGTCTGTCGCAACTGGTATAGTAAATTTCCTTTTTGGTAACCCTTCAACATCTCTTGAATCATTGTTTGACCATGTTTTGTTTTGCAGCTATTGCTCCGGCTCCGATCCCTCTTGAGTCTCGCGTCCTTTCACCGGCAGGCCCTTTCTTGAAGCGTCCATCTTCAAAGGGTGCTGTGATGAGTTTGGGCATGCTGAGCGGGTACATCGAAGAGCTTAACATGGACGCTCTCCCTTCTGCCGTAGATTTCGCTGTGGAGGTTAACCCGATGTTGGCGGCGCTCGTAAATTTTCATAACGAAGGCGTCGTCGAATCTTGGGTTAATCACTGCAGGGAAATCGAGGCCTGTCTACATCGGCTAGAGTCGACGTGTCCTTCTCCCGAAGTTTTAGCCCTAAGCACCCAACGAACAGCTTGGCTCGAGCAAAGCACTTCTCACTTCCGCCATTTGGAGCAAGAAGCAGCTTTAAAACTAAGGGAATTCCAAAAGACCTCGAACGAAACGGCCCATCTGCGTGCTGAGGTTGAAGCAAATGCTGCCCAAGTGAAGACTATCTTTGAGGGTCTCTTGGAGCGCATCTCCCATGGGCTAAACTTGAAGCGGAAGCTTGACGTAGCTGAGCGCAATACCCCAGGTCGGGAAGCTGCTTATCAAGTCGTCAGGGAGCAGCTTGCGTCTGTCTTGCAGCAACGAGCCCAAGTAGAGGCGGAGCTGACGGTGGTAGCCGATCAAGAGAAGGTGTGGAAGGAAGTATGCGAGCAATTGCTAAATCTATGCAAGACGCTTCCTTCTCAGTAATTCTCCTTGTATCATTTGTACTTGTAGAATATATGCATATTTTTTATTCTTTAGTACAATGTATCCTGTACTCGATCAATATTTATGAATAAAAGATACACATTTTTGTAATGTCCTGTGTCATTTCTCCGCCCTTTTCTTTCTTTTGTTGTCAGTGTGCCACCTTAGTAACCATGGTTGACGGATAATAGGGCATGCATCTTGACTTTCTTAAGAAATAGCGATGGCTTAGGCCGCAGGTTCAGATCTGCTGCCTAAGACTTTTCAACTCCATGAGCCGTGAGGGTCTCAAAGAGACTTTTTTCCCTACGGATCGAGAGGATCTCGTAGGTGGGTTTTTCTCCTTAGGAATCGAGAGGATTCCTAAGTGTGTTTTCTCTTACAAGTCGTAAGGATCCTATAAGAGAATTTTTCCCTCTTACGAGTCGAGAGGACCCGTAAGCGGTTGTTTCCCTCCTTGTCGAAAATCGACTTCGGAGAGTGAGACCCGTGAATAGTATGCAAGAGACTATTTTGGATTGACTTGCAGGGCCCCATTGTTCAGGCAGCATGTTTTTCAATCTTTGCTGCCCGAGACTTCATCTTGCAAGGTGAGACGAACCGGGAATTCTCTCGCGGAGACAGTGGTGGCTCTGCGAGTTGACGCGGGTTGGGAGGCTCTCGTCACGGAGTGTTTGTATCCGTGAGTCGAGGAATTTGCTAGGGATTATTTGTTTCCCAAGCGCCAAGGATTATTTGTTTTCTTGGGGTTCGAAACGAGTCGAGGGTTCCCACGGAGGCACTGGTGGCTCTGCGAGTCGACGCGAATCAAAAGGCTCTCGTCAAGGAGTGTTTGTATCCGTGAGTCGAGGAGTTTGCTAGGGATTATTTGTTTCCCAAGCGCCAAGGATTATTTGTTTCTTTGGGGTTTGAAACGAGTCGAGGGTTCCCATAGAGGCTCTGATGGCTCTGCGAGTCGACGCGAATCAGAAGGCTCTCGTCAAGGAATGTTTGTATCCGTGAGTCGAGGAGTTTGCTAGGGATTATTTGTTTCCCAAACGCCAAGGATTATTTATTTCCTTGGGGTTTGAAACGAGTCGAGGGTTCCCATAGAGGCTCTGGTGGCTCTGCGAGTCGACACGAATCAGAAGGCTCTCGTCAAGGAGTGTTTGTATCCGTGAGTCGAGGAGTTTGCTAGGGATTATTTGTTTCCCAAGCGCCAAGGATTATTTGTTTCCTTGGGGTTTGAAACGAGTCGAGGGTTCCCATAGAGGCTCTAATGGCTCTGCGAGTCGACGCGAATCAGAAGGCTCTCGTCAAGGAGTGTTTGTATCCGTGAGTCGAGGAGTTTGCTAGGGATTATTTGTTTCCCAAGCGCCAAGGATTATTTGTTTCCTTGGGGTTTGAAACGAGTCGAGGGTTCCCATAGAGGCTCTGATGGCTCTGCGAGTCGACGCGAATCAGAAGGCTCTCGTCAAGGAGTGTTTGTATCCGTGAGTCGAGGAGTTTGCTAGGGATTATTTGTTTCCCAAGCGCCAAGGATTATTTGTTTCCTTGGGGTTTGAAACGAGTCAAGGGTTCCCATAGAGGCTCTGGTGGCTCTGTGAGTCGACGCGAATCAGAAGGCTCTCATCAAGGAGTGTTTGTATCTGTGAGTCGAGGAGTTTGCTAGGGATTATTTGTTTCCCAAGCGCCAAGGATTATTTGTTTCCTTGGGGTTTGAAACGAGTCGAGGGTTCCCATAGAGGCTCTGATGGCTCTGCGAGTCGACACGAATCAGAAGGCTCTCGTCAAGGAGTGTTTGTATCCGTGAGTCGAGGAGTTTTGTTGAAGTCACTGGCTTCTTCGGTTGAAATGAACCGTTGAGGTTTGGCTTCGTCGTCTGACGGAATCCGCTGGGAAAGTATGGTTCCTTCTTTGTTTACGCCCTTGGATTGTATACAGGGATCGATGTGATCTTAACTGTAGGGCCAAAGTTTTATCATTTCTTCTTTTTATTTTATTTTATTTCCGCGATACTCTATCATTTCAGCTTTTATATCGCGAAAGTCGCGACTGCCCAATCATTTCGGCTATTTTTCGCGGTGCCCAATCATTTCGGTTATTTATTTTATTTTTACTCGTTGCTTTTTATTGCGGGCTGCTCTATCATTTCAGCTATTTTGCATGCATACATTTTTACTTGCGGCTTTTTATTGCAATTTGCCCTATCATTTCGGCCATTTCGTATGCATGTGCGGCCTATCGGCTTTTCGCCGTAAACCTGAAATTAGACACTGATTTCGGCATCAGCACCGCTACAACTGGGATATCGCCAGGAGCGAATCATCATTTGCCTCTGTCATTGTCGAACAAAGGAGGCTTAGCGACCAGGGTTAGGGTCTTGTCGGCTAAGGCTTTTGACCTTATGAGCCGTAAGGGTCTCACAAAGCTATTTCTCCCTACAAGTCGTGAGGATCTTATAGGTGTATTTTTTCCCTAGGAATCATGAGGGTTCCTAGGTGTATTGTTCCGCTGTAAGTCGTAAGGATCCTACAGGAGGGTTTTCTCCTTGTAAGTCGAGAGGATTTACAAGGGTCGTTTGCCATGCAAACATATCCCTAGTCTCGGATGAGACTTAGTTAGGGAAATGTTTATTCGCGCCCGTGGATTGTATACAAGGGTCAGTATTGAGCCACTTGTAGGGCAATACCGAAGGTTGTGGGGGTTGCTTAAGAACAGGTTAAGGTTTCTGTAACTTAAGACTTTCAACTCTTATAAGCCGTGAGGGTCCCATAAGAGATTTCTCCTTACGAGTCGTGAAGATCTCGCAAGTGTATTTTCTCCTTAGGAATCGTGGGGATCCCTAAGTGTGTTGCTCGTAAGGATCTCACGCGGGTGGTTTCTCCTTACAAGGTCGATAGGACCCTATAAGTGTCCTTTAACGAGGTTGCGCCCTTTCAGGTTTTCACAAACACTCGCCGGCAGCCCAGCTGTTTTTACTCACGGAGCCCTTTCGGGTTTTCATCCGTGCCCATTTTGCTTATGGACATACCGTTTTTTTTATTCTTTTTATTTTTATTTTTATTTTTTTTTACGAGGTCGCGCCCTTTCGGGTTTTCACGAACACTCGCCGGTAGTCCTGCTGTTTTTACTCACGGAGCCCTTTCGGGTTTTCATCCGTGCCCATTTTGCTTATGGACATACCGTTTTTTAATTCTTTTTATTCTTCTTATTTTTTCTAACGAGATTGCGCCTTTTCAGGTTTTCACAAACACTCGCCGGTAGCCCTGCTGTTTTTACTCACGGAGCCCTTTCGGGTTTTCATCCGTGCCCATTTTGCTTATGGACATACCGTTTATTTTTTTTTTTTTTATATTCTCGTCAGCCTGAGAATGCTACGGTAGTAGTTTAAAAACATTTCGGTCATTTGCAAGTTTTAGGACATTGCGGTCCATCATTGAGAAGGCTGGCTACTGCTTAGAAAGCTTAAGCTTAGGAAGACAGAGAGCGGAGATAGTCGTCGTTATCTATCATTGACCTAGGCCGTAACTTATTAGGCGTAGTATTTCTTCAGGAAGCGACCGTTTATCGACCTGAAAGGCCTTTCACCGTGCATGTCCATGAGTAGATAGGCTCCACCTTGGTAGACTTTGTCTATGATGTACGGGCCTTCATAGTTTGGCTCGAATTTTCCCCGCTTGACGCGATTGGGGATCATAGGCCTTTTGACCACTAGCACGAGTTCGCCTTGGCGGAATTTCCTCGGTCGGGTCAATCTTTCGTATGAGCGCGTCATCTTTGCTTTATAAGTTTCTAGATTTTGCTGCGCTATGAGCCGGGTTTCATCAAGGGCGTCAAGCTCCTCAAGCCGAAGGTGAGCATTTTCTTCGTCCGTCAGCTCGTAGTGGACTGCCACTCGTAGAGAGGGTAACTCTATCTCGAGGGGGAGTACTGCTTCTGTACCGAACACCAACGCGTATGGCGTTGTGTTCGTGGCCGTCTTGAATGTAGTTCGATATGCCCAAAGAGCTTCTTGCAGTCTTTCGTGCCAATCTTTCTTATTTTGGGACACCGTTTTCTTTATGATTTTTGTCAATGTCTTGTTGAAGGCTTCAGCTAGTCCATTGGCTCGCGGGTTATAAACCGAGGAATATCTCCAGTCTATATTATGCTGTTGCGCAAAGCGACTGATCTTGTGACTTCTGTAAGCTGGCCCGTTATCGGAGATGATCCGTCGCGGAGTTCCAAATCGATATATGACATGCGTCTTGAAGAAGTGGAGGATATTTTCCGTCTTCACCTCTCTTAACGGTACTGCTTCTGCCCATTTAGAGAAGTAGTCAGTCGTCGCCAAGATGAAACGATGTCCCCTAGAAGATGCCGGTTCGATAGGGCCAACTATGTCAGTCCCCCACATTTCGAATGGCCAGCTAGCCACCGTTGGATGTAGTGAATTTGGGTGCTGGTGGATGAAGTCCCCATGAATTTAGCATGAGTGGCATTGCTTCGCATATTCGATGCAGTCCTGAATCATCGTGGGCCAGTAGTAGCCCATCCGTTTTATCTTCAACTTCATCTTAGGGCCTGCTTGATGAGAACCGCAGAGTCCGTCGTGAACTTCCTAGACGACTCTTTTCGCTTCTTCAGGTCCTAAGCATCTCAGCCACAAAGAATCAAATGACCTCTTGTACAGAGTATCGTTGACGAAGGCGAAAGACAGGGCTCGTTTCACGGGCTGATGTCTTGTGGACGCTTCTTCAGGCATTCGGTGGGACTTGAAGTAATCTATGAAGATTTCTCTCCAATCCTTGGTATTTTCCCAATCTTTTGCTTGCAGGGTTGTCTACTCGTTCGCTCCTTTTTCTTCGGATGATTCCAGAGATATTTGTCCTGGGGCAAGCACTCGACGGCTTTGTACCACGATTCTAACGTCATCGAGATTCACGTCAGCCAATTCTTTAGCAAGTTTGGCCAGTGCGTCCGCTTTGCTGTTTTCCGCGCGTGGTATGCTCTCCAAAGTATAGGAGGGAATCTGGGTAAGCAGTTGTTGCACTTTTTCACCGTATTTTACCAATTCCGGTTTGCATGTTTGGTAATCGCCGTTCACTTGACTGACGACTAGCTGGGAGTCCCCATATATGAAGAGGCTTTCAATTCCCATGTCAATGGCGATCTCGAGGCCTGCGATAAAAGCTTCATATTCAGCTTCATTATTCGTTCTCGGTTTTGTTAAGGAGAAGGCGAAGCGCATTATTCCTCCTTGTGGGGTCACGAAGATAAGGCCTACTCCCGATTTGATCATTGATGTACTTTGTTTGTGCTTTTTCATGGAAGATGCTCCATCGAAATAAAGCTCCCAACGGGTATCACCACCGTCGATTGCGTCAAACGCATGCTTGTCTGGCAAATCGCAATTCAGGGGAGAATCGGCAGGTATCGGGTGCTCAGCAAGGAAGTCGGCTATGGCCTGACCCTTCATTGCCTTGAGGGGTCGATACGTTATCGAGAACTCCATTAAGAGCAGGGCCCATTTAGCGAGTCGTCCCGTCAATATGGCCTTTGACATTAGATATTTGAGAGGGTCCGCCTTTGAAATGAGATGGACTTCATGCGCTAATGCGTAATGTCTAAGCTTTGTTATTGCGAAGATCAACGCCAGGCAGTGTTTTTCAATGGGGGAGTAATTGCTTTCTGCCCCCAGCAGAACCCGTCTTAAGCAGTAGAGTGCTCTTTCTTTCCCCTGGTCATTCTCTTGTACCCATAATGCGCCTAAAGAACCTTCAAGGGCGACCGTGTAAAGAATGAGAGGCTTTCCCTTAACTGGAGCAGCCAACACTGGAGGGTTTTGCAGATACTGCTTGATCTCGTCCAGTGCGCCTTGGCATTTGTGATCCCAAACGAATGGGGTTCCCTTCTTCATCAGGTGACTGTAAGGACGGCACTTTCCTGAAAGATTAGCGATAAACCGCCGAATGTATGCGAGCTTTCCTTGGAGAGATCGCAACTGTTTAAGAGTTCTCGGAGGAGGCATTTCCATGATCGCCTTGATTTTAGACGGATCTATCTCAATACCTCGGTGTCGGACGATGAATCCCAGGAATTTGCCCGAGGAAACCCCGAACGCGCATTTAAGAGGATTTATCTTCAAATTGTATTGCCGAAGGCGTTGAAATACGGTCTTCAAATGCTCGAGATGTTCTTCGTATGATTTGCTTTTAACCACGAGATCGTCGATATAGCATTCGACGATTTCGTGTATAAGGTCATCGAAGATCTTTGTCATGGCCCTTTGATAAGTGGCACCGGCATTCTTTAAACCGAAGGGCATCACTTTATAACAGAATATACCTAGAGGGGTCCTGAAGGCGGTGTGTTTCTGGTCTTCGGGATGCATCTTTATCTGATTATACCCTGATGAGCCATCCATGAAGGAGAAAACCTCATGAGTGGATGTATTGTCTATCATCAGTTCGGTGACTGGCACTGGGAAATCATCCTTCGGGCAAGCTTTATTAAGATCCCGGAAGTCTACGCATATGCGCACTGTCCCATTTTTCTTCATCACTGGGATGATGTTGGCGATCCATTCAGGGTATTGAACTTCCTGGATGAAGCCAGAGTCGATTAACTTTTTGACCTCGGTATTGATGCTCATCTTAAGCTCGAGTCGCATTCTTCTCGGCGCCTGTTTGACTGGCTTGATGTTCGGGGATATTGCTAGTCTATGTACAGCAACTTCTGGATCTAGTCCCGGCATTTCGGAATAGTTCCATGCGAAGCAATCTTTATGCTGTAAAAGCACATCCTTTAACGCAGCCACCCTTTCTTCAGATAGCAGCTCGCTGATGAATGTTGGTCGCGGGTCATTTGCCGTCCCCAACTCAATTTTCTTGAGATTATCTGCAGTGGTATGGATTCCATCTTCCAGCTCTTTTGGCGCTGGTGGGAATTCTGAGATTATCTCGTCGCTGCTGTTTTCGAAGCACCAAGGGAGCTCATCTATGTCCTCGGGCTCTTCTTTTAATATTGTAATCATGTGACAGGTGCGAATTCGCTTCCAATCCCAGTGCGGAACTGGTTCTTCTTTCGTGGCCTTGGGCTCGTGCTTTTGTGGTGGCGTTACCCTCCAGTTGTCGGACAGAGCGAATTTGCCAAGCTGATACTGATCTTCGACCCAATTCTTGAAGGTGAAGCAATCTTCAAGAGAATGACCTATCACTCGATGGTAAGAGCAATAGTCCGGGTGTGAGGCTTCGCCCGCTTGTTCGGGGTGTTTAGACTCCGGCAATGTAAGCATTTGATGCTTTAGGGCAAGATCGAGTATCTTCTTCGTCTTTTCCCGAGGAAACGAGTATGCTCAACCTATTTTCTTCATGAGGGATAGATCAATACCGCTTGATTTCCGTTTGCGTGGATTCTTAGCCCTGCTTTGTTGCTGTTGAGTGTCTCTTTGGCCTTTCGATTTGTTTCTGCCTCCGCGTCGAGCCCTTTTTGTATAAGGTTGACATGGGGCGGCATCTTCATCTTTTACTGCCTGTTGAAGGAGGCGCTGCGTTTTGGCTTTCTCATAGATTGCCATTTCACGATTGTGATCATCTCGGATTTTTTGACCCGCTTCCCTTATGAGTTTGCCCATTTGTTCCTCGAATGATGGACTGGGCAATTTTTCATCAGGAACTTTTACTGGTTCAGGATTAGCGTCTTCCCCTCGAGCATCTGCTTCTTCATCAAAATTATGCACGACGTAACAGTCGCGGAGCAGCTCTCGTTTCCTGGAGCGAATGTATCCGAGCCCGATCGTCTCCATCCTCCCATTTGGTAGCTTGTGCTGAGTTCCGGGGACGTTCCAAACCCTGTCATAGAATTTGGCCTTCCTGACGGTCTGTTCGAAGGGTATCCCCTGGCGTTTCAGCAGCCTCCTCAAGCCCTCCGTATAATATCGGGGTAGACGGATGGGCTGAAGTCTGTCCAGCGTTGGATCCGCACCGTGCCAAAGTTCTTTTTCCACCTTGTTTTCTTCGAAACGGTAGAATAGGATTGCCCTCTCGCCTTTTCGTCCGGGAGGGATATAAAATGTCTGCAATTCTTCCACGCTGTCGATGTCGAGCGCATCTGATTCTTTATAATGTTCAAGCGGCACCATGGCTATCTGCAGACTTCGTTCTTCATCAGCAGAAGCTCGTATTGAAAGCCGAGCATGGAATACAGCATGGACTTCATCCTCCGAATCACTACCAAAGATCAGTGAACGGGCGGATGGTCCCGGCTTGGTGTATTGGGGCGGACCCGAATAAATTATATCCTCCTCCTCCTCGGTATCACTGCCGAAGACAGGGATGGTTGCGTTAGTTTTGTTCTCCGGCCTGTGACACCTTTCCGTGTCTTCGAAACTCGGCAAGAAGTATTTGGCATCTTCATACTTACGAACTTCATTCACGGAAAACGGATTCAATTCTCCTGCCACAGTGTACTCGAGGCCATCCCTACAATACTTCATACACTGATGCTGTGTAGAAGGGATGATATTGTACTCGTGTAGCCATGGTCGGCCGAGCAGAGCATTGTAGCACGTCTTGGCATCTATAACATGGAATTTGATATCTGTGACGAGCAACCCGAAGCGTAGCGTCAATATCACAGATCCAAGAGTTTTTGATGATTGGGAGTCGAATCCGGAGATGGTGATTTTGTCTCGGGCGAGGTGTTGGACACTCATGCAAATTTCCTTTAACACCCGCACATTGAGCAAATTAACAGACGATCCGTTATCGACCAAGATTTTACCTATCTTTATGTCATGGCAGTATCCTGAGATATAAAGGGGACGATTATGTTCGCATGTCCCGAGGAGAAGGTCTTCATCACCGAAAGCAACGTCGGCCGTGTGCACCTCTTCTAGTTCATCCTTCATCTTTTTTTCGGCTAGGAAGGCTTGGAACTGGTCCGGATCCTGTAGCGCTTTAATCAAAGAATCCCTCGCCTCTTTTGATAGTAACAGGGCATCAAGAATGCTGAGTTGTGAGGGCAGCTTCCTCAGATGCGCCAAGACATTGTAATCCACCTTATTTCTTTTCGGCGGATTCTTGGCGGTTAGCTCTTCCGCCACTTGGACATCTAGAGTAATATCCTCAGAGACCTTTTCTTTCCCTTTATTTTTCTTGTTTAAGGGTCCGAGATTCTTTTCAGGTAACGTCCGATTGCGTAGCTGGATATTTTCACAAACCTTTGTCTCTTCTTCTTTTCCCGAAGTTGACTCTTTAAAGAGAGGGGCGAGTTCCATCTCTTCATCAGAATCGCTCCCGAACGTAGGCACTTGTGACCCGGCAGTGTTAACCATGCGACAATCGCCGGTAGTTCTTTTAAGCTCTTCGGTCGTATCTCTTTGCTCTCGACGAGTTTTACGTTTTTCCCGCTTGAAGCGTTGTTGACGAGCAACATATCTTTTCCACCATTTATCGAAAGCTTTGCATTCTTGAGTGGGGTGCGAAACCTTCTGATGATATAAGCAATAGGAGGGGTGCATTTCTATTTCACCAGTAATTTTTCCTTCAGAGGATGGTAGTTTCATGCCCATTGATGTGGCCTTAGCAAACCTTTTCTTTATCTTGAATTGGCTTTTGTCAACGGCGCAGGTGTTTTGCTCCAGCGGGATCGTCTCAGCTCTTTCATCAAGTCGCTGGCGCTTGGCCCTTTCAAATATAGCCATCTCGCGTTCTCGATCAGCTTTACTTTTCAGTCGAGCTTCGTTAAGGAATGCGTCAATCATTTCAACTGGTAGCTCCGGAATTTTTGATTCGGTATCTGCCCCCAGCGTTTTAGTGCCAGGGGTCCCCTCATTATTCGCGATCGAATGGGAAATCATATGACAGCTCGTCACATATTCCTCGGATTCACCCGATGAACTTTCTCCCTCATCTTCTTTTTGAAAGACGTGATCGAGGAACTCTTGGAGCGTAATGGGAGTCCGCGCCTTTTGGTTGTATTCATCCAGCGCGTTAATTTGCTTTTGTAAGTCCGTGTGCTTGTCGCCAGGCTTCACGGGTTTCTTAGATTTCTTCTTCTTCCTTAAAGACTTTGACGGCTGGTTATGAGTGTTTGGGCCACTTCCACCAATCTTTTGAGTCGGACGAGGCTTTAGCATTCCTTCAATAATTTGCGGCTCCAATGGGTTCTTCTACTTGATTGCTGGACATGTCTGAAGATCATTTAGCATCCTCTTCGTTTTAGCCGATAATACAACCTCCCAAGGAGCTTCTTCAATGACGGAGCATGTTGCCTCCGGCGTATTCGTCCCCTTAGAGGTGTGAGGCTGCGGGGGATTCACCTTCCATTTATCAGATAACGCGAACTTGCCCTGTCGGTACTGGTTCTCAAGCCAATTCTTGAAAACATAGCAATCTTCGATTGGATGGTCTAGTACTCGATGATAAGGGCAGTAGTTGGGCTCGTTGACGTCACTTGGCTGCAACGGACGTTTTGGATCCGGCAGATTTATGAGTCTGTTGCGCAACGCCAGCTCGAATAACCTCTTCGTTTTATCGCGGGGAAAGGAATAAGGACGTCCCATCCTATCCTCAAGGGGTACGTACGGGCGCATATTATTTTGACGAGCCACTGGCTTCGGGTCGCTTGGTTGTTGTTGAGCATTAGCGACGACAATCACTTTTCCCTTCCTTTTGTCATTTCGGGAGTCCGGCCTTGGAAGAGGAGGTTTATGGCCCATTTGATCCATTTGAGCTAGTTTGTCAATCAACGCCTGGAAGGTAGTTGGCTTGAAAAACATCATAAATTGTGAGATGGTTGCTTGTGGATCGAGGGTTCCCACAAACATACCAACTGCGGGAGCTTCTTCAATGCGCTGCTCACACTTTGACCATAAATTCTGCCATCGTATAGCGTACTGAACCCACGTCTCGCCGGGTTTTACCCTGGCGTTAATCAGTGCCGTCATCGGGGTACGTTCACTGGCGCTTGCAAAACGTTGAGTAAACAGCAGCTCCATCTCCGCGAAGGTTTTAATAGAGTCGTTCGGGAGTTCAGAATACCACTCGAACGCCGTATCTGATAAGCTTCCAACAAACTGGCGAAGCAACAGCTTGTCGTCACCGCCGGTGTTGCCGCAGAGCGCCCTGAACTGGGCAACATGCTGATGAGGATTGCCTGTCCCCTTGTAGACATGGAACTTAGGAATTGTATAACCTGGCGGGTACTTAATCTGATCGTACCAACCCGGATACGGCCGCCCTGTCTTTACGACCTGACCGGCTGCTTCAGTCGCCTGATGCACCCGTATTTGCTGGGCGATGTATTCATCCAAATCAGCTTTTGATATGGTATCCTTTTTAGCTGCGGATAGAGCCGGTGGAGGATTCGATGTCTCTCCCCTATCGTCTTCAAGAATGATCGGGGGATCTCCAGCAGGTGGATCTTGTTGAATCATCATACCCACCATATCCTGGAACAGGAGGGCCATTTTCTTTATGTTGGATGCCTGCTCTGCAGCTTCTTTATCTTTCTTCTCTAGCACGCGCCGAAGGAATTCGGCGTCTGTTTCTTGTTCTTGACGTTCTTCTGAGGATGTTTCCGGGGTTTCTTTCGGCCCTGTAAGTGCGGCCATAGCGTTCATCATTTCCTGGAGCTTCTGTTGCTGCTCCTGAGCCTTAGTCACTGACCGTGTAAGCGGTCTATGACCCGTGGATGTACGGCTGTCTTCTTTTCCCAATGCCATATAAACCGTATGAACTGTTATGCCCCCTGACTTGGGGCGTTTAGGTTCACCATTTTTATCTTTTGCCGCTGACGCGGGGGTTTTCTCTGGCCTCCTTCTTTTGTGGGCCGTTGAGATTGAAGGAACCATTGAAAGGGGCACCCTAGCAGCTGCTGTCCCCTGCTGTTTAATGGGACAACCCTTGTCTTTTTCCACCTTCGCCTTTTCTGGTGACGAAAGTGACCTGGGTCAATCACAAAGTCTTGAACCCTTCGCCAAACTTTATAAATCCTTGAAGACAGCCGTTGAGGGGGCTGTTCTCGCTTCGTTTCTGGAACTCTCTCCGCAGGTGGAGGAGATCTCTTCAATGTAGCGATTGGAGAGTTCTTCCGTACCCTCCTCAGCAGTTCAAAGCTGTTCCCAGTTGGAACAGCAGCGTCGACTTCCACTGCTGGAGCCGGTGGAGTTAGCCCTGAGGGGGAGTTGCCCCCTGCCTTTCTTACTCGTTGCCAATGGCGACGTCGAGCACGACGAGCCGTTGGGATTGGCTCAGCGATAGAGATAACTTCTTTTTGCCCCCTGTCTGAATGAGGCGCCGCCGGTGTTAACCTCTTAAAGACTGAGGTTGTTCCTTGCGGGGTAATATCCAATCTGTCAAAGACAGATCTTCGTGCAGGGGCAGGAGCAGGAATCATCAGTCTTGAAAAGACTGACTCTTTGGCGGGAGAAGCCGCCTTAACGACTTCCGGAACAGCGGTCGTTGCCTTCTTTGGGACAGCCAATTTAGAGTTCTGATTCAGCCTGGTGAAAACAGAGGCTGTCGGTTTGGTAGCGGACGACCCATTGATAGGGGTCGTGGTAGTAGTGAGCCGGTCGAACACTGACTTCTTGTTCGCTTCCGGTGCAGGTATCGGCATAGAGAAGCTTGTAGGTGGGACGATGGTCCCGAAAAACAGGCCGGTGGTGGCCTGCGTCACCTGTTCGACCGGCAGAGCGAGGAAAGAGACCGCTTGGGGCCCATATGTTACACCTCTAGGTGAGGTGGAGCGTCCGTTGTAGTGGTACTTCGCGCAGTTGGTGCAGTTAGAATCCATGGATGCTTGAGTTCTGCGCCAGACAAAAAGACCAAATCTTAGCAACTTGAAATCCGAAGGCAACCATTTAACAAACCGCGATTGGTTCGCGAAGACGACACACGAAGTGTGGAGTGGAAAGAGGAAAAGGTCCCACCGGGCGTGCTAGAATCTGTTCCTCTCCGAAAGGCGGCGCACAGGACCGCGAGGTCCTGACGCTGAGATTCGGGGCAGATGCTATTTGGTTTTATCCGTCTACCTCTCCGAAGATGCCAAGTTGATTTATGGCACCGTGTATCGGAGGTTTAGACGGATGCGGCCGATGTAGCAGACTTTGTCAGATTCCCCCTCAGGGTGAGGGGTTTTTGATTGTGGGGACGCTCTTCCCTGCAGGCGCAAGCCCCTGCAGTTAATTACGCTACCGCATCGCGGTAACAACTTTCTCCTTCTCCAGAATTTCACTTCGTGTCGTGTGTGTTTGTTTTGTTTGTGGTTGCCCGTGGATTGTATACGGAGACTGAGTAATGCCGTCGCCCGTAGGACGTGGATTAGTCCAAATCCGTATTTACTTAGATTTGGGTTTGGTGTTTTTAGTTTAAGGATACATTAGTCGCGTTGCGGCTAAGATCAACTTAAACATTCGTTAAGGATACGTTAGTCCTGTTTTAGACTAAGATCAACTTAACATAGTGATTCATTTAATATATGGCCGTTAGGACTCGTCACCTCTCTGACGTCGTTGAAGGATTACAACGACAAGTGTCAGAGGAGTTCAGAGATGTACCTTTGAACCAAAGTTGATTTGGAGTTTTATCATTCATTTAAATGTCTAAGGATACGTTAGCCGTATTTGGGGGCTAAGATCAACTTAGACGGGACCGTTTAGATCCGGCAAAAGAGCATTTGGAGGCTCTATTGTTCAAGTTTAGGGACGTAGTGGTCCATTATTAGTTTAGGGACGTCTCGGTCCGATATTAGTTTAAGGACGTCTCGGTCCGATATTAGTTTAAGGACGTTTCGGTCCATCATTAGTTGAAGGACGTTCCGGTCCGATATTAGTTTAGGGACGTCTCGGTCCGATATTAGTTTAAGGACGTCTCGGTCCATCATTAGTTTAAGGACGTTTCGGTCCAATATTAGTTTAGGGACGTCTCGGTCCGATATTAGTTTAAGGACGTCTCGGTCCGATATTAGTTTAAGGACGTTTCTGTCCATCATTAGTTTAAGGACATTCCGGTCCGATATTAGTTTAGGGACGTCTCGGTCCGATATTAGTTTAAGGACGTTTCGGTCCATCATTAGTTTAAGGACGTTTCGGTCCACGAGTTTAAGGACCCCGCAGTCCATATTGACGTATGTGGTCATCGGGACCCGTCACCTCTCTGACGTCGTTGAATGATTACAACGACATGTGTCAGAGGAGCTCGGAGATGTACCCTCAAACCGGATATAAATTGATTAGAGAGAGAGAGAGAGCGCAATTGTGCTCAGTCAATTTAATTTGAGGACTTACAGCCACGATTGGGCTAAGTCCAGTTCAGAATATTCAACACTTTTATTTGTTTTTTGGGCCTATTAGGCCTGTGCTAGGGCTTGGCCCATTTTAATAATGCATAGCATTAAATCTTGGTCTCTGTTGGACCTTTATTTAGGCTCTGCCTCTTTTAGGATAATGCATTGCATTATTTATTATTTTGTTTGGGCTCTGTCCATTTATAAATGATGCAGAGCGTCAATTTTGTTTGGGCTCTGCCCTCTATAAAATGATGCAGAGCATCAATTTTGTTTGGGCTCTGCCCTCTATAAAATGATGCAGAGCATCAATTTGGGCCCTCCCTTTTATTGCTCTGCAATTTAATTTGGGCCTGGCCCTTCAAGCAATGCATTGCATTGAGAATCTTCAAGAAACAGAAGTGCAGAGCACTTTTTAATCTTTTGATCTAAAGAAAAACAAGTTTTTTTCTTTTCTTGTTTTTCCTTATTTCAGAGAACCAAGGGTTCATAACAAGTGCAAGGCACTACTTTTTTTATAATTTATTTACTTATTTATTTATTTATTGAAGATCCATGATCTTGTTCTTAGATCAATGATCTGTTCCCAAGAGAATTTTCTCTTTTAAAGGTTTTACCTTTTTTTTTGTGTTCTTCCAGAATTCTCAAGAGTTCTCTTTCTCTCCTTTTTCTTTTAACAAGATGTTGATGATCTTTGAAATGAGGTCTGGGGTCCTTTTTATAGTGCTCATAAATTAGTTAAATTTGTTAAAGAGATCTTTCTCTGAGTGATTTGGGGAATTTTCCCCACCGTTGGATCTTTGATCCAAAGGCCCCTGCCTTATACAAGAAAATCTTCTTATTTTAACAAGATTTATTCTGTTTTGCGCAACTCCCCCAGTGAGTGACACGTGTCGCACAATGAAGCGCTTGCGCAACTGCGCAGACACGTGTCGCGCAGCGGTGCGCTTGCGCAACAGTGTTCGCGCAACTGCGCAGACACGTGTCTCGCTGCGGTGCGCTTGCGCAGTCGTGCTTGCGCAACTGCGCAGACACGTGTCGCGCAGCGGTGCGCTTGCGCAACAGTGTTCGCGCAACTGCGCAGACACGTGTCGCGCAGCGGTGCTCTTGCGCAACTGAGCGTTGCTTTTGTTTTTTAAAGAGCCTTGCTCTGATTGGACGCACTGCCTTGGGCGTTGTGCTGCCGTGTCAACTTCTGACACGTGGCGCGTTGCGCGCAGCGCACGGGATCTGAAGCGTTGCTTCAAAATTTTGAATTTTCAAAATTCAAACAGAGCCTTGCTCTGATTGGGGGAACAGACCTATGTGTGAGGTGCGTACTGATTTGGTTTTCGTATGACGTTTCGATTTCAAATTGGATTTTAATGTGATACGATACGTTATGATGTGTAGATACCCACACGAGGACTTCGAAACGACAAGCAAGCACGGGGCGACGTCGGTATCGGCAAGCGAAGATCTGGTGAGTAGATATATATCTACGGGGGAAGTCGGGTGGATGGCGTATAGCACCCCCGCAGTTCGTAGTGTAGCTTATGATATGTTATACATTTACATATGTGTTGTGAATTAGGATGATTAACAAGTAGGATCTTAGAAGATCATGGGATAAATGTTGGTGTTTTTGGATGATAGTGTCGTGGTTGATTTCTTAGTCGCGAACCATACAATAGGTTTGCACACACGCGCGCACACACACCCTTACATGCATTATTATTACTTATGCGTATATGGGAATATGTATACACACACACACACATAGGTATGGGACTACACACACACACACACACATACATATACATACATGGATGATGAGGATTGTATATGGTATTTGGAGATGAGTCAATGAGATTGGGCATGATACCATGAGATCGGTGATATGATATGGTTCGTATTATGAGATACGACATAAGATTTTAGCGGGTCTTTAGACGTGTGTTTCATACACGCATATATATATATATATATATATATATATATATATATATATATATATATATATATGGTATCTGTTTGTACTAGACTTAGATCAGTACCCCGATTCATGAGATATGATGATAATGATACCTGATAAATGATGAGATTAATGTGATAATTAATCCGTACCCATATTTGGATGACGTACGATAGATTTACCGTACGAGCTATATATTGATGATTGATCCGCACTCTTGACTTGAGAATGCCATGTTATTTATTGTATCATATGTGATACTATTGAGGCGGGATCACCGACTATTATATTTATATGTATCGACTCAGATTTAGGTGGTTTTCTTACCTTTTCGATTAGCCTGTAGTTTACTTGTAGATGTTAGACTAGACTCGAGTCATACCTATTTCAAAACTAATGAATCGTGAGTATTTTAAAGACAGGCCAAGGGATTCTACGGATATTTTCAAAAGTCGCATCTTTTCTTAAAAATACCGTAGCCCTTATTTTTCTAAACACCACGATTCGTGTTATTTCAAATGGCAAAACTGTATGACATATATATATTGATGTAGATTCTTCATTGTTGCATTTATTATTCAATTTCCGCATATTCTTGTTATTCGCATCGCATTGTATGTTTAAATATGTTTATTGTTATATTAAACCCATGCTGTCAGGACACCAGCACCATTATCGATGATGCGTATATTCCACGTATACCTGCTTGCCGGCTCACACATTTCATCATCGATAATTGCTGTCACTACACAGTAGGATTGTTGCATCAGGATATGAATCCTTGTATGACATATTGGCGCACAGGCATATTGTACACTCATACTTGCGTATATACCTACTTGTACATCCATATTGGCGCACATGCATATTGTACATTCATACTTGTGTATATACTTGTACATCCATATTGGCGCACAGGCATATTGTACACTCATACTTACGTATATACCCAGTTGTACATCCATATTGGCGCACAGGCATATTGTACACTCATACTTGCGTATATACCTACTTGTACATCCATATTGGTGCACATGCATATTGTACACTCATACTTGCGTACATACCTACTTGTACATCCATACATACTTGCGTATATACCTACATACATATTGTACACTCATACTTGCGTACACACATATTGTACACTCATACTTGCGCGCGCACATATTGTACATCCATACTTGCATACATACGTATTTACACATACATAGATGATTCTGGCTTGATTTTGGAGATTTGGGAACCGCAAGATATATTTTAAAACTGGATTCATTTAAAAGAGCGGTTTTTCCTCGATGTGTGCATATTACTGTTCCATGTTGCATGATATACGGATATGCTTACGTTCTGTTATATGTCGCATACATCATACCTTACGCTTTTACGCATTGAGATATGTTGTTTTCATGAGATTTCTGGATTTGAGAACTGTGGCGATTTCAAAAGAAAGCATGTACTGTTTTAAAAACCTTGTTTCTCTTGATATGATATTTCAGTGCGTCCACCATGTGTTTTCTCGGTTTGGAGAGTGACATGTGAAACCCGATTCGAGGAGGCGGATGATTCCGTTTGCGGGTACATGATGGACCCGATATGGTATCCCGGGACGAGAGAGATTTCGTGTAGATGACGATGAGCCTGGCAGAAGGACCACTACCTACCGGTGATAGTATTTAGGCTCGGCGGATATCCGGAGGATACCGACCGGAGTTGAGAGATGATATGGGCCGATCCGGACTGACTGAGCCCGTGGGTCGATCCGGACTGACGAAGCCCGATATATGAGAATTTACGTGCCGATGCTGGGCACGGGTTTCATGATGTTTTCGAGTGTCGATATTAGACATTCAGGTTCCATGATTTTGATGTGTCGCGAGAGACACACGTTGATTTATATTCTCATCACTACTACAAATAAGGGTTGCTCCTACGGATTTATCGGTAGGGGCAACACCCTGCCCCTACGGAGATGTACGTAGGGGCGAAAAAGACCCCGTAGGTGCAAAGGCCGCAGGTGCAAGTTGAAGCCCTGAACTTGCCCCTACGGGCAAAATCTTGCCCCTACGGAGTTATGTGTAGGTCCTGTTTCACCTACGGAGTAGGCCGTAGGGTAAAAAAAGTTATATTATTTACGGTTTTTTTAAATATAGTAACTGTACTTACGGCGATAGCCGCAGGGCCACGTACTATCCCCTACGGATACCTACGTAGGTATTTATCTGTATGGGCAAAATATCAGAAATCCTGATATTGTGCCCCTACGGATAACGTCGTAGGGGCGTTTGTGTGCCCCTACGGATATATCCGTAGGGGCAATCCCAACCCCCTAATACTGAGACCAGGGGGGAAATATCAGTTAATGCTGATATTTTTCCCCTACGGTTTAGGCCGTAGGGGCAACATATGTAGGTACATATTATCTTTTTTTTATAAAAAGGGCTGCCTGATTTTTTCTCGCACTGTGCACAATAATATATATCAATCAAATATAAAATTAATCATCACGCAACATATATCGCAGTATTCATAATCACATCTCACGCATATAATATACAAAAGAAACCCAAAAACTGAATATGATATAAATATAAACCAATATCAATATCAATATCGTTTCAAAATATAGTACAATATGTATCATATAAATAAATACATGTTTCAAAAAATAAGAATCAAAAAGCTACCCTAGCTCGGTCCAGCTCCACCTCTGATAAACGATAGAATCTGGTGCGCCTGCTCCTCGGTCAATAAACCATGCAATTCGGCCCGTGCGGGAGTCTGAGCGGCCTGTGGAGCTGGCGATGTGGTCTGCGCAGCCGCCGTCTAGGTAGTAGCTTGCGGAGCCGCGACTGCGGGAGTCTGAGCGGGCGGTGGAGCTATAGGAGCTGTCTGCGGAACCGCAGCCGATATAGCGGCTTGCGGAGCCGCAGCCGAAGGAGATGCCTCGGCCGATGTACCCTGTCGCGTCTGGACCTAACGTGTGGAGACACTGCTATTCTTTGTGGAGCCACTGCTATTTATGAATCCAGCTGGAAGCCTCTGCATGAGTTAGTAGTCATGGAGATTGATTATAAAAGAAACAGAGAGAAGGAAATAGAAATTGTAGATAGTAGAATAGCACACTCATTTCAAAAATTGCACTTTGATCTTTATGTCTACCTTTTTTTTAATTACCAATGTATCTCGATTTTATTCGCAAAATATCCTTTTCTGTGCGGCGGCTGGCTGGCTCAATTTCATACAACATAATAACTGGCCGGGCTTGAAGTTGCACATTGCCCTCAACTTTAATCGCCACTAATTTATGGTTTCGCAACTTTGTAGTAATCCCAAAACATGATTTATTTTCTGCAAATGCTAGAAAATTTCACTCCTCCAATTTTGCATCTTTACTCTATTTTTCACAACGGTTAATTTGTTATGTTTCACCACTTGGGTATTTGAGGAAACATCTTCTATTTTCTACCATTTTACTGAAATTGCATGTTTTTATTGAAAATAATACAATTGCATAACCTTAAGTAAAACAACCATCCCTTTTTTAATGAATTTGGATGGGTAATTATCCCAATTTTTTTTAAAACAAAAGAAAAACAGTGACCTATATACAAAATGGGTAAATGTCGTGTTCAATAAATTACTTACCATTTGCCGAGACATGTATTTTTGCAGCATCCATACATCCTTTTCCTCTTCTTCGATGCCGTATTCTCATTATCTTCGTCTAATCCATTTGAATCTGCAATTAAATTTAATTAAACCAAATAAAATCAAAAATTAAAATCAAACAGTAACAACAAAATCAATGAAATTTATAGCCTACCAGAGTCTTCAAAAATCTCCACATATGAATCCTGGGCCTTCTTCTTTTTCTTCAAAGATCTTTTAGAAGTAGAGAATTTTGTTTTCTGGCAAGTGCTTTGAAGCTAAACACCATATTGCCTTTGTATTTGAAAACTAAAAAATGCCCAGTTTGCAGATTATTGGCTACTTAAAATTCATGCCACCCATCTCCACTCATGGAAGCAACTTTGTTCTCGATGTGAAGATCAACATACCATATTTTGCCATTGTGGCTCATTAGGTTAGCCTTTTCTCTTCCCTTGACCATCTTACTAATCTGCTTGGTAAATTTATTCGGAACCGGCTGCGAATCATTAAAAGACATGCATAAGAAAGAAAGCTAAAATACAGATATATAGCATACCGATACATCGAAACTTCAAAGTTGCGATGACAATCCAGAGATATTTATTTCTGCACTCGTGGTGCACATGCGAATGTGTCAGGCATCATGGACAAATATTTGAGAACATGGAAAGTATTATTAGTATAAAGTAATTAAAGCTTTTAAATATCTTGGGTAGATATTTTCTTAGTTGATGCAATCATATCATGAGGACTAAATTTAAGCTATTATATATATGCATATGTATTTTTCTAATCTAATATATTACACACACACGTGCGTTCAACCCATTTATATAATAATTCTCACTGCTTGTAGTATTTATTCTCCCCTTTTGATAATATTTCTTTAAAGGGATCATGGATGATGATGATGAGCAATGCTATGGACTCCATTTCTTCAGGGTCCTGCTACCTAATTTCTCTACCAAATTGGTGTTCTCTCTCTGTGTGTGTGTGTGTGTGTGTGTGTGTAATATATTAGATTAGAAAAATACATATGTATATGTATAATAGCTTAAATTTAGTCCTCATGATATGATTGCATCAACTAAGAAAATATCTACCCAAGATGTTTAAAAGCTTTAATTACTTTATACTAATAATACTTTCCATGTTCTCAAATATTTGTCCATGATGCCTTACGCATTCGCACGTGCACCACGTGTGTAGAAATAAATATCTCTGGATTATCATCGCAACTTTGAAGTTTCGATGTATCGGTATACTATATATCTGTATTTTAGCTTTCTTTCTTATGCATGTCATTTAATGATTCGCAGCCGGTTCCGAATAAATTTACCAAGCAGATTAGCAAGATTGTTAAGAGAAAAGAAAAGGCTAACCTAGTGAGCCACAATGGAAAAATATGGCATGTTGATATTCACATCGAGAACAAAGTTACTTCCATGAGTGGAGATGGGTGGCATGAATTTTAAGTAGCCAATAATCTGCAAACTGGGCATTTTTTGGTTTTCAAATACAAAGGCAATATGGTGTTTAGCTTCAAAGCTTTTGATCAAAGCACTTGCCAGAAAACAAAATTCTCTGCTTCTAAAAGATCTTTGAAGAAAAAGAAAAAGGCCCAGGATTCATATGTGGAGATTCTTGAAGACTCTGGTAGGCTATAAATTTCATTGATTTTGTTGTTGCTGTTTGATTTTAATTTTTGATTTTATTTGGTTTAATTAAATTTAATTGCAGTTTCAGATGGATTAGATGAAGATAATGAGAATACGGCATCGAAGAAGAGGAAAAGGATGTATGGATGCTGCAAAAATACATGTCTCGGCAAATGGTAAGTAATTTATTGATCATGACATTTACCCATTTTGTATATAGGTCGATGTTTTTCTTTTGTTTTAAAAAAATTTGGGATTATTACCCGTCCAAATTCATTAAAAAAATGGATGGTTGTTTTTCTTAAGGTTATGCAATTGTATTATTTTTAATAAAAACATGCAATTTCAGTCAAATGGTAGAAAATAGAAGATATTTCCTCAAATACCCAAGTGGTGAAACATAACAAATTAACCGTTGTGAAAAATAGAGTAAAGATGCAAAATTTGAGTGAAATTTCCTAGCATTTGTAGAAAATAAATCATGTTTCGGGATTACTACAAAGTTGTGAAACCATAAATTAGTGGTGATTAAAGTTGAGGGCAATGTGCAAGCCCGGTGCAGTTATTATGTTGTATGAAATTTAGCCAGCCAGCCGCCGGACAGAAAATGATATTTTGCGAATAAAATCGAGACACATTGGTAATTAAAAAAAAAGTTGACATAAAGATCAAAGTGCAATTTTTGAAATGAGTGTGCTATTCTACTATCTACAATTTCTATTTTCTTCTCTCTATTTCTTTTATAATCAATCTCCATGACTACTAACTCATGCAGAGGCTTCCAGCTGGATTCATAAATTCCAGCGGCTCCATAAAAACAAGGCCACTGTCAATAAATATAGACAAATACGTCATAAAAACAGTAACCAATTAACAAGTTTATTAGCATCTGGATCAAGAAAATGATAGGAAAAACAATTGCCTATGATCTATAATGACAAGTCTATTACCATGACTCTCGACTAACAAAGGTGGCTTTCGTTCTCGGTAGCTTGATAATTGATGGAGGATATAAACTTTTAACGACACCTAACGAAAAGTGGACCCTCTTTTCTTCATTAATTCACTCCCTGTGTGTGTGTGTTTTTTTTTTTTGAATTAAAGGTCATTGATTTTAGAAAGACCTGATGATATATATGTTGAATATATGTAGGATGATATGCATGATCACAAGAGCTTGGTGGAGGCAGTAAAAAAAGTTGATGTGGTGATCTCTATGCTGGGCTACAAATATCATGAGCAGTTGGTTGATCATAAGTGCATGCTGCGTGAATAAATATTGTGTTAATTCCAAACTAAATACAAATATAACAAACTTATCAATTATATTGTATTCAATTTGATTTCAAACAAATACCAAATAAGAATTTATTGTACAGGTCCACGACTTACAATCATTCCCGCATGCGAGCACATATAAAAATCATAGTTTCTAGGATGACAAATTTTATTGTCAACTACTGTCACCACCTACAGCTAGACAATAATAAAAATTACTATCTAAGTAAGAGCAAAAGGAATGTGTGTATATTTATGATATAGCATTCTAAATCAATATACATGCACTATATGATATATAAACATACCTAGAGGAGCGGGAGTGGCCTATGTCCCTGATATGGACGCATCACCAACAACTAGATAATCAAACATTGACAATATAAGTAATTTTGACATAAACATGCATGAATATCTATAATATTACATTCAAAATGGATATTAGATAGCGCACCTGCATTGAGAAGTGGTAAAAGTATCACCCAACTAGGGTGTAATTTACAGAATCAGTTGAAACTCTTGAAAGTCATAGAAGAACCTGACCTGCACAAATCTGATGTATACTTTCCATTGGACACTAAGAAGTCTCTAAAAGGAAAAGCCAATGTGAAAGCCATCATTAGTTCATATCAGAAGATTGATGCTGAAACAGAGAACAAGGAATGTCATTTTTTCCTTCTTCTGCCACATTACTGTCTTCTCCTTCTCCTTCTGCCACATTACTTCTTCTCCTTCTTATTATGTGCGCGTGCAAATTCAATGAAAGCAGAAACTCCAGTGACAAACTTAGGTTGCATACGTTGTTGCCAATTCACATACATCCAGTCCTTAACCCTGACGTACTCATGGGCCATGTTAGACTGTATCACATAAATTGTAGGTTATGATGACTATATTGAGAAATCTAAGAACGGGATGGTTACTGATAAAGGAGAAAATCCGTGTATATGCTTTGTGTGTGCGTTTGTTGTTGAAAAGAATAAATTATCGATAATTAAAGTTAGATTTGAGGATACCCATGTATGAGTTGTATTCTATATATGTGTGTTTCAATTTATGATTTCGCTTAAGTGTAGGGTTGTTTTTACTTAAATACATACATACGCACATATCACATAAACACATGCATACATATCACATGTCACATATGTTCTCCGCCGAAAGACGCGACCGGGACGTTAGGACGTCCGGGCCTGAACTTCGGGGCAGATGCTATTTGGTTCAATCCGTCCACCTCTCCGAAAATGCCAAGTTGATTTATGGCACCGTATATCGAAGGTTTAAACGGATCTTCCCTGCAGACGCAAGCCCCTGCAGCTAATTACGCTACCGCATAGCGGTAACAACTTTCTCCTCTCCAGATGGTCACTTCGTGTCGTGGGTGTTTGTTTTGTTTTTGGTTGCCCGTAGATTGTATACGGAGACTAATTTATGTTGTCGCCCATATGGCGTGGATTAGTCCAAATCCGTATTATCTTAGATTTGGGTTTGGGTTGGGTTTAAGGATCGTTAATCTCATTTGAGACTAAGATCAAGTTAAACGTTTGTTAAGGATACGTTAGTCTAATTTTAGACTAAGATCAACTTTGTATAGTTCTATGTCACGACGAACATCGAATGTATGTTAACCGATAGAAATTAACTGTTGTCGTGTGACACTTATGCTATTTTCAGGTACCAGCTAAGTGGACTGCCTGAAGAATTTATATATATGGGGATTGTGATGGCTGCTGGTAAGGGATCAAAGAAGGGGCTCATTTAAAAGATGACCCGCAGCTAATGGCACGATTCTTCTAGCTTTACCTTCTCTATCTTTTGGTTTCTTTTGTTGTTTTTCTTCGTTTTCCTTTTTGGTTATTTATGCACTTAAGTATAGATCCTTCTTTCTCTCTATCTTATTTCATTTAAATATTTTAATGAACTATTTAAAGGAAGCCCATTTTGAGAATAAATTATGGTTGAGAAAGGTACACCATTGGTTTTAAAAATTTCAGAAAGTTTTGTTATTGGATCAAAAAAAATTTCCTTTTATATTTTGTATTTTTTTTTGAAATAGAGAAAGAGGACATCACATACCTATGAGTTCTAATAACATGTACATTAACTCTTCCTTTTGTACATGTCAAAAATTCGAGTGAAGATGTAGCTCTAACATGAAACCATTTGATTCGTGTCTCGATAATTATGTTCTCCACAACCTTTGGTATGGTCGGCTTCCAAGTTAATGCGACAAGCACTTAAAGAAGTATCACCATCTACTATATGTCAAAAAATGTAGCAAACTAGGACTAGAACTCATTTAACATTATCAACTAGTGAGATTTCAATGTCGAAAACTCCCTAAAGAGGAAAATTACTAAAAGGAAAAGACTCTTTGAACAAAACGCATCCACTAGCAATAAAAGAGATTGTATCATGCTTTAGTACCAACACACAAGCACCTACATCTTGCTATGATCATAACAACATCATGATGATTTGTCAATTGCCTTACTCATATTATGAAATTATGAACACCAAAACTCTAATCAAATCTCCATCTCAATAATTAAGCCGACAAAGGGAAAAATAATAACCAAAAAGAGAAGAGAGTCTTAATTTGCATGCCCAAAGTTTCATGATAGATAGAGACCAGGAGAAAAGGAGAGAGAGGAGAGAAAATATCACAAGCAATGAAAAAGTTGGGAAGGTGTTGAACATCATCTTTGTAACTTGTAATATGTGGCCATTTGTCATCGATATCTAAGCTTTTCTTTATCAATGTAGAATCATTGAGTTTAGAAGAAGATTCAAAATTAATATACTTTAAGAAGTTTTACCACCGACTATTCGTCTAACGTCCAGTCTTTGGTGTCACACCAAATTCTTGAATCAATATGATCCTGAGACTCGATCAAGATTCTCTGGACTACAAAATTCCAAGGAATTGCTATTTGAATTACGTTAATTTGGAACACGTTTGTATGATTGAAGCTAAGAAACAAATATATTTCCATATTATATCATGCATTGTTTTATCAAAAATAATTTTATCACATACCTAGCTATGTGCTGAAGTAGGCTATATATCTCTACAGAGAGAGAGAAATTTATAACCAACATGCCACGAATATTGAGATTGTATATATATATATATATATATATATATATATATATATATATATATAAGTAGACATTTGAATCTAGACAAATAGAAAACAAAACTTTATTGCTCCCTTGTCTCTTATCAAAATCATTAGAAATGTTCATTTTTAGGGGGCTCAAAATTTCCTTCACAAGTTTTAAAAGAAACCTAGAAAAATTCTCACCCCCTGCCGCAACCCTAACCCTAACCCTAACCCCAACCCCAACCGCAACCCCCTGCCGAACCCCAACCCCAACCGCAACCGCAGCCCCAGCCCCAACCGCAACCCCAACCCCAACCCCAACCCTAACGCTAACCCCAACGGATGCTTCATCGGTACCCAAACCATGAACCCTAGCCCTAAAATAATCAAAAATTTGTTTAATTTAAGATTTCCTAACCTGTACAGTGGAGGCGTCGACGATCGATCGGAGGCGACGACGAAATCGGAGATGAGGAAGAACCAGACGGTGGCGACGACGAATCGGCCTGCGCTGGCGACGACGAGAACGACGACGAAACACAGGCGATCGACGGGAACGAGGGTCTGGGGATTTTGGGTTCGCGGGTGATGGAAAAATAATTTTTAGGTAATGTGCGTAGAGATCGATCCGTGCCTTTTTAATTAAATCTCTATTTAGATGCCCCTACGGATAAGTCCGTAGGTACTTGGTTTGCGGCTCCGTAGGGGCAAACAATAATTTACGATTTAATAGTTTTTAAATTAATATGTAAGGACCGTAGGGGCAACCTTTTAGCCCTACGGACTAATCCGTAGGGCCAAACTAAATCTACCCCTACGGATTTCGTTATCCGTAGGGGCAACCCTCTATTTTAGTAGTGCATACCTTCATGCATATGCTTTATGATATTTACATGCATGATGTTTTGTGTCATTGGTTGACCCGTGGACGAGATCTACATGCATACATGCATTGATTATATAGTTAGATGATATCCACATATTTATAAACTTCATGATATAGTTGACACTGATTTCATGTTGATTACATTGACCATACCTCATATTTGTGATATGTTGCTACCTGAGGCACTGACACGAGCATTTGGTATTACACTTATGTGTAGATGTTTACCCTTGCCACCTTATCATGCTTCAGACTTTATCATATTGAGGATATTTATTACTGATCGTTTGACCTAGGATTGAGTCATACATACGATTTCTGCTCTATGATGTTTTCTACTCACGAGTTGGCAACTCACCCCCGTTGTGCCATAGTTTCTTACAGGTTTTGACGTACATGTTCGTTGCGGCTTTGCTGGCACACTATCTTTTTTCCTGGTGATTGCTTTGGTAGGTGGGTTCACTCGCATCGTGACCACCATTGTACTTATTTATTTTCAGTTGTATCTAGTAAAAATCCATCAACCAGACTTGTACATTTATTTCAGACTTAGAAAACCAGTGTATTATTCTTTCGACCGTAGAGTCGCGCTTGTATTATTATGGTTTTCTTGTTATTTTGAGTTTCCTTTTGAGTTTTGATCCTCGCCCTTCGGCGTTGTATATTATATTTCTTGCGTGGTTGTGACCGTCGTTTGACGAAGAGCTAGCTCCCGCTTGGGGATGCCTTTATTCATATTATTCATGTTGTACCCCGTTTGGGGCCAGTATTTACAAAGGAAACTCTGCCGAAATTTTCAGAAAAGACTTGGGATTTTAAAAATGCATACTTCAGCTTATGTTATTAAAACCACTTGCTTTAAAACATGTTTTCTTCCCTTCTTTTTTTTAAAAGGTTTAGATTTTTGGGATTTCTTTGCTTACTTGAATTAGATGGGGTCCTATAGACTTCATATGATTCAAGTGCCAGTTGCATGCCATTTCGGGTCGTGACAGGCTGGGCGCGATATCGATGAGCTCGACGTCCACCACGACTGGGGATGCGTCCGTCGCAGGAGCCTCGGCGTTGCCCTCGCCGAGAGTCCCTTCCCCGGTAGGGCTCCCGGGGGCATCCCCTGCTCATCATCCCCGCGGGGAATTTCCGCTCGGAGCTCTTCATCAGCAAATTCTGGCACCCGGGCCTTGACGGCGTTGAGAGTCTCGTGCCAGATGAGGGTGGTGGCCGAGGCTAGGACGGTGTAGAACTGCTCCGACTTCTGGAAGTTCTTCACCGCCTGCGCTGCCCTAAGGCCGGCTCTGTTCGCCGCCCCTACCGCAGCCCCCAACTCCTTTCGGAGGGCGCTCACTGATTTCTTCATGGTGCCGACGAGCACCTCGGAGCCCTGAAGCTTGGCCTCGGCGGCCTCGCGGAACCGGGCCACCTCCTGCTTGCTGCCGCCGCCTTCTGCTTCGCTGCCACCGCCTCCTGCTTAGCGGCCGCCGCCTCCTGCCACCCGGCAGCCACCTCGCCCTCAAGGGCAGCGACCCTTGCCATCGCCGCCTCCAGCTCCCGCTTCAAGCTCTCTCCCGGTGAGGAGAGCTCGCCCGCGGCTCGCCTCGCTGGGGCTATATCCTCCACCTCCATCCGGGCGACAATAGCGACATGCTGGAGGACCTGAAGAAATCGGAGGGGGGTCAGAAAGAAAAAAGGGCACCAAATCTCGCAAACAATAAGACGATGTACGAGTGCTAACCTGCAGGGCCTCTTGGGCGATGGACGCCAGTTGAGCCTTCAGCATCCCCCCATCGACCCGGCCCCCGGCCGACCTCTCCATATCGTGCAGCATGCTGTCAGCGACGAAAAGCCCCGAGGGCACCTCGAAGCGGAGCTCCCCCTCGTCCACCAAGATCGAAGAGGCCGGAGACCGCGGAACTGTTCGGGGGAACCTCTTAAGAGACGACGGAGGAGAGCTCGTTTCCACCTCCGAAGCTCGGGCGTCCTCTTCCCGAGCCCTCTTTCTGCTCGGCACCTGGCAGGGCCCCCGGGCCCGATCCACACTTGAGCGCTGGGGCGGGACGGCTGCTGGGAAAGCCGGGACCGACATTGTTAGTGTATATGCCCTAGAGGCCATTACTGTATCATACTAGTTTGTATATTACTTAATGGAAGCTTGGGATATTCACAGTTGTATATACAATCTTGCTCGAAATGGTAGTATGCTACTTGGTTTGTCTCTGCTTTAATATGTGCATGTGTTTCTTTTAGCATATTGCAGGTATACATATTAGTAGAGCCCTTAGGATCTTTGCTTGATTACCAGCGTTGTGATGGCGCTCGCACTCGTGGGAGCTGGGTAATCTATAAGCACATCCTTATACTGGTCCCTGGTCGTTGGACTATCGAGACAGGGCATCGATACTCCGGAGTAGACTAGCGTATGCGCTTCTCATCCCAGTGTGGGAGACGGTCTGTCCCACAGCCGTTAGTACGTCGTACTTGGGATAGTATGCGGGTGCTCGTTAGGTTGCGAGTACACTGGACAGGACTCGTCGGGAACTGTTGGTTGGTAATATACCTATCGTCAGTTATCAGTTCCCAGGTGACATGAGTACAGCTTAGTCCGCTGACTTGACACTGTCACTTCGCCTCGAGTGTGTTCCCACTGCACTTTGATTACTACCCTACCACGGCTCAGAGGAGTCGTGCAAACAGGTAGTTTTTGGGTGCAGTCCCGAAGCACTTGGAGGCAGTGACGGTTAGACAGGATTCGTCTCTCCCGGTATTGGGGGTTGACATCGCGCTGTGTCCAGGAGAGCCATTACACGAGTAGTCCCTGGCCAGGGCAAGCGAGATATACTGGTAGGCTTCCAGTGTTATCTCAGGGTGTTCTGGGCTTCACTCCGACACGACTTGTACCGCTATTAGGGGACTGACGTTCACCGCCCCCCTAGGCCCGCCATGCGATGTATCAGACGAACAGACCGGACTGTACGGAGATTGTCACATACAGGCTCAGTAGGAGTGCAGATGGGGTTCACCTCGTCAGTCTTCTTATCGACATCTACCTGGGGACCGTTACGTACAGCTAGTGCCGCTTGCGGTCTGTGGTTAAACCCACTGCCAGCGTAGTGTCGAGTCTTTAGAGTCCCACACAGAGAGCTATTCGCCTTTAGGCAAAATGAGTAGAGGTCGCATGGTTTTGCGACAGGGTTCGTTCGTATCCGCGCACTTGTGCACGTTTGCTGTCCGGACAGTTTATACTAGCGGGCTTTGGTTTAAGCCGGATCCTAGTATATGATTTGAGATTGGTTTTTCTCATTGTGTTCGTGTTCCTCGGATCACGAATGCGGGTGCGTATGCACAGTTGCTTGAGATTGAGGGAGAGGACCTTGTTTAGGGTT
The DNA here is from genome assembly GCA_030015575.1 of Agapanthus africanus. Taxonomy (NCBI): domain Eukaryota; kingdom Viridiplantae; phylum Streptophyta; class Magnoliopsida; order Asparagales; family Amaryllidaceae; genus Agapanthus; species Agapanthus africanus. Next base: position 513,757,129 of record JASDDO010000012.1, read on the forward strand.
AATGACTATTGTCATTTTATTAACCCTATTGTTTTTGTGTGTATTATTGTTAATTAATAATTAGCTTAATTATTGTGCATGGTTGTTGTTGTTGACATTTTGACTTCATTGACTTGTTGACCATGTTGACAAGTTGATCATGATCATTTCATTTTGAAGATGCTCTTTGATCCTTGCAATTTGCATTAATGATGAAATGATAATGGTCACCTCTTGATTAAACCATGACAATTTTCTTGCTAATTAATTAATTAAAATAACTCACACATATTAGTGAGAATGGCTCACTAATATTTCATTCTATCATATCTTTTCTCTCTCTTGCTCATCCTCTCCCTCAAGCTCTCTCCCTCTCATGTGTTGAGAAACAAAAAGCTTGAGAAAAACCTTCACTTGATCTTCTCTACTCACTTCTAGGGTTCAAGTCTTAGCATTTCTTGCACTCTAGTTACTCCTAGCTTGGAGTTGAAGCTAAAGGTCGAGGCTTTCGGGTGGATCGTTCTTTGACGGAAGGAGACAAGCAAGGTGAGGCCTTTCTACCATTCCGACGAGCAAGGAGAGAAGGAGTTCGAGCCCAAGGTATAACCTTTCTACAACTTAGCTAGTTGTTAGTTTGCTTTAGCTAGTTTTAGTTTAGTAAAGATCCTCACAAGCAAGGTCCATGTTGCCTAAGTCATTAAAAATCCGATTTTTATTATGTTTTCCGCCTCCCCGCAAGTACCGGGGTGGGCAACGTGGACTTACAGTGGTATCAGAGACTAACTAAACTCAAACTAGCTAGGTAGTGAAGTGTAACGAAGTTTCGAAACCGGAAAATCCAAAAACCAAACTTTGCAAAACCCAAGTTTCTGTTAATTTTTTCTCTGGTCAAAATGACATTTGTTATATACCAAAAATTATCTCAGGGTTTTGTGTGAAAAACCACCAAATACGAACCAGAGAGGAGATCAGAGGAGCGCGGATCCGCGGCAAGAGCAAGCTCCTGCCGCGGAAGCGCGGCCGTCTTGTCCCCTCTCTGCATCGTTTTTGGTGCAGTATCTTTCTGTGTTGGTTTTGGGATTTTTAGGATATATTATATTTGCCCAGATTTTCCAGAACTAAAATTTGCATTTGCGGGCCTATAAATCCGTATTTTTCGGAACTTCACTACACTTTAACTACATCGGTTATATCTGTAATGCTTGCATGTATTGAACGTCGGCTAATCGCTATAAGACGATTAGTCGGGGTTATACATGATCTGTGATTGTTGTTGGTTTGTGGATATGAATGGATTGGATTGTCGCGGGTGAATGGCCGGGGTGGATGTGAGATGAGCGTTGTTTTTCTTTCATTCATTTGTAACATGTAAATTGATGTAATAATATTCTTTGTATGGCCCTACAACCGGGTCGGGGTTGTAGCCGTCATTGTATAATTCTTTTTACTGTTTTTGCTCCTAGGATAGACCCATGGAGGGGGTGCACAAACTACCGGGTATCTCGAAGTGCCGAGTGGCCTACTCACGGTGGTGAGGGAGGTTGCTTCGCTTCGGGTGCTTGGCGGGTAGTTTGCCGCACCCGTAGGGGTCTTGGGTGGGGTATTGGCCATTCACCGCGACCGTGTAATCCGCTTTGCGTTGCAGGCTCGAACGCATTGCGGATTCCTAGTATATCCAATGTATTCATCTGTGATCTGTAATGTCTATCATTGCTGTATATTTATATATAATAACTATTTAGGCGTTGCTTATGTTTTACAGCCGCGCTAGCCCAGCCCCCGCTCTGTCGTTAGTTAAGTAACCTAACGGGTGATGACGGGGCCCCGTGGCGAATGCGAATGGCATAAGCGTACGTCATATTTTGGTTGTTTTCTGCAATGGTAGGATTAAATGATGGGACGCATTAAAAGAACTAATGCAAGAAATAAACCAAGTAAAAGTCGATTGGAACACTTTGAAAACCACTCGGTTCTTTTCAAAACTAAACTTTTAAACGCGGAGCTTGAACCACTCCTTTTAAAAGCTATCTCGTTCCATCGATTATATCAAGTTCACTACGTTCACGGTTTCGCCAAAACCATTCGTAGCCCTCCGTCATTCCACATGAATGGTCAAAAGTATTCAAGCTGTGTATTTTGGCCAAAGTCAAGGCATAGTGATTGGTAGCGTTTGGGCATTCATGTGCAGCATAGATAGATGCGTTGATTTGGGACAGTCGTGCTGCCATTTTGGCCAAAGTCAAGGGTAGGTACGGGTGGATCCAAATTAACCAGGAGAATGACGGGTAGAACTTGACATGTGACTTATGATATTTTGGCCAAAGTCAAGGTCATAAGAGCATGGGGCAAAAATCCACATCGGGAGTTTCATAAGTACTGAAACTTGCTAGATTTGCATACCATTTGGAGTGTGGTGATTCTGGTAGGATTCCTTCAGTTTCGTCACGCGATGATATTTGGATCCCGATCCTACTGTGAGTATATGCTACTCCTCGGGAAAACTCTCACTTAACGATCAATGCTATAAACCTAGTAGGTGCCTAGAAAGGTGTTAGCGGGGTTACGCCCACAGGGAAAAGAGGTTACTTAATTAAGGAACTTCGCGTAAGCGTTGGAAAACCTCCCTCGAAGTACCGACACTGGCCTGGCTGAACGGTTAAGCAAGTATTGTACGGTGAGAATGATCCCGGCTAATCCTTTTCTTTATGGTTTGAGAAGAGATTCGAGAAACAGTGGGAGCCATCCAGTTTAGACAAACTAAAAACCACTCTAAACTTGCAAGAGCATCATGCTAAAGTGTTTCTTTTCTCTCTCCTAATTGCAGCGACCATTCAACATGACCGGACTTAAGTTACTGTTAGATAAAAATATATTGACAGGGCCAAACTACAAAGATTGGCTCAGGAATGTCAAGATGGCGATCACTTATGACAAGCTGGGGTATATACTTACCACCAAAGCTCCCCCTGTCCCAGGTCCCACCTCCAGCGTCGCGGATGTAGAAATCCGTAAGACATGGGAGATAGATTGCGCGAGGGCCAGATGCCTCGTACTAGCCTCGATGGACAACGAACATCAGAGGAGGCACGAGAATATGGACCTAGAGTCCATATTTCTCCATACAAAAGAACTGTATGGAGAGCAGTCTCGTATCGCTAGATACGAAGTGTCGAAGAAGCTCTTTTCGGTAAGGTTGGCCGTCGGATCATCGGTAGCGGACCACGTGCTTAAGATGATCGGCTACATAGAGGAGCTCGCGGACCTTGGGACCACGTTGGAGAATGAACTCTATACCGATTTGATTCTCCAGTCCCTTCCTTCTACTTACGCCCAGTTCGTTCTTAACTTCAACATGCAAGGAAAGGAGGTTGAACTTGCCGAGCTTCTGAACATGTTGAGGACTGCTGAGGGCACCCTACAGAAGGGTAGGGAGACATCCACTTTGTTTGTAGGAGGATCTTCCTCTTCTAGGTCCAGGGCGAAAGCCAAGGGCAAGAAGAAGAAAGCCCCCGCCAAACCAAGAGACGGTGTCGGTAAAGTGGATACGAAGGGAAAGGGTAAAGCAACAAAAGTAGCGGGGAAGATGGTGGGGAAGGAAGAATGCTTCTATTGTCACAAAAGTGGTCACTGGAAACAGGATTGCAAGGCTTGGAAAGCCAGAACACAGGATTTGAAGCGAGTTGCAGCTTCAGCTTCAGGTGTGTATGTTATTGAAAACTGTCTATCAATAAACTCTACATCCTGGGTATTGGATACCGGATCAGGATCTCATATCTGTAATTCTTTGCAGGCGTTGAGAAAGCGTAGAGTTTTGAAGGCAGGTGACATGACCCTCAGAGTTGCGAACGGTGCTAGCATGGATGCAGAGGCCGTGGGGGACTATCACCTGGGATTATCTGATGGACACTTTTTGGTTTTGCGTAGTTGTTATTATGTACCAAATGCAACCTGTAATATCATATCTGTATCTTTATTATCTAAAGAAGGTTATGAATTTGCATTTGTAAGTAATGTAGTGAACATTCACCTTAATCAAGTTTTGATTGGGTCAGGTACATTGAACAACGGTATTTACGTTTTAAACCAACCGCAGGTTTTCAATATCCAGAATACACACAAAAGAAAGTCTCCAGAAATTAATAAAACTTTCTTATGGCATTGTAGGCTGGGTCACATCAATGAGAGAAGATTGACTAAGTTACATACTGAAGGATATTTGGATCCGTTCGAATATCAATCGTATGCAACTTGTCAATCATGTCTCAAAGGAAAGATGACAAAGGCTCCGTTTTCTGGACACGGAGAAAGAGCGAGCGAGCTCTTGGGACTCGTACACAGCGACGTGTGCGGTCCAATGTCTACACATGCGTGAAGCGGTTTTTCTTACTTCATTACCTTTACGGATGATCTTTCAAGGTACGGTTATGTTTTCTTAATGAAACATAAATCCGAGGCTTTTGAAAAATTCCAGGAATATAAGAATGAAGTAGAAAAACAAACCGGCAAAAGTATCAAGATCCTAAGATCGGATCGAGGAGGAGAATACTTAAGTGCCGAATTCCTGAACTACTTAAAAGAGAATGGAATTCTCTCTCAGCTTACTCCTCCATACACTCCGCAACATAATGGTGTATCGGAGAGAAGGAACCGGACCCTATTGGATATGGTACGGTCCATGATGAGTAACGCTGAGTTACCGCGATCGTTCTGGGGATATGCGCTAGAATCAGCAGCATACCTTTTGAACCGAGTTCCAACTAAGACTGTGCCTACTACACCATATGAAATGTGGTGTGGGAAGAGACCCCATCTTAATCACATTAAGACATGGGGATGTCCAGCTTTTGTAAAAAAGCAGCATGCGGACAAGCTCGAGGCACGCTCAGTACAGTGCAAGTTTGTGGGATATCCGAAGAACTCCAAGGGATATTACTTCTATTGCGAAGAGGAACAAAAAGTCCTTGTTTCTCGCCATGCCCACTTTCTAGAACATCAGTTCATAGAAAAAGAATTAAGTGGGAGCGCGATAGAACTGGAAGAAGTTCCAGAACCGCAAGCTATTACTGAAAGCTTAGTAGAGCCAGAGGGTTCGAAAGATCAAGACATTCCCGTGCCACTCCGCAGGAGTAGTAGGCAGTCTCATCCGCCCGAGAGGTACTACGGTTTTCTCATTGACGGGGATAGAGAGGACTGCATCCTAGATTGTGATGAGCCTACTAGCTTCCAGCAAGCCATTCAGAGCATCGACTCGGTAAAATGGCTGGATGCAATGCGGACCGAGATGGAGTCCATGTACACCAACAAAGTATGGACGTTGGACATTGCTCCAGACGGGGTAAAACCCGTAGGATGCAAGTGGATCTTCAAAAGGAAGATTGGTGTAGATGGACAGGTTGAGACCTATAAAGCTAGACTGGTAGCAAAGGGTTTTCGTCAGCGACCTGGTTTGGACTATGACGAAACCTTTTCTCCAGTAGCTATGCTGAAATCCATTCGGATCCTTCTTGCCATCGCTGCTTTCCACGATTATGAGATCTGGCAGATGGACGTAAAGACAGCTTTTCTAAATGGTCATTTAGAGGAGTGTGTCTATATGGATCAGCCAGAGGGTTTCATTCAGGGTGGGAGCAGCGGAAAGGTGTGCAAGTTGCTCAAGTCCATTTATGGACTCAAGCAGGCGTCGCGGAGTTGGAACATCTGCTTTGATGAGACGGTCAAAGAATTTGGCTTCATCAAAAATCCGGATGAACCATGCATCTATTGTAGATTTGTAGCGAGAACTGTAGTATTCCTCGTTTTATACGTGGATGACATTCTCTTAATAGGAAATGACATTCCTATGCTACAATCTGTCAAGGGGTTCTTGTCACACAGGTTCTCCATGAAAGACCTGGGTGATGCCTCATACATTCTGGGTATCCGGATCTACCGTGACAGATCCAAGAGGATATTGGGACTTTCTCAGTCCAGGTACATCGACACCATACTGAAGAGATTCAGTATGGAAGATTCCAAGCGCGGTAATCTACCGGCTTGTCACGGGATCACCCTCTCCAAAGAGATGTCTCCCAAGACTGATTTGGAGAGGGATCGCATGTCTATTATACCCTACGCTTCTGCTATAGGCTCTATAATGTATGCGATGTTGTGTACCAGACCGGATGTGGCTTATGCACTGAGTGTGGTAAGCAGGTATCAGTCAAACCCTGGGGAGAAACATTGGATAGCAGTAAAGAACATTCTCAAGTACCTGAGAAGGACTAAGGAGATGTTCTTGGTGTATGGCGGAAAAGACCTGCAGATTGAGGCCTTTGCTGACTCTAGCTTCCAGAGTGACAAGGATGATTCCAAGTCCATGTCGGGTTTTGTCTTTACCCTCAATGGAGGGGCGGTGTGTTGGAAGAGCTCCAAACAGGAAACCGTTGCTGACTCGACTATGGAAGCGGAATACATCGCTGCATCTGATGCCGCAAAAGAAGCTGTCTGGATGAGGAAGTTCTTGAAAGAACTTCAGGTGGTTCCGTCCATTGTTGACCCAATACCTCTGTATTGCGACAACAACGGGGCTATAGCGTTAGCGAAGGAACCCAGGTCCCATCAGAAATCCAGACACATCTTAAGGCGGTATCACTTGATCAGGGAGATTGTGGATCGCCAAGAGATCGAGGTCCGGAGAGTTGCATCAGAGGATAACACAGCAGATCCATTCACCAAGGCCTTGCCCCAGACTCAGTTCGAGCGGCTGATCGAGATGATAGGTCTTCGATACGCCAGTACATGGCCTTAGTGCAAGTGGGAGATTGTTAGTGTATATGCCCTAGAGGCCATTACTGTATCATACTAGTTTGTATATTACTTAATGGAAGCTTGGGATATTCACAGTTGTATATACAATCTTGCTCGAAATGGTAGTATGCTACTTGGTTTGTCTCTGCTTTAATATGTGCATGTGTTTCTTTTAGCATATTGCAGGTATACATATTAGTAGAGCCCTTAGGATCTTTGCTTGATTACCAGCGTTGTGATGGCGCTCGCACTCGTGGGAGCTGGGTAATCTATAAGCACATCCTTATACTGGTCCCTGGTCGTTGGACTATCGAGACAGGGCATCGATACTCCGGAGTAGACTAGCGTATGCGCTTCTCATCCCAGTGTGGGAGACGGTCTGTCCCACAGCCGTTAGTACGTCGTACTTGGGATAGTATGCGGGTGCTCGTTAGGTTGCGAGTACACTGGACAGGACTCGTCGGGAACTGTTGGTTGGTAATATACCTATCGTCAGTTATCAGTTCCCAGGTGACATGAGTACAGCTTAGTCCGCTGACTTGACACTGTCACTTCGCCTCGAGTGTGTTCCCACTGCACTTTGATTACTACCCTACCACGGCTCAGAGGAGTCGTGCAAACAGGTAGTTTTTGGGTGCAGTCCCGAAGCACTTGGAGGCAGTGACGGTTAGACAGGATTCGTCTCTCCCGGTATTGGGGGTTGACATCGCGCTGTGTCCAGGAGAGCCATTACACGAGTAGTCCCTGGCCAGGGCAAGCGAGATATACTGGTAGGCTTCCAGTGTTATCTCAGGGTGTTCTGGGCTTCACTCCGACACGACTTGTACCGCTATTAGGGGACTGACGTTCACCGCCCCCCTAGGCCCGCCATGCGATGTATCAGACGAACAGACCGGACTGTACGGAGATTGTCACATACAGGCTCAGTAGGAGTGCAGATGGGGTTCACCTCGTCAGTCTTCTTATCGACATCTACCTGGGGACCGTTACGTACAGCTAGTGCCGCTTGCGGTCTGTGGTTAAACCCACTGCCAGCGTAGTGTCGAGTCTTTAGAGTCCCACACAGAGAGCTATTCGCCTTTAGGCAAAATGAGTAGAGGTCGCATGGTTTTGCGACAGGGTTCGTTCGTATCCGCGCACTTGTGCACGTTTGCTGTCCGGACAGTTTATACTAGCGGGCTTTGGTTTAAGCCGGATCCTAGTATATGATTTGAGATTGGTTTTTCTCATTGTGTTCGTGTTCCTCGGATCACGAATGCGGGTGCGTATGCACAGTTGCTTGAGATTGAGGGAGAGGACCTTGTTTAGGGTTAATGACTATTGTCATTTTATTAACCCTATTGTTTTTGTGTGTATTATTGTTAATTAATAATTAGCTTAATTATTGTGCATGGTTGTTGTTGTTGACATTTTGACTTCATTGACTTGTTGGCCATGTTGACAAGTTGATCATGATCATTTCATTTGGAAGATGCTCTTTGATCCTTGCAATTTGCATTAATGATGAAATGATAATGGTCACCTCTTGATTAAACCATGACAATTTTCTTGCTAATTAATTAATTAAAATAACTCACACATATTAGTGAGAATGGCTCACTAATATTTCATTCTATCATATCTTTTCTCTCTCTTGCTCATCCTCTCCCTCAAGCTCTCTCCCTCTCATGTGTTGAGAAACAAAAAGCTTGAGAAAAACCTTCACTTGATCTTCTCTACTCACTTCTAGGGTTCAAGTCTTAGCATTTCTTGCACTCTAGTTACTCCTAGCTTGGAGTTGAAGCTAAAGGTCGAGGCTTTCGGGTGGATCGTTCTTTGACGGAAGGAGACAAGCAAGGTGAGGCCTTTCTACCATTCCGACGAGCAAGGAGAGAAGGAGTTCGAGCCCAAGGTATAACCTTTCTACAACTTAGCTAGTTGTTAGTTTGCTTTAGCTAGTTTTAGTTTAGTAAAGATCCTCACAAGCAAGGTCCATGTTGCCTAAGTCATTAAAAATCCGATTTTTATTATGTTTTCCGCCTCCCCGCAAGTACCGGGGTGGGCAACGTGGACTTACAGACATATGACGGGAAGAGCTGGCCCCTCCAGCCTTTGACCCCTTCTTCGTCTTGCGCATAGCTGCTCGGAGGAGGCCCGCGTCCATGGTTTCTGCACAAGGAAAGATATAATGGAATCAGCGACACAAGCAAAGTAAAAACAAATACCAGCTCCTAGCTTACCGACGAACTTGGTGGGGCTGAGCCCGGACCAACTGAGGGCCTGCTCAGAAAGCAGGACATCAGCCCGAGGAATAGGCTCCCACGCCGCCACTCCCGCCGCGTCGGGGTCATTGGACGGATTTCCCTGCCAGCACCTATCTCTAGACCACTGGATGGGTACGGGCCAGTCCTCACCCTCTAGCGGCCCGACGAAGAAAAACTTCTTCTTCCAATCGTGGATGGAAGAAGGCAGGACGACAACCCCTGACCCGGCTACACTCCCCTGCTTTTTCCTAAAAGAGAGGTAAACCCATCTCGGGTCGCCCGCACGAGTTCCGGGGTGACTTTTATAAATAAGGGAGGATGCGAGGATGGACAGACTAAAGGGGATCGTCTGCAACTTCAGCCGGACCAGGAACCCAAGGAGAATTATCCAAGAGTTCGGCACCAGCTGGCCCGGGGCTAACCCAAAATAGTTAAACGCAGCTATAACCTCAGGAGAGAAAGGCGGACGCATTCCGGCCCAGAGGGATTCTAGGTACAAAGCGATCTCTCTACCCCTAACCTGATCCGCCCTCTCTCCTTCCTCAGCCAATCGCAGCGTGTAGCTGGAGGGAATATGGAAACGAGCCCGAGCGGTGGCAAGCCCGTCCTCATATCTTACTGAGGACGACGCACTGGGCGCGTCCGCCGCCACCTCTCCCGGAACCGCCGCAGAGGCGCACCCCCAGGGAGAGGATCTGACCCAAACATCCCGAGGGGGCTCCAACCCAAGGGAAGAATCCCTCGTATCTATCCCTACGACATCTACAAACTCCTCAAAACAAGACATCTAACCTGATGGGAAGAAATCCTTGAGAAGAGAAAACGCTGAGATCCGACCTAAAAGGGAGAGCGCCGAGCTAACAAAACTCAGAATGAGAAAATGTGAAGAGAGAGACCCCGAATCAGGCCTCCCTTCGATTTATACAGCCGACATCCTCATCCAACGGCAACGGTCGACTCCTGCCAAAACGGTTCGCTGCACTCAACGACCATGATCGTTCCACCTGTCGCAAGCACATTGGCAGCGTCCCATCGGATGCCAGAAGCCTGCGACACGTCACATCAGCCAACCGGCGCCCGACACGTGGCCCGTCGCTTCACCAAAGAACACACGATCCGACGCACCCTCTTTAATGAAAAATATCTCGCCTTGATTCGCTGACCTCGTCCAGAAAAGACAGCTAATTGCCCAGAGATACGCCCGACGATATCTTCGGAAAGGAGCTCACCTCGGGTGAGCCGACCAACCACTCTCGACCCGACCTATCAGCTGGTCGGGACGAGAGTGGGGGGATAATGATGATGCTCGATATCGGTGGTCTCCCAGATCAGAACACATGGCAAATGATGTGTCCCAGAGTATGCAAGAAAGGACCTACAGTGGCCGACCAGGCCACTCCTGTGCCCGTCCTACAAGCAAACGCTGGCTCACCTCAGAGCCTCCAGCACAATTGGCCTCCTCGACCCCATAGCTCATCTCCGAGCTATCACAGGCCCGAGCCTCCTCGGCCCTCTCAACTCGCCTCCGGGCTCGAGCAGAACCAAGATACCTCGGCTCTCCCGCTCCTCCGCGAGCCCTTCCGCCGAGGTCATCTTCCTCGGTCTCATCGACCGACCAACAGCACCGCTTGTATGCGTAACCACCATTCCGCGAGTCTCGCCATGCGCGTGATCTTCGCCGGCCACATCCCACGTTCCATGCCACCATGATCCCCCATTAACGAGCCTATCTCGCCATTAATGGGAGGTCCCGCTCATCACGCGGGCGTGATGTCGGGAGCGAAACGGCCGGCGTGATTCTCGCGCCTGCCTCGCCTGCTGCCACCGCTATATAAACCCCTCTCCCAGAAGATCGAGGTAAGCCATTTTTTTGACTTCACTAAGCCGTTACTCTGCTCGGATCTCTAGTCTAACTTGACCGTCGGAGGGTCCTCGGTTGTACAACCACCCGGGACTTCCATGCAGGTAACTCGGCAACCACAACCTCAACCCATTGAGATCCACACGCTTCACGAGCGACAGCCTCCAGATCAAATCTCAGCCATCCATCGCCGCTATCAGCAGATCAACAGAAGGCAACATCTGAAGGAGATTTCAGGGTCCGTCACAAACAAACGCCGGAATCGGGATATCGCAGCACCTGCATTTATTTTGTACCTGCTTCCGATATAACTTTTTTTATTAGATACGCCTTCACTTCAAATTCGTGGATATATACGGCTTAACCAGCCGTGGATAGTAAAGTATAATCATGTTCGACAACCAGATATGGATATGGCAACAAATATATATCCGCTCTATATGTGATTCATATATCATATATATCCTTGCCGATAATTTTGTCTACCTATGTACTCAAAGGATTTGATACATCTCTGTAATGAAACGAGGTGTCTAATCGTTGTTTATATATTCTCAAAAAAAAAAAAATTGCAACTATCATCATCCATGTAATGTCACACCTAAACTTCAAGGAAGAGATTTTTGCATGTGATGATGCCATCGATTAATTCAAGATATTCTAACCTGTGCCAGGTGGTTCCTCGACATTAATAATCTGAGGGAGGCCTTACCTGCAAAATTTTCTTTTAACGGCAAAAAAAACTTAATTAATTTGCATGAAGAATGAAAAAACCTATCAAGTTAAAATTGTATATATATTAATTATTTCCTGAATCCATGGATAACATGCCTTTTCATTTGATAGATAGATAGACAGACAGATGCCCAACTGGATGGTACAAAATCTTAATGACGAAAATACCCCTCAGAGGATGATTGACAACAAACCCACGAGGTGGGCCCCACCGGCCCAACAGGTTTGTACAAAATCTTGTTTCCCCAACCAACCTATTTTCTTTCCGTGTCTCCTCCTGCGGGACCCACTTTTTTCATTCTCGAATTTTCATTTTAAATCCGTTTTACAGTAATAGTTGAAATGGTGTCCCGACAACACCGCTCCATGTGTTATGCAGCGTCCTGATAAGAATAAAACAGAGAGGACGGATCCATGCATGGTTTAGGCTATGCGGCTCCCGTCTTCCCGTTTTCGCTTTGGCTGCGAAAGCCCCAATAATCCTGAAAATATAAATATGAAATTTAACCTCCATAGAAACAAACATGCAAGTGTTATTGAGCATTGCATGTGACGTGTTATTGAGCATTGCATGTGACGGTCAAGAACATTTGAGCATGTGTGTTCACAATATCTGCTGCATTTATCATTTATCGTTTATGATGGAATACAATTAAGAAACCGATTATAAATTAACACTTTATGAAATTTTCTTAAATGATGATTCTTAGAGTCAACTAAGGGTGCTAATTGAACCGTTTTGGTTCGGCTAAATAAAAGCCCGTTTAAATTCGGTTCGTTTGTTAATGAGTCGAACTTGAGCCAAAATCCTAGCTCGTTAAGTAAACGAGCCGAACCCAAGCTAAACCTGGCTCGTTCGTTAACAGCTCGAATTCGACTACATGTTTTAAATATTAAGCTCATACCCAATAACTTAATATACCGAATACCCAATCCAACACCTCATATTATATATAATTTTTTAATTTAGCACGAATTTCCTATTTTCGAATTGAAGAAAACTTCAGCTCTTTTCTCAACCCCAAACTCGAAAAGCTTCTAGATCTAACTTCGAAATCTTTATAAAAAAATGAAATTGATTCGTCTGGAATGACGGTTTTTCTTTGAAGCCGTAGAAGAAGATCTCTACAAATCAAAAAATATCGAACTCTAATTCGAATAAAAAAAATGAGTTCCAAATGTCTGATTGTCAAGGGCTTATTAGCTCGTTAAATAAACGACATGAGCCTAATGTTTCAGCTCGGCATCGAACTCGAGCCGAGCCAATAATGCCGAGCCGAATTTGGCTCGTCCGGCAGCCCTAGAGCCAACAACATGTCTAAATCTATGAATGATCGGCATCGGCCGTCTTGATCCCTATGTATTTAAATAGGCGTACATCAATTTTCATACAGTTTGGATATCGTACTTCACCGCACCGATCGATTGCAAATTGGCGGTTTTCCAAACGATAGAATAGTTTCAAATCCTTGAACCGACGAAGAAGCAAGAAACATTCAAACGCACGTCACGAAAGCTGGTGCATGTTAGCGCAGAAGCACGTGCAACTCACGTGCATGCAGTTGGATCTCGGGTCGCCCTACCTGAGTTGACACGTGGCCGTCCCCGCACCCGTATGGTGACACGTGGCCCCCTGCTTACGGGGCCCACCACGTGAGCACGTCCCCATCGCCAGCCTGATTCGGTGGGACCCACGTGCCCGCCGACCTAAATTTATTTATGGTGGAATGCACAGAATTTTGAATTACTGAAACTGATTGGATCTGTACTCATCCCATTCAGAGATGATCTAATCCTTAAAATGCAAAATTTGTCCTTTTCAGCTTTCATTACATGTTCCTCCTCTTTTTCAACTTGGTTTCCACTTGTTTCAAGTTACTTTTATCATATGTAAGCCAGCCTGATTTCTCTTAGGGCCTGTTTGGTTGCAGGATTATGAGTTTGGATTTGAATTTTGGATTGTGGAATCCTAGGATTCCATAATTTTGTGTTTGGTTGCAGGATTTGGATTTCTAGGATTCCTTTGCATTTTATGGGGGGCCCACCACAAAACAAGGATTCTTGAATCCTAAAAATTTTCAAGGATTTGGCACTATTCATTCTACTTTTAGATGGGACTCATGTATTTTATTTATTTAATAATCATCTCTCTCTAAAATCCTCAAATCCAAATCCCACTTTTTCACCAACCAAACAACCAAACAAAATTTACAAGGATCTACAAATCTAATACTAGGAATCCAAAACCAACCAAACAACAAATTAACAAATCCAGAAATTTCAACCGTACTATTTTGGAATCCAAATTCCATAATCCTGCGACCAAACAGGCCCTTATCCCCTCATATCCAAAGAAAAAGGTCTAAGCTTAAAGAGGAGAACCATGGAACTAAGAAAAGATATGCAGTATATGCACCTCGAGAGCAAGCTATAGTTCAAATCGTTTTGACCTCCTATCGGATATGGATTACTAAAAACTATATAAGAGTATGGTTTTCATAATATGTTATTAAATCAGGATCCCATGAAGATTATTTTTTTGGCAGATATTTAGACTATTCACTTGGTTAATACAGCCGGTTAAAATTTAATAAAACATTTCTTCTCTCTCTGAAATTATAAATAATTTTTTTTACCTCATAGCGTAAATAATATGTATAAATCTAAAATCAATTCGATTCCCCTGCAAGTTATGGATCCTTCCAATAATTGCACTCACTAATTTCAAATTTTTGGTGATAGCACAAGAAAATGCAATATTTGTCCGGTTGAAGTTTGCCGGTCTATTGTGGGGCCCACAGTGTCTCTTCCGGTCCAAATGAGAACAAACTGTTTTTGGTGCAGAAATTGATGGCGGTGAGACGATTTCACGACCGAAGAGTATGGGGTTGTTACATTTAACAATAATGCAGCCGCAACAACATCACATGCATGATTCAAAAAAGCAAAAGAAAAAAAATCACATGCAAACATTTTGCAACATGTTATTGTCTGGTGATAACTTTGATGGAAATGTGACAAGTTCAGAAGAAAATTCGATGTCGGCTCGGAATTCCGAGATAAATCGAACGGTTGAGACTGGGCTTGCTTGTTTGACATGAAGGATCATGAAAGTACTGGAAGTAAGGCCACTTCAGACACCTCGGGTACCAGTATCCTGCACGTGCAAATGCATGTGTCCAAATAAAAAAAAAGTTGTGTTTAATTTTTTAAACTTGAATTCAAAAGAAAATCAGTGAAGATTTAAAGCTTATATGGCGGGAGTGGTTAATTTGTTTTGAAAATAATTCATAATGATTCTAGTAGTCGAATATAGATGATTGTATAACCATTACCGATTCAGATGATGATTGTATTTATTAAAGAAAATTCTATATTTAATTTTTTTATTGTTGATGTGGTGCCATTTGAGGCCACGTTAGATAATCAAATTGAAATCAATTTGAGGACCCTCGATAATAATAGAGATTTGTTTTGACTAAAAAGTAAATGTTTGGAACTACGGGCCTCATTTTGTACTTCCGATCATCCAAACATGTAGTCTCAACAGTATCAAATATGATGTTGCAAAACATTAAATGATACTTGGTTGCCGTCTATCATGTAAATACACACTTGATAACTACGCACCTATAAAAATAATCATCACAATAGAGCCGCTCAAACTTTATCGATGTGATTAGAAAAGCCGTTTTCTATTTTAGTTTTAACCTACATCAGATTTTTAAATTTTGATGTGATGCATAGGAGAGAACTGTAGCTGCAATTGACCACTGCTGATTCGGTAGAAAAGATATGAACCTTGGTTTAATTGGGATTGAGACTCATGCCAGGGCTGGGCCTGCCGACCACAATGAGTTTGTTGTGCTCAATCGCAACCCCATTAAAATCAATAAAAATATTATAACAATATTTCAAATTCAGAGTATAGAAAAAGAAATTACTCTATTTGTTCACTAAAGAGAGAATAGTGATGCATGAACCCAATCTTATAACTAAATAAATGTGGAAGGGTCACAATATGTCTAAAAGGACATTTTTATTTTTGCATTATGATTTATCACGATGACAGGATAAGATTAAGATTTGAGACAATTGCATAGTTGTGCATCCATTTTAAGAGTTTAAGAGAGGGGCCTAATTGATAATTAATTAATTAGTATGGCCGCACGTGTAATCACATGGAATGTTGAAAGATCTATAGGGGAGATATATATCGATTTAGATGTGTTTAATTGTGACTATGATATGAAATTTGCAATTAACATGCCATTGTTGAAAGTTGAGTGGAAAAATTCCAACTTTACAAAATAACTTTAGTCTCGTATCGGAAAACTAAAGGTTTTTAATGTGCTTAAATAAGTTACCGCCACGTGGGTTATTAGTAACATTTGCTTTGGATTTTTGTTGTAATACACGCGCGCGCAAGCCTGCCCTGCTTGAGCTTCCCATGGGCGCGCGTTCTGTGGACACGATTGTATTTTTTTGTTTTAACTGAAATGAATTCAAACGAACGGGTGTAACTGTTGGATTGTGTTTTTTGTTTTAACTGAAATGAATTCAAAAGAACGGGTGTAACTGTTGGAACAGTTACTATAACCGTTCTCGGTTTTTTGGAACAATTGTGTTCCTTAGAGACATTAATTCGGGTCCTATAAATAGCCCGAATCTCTTCTCCTTCAACACACAATTTTCTTTGCAGTTCTCCTTCTCTTTCTCGGTTAATTTTTTGTTCTATAAGGTAGGATACATACTATCTCCGCGACTTGTGCAAGTCGGGGATACCCGAAAGGCAGGGGAAACGTCGTATCTTGGGAACATAGCGCCGTTGAAAATCTGCACAAGAGAGAAGCAATTACGTTCTTACGGCTGCGCATGCTTCATTCCCATTCAGGCTTGACCAATCTTATTTCCAATTTTTGTTTAATCATTTAAATTGAATTTTTAATTATTTAGTGCATAATTTCTAACGAACGTAATTGTATGCACTGATCTAATTACATTTTCTATACTATTTCGTTATATAAATTAACTGTTAATTGCCTCTTTATACTAATCAATCAACAAAAACTAATATATTGTTCATTGTCAATATTCTAATTAATCATATTGTTGTATTGATTCTAATAATCACTAAATTGCTTTAGATGGCACCCAAGGACGACTCTGTACTATCAAGCTGTTAAATTTAATGACACTAATGATTTCAAAACCTGGCAAATCCAAGTTGAATATTAGTCAACAATTCTAGGCTTAATAACTGTTATTAAAAAGAGTCACATACCTGTTAACTCATCTTATGAGTCTAGTGAGGAAAATGATGATACTACAATCTCTACCCCTCCTGCTAAGAAATCTAAGTATTCCTCTCAGACGGAAATTGACTATTATTGCAAATTTCGTATTCTAAATGCTCTTGATTGTTCACTCAACCCTAGTTTTCTTCAACACAAAAATGCAAAGGACCTATGGACAGACTTAGAAAATCGTTACGGCGATGACAATACCGAAGTTGAACGTTATTCTATTTCTTCCTTCTGTAACTTTATCTTGAAAGATGATCAACCCATGAATAATCAATTACATGCCTCGCAAGAGTTGGTCACGAAAGTGGTTAATTCTGGAACGATACTTTCTGAATAATTTCATGCTACCGCCTTAATTGATGTATTACCTTCTTCGTGAGAAACTTTTGCAAATCACCTTAGGATAAACCAAAACCAATATTCTCTCATGATGAATTCTATTCGTATAAAAGAACAAAGGAGGACAATCTATAGTCATCCGAACAGATCTAGAGTTAATCTTACTGAGGGGCAAGGGGTTGGTAGACCTCCTAGTGGATTCCAAAAGAAAAGTTTAAAAATAAGAAAATATTCAAAAAGGGTAAAAGCCATGTTAAGTGTAACACCCTAGTGCATTTATACTATATATTTTGGGGTATTTCAAATCTTGAGGTAAATTTCTTTATTTTTATTGTTGTTTGGATTACGAATAGTACATTTAGCAGTTGTGGTTATTATCCGACCCAACCCGCATGTTCGAAACTCATCACGGTTCAAGATTATATCAAATATTTGCTAGTACAGAGTATCCATACAAATCTAGAAATGATACATATATAATATATTTCAGTATCCGCATATCTTTTAATAATACAAAATAAAAATTGAATAACATATTTTGATATCTAGCCTTATATGTCATCACCCCCCATATCATATGGTTATATCCATATATCATGTTCATGTCCTTGTTCCCTGATAAAAATCAGGAAATACCTTAATGAGGTATCACGTGCTCACACGTGACCAAGGGTCACGTGTTGACACGTGATAGTTTCCTGTGATTTTTACTTTATAAAATTAAATTCTAAATCAAACAAAAATTTAACAAAACAGCTAGGGAAAGACCCAAATGGGGCATCACGTGCTCACACGTGACCAAGGGTCACGTGCTGACACGTGATGGTCCTTTAGCTCTGTTAAAAGGCAGAATTAAATTCTGAATAAAAGAGGATCACGTGCCAACACGTGACAGGTCTTTCAGCTCTCTAATTGATATAATTAAATTCTATTTCAATGGTCAAATGTTGGGATCACGTGCCAACACGTGATGGGCTTTAAAAGCCTTATAAGTTAATAGAATAAAATTCTAATTAAGAGAAATCAAAAACCCTAACTGGGAAAGTATTTCTTTAAATCTTTCCAAACAAACAAAAGGGGATTATGCTCTGTAAAGTGGAGCACCGTTGGATTAAAAATCCAATGGTGATTAAAAATCACCAATTTATGGAAAGATTTTATACAAGGAAAGATTTCCCTAAAATTCATATGCTCTGTAAAGTGGAGCACCGTTGGATTAAAAATACAATGGTGATTAAAAATCACCAATTTATGGAAAGATTTTATACAAGGAAAGATTTCCCTAAAATTCACCAAGAATAACAAACAGAATATCTTTTGGATTAAAAATCCAATGGTGAATAAAATTCACCGAGGTCATGTTAGTTACAAAAACAAACAAAATCTTTGAATGAAAAATTTACTAAATAAATTGATTGTTTTCTTTCTCCTATAAATCGGAGTCAAGAAGAGGAAGGGGATAGATTTTTTGGATTTTGGAATTTTCTGGAAAAAAATTAGCAGAGAGAAAAAAAAGGAGAATTTAATTCTCAAGAAAAGAAACCTTATGTGAGAGAAGGGAAAGGGATCAAAGCTCCACAAAACAAAAAGAGAATTTAATTCTCAATCTAAGAGTTTAACTCTTCTGCAAAAGAACTTAGTTCTTCCTCTGGTTGAAGATCTGCAGAAGCAAATCTCCCCACAGGTTGAGAATTTAATTCTTATCGGGGAGATTCTGCTATGCAGATCCAAAACTTAGAGGGAGAATTGAATTTAGAGAATTTAATTCTCCCAAAAGTAAAACTAGGGTTTAACCCTATATGAGAATTTAATTCTCCCAAATTCACAGGAATTTAATTACTCTAAGATAAAACTAGGGTTTAACCCTATATAAGAATTTAATTCTCTTAAATTCATAGGAATTTAATTACTCCAAGACAGACAAAACTAGGGTTTAACCCTATAAGAGAATTCAATTCTTCCAAATTCATAAAGAATTCAATTCCTCTAAATGAAATTAGGGTTTAACCCTACATAAGAATTTAATTCTTCCATATGCATAGGAATTTAATTCCTCTAAAAACGAAATTAGGGTTTAACCCTACAGAGAATTTAATTCTTAAAAATAAAGAGACTTGAAAGATCTCCATGCATGTAAAGAACTAGGTCACGTGCCCTCACGTGACCCCTAAAAAGATCCTCCAAAATAAGAAGGAATTAGCCCAGAGGCAATGCCTCACGTGCTCCTACGTGACCTCCAAAACAACAAGAATAAAGGCAAAGGCAGATTCTAATTTGGGCGCCCTCACGTGTCCTCACGTGACCCCTAATAAACACCTTAACAAATCAGTGCATGAGTGCCTATCACGTGTCTACACGTGACGGCCGTGAAAACTAAAAGTGTTTAACACTTATTTGCAGATTTGAGAATAAAACAAAGGAAGACTGGTCCCTACCTTCAGAGGTCTCACATGGCCCCACACGATCAATCCCATTCCAGTGTTTAACACTATTTTTGAGCGTTTTGTTCTTGGTGTTTAACACTATTTTTCAGCACGTGACCATAAAATATATGTTAGTGTTTAACACTATATTCAAATCAATCCTAGCCTAAATTGGCTAAGTCCTCCTGAGGCAAGACTTCTTCTTTTTTACTAAGTCGCAAATACATCCTTGCCTTCCAAAATTGAGCATCCTATATGGCATATGAGTGTTCACCATTCAACAAAAGATAAAATGTTATCAGAACCCCTATTTAGCAGTGCCAAATAATGGAGGGTTGAACTCAAACAAATGTTTAATGGTCCAACAAAGGGACAACATTTCTAATCTAATTGGACTTAGCCCAAGTTGGCCATAAGTCCTCAATTCAGATTTAACTGAGCCAACGTGCTCATAATCTAATTAATTGATCTTAGTTCCAAAATTGGACTATAGAACTCTCAATCAACTTTGGTTTAAGGGTACATCTCTTCACTCCTTTGATATTTGTCGTTGTAATCCTTCAACGTCTTCAGAGAGGTGACGGGTCCCGACAACCACACATTTCACGGACTATGATGTCCTTAACCTTGACTGTGAGGTCTTTAAACTCACGGACTATGACGTTCTTAACCTCGACCGTGATGTCTTTAAAATAACAATGGACCGTAATGTCCTTAAACTAATCGACCGCAATGTCCCTAAACTAAAAAATAGAGTCCAAATGCTCTCTTATTGGATCTAAACGATCCCGTTAAGTTGATCTTAGTTTAAAATGAGACCAACGTATCCTTAATAAACGTTTAAGTTGATCTTAGTCTCAAATGAGGCTAACGTATCCTTAAACCCAACCCCAAACCCAAATCTAAGAAGATACGGATTTGGACTAATCCACGTCCTACGGGCGACAACATAAATTAGTCTCCGTATACAATCCAAAAACAAAACAAACACCCACGACACGAAGTGACTATCTGGAGAAGGAGAAAGTGGTTACCGCTGCCGCAAGAAGCGCAAAAGAAGTCGGTCTTTTATCGGCTCACTACTACCACGACCCTTCTCAACGGGTCGTCCAATGCCAAACCAACAGCATCAGTCTTCGATAGGCTGAGCCTGAACTCCCGTGAGCCCGTCAAGAAACCCACGATACCTGAAGCGGCCATCCCAAAACAGATAGCCATTTCTGCTCTCGAGGTCACTAAAGAAGCTTCTCCCATCAAAGGATCAGTCTTTATGAGTCTGGCCACTCCGGCTCCAGTTCCTGCTCAAAGGTCTGTTTTTGACAGATTGGATACTGCTGCTTAGCGGACGTCGATCTTCAAGAGGCTGGTACCAGCAGCGCCTCACCAGAACAGGGGGCATGACAAAGCCATCCCCATAGCTGAACCAACACCATCTGCACGACATGCTCGCCGTCGTCACTGGCGCCGAGTACGGAAGGCTGGGGGCAGCTCCCCGTCTGGATTTACTCCACCAGCTCCAACGGTGGAGATCGATGCTGCTGTTCCAAACGGGAACAGCTTTGAACTGCTCAACAAGGTGCGCAGAAACTCTCCTACAGCAGTGCTGAAGAGATCTCCTCCACCAGTGGAGAATGCTCCAGAGAAGAAACCGGAGCAGCCCCCTCAGCGGTTTTCTTCCAAAATTTATAAAGTCTGGCGACAGGTCCAGGGATCGGTGATTGACCCGGATTACTCTCACCGATCAAAGAAGCTTAAAGCTCGACAAGGAGAAAATCATCCTGTTAAGCCACCAAAGGCGACAACCGTCTGGGTGCCGACTGCAACGGCTCCCTCAACGTCAATCGCTCAAAAGAGAAGGAGGTCAGAGAAAGCCCCCTTGAATGCGGCAAGCTGCAGAGACACCGAACCCAAACGCCCCAAGTCTGGGGGCATGATAGTGCATACTGTTTATATGGCTTCCGGAAAAGAGGAAAGCCGTGCTTCTACGGGCCATCGACCGCTTACCCGATCAATAACGAAGGCTCAGGAACAACAGCAGCAGAAACTTCAAGAGATGCTGACTGCGATGGCCGCACTTACTGGGCAAAGAGAAAATCTAGAAACCTCGGATCAGCGTCGGGAACAAGAAACTGATACCGAGTTCCTCCGAAGAATGCTCGAGAGGAAAGAAAAAGAGGCTGCGGAACAGGCAGCCAATATAAAACGAATGGCTCTCTTATTCCAAGACATGGCTGGTATGATGTTGCAGCCGGAACCTCTAGCTGAAGATCCCCCGATCATCATTGAGGACGACAGAGGGGAGACATCGAACCCTCCTCCGGCTCTTTTAGCAGCCAAAGAGGAAACCATCTCCAAAGCCGCTCTAGATGACTACATTGCTCAGCAAATACGAGCTCACCAGGCGAATGAAGCGGCCGGCCAAATTGTTAAAACTGGGCGACCATATCCAGGCTGGTATGACCAAATAAAGTACCCGCCGGGATATACGATCCCTAAATTTCATGTATATAAAGGGACAGGCAATCCCCACCAGTATGTCGCCCAGTTCAGGGCTCTGTGTGGCAACACTGGGGGTGATGATAAACTGTTACTTGGCCAGTTCGTCGGCAGCTTGTCGAAGACGGCATTCGAGTGGGATTCTGAACTTCCAAATGACTCTGTCAAGACATTTGCGGAAATGGAACTGCTGTTTACGCAAAGATTCGCGAGCGCTAGCGAGCGTACCCCGATAACCGCACTAATCAATGCCAGGATGAAGCCAGGTGAAACGTGGGTGCATGTAATACCCAGCTCTTTTATACCAAAATCCGTATTTTATTATTTTATGATTCTATTTATTTTACCTATAATTTTATTCCTTCTAAATCCCATTATTCATTTTTTAAAACCCAAAACTAAATCTTTTTCCCATTTGATTTTATTCCCTAAGCCCACTATCTCTTTCTCTATTATTCCCGGCCTGGCCCTCTTTCAAATATTTAAAATCCATTTCTTTTCTTCAGAAGCCCACCGAGCCGGCCCACTCTTCATTTTCCCATCATTTTATTTTTCCAAGCCTAACACCATTTTCCTAAGCCCGGCCCCCTCATTTTATTTATCTTATTCTCTTTTTAAATTCCCCAGCTCACTCAATTTTAGATTCCTATTAAACCCTATACACAAATTTTGGCTCAGCCATCTCCATCTCTTTTCAATAACTCTGTGCTTGATTTGCAGGCCCGGCCCTTTTCTAATTTCCTTATTCTTTATTCTATTTTCGCCGGCCCAGCCCACTTCAGCCCGGCCCCTCTCATCTGTTTTATTTTGTTATTTTTTTTTTAAAAAACAGGTCGGCCCAGGCCCACTTCAGCCCACGCCCGCTACCTCACCCATCTCCTTCCTCGCAACGGTAACTTCCCTCCCGCGTACGTTTCCTCCGCCGCCTCCTCCGCCTGCGCCCACGTCGCAACAGTTACCCCACGATGCTCGCCTCGTCTCATTTCTCTCCCCACGTCTCTTTCTCTGCATACTCCCCTCTCCCTCTCAATCTAAAACCTCCCCTCTCTCTCTCGCGAGAAAACTCCGGTCACCTCCCTCCATCACCACCGCCACGAAAGCCCTCCACCACCATCGTTCACCCACTCGCTCTCTCTTCTCGCTCCTCCTCCTCTCTTCCTCCACTGCCCCCGAGCGCCTTCGCCTGCACCCACTCCCCTGCACCTCACCTCACCTGCATGCCCGACCTCAACCCAAGAACCGACCACCGATCACCCGAGTCCCCATACCTCCGACCTCCTCTCCTCGAGATCCTCATCGCCTCGTCTCCGATCACCGGCAACCTTCTCCCCGAGCACCCTCTCGTTCTCCCCCTCCCAAGCTCTCTCTATACCTCTCCTGATCTCCCTTTCTTCTCTCTCTGCCTTCTCTCTCACTCAAAGCTCTCTCTTTCTCACTCATCTCTCTCTCCCTGTCTCTCTGCCTTCCCCTCTCTCTCACTGTCTCTCTCTCACTCTGTGATCTCTCTCTCTCTCTCACTCTGTGATCTCTCTCTCAGTTTTCTATCTCTCTCTCTCTCTCTCACACACACACTCACTGCATCTCTCTCTCTCTCTAACTCTCTGCCTACTCTCTCTCCCTCTCACTTCTCTCTCTCCCCCTAACACTCTCACCATCGTAATCATCACCCATCGTCGAACCCCTTGACGCACAAGAGCCAAGCTTCACAGCCGAGCCCCGACCACCAAACTGCGGGCCGTCGTGCTGAGACTCGTGTTCGAGCCAAGTCAGGTGCCGAGCCGCGCGTGTGTCGCGATTGTGCCGTTATCACTGCCGAGCATCGCCAAGATGCCTCCAGGCAAGTTTTTACTTGCTTGCATGCTATTTACCTAAATTGTGATCTTTAATTACGTATATCATAAAGTGCAAGTTTAGATTAATTATCGTGCCATACCTGTTCGACGCGTGTTCCCAATGAAATTACTTGTAAAATTTGACGGAACTAAATATAATTGCTTGGCCCGTAGGGCTGTGGACCTAATGTGTGAATTTCGTTGGATAATTTGATCGTTAACGACTAAAACAACTGCCCCCAAGTTTAACCGTAAAACTGTAATTATGTTGCATCTGAAAACCGTTAATTTCACCATAAATCATATACATATTAGAATGGTGCGTTCGAGGGCTCAAATAGAAGCTAACTAGACGAACTTTAACCCTATACCAGTTTCCAGACATTTCTGTATTTAAACTGTGATGATATTGGATCGGAGTGCGACTCTGGACTGCAGTCCAGAGCGACTCAAATTGTTGCTTGCTGTTCCGTAATGGGTACCACAGGTGTTCCTTAACTAGTAGGTTGCGGAACTCCACTGATTATTATAGGTAACTCTGTTAGATAGACAACACAATTGGTTTCATTCTGTTTCGTTACCGTTTGATATTTAATCTGTAATTTAATAGATCGGGACACATAACAGTCCCAGCAGAATCAGAATTGACATATTAATATTAAACAGATTATAACTCCTAACGTACAGACGCGATTGAAGATCCGTTTGTTGCGTTGAAAACTTTACTGAAAACCCTAGAATTCCTCCAACTTTAGCGTCGCTAAAATCCGATCCCAACTGGGATTAAAATGCGTTGCGAAACGGACTTCTGATTCTGAAATTGGATTTCCAGCCGCGAGCGCTTAAAATGAAATGGTTATAACTTTTGATCCTGGAACCCGATTGGCTTGAAACAAAATTCTATGGATGGATAGCTGAACATACTAATTACTACCTGTTTATCGTTTCGCTAAATTATAAATGTACGTTTCATGATAAATCGTGCAAGTGATAGACTATTGTTTTATGACACCTAAATTGTGCTTCTTATACTGTTCATGCATCACATCATACCTATATCATTGTAGTGATAACCTTGTGATATCGTGCATTCACCCAGTGTTAGATTTTAGTGATGATTGTGGCAAGTACGTCAGTGTTCGTGTATCCGTGATTAAGTGAAAGTGATACGTACTCGTACACAATCAGTGACCTCATTGTTCTATTGCATTGTCGACGTCTGTGGGATGCGCGTACGTGTGACTATAAGTGGTATGGGACACTTATAGAAGCGCTTGCACGGGTGTCACAGATAAGGCATCCGACACTGCCATTTATCTTAGGTATTAGTCGGGACGTGCTTGATGGAGGTCCTGCCTCCAGTTCTCGCGCAGACTTGTCACGGATCGATTAGTATTTAGGGTGATGGTTAGCGTTTGATGTAGACCACGGGGTGTGGGGTAGTTTAAGTATGAGTTCAACAGAATCTCGGGAGTCCCATGCCGGCTTATATATTTAGGGAGTTATATGGAGATTTACAGGGTACGTGATATATACACCGTGATATTCTTGTTACATGTTGGGCCCGTGGTCCCTTGTCCTTGGGTTCTACCCTTGGGTGGAGGACACTCACGAGTAGTTGACTCTCACACTTGGACTGACGATAGGCTTAGCGACCTGTACAGTGAGACTTAGAGACTGATAGGGATACTGGCATTTATATTACTTTTATACTGTGTTGACATACGTGACATATCGTTATACTGCTTTACTGTTCTGCTGCGTTGATTACTGCACATGTATATTCATGATGTCATTTATTTACTGCTTCACATACTTACTATCACTGTTAGAACTGTCACTTAATTATATATATATTATATTGCTATTGTGTCGCTCTGACGACCTGAGTATGCATGCTCAGTGTGAGAAGACGATTTAGCTTGGACCAGTGCATCACAGACTTCCTGACTTGCCGTTCCTAGTTACATCCGTTTGTTCCACTTCAGATCAGTTTACATTATTGTATCTTTCAGTTACTGCATTTCTCATTACCTGCGCATCGTTTACTGTTTACCATGATAAACTAGAAGCCGAAGTGTGACTACGGCAGGACTTTTCCTTGACCGTAGGAGCATGGCTGGCCTTGTCTACCCCTCGTATTCCGTATTTTGGGAAGCGGGGCGTAACAGTGCAGTACGCAATACGATGGCGAAATTTATGGTCAAAATGTGAGCAGCGCATCGAGGAAGCGCCGGCAGTGGGCATTGATCAGTCGAAAATACTGCATTTTTAACACGGCAATTTCCCTATCATTTGCACTCATCTAGAAGTGTTCGGTATTCATATTGCACATATTAGCAAAACATCACTGAAATACCAGATTGCATGTGTTAGACTTTAAAACCGGCACTTTTAGGGAAATTGTGTGTTTATCATGGTATCGCATCATCCTTGTATTGCGCAACTCTTGTCCCGAGAAATTGTGCAGGAAATTCCAGAAACCGAGCTAAAATTGTGAAACAGTGCTGATAAAATACGCCAACTCAAAGGCTGGAGATCTGGCAGAGATCAGGGACTCAATTGGAAAATCAACATATCAAAAACATGCCCAAAACTCAGCCCAAGCATGCACCAGAAAACTCAAGCCCCAAGGCCCTCAAAGGACCGCGGATCCACAGCCCAAACCCCTTTGTCGCTGCGGATCCGCGGTGGTATGACGTCAGCAGCGCAGCAGATTTTCTCCACGTGTCCTATGTAACGGCTAAAGCTTCCAGAATACTCCAGAATGCCACGTGGCTTCATCTAGAAGGCTCGGCCTAACAACCTTACCCAAGAATATTCCTCATTCTAGAATATTCCCTCCAACAAACTTCTTCTAGAAGCCTCCTTATAACAACCTTCTTCTAGAAGCCTCCTTGTAACAACCTCATTCTAGAATATTCCCTCCAACAAACTTCTTCTAGAAGATTCTTTCTAACAACCTCATTTTGGAGGGAAAATTCAAATGAGGTAGTTCATTTTGGAGGGAAAATTCAAATTCAAATGAGGTGGTTCATTTTGGAGGGAAAATTCAAATGAGGTAGTTCATTTTGGAGGGAAAAGTGGTTCATTTTGGAGGGAAAATTCAAATTTCAATTCTAAATCTAGAGGTCTATAAAAAGGAGCTTAGATCAAGGGTGAAAATTGTTCAAGAATCACCACCATCTTCTACCCACAAGTTTAATGACAAAAGCTTGTGCCAAATTCAATTCCCATCTCCAATTCAAAATCAAGATCAAGATCCCGAGATCAATTTGAGCAAGAGAGCCTTCAACCTTTAGCAAGCGACGCCGGATTTTCAACGGAGCAAGAGATCCACGCCGATCCGCGACTCAAGGAGCCGAGCGAAGCCGAAATCGACGATCTAGTTCCTTCCTTTTGTAAATTCAAGAGAGTTGTAACGAAATTTGTCGATAAATAAAGGTGAATTTTCTATACTCTTGCTTATCTTTTAATTCAAGCATAATGATTAGAATTCAATTTGTGATTGTGTTTGTGATCATGATGTTTGAGTAATCTCCGCTCGTGTAGGAGTTGTGACGATCTTTAGATGATGATGATTTAGATATTTCTACAATTCTTAAATCCTATAATGTTTGGAAATTCTAGTGAATCAAATGTTTAATGACCTAGTTTCGAGATGATGCTTTCTTGATCGTGTTCACTCGAAACTAGGAAACAACTATTAAACATTTGATTAACTAGAAGCTAGAATTTGAATGCGATCCATCGAAAGGACAAAGGATTAGTTGCGGAATCCCTAATTTTCTCGCAAAGATCCTTAAACCTCGATGAAATTGTATCGATCTAGTACCAATTCGTTAAAGGATAAGAATTAGTAATCTTTAGATCTTATCACATCTATAGATCCGATCTACTCCTACGAGCCATACTTCTAATCTTGATTGTTGGTTGGAAATTATCACACATTTCAATTCTTGCTTTTAATGTCTTTTCTAGATCTAGATTTTTCTTATTTCTTGATCTTTAAATGCAAATCATGAATTGTTTTCTTTTCTTTGCCTTAAATTTTCAACTCATCTAATTCGAAAATTGAACGGATTACACTTTCCCTATGGACGATCCGCACTTACTAACGCGCTACATCCGACACCGTTATTGATTGCGGTCAAAAAATATTTTTGGTTGTGATTTCTAAAATCTATTTTCTCAAAAACACGACACAATCGGAAAATCTTATCAATCAGGCATGTTCGTGGGCACTCTGGACCCTCAGGCAACTATTTCCCAATTCATGATGTTCTTCAAGCCGACCACGTTCCAAGCTTTGATCGACAAACCGGCCCAAATGGACCAGATGGGTCATAGACCATCTCCTCCAAAGCCGGAGCCGCGAAATGAAAAGGGTAAAAGGAAGGCGACATTCGTTGCGAATACTCAACAGCAGCCCAGTGCCCCAAAACTAACGGATCAACTGGAAGAGAGACGGCGATACTATAATGAGAAAATGAAGCGTCCTTATTCGTTCCCTCGTAACAAAACGAAGAGACTATTCGAACTGGCGATGCGCAATAGGCACATCAATCTGCCGAATCCAAAGCGCCCACTGCAACCAGGAGAGACTAATAGTCCCAATTATTGCCCTTACCATCAAACGGTAAGCCATCCAATTGAAGATTGCTTCGTCTTTAAGGGTTGGATCGAAGACCAATACCAGCAAGGCAAGTTTGCGCTGTCTGAGAAGTGGAAAGTAAGCCCACCACAACTGCACACTCCTAAGAAGACGGACACACCGGGGGCATCGTGCTCTTTTGTTGAAGAAGCTCCGTGGGAAATCGCTCTTTCAGCCAAAACAAAAAGAATGCTGAAGGATCTCCACACATGCCCGGCAATCAAATGGAAGAATCCGCGGGAACCCGAGATTATCAAGGGAATGCTGAAACCGCACCCAACTCTAAAAATTGGTGGTGATAGTCAAAGTGCTCACACCCAGCCGTCAAAATCTTCAAAGGAGAAGAAGAAATCCAAGAAGCTCGTGAAGCCTAGTGACAGGCGCACGGACCTGCAAAAACAGATTGACGTGCTAGAAGAGTATAACCAGAAGGCGCGGACTCCAGTCACACTCCAGGAATTTCTCAGCCACGTCCTTGAGGACGAAGGCGATGACAATGGAGAAGACTCGTCGGATGAGTCTGAAGATTATGTGGTAAGTTGCCATGTGATCTCTCACTCGTCAATAAACGATGAAGAAGCTCCTTACACACAGAATTTGGGGGCAGATCCTGAGCCGAAACTTCTAGGGCCATCAGACGAAATGATTGATGCATTCCTGAATGAAACTCTTCTTAAAAGAAAGGCTGCTCGAGAGCGTGAGATGGCCATATTTGAAAAAGCCAAGCGCCAGCGACTGGACAAAAGGGTTGAAACACTCCCGCCAAATCAAAGTGCATCCGCCGCAAATAAAAACAGGTTCAAGACGAGAAAGAGGTTCGCCAAAGCCATATCAATTGGAATGAAGCTGCCACCTTCCGAAGGAAATATTCTTGGTAAAGCGGAAACACATCCTAGCTACTGCTTATATCATCGAAAGATTGCGCACCCCACCAAAGAGTGCAACGCTTTTAAAAGATGGTGGCAAGGATATGTTGCTCACCGGCAACATTTCAAGCAGATGAACACAAAACTCGTCGGGAGCAAAGAAATACGACCGAAGAGCGTAAAGGAACTACCGGCAACTGTCGCATGGTCAACGCTGGGGGATCGCAAGTTATCACCTTCGGGAGCGACTCTGACGAAGAAATGACTCTTGGCCCTTTCTTTAAAGAGTGTACCTTGGGAAAAGAGGAAGAACCGAAGTTCTATGAAAATATTCAGCTGCGCAATCGTACGCTGCCCGAAAAGAATCTTGGGCCCTCGAATAGTGGGTTAAATAGAAAAGATAAGGGAAAAGAAAAAGTCCCTGAGGATATCATCCTTGATAACCAGGCCGTCAAAAAGCTGACAGCCAAGGACCCGCCAAAGAAAAGTAAGGTGGACTACAACGTTCTGGCGCACTTGAGAAAGCTACTTTCGCAGTTAAGCATTCTCGACGCTCTTCTGTTATCCAAAGAGGCGAGAGATTCATTGATCAAGGTGCTACAAGAGCCAGAGCAATTCCAAACTTTCCTCGCCGAAGAAAAGATGAAGGACGAGCTGGAAGAAGTGCACACAGCCGATATCACCTTCGGCGATGAAGATCTTCTCCTTGGGACGTGCGAGCATAACCGTCCCCTTTATGTCTCCGGATACTGTCACGATACCAAGATAGGCAAAATCCTGGTTGACAATGGGTCTTCCGTCAATCTCCTCAACGTGAGAGTGTTGAAGGAAATCTGCATGAGCGTTCAGCACCTCGCTCGTGATAAAATCACCATCTCCGGTTTCGACTCTCAGTCATCACGGACTCTCGGGTCTATGATACTGACGCTGCGCTTCGGGATACTCATCACGGATATTAAATTTCACGTCATTGACGGCAAGACTTACTACAATGCTTTACTCGACCGGCCTTGGTTACACGATTACAACATCATCCCTTCTACACAACACCAGTATATGAAGTATTTCAAAGATGGTCTCGAGTACACTGTGACGAGGGAGTTGAACCCATTCTCCATGAACGAAGTCCGAAAGTACGAAGATGCAAAATACTTCTTACCAGATTTTGAGGACATGGAAAGATGTCACAAACCGAAGAACAAAACTATCACCACTATTCCGGTCTTCGGGAGTGATACCGAGGAGGAAGAAGAGATAGTTTATTCAGGGCCGCACCAACGCAACCACCCGGGACCGTCTGCCCTTATGTTGATCTTCGGCAGCGACTCGGAAGATGAGGTTAACGCTATATTTTTCGCTCGGCCGTCAATACAAGCCTTCGCTGGCGATAATCAGAGTCTGCAAATTACCATGGTTCCATAAGAACATTACAAAGATCTCGATACACTTGAAACTTATAGCGTGCAGGAACTGCAGACATTTTACGTCCCTCCCAGGAGAAAGGGTGAAGAGGCGATCCTATTCTACCGATCTGGGGAAACCAAAGTGGAGAAAGAAATCTGGCATGGTGCCGATTCTACGCTCGACAGGCTCCAGCCCATCCGTTTGCCTAGATATTACACGGAAGGCTTGAAAAGGCTATTGAAGCGCCAAGGGGTACTCTTCAGATAGACTACTCGACAAGCTCGATTCTACAATAGGATTTGGGATGTCCCCGGAACTCAGCGAAAGTTGCCCAACGGGAGAATGGAAACGGTCGGGCTTGGATATGTCCAATCCAAGAAACGGGAACGAGTCCATGCTAGCTACGTCATACATGACTTCGATGAAGAAGGATACGCCCTGTTAGAAAACGCTGATCTTGAATCAAAACGAGATCCTACCATCAAAATGCTGAGTTCGTCGTTTGAAGAACTAATTTCATTATTTCATCAAATGAATGGTGGTTGGATAGTGGAGCAAATGTACATGTATATTCTGATTATAATTGGTTTCATTCCTTTGATATCCGTAACTCTAACCGACAACCTACAAGGGATGGGAATAAATATTATGTCACATTTATATATGACAATACTAGGTATTTTTATGTCTATTTAATCTCCACCAAAGATGAGGTATTTAATAGATTTAAGAGATATAAAGCCGAAGTAGAAAATATTATTGAAAAGAAAATTAAGACACTTAGATCAGACCGTGCGGGGAGAATATACATCAAATGAATTTGACTCATTCTATCAAGAATATGGTATTAGACATGAATACTCTCCTCCATATACACCCGAATCTAATGGTGTTGCAGTAAGGAAAAACAGAACGCTAATGAACATGGTTAACTCCTTGTTGATTAGTTCTGGAGCTCCTGAAAACCTATGGAGTGAAGCAATCTTATAGGCATGTTATATACTCAATCGTATACCTCATAAAACCAAAAATCAATCCCCTTTTGCCTTGTGGTTTGGTAGAGTACTTAGACTTGATTATTTTTGTGTTTGAGGCTACCTTACACAAGTATGTGTCCCCTCACAAATGAGAAACAAAATTGGCCCTAAAACAGTTGATACTTTATTCATAAGTTATTCACTAGATAGTAACACATATAGATTTATTGTTTTGCATTATGAGATTAATGAACTTAGAGTTAATACACTTATTGAAACAAATGATACTATTTTCTTTGAAAACACATTTCCTTACAAGTTCTCAATTTCTAGATCAGTTGATGTTTCTACTACTATTCTACTTCTACATCAGATCTACATAGTGCTTCTCAAATCATTGAACCAAATAACGATACATCCACTTCTACTCATGCACCAGAACTAGAACCTAGAAGGAGTAATAGAAATAAGCGCAGAAAGGTACTCACTGATGGCACTGTGCATTATCTTCTTGTAGAAGGAGATTTTTCTACCTATGAAGAGGCTGTGGCATCTTCAGATGCTGAACAATAGAAAGAATCCATTAAAAGTGACATGGATTCCATTCTAGAAAATAAAACCTATGTCCTATCTAACTTACCTCCTGGAAGAAAAATTGTATGGCGCAAGTGGATATTTAAAAAGAAACTTAAATCTGACAGTTCAATTGATAAATATAAGGCTAGGTTAGTTGCTAAACGATTTACCCAACGCAAAGGTATAGACTACACTAACACTTATACACCTGTAGCAAGGATTACAACAATGCGAACTTTGATTGCCTTGGCTTTTGTCCATAATTAATTAATCCATCAAACGGACGTCAAGACAGCTGATGATGCTCGATATCGGTGATCTCCCAGATCAGGACACGTGGCAGATGACGTGTCCCAGGGATTGCAAGAAAGGACCTACAGTGGCTGACCCGACCACTCATGTGCCCGTCCTATAAGAAAACGCTGGCTCACCTCCGAGCCCCCAGCGCAATTGGCCTCCTCGGCCCCACAGCTCGTCTCTGAGCTATCACAGGCCCGAGCCTCCTCGGCCCTCTCAGCTCGCCTCCGGGCTTGAGTAGAACCAAGATACCTTGGCTGTCCCACTCCTCCGCGAGCTCTCCTACCGAGATCATCTTCCTCGGTCTCATCGACCAACAGACGGCACCGCTTGCAGGCGTAACCACCATCCCGCGAATCTCGCCATGCGCGAGATCTCCGCCGGCCACAACCCACGTTCCACGCCACCACGATCTCCCATTAACGAGCCTGTCTCGCCATTAATGGGAGGTCCCGCTCATCACGCGGGCGTGACGTCGGGAGCGTAACCGCCGGCGTGATTCTCGCGCCTACCTTGCCTGCTGCCATCGCTATATAAACCATGTTTCCAGATTTAAAATCAGGAAAGCCTACGGAAGAGGCTTCAGAAAAGGGTCACGTGCTCACACGTGACCAGCAGTCACGTGTTGGCACGTGACATCTAAAAGTATCGGCAAGGCAGATTCAGTTTCCTGACTACATCAAAGAAAAGGGCTTCAGAAAGGGTCACGTGCTCCCACGTGACCAGGGTCACGTGTTGGCACGTGACATTTAAAAGCGGCTTCAAAGGCACATCATTCCCCTAATCAAATCAAGGAAAAGGCTTCAGAAGAGGTCACGTGCTCACACGTGACCATGGGTCACGTGTTGGCACGTGACATTTAAAAGCAGCGGACTCATTCTCCGGTTAAATCAAGAAAAAGGCTCCAGACAAGGGTCACGTGCTCACACGTGACCAGGGGTCACGTGGTGACACGTGACGGCTAAGCAGCGGAAGAAGGCAGAGCGCAAAAAGAAGAAGAGGGCTCGTTCCAAGGGGTCACATGCCCACACGTGACCAGGGGTCACGTGGCCACACGTGACCGGCTTTCAAAGCCTATTTATTTAAAAGAATCAAATTCTGAAGAGATCTCTCAAATCTTTCCAAAGGAAAATGATTATTTGGAACTGATTGAATTAAAAATTTAAAGGTGATTAAATATCACCTATCTATGGAAAAATCTTGAATTTGGGAAGATTTCCCCTTAAAATCTAACCGAAACAACAGAAGAATATCTTTGGATTTAAAATCCAATGGTGGATAAAATCCACCTAATAATCCAAAGGTCCAAACGAATGGTGAATACAAATCAAATCTCTCGATGAAAGATTCATCAAAAACTAATTGATTCTGCTGCTTCTCCTATAAATAGGAGCCAAGCGACATACAGAGAAAGAGATATGCAGAGGGATCGATAACATAGAGAGAGGAGAGAGCCTTGATACTTTGGAGGAATTTGGATCTTCTGCAAAAAAGAAAAGCTTAGGTAAGAAAGGGAAGGCCTCAAAAGAGAATTTAATTCTCAACAGAGTTTAACTCTGATATTAAACAGAAGAACATAGTTCTCTCTTTAGTGGAGGATCTGTAAAGTGCACATCTCCCCTTGAATTGAGAATTTAATTCTCATTGGGTTGAGATCCTGCCATGCAGATCCAAAGCATGGAGAGGGAATGAAAGCTTGAGAATTTAATTCTCACAGAACTATAGGAATTTAATTTCTTTAAAATAAAATTAGGATTTAACCCTATGTTATGGGAATTTAATCAGGGTTTAACCCTAGTTAAGAACTTAGTTCTGTTAAAATAACAGGAATTTAATTCCCTTATGAAAGAAGAAATTATGGTTTCACCCTATGACAGAATCTCATTCTTCAGAATAATTCTCTAAAAAAAAGAGTGAGAACTTAATTCCTTAAAGCTGTTTAACCCTATGATAGAATACAGTTCTTCACATATATGAGGAATTTAATTCCTACAGAAAATTCAGAGTTCAACTCTATCACAGAATATAAATCTTCAGGAGGAAATAGGAATTTAATTCCCCAAGAAATTATTGTTAGGGTTCAACCCTGTGAAGAATTTAATTCTTAAAGGGATTAACAGATCTTCCAAAAAAACATACAAAGAGGTAGGGTCACGTGCTACCACGTGACCCCCGAAAAGATCCACAGAAAAGGGCCCTTTGAGGCAGTGCCTCACGTGACCCACGTGACCTTTGGCAGAGGCTTTAACATACAAGCATTTAAATACCCGTCACGTGATGCTCTGAAAGATGCAATATTCTCAGCAGAACAAATGAAGGGAGGGCGCCCTCACGTGCTACCACGTGACCCCTCTTGTCTCAGTGTTTAACACTAAATTGGAACCTCTGAATCCAGTGTTAAAACACTGTTTGGCCTTAGCGTTCAACACTAATCAAAGAACTTTATTTGCAGTGTTTAACACTAAATTTCTTAGTGTTTAATACTAAATTAAACCCCTGTTAACAGAGCTTAAGACTAACTCCCTTAGTGTTCAACATTAAATTAAAATCTCTGTCACCAGTGTCTAACACTGGTTATTCTCAGTGTTTAACACTAATTTGAAACCTCTGCTGCTATTGTTTGACACTGATTTGCTCTAGTGTTTAACACTAATTTGAACTCCCTGTTGCTGGTGTTTAACACCAACTGTCTTTTAGTGTTAAAACACTAATTTGATCCCAGTGTTCAACACTGTTGAATTAACGTTAGCCCAATTGGCTAAATGGCCAGAGGCAAAGCCTCTCCTTCAACGGACCAACAGGAAGCCAATATTCCAAATATGATTGGACTTAGCCCAAGATGGCCATAAGTCCTCAATTCAGACTTAATTGGGCTAATGGGCTCATAACATAATTAATTGGTCTTGATCCCAAATTGGGCCAAAGACTATTTAATCCACCCCGGTTCAAGGGTACATCTCTTCACTCCTTTGATACTTGGCGTTGTAATTCCTTAACGTCTTCAAAGAGGTGACGGGTCCCGATGACCACACATTGACACGGACTGTGGGGTCCTTAAACTCACTGACTATGAGGTCCTTAACCTTGACCGAGATATCTTAAAACTAACAACGAACTGTGGGGTCCTTAAACTAATGGACTATGAGGTCCTTAACCTTGACCGGGATGTCTTAAAACTAACTACGGATTGTGGAGTCCCTAAATCCACGGACTATGAGGTCCTTAACCTTGACCGCAACGTCTTAAAACTAACATTGGACCGCAATGTCCTTAAACTACCCATGGACCGCAATGTCCTTAAACTACCCATGGACCGCAATGTCCTTAAATTACCTACCGACCGTAATGTTACTAAACTAAACAACAGAGCCCCTCCTCTTATTGCTCTCTTGTTGGATCAAAACGATCCCGTTAGGTCGATCTTAGTCTAAAAACTAGACTAACGTATCCTTAACAGACGTTTAAGTCGATCTTAGTCTCAAATGAGGCTAACGTGTCCTTAAACCCCAACCCCCAAACCCAAATCTAAGATAATACGGATTTGGATTAGTCCACGTCCTACGGGCGACGACATAACTCGGTCTCCGTATACAATCCACGGACAACTAAACATAAAATAAACACACACGACACGAAGTGACCATCTGGAGAAGGAGAAAGTGGTTACCGCGATGCGGTAGCGTAATTAACTGCAGGGGCTTGCGCCTGCAGGGAAGAGCGTCCCCACAATCAAAAATCCCTCAAGCGAGAGGAAATCTGACGAAGTCTGCTACATCGGACGCATCTGTTTAAACCTTCGATATATGGTGCCATAAATCAACTTGGCATCTTCGGAGAGGTAGACGGATAGCACCAATTAGCATCTGCCCCGAGCCTCAGGCGATACGACCACGCGTCGCGCCGTCGTTCGGAGGGGAACAGATTCTGGCACGCCCGGTGGGACCTTTTCCTCTTTCCACTCCACACTTCGTGTGTCGTGATTCGCGAACCAATCGCGGTTCGCTAATGGTTGCCCTTGGGTTTCGAGGTACTAAAACTTGGCGTCTTGCTTATTGCAGAAAGCAAAGAATCGATGGCTTCCACTTGTGCGACATGCTCAGACTGCAATTGCGACCAATGCTCTGCCTCGCCAGGAGGTATGGCCTACGGACCCCAAGCTGCTTCGCTATTCATAATGCCCGTGGAATAGGTCACTCGAGCCACCACAGGATTGTTTTTTGGGACCATGCTCCCGCCGACAAGCTTCACCGCTCCCGTGCTGACAATGGAAGCTCCCAAGAAGTCGGTATTTGATCGTCTTACCCCTGCCGTGGCCCCTCTCAACGGGTCGCCCAACACCAGTGCCCCGGTCTTCTCTAGATTGGGCCAGAATTCCTGTGGACCCGCAATGGGGCCTACAATCCCAGAGAAGGCTGCTTCTAAGAAAGTGACCGGTCCTGCTCCTGAAGACATCAAGGCGGCTTCCCCTGCCAAAAAGTCGGTCTTTACAAGATTGACGGCTCCAGCTCCCGCTCTTGCTACCCAAAGGACATCGGTCTTTGACAGGCTGACACCAACAGCGACCCCCCACCTACACAGGGGGCAAAACGAGACTATCGCCCTCACCAAGCCGGTTCCATCAGCACGACGCGCTCGACGTCAGTACTGGCGCCGAGTGAGGAAGGCCGGAGGCAACTCCCCTTCTGGACTAACTCCTCCAGCCCCGATGGCAGAAGTTAATGCTGCTGTTCCAACTGGGAACATCTTTGAGATGCTAAATAAGGTGCGTAGGAATTCTCCTACCGCGGCGCTAAAGAAGTCTCCCCATCCGCTGAAAAGGGCTATAGAAGTAAAGCCAGAACAGCCCCAATCTCCTCAACGGCTGTCCTCCCGAATCTATAAAGTCTGGCGGCAGGCCCGAGACTCGATGATCGATCCGAATTTCTCCCGCCAGCACAAGAAGCTGAAAATCCAACAGGAAGCCAGTCGCCAGGTTAGGCCACGAAAAGCTGTCTGGGTGCCCACTTCAACGACCCCCTCAACTTCCACTGCTCATAAAAAGAAGAGGCCAGAGAGGAACCCCGGGCCTGCAACGAAAGCTAAAAGCGCTGAGCCCGGACGCCCTAAGACTGGGGGCAGGATGGTTCACACTGTATACAGGCGTCGGGGAAAGAAGATAGCCGCGCGTCCACAGGTCATAGACCGCTCACACGGTCGGTGACCAAAGCTCAGGAGCAACAGCAAAAGCTCCAGTAAATGATGATCGCAATGGCCGCGCTTACTGGGCCGAAAGAAAGCCCCGAGGCGTCCTCGGATCAGCAACAAGAACAGGAAACCGACGCCGAGTTCCTCCGGAGGATACTGGAAAAGAAAGATAGAGAGGCTGCAGAACAAGCGGCCAATATAAAGCAAATAGCCCATTTATTCCAAGACATGGTGGGAATGATGATCCAACAAGACCCACCTGCTGAGGATCCTCCGATCGTCCTTGAAGACGACAAGGGAGAAACGTCGAACCCCTCGCCGGCCCTCTCAACGGCCAAGGAGGAGACAATCTTTAAGGCTGACTTGGACGACTATATAGCCCAGCAAATCCGGGTTCATCATGCGACTGAGGCAGCTGGTCAAGTCGTAAAAACGGGGCGGCCGTATCCAAGCTGGTACGACCAAATCAAATATCCGCCGGGTTATACAATACCAAAATTCCACATGTATAAGGGGACCGGCAATCCCCATCAACATGTTGCCCAGTTCAGGGCCCTTTGCGGTAACACCGGCGGTGACGATAAACAGTTGCTTCGCCAGTTCGTGGGCAGCTTATCAGAGACAGCGTTCGAATGGTATTCGGAACTCCCGAACGATTCTATCAAGACGTTCGCTTGAATGGAGTTGCTATTCACTCAGCGATTCGAGAGCGCCAGCGAACGCACTCCAATAACGGCATTGATTAATGCCAGGGTGAAACCAGGCGAAACGTGGGTCCGGTACGCTATACGCTGGCGAAATTTGTGGTCGAAATGCGAGCAACGCATTGAAGAAGCGCCCGCGGTGGGCATGTTCATGGGAACCCTAGACCCTCACGCAACTATCTTCCAGTTTATGATGTTCTTTAAGCCAACCACATTCCAGGCTCTAATCGATAAGTTGGCCCAGATGGACCAAATGGGTCATAGACCGTCTCCCCCGAAGCCCGAGCCTCGGAGTGACAAGGGTAAAGGAAATGCAACCTTCGTCGCGAATGCCCAGCAGCAACCCAATGCCCCAAAGTTGGCGGATCAATTGGAAGAAAGACGCCGGTATTATAATGAGAAGATGAAGCGTCCCTACTCGTTCCCACGGGACAAGACGAAACGGTTATTCGAGCTGGCAGTACGCAACAGACTTATAAACCTGCCAAATCCAAGGCGACCGCCACAACCCACTGAGGTGAATAACCCTAACTATTGCCCTTACCATCAAACGGTAAGTCATCCGATTGAGGATTGCTTCGTCTTCAAAGGATAGATTGAAGATCAATACCTCCAGGGGAAGTTTGCGCTGTCCGAAAAGTGGAAGGTGAACCCACCACAGCCGCATACTCCTAAGAAAGCAGATACACCGGGGGCAACCTGTACCTTTATTGAGGAAGCTCCATGGGAGGTCGTGCTGTCAACTAAAACCAAAAGAATGCTGAAGGACCTTCATGCGTGCCCGGCAGTCGAATGGAAGGACCCGCTGGAACCCTAGATCATTGAAGGAATGCTGAGGCCGCGCCCAACTACAAAAAGCGGTGGTGATGGCCCAAGTACTTATGCCCTACTGTCAAAATCTTCGAAGAAAAAAAAGAAGAAATCTAAGAAGCCCGTGAAGCCTGGAGATAAGCGCACGAACTTGCAGAAGCAAATCGACGCGCTGGAAGAGTACAATCAAAAGGCACGAACTCCTGTCACGCTGCAAGAGTTCCTCAACCACATCTTTCAAGAGGAAGATGATGGAGAGAGTTCGTCGGATGAATCCGGGGGATATGTGGCGAGTTGTAACGTAATCTCCCACTCGTTTACCGACGATGAAAAAACTCCTAGCACTGAGAAACCGGGGGCAGATCCTGAACCAAATCTTGTGTGGCCAACAGATGAAATGATCGACGCCTTTCTATACGAGATTCGTCTGAAGAGTAAAGCGGATCAAGAGCGTGAGATGGCCGCATCGGAAGAAGCCAAACGCAGGCGACCAAACGAAAGAGTTGAAGTACTCCCGCCAGATCGAAAGACATCCGAGGCAGACAAAAAGATATTCAAGACGAGGAAAAGGTTTGCCAAAGCCATGTCAATGGGAATGAAGCTACCACCCTCGGAAGAAAACCCGCTCAATAGGGCGGAGAAGCACCCTAATTATTGCGCATATCATCGGAAAATTTCACACCCTACGGAGGAGTGCGACGCCTTTAGGATATGGTGGCAGGGATATGTTGCTCATCGGCAACATTTTAAGCGCATGAAACGCAAGACTCGTCGGGAACGGAGAAGTACTGCCGACGGGCACAACAGAACTACTGGCAACTGTTACATAGTCGACGCCGGAGGATCACAAGTTCTCATCTTTGGGAGCGACTCT
Source organism: Agapanthus africanus (assembly GCA_030015575.1). NCBI lineage: Eukaryota > Viridiplantae > Streptophyta > Magnoliopsida > Asparagales > Amaryllidaceae > Agapanthus > Agapanthus africanus. The sequence continues at coordinate 513,797,475 of JASDDO010000012.1, forward strand.
GATGAGGAAATGGCTCTGGGCCCTCTCTTTAAAGAATCCGTTTTAGGGAAAGAGGAAGAACCAGAGGCCTGCGAAAACTTTCAGCTGCGCAATCGCACGCTCCCGGAAAAGAATCTCGGGCCCGCAAATAGAAAAGATAAGGGAAAGGAGAAGGTCACTGGGGATATCTCCTTAGATGACCAAGTCATGAAAGAGCTGACTGCCAAGGACCCTCCCAGGAAGGGTAAGGTGGACTACAACATCCTAGCGCACCTAAGGAAGCTACCTTCTCAGCTCAGCATTCTCGATGCCCTCCTATTATCCAAAGAAGCGCGAGACTCATTAATTAAGGCGTTACAAGAGCCCGAGCAATTCCAAGCCTTCCTCGCCGCGGAAAGGATGAAGGATGAGCTGGAAGAAGTGCACACGGCCGACATCACTTTCGGTGACGAAGACCTTCTCCTCGGGACGAGCGACCACAACTGTCCCCTATATATCTCTGGATACTGCCATGATATCAAGATAGGCAAGATCCTGGTGGATAATGGATCCTCCGTCAATCTCCTTAATGTTCGGGTGTTGAAGGAAATCTGCATGAGCGTACAGCATCTCGCCCGTGACAAAATTACCATCTCTGGTTTCGACTCCCAGTCATCACGGACTCTCGGATCTGTAATACTAACATTACGCTTCGGACTGCTCGTCACAGACATTAAGTTCCACGTCATTGATGCCAAGATCTGCTACAACGCCTTGCTCGGTCGTCCTTGGTTACACGAGTACAACATCATCCCTTCTACACAGCATCAGTGTATGAAGTACTTTAAGGACGGTTTCGAGTATACCGTAACCGGTGAGCTGAACCCATTCTCCATGAACGAAGTCCGCAAGTACGAAGATGCAAAGTACTTTTTGCCAGACTTCGAGGATACAGAAAAGTGTCACAAGCCGGAGAACAAAGTCGTCGCCACCATCCCTGTTTTCGGGAGCGATACCGAAGAAGGAGAAGAGATAGTTTATGCTGGGCCGTCTCGACGGAACAACCCGGGAACGTCCGCCCCCATGTTGATCTTCGGAAGTGACTCGGAAGATGAAGTTAATGTCGTGTTCTCCAGTCGGCCGTCAATACAGGCATCCCCTAGTGATGATCAGAGTTTGCGAATCACCATGGTGCCGCGGAAACACTACAAGGATCTTGACGCACTTCAAGCTCACAATGTGCAGGACCTGCAGACGTTTTACGTCCCTTCCAGGCGAAAGGGTGAAAAGGTGATCCTATTCTACCAATCCGCAGAGACGAGAGTGGAGAAAGAGATATGGCATGGCGCGGACGCTACACTCGACAGGCTCCAACCCATCCGTTTACCCCGATATTACACAAATGGACTAAAGAGGCTATTGAAGCGCCAAGGAGTACCCTTAAAACAGACTGTTCGGCAAGCTCGGTTCTACAACAAGATTTGGAATGTCCCTGGGACTCAGCGCAAATTGCCCAACGGGAGAATGGAAACGCTTGGGCTTGGATATGTGAGATCCGAGAAACGGGAGCGAGCCCACGACAGCTACGCCATATATAACTTCGATGAGGAGGAAAATGCCCTATCCACCAATGCCAACCCTTCATCAAAACTAGATCCCGCAATCGAAGTGCTGAGTCCGTCATTTGAAGAACAAGTGGACAAGCTTATCAGGAAAGCAGGTCAAAAGGCTCGGGAAGACCACAACCGCGAGATGGCCATCTACGAGAAGGCCATGACACAACGTCTGTTTCAACAGGTTGCAAAAGGCAAAGATGCTCCTCCCTGTCAACCCGTCGTACAAAAGGCCCAACGCAGAGGCAGAAATAAATCAAGAAGCAGAAAGAAGAGCCGACAACAACGACGCAGGATTAGAGAGTTACGTGATCGAGTATTGCGTGGCCCGGATTTGTCCCTCATGAAGATGATGAGTCGAGCGTATTCCTTCCCCCGAGACAAGACGAAGAAGTTACTCGAGCTCGCTATAAAACATCAAATGATCGCACTTCCGGAGTCTAAGCACCCTGAGCAAGTTAACGAAGTTTCTTATCCGGGCTATTGCTCTTATCACCGAGCCATAGGACACCCTATCGAAGACTGCTTCACCTTCAAGAACTGGGTCGAAGACCAGTACCAGCAAGGCAGATTTGCTTTATCCAATAGCTGGAAGGTAACGCCGCCACAAAAGCACGAACCTAAAGCCGCAAGAGCAGAACCGGATCCACCTCAATCTTGGAAGCGGATTCGCACCTGTTACATGATTACGATATTAAAAGAAGAGCCCGAAGACATAGATGAGCACCCTTGGTGCTTCGAAAACAATGACAATGAGGTAATCTCAAAATTTCCACGGCTCCGAAAGAACTGGAAGATGGCATACATACTACTGCAGATAACCTCAAGAAGATTGAGTTGGGATCGGCAGACGATCCGCGACCGACATTCGTCAGTGAGCGGCTATCTGAAGAAAGGGTGGCTGCATTAAAGGACGTGCTTCTACAGCATAAAGATTGCTTCGCGTGGAACTATTTCGAGATGCCGGGATTAGATCCGGAGATTGCTGTGCATAAATTAGCAATATCCCCAGATATTAAGCCAGTCAAGCAGGCGCCGAGAAGGATGCGGCTCGAGCTTGAGATGAGCATCAACGCCGAAGTCAAGAAGCTGATCGATTCTGGATTTATCCAAGAAGTCCAATATCCTGACTGGATTGCCAACATTGTCCCGGTAATGAAGAAAAATGGGACAGTGCGCATATGCATGGATTTCAGGGATCTCAATAAAGCCTGCCCGAAAGACGATTTCCCAGTACCGGTAACCGAGCTAATGATAGATAACACGTCCACTCACGAGGTTTTCTCCTTTATGGACGGTTCATCAGGGTACAATCAGATAAAGATGCATCCCGAAGACCAGAAGCACACTGCTTTCCGGACCCCTTTGGGTATATTCTGCTACAAGGTTATGCCCTTTGGTCTCAAGAACGCCGGTGCTACCTATCAAAGGGCCATGACAAAGATCTTCGATGATCTCATACATGACATCGTCGAGTGCTATATTGATGACCTCGTAGTGAAGAGCATGTCATACGAAGAGCATTTAGAGCATCTGAAGACTGTATTTCAACGTCTTCTGCAATATAATTTGAAGATGAATCCCCTCAAATGCGCGTTCGGAGTCTCCTTAGGTAAATTCCTGGGATTCATCATCCGACACCGAGGTATCGAAATAGATCCATCTAAGATCAAGGCGATCATGGAAATGCTTCCGCCAAGAACCCTCAAACAGTTGCGGTCTCTCCAAGGGAAGCTCGCATACATCCGGCGGTTTATCGCCAATCTTTCAAGCAAGTGCCGTCCTTACAGCCACCTGATGAAGAAGGGAACTCCATTCGTTTGGGATCACAAATGCCAAGGTGCACTGGACGAGATCAAGCAGTACCTGCAGAACCCTCCAGTCTTGGCTGCGCCGGTCAAGGGAAAGCCTCTCATTCTTTATACAACTGCCCTAGAAGGTTCTTTAGGCGCATTATGGGCGCAAGAGAATGACCAAGAAAAAGGAAGGGCATTCTACTACTTAAGTCGAGTTCTGCTGGGGGCAGAAAGCAATTACTCTCCCACTGAAAAACACTGCCTGGCGTTGATCTTTGCGATAACAAAGCTCAGGCATTATGCATTGGCGCACGAAGTCCGTCTCATCTCGAAGGTGGACCCTCTTAAATATTTGATGTCAAAGGCTATATTGACGGGTCGACTCGCTAAATGGGCTTTACTCTTGATGGAGTTCGCGATAACGTATCGACCTCTCAAGGCAGTGAAAGGCCAGGCCATTGCCGACTTCCTTGCTGAGCATCCAGTACCTGCCGGTTCTCCTCTGAACTGCGATCTGCCGGACGAACATGCATTTGATGCGATCAGCGGCGGTGATACCCGATGGGAACTCTATTTTGATGGGGCATCTTCCATGAATAAGCGCAAAAAATGTACCCCCATAATCAAATCGGGGGTAGGCCTCATCTTCGTAACCCCACAAGGAGGGATAATGCGCTTTGCTTTCTCCTTAACGGAATTGAGGACGAACAATGAAGCCGAATACGAAGCTTTGATAGCGGGCCTCGAGATCGCCATTGACATGGGAATTGAAGACCTCCTTATATACGGGATTCTCAATTGGTCGTTAGTCAAGTAAATGGTGACTACCAAACGTGCAAACCGGAGTTGGTGAAGTACGGCGAAAAGGTGCAACAACTATTGACCCGAATTCCCTCCTACACTTTGGAAAGCATACCACGTGCGGAAAATAGCAAAGCGGACGCGCTAGCTAAGCTCGCTAAAGAACTGGCTGACGAGAACCTCGATGATGTCAAAATCATGGTACAAAGCCGTCGAGTGCTCGCCCCAGCAGAAATATCTCCCGAATCGTATGAAGAAAAAGGAGTGACTGAGCAGACAACCCTACAAATAAAAGACCGTGAGAAGGCTGAGGACTGGAGGGAAGTCTTCATAGACTACTTTAAGTCCCACCGAATCCCCAAAGAAGCGTCCTCAAGACATCAGCTCATGAAACGAGCTCTGTCTTTCGCTTTCGTCAATGATACTCTGTATAAGAGGTCGTTTGATTCTCTGTGGCTGAGATATTTAGGACCTGACGAAGCAGAAAGAGTCGTTCAAGAGGTTCATGACGGAATCTGTGGTTCACATCAAGCAGGCCCGAAGATGAAGTTAAAAATTAAACGGATGGGTTACTACTGGCCCACGATGATCCAGGACTACCTCGAATATGCGAAGCAATGCTACTCATGCCAAATCCACGGGGATTTCATCCACCAGCATCCGAATCCACTACATCCGACGGTGGCTAGCTGGCCATTCGAAATGTGGGGGACTGACATGGTCGGCCCCATCGAACCAGCATTGTCTCGGGGACATCGTTTCATCCTGGCGACAACTGATTACTTCTCCAAATGGGCAGAAGCAGTACCGCTGAGGGAAGTGGGGACGGAAAATATCCTCCACTTTTTCAAGACGCACGTCATTTATCGGTTTGGAACTCCACGGCGGATTATCTCCGATAACGGGCCAGTCTACAGAAGCCATTAGATTAGCCGCTCCGCGCAGCAGCACAATATAGACTGGAGATATTCTTCAATTTACAATCCACGAGCTAACGGTCTGGCCGAGGCCTTCAATAAGACCTTAACAAAGATCATAAAAAAGACAGTGTCCCGAAATAAGAAAGACTGGCACGAGAGGCTGCAAGAGGCCCTTTGGGCCTATCGAACTACGTTCAAGACGGCCACGAACACAACGCCGTACGCGTTGGTATTTGGGACGGAAGCAGTGCTCCCCTCGAGATAGAGTTACCCTCTCTACGAGTGGCAGTCCACTACGAGCTGACGGACGAAGAAAATGCTCACCTTCGGCTTGAGGAGCTTGATGCCCTCGATGAAACCCGGCTCATAGCGCAACAAAATCTAGAGGCCTATGTTCAGACCATAATATTGCATTTATCATTCCCCTATTCTTATCCTTTTTATAAATAAACAGGTACTCTTGACGCACGTTTGTTGCATATTACAGGATACAGGTTTCTGGAGCAAATACAGTGAGAAAGACACAAAACAACAGAAAAATGGACTTTTGACCAACAATTAGACGGATCTCAGTCAAGCCCAGTTCATATAGGTGCAAGACAAAGCAAGTCAAGGTGAAACGGTTAAAAGACCAATACAAATCTTCACTGAAAATCTGGAGTAGACTCAGAAGCCCAACAGAGGAAAGAAATAGAAAAAGACAAAGCCCAAGATGCCAAGAAACTAACCCCAAAGACTGAAAGCCTAAGTCCACAGTTTGGCCGCGGAACCGCGGCCAAACCCATGCTGGCGCCGCGGTTCCGCGGCCATAGAGGGACCATGTCGGTGCAGATTTTCTGTACTGTTGCGACGGTTCAGATGTGAGGATTTTACGTGGGCAAATCTGTAATTTTGCATGTGCGAGAGTCTGTAGCCCTAGGTTTCCTATTTTCCTATAAATTGTAATCCTAGATCTGAAAAATGTATGCCTCTTTTCAATCAATAAAATTCAGAATTTCTGAGAGCAAAATTCAGATCTGTTCTTCTTGTTTGGAGGGAGCCGTCAATCTAGTAAGTCTTTTATTTATGTTTCTTTTAATTATAATGTCTTCTCATCCCCTAATGAGCGAGTAGTCTCCTCGCTTGTTAGGGTTAGCCTTAGGGAAAGGGTTGAGAGATGAGATCTCTCGCCCCTTTCAATGCCACCTTCACCTAATGAATTAGAACTTCACGCATACGAGCACAACCGCTCCCTGCGGCATCCTACCCTTCGAGGTAACGATGAACCGTAGTATAAAGGGCCGGTTGCGCGTGTTTTCCGTGAGGGTTAGGATAATTATCAACAAAGGAAGGATACAAATCTAGAGGAAGAAACATCTTCCCAAAAGATTTGTATCCACTTTATTGATAATTAACTTAACACCTAATAGATCTAAAAAAAAGAAGGTATTGAAAGCGGTGAGGAAAAACATTAATCTCCAAAACTTCCCCTAAGCCTAACCCTAGCAAGATTCTTAATTAGATTAATTAGATCCAGTCTTTAGATTTTTATAAACCAACCAAAACTACAAATAGAATCAACTCGTTAAAACACATAAAAGGAATTTACCCGTCTCTGTGGATCGATCCGTACTCACCGGCTAGCTGCGAAGCGACGCCGTTTCTGATTGCGGTAAACTTACATATTTTTGGACTAATCAGCCTACAAAGCAAAGATGATGCGCTCGTACGAAAGATTGACCAGGCCGAGGACATTCCGCCAAGGCGAACTCGTACTAGTGGTCAAAAGACCTATGATCCCCAATCGTGCCAAGCGGGGGAAATTTGAGCCGAACTATGAAGGCTCGTACATCATAGACAAAGTCTACCTAACCGACATTGCGGTGTCTAGGCTAGTGGTTATTAATTAGGCCCACTGTAGTGGTGGTTCCTTCCCACTTACCTGGCCGTATTTGTCCGTGAAGAGGCGGTTTGAGGTCCTATTTCTAGCCCTAGTTAGGAGCTGTCTAGCAGACCTAGGCAGCCCTAGATCTAGGCCTGATTGTGCATGTGTGGTTGATACATTTGTGTCACGAGTCCTATGTTCTAAAACCTATTTGCAAAACTCTCACATAAAAAAAGGGAAAAATCTTTTAAAAACTTGCAAAAATTTTGTCGCTAAGAAATCCTTGCATTCTTCTATCATGGGTACCCCACATAACAAATCACTTGCCGAATTTTGGTATCCCGAACCTAACTTTGCGTCGTTCGTCAATTGTTTCGGTCAATTTAAAAACGATCCCTCCTTGCCAAAAATTTCGTTGAAAGATCAAATAGAGGCGTCTAGGAGAAATAGTTTGACTTTTCAACCCACTTTGTGTCAACCGAGTCAACCTTTACAACCTACATATGTTGACACCACTTCTTCAAGTCCTTCTATCACTCCTAGGCCGATGTCCATTGCTGAGCATATTGCTCAATCTCGCAGTCGATCTTTCACCCCTCTCCACTCATCTAGTTTTAGGGATCCACATGATTATTCACCTTCTTATCCATATGTTGACCCTATCCCTACCCAACCATCCACTTCCTACCAGTCATACCCGACCTTCCCACCTTCACTAGACACTATTTCTACACAGCCATTAGGGAGTTTCACTTATCCAACCAATTTTGAATCTTTTACTGAAACCCCCTCACCACCTAAGTCTAGTTTGGAAGAGTCGTTGGAAGCATATATTGCTGCAACAAATAAAATGATGAGGACAGTGGAAGCATCCATGGCCGCCCTTACGCAACCTAGTGAACCGGTAGCTAGTGTCCCGCTAGCTCCGAATTTTTCAATGTGTAAGGCGGCAGTTGGACAGAGTGAGAATGAGAGAGGATTTTTAAATCAAACCCACCCTTACCCAATTGAAGCCCACAACTCCGGTTTTCCATCGATTGTTCCAAATGATTCACCAGTTGAAAATAAAAATGAGTTGTACGATTTTGTAGTGTTTGATTTGCCAAATTGTGAGGAACCCCTTTCAAGTGAAACCGTACCTAATCCTTTCGATCTTTACACCTCCACTCTAGAACCTACATTGATAAATATCCATGCTGTGGATAAAGTGTATAAAGAAATTGATTTTCACTTGATTGAGGATATAGACGCCGGGAATATTTCGGATGATGAACCTGTCGATTTAATAGAAATTTTATGTTCAAATCATCATCCCGAGTTATTAAATGTTTCCCCCGAATCTCATATGCGTCTAGATTTTGGTGATAATGGCATGGATGAATTACATATTGAGGATAGTACTGAGGAGAGCCTTGAGGATAATATCGAGGTTGAACCATTTTTATTGGATGTGTCGGATTTTCCAATTCAGCCTCCTGAACCTTTGACTGTTATATCACCCTCCCTCCTTCCTATTGTTCCGACCGAACAAATGACCGTTACGCTTTCATCTCCTATACCAAGTTCGGCGTACCCATGTTTTCTTACGAATCTTGAGGGATTTGACCCCATTTCCCGACGGGTTGATAGGTTAGCGCAATCGATTTTAACACATCGTTCATCACATATTGCGCTAATTTATTCACTCGATTTACACCCTCAAGATCGTACTCCACTTCTTTCTCCTTTCCGCCATTCTTCTCCTCCACCGAGACTGTATTCTACCCCTCTTCCCACACGGTCTCGCGTGTTTCTCATTTCTTTCCTCCGCACCCTATTCTTGCACCAACTATACCATTACCACGATAAGATCTTTGAATGGTTGGTGCTAACCTTTGGCTTGTGTAAGGCCAAGCTTAAGTTTGGGGGGGACCTTTGTATATATGTATATATCCTTTTGTTTTCTTTTTTTATAAAAAAAAAAAAAATAAATAAAAAAAAAAATTTCAAAACATTAAAAAAATTATTATAAATAAATAAACAGGGGAGTATCGGTATTTTGACCCTCTTGGTTTAGCATGACAGTGAGGACACTGTCAAGTTTAAGTTTGGGGGTATGCTCGGTACGTCTTCTTCCTTCGCATTCATTTGTACATATTTTTTGCATTTGCATGCTTATTTGAAAACTCATAAAAATTTGAAAAATTTGAAAAATTATAAAAATTATTGTATTCAATTTTGGCTAATCGACTAGAGTTTGGCAAATAGGTCAACTAGCTATGAACAACTAGATCTTAGACTTAGTAAGTTAAAAACCCTAAAAATAACATTCCTTAGAGTTTAACGGTAGAAAGTATATTTCTTTGTAGATTATTTAGAAATAGGCAAATTTTGGGTTCACTTCTTGGGCTAAGTCGAAACAAAGGAAGAGTATTGATGTTCTTATTAGAGTATAAGTTTGAAAAATAGTTCCTAGCTTAAGTCTAAATTCTGAAAATGTATACCCTACAAATTGCACATTCACGCACCTTGAAATTTGGAATAGTAGAAGAGACCTTGAAATGCTCTTGTCTAAAGTCCTTAGTATGAAAAAGTGTGAATAAAGAAAAAAAAAAATGGACACTGGTTTTTGTGATTATTTAAGGCTGCAAAAAATAGAAAAATATTTAGCGAGGGTGCTTCATCACCTAGTGTCTTAGACCAACTGGTTTGGGAGTCACTGCTAAAGCCTTGGGTGTCGCAAAGATTAGGAAGTACGCTTTAAAGTGCAAACGCATTTTGTAATCGGTCGTTGGTACCTCAAGAAGTATTAACGGTCGCATGAAGGATGTGTAAGCAAATTTCATTCACCAACTAATTAGTACTTTGGACAATGGACGAGAGTACGATCGCTTGATTTGAATTTCCAAGTGTAGGGGTGATATACACACACACGTAGGGATATGTGATTGGAATTGAGATAAGAGAAAGGAATGAAGAATAGAACTTGTATCTTTAGTAGAGTTGATAAAAATTCCTAAGTGGAGATGGAACCCTAGAAGGAAAACTTAGGAAATGCCGAAAGCTAAGTAAGTCTATAGGATATATATAATCTTCAGTTAAATGATGAGAAAGTGTGAAAAATGTGGGTGGATAATTTACAAGTATAAGATAATAGAATTCCTTGTTAGAAAACCTAATTGGAGAACAAAAGTCAATGGGCTGAGTTGATAGGATTTTGTGGGTAGTATCCGCTGAAAACCCTCAGGAGACAACACTCCTCCTACTAGGGACACCTAGAGGTTTAACGGCTTGTTGCACGTGCTCAGTGCAATCGCGTTTCCCTGCGAAAGTGTGGTTAGGATTTTAGTGAATAAAAATAAGTTTGCTCGAGGACGAGCAAAAGGTAAGTTTGGGGATATTTGTTCAGACCATAATATTGCATTTATCATTCCCCTATTCTTATCCTTTTTATAAATAAACAGGTACTCTTGACGCACGTTTGTTGCATATTACAGGATACAGGTTTCTGGAGCAAATACAGTGAGAAAGACACAAAACAACAGAAAAAGGGACTTTTGACCAACAATTAGACGGATCTCAGTCAAGCCCAGTTCATATAGGTGCAAGACAAAGCAGGTCAAGGTGAAACGGTTAAAAGACCAATACAAATCTTCACTGAAAATCTGGAGTAGACTCAGAAGCCCAACAGAGGAAAGAAATAGAAAAAGGCAAAGCCCAAGATGCCAAGAAACTAACCCCAAAGACTGAAAGCCCAAGTCCACAGTTTGGCCGCGGAACCGCAGCCAAACCCATGCTGGCGCCGCAGTTCCGCGGCCATAGAGGGCCCATGTCGGTGCAGATTTTCTGTACTGTTGCGACGGTTCAGATGTGAGGATTTTACGTGGGCAAATCTGTAATTTTGCATGTGCGAGAGTCTGTAGCCCTAGGTTTCCTATTTTCCTATAAATTGTAATCCTAGATCTGAAAAATGTATGCCTCTTTTCAATCAATAAAATTCAGAATTTCTGAGAGCAAAATTTAGATCTGTTCTTCTTGTTTGGAGGGAGCCGTCAATCTAGTAAGTCTTTTATTTATGTTTCTTTTAATTATAATGTCTTCTCATCCCCTAATGAGCGAGTAGTCTCCTCGCTTGTTAGGGTTAGCCTTAGGGAAAGGGTTGAGAGATGAGATCTCTCGCCCCTTTCAATGCCACCTTTACCTAATGAATTAGAACTTCACGCATACGAGCACAACCGCTCCCTGCGGCATCCTACCCTTCGAGGTAACGATGAACCGTAGTATAAAGGGCCGGTTGCGCGTGTTTTCCGTGAGGGTTAGGATAATTATCAATAAAGGAAGGATACAAATCTAGAGGAAGAAACATCTTCCCAAAAGATTTGTATCCACTTTATTGATAATTAACTTAACACCTAATAGATCTAAAAAAAAAAAGAAGGTATTGAAAGCGGTGAGGAAAAACATTAATCTCCAAAACTTCCCCTAAGCCTAACCCTTGCAAGATTCTTAATTAGATTAATTAGATCAGTCTTTAGATTTTTATAACCCAACCAAAACTACAAATAGAATCAACTCGTTAAAACACATAAAAGGAATTTACCCGTCTCTGTGGATCGACCCGTACTCACCGGCTAGCTGCGAAGCGACGCCGTTTCTGATTGCGGTAAACTTACATATTTTTGGACTAATCAGCCTACAAAGCAAAGATGATGCGCTCGTACGAAAGATTGACCAGGCCGAGGACATTCCGCCAAGGCGAACTCGTACTAGTGGTCAAAAGACCTATGATCCCCAATCGTGCCAAGCGGGGAAAATTTGAGCCGAACTATGAAGGCTCGTACATCATAGACAAAGTCTACCAGGGTGGAGCCTATCTACTCATGGACATGCATGGTGAAAGGCCCTTCAGGCCAATAAACGGCCTCTTCCTAAAGAAATACTACACTTAATCAGCCACAGCCTAGGTCAATGATAGATGACGACGACTATGTCCGCTCGCTATCTTCCTAAGCTCAGACTTTATAAGCAGTAGCCGGCCTTCCCCTGAACGGACCGAAACGTTCTTAAACTAACGACGGACCGAAACGTCCTTAAACTAACGACGGACCGTAACGTCCTTAAACTAACGATGGACCGAAACGTCCTTAAACTAACGACGGACCGAAACGTCCCTAAACTATTACCGCAGCATCCTTAGGCTGACGAGACGAAAAAAAAAGAGAAAAAAAATATATAAATAAAAAATATATATATATATATAAAAAACGGTATGTCCAAAAGCAAAATAGGCACGGATGAAAACCCGAAAGGGCTCCGTAAGTAAAAACAGCAGGGCTACCGGCAAGTGTTCGTGAAAACCCGAAAGGGCGCGACCTTGTAAAAAAAAAGAGAGAAAAAGAATAAAAAAAACGGTATGTCCATAAGCAAAAGGGGCACGGATGAAAAACCCGAAAGGGCTCCGTGAGTAAAAACAGCAGGACTGCCAGCGAGTGTTTGTGAAAACCCGAAAGGGCACAACCTCGTTAAAGGACACTTGCAGGGTCCTCACGACCTTGTAAGGAGAAACCGCCTACGTGAGATCCTTACGACTCACAAGGGAGTAACACACTTAGGAGTCCTCACGATTCCTAGGGAGAAATTACACTTGCGAGATCCTCACGACTCGTAAGGAGAACTCTCTTATGGGACCCTCACGGCTCATAAGATTTGAAAGTCTTAAGTTACAGAAACCTAAACCTGTTCTTAAGCAAATCCCCCACAACCTTCGATATTGCCCTACAAGCGTCTCAATACTGACTCTTGTATACAATCCACGGGCGCGAATAAACATTTCCCCAGCAAAGTCCCACCCGTGACTAGGGATATGTCCATATGGTGAGCAACCCTTTTAGGTCCTCTCAACCTATAAGGAGAAAGCCCTCTTGTAGGATCCCTACGACCTGCAGAGGAACATACACTTAGGAATCCTCACGATTCCTAGGGAGAAAATACACCTACGAGATCCTCACGACTTGTAGGGAGAAATACCTTCGTGAGACCCTTACGGCTCATGAAGTCAAAAGCCTTAGTCGACGGGGTCCTAACCCTGTTTGCTAAGCCATCTTTGTTCAACATCGACAGAGGCAGATGATGATTCGCTCCTGGCCATATCCCAGTTGTAGCGGTGCTGATGCCGAAATCTGTGTCTAATTTCAGATTTATGGCGAAAAGCCAGTAGGCCGCAAGTGCATACAAAATAGCCGAAATGATAGGGCAACTTGCAATAAAAAGCAGCAAGTAAAAATGTATGCATGAAAAATAGCCGAAATGATGGGACGACTCGCAATAAAAAGCAGCGAGTAGAAAATAAATAAATAGCCGAAATAATTGGGCACCGCGAAAAATAGCCGAAATGATGGGGCAATCGCGACCTTCGCAATATAAAAGCTGAAATGATAGAGCATCGCGTAAAGAGAAATAAAATAAAAGGAAAAGTTTTAATTTATGCCCTACAGGTGATGTTCCATCACACCCTGTATACAATCCAAGGGCATAAACAAAAAAGGGATCATACTTCTCCTCCAAGTTTCATCATAAGAAGAAGCAAAATCTCGACAGGCCGCGAATGACTTAGAGATTATCTCAGCACTCGTCTCGTAACAACGGACACAATTCTAAGCTAAGCGGAACAGCGGCAACTCCCAGTTCCCTGGCCCAGTGATATACATATCGCCAACAGTCAAACCTCCATCCCGTGAAATGCGGATACAATCAGCAAAATTCCTGGTTACGTGGAACGTGGATAGCGTCACTCTTTGACCCCGTGGAAAACGTCCAGAGCGGATCCTGGTCCTCGCGGAGCACGGCAGTGAACCCGTGTGAAGCATCCAGAGCGGAGCCTAGTCTTCGCCAAGCACGGCAGTGAACCCGTGTGAAGCATCTAGTGCAAAATTCCTGGTTACGTGGAACGCGGATAACGTCACTCTTTGACCCCGTGGAAAACGTCCAGAGCGGATCCTGGTCCTCGCGGAGCACGGCAGTGAACCCATGTGAAGCATCCAGAGCGGAGCCTAGTCCTCGCCAAGCACGGCAGTGAACCCGTGTGAAGCATCTGGTGCAAAATTCTTGGTTATGTGGAACGCGGATAACGTCACTCTTTGACCCCGTAGAAAACGTCTAGAGCGGATCTTGGTCCTCGCGGAGCACGGCAGTGAACCCGTGTGAAGCATCCAGAGCAGAGCCTAGTCCTCGCCGAGCACGGCAGTGAACCCGTGTGAAGCATCTAGTGCAAAATTCCTGGTTATGTGGAACGCGGATAACGTCACTCTTTGACCCCGTGGAAAATGTCCAGAGCGGATCCTGGTCCTCGCAGAGCACGGCAGTGAACCCGTGTGAAGCATCCAGAGCCGAACCTAGTCCTCGCCGAGCATGACAGTGAACCCGTGTGAAGCATCTAGTGCAAAATTCCTGGTTACGTGGAACGCGGATAACGTCACTCTCTGACCCCATGGAAAACGTCCAGAGCGGATCCTGGTCCTCGCAGAGCACGGCAGTGAACCCGTGTGAAGCATCCAGAGCGGAGCCTAGTCCTCGCCGAGCACGGCAGTGAACCCGTGTGAAGCATTTAGTGCAAAATTCCTGGTTACGTGGAACACGGATAACGTCACTCTTTGACCCCATGGAAAACGCCCAGAGCGGAGCCTGGTCCTCACAGAGCACGGCAGTGAACACGTGTGAAGCATCCAGAGCAAACTCCGGACTGTGGAGTCCCTAAAATCCACGGACTATGATGTCTTTAACCTCGACCGTAACGTCTTAAAACTAACAATCAACCACCCCGATTCCCTATGGATTCTGCCTTGGTTTAAGGGTACATCTCTTCACTCCTTTGATACGTGGCGTTGTAATTCCTCAACGTCTTCAAAGAGGTGACGGGTCCCTGCAACCAAACAGCGGACTATGGAGTCCTTAAATCCACGGACTATGAGGTCTTTAACCTTGACTGTGATGTCTTAAAACTAACATCGGACTGTGAAGTCCCTAAATCCACGGACTATGAGGTCCTTAACCTTGACCGTGATGTCTTAAAACTAACATCGGACTGTGGAGTTCCTAAATCCACGGACTATGAGGTCCTTAACCTTGACCGTAATGTCTTAAAACTAACATCGGACTGTGGAGTCCTTAAATCCACGGACTATGAGGTCCTTAACCTTGACCGCGACGTCTTTAAACTACGATGCCTCGAGAAACCCCTGACTCCGTGAAACACGAATAAGGGCGACCACATCCAACACTTGCAGGCCCTCACGACCTGTAAGGAAGACAAACTCTCTTGTGAGATCCTTACGACTCTCAAGGGACAACCCGCTTAAGAATCCTCACGATTCTTAAGATGAACTTATACCTATGGGGTCCTCTCGACCCATGGGGAGAAAAACTCTTTATGAGACCCTCGTGGCTCATAAAGTGCAAAAGTCTTAGGAAGCAGATCTTAACCCTGAATCCTAAGCTATCGCTGCCCTGCAAGGAGAGCAAGATAAATTGTCCGCAAAACACATTCAACAAAAGGAGACGCCTCATTGAGAAGAAGAATGTATTTTTTATTCATAAACCAAAATGGATACAAAGTACAATTCATGAAAAAACAAAAGAAAATACTCTCATCTATGAGTATATACAGGAAGGCAGGGAAAGATACAAATGTTTCAAGCCGGCGGGCGATTTAGCAGCTTGGTCAGCTCATCCTGCTTTTGTCGGGCCACGGCCTCATGATTTAAGATCGCCAAAAGACGGGCCTCCGCCTGAGCTTGCTGGGCCTGATATGAAGCAAGCCGAGCTTCAAGCTCTTTCTCGGTGGCTTTATGGGCCTCGATCCTTTCACGAGTGAACAAGGCAGCTTTATCGAGAGCCACCACCTCTTTTATGGACTCCTGAAGCACCCGCCAGAGTTCGTATGCTTTGTTGGCTTTGGCAGTAAGACTCGCTTGAAGCTCGCTCAGCGCCTTAGAAGCCAGCTCCCTCTCCGAGAATTCGCGGCCGAGCCCCTTTTCTCGCGCAATAATATGTTCGCCACGTATCGCCCTGTCAGGCCACTTAAGTTCACTTTCGCGACCGCAACTTTGGAAACGGGACATACACGCTCAAGACCGTATAAGTGAGCTCCCAGTCGACAGCAATGATCAATTTAAAACGCGCTCACATTACCTGGTATGAAAAGCGACGAGAAAATTTCCGACGTTTATCCTAGCGAGCATGTGTTCGCGATTGTATGGACATCCAGAAAAGAAATAATATTTGAAACTTTAATATGCCTGCGACATGATGATAGTGTTGATAATTAAAGAAAGGCTCTTATAAGAAGAACACAGTTTATTTATGCAAGCGAAAACATACATACGAGTACCGAGCCTACATAGAAGTTCAGCATAAAGCATACAAAAAGGACTAATTTAAAAATGTTACGCTAACGGGAAAAGGTCACCAAACACGGGATCAATGGCATAAGGGTTAACAAAACAAAGAACAAGGTTCTCCATCTCTCTCTCCGCTCTCTCCAACACATCAAAGCGACGGTTCTTGCGAGGAGTCGCTCCCCATCGATTGGTGCCATGTTCATCTGCAAAAACAGACATAACAGCCCGTCGGGCTCTTATTTCGCTCAAAAGATGAACTGAGCGATCTTTCAGAGCCTGAGTAATCATGCAGGCCTCGTAAAAACCTTCGAGCTTCTCTTCAGCCGCATCCAGCATCGCTAGGGTCATCTCCGCCGGGTGAGGAGGGACGTCGACAAGCACGGCAGCAAGAATCATCCGGAGCCAGAGGGAACCCATTGGGAGGGGAGACCCTCTGCGGATCGAGAGCTCATATGTCGCTGAGTCGCATTTGTCGTCGGTAAGGAGAGGGTCCACCAATCGTGCAGCAAAACGAGGGATCATCTCCTCGATAGGCACTTCCCATGGCTGTCGACGAGCGTGTGGACGGTTGCAGGCCATGGCACTCAGCTACTTCTCAAATTAAATCACGTCAATAGAGGAATAAATTTCTCTGTGAAGAGGAAATAGGCTATGGTCTCAAGACTATAAAGGGGAGCATTAAATGCTGCGCGCGAAAGAAATTGCATGATGGAACCCTTCCAAGGCCCAAAAAAGGGAAGACATTGGAAATCAGGAAAAGGAGCGATTTCCAAGGCGCCTTCTCTGCATCCAATGCCATGCACAGAAATATGGCATGAAAAATTGAATAGCCCCATAAAAGGCCCCTCACGTGTGGAGCACGTGAGCACCATGCTCGGTGTGTACTAAAAAGTGAAACAATGCCTTACACGCTAAACACATCAGCAGCAACAATAAAAAAATGAATGACAAAATTCAAAAAAGGGGGGCACGCAAACACAAAAGGACACGATAAGTTTATCATTCATGCTTTAAAAAGGTTCATACAAAATGAAAAGAAAACGATTACAACGGCAAGACCTCAGGCGCGGGGCACGGATTGAGAAACTCAAGCTTGACCTTGTCCAAGATCCTCCAAGCATTTCGAACCGCCCGAGTATGTTTTCTCTCGCGATCACAAGCGTCGGGGTCCTCGCGGATGTCCTCCACCCTCCGGTAGGCGGTAAGTATGGCCGACTGCTGAAACGCCCGATACAAAAGATCAATGAGGTTGTCACGCCTTCTCTTCGAGATCAGACTCATCAGATACACCGAATGTATCTTATTCTCGGCAACGTCCAATGCCCTGAGTGGTACACCGGCACAGAAGAGAGGAAGCGCCTCCCAAATCCCAGCACGATGAGCCTCAGAAGAGAAGAGCGACGGGGGAGTAGCCGGTGGTTGTACTCGTCAAAGCGGCTCATAATCTCAGCACACTGAGCGTTGGTGAACTCCTGATTCTGACTACGGCCCAGGGCACGGATATTCCCGTAGGAAATGATTTCGTTAAGATGGTACAAATGAGCGTCCATGATACCTAAATTAAAAATCAGGACAATTTATTACAAACCCTCTTCTTCTTCACTAATCACAGAATGACAACCTAGGGTAAGGAGACCCTAAGAAGCCCCTATGAGGAAGAACTTAGTTCTTCACAGGAATTGAATTCTTTTTAGAAAAAGGAATTAAATTCCCCAAAAAGCCTTCTCTATGAACGGAGTTAAACTCCATGGATTCGAACTGTCATCATCATCTCCTTGGAGGATCAGATGAACCCTAAAAGAGATTTACTGCTGAAGATTAATTGGTTTCATGGGTTTATGTTTAAAGGGTAAAAACCCTTGTTTTGGATTTAAAATCCAGAGGAATGTGAAAGTTCGTCGTTTGTTCAAGGACATTACCTGAGGAAAAGAATTCTTTTCGAACAGAGTTAAACTCTGAAAATTGTTTCAAGGCAGAGAACTAAGCTCTGGAAAAAGAGAATTAAATTCTCAAAAGAAGAAAGTTTGCGAAGGGGAAGATGAGCAAAGTGGAGGCGTCTCTGAAATGACCCCAATATTTATAGGAGGTGATGGAAACGTTTCGTCTCCCCAAATCCCTAGAGGAATCCAACGGTCACAAAAGGTGACAGCGTTGCACTCACGTGCAGACACGTGAGAACAACGCTGTTGGGGCATTTGTTTCCTGATTTAAAATCAGAAAAGCCTACGGAAGAGGCTTCAGAAAAGGGTCACGTGCTCACACGTGACCAGCAGTCACGTGTTGGCACGTGACATCTAAAAGCATCGGCAAGACAGATTCAGTTTCCTGACTACATCAAAGAAAAGGGCTTCAGAAAGGGTCACGTGCTCCCACGTGACCAGGGTCACGTGTTGGCACGTGATATTTAAAAGCGGCTTCAAAGGCACATCAGTCCCCTAATCAAATCAAGGAAAAGGCTTCAGAAGAGGTCACGTGCTCACACGTGACCATGGGTCACGTGTTGGCACGTGACATTTAAAAGCAGCGGACTCATTCTCCGGTTAAATCAAGAAAAAGGCTCCAGACAAGGGTCACGTGCTCACACGTGACCAGGGGTCACGTGGTGACACGTGACGGCTAAGCAGCGGAAGAAGGCAGAGCGCAAAAAGAAGAAGAGGGCTCGTTCCAAGGGGTCACATGCCCACACGTGACCAGGGGTCACGTGGCCACACGTGACCGGCTTTCAAAGCCTATTTATTTAAAAGAATCAAATTCTGAAGAGATCTCTCAAATCTTTCCAAAGGAAAATGATTATTTGGAACTGATTGAATTAAAAATTTAAAGGTGATTAAATATCACCTATCTATGGAAAAATCTTGAATTTGGGAAGATTTCCCCTTAAAATCTAACCGAAACAACAGAAGAATATCTTTGGATTTAAAATCCAATGGTGGATAAAATCCACCTAATAATCCAAAGGTCCAAACGAATGGTGAATACAAATCAAATCTCTCGATGAAAGATTCATCAAAAACTAATTGATTCTGCTGCTTCTCCTATAAATAGGAGCCAAGCGACACACAGAGAAAGAGATATGCAGAGGGATCGATAACATAGAGAGAGGAGAGAGCCTTGATACTTTGGAGGAATTTGGATCTTCTGCAAAAAAGAAAAGCTTAGGTAAGAAAGGGAAGGCCTCAAAAGAGAATTTAATTCTCAACAGAGTTTAACTCTGATATTAAACAGAAGAACATAGTTCTCTCTTTAGTGGAGGATCTGTAAAGTGCACATCTTCCCTTGAATTGAGAATTTAATTCTCATTGGGTTGAGATCCTGCCATGCAGATCCAAAGCATGGAGAGGGAATGAAAGCTTGAGAATTTAATTCTCACAGAACTATAGGAATTTAATTTCTTTAAAATAAAATTAGGGTTTAACCCTATGTTATGGGAATTTAATCAGGGTTTAACCCTAGTTAAGAACTTAGTTCAATTAAAATAACAGGAATTTAATTCTCTTAAGAAAGAAGAAATTAGGGTTTCACCCTATGACAAAATCTCATTTCTCAGAATAATTCTCTAAAAAAGAGAGTGGAAACTTAATTCCTTAAAGCTGTTTAACCCTATGATAGAATACAGTTCTTCACATATATGAGGAATTTAATTCCTACAGAAAATTCAGAGTTCAACTCTATCACAGAATATAAATCTTCAGGAGGAAATATGAATTTAATTCCCCAAGAAATTATTGTTAGGGTTCAACCCTGCGAAGAATTTAATTCTTAAAGGGATTAACAGATCTTCCAAAAAAAACATACAAAGAGGTAGGGTCACGTGCTACCACGTGACCCCCGAAAACATCCACAGAAAAGGGCCCTTTGAGGCAGTGCCTCACGTGACCCACGTGACCTTTGGCAGAGGCTTTAACATACAAGCATTTAAATACCCGTCACGTGATGGCACGTGATGCTCTGAAAGATGCAATATTCTCAGCAGAACAAATGAAGGGAGGGCACCCTCACGTGCTACCACGTGACCCCTCTTGTCTCAGTGTTTAACACTAAATTGGAACCTCTGAATCCAGTGTTAAAATACTGTTTGGCCTTAGCGTTCAACACTAATCAAAGAACTTTATTTGCGGTGTTTAACACTGAATTTCTTAGTGTTTAATACTAAATTAAACCCCTGTTAACAGAGCTTAAGACTAACTCCCTTAGTGTTCAACATTAAATTAAAATCTCTGTCACCAGTGTCTAACACTGGTTATTCTCAGTGTTTAACACTAATTTGAAACCTCTGCTGCTAGTGTTTGACACTGATTTGCTCTAGTGTTTAACACTAATTTGAACCCCCTGTTGCTGTTGTTTAACACCAACTGTCTTTTAGTGTTAAAACACTAACTTGATCCCAGTGTTCAACACTGTTGAATTAACGTTAGCCCAATTGGCTAAATGGCCAGAGGCAAAGCCTCTCCTTCAACGGACCAACAGGAAGTCAATATTCCAAACATGATTGGACTTAGCCCAAGATGGCCATAAGTCCTCAATTCAGACTTAATTGGGCTAATGGGCTCATAACATAATTAATTGGTCTTGATCCCAAATTGGGCCAAAGACTATTTAATCCACCCCGGTTCAAGGGTACATCTCTTCACTCCTTTGATACTTGGCGTTGTAATTCCTCAACGTCTTCAAAGAGGTGACGGGTCCCGATGACCACACATTGACACGGACTGTGGGGTCCTTAAACTCATGGACTATGAGGTCCTTAACCTTGACCGAGATGTCTTAAAACTAACAACGGACTGTGGGGTCCTTAAACTCATGGACTATGAGGTCCTTAACCTTGACCGGGATGTCTTAAAACTAACTACGGATTGTGGAGTCCCTAAATCCACGGACTATGAGGTCCTTAACCTTGACCGCAACGTCTTAAAACTAACATTGGACAGCAATGTCCTTAAACTACCCATGGACCGCAACGTCCTTAAACTACCTACCGACCGTAATGTCACTAAACTAAACAACAGAGCCCCTCCTCTTATTGCTCTCTTGTTGGATCAAAACGATCCCGTTAGGTCGATCTTAGTCTAAAAACTAGACTAACGTATCCTTAACAGACGTTTAAGTCGATCTTAGTCTCAAATGAGGCTAACGTGTCCTTAAACCCCAACCCCCAAACCCAAATCTAAGATAATACGGATTTGGACTAGTCCACGTCCTACGGGCGACGACATAACTCGGTCTCCGTATACAATCCACGGGCAACTAAACATAAAATAAACACACATGACACGAAGTGACCATCTGGAGAAGGAGTAAGTGGTTACCGCGATGCGGTAGCGTAATTAACTGCAGGGGCTTGCGCCTGCAGGGAAGAGCGTCCCCATAATCAAAAACCCCTCAAGCGAGGGGGAATCAGACGAAGTCTGCTACATCGGACGCATCTGTTTAAACTTTCGATATACGGTGCCATAAATCAACTTGGCATCTTCGGAGAGGTAGACGGATAGCACCAATTAGCATCTGCCCCGAGCCTCAGGCGAGACGACCACGCGTCGCGCCGTCGTTCGGAGGGGAACAAACCCCTTCTTCAGACGGTCCATGTAAGCCATTTTTACTCCACTAAGTCGTTACTCTGCTCGGATCTCTAGTCTAACTTGACCGACGGAGGGTCCTCGGTGGTACAAGCACCCCGGGACTTCCTTGCAGGTAGCTCGGCAACCACAACCTCAAACCCATTGAGATCCACACGCTTCAGGAGCGACAGCTTCCAGATCCAATATCAGTCACTCATCGCCGCCATCAGCAGATCAAGGGAAGGTAACATCTGAAGGAGATTCGCCCCTCCATCAGCTGGCATCGTCTGTGGGAACTCCTTGATTCCACAAAAACAAAAGTTCACTTTCCGATCTCAATCCAATGGCGAGCGATCATCACGACGATCCAAGTACCGGCCGCCGCCTCCCACTCAACGGAGGCGCGGACGAACCTCCTCCGCCGAATGCCATCAACGCCCTCGCCGGCCGCATAGACCGACTCGTGTCTATTGTGGAGGCGCTGATCCGCGTCCAAACGGCAGGGCAAGATCACCAAGTCGCCGCTCCCCCGCATCGGGGTCAGGATCCCTACAGGGGGAGAGAAGGCTCCGTCCGCATCGGCACTGCCGACCACCGCCTCGCTACCTCCCACGGCCGCGGATCTCCCGGGCCAATATGTTCTGAGACCCACTGGGTGCCCCACAGTTCGACATCGAGGTCCGTCGCCAGAGCACCTCGCCCCGAGGTCCTCTGCGCACCTGTCCCTCCCGAGGAGATGTCTGTCAGCTCGCCTATTACCAGGCATGACCGACACCCCCTCCCTCGAAGGCCATCTTGCCGGGGGATCTAAGGAACCTCATTGAGAGGAACCGGAGCCACGGCCGGACGCAGGCCTCCAACAGTAAAGGCCGGGGATCAGAATGCGCTGAGTCGTCGGGATACCACGACCGACTCGACGCCCTCGAGAAGAAGATCGAGGGTATGCACCGGGAAGGACACCGTTCGAGCGACGGGGCTAAGTACGCCGCCGACTCGCTCACAAAACCATTCACCGAGGAGTTGCTAGCCGTCCACGTTTCATCCCGCAACAAGCCCCCAAAGGTCTCCCTCTTCGACGACAAATCTGACCCGAAGGACCACTTGGATGCATTCGCCGCGGGAATGAGCTTCCAAGACAACTCCGACGTCGCCCAGTGCCGAGCTTTCCCGGCCACTCTCATCCGCTCCGGGCGAGACTGGTTCCGAGGACTCGAGCCGCGCTCGATCTCAACCTTCGACGAGCTGGCCACACAATTCCTCGGCCACTTCGTCGGGAACAGGCGGCAGAAATGCACAGTCGACCATCTCTTCACAATCAAGAGCGGGGACAAGGAGACGTTCAAAGCATACGTCGCCCGCTTCTACAACGCCCTTCTCAAGGTCCCGGAGCACCGGGACGAGACGGTCATCACGGCTCTGAGGTCTGGTCTTAAGCAGAAGGAGTGGTTACGCTCCTTTGCATTAGCGCAACCTAAGACCATGGCCGAGGTAAAGGCCTGGACCGAGCACGTGGTCCAGCTCAAATCCGAGGTGAACGCAAACCTCCTCCGAGCCGAGCAAATCGACCAAAAGAAGAGGGCAAGAGAAGAGAGAAGAGGACCTGAGCGGCCAAAACCCTACCTCCCAAAATTCCAGGAGTACACCCCACACAACGTCTCCCAGGCGGTGCTACTAGAGGAGGCCGAGGGCGAGGGGTTCTTCAAGCTTCCCCCGGTCCCGCGAATGTCCTCAAAGCGAACCCGGGGCCCCTACTGCATTTTTCACAGATTGCTGGGCCACTCCACGTAGAGCTGCAAACAACTCCGAGACTACATTGAAGAGCTCATCCGTTCGGGGAACCTCGCAGCGTACTTAAGGGACAAGCGGCAAGCTAACCGCGAGCAGGAGCAGCGTCCCCCTCCCGCCGAGCTGACCATCGGCCAGATCATGGTAATGTCAACAGGGGATACGCCTGGTACCCACGGAGCTCGGTACCCTGTGCCGGGAATAGATACCAACAGGCATCCGGGGGGCTCGAGCTGCACGAATAAGAACATCTACTAGCATGCATTTTCTTTTCAGAGCAATGTACATCTTTATTGAGATCTTTTGTTTATATAATAAAAGTATCAATATAGCATTGCAGAAAAGAAAAAGAATTTTATTCGTTCAAGAGGTGCTATAGGCTCCTCATCC
Source organism: Agapanthus africanus (assembly GCA_030015575.1). Taxonomy (NCBI): domain Eukaryota; kingdom Viridiplantae; phylum Streptophyta; class Magnoliopsida; order Asparagales; family Amaryllidaceae; genus Agapanthus; species Agapanthus africanus. Next base: position 513,821,531 of record JASDDO010000012.1, read on the forward strand.
GTACATAAAAAAAGAAAAAGAAAATTACAATAGAGGGGGAACAGGGTGCAGAGAACACTGCTTGTGGTACTCTGACGATATTTCCGCCAGCCGAGCCATCGTAGCATCCAGCCTCTGCCTTCGATCCCCCTCGTGAGCGTCGGCATCGTGCCTTAATTGGTAGCACTCACGGACGAGCGCTTCCGAGCGGCCTAGCCGACTCGCAGAGATCAGGCCGAAGCGTCTCAGAGACCTTAGCTTGCCTATAGCCTCGTAGAACAACATTTCAGATAAGGGGTTGTAAAGCCCCGGCGACGCCCTCCAGATGGAGTACATCAGCAGCTGAAGGAGGGAGGACCGCCGAGGGAGCAATCGGCCGAAGTGGTCCTCGATCCTGCCTATTAGCAACTGCACCGTTTCCTCAGTGCAGTACGGGTTGTAGAGATAGACATCCTCGAAGTTTATGATATCATCGATGGTGAATGGGAAGTCCTCCATTTTTGCATTTTGGGTGTGAGGAAAGGAATCATCAACCATCCCTCCATTTTATAGCCCACAACGCCCCCGGAGTTCAACGGTCGCCCGCAACTGTGCCGCCACGCGGTAGACACCGCGCCGCTCGATGCAAAATCGAAACGATGCGAATCTTGCGCTTCGCCTCCTCCACGCGTTTGTGGCACGTATCAATCGCGGCTATCCATCTTCCCAAAGCCCTCACGAAGAGGCAGCCCAGCAGCTACCCTGCTCGGCTATCCCTGGCCGGTAGCTCCCCTACCCCATAACGCCAGGGATCTAAGCCCTCATCAAGAGGCAACCGAGCAGCCTCACTGCCTGGTTCATCCTTGGCAGGCCTCCCACGGCCCCTCCAGCTTCAAGGAGCAAAGCCCTCATGAAGAGGCAGCCCTGCAGCTACCCTGCTCGGCTATCCCTGGCCGGTAGTTCCCCACCCCACAATGCCAGGGATTAAAGCCCTCACCAAGAGGCAGCCCTGCAGCTACCCTGCTCGGCTATCCCTGGCCGGTAGCTCGCCTACCCACAACGCCAGGGATCTAAGGCCTCATCAAGAGGCAACCGAGCTGCTCCATTGCTTGGTTCATCCTTGGCAGACCTACCACAGCCCCCAGCGCCAAGGATCAAAGCCTTCAAGAAAAGGCAGCCCAGCTACCCTGCTCGGCTATTCCTGGCCGGTAGCTCGCCTACCCACAACGCCAGGGATCTAAGCCCTCATCAAGAGGCAACCGAGCAGCTTCACTGCTTAGTTCATCCTTGGCAGGCTTCCCACGGCCCCTCCAGCGCCAAGGATCAAAGCCCTCATGAAGAGGCAGCCCAGCAGTTACCCTGCTCGGCTATCCCTAGCCGGTAGCTTCCCTACCCCACAACGCCAGGGATCTAAGCCCTCACTAAGAGGCAACCGAACAGCTTCACTGCTTGGTTCATCCTTGGCAGGCCTCCCATGGTCCCTCTAACGCCAGGGATCGAAGCCCTCACGAAGAGGCGTCCCAGCAGCTACCCTGCTCGGCTATCCCTGGCCGGTAGCTCGCCTACCTACAACGCCAGGAATCTAAGCCCTTATCAAGAGGCAACCGAGCAGCTTCACTGCTTGGTTCATCCTTGGCAGGCCTCCCACGGCCCCTCTAACGCCAGGGATCAAAGCCCTCATGAAGAGGAAGCCCAGCAGCTACCATGCTCGGCTATCCCTGGCCGGTAGCTCGCCTACCCACAACGCCAGGGATCTAAGCCCTAATCAAGAGGCAACCGAGCAGCTTCACTGCTTGGTTCATCCTTGGCAGGTCTCCAACGGCCCCTCCAACGCCAAGGATCAAAGCCCTCACCAAGAGGCAGCCGAGCGGCTACCCCGCTCGGCTATCCCTGGCTGGTAGCTTCCCTACCCCACAACGCCAGAGATCAAAACCCTCACCAAGAGGCAGCCCTATAGCTACCCTGGTCGGCTATCCTTGGCTGGTAGCTCCCCTACCCCACAATGCCAGGGATCAAAGCCCTCGCCAAGAGGCACCGGGCAGCAACCCTGTTCGGCCATCCTTAAGGACAAAAAGCCCTCGCCAAGTGGTACCGGGCTGTAACCCTGCTTGGCCATCCTTAGTAGGCCACTTACGGCCCCTCCCACGCTAAGGATGAAAAGCCTTCGCAAGTGGCAACCGGACCCGCTCTTGTTCGGTTATCCCTGGCTGGTAGCTCCCTACCCCCAACAAACCAGGGATCAAAGTCCTCACAGAGGCAACCGGACCCACCCTTGTTCGGTTATCCCTGGCTGGTAACTCCTTACCAAACCAGGGATCAAAGCCCTCGCCAAGAGGCACCAGGCAGTAACCCTGCCCGGCCCGTCTTTAAGGATCAAAGCCCTTGCAAGAGGCAACCGGGCCCGCCCTTTCTCGGTTATCCCTGGCTGGTAGCTCCCTACCCCAACAAACCAGGGATCAAAGCCCTCGCCAAGAGGCACCTAGCAGCTACCCTGCTCGGCCCCATCCTTAGTAGGCCACTCACAGCCCCTCCCGCGCTAAGGATCAAAGCCCTCGCCAAGAGGCACCGAACAACTACCCTGCTCGGCCCCATCCTTAATAGGCCACTCACGGCCCTTCCTGCGCTAAGGATCAAAGCCCTCGCCAAGAGGCACCGAGCAGCTACCCTGCTCGACCCCATCCTTAGTAGGCCACTCATGGCCCCTCCCGCGCTAAGGATCAAAGCCCTCGCCAAGAGGCACCGAGCAGCTACCATGCTCGGCCCCATCCTTAGTAGGCCACTCACGTCCCTCCCGCGCTAAAGATCAAAGCCCTCGCCAAGAGGCACCGAGCAGTTACCCTGCTCGGCCCCATCCTTAGTAGGCCACTCATGGCCCCTCCAACAACTAAGGAACATAAACTCAACAAGAGACATCCAGTCTATCAACGTCTTAGCGATCTCCACATCGACTTCGGGGCCATGGAGATACCGTCTTCCCGCCGGTCCTTGCACACTCAGCAAATGATCAGATTCAAGTCGACGAGTAATCGCTAGACGAAGAACCGACACAACATGAAGGTAGTCTGTGCAAATACAAGTGTCTACCAACAAAAAGAAGTACAAGCACAAAGCACAAACATTATGGCGAAAACAAAAATCTTTATCCAAAAAGTCAAAGCTTTTACAAGGGTATTATGGGCTCCCCAGCCTTACAAAAATGCCCAAAGGCCCACAAAGAAGCTAGGCAACAAAAGAAAAGACAAAGAGAAGACGAAGGGCTTCAGGCCTCAGGGCCGGGCGCGATACCGATGAGCTCGACGTCCACCGCGACTGGGGATGCGTCCGTCACAGGAGCCTCGGCGTCGCCCTCAGCCGAGATTCCCTTCCCCGGTAGTGCTCCCGGGGGAATCCCCCTGCTTGTCATCCCCGCGGGGATATTCTGCTCGGAGCTCTTCATCAGCAAACTCCGGCACCCGGGCCTTGACGGCGTCGAGAGCCTCGTGCCAGATGAGCGTGGTGCCCGAGGCTATGACGGTATAGAACTGCTCCGACTTCTGGAAGTTCTCCACCGCCTTCGCCGCCCTGAGGTCGGCTCTCTTCGCCGCCTCTACCGCAGCCCCCAACTCTTTTCGGAGGGTGCTCACTGACTTCTTCATGGCACCGACGAGCACCTCGGAGCCCTGAAGCTTGGCCTCGGTGGCCTCGCGGAACCTGTCCACCTCTTGCTTCGCGGCCGCCGCCTCCTGCCTCGTGGCCTCCGCCTCCTGCTTATCGGCCGCCGCTTCGCCCTCAAGGGCAGCGACCCTCGCCATCGCCGCCTCCAGCTCCCATTTTGAGCTCTCCCCAGCGAGGAGAGCTCGCCCGCGGCTCGCATCGCCGGGGCTATCTCCTCCTCCTCCATCCGGGCGACGATAGCGACGTGGTGGAGGACCTGAAGAAATCGAAGGGGGTCAGAAAGAAAAAGGGGCACCATATCTTCCAAGCAATGAGACGATATACGAGCGCTAACCTGCAGGGCCTCTTGGGCGATGGGCGCCATCTGCGCCTTCAGCGTCCCCTCAGGGACCCGACCCCGGCCAACCTCTCCATGTTGTGCAGCAAGCTGTCAGCGACGGAGAGCCCCGAAGGCACCTCAAAGCGGAGCTCCCCCTTGTCCACCAAGATCGGAGAGGCCGGGGTCCGCGGAACTATTCGGGGGAACCTCTTGAGAGACGACGGCGGAGAGCTCGTCTCCAGCTCCGAAGCTCGGGCGTCCTCTCCTCGAGCCCTTTTTCTTCTCGGCACCTGGCTAGGCCCCGGGGCGCGATCCGCACTCGAGCGCTGGGGCGGGACAGCCGCTGGGGAAGCTGGGACTTGGCGTCTGACGGGAAGAGCTGGCCCCTCCAGCCTTCGACCCCTTCTTCGGCTTGCGCATGGCTGCTCGGAGGAGGCCCGCGTCCATGGTTTCTGCACAAGACAAGATATAATGGAGTCAGCGACATAAACAAAGTAAAAACAAATACAAGCTCCTAACTTACCGACGAACTGGGCGGGGCCGAGCCCGGCCCAACTGAGCACCCGCTCAAAAAGCAGCACATCAGCCCGAGGAATAGGCTCCCACGCCGCCAACTCTCGCGCCACGTCGGGGTCATTGGACGGATTTCCCTGCCAGCACTTATCCCTAGACCACTGGACGGGTACGGGCCAGTCCTCACCTTCTGGCGGCCCGATGAAGAAAAAATTCTTCTTCCAATCATGGATGGAAGAAGGCAGGACGACAACTCCTGACCCGTCTACACTCCCCCGCTGCTTCCTAAAGGAAGAGGTAAACCCACCTCGGGTCGCCCGCGCGAGTTCCAGGGTGACTTTTGTAAATAAGGGAGGAGGCAAGGATGGACAGACTAAAAGGGATCGTCTGTAATTTCAACCGGACCAGGAACCCAAGGATAATCCTCAAAGAGTTCGGCACTAGCTGGCCCGGGGCTAACCCAAAGTAATTTAATGCAGCTATAAGCTCGGGTGAGAAAGGCAAGCGCATTCCGGCCCAAAGGGCTTCCAGATACAAGGCGATCTCTCTACCTCTCACCTGATCTGCCCTCTCTCCTTCCTCGGCCACCGCTCGGAGGGAATATAGAAACGAGCCTGAGCGGTGACAAGCTCGTCCTCATATCTTACTGAGGACGACGCACCAGGGGCGTCCGGCGCTACCGCTCCAGGAACCGCCTCAGACGCGCGACCCCGGGAAGAGGATCTGACTCCAACTTCCCGAAGGGGATCCAACCCGGGGGAGAAATCGAAGAATCCCCAGTATCTACCTCTACGACATCTACAAACTTCTCAAAGCAAGACATCTAACCTGATGGGAGAAAATCCTCAAGAAGAGAAAACGCTGAGATCCGACCTAAAGGGGAGAGTGCCGAGCTAACAAGACTCAGAATGAGGAAAGTGGAAGAGAGAGAGACCCCGATCAGGCCTTCCCTCGATTTATACAGCCGGCATTCTCATCCAGCGGCGACGGTTAACTCCCGCCAAAATGATTCAGTACACTCGACGGCCACGATCACTCCACCCGTCGCAAGCACATTGGCAACATCTCATCGGACGCTAGAAGCCTGCGGCACATCACATCAGCCAACCGGCACCCAACACGTGGCCTGTCACTTCAGCAAAAGGGCACACGATCCGGCGCACCCTTTTTAATGTAGAGATCTCGCTCTGATCCGCTGACATCACCCAGAAAAACAACCGATCGCCCTAGGACACGCCCGACGATATCTTCGAAAAGAAGCTCACCTCGGGTGACCCGGCAAACCACTCACGACCCGACGCGTCAGCTGGTCGGGACGAGAGTGGGGGGGTAATGATGATGCTCGATATCGGTGATCTCCCAGATCAAGACACGTGGCAGATGACGTGTCCCAGGGCTCGCAAGAAAGGACCTACAGTGGCCGATCCCGACCACTCCTGTGCCCGTCCTACAAGCAAGCGCTGGCTCATCTCCGAGCTCCCAATACAATTGGCCTTCTCGCCTCACAGCTCGTCTCCAAGCTATCACAAGCCCGAGCCTCTCGGCCCTCTCAGCTCACCTCCGGGCTCGAGCAGAACCAAGATATCTCGGCTCTCTCACTCCTCTGCGAGCTCTCCCGCCGAGATCATCTTCCTCGATCTCATCGACCGACCAACGGCACCGCTTGAAGGCGTAACCGCCATCCCGCGAATCTCGCCATGCGCGAGATTTCCGCCGGCCACATCCCATGTTCCACGCCACCATGATCCTCCATTAACGAGCATGTCTCGCCATTAATGGGAGGTCCCGCTCATCACGCGGGCGTGACGTCAGCAGCGTAACGGCCGGCGTGATTCTCACGCCTGCTGGCGACCGCTATATAAACCCCTTCTTCAGACGGTCCAGGTAAGCCATTTTTACTCCACTAAGCCGTTACTCTGCTCGGATCTCTAGTCTAACTTGACCGTCGGAGGGTCCTCGGTGGTACAGCCACCCCGGGACTTCCTTGCAGGTAGCTCGGCAACCACAACTTCAAACCCATTGAGATGCACACGCTTCATGAGCGACGGCCTCCAGATCCAAACTCAGCCACCCATCGCCGCCATCTGCAGATGAACGGAAGGTAACATCTGAAGGAGATTCGCCCCTCCATCAACAACTTTCTTGAATGGTGATCTTGATGAAGAAATATATATGGAGCAACCTTCAGGATTTGTAGAAAGGAAAATGAACATAAAGTTGTGTCGATGTGTTTGTTGGGTCATGTGATCGGGCCCAGATCCATTACTGCACTTTTGCTGGCGCGGCCTTCCAAGCTGTGCAGTGAGTCATGCTGGTTGCGGGGGAGCCCAAACCAACACATATATCCTTTTTCCTTTTAAAGAACATATTTTTCCTCGCTTGATCCACGTATTTTGCCCGCAATATGTCTGTTTAAACTATACTTTGTTTATTAAATTTAGATCAAGTATTTGCTTACAATCTGTTTGTTTTAATTCCATGATCAGATTGCGATCATCAATAACCATTTATATAAGTTTCAGTTCATGATTATTGCCCATGAGCTGTTATCTTTGAATTCCATACTCGATGCAGATCAATACGAAACTGTTGTTTTTAACGGTTTTTCTCGATTATTTACTTTCTGTTCATGCATTGCACACTGTTTGATATAATTCCGGACGTCGTATTCAGTTCTAAATAGGCAAATGCATGAATGGATGGATGATTGCTGTGCCTGAACATCTTTTTTTTCTTAATTCCATACTCAATGCAGATCAATAAGAAGCTGTTTTGTTTTTAAAGATTCTTTGATTATTTACTTTTTGTTCATGCATTGCACACAAACTGTTTTGATATAATTCCTAAATCATTCAGTTCTCACATGTTACATATTATGCTCTAAATAGGCAAATGCATGAATGAATGGATGATTGCTGTTGCCTGATTCATTTAGTGATTCATATGCATTCAGTCTTTTCTTCTCTTTTTCATAAAGTGGCACTCGTATAACCTCAGCGGCCATCGTATTTACGATCAATGTGTGTCGCTAGAATTAGACTTTTTAGTGAACTGCCTGTACTTTGTAATGTAGTCAATATATGTATGCCCTTCAATATCCGATTGTATCGTATCCATCCTGTCGTTACATAATCCGAATGCCATATCTTTGTTCATCATATCTAAGACGATTTGAATTTTCATTAATTTGTTTCTTTTCGACGGTATTCTTAATGTGCTATTTTGTCATTGAACGTGCTCTTATTCTGTAGAGGCCGCAAGTTTAAACCGAGATCATCGTTGGTCCTGGTCTTTTACTTTCATCCAAGGCTGAAATGTTTTCTGCAACACAAACGTGATAACAAAATGCTAGCAAGCAATTTACAGGTGAGTTCAAAAACATTATTGTACCTTTTTTGTGCTTTCTGTTTACATCAAAGAGTCAGCATATAAGATTTCATGTAACGAACTAGATGGACGGTAGGTGTTGTTAAACACAAACGCCCCCTGCATGATTATAGCTATCGCGTTAAGTATCCCATCCGGAGAGTGCATTCACAAGAATGAAACTCAAAGGAATGGATGGATTATGGTAGAAAAATTATTTTGCAATCGCCATGGATGTTGTTAGACTTTTGGGTATAGAAATTATGGTAGAAAAAGTATTTTTGCAACAAAAAGAGATGATGCCTGACCTGAGCTGAGCAAGACCATCGATTCGTTTGTTGCTTTACAGCGGGTCGGATCTCGAAATGGTTTAACTTTCCTTTTTTATTTAGTTACATATAAGAAAGTCCAATATATTTGTTGTTACTAGTAATTTTGCATTACATGGAAAATTTTCTAAACATATCGAGGATCAGTGGTTTTTCCATCAAAAATTAGCTTCTCGTTAGGATGATACAGCTGAAACTTATGCTTGAGTTGCTCTCTTACCCTCTACCTATTTAGGTTTGGTCTTTTCTCTCACAAATAGAATCCGCTTTCTTGTTTAATTGAAGATTGAGATTTATCGCAGCTATATAATCATTTTCAAATGAGATGCCTACGAACTCGAAGTTTGCAACTAAAGGACAACGACACTTGACAAACTCGTTGCTGGAGAAAATTGAGAAAAACGAGCCGGTTTTCTTGATCAATTTAAGAGATTTTTTTTATCGAAACCCTAATCCTAAAACCAATTTAGAAGGAAAATTAGGAATTTTGGAAAAAGAAGACACGGTGTAAAGGTTTTAAAATCTTTACCTGATACTCACCGTTAACCTTTTAACGGAGTAATGGAAGATACCAAAAATATTCTCTTTTTGGTGTTTGGGGCATTATTAGTGCAATTTAAATGTATGAGAAGTATTTTAAGTAAATAAGAAGCATGTAGGGACTTTTTAGTAATTAGCGAAGTATGAGAGGGCTTTTTAGTAAAAATCCCTTCTTAATCCCTATGTTTAGTTAAGATTTGGTATAAACTAAAATAATCTTATTATAACAAATTTAAATATAAAATTTATTTTCATATTTAAATATAAATTGTGTCATGAGTTAATATTTTTATCTTTTACTACTTTTCTTATATATATATATATAAAGCAAACCAAGATTTATTTACAATATTTTTGAAAAAGAATTTTTTTTAATAAACAACTCTAAAATTTATTTATGTTCTCTTATCTATAATTTATCTATTTCTACACTTATCCTCATCTATATTTATAGTATTCTTAAATACAAATTCATTTTATTTTATTCATAGATTATGATTAAGCTAAATTTTTATTTTTGAATATTTTAAAATTAGAAATAAAGTTTAATATTATTAGTTTATTTTGAATTATTTGGCTTACATAAGATTTAGTTTACCAATTTTGCTATATCTATAACGTACTTAGCTTACAAATTATGTTTTGTCTATTCAAACAAACTCATATGTTATATGAACACCTATCATCTCTCCTCTATCCGTGTTTTATTTTACATATGATCAATAATATTTTCTTTTTAACTACATATGATTATTTATTTACATATTTTTAATTATTGAAAAGTTTTTACACTGTTCTTAGAAAAGATTTGTTGTTTAATTTATCTTTTCTTATTTTATGTATTTATATATTTAGACCTGACGATGTCAGGTCTAAAAACTAACACGTACCTATATCACTAAAGAACTGCTATCTGACGACAGGTATATTACTATTTAGAAGTTCCCGGCGAGTCCGTCCAATATAACTCATAACCCAATGAGCATTTGTATACAATCTTTGATGTCGGACACCAATGGCTATGTGACAGGTCAACTTTCCTCACAGGAATAAGAAACGTATACACTAGTCTATTGCGGAGTATCGATACCTTGTCTCGAAACTCCAACGATTAGGAACAATTTAAGAATGTACTTATAGACTATCTAGACCCTACGAGTATAATCGTCATCACAGCTCTAGCAGTCAAGCAAAGATCCTACGGACTTTACCAACATGTATTCGAGATACGTAATATAAATAGAACATATCTACATGTTGAGGCAAAGACAAACCAGATAACATACTATCATATCGAGAAAAACTGTCATGTATATATATATTCCAAGTATATCCATATGTAATATACAATCATGTACTATACAATGATGGCTTCTAGGGTATACATATTTAACATGCATTAGGTAACATAAATGTGATACTTGACATGAATTGAAATCTGGGAAAAAGAGAAAATCAATAATGAAAACCGAATTGTAATTCTGTAGGATTGATTGCTAGAGATTGATTAGTCGATATGAGCTATGGGCTCCGGAATGATGATGTTGACATCATCCGTCCAAATATTAACATTGTTTATTGCCTAGCGGCACGTCACGGATTCAGCCTTGAGAGATATGACACCTTGGTCCCGGGCGCATACGAGATACTATCAAGTTATATTGAGAATTGCATTAATTATTTTCAAATACCTGTAGGATAGATAACCTAGCGACATGAACCCATAGAATTTACATGACCTAATTGACTGCTATATATTGACCGTTATCTCACATGCATCGCTTATATTTATTGTACTCATATGTCACTAGTTTCGGCATACTGACATTATAATATATTTCCGGTTACATTATTATCATGTTATCTATGACGCACTGGCGTCTGGGTTTTGCATGACCAAGATATCTTGACTTTAGCACATGGGATCATGAGTATTTCAAGAAGATTGCTGATCAGTGAGGATTTCTTCGATTATATGAAGGTGGTTGCTATTCAGGCTAAGCAGAATCATACTGATATGATTAATAATTATTAGAATCTTCATGAATAAATTTTTTATTTGGCTTTAATTTTTTACATAAGTCTGATATATTTTTATATGTGTGTTGTTTATTTATCGTGTATGTAAAAGTTTGCATCTTTCTTTCTTTTTGTATATTTCAACCCTATTATAGCATAAGCCATGTAGATTACTCTCATTTAATCTGTTAATTGCTAATTAAATTTATACTTTTTGCAAAAGATAAATACCTTTTTATCCTTATTTCATTCCATTTATTATAAATTATAAACATAAATATATATATGCTAGTTTATTTAGTAAATTTTTTATTTGAATTTGTGTTTGTGTAAAACTGATTGCACAAGCAAAAAATCGAATTAAATTAAATGAATGCGTTTAGTATCAATATTAGAATTAGGAAATTTATAAGTTATACAAAATAACAAAGCTATAAGGGATTATTTATAAATTTAAAAGACATATCTCTTTTGGCAGAGAGAGAAAGAGGGTTGTTGACTTTTTCTTTTTCTTTTTGTCTTTTGTGATGACGAGGTTGAACTCTCCAATTGTCAAATTCGGCCATTGGATTTTTTTTCATTTTTTCTATCTTTTATTTATTGATTAATGACTTTATCTAAGAACTTTTAGTTATAATAGTAAAGATTTACATCAATTTATAACAAAAAAAAAAATAGAAAAAGGTATATGTCCCCTGATTATTAATGAAACAAAAAGAATCAATCGCGAACAAACAAGGAAAATAAAGAATTTGAAGGTTTATTTAATTAGGCTTTCCAAAATAAAATTTCAGCATCGTTGATTGCAATGGCCATAAACATTACATCATGGTAAGCCATTAACATTATTTTTCTGCGCGAGAGATCGCTGGCTCGACTTGCGGTGGAAAGAAGTCCAAAAGAAAATAGAAAAAAGTAGGACAGAATGTAAAGAATTGGTCAAATAGAATATAATTAATTAAAAAAGAGAGAGAGAGAGAGAGACTGAAGTCGCCATCTCTAGATTTTTACAATCTTAAAACGAGACCCGAAATTTAGAGCTTAAATAATAAAAAAAAACCCGATAGAAACATGAGTAAACCCTTGAATTCGGATTTGGGGGAGTTGGGTTTAAGTGGGCGGGTCGGTTTTTGGAGGGTTTCAGGCTTGTCACCATAGGCGGGCCCACATAGAGCCTAGCGGGGGCATGCCCCCACTGAGATTTTCTAAGAAGAAAAGTCATTATTTCGATCTATTAATGCAAATATATATAAATAAGGGTATATTATATATATTGTGTTTATTTTATTAACATAGAGATGTTTTTGCTCGGTTGGTAGTGTTGTTCTTTTAATAGCTTGAGATTGTCGGTTCAATTTCCACAATCGATATTTTTTTCATAATTATTTAATTATTCATCCTATCATGTATTCTTTTCATATTTTTGATTGAGAAGATAATAGAATATTTTAAAATCTTGTTTGTAAACATCACTACTAGCAGAACCAAAACCCAACAAACGTCTCCTTTTTAAAAAAAAAATTGAATGAAAACCAATAAAAAAATATATAGCTTCGGAAGCCTTTCTCTCTCTCACACACATTAGATATACATAAATAGTGCATACACACAAGTGCACCACATGTGCACTACTATAAGATTGACTTCACCAAATGAATGATCTGTATGCTAAGCCCAAGCTATAAAGTCTAGTAAAAAAGCATTACGATTGAAATTAAATTTATATATTATGCACTCGGCCTTTTTCAATGGTATATTACTGTATATTGTGCCCCCATTGACCGAAATTCCTGGTCCGCTACTGCTCTTCACATTATGAATTATAAAAATAATTGAAATTATAGAACTTTAGGTGAATTCTATTTTATATATATGCAGAAGATTTATAATCTTGCAAAACTTCATTGAATTATATTAAAGATTTATAACATTAAGATAAAAATTGCACGAAATCAATATCCTGCCATAAAATACAATACGGTAAGTAAAATATTTAAAATAAAATGTCTATTTTATATATCCAGGTGTATCGAGTATAGAGAGCGGGGTTAGTTCAGAATTGGTTTAGAGCTCTATATTAAACTTATACCTAACCAGAAAAATCTCATATCCAATACTATAAACTATACCACCCTGATCAATTTCGGACAGGTATAGAATATGGAAAAAATCTTGAAATCGAATGGGGTTAAATCCGACCCAACTTGCAACCGTAGTAATACATACACATGCCCGGCTACGCCATTCATATATCAATATGCAGGTGTTTTCTTAAATCTTTGGGCCTTCGGGACGAAAAAGTTAGGCCACCTAAGAACCTCATTAGTTAAAAAGCCGAACAGCAGAGAAGCCGAACTCATAATAGCAACATAAACACACATATAGCAACATACAGAATAACAAATTAACCAAATTTGCCTTCCATGAAAGCAGAGCAATTAGTTAATTTCAACATATTAGATTCAAACCGTTAACAAATTCATAAACCATCGATCCTTTCTCCGAGACATCGCATACCTCATAAACGGCTTTTATAATATCATAATTAAGCCACAAGTTCATATATATCCCATTCATAAACATCTATATATGCATATGCCATAAGACTTGCATAGATGACAAAATTAGACTATTTACATGGTTAGGGATTAACAACTCCGAGACGCTGAGCTGCTGACGGTCAAGTCTCCATACGGCGATCAGCTCCGTTCTGAAAAACAACATTGTGATTTGGGTAAAGTTCACATTAACTAATCCATTAAAAACCCTTAAGACCTTAGGGATGCAAAAATACAATATACAGACTTAGAATTTCACACAAATGGGTTCATAAATCACACAATATTTGATAATACAGCGATGTATATACATCAAACCCCTAAGGACCTGGGGATGCAAAATGGCAGTTTTCAGTTTATATTTAGAAAGAGAAAAAAACAAACTGTAGATGTATGAAACAATACAATAACACACTATACAATGTTAACAACAGCTTTTCAATATATCCAATTTGCAAAATCAATAAATCCTTGCCTTAATCATCGCAGAAAGATAGCAATAAATTCTAGATGAATCAATATAAACTAACAATAATATCAATAAATGTATCCACTCTAGTTGATACTCTACAGCTACATCGATAACAATAGCCCCCACTGGACAAATCCAAAGGCCCCCCGTCGATAACAATAACACCTATAAAAACACGCTCTAATGAGTAAACCATGCAAAACACTAGCTATCAATGTCATCTATCAAAACTAAGTTTTAGAAACATCTCCATCACTATCGGGAAATATTTCAATAACTATTCATGAGCACAATATTATGATGTAAACTCAAATTAAAATAACTGTACATATTCATTAAAGTTATTTTGGCAACACTAAAAAGACAAAAAAAAAACTCACTTTTTATCATATTTGCATAAAGTAGCATGCATGAATGCTTTAACGAATCAAACACTTAACATACATGATGTAAATCATCCCCTTCCCTTTTCTTTTTCTTGTTTTTTAAAATTATTATTATGATTATGCCAGCCGCCTTGATAGTGCTCGATATTGACGGTCCCCAAGATCATGACACGTGGCGGGGTCGTGCCCTAGAGCTTGGAAGGAAGGGCCCACCGGGCCGCCCCGGTACCCGACCTGCGAGCACAAACTGGCTCCCTTCGGAGCCCCCTGCAAATTGGCCTCCTCGGCCTCTCAACTCGCCCCCGAGCTACCACAGGACCAAGACTCCTCGGCCTCCTTGCTCGTCCCTGAGCTCCCGCCGAGGATGCCTTCCTCGGCCCTCCGACCTACTCCCCGGCGTAACCGCCGCTCCGCGAATCTCACCATGCACGGATTTTGCGCCAGCAACGTCCCACGTTCCACGCCATCACGATCCCCATTAATGGAGATCCGCTCTTTACGCGGGCATGACGTCGAAAGCGTAACTGCCGGCGAGATTCCCTCGTCTGCTGCTGCGTGTTGCCGCCACTATATAAACCCCCATCATAGAGGGGTCAAGTAAGCCATTTTTTACACTTTTATGCCGTTACTCTGCTCGGATCTCATCACTAACTTGAGTGTCGGAGGGTCCTCGGTGGTACCAAACCATCCCGGGACTTCTTTGCAGGTACTCGGCGACAACTCCCTCACCTCTTCCTCCAAAGACCCATTGAGACCCGCACGCGAAAGAAGATAATCAACTAAGTCCACCGCGAGATCAACGGAAGACAATATCTGACGGAGGCCCGAAAAGGAGCGCCATCAGTTGGCGCCGTCTGTGAAAACATAACTCCACAAAAACAAAAGTTGGCCTTCCGATCTCCGCTCACATGACAACCGATTCCCCTAAAGATCCAAACGCCCGCTGTCGCCTTCCTCGCAACGGGGACACGGGCGAACCCTCGCCTAAGGTCGTCGGTCTCCCTGCTGGCCGCCGTCTCACAAGCTCCGGCGACCACCCGAGCAAAAGGGCTAGGAGCCGAGAGCCCATCACCTTTGGCGACGAGGATCTCCACGGTATATCTGTACCCCCACAGCGACCCGCTGGTGATCGTAGCACAAATTCACCGATACGAAGTCCACCGAATACTCGTCAATTCGGGCAGCTCGGCGGACATCCTCTTCCACGACTGCTTCTAGCGTATGGGGCTCGCCCCAGCAGACTTGAGACCGACCTCCCACGTCCTCTCAGGGTTCACCAACCACTCCATCCCGGCGCAAGGGGTGGTCACCCTGCCGTTCACGATCGGGGAGCCCGGCCGCACGCGCACTCTGCCTGTAGACTTCATCATGGCGAAGGTCCCATCGGCCTACAACGTCCTCCTAGGCTGGCCGACGCTGAACTTCCTCCAGACCCAGATCTCGACATACCACACGGCGATAAAATTTCCCCTCGATCAGGATGGGGTAGGCCGGGCATACGGGAGCCAGCGGGTCGCGGAGGTAAGCCTGACAGAGGCATCTTCCCCCGAGCAGTACGCTGATAGCGCCGATGCATGCGGCGACATTAAAGGGTCCCTGGACACCCGGGACGAGCGGAAGGAGGTCCGTGGAGCACCGGTTGAGCCTTTGACCGAGGTGCCCTTAGCGGAAGGAGACCCAGGAAAGATCGTCCAGGCCGGATCACTCCTGACAGGAATTCAGCGGGATGACCTGATCGAGTTCCTCCGAAGCAACTCTGACGTCTTCGCCTAGGCACTGGCAGACATGCCTGGGATTGACCCCAAAATCACCTCCCACAAGCTCGGAGTTGATCCTACAGCCCGACCTGTCAGGCAGAAAAAAAAGATGCTTCGTCCCGGTCCAACAGAAGGCTATCGAAGAGGAAGTTGACCGGCTCCTCGCCGCCGACTTCATTAGGAATGTGCCCTACTCAAAGTGGCTGGCAAACATGGTTCTGGTCAAGAAGTCGAGTGGGAAGTGGAGTATGTGCGTCGACTTCACCGACCTCAACAAGGCCTGCCACAAGGACAACTTCCCGCTCCCCCGCATAGACCAGCTCGGCGACAGCTCGGCCGGGCACGAGCTTCTGAGCTTCATGGACGCTTTCTCCGGCTATAACCAAATCCGAATGCATCCTGACGACGAAGATATGATCGCGTTCACAACGGACTGGGGGGTGTACTGCTACAGGGTGATGCCCTTCGGCCTCAAGAATGCCGGGGCCACATATTAGAGGCTGGTCAATCGCATGTTCAAGCCACGGATCGGCAGGAACATGGAAGTCTACATTGACGACATGCTCGTCAAGACCGTCTCGTCGGCCGACCATGTCAAGGACCTGGGCGAGGCGGTTGGGGTGCTCCGCAAATTCAACATGAAACTGAACCCCGCCAAGTGTGCATTTGGGGTCGCCGGAGGGAAATTCCTCGGGTTCATGGTCACTCACCGCGGAATCGAAGCTAACCCAGAGAAGATCAACGCCATCCTGAGCATGACCGCACCCAAGACCAATGTCGAGATCATGCGGCTCACAGGGCGGGTCGCCGCTCTGAGCCGTTTCATGTCCATGTCGGGGAAGAAATGCCTCCCGTTCTTCAAAGCGCTGAGGAAAATTCCGAGGTTCGAGTGGTCGGAGGATTGCCAAGCCGCCTTCGACCAACTGAAGAAGCACCTCGCAACACCGCCCCTGCTCATCCGTCCCGTGGAAGGGGACTAGTTGTCGCTGTACCTGGCAGTATCCGACCAAGCAGCAAGCTCGGTGCTCGTCCGAGAAGGCACAGAAGCCGGTGTACTATGTGAGCCATGTGTTCAAGGACGTGGAGACGAGGTACCCCGCCATAGAGAAGATTGTCCTGGCCCTCGTGGTAAGCTCGCGGAAACTGCGGCACTACTTCCAAGCACACACCATCATCGTCATCACTGAGCGCCTGTTAGGAGCTATCTTGGCATCACCGGAATCCTCAGGCCGTCTAGAGATATGGAGATGGAAGCTATCTCAATTCGACATAAGGAATCGCCCGAGGCAAGCCATCAAGACGCAGGCCCTGGCCGATTTCATCGTTGAATGCACCATCCCTAGCAGGAAGCCGGATTCCGCGCTGCCCCTCACGGCCCGGCATCCCGTCCAGGAAGACCCTAGCTCAGCTCCGAAATGGATCATCTACATCGACGGGTCTTCTACCAGGGAAGGCTGCGGTGCCGGCCTCATCATCCGGGGCCCAAAAGAAGCTGAGATGGAGTATTCCTTGAGGCTTGGTTTCAAAGCGTCGAACAACGCGGCAAAGTACGAAGCCCTCCTGGCCGGACTCCGCATGGCCGTCGGGCTGGGGCTGTAGATTATCCGAATCCGCAGCGACTCGGCCCTAGTTGTCGGCCAAGTGACTGGCAGCTTCGAGGCTCGAGAGCCTCTAATGATGAAGTACCTAGACGAGGTGAGGAAGCTCCGAAAAAACTTCGACGAAATCCATGTGGAACAAATACCCAGGCAAATGAATGCTCAAGCAGACGCTCTGAGCAAGCTGGTCTCATCGTACTCGGCCAACAATAGGCGGTCGATACTCTTCGAGACCTTGACCCGACCAAGCGTGGGAGGCGAGGCGGCGACACTCCACGTGTACACGGCGCAGGAGAACGACCAGGATTGGAGGAAGCCCCTCGTGGAATTCCTGAAGGACGGCATGCTCCCAGAGGACAGAGCGGCCGCCCGCCGCCTCCGGGCCAAAGCCACCCACTTCGTCTGGAGCAACGGGAACCTCTACAAGAAGGCCTTCACCCAGCCCCTGCTCTGGTGCGTTGACCCCCACGAAGCCGACTACGTCCTGCGGGAAATCCATGAAGGGGTGGGCGGCGCACACCAAGAGGCTCGAACCCTGATCCAAAAGGCACTACTCCAAGGGTACTACTGGCCTACCATGCACGAGGACGCCCTGAAGCTGGTCAGGAGGTGCAAGAGCTGCCAACTCCACGGCAGTATTCCTCGCCTCCCGGCTACCGAGCTAACTGCCCTGATGTCCCCGTGGCCATTCGCCCAGTGGGGATTGGATATGATCGGCCAGTTCCCCACCGAAACTGGCGGGCATAAATACGTCCTCGTCGCGGTGGACTACTTCACCAAGTGGATCGAGGCCGTTCCCATCAGGAAACCTAACGCCGCCACAACCATCAAGTTCCTTCAAAACAACCTGATACACCGGTTCGGAATTCCGAGATGCATCGTCACCGACCACGGGACGAACTTCGAGAACGAGAAAGTAAGGGACTTCTGCAAAGAATACCACATTCTCATAAAGTTCGCCGCGGTCGCGCATCCCCAATGTAACGGGCAGGCAGAGGTCGCGAACCGGGACGTCCTCCGAGGTCTCCGAACCCGCCTGGAAGGGAGACAAGGCAGTTGGGTCGAAAAGCTACCCCAGGTCTTATGGGCCCTGCGCACGTCAAAGAAGACTCCCACCGGGGAGACCCCTTTCAGCCTCTGCTACGGGACTGAAGCGATGGTCCCAGCGGAGATCGGGCTACCCAGTCACTGGGTCGAGCACTTCGACGACAACGCAAACACCATGGCACTACGAACCAACCTCGACATACTGTTGGAGAAAAGGGATCGGGCCCAGATCAGAGCCGCCGTCTATCAACAGCAGACGGCCCGATACTACAACGCCCGCTCCTTCAAGACTGGGGACCTAGTCCTGCAGCGGAACGAATTCATCGACCAAAGCAAGCTTCACAAGTTCTCCCCAAAGTGGGAAGGTCCTTTCCTCGTCGCTGAAGCGCTCCCCGGCGGGGCCTACAGCCTACAGGACGCGGACGGACGGAGGCTCCCTCAGCCTTACAACACCGAAAAGCTCAAGCTATACCAGTGAGGTCAAAGCTAGAGAAGTGTCGCACCTCCGCCACCTCTCGAGATTTGCCTTTAACAAGATAGTGTAAAGCGTTGTCTAAAATTCCTACCCATACGAATAAAGAAACTTCGAATCTTTTTCCCCGGTAGAGCTTCCCATGTACAACGAAAAAGCCCTCCCAAAAGCGGTCGAACCCGAGGTTCCCTCGCTCGGCTATCCCCTGCAGGCAGCTTCCCTGCCGCAACGCCGGGAATCAAGAAGCCTTCCCAGAGGCAGTCGGGCCCGAGGCTCACTCGCTCGGCTCCCCTGCGAGCAGCTTCCCTGCCGTAACGCCGGGGATCAAGAAGTCCTCCCAGAGGCAGTCAAGCCCGAGGTTCTCTCGCTCGGCATCTTTTCAGGACAAAAACCCTCGCCAAGAGGCACCGGGCGGTAACCCTACCCGGTCAAGGGTCCATGGTAGGCTTCTTACAGCTTTATAGCTCTTCCAGCGCCAAGGACCAAAGTCCTCCCAGAGGCAGTCGGGTCCTTGCTCGGCTATCCTCGGTTGGTAGCTTCCTACCATAACCGACAGGGATCAAAGTCCTCGCCAAGAGGCACTGGGCAATAACCCTGCTCGATCCCCGTCCTGAAGGAACAAAGCCCTCGCAAGAGGCAACCGAGCAGCTACCCTGCTCGGCCTACTCCGGCCGGTAGCTCCCTACCCTCGACGCCAAGGATCAAAGGCCCTCACAAGAGGCACCAGAGCGACCACCCCGTTCATTCATCCCAGGCTGGTAGTTGCCTACCCACGATGCCAGAGGTCAAAGCCCTCACCAAGAGGCAACCACGCAGCCTCACTGCCCGGTCAGTCTTAATGGCCTTCCGCAACCCTTCCCGCGCTAAGGCCCATAGTCCTCCCAGAGGCGGTCAAGCCCTTGCTCGGCTATCCCCGGCTGGTAGCTTCCTACGACAGCCGACAAGGATCTAAGCCCTTGTAAGGGGCAACACCGGCGATCACCCTGCTCGGTCAAGCCCGGCTGGTAGCTCCCTACCCCAACATCGGCGATCGGCAAAACCGCGCAAAAAACACCTGCAAAAATGCCCTGCACAACCCCCCACATCTGGGAATCAATGCTCAAAGGTGCCCTGTGTCCATACATGAGGACAGAAGACACCGAGAAGGACGTCAGGTTCATCTAAGTCTGAACGATCTCCTATCGACCTCGGGGGCCATACATGAGGATACCTCCGCGACGGTGCTCGACCCACTCGCCGGCTAGTGATTAAAGTCAACTCGACAGGAGATCGCCAAACAAATGGCTCACAATACAAGCGAGAATATCCTACGAACGTTCTGTGCACACAAAAGACAAAACGCAAACCGACGAATCAAGGATTTTCTTTTATTGCCAAAATCAAGGTCTTTACAAAGGGTATTCTCGGCCCCCCAGCCCTACAAACTGCCCGGAGGCTTACTTCGGCCACTTCATCGTTGGCGTCACGGCCCAAGGATCTACCACCGGAGACTTAGCCACCTGGGGCGTGCCCTACTTCCCTCGCCATCTCTCACCGGAGGCCTCGCCGCCGGAAGCGGAACCCGAGCACGGAGTTCACCATCGTCAAACTCAGGAAGCTGTTCCTTCACGGTGTCCAGGTCCTTGTTCCACACGACGACAGAATACTCCCCGAGCTCGGCGTAAAACTGCTCTGATGCCTTATACTCGACCACAGCTTTCTTAGCCCGAGCCTCGGCTACTTGGGCCTTCAGCAGCGCCGCCTCGGCATCTCCCCTGCTGGAGTCCCTCTCTTTTTCCAGGGACGCGAAGCGTCCGGCCAAATCTGCCAGCTTCCTATCGACGACCCTGAGGGACGCGTTCAGGCAGCGGAGGGCGCCCCGATTCACCGAATTGGCAAGTTCTACGTCTTCCGCTCGGCCCTCCAAGATGTCGGCCCTTGCCCTCTCCGAGTGCAGGTCACGTCGCAAAACCTCGGCCTCTGAAGGGAACGTTTCCACTGGCCTCGGGACGTGGAACGCCCCTTCGGCCTCCATACGAGTGGCGAGAGCACAATGTTGGAGAACCTGACAAAAAGCCGATGAGAAACTATGAGCCCCCGAGCCAGGGGAAGGTATACCAAGAGGAATACACGCAAAAGGGGCTGTGCCTTGACCGCCCCCTGGGCCATCGCCTCCAGTTGACCCCTTAGGGAGCCGAGCGGAAGCTTCCCCCCAGCCGACTCCTCTATCCCGACGAGCAGGCCAGCGGGGACGGAGAGTCCAGACGGAACCATGAAGACGACGCCCCTCCTGCATAGGAATTCCCTCAGGGGCCCTCGACGACGACGCGCGAGAGACCGTCCTCTTCCTCTTTAGAGGGGGCTTGCCCTCGCCCTTCCCTCTGTCCCCCATCGGGAGCTCGGGTAACTGCGAACGCCCCTGGCCGCTGCCGGAGAAACCCCTGGATGCCGTCGACGAAGCAGATGGCCCTCCCGGGGGCTCGGCCGCGTCACCAGCCTCCTTCTGGCGTGACCAACCCGAAAAGTGAGAGCGAACCATGTATTCGAAAGAAAGAACGCCGAGCAACGACGCATCGAGGAAGGGGGAAAAAGGGAAGATTGGAGGCCCTGAGGTGGGCCCCACCCCTGTTTATTGCTACGTACGGCCTCATCCAACGGCGACCGTCATCTCTCGCCTAAGCACCCGCCAGACCGGCGGTCCTGATCGCTCTACGTGTTGACCCTACATTGGGCCGCATCCCATCTGACGCCGCAGGCCTACATGCGTCGCGTCGGCCAATTGATGTCTGACGCGTGGACCGCCGCTCCAGTTACAGGGCACTCGAAGCGGCGCACCCTCACCAGATGCAAAGATCCCGCTTCGGGGGGCCCGGCAGTCCACTCCTGACCCGACCAGCCAGCTGGTCGGGACAAGAGTGGGGGGCTAATGATAATCCTCGATATTGGCGGTCCCCAAGATCATGACACGTGGCGGGGATGTGCCCTAGAGCTCGAAAGGAAGGGCCTACCGGGGGACGACCGGGCCGCCCCTGTACCCGACCTGCGAGCACAAACTGACTCCCTTCGGAGCCCCCTGCAAATTGGCCTCCTTGGCCTCTCAACTCGCCCCTGAACTACCACAGGGCCAAGACTCCTCGGCCTCCTTGCTCGTCCCTGAGCTCCCGCCGAGGATGCCTTCCTCGGCCCTCTGATGTAAATCCCCGTTTTCATTCTAATAATATTTTCCCGGCCCATTGCCAGTTTGCATTTCGTTCCGGCCGGTTTTCTCTTTTTCCTTCCCGGTCGGACTTTTCGTTGGAGGGTGTTATTTGCAATTGTGCAAATAACATTTGTGGAGGGGGTTTATTGTAATTGTGACATCTTTCATTCTTGTCATCATTAATAATGACCGGCCACATTATATTTGAAATGGGGATTAATAAAGGTGGCATGTGCATTTGCTTTTGTGTGCTGGAGATTCTGTTGGAGGAGGGTGGAATTAATTTCCTAAGGCATTAATTAATGGAAAGATACATGATGTGTGAGTGCAGGAATTTTTCTTTTGGGCCGGCCACTTTTAAAGGTGACAGTGTGCACTAATTTGGAGCTTCTTTTGCAATGTGATGTTGATTAATACATTTCTTTTGCTCCACCCATATGTGGGCCGGCCACTGTACAAGGTTAGTGGATTAATTTATTAAATTAATGGAATGAAGTGCATTTGGTGAGTGCAGGCATTATGAATGTTGATGCATTAATTAAGTAAGAAGCTTTGTGCTGTGAATGTGCAGGAGAACATAATTGAGTGGGCCGGCCATTGTATGGCTTAATTTATTTAAAGTGGATATTAATATAGTGTGCTGGAGATGCTGTTTTTATAATGGGCCGGCCACTATATTGTAAACATAATGGAATGCAACATGAGGTATTAATTAATGGTGGATTAATTAATCTAGGGAAGGTTACGTTGAGCACATTATAAGAGGGTGCAGGGGCTGATTTAATTAAGTGAGGATTAAGCTTAAAAGAGTGTGCAGGGGAACTTGCTTCAGGGATTTTTGCAGAGAGCACACATTAAGCTTCATGATATTCCAGAGAGCATTCATTTTTTGGTTCTGGCCGAGCTAATCATTTAGCTTGCTCCATTCTTTTTCTAGCAAGCTTCCATGAAAACTCTTGTACAAAATTCCTCCATACAAGGCAACCTCATAAACCCCATCTCAACCGCAACCACCGAGGACCCCTCAACCTCACTCACGTTTTCTCTTCTTTTTCTCTTTACACCTCCCCCCACTCCTCTCTTTACAACACACCCCCACATTATTCCCTCCCTTTTTTCTTTACACCCTCACATCCACGTTCTCTCTCTTTCTAAATATTTTCCTAGATCTAATCCCACTGTCACCTCCACTCTCATATATACACACACACACACACCTTATTAATTAACCCACGTCCCTCTTCCTCCTCTCATTTCTCACCCTCTCTCCTTCTCTCAATTCTCTCCCCCTACGAAGAACCCACGCCGCACCCATCACCCATGCTCGACGACGCACCCTTCGCCGTCGCCACCATCCTCACCATCGTCGTCACCGCCTTCTCCCTCTTCTTTTCCCCTCCTTCGCTGTATACCCGACGATGAGACCCGCTCGAATCCACGCCCGATCCTCGCCGCCTTCGTTTTCGCCGACCTCCTCAGCCCCTCGTCTCGCCCTCGACCTTCACCAACTCCATCGACACCCTTCACCCTCCTCGCCTACAACCACCAAACTCCGACCACCCTTGGTCGCCTCCGTCACCAATCCCTACCATCACTCTGCACCCCTCTACTCGACCTCCAACTATACTATTCCGGCCACCTGCCACACGCCGACGAACCCACTGCATCATCTACCACCACCACCATTGCCCTCATCCCTGCACTTCTCTCTCTCTATCACTCCATTCCCTCTTCCGATCCCCCTCTCTCCCAGTCTCTCATTTCTCTAAATCTCTCTCTCCAATTCACAGTTCTCTCTCCCAATCTCCCCTCTGTGCACATTCTCTCTCTCTCTCTTTTCCCCCTTAACTCTACAGCCTCTCTCCGTCGCACCCGCATACTACCAACAGAGCGAGCCCAGCTTCACAGCAGAACCCCGACACCAAGCTGCGAGCCGCCGCCGAGACACGAGTCCGAGCCAAATCAAGTTGCCGTGCCGCGCGTGTGTCGCGCGTTCGTGACGACACAGCCACCGTACATCCCCGGGACATCTCCAGGCAAGTTCTTACTTGCTTTCATGCTATTCCGTATATATTACAAATCAGAATCGTAGATATATTCCATGTTTGCTTGATGTTATATATCGTCACAAAACTGTTCGATGCTTGTTCCCATAGAAAATCATTATCGTATTTGACGGAACTGAACATATTAATTACCACCTGTTTATCGTTTCGCTAAATTATATACATATGTTTCATGATAAATCGTGCAAGTGATAGACTGTTGTTTTCATGACATCCTAAACATGCGTTATATACTGTTTTACGCATCATATCTCACACCTGTCATTACAGTGATAACCTAGTGATAACGTGCATTTAACCAGTGTTAGAATTTAGTGATGATTGTGGCAAGTACGTCAGTGTTCGTGTATCCGTGAATAAGTGGAAGTGAATGAATAAGTGATTAAGTGAATGAATAAGTGAAAGTGAATGAATAAAGTGAAAGTGATACGTACTTGTACACAATCAGTGACCCTATTATTCTATTTGCATTGTCGACGTCTGTGGGATGCGTGTACGTGTGACTATAAGTGGTATGGGACACTTATGGAAGCGCTTGCACGGGTGTCACAGATAAGACATCCGACACTGCCATTTATCTTAGGTATTAGTTGGGACGTGCTTGATGGAGATCCTGTCTCCAGTTCTCGTGCAGACTTGTCACAGACCGATTGGTATTTGAGGTTATGGTTAGCGTTTGATGTAGACCACGGGGTGTGGGTTAGTTTAAGTGTGAGTTCAACAGAATCTCGGGAGTCCCATGCCGGCTTATATATATATTTAGGGAGATATATGGAGATTTACAGGGTACGTGATATACACCGTGATATACATGTTACATGTTGGGCCCGTGGTCCCTTGCCCTTGGGTTCTACCTTTGGGTGGAGGACACTCGCGAGTGGTTGACTCTCACACTTGGACTGACGATAGACTTAGTGACATGTACAGTGAGACTTAGAGACTGATAAGGATACTGGCATTGATATACCATACTTACTGTGTTGACATACGTGACATATCGTTCTACTGCTTTACTGCTCCGCTGCATTGATTACTGCACATTCATATTCATGCTGTCATTGATTTACTATTATTCATATTTATTACCACTGGTAGAACTGTTACTTGATTTTATATATATTATATTACTATTGTGTCGCTCTGACGACCTGAGTATGCATGCTCAGTGTGAGAAGAAGATTTAGCCTAGACCAGAACTGGACGTGCATCACAGGCTTCCTGACTTGCCGTTCCTAGTTACATCCGTTTGTTCCACTTCAGGTCTGTTTACATTATTGTATCTTTCAGTTACTGCATTTCTCATTACCTGCGCATCTTTACTGTTCACCATGATAAACTAGAAGCCGAAGTGTGACTACGGCAGGACATTTCCTTGACCGTAGGAGCATGGCTGGCCTTGTCTACCCCTCGTATTCCGTATTTTGGGAAGCGGGGCGTGACATGGTTTTGTTGGTATCAGAGCGCCTGGTTTAGAATGGGATTTCAGTTTCCGTGTAGTGCTTGACAATCTAAGACATCTCTCGATCTAGATTGTAAACTCGTTATCCTTGATCTTGATTCATACAATGAGTTCTTCTACATATTTTGATCCATTCGCTAGAACTTTGGGTAACTTGGTAGAGTTATGTGGTTGTAATTATGAACTGCAGCATGGTTACAATACTGTACTCTATTGAGTGACTTGGAATTCTACATTTGATTTCCACTCGTTTGAGTTTCACCTCACCCGATATTCTTGTTTTGTTGTCCATTCTATATTTTATTCTGATTCTTATTCCTTGTACCTTATATCGTTCTAAAATTTGTTGTTTTAGGACCATGACCTCCGACCACTCTCCGTTTATATCTTATATCATTCCCGAGTTTTCAAATCTATTTTACGTTTTTATCCTTGTACCTTCCTATTGATCCTACACCTACTTACGTTTCTTATTGGACTCGTTGCATTCTCATGTCTTCGTTTCTTCAAGTTACGTATCACGTTGCATATTTTAAGTTCCTATCAGAGTGGCGCAGCGGAAGCTAAAATCTGGCTTCCAACGACTCTTCTTCTATCTTCACTCCCCAAAGTCAAGCCGTCGAGATTTTGAGCATATTGCAAGGTTTGATGGAAGCCCAGGAGCGAACGAACGATCTCTTAGCTGAAGGACTAAGAAGGTGAATGGCTCAAGTCCCCAATCGTAGGGAAATCGTTGATAAACGAAAAGGTGGCGTGCAGATGAAGCGCTCATTTGTTCCTCCGCAACGGAAGCAGCGGAGAACTCAACGTGGCGGTTGTTGCAATAGACCAGGACATCTTCAGAGAGACTGTCGTAAGGATAAAAGGCAGTACTTGATTTGTGGATCCGACGAACATTTGGTCAATGGTTGCTCTAGAAGGAAAGAGCTACAAGGAGGAATTCGTCAACGCTCTCTACGTCGGCTTGCGTAACTTGGTTGTTTCGTAGTTCGTAGTTCGAGGATGGTGCGGACCCTGCACAGGATCCAAACTCGCTTGACGAGATCGCAGAGATTTAGACATCGACGCTAAGTTATCACCTTCCCTGCTTCCAACAAAGATATCTTTTTCAGTTGTTCCTTTTCGTTTAACTCCTGTATCTGTTGAACTCCTTAATTTATATGCCAAAAAAAAATATATATATATATATACACATTCGTTTTCCTCATCTTTTCTAAGCACTCAACTATTTTCAAATCTATCATAGTTCACCAACGCACCCTTGACTTTTTCGATTAAATTGTATCTTGCCGCTACCCCCTTCTGAAGTTGTCAAACTCACCTCAAATCTCTCCCACGTTCTGTATCTCTTCTCTTAAATTCTTGTTTACTTGTCTTCTCTAGTTCCGGAAATTTCGAGGATGAAATTTTTGTAAGGGTGGTATGATGTAAATCCCCGTTTTCATTCTAATAATATTTTCCCGGCCCATTGCCAGTTTGCATTTCGTTCCGGCCGGTTTTCTCTTTTTCCTTCCCGGTCGGACTTTTCGTTGGAGGGTGTTATTTGCAATTGTGCAAATAACATTTGTGGAGGGGGTTTATTGTAATTGTGACATCTTTCATTCTTGTCATCATTAATAATGACCGGCCACATTATATTTGAAATGGGGATTAATAAAGGTGGCATGTGCATTTGCTTTTGTGTGCTGGAGATTCTGTTGGAGGAGGGTGGAATTAATTTCCTAAGGCATTAATTAATGGAAAGATACATGATGTGTGAGTGCAGGAATTTTTCTTTTGGGCCGGCCACTTTTAAAGGTGACAGTGTGCACTAATTTGGAGCTTCTTTTGCAATGTGATGTTGATTAATACATTTCTTTTGCTCCACCCATATGTGGGCCGGCCACTGTACAAGGTTAGTGGATTAATTTATTAAATTAATGGAATGAAGTGCATTTGGTGAGTGCAGGCATTATGAATGTTGATGCATTAATTAAGTAAGAAGCTTTGTGCTGTGAATGTGCAGGAGAACATAATTGAGTGGGCCGGCCATTGTATGGCTTAATTTATTTAAAGTGGATATTAATATAGTGTGCTGGAGATGCTGTTTTTATAATGGGCCGGCCACTATATTGTAAACATAATGGAATGCAACATGAGGTATTAATTAATGGTGGATTAATTAATCTAGGGAAGGTTACGTTGAGCACATTATAAGAGGGTGCAGGGGCTGATTTAATTAAGTGAGGATTAAGCTTAAAAGAGTGTGCAGGGGAACTTGCTTCAGGGATTTTTGCAGAGAGCACACATTAAGCTTCATGATATTCCAGAGAGCATTCATTTTTTGGTTCTGGCCGAGCTAATCATTTAGCTTGCTCCATTCTTTTTCTAGCAAGCTTCCATGAAAACTCTTGTACAAAATTCCTCCATACAAGGCAACCTCATAAACCCCATCTCAACCGCAACCACCGAGGACCCCTCAACCTCACTCACGTTTTCTCTTCTTTTTCTCTTTACACCTCCCCCCACTCCTCTCTTTACAACACACCCCCACATTATTCCCTCCCTTTTTTCTTTACACCCTCACATCCACGTTCTCTCTCTTTCTAAATATTTTCCTAGATCTAATCCCACTGTCACCTCCACTCTCATATATACACACACACACACACCTTATTAATTAACCCACGTCCCTCTTCCTCCTCTCATTTCTCACCCTCTCTCCTTCTCTCAATTCTCTCCCCCTACGAAGAACCCACGCCGCACCCATCACCCATGCTCGACGACGCACCCTTCGCCGTCGCCACCATCCTCACCATCGTCGTCACCGCCTTCTCCCTCTTCTTTTCCCCTCCTCCGCTGTATACCCGACGATGAGACCCGCTCGAATCCACGCCCGATCCTCGCCGCCTTCGTTTTCGCCGACCTCCTCAGCCCCTCGTCTCGCCCTCGACCTTCACCAACTCCATCGACACCCTTCACCCTCCTCGCCTACAACCACCAAACTCCGACCACCCTTGGTCGCCTCCGTCACCAATCCCTACCATCACTCTGCACCCCTCTACTCGACCTCCAACTATACTATTCCGGCCACCTGCCACACGCCGACGAACCCACTGCATCATCTACCACCACCACCATTGCCCTCATCCCTGCACTTCTCTCTCTCTATCACTCCATTCCCTCTTCCGATCCCCCTCTCTCCCAGTCTCTCATTTCTCTAAATCTCTCTCTCTCCAATTCACAGTTCTCTCTCCCAATCTCCCCTCTGTGCACATTCTCTCTCTCTCTCTTTTCCCCCTTAACTCTACAGCCTCTCTCCGTCGCACCCGCATACTACCAACAGAGCGAGCCCAGCTTCACAGCAGAACCCCGACACCAAGCTGCGAGCCGCCGCCGAGACACGAGTCCGAGCCAAATCAAGTTGCCGTGCCGCGCGTGTGTCGCGCGTTCGTGACGACACAGCCACCGTACATCCCCGGGACATCTCCAGGCAAGTTCTTACTTGCTTTCATGCTATTCCGTATATATTACAAATCAGAATCGTAGATATATTCCATGTTTGCTTGATGTTATATATCGTCACAAAACTGTTCGATGCTTGTTCCCATAGAAAATCATTATCGTATTTGACGGAACTGAACATATTAATTACCACATGTTTATCGTTTCGCTAAATTATATACATATGTTTCATGATAAATCGTGCAAGTGATAGACTGTTGTTTTCATGACATCCTAAACATGCGTTATATACTGTTTTACGCATCATATCTCACACCTGTCATTACAGTGATAACCTAGTGATAACGTGCATTTAACCAGTGTTAGAATTTAGTGATGATTGTGGCAAGTACGTCAGTGTTCGTGTATCCGTGAATAAGTGAAAGTGAATGAATAAGTGATTAAGTGAATGAATAAGTGAAAGTGAATGAATAAGTGAAAGTGATACGTACTTGTACACAATCAGTGACCCTATTATTCTATTTGCATTGTCGACATCTGTGGGATGCGTGTACGTGTGACTATAAGTGGTATGGGACACTTATGGAAGCGCTTGCACGGGTGTCACAGATAAGACATCCGACACTGCCATTTATCTTAGGTATTAGTTGGGACGTGCTTGATGGAGATCCTGTCTCCAGTTCTCGTGCAGACTTGTCACAGACCGATTGGTATTTGAGGTTATGGTTAGCGTTTGATGTAGACCACGGGGTGTGGGGTAGTTTAAGTGTGAGTTCAATAGAATCTCGGGAGTCCCATGCCGGCTTATATATATATTTAGGGAGATATATGGAGATTTACAGGGTACGTGATATACACCGTGATATACATGTTACATGTTGGGCCCGTGGTCCCTTACCCTTGGGTTCTACCTTTGGGTGGAGGACACTCGCGAGTGGTTGACTCTCACACTTGGACTGACGATAGACTTAGTGACATGTACAGTGAGACTTAGAGACTGATAGGGATACTGGCATTGATATACCATACTTACTGTGTTGACATACGTGACATATCGTTCTACTGCTTTACTGCTCCGCTGCATTGATTACTGCACATTCATATTCATGCTGTCATTGATTTACTATTATTCATATTTATTACCACTGGTAGAACTGTTACTTGATTTTATATATATTATATTACTATTGTGTCGCTCTGACGACCTGAGTATGCATGCTCAGTATGAGAAGAAGATTTAGCCTAGACCAGAACTGGACGTGCATCACAGACTTCCTGACTTGCCGTTCCTAGTTACATCCGTTTGTTCCACTTCAGGTCTGTTTACATTATTGTATCTTTCAGTTACTGCATTTCTCATTACCTGCGCATCTTTACTGTTCACCATGATAAACTAGAAGCCGAAGTGTGACTACGGCAGGACATTTCCTTGACCGTAGGAGCATGGCTGGCCTTGTCTACCCCTCGTATTCCGTATTTTGGGAAGCGGGGCGTGACATCTGACCTACTCCCCGACGTAACCGCCGCTCCGCGAATCTCACCATGCGCGGATTTTGCGCCAGCAACGTCCCACGTTCCACGCCATCACGATCCCCATTAATGGAGATCCGCTCTTTACGCGGGCGTGACGTCGGGAACGTAACTGCCGGCGAGATTCCCGCGCCTGCTGCTGCGTGTTGCCGCCACTATATAAACCCCTATCATAGAGGGATCAAGTAAGCCATTTTTTATACTTTTATGTCGTTACTCTGCTCGGATCTCATCACTTACTTGAGTGTCGGAAGGTCCTCGGTGGTACCAAACCACCCCGGGACTTCTTTGCAGGTACTCGGCGACAACTCCCTCACCTCTTCCTTCAAAGACCCATTGAGACCCGCATGCGAAGGAAGATAATCAACTAAGTCCACCGCGAGATAACGGAAGACAACATCTGACGGAGGTCCGAAAATGAGCTCCATCACGCCTCTTCTTCTAGGGCTTTGAATCAAGAAAACAACTTGGCATTTCTCTCAATTTGGCATTTCTACAATAACATACTTAACATACATATATAATGTATACCATCACCTTCCCTATACTTTTTTTTCTTGTTTTTTAATTAATATTATCATTATGCCAGCCTCCTCTTCTTTTAGGGTTTCGAATCAAGAAAACAACTACTTCTGCAAGCTCTGCTAGAAATTCTTTCGATATTTGGCTGGAGGTCCCTATAAATGGGAGTGGGAATTAAAATCTTGAATGCCGCCGCCATTATTTTTGCTCCAAATTCATATACTTATTAATGAGCTGCTGCACTTCCATGATTTTATATAGGGGTCTCTCATGTTTCACAAGGACCAACACCAAACGACCTCATAAGAAATCATCTCATTCCCCTAACATTTCGAATTACATGTTCCCTTTAGCTTTCCAC
This sequence comes from Agapanthus africanus, assembly GCA_030015575.1. Lineage (NCBI taxonomy): Eukaryota > Viridiplantae > Streptophyta > Magnoliopsida > Asparagales > Amaryllidaceae > Agapanthus > Agapanthus africanus. Next base: position 513,853,079 of record JASDDO010000012.1, read on the forward strand.
AGGAGGAATATCCTCCTCCTCTGAGTTGTTCCAAATGGTAAGCCAGGACGATCTGGAAAGAAGAAGAAAGCATGGTGGCAGAACTTCTTCTCAGACAATGACACGATGAGATATGGTCTGGTTGGAGGATGGAGGACGTTCTTGGCGGTGCCGATGATGCCCCCGATGGATAGGACAAATCGGAACAAATTGACAGGTTCGAGTCTTGGAAGAGGAGGGCCGAGGCACTCTCCGAGCTGAGAGAGGCACAAGAAGATGCAACACATGGGAAGATTGGCTTGGAGATGCCTCTTCCGATACCACTACTACCACTGCTTCATCATGGGGCAGGAACAAGTCGAACCATCAAGAGACGAGATCTCTGATGACCTATATGGTTTGATGCATGAGAAGGGCATCATTGGGTCTATTAGGAAGCTGATTTCTCAAAATGATGAAGATGGTGGTGACGACGAGTTACTGTTTGAGGCTAAGGCTAGGGTTTTCCGGTATGCTTCCGCAAGCTCGGTATGCAACTTGCATCCTACGACAAATGTTTTTTTTTCTTCTTCAGTCCATCTCGTCGTATTTGTTAATCTGTTATCCTAGAAAAAAAATTAACCCGTTCAATAGTTTCTTTATGGATGAAGGAGAATTTCAACGTGCCAATATTTCTTCCTTGTTCGAGCTTGCTCATAAAACGAAATTTGTCTATGTCATTTTGAAAGAGTAAGGTAGACTTTTATTGAGTCGTATATTCCTCTGGATGGATAGACCTTTTCAGTAAAATTTGGATAGCGCAACTTCTTTTCCTGCTCATCTGAAAAGGATTTAAGCAGTACTTTGTCCTTGTAGGTAAAGTTCAAACTAAAATATTTATGATTGATGAGCACTTCTTGGACCATCCGGGGGGGGCGCGGTGTTGTAAAAAGCGGTCAAGGCGGCTGCCGCGGTACAAGGCCACTTAGGTTTTCAGTAAGTGGCTAAATTAAACGGGCTATTGCGCTTTAAGCGGAGGCCTATGCGATCGTCCCGCTTATTGCAAATAGTCGGAATTGGAATGTTTTTGTCTCCCAATTAAACCCCCAAATCAATCATTTTCCTCTCTTGAAAGAAAACCTCATCTCACCAACCCTCTAAACATATTCAACTAAAAAACCCTTGCAAATTCCCATTTCAAACAGCACACAAAACAACTTCTTCTTCGTCACCTTCTCTCACAACTCCCATTTCAATCATTCAAATCAATTTTTCAAGGCCTCTAAACTAGTTCTAAATCCATCAAACAACTCGACAGAAAAAAAACCCCATAGATTTTAGATGTGTTGCCTGTGTGTTGCTTTTCTAGACCATCTCCTCGAGCCCTTTGTTCCGCTCACGCAAATCTTTGACCCAAGACTTGAAGGAAAACAAAAAAGAGGCATCCAATAAGAAAGTGACCACTTGAATCCCCAATTCCATGGCTGTTTAGGGTTAGGGTTTGGTTTTTTTTAGGTGAAATTTGTAGGGTTAGGGTTTTTGAAAAAGGGCTGAGAGTTGAGATCAGTGATTCATCTTTTCACTTATAAACAGTCTCAAGAATTCATTGCGCTGGGCCGGGTCGGATTTCCCAGTCTGAGCAAAGCCGAATAAGCATGTTAAAATAACCAGAGTTGGTTCCGAGTCATTTGAAAATCGAAATGCTTTGTTCACTAAAGACGCCTATTTCAAATATTCCCTTCTTTCATCTGCAACCGTCAAATCTCAAAAAGAACATAAGTTTGTTTATCGGCCGTGTTCCTTTTTGTCCGGGGCATCAATTTTCTCAACACAACTTATATTATATGATCTATTTAGTTAATTAACAAGATGTTAGGTCGTGTATGAATCTACACGTCATCGATCGTATGGAATCTCAGAAGATATATTGATCCGATCACATGGAATATCGAAAGATATGTAGATATGCATCCCTATATATGCATCCCTATATGGTGAGATTAAGGGTTCGAGTGTACAAATAGTAAAATACCCTCTCTACAAATAGTAAAATACCTGGAATTTATTCCAACATGGAAAAAATTTAGGCTTATTGTTGAAAACTCCCAAAAAGTTTGAGCCAGAATAAAAAAACCAACACTACCTTTAAAATTATCAAAAAATTACCAAATTTAACAGTGTCATGTCAGCACAGTCAGTGCAACATCAACTAAATTGTCATGTCAGCATAGATTATAAAATACCCAAAATACCCACTCTTTGACCCTATCCCTAATTTCCAATAAATAAATAAATAAAATTCACCTTCTTCCTCCTCTTGGCCATCATCGACAGCAATGGCTCCGGCTCGAACGCCGGTAACGGCGCCGCCACCCCGACCTCTCATCACCATAACCACCACCACCAGCGTCAACAACATCATCGTTATCTTATCTTTTCTTTTCATTATCTTCATCTTCTTCTTCTTCTTTTTCATCTTCCCCCACCGTCTCTCCCCCCTCGTTGCCACCCTCGTCTCCCACCTCTCCGCCGGCGTCCCCTTCTCCCCTGGTCTCTCTCCGTTTAAGATAGCCGACGCCGAGGCCACTAGATCTCTCATCCTTCCCCTCACCTCGCCGCCCTCCTCTCCTTCTCCCTGCCTCCGCCGTCAGATTCCTAACTGGCGCCTCTCCCTCCCCTTCTTCTTCTCCTTCTCCTCCTCCTCCTCCATCTATTACTTCTTCTCTCCACCCTCGCCCCCTTCCCCTCATCCTCCGGCCCCCATCCCTCCCTTGACCTTGCCTCCCCCTCCCAACCTCCTTGGCTGCCTCTAATTTTTTTTTATTTAATTAAAATTTAATAATTATTAAAATTATTTAAAATGTAATTTATAATTAATTAATCATATTACAAGGGCAAAATGGTCATTTGATATGAATAGTAACGTTGACCAACGTTGGCTGTCAAGTCATGGTAGTTTTTTGATAGTTTCAAAGGTATTGGCAGTTTTCTGGTCCAAACTTGTTAGGAGTTTTCAGTAAATAAGCAAAAAATTTAATCAATTTTAATCTTGAAGATTGTCCATAAGAAGTCTAATTATAGATGCCAACATTAATTTAACGATGAAGGAATAGGAAATATTTTAGGCATATCAACTTAACAAATATATAGTCTGTATTGAAATCTATAATGGTCCAAAATAAGCAACGAGTTAACTTTTAAGAAGATAAATCCCTTGATAGTCACAAAGATTTTCAAGTTTTACACTCAGTTTCATCAGCTAAAACACTACAACATCAGAAATATATAACGGTAAAGGAAATAAAACATGTGAGAGTAAGGTTAAATTGCACTAAAGTACGCCTATCTATCGCATTTTTTCACTAAAATACCTTGAACCAAGGTATTCAAGAGATCACCCTAAAAAATATATAGCACTTTAAAGTAGGGTAAATTAAACACCCTCAACAATCATGGTATATCACTAAAAGACCTTAACTTTATTTATTACAATAAAACTATGGGTTTAAATGAAATATTTTCACTAAAAACACCCTCAAAAGTAACACTTAGGGTATTGTATTGTAATAAAAGGAATTTAAGCTATTTTAGTGACAAAACATGATGGTTCAGGGTAATTTAGTGTGATTTACCCCCAAAAAATACATATTAATATATTTAAGAAAATATATATATGAGAAAAATATAATAAAACCTTTTCACAATCTTCTCCTTTTTCTTTCCTTTCTTTGCTTTGTTATTTTGTCCCCATAGAGTGCCTTTCTAACATTGTTTCCGTATCCAGATAATGTGATAGTTTCCGAATTATTATTATTATTTTTCTTCTTTAGAAATACTTCCAAAGTTTCTTTTGAAAACAAAGTAGGATCAAGGCGAGATTTTGATGGATCATACAAATATTAAATTTTGTGAGAGAGAAAAAAAGTTCAATGGGTTATTGAGGCATGGATGATTTCTTTAGAGCTTAAAAGAAAATTCTTGAAATTAGCCATAATTTTGGTAATTTTTTCCAATTGATTTTATTTGGATTGTGTCTCTTTCCCTCTCGATTCTCTTTTTTCTGATGAGGTGGCACTCTTCTCTTTTTTTCCTTAATATTTTGAGAAATCAAAACCCCTATACCAATTCAAAATTGTAAATAGTAAACTTCGAATTTGAGGGGTTTGCCTTATGTTAGCAACGATACAACGATTACGGTATTTCAATAAAATAATTTGTAATGTCAATGAATCCATACACTAAACTTTGTACAACGACATTAATAATTTTTCCATGAATCAATATGCAATAACAATAATATCATCAAAACTATATACAATGTTCAATGATCAATAATCAACATCAATAGCATAACCTCTGCTGAGATCAACAACAACTTCTAGATGTTTCACAAGTTTTTAGAGTGCCCAAAAATTCATCTAAATGTTCTGTAGATTTTCTAGAAGCGTTCTTTATATGTTCTAAAGTACTCCATACGAAGCTTCTATCTAGTTCATCGCTAGACGCTTAGTGAATAATTTGTCTACAATGTTCTATGGATGCCTATAAATAAAGGGTTAGTCCCTCATGTTATAACCAAACAAGTAAATAAGAAATCAAGTGAGCACACAATTGAGGTAGGGTGTGCTTGTGAGAGCTATATGAAGTTGTGTATAAGGGTGCCAAGTGTTGAATTGTGTTCTACACAAGACAGTGTAGGAGCCCATAATAATAAAAGTAGTTATAAAGTGTTGCCCTTATAGCACTTTCCGAATTCTCTACAACCTATACATGATAAGCCGGAGGGCCCAGTGGCTTTCGATTATGATAGCCCCTGTGAAGTGAATATGCAAAGCATTAAGTTTCAATATCCACTACCCAAAAAAGAATGTAAATATCTTAGTCAATGTCACAAAATTATATATAAGTTTTTTAACACGATACACAAGTATGAAGTAAAATCACATCAAAATCATGGTACATGTGTGTTAACATATTAAAAGGAATACTCATGTATGCATATCAAACAACACTAGTATGATTTATTTAAGAACTAGCGAGAAATATGGGGATTAAATTAGGGATAGGTAGTAATAGAATCATGCATGCAACTAGTTTATGATTTCCAAATATAGCATGTGTAAAGGATTGACTTCTACCAAAGTTGTGCCAGTCAAGAAGCGGACTCCTCGCTATCACTGTGCAAAAATGATCAAGATACAAGCATTTAGTTCAGTTGTTACATAAATAATACATGCAAAATTGACTAATTTAGGATAATCAAACAATTTACAACAAGACTTTGGGCGAATTGAAAATAATATAAACAATTATCTTAAATTATTTTCAATTCGTACAGGGCACGAGAACTTAAAGGTTGTCGACGTTGTAAATAGGGTCAAACTCATTTTTAAGAAGTTATTCGAACAGTTGTTAGAGACCGAATTTGACCGACACATGGTACTCATTGAACTATGTAAAGAGCGGTGCAAAAAAAGACCTATGTGTGAGCGGTGGTAGCGGAAACACAAGAAGAAGAAAAGGAATGGTAGTTTGGACGACGAACGAGGAGGAGGCACGTGATTCCGGTGGTAGCGGCGGCGATCGCCATGGCTGTTCTAGGGTTTGGGTTTTTGAGAGAGGGGAAGGAGACGAAGTTTTGAGCGTTTCAGTGTTGTTTATGTTTGATTCGAGTCGGGTCGGGTCGAAGTTTTGCAGGCCCGCCGTGGGCTAAGGCCCATCCTGCTTATCCCAATGTTTTGGGATCGACTATAGAAAAAAACAAGGGTAAATTCATCAAAAACCCCCGGCCCAAGAAAAACCAGTGAAAAAGCCACTGGTATTTTCTAAACAGGAAGAAAGGGCCTACTGTTCAAAAACTTGCTCTAAACACCTTGGGCCAAGGCCTGGGCATTATATTTTGGTACATGGACGAAAATACCCTACATTCAAAATTTTCTCTCTGTCGCTCGAACTCTCTTCGTCGCTCTAGTTCCTAAGAGAACCCAACCTTTCTTCATTGTCGCCGCCGCTGCCGTCTCTCCTGTCGCCGCCATCGCCTAGAATGATTTTCATCAACTTCTCCTCGACGTCTTCTCCTCTCCCGTCTCGATCGCCGTCTTCGATCTCGATCCATCGTCATATTCTTCTCTTCCCTCTTTTACCCCTCCGCTATCGTCACCGACGTAGACGAAATCCTGAGCGAACTATCCTCATCCTCTTCGGTTGCTCTTTATTTTCTAAGTCTAATTGCTTGAGTGTATTTTGACGATCGAGTGTTTTCTACACTGCAAAGGAAATTTTGGTATTTTCTCTATATTTTTGGATTAATGATTTCAATCTAACCCTAATTTTATGTTATGGGTTTTTCTTAATTTTTAGTTTCAGTGTTGTTTTTATTGTTGCACGGTAATTATTTGATGAATTGTCCTATTGGGCATGTTGATTAAAGCGGCCAAGAAAAATGCAAGTTTTGTGGAATTTTTGAATGAAGATACAATTTTAGTGCCGTTTTTGTTGTTATGTTATTTTTTTTATTACTATGAGTTTTATTAAGTTGATTTTATAATAGACAAAGTGTTGTCAGAGGCTGAAAATGATACTTTGAAGGCCCACTCCAAACAGACTGCAGAACGCTACAAGCTTATGGGCAAAAAAATTAGATTAAGTGATAAACTTAAGTGTGCGCGCGTGCGCGCGAGCGCGCATTTTGTATCTGCCTGCAACTTATAAGCACTTACTTGTAATTTCTAAGCAGTTGCCTGTAATCTCTAATAAGTTGCATGTAATTTCTAAGCATTTGTCTATAACATCTAATAACTTTATTATAATATATTGTAATCATCATTGGTACGGATTCTGGAGAAACGATTTGTTGAGAAGCCGGATGAGAAGGACAATGTGAAGGGCATGTCTTTTGAAGCTCAAAAGATGCATTGGAAGAATGTTTGTACGAAAAGCAAATTCTATTGGCGAACAAAAAAGAAATGACTTGATATTATTTCAGTTTTTGTTTTGCCGAAAATTGAACTTTTTGTTATTCATACATATATTCATCTATTTGTATTTGGCCGATATTCGTCGATATTATTACTTGTTTTGAGTGAGAATAAAAAATTACTAATATGTTACTGGTTTGTCTAATAAATATAAAAAATTGTTGATGTATTTACTTTAATATCGTCGATATTGGCCGATATTTTGATACAAATGATATTTTTATTGATGTTATCTGTTTTATATAGCCGATATTGGTCGATATTGTGATATGAAAGTTACGTGCAACTAATTATAAGTTACAGGCAAGTTATTAGAAATTACAGGTAAGTGCTTATAAGTTATATACTACTTATTAGAAATTACATGCAAGTGGTTAGAAGTTAAAGGCAAATGCATAGAAATTACATGCAACTAATTAGAAGTTACATGCAACTGCTTACAAATTACAAGCAACTGCTTACAAGTTACAAACAACTTATTAGAAATTACAGGAAAGTGTATAGAAGTTATATGCAACTAATTAGAAATTACAGGCAAGTTGTTAAAGTTACAGACAAGTGTTTACAAGTAACATGCAACTAATTAGAAATCACAGGCAAGTGACTAGAAATTAAAAACAAGTGCATATAAGTTACATACAACTAATTAGAAATTACAAGCAACTGTCTAGAAATTATAGGCATCTGTTTAGAAATTATAGGCAACTTATCAGAAGTTTTGACCCATGCAATGGGGACTCATGATTGTGTCGTTTGACAAAAGCGATGGGCTTCTTTCATGAATGACCTGCTAGAACTATGGTGTGTCTAAATGAATATGGCTGAGGCAGAAAATGGTATGTAAGAGATGAAGAATAAAAATGAAAATAAAAGTCGTAGATAGAGCTGAAAGGAGAAAGAGACACCTATTGCTGACCCAAACTCTTGGAATAAGGGTTGTGTGGTTGTTTAGTTGCTTATTGTCGATGATAGAGTGTATTTTGTTGGAAATATACTTTAAAACAATAAGATGATAAAAGTTCTCTATTAGGGAACTTAGGAGTAGTGGTGGCATATTGGTTCTGGTGTGAATCATATAATAAAACATCATTTCACTTGGGTATTATTGATAAGAAGTTTAGGACATCGAATCCCTTTCCGTGGTTTTAGAAAGATTAGGTATCGGTTTTGAATATAGTTCATGTATGGACCTGTTTGTTTGCACGGAAGTACCAAAAGTGTCGGAAGTAATCTTGAAGTTACTTCTGAAAGAAGTTTATGGAAGTAGTATCTTATTTTTTCTATTTGTTTTGTTTATGAAAGTAGTCCAAATGAAGTGATGAATGCAATTATTTTATGCACACCTTTATGTTAAAACTATACGAGAGAAAAGGAAAAAAACTTAGAAATAATTAATATTCGGAATAAATTATTATTTTTCTTCCTCTTTTCTTATGCTTCATACCACTTCCAAACCCAAGAGGTCATAAAGAAAATTTTTGAAGTAGAGCCTTCACATAGGATCCACGTCAGCATGTGGAAATAACTTCAAATGCTACTTTTTGTCAAAATAAACACTTGAAGTACCGGAAGTAAGCTTACTTCCGATAGTTTCATACTACTTTGTCAATCATGAAGTTGGTCATACCCAATTAGGGTATAGTTTGTCTGATGTCGAACGCTCTAAAAAATTATTTTTTTCTTCTTAAATTGCATCAACTATCCATCAAGAAATTTAGAATTGGATTTTTTCTTGTCTCTTCCTGTAGGGTAAAAATTTGCCGTAAGTTCTAAGCAATCGCATGTAACTTCTAATTAGTTGCATGTAACTTCTATTCACTTGCCTTTAATTTCTAAATGTTGGATATAGGTGCCCTTAAGGCAATTATTGTAATTGCAAGATGACAATTATTGTAATTGCAAGATGACAATTACTTAATTGAAGGATGACTTATACGGAGAATAGTCTTGCTCAAGATAATAGTATACTATCTGATTTATCTTTATCTTAACATGTGTAAACGTTTTACTCGTTATTACGTATCGTTAATACATGTTGATAAAGGTCGTAAGATCTTTGCTTTACTACCAGAATTATGATAGTGATCATACTAGCGGGGACTGGTTAGTTCATAAGCACATTCTTAAATGTCCCTAGTCGTAGGAGTATCAAGACTGGGTATCGGTACTATAATTTAGATTAGTATATACGTTTCTTGACCCTGTATGAGATGATAGTTGATCACATAGTCATTAGTGTTTGACACCGGAGATTGTATACAGGTGCTCCTTAGGTTATGAGTTACATTGGATGGATTCACTAAGAACTCCTAGATGGTATTATACTTATCGTTAAATAACAGTTCTCTGGTGACATGAGTACAGGATAGTCTGTAGACCTGATATCGTCATAGTGTCTTGTCTGGTTCCCACTGTGCTTCGATTACTACCCTACCACGGTTTTAAAGAGCCGTGCAAACAGATTTTAGTTGAATACATTCCCGAGCCAGATGGAGGCAGCGAGCGATCGGAAAGGATTCGTCTCTCCCAGTATAGCGAGTTGATGTCGCGCAATGCACGATTGGCTAAAACTATAAGTCCCTAGTCAGGACATATGAGATTTACCGATAAGTGTTATTAGTACTTTTTCGGTTGGTTATGAGCTAGACATCGGCATGACTTATTGGGTTATTAAGAGTCTGATGGATACCGCCCCAGACCCGGTATGAGATACTCTTAGATGAAAAGACCGGACTGTATGGTGAGTATAACTGATAGACTCTGCAAGGTATGGATGTGCTTGCTTGTCGACTTTCTTTCAATCAATACTTGAATAGCCGTTACGTACAGCTAGTAATGCTGACGTGCTTGTGGGTTATAGATTGATCCTAGACCTGTTGCCAGCATATTGTCGAGTCTTTAGAGTCGCACACAGAGATTTCTTGGTTCAGGCGAAATGATGTAGAGTACGTATGGCGATTCACACAGGAGTTCTTTGACACGTAATTTAATCGGGCGTTTTCATAATATTAGCAGACTCTTGTTGAAGCCGGATTATTAAATCAAGGGTATATATATATGCTTACTTTATTTATCTCTCATTTTGTATTTGATGCAAATACTAACGCGCGCGCGTGTGTGTGTATGCTTACTTTATTTATCTCTCATTTTGTATTTGATGCAAAAACTAAGGTATGTATATAATACATATTCTATAATGTATATGATACCCTCGAATGATTCTAAAGGGACACATCATTTTATTTATTTGATAAATATACAGATGAGGTGTAATAGAGAGTGAAGTGTAGAGATTCTAGGATCCTTCTAGCGTTTTCTTTATTTGGATAGAGATGGCGCTCTCTCTCTCTCTCTAGCTCATTCACATTCTCTTCTTCCTTCTCTTGATTTTCTTGGAGAAAAATAGAGAGAACACTTAAGAGAAAAATATGTGAGAAAATATTTTACATCTCTTGCTTCATATCCCTAGCAAGTTTATTTAGCAAGTCGCTTCATCAAGACTTTGATCTAATGGAGCTGGACCTTGGGGGGGGTATCTCAATATGGATCATCTTTGACAAGAAGATCTTCATGCAAGCTCGATCCGGACCAAGTGGAGGCTAGAAGAGATCTTCCGCAATTAGGAGGACATGCTATAATGGTGGTATCCACTTAATCCCTTAGATTAGCTCTCTTTTGTGTTGAAGTTAATGTCTTTGGGTTGATTCTAGGGTTTGGGTGTTATGAGCTCTCTAAATTTTTAAAATTATTAATTCCGCTATGTTAAAAACCCTCCTAGATGAGCATAGAATCCTAACAGTGATATCAGAGCCGCCTCAAAAGACGTTAACTTGTTTGAACGAAATTATAGTTTCAGGTCAAGAAAACTTTTCGGTTTTTCTATTTCTAAGTTTAAGCCTCTGTTCGAATTTCTAAGCTCCACCCGAAATTTTTTTGATAGGTGCCATTGTGATGGGTATAGTTTAAAATTGATATGACTCGAACCTGGAGGCCAGACTCTCTGGTCTGGCCCCCAGGTTCTTGCAGAGGCTTAATTACATGGAAATATGATTTTTTCGATATTTCAAAAAGTCCCATATTTTGATATGATCATCGTTGTATTCGTGGGATGTATGGAAAGGTTTTTGATCGAAACTGTAGCATCGTGTTTGCTAAGCATTTAAAGATATGTGTTGGTAAATGTCGCCTAATTTCTATATGATCAATTAGACGGGGTTGCACATTAATTATTTGCGATACCGTGATATTATGGTTGTTGTTGTTGTTGTTATTGTTGTGATGGTTAAGTCGGATCGTTGTGATGAATAGCCCCTTATGTGAGATACTTGTATAATTGTTATATATTTATTTTATTTATTTTTTGGGACAAACAGTCGGATTATGGCCGTCGTTGTCTGTGTATTGTATTATTATTTGTCGGGACACGGCCAGGATGAAGTCGTTGTTTTCGTTGTATCTAATACAGTTATAGGATTACCCCACAGAGATGCGCTCAAGTAACTAGGTTCTAGAATACAGTAGGTGGCCATCTCAAAGCGTTGAGACCGGGCCACCTCGTTTTAGATTTAGCGGGTTGCTCGCTACACTTGTAGGTGGTATAGGATAGACCCGCGATAGAGTGCTCGAGCCGCCGGATTTTATAAAGCGTTAGGTGTCCTTCTCGTGGTGTTGAGAGTGTCTCGTTTCTAGGATTAGTAGGTGGTTCGCCGGGCTTATAGGGGTCTTAGTTTGGCTATGTACGAGCTATTCACACGAATGGAGAATGTCGCGTCTCGTTTGTGGCTCAATCGAAACGCGGGATTCCTAGAAAATCCGACTATTCCATTTCTGTGATGTTTACCGCATGCCTGTAATGTTGATTATCTGCATGTGATGATGATGATGATGTGTGTGTGTATACAGTGTCACGCTCCCCTTCTCGTTGTACGGGCAGAGGACGCGACGGGTTACGCGACGTATTTACTCTGAAGTAAACATGCTAAGCGTATCTAAGTAATATAAAGTAAAGTACACAAGAAAATGACAATAGATGTAATTGAACATCAACATTATTTATTTAACATTCTTTTTACAATACAGCTGAAATGTAAATACATGAATGAAAGCAATGCTTAAACAATGGCATGAACTGAAATGAAAATATGCACAAGTAAAGTCTAATGCTCCGGGTCTTCGGTGTACTTCTCCAAATGCTCCTGGTTGGTCTCGAGCTCAAGTACGTCCGATCCACCTGACAATATTCCAAGGAAGAAGAGAAATAGGAATGTCGTCAGCGAACAATCGCTCGGTAAGTCCCAAAGATAACTAGAGATAGAATAGATAGAGAGAGAGTATATCTTATAATATTTGATTATATTGTTAACGCTGTTGTTTGTAGCTTGGTACAGAAAATGCCAGTGTATACGAGAGGAGTCTCACTATTCCGGAGACTAAGGTATACGGAGCAGAAGAAACCGTTCAGCCATGGTACAACGGCACTGGATATTCAGGTTAGGTGTATTATGGTTATAGTCTTGTGCTACTTCTAACATTTTCCGTACCAATCACCCCTTATAAACCTCGCGACGTCTTGATTGTATTGTTTGTATTGTTTGTTATATAGATGGATGACTTGCCGAAACCATACTATCAGTAAATGAAATAGATATAAATGGAGAGTCATGTAGACGGAGTATAACCATAGTTCAGTTCAGTCAAGTAGATTGATATAGATTGAATAGATCGATTCCTGGATTCATGTTGAATTGTAGTTTATACTTAAATCGCATTCAAGTCAGATTGATTAGATTGAGACTCAGTTTGAGTCAGACACTTTGAAAAGAACTTGAAATCCTGATTGTTTTGATGTTATCGGTAACTGCTGCACATGGACGGCAGGATTTCTGTCTTTTTCCAAGACAACTACTGTGTTGATAACACCGTTTATTAGATTGTCTACCTTAAATAGGCAAGCACCCATATCTCCGACTCCCCGAGGCTCAAGAGACTGGTCCTGCCTAAACCTATATTTATTAGGGTCCTTATTGTAATTTAGTATAACTTGAGGGGGGTTTTATATAAAAATAGTTTGATATAATTTTCAAAATACACCTCAAGCGTTTAATTATCGTCTTTAGGGTTTTCATAAATGTATAATACAAATGAAATTTCTAGTGAGTAAAACTTAACTTCATAATATATGGTATTTTCTTGAAATATTGAAATTGTGTTGTATTTGGATGGTATTTTCATGTAATAGTGATTCCTTTGATTTAGTAAACTTGGAATATTTATATAATTAAAATAGATATTTTGATAATATATATATATATATATTTAATAAAAATAATTTATTTATTTTCTAAAGAAAAATACATAAAAATTCCATCGAGATCGAATGCTCCATTTGGAGGTCTGCATCTCACTCTGCTAGGCCTGAGAATGTGCGATAATCCACACCATCCCGAAAGGGGTCCCCAAAAGTAGGTAGTGGAGGCGTAATTGCAAGGAATTGTTTAATACATCTTTTTATAGAAATGGTTTTGTAAGTTAAAGGTATTTATTTGTAAGGTTGTTTTATCCCATAACTATGTTCCCAAATTTCTATCGTGTTATGTTAAAGATGTGTGTTGTGATGAGATATGTCATTAGCTCGTGAACTACTTACAAGTAAAACAGGTATTATGTTGTTTTATATCGGGAAATGAAGTTTGTGGTATTTTACTATAAAACTACGATAAAATTTGCAATAAAGAATATTTTGAGATGAAACTTGTTTTAATAGATTTTTTTATGTTTGTTAAACAATATGTGAGTGTATGGAATTTTATTGATTAAGAAAAATCACGTTTTAAAGAAAAACTGAATCGGAAGTCGGATTGACTCCGCTTCCGTCGGGTTTTAGAAATGAATGTTTTTAAAGTAGAAGAAAAGAGGGGGAGAGGGGACTTACTGGATTTTAAGGTAGAGGGGAGAATAGGGAAGAGTAAGGAAGTGCTGGTGCGTCGTTGTGTCGCCGGAAACTCCTTGGATTATCGCCGGAACTTCACCATTTTGCTAACTCCACTTGTACACTAAATGACTTGAGAAATTTGTATAGTTTTTGTAATAGAATTCTGAGTGAAAATAGAGTGTGGTATTTATAGGGGAAATTAGGGTTTAGGGGGTGAGAGAAATGCATTAAAATTTGCATTAAAATTAGATTAATACGGCATTTTAATCCTCTTGGGTTGAATGGAGAGAGAATAAACAATGTGAGAGAAGTGGGGTAGGCAAAGGGTTGCAGGGGAAAATTTTTGGGGGCATTACAATCGGGTTCGACCGGTGGTACCGGGCTTTTTGGTAGTTTCACCGGGCTATTACTGTCGGTTTGGGGTGGGGTTGGGTGCCACGTGTAGGTGTCGCCTCGTATACTCTCGTGCATATATTTAAATAGTCAGTGACTCTTCAGTTTACGTGTTGTGCACGTGTAAACCCTTGGACTTCTAAAAAGATTAAAAGAAAATTAAATAAAAAGATAATGTGGTTAATGGGATTTGAACTCGGGTGCTTTGTCTCAGCAGTACAAGGCTTTACCAGTGAGCTACAAGCTCTTTCTTACTGTTAAAAAAAAAACAAATTCTTATTGCTTTCACAGGATTTCCAAATACCCAATTGTATATTAATTTTTAAACAATTTTCTGTACATTGAAATTGGAGTTGTTACAGTCTACCCTCCTTACAAAAATTTCGTCTTCGAAATTTATAATTTATTTTAGGGACTAGTTTACAAATAGATGAGGGTATCTTACACGCATCTCATCTTCCCTTTCCCATGTTGATTCTCCTGGTATGTCTTTTCTCCACATTACTTGAACCAAGTTTACTTCCTTGTAGAAGTGACTTCACCTTTCTATCCAGGATCTTAACAGGATGTTGCTCACAAGATAAATCTGGCTGTATAGTGAGCTCGGAATGATCAAGAATATGGCTGAGGTCACTCACATACCTTCTGAGTTGGGAAATGTGGAACACATTGTGCACTCCTTCCAATGAAGGTGGAAATGCCAAGCGATAAACCACTTCACTGACTCGGTCGAGTATGTCGAACGGTCCAATGTATCTTGGACTGAACTTACCCCTTCTTCCAAAACGAATCACTCCACAGTTCAGAGATATCTTCAGAAATGCATGTTCTCCCGGTTGAAACTCCAAGTGACGGCGCTTTGCATCAGCCCAGTGCTTCTGTCGATCTTGGGCTATGTGAATTCTTTCCCTGATAGTACAAACTACGTCAACAGTTGCTATTATCATCTCAGGTCTTTGGAGTTTCCCATCTCCGATGTCATCCCAACTTAATGGTGATCGAAACTTCCTTCCATAAAGTGTTGCAAAAGGTACCATTTCTATACTTGCTTGGTAGTTGTTGTTGTATGAAAACTCTACAAGATGTAGTTAATCTTCCCACAATCCTCCGAAATCTAGCATACACGCTCTTAGCATATCTTCTAAGATCTGAATAGTTCGCTCAGACTGACCATCTGTTTGTGGATGATAAGCCGTGCTGAAGTTCAGACTTGTTCCCAAGCTCGCTTGCAGACTTTAACAAAATTGCAATCGAAATCTAGTGTCACGATCGAAAACAATACAAACCATTACTCTATGTAATCTCACAATTTTCTGCATGAGTTCACGGGTATCAGAGATAGTACATATTTGAAGAGTTTAAATCTTACTTAGATTCTTATCTCCATGTACTTCTTTGCTAGTATCTCAGTAGATTGGCCAACTCAAAAGGGAATAAAATGAGCCGACTTTTTGAGTCGATCCACAATAACCCATACCGCATCGTTATCCTTCGTGCTGCGAGAAAGTGAGGTCACGAAATCCATTGTGATGTGTTGCCACTTCCATTCTGGGATATGTAACGGTTGAAGTAATCCAGCAGTCCTGTGATATTCGGCCTTTACTTGCTGACATACCAAGCATTTAGCGACGCTTCTGGCTACTTCACGCTTCATTCCATGCCACCAGTAATTTTGACGCAGATCTTTGTATATCTTTGTGCCTCCAGGGTGTACTGAATAAAGAGAGCTGTGAGCTTCTTTCATCAACTCTTCTCGCACAGAACATTTTGGTATACACAATCTGCCGCCATATCTTAAAGATCCGTCTTCAGGGATGATGAAGTCTGTTCGAAGTTCACTTTCCACTTTTTCTCTGATCTTTTGCAACTTAACATCACTTGCTTGAGCTGCTTTGATCTGATTGACAATGGTCGATTGAACTTGTAAGTTCATCAAACTTGAAGCGTTACCTCGCATGACTACTTCAATCTCTATTTGATACAAGTCTTGCCGAAACTTCTGCTGTGCGGTGAGATTCAATGCTAATGGTAGGAGACTAAGAGCATCTGGAACTACATTCACCTTCCCTGGATGATATTGCAGGTTGATATCAAAATCCGCCATGAGTTCTAACCATATTCTCTGCCGTATATTAAGCTCCTTCTGAGTAAACACATATTTCAGACTCTTGTGATCTGTGTATATGTCCACTCGTTCACCAAGAAAATAATGGCGTCAAATCTTAAGAGCAAAGATAACGGCCGCCAACTCCAAATCATGCGTCGGATAATTGCGCTCATGAATCTTCAGCTGTTTTGAAGTATAAGGTGCAACTTTACCGTGCTGAAGTAGAACACATCCTAATCTCTTACCGGATGTATCGCAATGCACTACGAAACCTCCAGATTGGTCCGGTATGACAAGGATAGGCGTCGATGTCAATCTTGACTTAAGTTCTACGAAAGCTTGTTTGCATGCTTCTGACCACACAAATTCTTCATCTTTACGTGTGAGCTTGGTCAGGGGTGTTGCTATCTTCGAAAATGCTTCAATGAATCTTCTGTAATATCCAGCTAGATCCAAGAAACTTCGAATGTCCTTTACTGACTTTGATGTCGGCCATCCGCTTACTGCTGAAACTTTCGCTGGATTCAAATAGATTCCATCACCTGATACAATATGTCCGAGAAAACCAACTCGATCTAGCCAAAACTCGCATTTACTGTATTTGGCATAGAGTTGATATTATCGTAGAGTTTCTAGGACAATTCGTAGGTTCTCGGCATGTTCCTTCCGACTCTTAGAATACACCAGGACGTCGCCGATGAAGATGACAACAAACTTGTCTAGGTACTCCCGGAAAACGTGATTCATTAGGTTCATGAATATAGCTGGTGCGTTGGTCACTCCAAATGACATCACAAGAAATTTGTAATGGCCATAGCGAGTTTTGAATGCTGTTTTATGGATATCAGATTCTTTGACCTTCACCTGATGATAACCCGAACGAAGATCTAACTTGGAGAAAACGCAAGATCCACTTAGCTGATCGAACAGATCATCGATGCGAGGGAGTAGATACTTGTTCTTTATAGTTACATCATTCAAGGCTCTATAATCAATGCACATTCGATATGAACCTTCATCTTCTTTACAAGCAGAACTGTAGATCCCCAACTTGAAGTGCTGGGACGAATCCATCCTTTCGCCAATAATTCGTCCAACTAATTTCGGACTTCCTTCAAACCTTCCGGACTTAATCGATATGGTGCTTTGATCACTGGTTGTACTTCTGGTACTAAATCAATGCTGAATTCAAGAGCTCGATCGGGACGCAAACCTGATATATCTTCAGGAAATACATCATCGAACTCTCGAACTACTTCTGACTTTAATCCTTCCTCCGCTTGAATTGCTACAATCACTGCCCTCCTTTGACCACAGCCAATGGTAGTATAGAATGTTCCGAGCCAATCCATACCTAAGACGCCGCCGAAATTCAGTATGTCCGGCACCTTGAAGTCAATATAGAATTCTCTACTGCAGACGAACACCGGACACAGGTCGTTTCCCATCACTGCCTTTAGAACGCCGTTCCCTGAACCAACATTCCAGCCGGATACGAGAGGTTTGACTGGAATCGCATGAGTTCGGACGAACCGTTGCGAAATAAAGCAATGAGATGCTTCAGTATCGAAGAGTGCTAGTGCAGGGAGTGAGGCTACTAAGATTGTACCTAAGTTATGTGGGATACGTTTTAGGTATAAGGAAAATGTATATAGGTATGTATTGATGGAAAATAATCTTGATGAGGAAGTGTTACCAGTAATGACTTGGCCGGTGGATTCAGTTTCTTCCATGGTCATCGTGAAAGTCTGTTGCCTCGGCACATTACTCCTTACTGAAGAAACATTCCTCTATCCGTTCCTTGGTCCTTGAGGTAGTTCCGTTGAGCTTGAAGGAACTGACGAGGAGGAGGTGCAGTTGGTCCATGAGGAGGTGGAGCAGCTTGTAACACCCGAGTTCATTTATACCTATTCCAGTTCTCGTATTTCCTTATTTGTGGTATTCTCTTGATTTAACGTATTATGGGTGCGAATGGTATTTTACACTTTACATTGCATTCGACTTGACCCGCTTGCTTGAACCTATTTGATTCTTATTTATAGATTACCGTGACTTGTTGCATGGACACGTGCATCTCAAGATTAGTACATATTGGTATTTTATCTAGTATCGCATATTTTACATATAACATTTTAGGTTATGTAAAACATTTTAAAAATACATTTCATAACCTGCATGATACCCCTAACCCCGTGGTAGCATCCCCGCATCTTGTTCTCATCCTGTTCAGTGAAACGGACGTGTTTGGATGGCTACGCGCACGTACGTGAATCTGTTCTTGGGGGTATGCATTTTCGTTACCAGAGCATTCATTTTGAAATTTGGAAGTCGCTTATATTTTTAATATTTTAAATCTAAATTTTTAGACCCGACCCGGACGTGTTTTAGAGTAAGTTTGTATTTGCCAAAATCTCAAAACGGACTAATATTATATTCTTTATATATTTATAAACTATTAATATATTTTAACTAAAATATATTATTTTATCCTTATATATATATACTAACTTTCAATTATATATATATATATATATATAATTTATTTTTTAAACTAAACAATAAATCATAACTGATTGACTTCTCTCTCTCCTGACTCTCTCTTTCTCTGTCTATCTCTCTTCACATATATATTTTAATATTTTAAAAATCTCACAGAATCTCTCTCTCTCTCTTCTTCTTTCTCACTCCTTTCGCAGTTATTATTCCCTCCTCGAATCCCGTCACCTCCTTCACCACTACAGTCACATCCCTCTTATATTTCATTCCTTCTTCATTTCTTTTTCTTGTTAAACTCACTGCCCGCGACGAGAACGCAACCCTAACCCTAACCCGCGCTCGTCGCCTCTACCGCCACCGACCATCCTCGTCGGCCCCTACCTCACCCTCGCCTCGTCTCAAGTTCCTCACCCTCTTCCTCTTCCCTATTCTCCAACCTCGAACCCAACACTGCACCCTCGGCAGCACCCTCAGCCACCTTCACTCGAGCAACCCCTCACTGCCGATCATCTCATCGGCATCGTCACCACTTCCTCTTCCATCTCACCACTTCCTTCATCTCCGACGTGAGGCCGACCAACCCACTGCGACCCAAGAACCCAACACCCTCGCACTAACCCTCCTCGCCGCCGCCACGCCTCGTTGTCGCCGGCGACCGTCCCTGCATCACCACCACCTCGTCCTCGTCTCCTCACCTCTTCCCCTCTCTCTCCCGAGCCCCTGCAAACACCCCGATAGCCCCTCAAGAACTTGCACACCGAATCCTTAACCCTAGCCTTCGCCGGAACCTCGCCGTCGACGGCTCATCGTCATCGACGACCCCTTGCCACCTCCTCTGTCCCCAAACACCAACCCCAGAGCACCAGCCCCTTCCTCTCTTCTTCTTCTTCTTCTTCTTCTCCTCCAACTTCTTCTTCTCTTTCTACATTCTCGGTTTTCGACCGTCGCCGGAGCCATGCCGCCGCCGACCATCCGGACGAACCATACCATCACCACAGTACCACTACAATTCCAAAATCATACCATCACCACTTCCATGTCACGACCGTGTCGCGACCAGATCGTGTTCAGATCGCGACCAGACCACCACCAGATCGTGTCCAGATCGCGACCAGACCATGCACCAGATCGTCTCCAAATCGCGACCAGACCACCACCAGATCGTGTCCAGATCGCGACCAGACCATGCACCAGATCGTCTCCAGATCGCGACCAGACCACCACCAGATCGTGTCCAGATCACGATCAGACCATGCACCAGATCGTGTCCAGATCACGACCAGACCATGCACCAGATCGCGACTAGACCCAGTACCGTGTCATGCCGTTTCACACACCGTATCGTGTCATGTCGTACCAGGCTGCCTGCATATCGACCATTGTTCTGAGGCAACTGAAACTTGCTACATGCTATTCATAATGCTTTATACTTATTTGATTACATGTTAAACCTATAGATTTAATCCAGTGTCTCATGTTACATTTTAACATTCGATGTCCATTTTATCATTTAGATTCATAACTTGGAACATATCATGTTGCATTTTGATTTACTATACCTAGTACCCACATCCGTATTTAAATCACATAATAATTATTTATATAGCTCATAGAACCCTTTTAAATAGTTTATAACCTTATAAGCACCCGTTTGCATCCATCTCGTCTAGTATACATATTATTGTTCCATTTTATTGCTCCATTACTATTTCATGCTTGTTTTGTATACCTATGCTTATGTTAGTTGATTATGAACACCCACATGACATCTTGTGCACCATGACACGACTTGTTATACCTACTACTTGACACGACATGGTACTGTGCAACTCTTGACATGACATGATATCTATATACTACCTGACTTGACCTGATGTACCATGGCTTTACCTGTTACCTGATCTTGTGACCAATGCCAACAAACCTGATCTGTTGTCCTTACGGACATTTCCTGTTGTCTATCTAGACAAACCTGTACCTGCCTGATCCTGTGTTGGTATTAGCTCCAGATTATTTAATACCTGACTTGAACACATATAATTTGGGGGTATGGGGAAATCAATGATGAAACCTGACTTGTAACTCGACAGTTCGCTACCTTTATTGATCAGTTTTAGAGGCTAGGCCAGCCTTGGGATGATGCTGCTGACATTATCCATCGTTACCCACTATCTTTTAGAGGCTAGGCCAGCCCTGGGATGATGCCGTGGACATCATTCATCGTTACCCCTTTTCCTTTTAGTTCCTAACGGCATGTCTCGGTTTCAGCCCGAGAATCTTCACCGTGATCCCGGGCACGCACGGGATACTATTGAGTTACATCGACGATTCATCAAATTGATTTCAAAAACTTGAGAGTAGTTAACCGAATAGACCAGTTTGGATTACTCACTGCACACTACCTTTCACTGCCCTGATTTATATTACTGTAACATCTGCTTTACTATTTATGATCATACTTGCATGTCTTGCTACCATGTTTATATATTATTGCTTGATGTTATGACGCGCTGACGTCTGGGTTTTGCATGACCCAGATCCTCTACCTTTGTTGCAGACTGATCAGGATTATTGTCGCTGTTAGACCGAGCGGTGAGGATCCTGTTGGTACCCAGTCTTACTTTCCAAGTGTTTTATTTATTGGATCCTTTGCTTCCGCATATTATTATTTCTTGACTCATTTATTCTGGCTCATGGACATGTATTAGATAGTTTAGTTTACTTTCGTGTTCTTGATATCTCTACAGCCGTAATGTGACTGTGGAAGGATTTTTCCTATCCACAGGTAGCATGGTTGGCTATGTCACATGCCCATCTTAGCGTACTCTGGGAAGCGGGGCGTGACATGGTTCTTTTGGTATCAGAGACATAGGATATAGGTTAATCGAGTTTGATTCTTTTGTAGTTGGGTATTGGACCCAATACACAAATCAGAATACTCGTGATTAGGAACATGTCCTGCCACCTTGTTATCGTGATTCTTGAATCATATCTTTATCGTATCCTTTGTCTTGACGATATGCAAACCACTTTGCATCTCGACTTGAAACCTTTTTGGTTCTCCATTGTTTCTCCCCGTTCCTTAATTCTGATACTAGGATTTGGGCGACTTGAGTAGAGTTATGTAATTGTACCCATGAACTGCAGCATGGTTACAATGCGGTATTCTATTTAAGTAACTTGGAATTCTAGTTTTGATTCATTTCCTTGTTTTATGATCGTTATATTACCGTGCTTCTCTTGGTTTCATTACTTACCAGTTCTTGTTTTATCGCCAGCTTGAATCATGTTTACCGTGCTTAATCCTCTTCAGTATCTTGACTTCGGATGAAGTCATCTTGGTATCTTACTTGTTCTTGTTTTCCCCGCATGAGGATTATTCAATTCTGGTGCATCCCTTTGTTTGTTGTTGTCTTGGGAATGGATTTTTCGCGGCACTTTCCACGCTCATATTGATTGTAAGGAAAGGAAAGTGATTCTCCACATTCCCGGACATCCGGAGGTTGTTTTGCTGGAGGAAGCAGTTCTGTCGGGCCAGTCGAGTTTAGGGCTAGGCCGACAAACAATGTTCTTTCGTCGATGGAAGTCGATAAGAAAGAAGCCCCGGCTATAGTTCGAGAATTAAACCGGGTGATTATTAAGAACAAGCATCCAATCCCTCGCATTGGCGAATTGTTAGAGCAACTTAGTGGCGCAAGGGTATTCTCGAAACTGGATTTGCCGTCCGGATATCATCAAGTCCGAGCTAAATCAGAAGATATTTGCAAGACTGCGTTCCGAACTCGGTATGGACATTACGAGTATTTAGTGATGCCCTTCGGAGTAACGAATGCACCAGTGATATTTATGGACTTGATGAACCGAATCTTTCACTGTTTTTGGACCAGTTTATAGTGGTGTTCATCGATGATATTCTGGTCTACTCAGGAAGCAAGGAAGAGCATGTAGGACACTTGAAGATCGCACTGCAGACATTGAGGCAAGAAAGATTGCATGCAAAGATGAGTAAGTACGAGTTTTGGCTTGAAGAAGTGAAGATTTTGGGGCATATTATAGCTGGAGATGGAATCGCCGTTTATCCAGGGAAGATTGCAGCAGTTCAAGACTGGCCGATTCCGAAGAATGTTGTAGAGATCAGAAGTTTTCTTGGACTTGCAGGATACTACAGAAGGTTCGTAGAGAATTTTGCTCGTTTGGCTGAGCCTTGACCAAGCTTACGCGCAAGGAAGTACCATTTGTATGGACGGATAAGTGTGCGTCAGCTTTTGAGGCGTTGAAGCAGAGGTTGATAACCACACCTGTTTTAACCGTACCAGACGGTTCCGGAGAATTGGTGATTCACAGCGACGCATCTGGGAAAGGTTTGGGATGTGTTTTGACGCAGCATGGAAAGGTTATAGCTTACGCATCGAGACAGTTGAAGACCCATGACAAGAATTACCCAACTCATGACTTGGAGTTAGCAGCTGTGATTTTCGCTTTGAAGATTTGGAGACGCTACTTATTGGGCGAAAGGGTCGAAGTATTCACCGATCACAAAAGCCTGAAATATGTGTTCATATAGAAGGAGCTTAATATGAGGCAGCGTAGATGGTTGGAGCTGATGGCTGACTACGATCTTGATCTTAAGTACCATCCGGGGAAAGTTAATGTTGTCCCAGATGTGCTTAGTCGGTTGCCAGCAATTCAGATGTTGAATGCACAGAAGGAACTTATTGAAGACTTTCAAAGATTTGATTTAGAGATTGTGCTACCGCATTCTTCGGGACAGTTGATGCAGCTGCAAATACAGTCGTCGTTGATCGAGAATATTACAGCAGCGCAGTTATATGACCCTACATTGCAGAAGTTTCGAGAACGGGTTGAAGCTGGACTTCGAACGGACTTGTTGATTCATGAAGATGGTTCGTTGCGTTATGGTAGCTGTTTGTGTGTGCCAAAAAGATACATTCGCGAAGAACTTATGAAGGAGGCACACAGCTCAGTATATTCCATACATCCAGAAGGCATGAAGATGTACCGAGATATACGACAGCATTTCTGATGGGAAGGCATGAAACGGGAGATTGCCCGCTTGTAGCAAAGTGCTTGGTGTGTCAGCAAGTTAAGGCTGAACATCAACGGGTTGCTGGTTTATTGCAACCACTTCCGATTCCTCAATGGAAGTGGGAACATATAACCATGGATTTCGTGATGACTCTACCGAGGAGTCCAAAAGGCAACAATGCAGTTTGGATGATTGTTGATCGATTGACCAAGGCAGCTCATTTCATACTATTTCGAGTTGGTCAATCAACAGAAGTTTTGGCAGAATGGTACATGCAGGAGATTGTAAGATTGCATGGAGTGCCAGTGAGCATCGTGTCCAACCGTGACTCCCGTTTCTTATCACATTTTGGAGGAGCTTACAGGAAAGTTTGGGGATTTGATTGAAGTTTAGCACAACTTACCATCCTCAAACAGATGGCCAGTCGGAGAGAATGATCCAAACTCTTGAAGACATGTTGAGAGCTTGCATGTTAGACTTCAAGGGTTGACGGGAGGATTATCTACACTTGGTGGAGTTTTCGTACGACAACAGTTTCCAGGCGACTATTCAGATGGCTCCATTCGAACTTTATATGGTCGCAAGTGTCGTTCACCTGTTTGTTGGGACGATATTGGAGAACGAAGATTGTTGGGACCGGATTTAATCGTGCAGACAGTTGAGAAGGTTAATACTATCCGGAATCATATGAAAGCAACACAAGACCGATAAAAGAGTTGGGCAGATACATCGAGAAGACCTCTAGAGTTCGACGTTGGTGATTTGGTATTCTTGAAGATGTCACCGACTAGAGGGGTGATTCGTTTCGGAAGTCAAGGAAAGCTCAGTCCTCGATTCGTTGGACCTTTTGAGATCTTGGAACGTGTTGGAGAAGTAGCTTATCGTTTGGTGTTACCGCAATCTTTGGCGAATGTTCATGACGTGTTTCATGTATCTCAACTACGTAAAAAATGTTCGTGATGAAACACACGTGCTGGATCATTCGGAGCTGACCGTCCGAGAAGATTTGCTTTTTTTTGAGGAGCGACCGATGTCTATTGTGGATCGAAGAGAAAACGTTCTTAAGAACAAAGTTATCCCTCTTGTACTTGTTTCTTGGGGTAATCGGTCACATGAAGAGTCAACCTGGGAACAAGAAGATGAAGTCCGACAGAAGTTTCCCCATCTATTCTTGTAGTTTCTTGATTGTTTATCCTTTCTTGTTCTTGGAATTTCGAAGACGAAATTCTTTTCTAGTTGGGTATAATGTAACACCCGAGTTCATTTATACTTATTCCAGTTCTCGTATTTTCTTATTTGTGGTATTCTCTTGATTTAACGTATTATGGGTGCGAATGGTATTTTACACTTTTCATTTCATTCGACCCGATCCGCTTGCTTGAACCTATTTGATTCTTATTTATAGATTACCGTGACTTGTTGCATGGACACGTGCATCTCAAAATTAGTACATATTGGTATTTTATCTAGTATCGCATCTTTTACATATAACATTTTAGGTCACGTAAAACATTTTAAAAATACATTTCATATCCTGTATGATACCCCTAACCCCGTGGTAGTATCCGCGCATCTTGTTCTCGTCCCATTCAGTGAAACGGACGTGTTTGGATGGCTATGCGCACGTACGGGCATCCGTTCTTGGGGGTATGCATTTTCGTTACCAGAGCATTCATTTTGAAATTTGGAAGTCGCTTATATTTTTAATATTTTAAATCTGAATTTTTAGACCCGATCCGGGCGTGTTTTGGAGTAAGTTTGTATTTGCCAAAATCTCAAAATGGACTAATATTATATTCTTTATATATTTATAAACTATTAATATATTTTAACTAAAATATATTATTTTATTCTTATATATATATACTAACAGTCAATTATATATATATATATATATATATATATATATATATATTATTTATTTTTTAAACTAAACAATAAATCATAACTGATCGATCTCTCTCTCTCCGTTTCTCTCTCTCTCCTGACTCTCTCTCTCTGTCTATCTCTCTTCACATATATATTTTAATATTTTAAAAATCTCACAGAATCTCTCTCTCTATCTCTTTTTCTCGCTCTCTCTTCTTCTTTCTCACTCCTCTCGCAGTTACTATTCTCTCCTCGAATCCCGTCGCCTCCCTCACCACTACGGTCACCTCCCTCTTATATTTCTTTCCTTCTTCATTTATTTTTCTTGTTAAACCCACTGCCCACGACGAGAACGCAACCCTAACTCTAACCTGCGCTCGTCGCCTCCACCACCGCCGACCATCCTCGTCGGCCTCGACCTCACCCTCGCCTCGTCTCAACTTCATCTCTCTCTTCCTCTTCCCTTTTCTCCAACCTCGAACCCAACACTGCACCCTCGGCAGCACCCTCAGCCACCTTCACTCGAGCAACCCCTCGCCGCCGATCATCTCATCGGCATCGTCACCACCTCCGCTTCCATTTCACCACTTCCGTCATCTCCGACGTGAGGCCGACCGACCCACTGCGACCAAGAACCCAACACCCTCGCAGTAACCCTCCTCATCGCCGCCACGCCGTCGCCGGTGACCGTCCCTGCATCACCACCACCTCACCCTCGTCTCCTCACCTCTTCCCCTCTCTCTCCCGAGCCCCTGCAAACACCCCGATAGCCCCACAAGAACCTGCACACCCGAAGCCTTAACCCTAGCCTTCGCCGGAACCTCACCGTCGACGACTCATCGTCATCGATGACTCCTTTGCCACCTCCTCTGTCCCCAAACACCAACCCCAGAGGACCAGCCTCTTCTTCTTCTTCTTCTTCTCCTACAACTTCTTCTTCTCTTTCTACATTCTCGGTTTCCGACCGTCGTCGAAGCCATGCCGCCACCGACCATCCAGACGAACCATACCATCACCACAATACCACTACAATTCCAAAATCATGCCATCACCACTTCCATGTCACGACCGTTTCACGACCAGATCGTGTCCAGATCGCGACCAGACCACCACCAGATCGTCTCCAGATCGCGACCAGACCACCACCAGATCGTGTTCAGATCGCGACCAGACCATGCACCAGATCGTCTCCAGATCGCGACCAGACCACTACCAGATCGTGTCCAAATCGCGACCAGACCATGCACCAGATCGTATCCAGATCACGACCAGACCATGCACCAGATCGCGACTAGACCCAGTACCGTGTCGTACCGTTTCACACACCGTATCGTGTCATGTCGCACCAGGCCGCCTGCATATCGACCATTGTTCTGAGGCAAGTGAAACTTGCTACATGCTATTCATAATACTTTATACTTATTTGATTACATGTTAAACCTATAAATTTAATCCAGTGTCTCATGTTACATTTTAACATTTGATGTCCATTTTATCATTTAGATTCATAACTTGGAACATACCATGTTGCATTTTGATTTACTATACCTAGTACCCACATCCGTATTTAAATCACATAATAATTATTTACATAGCCCATAGAACCCTTTTAAATAGTTTATAACCTTGCAAGCACCCGTTTGCATCCATCTCGTCTAGTATGCATATTATTGTTCCATTTTATTGCTCCATTAGTACTTCATGCTTGTTTTGTATACCTATGCTTATATTAGTTGATTATGAACACCCACATGACATCTTGTGCACCCTGACACGACTTGTTACACCTACTACTTGACACGACATGGTACCGTGCAACTCTTGACATGACATGATATCTGTATACTACCTGACTTGACCAGATGTACCATGACTTTACCTGTTACCTGATCTTGTGACTAATGCCAACAAACCTGACCTGTTGTCCTTACGGACATTTCCTGTTGTCTATCTAGACAAACCTGTACCTGCCTGATCCTGTGTTGGTATTAGCTCCAGATTATTTAATACCTGACTTGAATACATATAATTTGGGGGTATAGGGAAATCAATGATGAAACCTGACTTGTAACTCGACAGTTCGCTACCTTTATTGATCAGTTTTAGAGGCTAGGCCAGCCTTGGGATGATGCTGCAGACATCATCTATCGTTACCCACTATCTTTTAGAGGCTAGGCCAGCCTTAGGATGATGCTGTGGACATCATTCATCGTTACCCCTTTTCCTTTTAGTGCCTAGCGGCATGTCTCGGTTTCAGCCCAAGAATCTTCACCGTGATCCCGGGCACGCACGGGATACTATTGAGTTACATCGACGATTCATCAAATTGATTTCAAATACTTGAGAGTAATTAACCTGTCACGCTCCGCTTCCCAAAATACGGAATATGAGGGGTTGACAAGGCCAGCCATGCTCCTACGGTCAAGGAAATATCCTGCCGTAGTCACACTTCGGCTTCTAGCTTTACGTGGTAATTAGTAAATAATGCGCAGGTAATGAGAAATGCAGTAACTGAAACAAAACAATATAAAGAACTGATCTGATGGGAAACAAAATGGTATAACTCTGGATAACTAATCAAGATGTCCGTGTTGTGCGTCTGGTCCTGGTCCCGGCTAAATCCTCTCCTCACACTGAGCATACATACTCAGGTCGTCAGAGCGACACAATAGCAATATAATATATAAATCCAAGTGACAACTTTAACAGTGATAATAAATATATATGACAGTAAATCAATGACGGTATATGTATGAACATGCAGTAACCAAAGAAGTGTCTAATAGAGCAGGTGAACAGTAAAGCAGTAAAATAATATGCCAGGTATGTCAACACAGTAAGTAATGTATATCAATGCCATTATCCCTATCAGCCTCTAAGTCTCACTGTACAGGTCACTAAGCCTATCGTCAGTCCAAGTGTGAGAGTCAACCACTCGCGAGTGTCCTCCACCCAAGGGTAGAACCCAAGGGCAAGGGACCACGGGCCCAACATATAACTCACGGTAATAATCATGTACCCTGTAAATTTCCATATATCTCCATATATATAAGCCGGCAGGGGACTCCCGAGATTCTGTTGAACTCACACTCAAACTACCCCACACACCGTGGTCTACATCAAACGCTAACCATAGCCTCAAATACCAGTCGATCTGTGACAAGTCTGCGCGAGAACTGGAGACAGGATCTCCATCAAGCACGTCTCGTCTAATACTCAAGATAAATGGCAGCGTCTGGTGCCTTATCTGTGACACCCATGCAAGAGCTTCCATAAGTGTCCCATACCACTTATAGTCACACGTACACGCGTCCCACAGACGTCGACAATGCAATAGAATAATAAGGTTCACTGATTGTGTACAAGTACATGTCACTTTCACTTATTCACTCATGCACGAACACTAACGTACTTGCCACAATCATCACTAATACCTAACACTGGGTAATGCACATGATCACTAGATCATCAATGCAGTGACATAAGTATGATATGATGAGGAGACAGTATGTAAAGCATGATTAAAATGTCATAAAACAGTATTCTACCACTTGCATAATTTATTGTAAATTGTACGGGTACAGTTTAGCGAAATGATGAACGGGGAATAAATAGTATGTTCAATTATCTATCCAGTGAATTTAGTTTCACGTCAATTGGGTTTCAGGATCACTAGTTATGGCCATTTCATTTTAAGCGTTCACGGCTGGAAATCCGGTTTCAGAATCGGAAGTCCGTTTCGCAACGCATTTTAATCCCAGTTGGGATCAGATTTTAGCGACGCTACAGTTGAATGATATCTAGGGTTTCCAATAAGGTTTTCTACGCAATAGAAAGATCTCCAATAGCGTCTGTACGTCAAGAGTTATATACTGCTCAATACTAGTATGTCAATTCTGATTCTGTTGGGACTGTTATACGTCCCGATCCTTTAAATTACAGACTAAATAGCAAACGATGACGAAACAGGATGAAACCACTTGTGTTACCTAGATAACAGATTCACCCTTAATAATCAGCAGAGTTCCGCAACATACGAGTTAAGGAAGTAAGGTGGTACTCATTACGGGACAGTAAGAAATAATCAGAGTCGCTCTGGACTACAGTCCAGAGCCGCACTCCGAACTAAATATTATCACAATTTAAATACAAGAACCATTAGAAACTTGCATAGGATTATAGTTCGTCAAGTCGGCTTCGATTTAATCTCTCGAACGCATCATTCCAGTATGAACATAATTTACGATGATTTTAGTAATTTTCAGATACGGGGAAATTTCTAGTTTTACGGGTAAACTTGGGGTATTCATTTTAGCCACTAACAGTCGTATTATCCAGTGAAATTTATACATAGCATTCAATATCACATGGGCCAGCAAATGCCCTCATGTTTCTTCAATTTAAATGAGGATTTCCATTGAGATCATGCATCGAACAGTTGCGTCATATAAATTATCGAGAATTGTAAATTTGTAAAATATATGATCTGAGTTTATTACACGAATATATTAGCATGTAGCAAGTAAAATACTTGCCTGGAAACGTCTCGGGGATGCACGGCAGCAGCAGCGTCAAGAACGCGCGACGAACGACGGCTGGAATAGCGGATTTTCCGACGATTGCAGGTGTTCGATGAATTGCCGGGCTATTTGGCTTGAAGCTTGGGGGCTTGTAGCGATGGTGGTGTGCAGTGGGGGTTGCCAGAAGGGCGAGAGAGAGAGAGAGAGAGAGAAGTGCAGAGAGAGAAATGAAGTTGTAGAGAGAGAGAGAGAGGCAGAGAGAGAAAGAGAGATCGAGAGAGAGAGAGACAGAGAGAGAAAGAGAGATCAAGAGAGAGAGAGATTGCAGAGAGAGGGAGAGATCAAGAGAGAGAGTGAGAGAGACACACAGAGAGAGAGGGAACACACACACAGAGAAAGAGAGAGAGAACATAGAGATTGAGAGAGAAAGTAGAGAGAGAACAGAGAAAAAGAGAGAGAGGGACATGGATTAGAGAGAGGAGTTGCAGAGGGTGATGTTACCATGGAAGAGAGAGAGAGAGACGTTGCCGAGGAAGAGGGGGTGAGGGAGACGTCGATGGTGGGGAGAGCTCCGGTGAAGGGCGATGGGGCTCGGGTTTGTCGAGAATGGATAAGTGGGGGTTTGAGATGGAGGCGGGGGCGTTGGTGATAGGAGGTAGGATTGTCAAGGACGAGGGTGCTGCGAGGAGGTGGGGTGAGGAGTGGGTGAGGCGATGGAGGTGATCGGGAGATGATCGACGACGGCCAGGGGCGATGGTGTTCGAATGTTGAGAGGGAGAACGGGAGTGAGGGGACTCGGTGGCGAGGAGGGTGGTGAAGAGGAGAGAGAGGTGAGGGAGGCGAGATGAAGTGATTGTTGTGGTCGTCCTCGTCGGCGGTGACGTCGTCGTCGGGGAGTGGAATGCAGGGACTCGAGCGGTTGAAAGTTTGAGAGGGGGAGAGAAGTGAGTTAGAGGGTGTGAGGGAGAGAGAAGGAGAGACGACGAGGGGATAATGGCTAGGCGTGGGCGTGAGCGTGGGCAACGGCGCTGTGACGTGGGCGCGAGCGTGGGCGGAGGAGGCGGATCGCGAGAGACAGGGAGTGGGAAAAATGGGGAGTAGCCGTTGGGGAGATGGGGGTGTAGAAGGCGGGTCGGGTTGGTGAAGTGGGTGCAGGCCGTTGGGCTTGGAGAAGGGAAATTAAGAAAATTGAGGATAAAAGAGGGAATGGGCTGGGCTCAGTTAAATAAAAAGAAAATTCCTTTTAGGTTTCTCGTGGGCTGAGGGAAACTGCTGGGCCGGGGCTGGGGATTTTAAAAATGGGATTAAGTTTATAAAAAGAAGATGGGCTAAGGGAATTAGTTAGAAAAATAAGATATAATAGGATTTGGGTTTTAGGGCTGATTTTAGAAGGAAAAATATACATATAGAGATTTTTTTTGTGTTGGGTTTTAAAGCAAAAGGATTTGGATAGGGTTTCGGTTAGCCTAGAATTTGTTTTATGGAAAAATGGATTCAAGAAGGGAAATCAGAATAAAAGGGTTAGGATGTTTAAATACTTAAAATAATTATAAATACAAATAGGTAAATTTGTAAGTAACCCCTATTGCATAAAATACGGCTATTGGCCTATAAAAGAACTGGGTATTATATCATACCATCCTTACAAAAATTTCGTCTTCGAAATTTAAAATATCGTCAAGCTATAAAATAATAAGCGAAAAGTTACCACATCGAACGCTAATACATAGCGATTTACTTAAAACGGGTGGATACCATTTTGAAAGTATATATATGTAAGAATAACATACAAAAGATAGGTCTAAATAGGTATAAGGCAGGAACAACTATAAGGGCAACTACATGTATACGAGAATAAAAACATCAATAACGAACAATAATATTCGAGGCGTGCTCGATAAAACAGAAATCCCAATTATGTGCACATATAAGTATAGCAAAAGTAGTACAGCAGAAATAATAATGAATATAATTCATAGTCATAATGAAACAGTGAAGGACTTGTCGGTGGTTTAAAACATTTTTTGAATAACGTATCAATCAAACCATTTTAACATAGCTTAGAAAACCACATGGTGAAAATAAGAAGCATGGAAAGAAAATATGCGCGATATATGGTTGCGCTACCGAAAATGAGAATAATAGTAGTGTACTTAAAATACATAAACGGAGTAATCAATAACACGCACTCTTCGATAAATACAAAAAATAATGAAAACTAAATTTTGAATAATAATGTCCCTAAATATATTTAGGGTAACAGGGAAAAGCACAGATATGTATAGGCTAGCTAGGGTAGGGATTACAATGGAGTGTGGCTCATATAAAAGGTCGGAGTGTGACGGATTTAGACTGGAGGTCAAAGAGATTGGGGTCGGGTCAGCACAGGGAGTAAGGATGAGCAGCAAAGGACTGCAAGGGAAAAAGAATGTATGGGGAAGATGACGATCGATATGTGAATCAAAAACTTCGAAGGGTCAGTTAACTCGGAAATCTTACTATCAATTTCCCCTTCCAGAAGGATCTTAAACGAGACATAGACGAAGGATGAAGGGTGGCCCATTCCAAGGATCAGGGTGCGGTACTTTTTAATCGAAACGCGGGTTAAAACAATACAAGGGTTAGGAGTGGACAGTCAGGGATTTCAGCAGGAAAAATAAATGTATATGAGAAATAATCAAGCATCAAGTGAACCAAGAAGATCGAAAGATTAGCGAACTCAGCAATTTATTTCATTCTAGAAAATTTGAAACAAAGCACCTTCCAAAAGTAACAGATGGCCCTAATCTATACATAGATTTATTTGGCCAGAGAAGACAACATCTAAAAGAAATCCCGTCAGTCGCGGTTGTGGAGATTCAGCAGGTTGCGGTAGGCTCGCGCGCTCATGTAGGGGCGTCCATTTCCATAGCGCCTAGCAGGGACTGCCATTGGGAGTTCTTCCACTGCAGGGTCTTGATCTTCTGGTCCTTCTTCCTCGGTTGGAGCTTCTTCATCGAGGCCTGCTTCCATGTGATTCTCTTCTTCTGGATTCCCTTCCATGGGATTTTCCTCCACTGGATTTTCTTCTATCGGGTCTTCATCGGGATCTTCCTCTATCGGGTTCTCTTCAGGGTCTCCTTCCTCTTCGTCGGAATCGCCTATCATATCAAACTCTGGGGCGGCTGCTCCTTCGTCCTCGGAATCACTGTTTCCGAAAATGACCTGGGGACCGTTGACCTCATCGTCAGAACTCATCAGCGTGCGGTCTAAGGAAACACATGACTGTGCATCCTCATCTAGATGCGGCGTTGCTCCAGGATGGGCCATGGCCCGAAAAGAAAGAGTCATGATCAGACAGTGGAACACATCAAGAAAATAGCTAAGGGTACGGAGTATAGGAAAATATGCGGTGGGCAGAAACTGAAAAATCAGAATTAAAATGCTGTGGTAACGAATAATATAAATAAGGGGAAAGCAAGAGGATGATACACATATTACGATTCAAAGTTTTTTTATTGTATTCAACTTAAAGTTCGACGGATACAAGATTTCAAACGAAAGGAAATATTTATAAGAGGATGACAACATTACTACTGAAAGTAGAAAACATGAAAATTCTTCTTGGACTACTAGACCGCTGCATTTTCGTCACGCGAGTTGAATCCTGTGCTGGGTCCGCCTTATCCTCGAAGTTCGAACTACGCAATAATCATCACTTGGCAGAAATGGAGAGTGTGGACGAGTCTCCTCCTTGTAGCTCCTTCCTTTTTGGGCAACCGTTGATGAGATGTTCGCTGGATCCGCAAATCAGACATTTCCCTTGGGCACGGCGACAATCCCTCTGAAGATGTCCCGGCCTCCTATAGTACCCACAACATTGGGTCTTCTGCTGCTTCTGTCTCGGGGAAACAAATGGGCGCTTCATCTTCTTCTCTATTGCTCGTCTAACAGGGATCTCTTTACGATTGGAGACTCCCGCTGGTGCCCGATTCATCTGCCTTCTCAGTCCTTCAGCTAACAAGTCGTTTGTTCACTCCTGGGCTTCCTTCAGACCTTGCAGTACACTCAGAATCTCAACGGTCTGATTCTGGAGAGTGGAGATAGAGGAAGAGTCGTTGGAAGACATGATCCTGAAACAATAATTTTGAGAACGATATAAGAATCAAAATATAATATGGATTGGGCAAGGAATCAAGAACATCGGATGTGATGAAATTTATTACAAGTGGAAATCAACTGTAGGATTCCAAGTCACTTAAACAGAGTACGGTAGTGTAACTATGATGTAGTTCGCAATTACAATCACGTAACCTTGCCAAGTCACCCGAAACCCTAGCAAATGGATAGCAGAACACCCAATGTGAATACGGATCAAGGATATCAAGTTTACAATCTAGACTGAGGGATGTCTTAGATTGTCAAGCTCTACACGAAAACTGCAATCCCAATCAAAGCAAAACCTGGCTCTGATACCAACTAAACCATGTCACGCCCCGCTTCCCAAAATACGGAATACGAGGGGTTGACAAGGCCAACCATGCTCCTACGGTCAAGGAAATATCCTGCCGTAGTCATACTTCGGCTTCTAGCTTTACGTGGTAATCAGTAAATAATGCGCAGGTAATGAGAAATGCAGTAACTGAAACAAAACAATATAAAGAACTGATCTGATGGGAAACAAAAGGGTATAACTCTGGATAGCTAATCAAGATGTCCGTGATGTGCGTCTGGTCCTGGTCCCGGCTAAATCCTCTCCTCACACTGAGCATGCATACTCAGGTCGTCAGAGCCACACAATAGCAATATAATATATAAATCCAAGTGACAACTCTAACAGTGATAATAAATATATATGACAGTAAATCAATGACGGTATAGGTATGAACATGCAGTAACCAAAGAAGTGTCTAATAGAGCAGGTGAACAGTAAAGCAGTAAAATAATATGCCAGGTATGTCAACACAGTAAGTAATGTATATCAATGCCATTATCCCTATCAGCCTCTAAGTCTCACTGTACAGGTCACTAAGCCTATCGTCAGTCCAAGTGTGAGAGTCAACCACTCGCGAGTGTCCTCCACCCAAGGGTAGAACCCAAGGGCAAGGGACCACGGGCCCAACATGTAACTCACGGTAATAATCATGTACCCTGTAAATTTCCATATATCTCCATATATATAAGCCGGCAGGGGACTCCCGAGATTCTGTTGAACTCACACTCAAACCACCCCACACACCGTGGTCTACATCAAACGCTAACCATAACCTCAAATACCAGTCGATCTGTGACAAGTCTGCACGAGAACTGGAGACAGGATCTTGATCAGTCGAAAATACTGCATTTCTAACACGGCAATTTCCCTACCTTTTGCATTCATGTATAGGTATCCGGTATTCATATCGCACATATTAGCAAAACACATGTAAAATACTGGATTACTTGTACTGTATACTAAAACCGGCACTTTGAGGGAAATTAACTGTGTTTCATGGCATCGCATCATCCTTGTATTGCGCAACTCTTGTCTGGGGTCTAGTGCAGGAAATGTTAGTGTTTATGCCCTAGAAGGCCATTACTGTATCATACTAGCTTGTATATTACTTAATGGAAGCTTGGGATATTCACATGTATATAACAGTCTTGCTAAACATGGTAGTATGCTACTTGGTTTTTCTATCTTAATATGTGAGTATGCGTATTGATAGAGCTCTTAGGATCTTGCTTGTCTACCAGCGTTGTGATGGCAGTCACACTAGTGGGGGCTGGGTAGTCTACAAGCACATCCTTATTCAGGTCCCTGGTCGTTGGATTATCGAGACAGAGCATCGATACTCCGGAGTAGACTAGTGTGTACGCTTCTCATCCCAGTTGGGGAGATGGTCTGTCTCACAGCCGTCAGTACGTCGTACTGGAGATAGTATACAGGTGCTCGTTAGGTTACGGGTACACCGGACAGGACTCACAGGGAACTGTTGGTTGGTTTGATACCAGTCGTCAGTAAACAGTTCCCAGGTGACATGAGTACAGCGTAGTCCGCAGACTTGACACTGCTACTTCGCCTCGAGTGTGTCCCACTGTTCTTAGATTGCTACCCTACCACGGCTCAAAGGAGTCGTGCAAACAGGTAGCAGTTGGGTGCAGTCCCGAGCACTTGGAGGCAGTGGCGGTTAGACAGGATTCGTCCCTCCCGGTATTGGGAGTAGATATCGTGCTGTGTCAGAGAGCCATTACGCAAAGTCCCTGGCCAGGGCAAGCGAGATTTGCTGGTAGGTTCCAGCAGTTTCTCAGGGTGTAATGGGCTTCACTCCGACACGACTTATACCGCTATTAGGGGACTGACGCTTGCCGCCCCCCTAGGCCCGATATGCGATAGTCATGGACGAACGGACCGGACTGTATGGAGATTGTCACATTAGACTCAGTAGGAGTTCGGGTGGGTTTACTCATCGGCCTTCTTATCGACAACTACCTGGGGACCGTTACGTACAGCTAGTGCCGCTTGCGGTCTGTGGTTAAACCCACTGCCAGCGTAGTAGTCGAGTCTCTAGAGTCCCACACAGAGAGTTTCCTACTCCAGGCGAAACGATATAGAGGTTGCATGGTTTTGCGACAAAGGGTTCGGACGCATACGTGCGTTTACGCGCGTACGACTTTCGGACAGATTTTACCAGTCGGCTTTGGTTTAAGCCAGTTACTGGTATCCGGTTATTGGATTTTTACAGTCTAAAGTTTTTCCGTATTTTTACGGATCGGAGGGGCGTTCTCGTAATTACTCGAGAAGCTTCTAGAAGATGTGACTAAGGAGGTTTGTTTTGGAAAGAGAGTGAGTCATAGTGGTGATTCATTCACTTCATTAATGCACATTTATTGCTTAATGACTCATGTTAATGAATCATCACAAGATATTTTGTGAAGCATGCTTATTCATTTCCTTTATTCATTTGTTGAAAATAAGAATGCTTCATAATATTATGATACACTCTCTCTCTTCTCTCATTATCATATCACACATTCTCTCTCCTCAAGCTCTCATCTTCTAACCCTAATCCTTAATCCTCATGTGTTGAGATCAAAGGATTAGTTAGACTAAACAATCCATAACCTTCACTCTTTATCATTCTATCATCTTTGATTAGCAATCAAAGTTGATTAGTTACCTCAAGTTAGAGGTTTAGCTTGGAGTTTCGCTCTCGGGTGGATCGTCTACTACCTAGAGAAGGCCGAGGAGAACCAAGGTGGACATAAAGAAGAAGGACCGGTTCATTAGGTATAATCCCTAATCACTTATGTAAAGAAACTCATAGAATACGGTTTTTAGGGTTTAGCTTCGATTCAAGCGGTTAGTCGATGTTGGTTGTTTAAACTTGATAAGTTTTTGTAATTTCCGCCTCCCCATAAGTACTGGGGTGTACTACATCGACTTACAGTGGTATCAGAGCCTCGCTAAACACTAAATAACTTAATCGCAAATTTGTACGTATTTCGAACGAAAAAACGAACCCGGAAAACCCTAGTTCTGTTAAGTTTCTGTCGAAGTGAAAATGAAGTCCTAAAATTTTTTTGGAGTGTTCAGAGAGCTTGACATGAGTACAGGAGAACACCCAAGAAATTTGA
The DNA here is from genome assembly GCA_030015575.1 of Agapanthus africanus. Taxonomy (NCBI): domain Eukaryota; kingdom Viridiplantae; phylum Streptophyta; class Magnoliopsida; order Asparagales; family Amaryllidaceae; genus Agapanthus; species Agapanthus africanus. The sequence continues at coordinate 513,890,973 of JASDDO010000012.1, forward strand.
ACCCATGATTCGACTAAAGCGCCGCGGAAGCGCCGCGGATCCCACCGATCCGCCGCGCTTCCGCGGCCGAGTTGCCGAGTCATGGGCTCAATTTTTTTGGGTGGGTCCCCTGTGATATTTGGGGTTTTCTGGAATATTTAATTATTGCTCAGGTTACTGTTTAACAGAGCAGATTTTGGAGCAATTTTGAAGTTGTTTATTCGATCGAAAAATACAGTATTTGCGTATTGGATTATATCTGTGATTGTTTGATGTGTTCGTAAACCTCCCCCAACTGCTAGTATGTCGGTTGGCAGGGGGTTGCACATTTCTGAAATGGTTATATCTGTTTGTGCATATAAACTGTATTGGACTGTTGTGGTGTATAGCCGGGGTTAGCAAATGGTTTATTGACTTATTCATTTGTTGTAAATGTAATTTGTTGTAATATTATTTTCGCGGGGCACTTCCAGGTTGCGGTTGTAGCCACCGTTGTATTATTTCTTTTTACTGTTTTTGCTCCTAGGACTGACCCAAGGTGGGGTACACAGACTGCCGGGTGGGTAGTTTGCCGTATCCGTAGGGGTCGAGGGTGGGGTAAACGGCTATTCATCACAACTGTGTAATCTGTCTTTTCTTGCAGGCTCAAAAGAAATACAGATTGCTTGCAAATCCAATATTGTTTATCTGTGTTCTGGAATGAATATCATTGCGTCAGACGAATGTAAAATATCTATATTTATTATAGCTATTTAGACGTCACTTATGTTTTACACCCGCGCTAGCCCAGCCCCCGCTCTGTCGTTAGTTAAGTAACCTAACGAGTGATGACGGGACCCCGTGGCGAATGCGGATGGCATAAGAGGACGTTATATTTTCGTTGTTTTCTGCAATGATAGGTTAATGATGGGACGCATTATCTATAATGCAAAGTAAAATAAACCAAAGTTTAAATCGTTGGAACAATTTAAAAGAAACCACTCGGTTATTTTTAAAACAGATATTTTTAAATGCGGAGATTTAACCACTTCTTTTTAAAAGCTATCAGGTTCCTTCGGTTATATCAAGTTCACTACGTTCACGGTTTCGCCAAAACCAGTCGTAGCCCTCCGTCGTTTCATTTGGGTATTCAGTAGTATTCAAGCTATGCATTTTGGCCAAAGTCAAGGCATAGTGTTTGGTAGCTACTGGGTTTTCATTTGTTGCATAAGATAGATGAGTTAGTTTGGGACAGTCGTATTATCATTTGACCAAAGTCAGGGGTATATACGGATGGGTTCAAATTGACAAGATAATGACGGGTAGAACTTGACATGTGACTTATGACATTTTGACCAAAGCCAAGGTCATAAGAGCATGGGGCAAAAACTTATATCGGGAATTTCTAAAGAAACTGAAATTTGCAAAGAGATGCATACCATTTGGAGTTTGATGAATGTTGGTAGGATTCCTTCAACATTATCATACGATGATATTTGGATCCCGATCCTACTGTGAGTATATGCTACTTATCAGGATATTCGTCGCTTAACGATCAATGCTATAAACCTAGTAGGTGTCCAGAAAAGTGTCAGCGGGGTTACGCCCCCAGAGAAAAGAGGTTATTTAATTAAGGAACTTCGCGAAAGCGTTGGAAAACCTCCCTCGAAGTATCGACACCGGCCTGGCTGAACGGTTAAGCAAGTATTGTACGGTGAGAATAGTCTTGACTAATTCTTCTTTTATGGTTTGAGGAAGGATTCGAGAAACAGTGGGAGCCATCCAGTTTAGATAAACTAAAAACCACTCTAAACTTGCAAGAGCATCATGCTAAAGAGTTTTCTTCTCTCTCTCCTAATTGCAGCGACCCTGAAAATGACTGGACTTAAGTTACTTTTAGAGAAAAATATACTGACGGGGCCAAACTATAAAGATTGGCTGCGGAATGTCAAGATGGCTTTGACCTATGACAAACTGGGGTACGTCCTCACCGCTACAGCACCTGCTGTCCTTGGTCCCAAATCCAGCAATGCGGATAAGGAAATCCGTAAAACCTGGGATTTAGATTGCGCGAGAGCCAAGTGCATCGTGCTTGCCTCGATGAACAATGAACATCAGAGGAGGCACGAGGATATGTCCCTTGATGGCATATTTCTCCATACAAAGGAACTTTATGGAGAGCAATCTCGTATAGCAAGATACGAGACCTCTAAGAAACTATTTCGAGCGAGGTTGGCTGTCGGGTCATCGGTAGGTGAACATGTCCTACAGATGATCGGCTATATTGAAGAGCTCGCGGACCTTGGAACGACTTTGGATAATGAGCTCTATACAGACCTTGTTCTCCAGTCCCTTCCTCCCACCTACGCCCAGTTTATCCTCAACTTCAATCTTCAAGGAAAAGAAGTTGAACTTGCGGAACTCCTAAACATGTTAAGGAGTGCAGAGGGCACCTTGCAGAAGGCAAGGGAAACACCCGCTATGTTTGTTGGCGGTTCATCTTCTTCCGGGTCCAAGGCTAGGGCCAAAGGAAGGAAGAAGAAGGCCGCACCCAGACCTAGAGGAGGTGTTAGTAAGGTGGGAAAGAAGGGAAAGAAAAAGTTTACAGCACCAGTAGTTGGCCTGGATGAGTGCTTCCATTGTCACAGGAAAGGGCACTGGAAGAAGGATTGCAAGGCGTGGAACGCCAAGAACCAGGAACCGAAGCAAGCTGTGGCTTCGACTTCAGGTGTGTTTGTAATTGAGAATTGTCTGTCGATCAACTCTACTTCCTGGGTATTGGATACCGGGTCAGGATCTCATATTTGCAATTCATTGCAGGCACTGAGAAACCGTAGAGTGCTGAAGGAAGGTGATATGATCCTCAGGGTTGCTAACGGAGCTAGCGTGGGAGCTGCGTCCGTCGGGGATTATCACCTAGGATTGACGAGTGGACACATTTTGGTTTTACATAACTGTTATTTTGTACCCAGCTTAACGTGTAATATCATATCTGTTTCCTTGTTATCAAATAAAGGTTATGATTTCACGTTTGTAAGAGATGTTGTCAACATCCACCTTAATCATGGTTTGATTGGGTCCGGTACTCTAAATAACGGCATATATGTGTTAAACCAACTCCAAATTTTCAATGTCCAGAACACACTAAAAAGAAAGTCTCCAGATTTAAATAAAGCTTTCTTATGGCATTGTAGACTGGGTCACATCAATGAGAGAAGGTTGACTAAGTTGCATAGAGAAGGATATTTGGACACGTTCGAATATCAAACTTATGACACTTGTCAATCTTGTCTCAAAGGAAAGATGACAAAGACTCCATTTACTGGACAAGGAGTAAGAGCGAGCGAGCTCTTAGGACTCATACACAGTGATGTATGCGGTCCATTGTCTACACATGCGAGAGGTGGTTTTTCCTATTTCATTACTTTCACGGATGATTACTCAAGATACGGATTCATTTATCTGATGAAACATAAATCCGAGGCTTTTGAGAAATTCCAAGAGTATAAGAATGAAGTAGAAAACCAAACCGGCAAAAGTATAAAGACACTTAGATCTGATCGAGGTGGAGAATACTTGAGTGCCGAGTTCCTAGGTTACCTAAAAGAGAAAGGAATTCTCTCTCAGCTTACTCCTCCATACACTCCACAGCATAACGGTGTATCGGAGAGACGGAATCGAACCCTATTGGATATGGTACGATCCATGATGAGTAATACTGAGTTACCGCGATCTTTCTGGGGTTATGCGCTTGAATCAGCGGCATATCTTCTGAACAGAGCTCCTACCAAGACTGTGCCTACCACTCCATATCAGATGTGGACTGGGAAGAAACCCCATCTTCAGCATATGAAGATTTGGGGATGTCCAGCTTTTGTTAAAAAGCAGCATGTGGACAAGCTCGAGGCACGATCAGTAAAATGTATGTTTGTGGGATATCCAAAGAACTCCAAGGGATATTATTTCTATTACGCAGAGGAACAAAAGGTTTTTGTTTCTCGTAATGCCCATTTTCTGGAAAATCAGTTTTTAGAAAAGGAAATAAGTGGGAGCGAAATAGAACTGGAAGAAATTCCAGAACCACAAACTGCTACTGAAAGTTTGGTAGAACCAGAGGTTCAAGAAGAACAGAACATTCCCGCACCCCTCCGCAGGAGTAGTAGGCCGTCTCGTCCGCCTGAGAGATACTACGGTTTTCTCATAGATGGGGATAGAGAGGATTGCATCATAGATGATGATGAACCTACTGACTTCAGGCAGGCCATCCAGAGCGGCGACTCGGTACGATGGCTAGATGCAATGCGGACCGAAATGGAGTCCATGTACACCAACAAAGTATGGACTTTGGACTTTGCTCCAGATGGGGTAAAACCCATAGGATGCAAATGGATCTTCAAGAAAAAGATTGGTGTAGATGGACAGGTGGAAACCTATAAGGCTAGACTTGTTGCAAAGGGTTTTCGTCAAAGACCTGGTTTGGACTATGATGAAACCTTTTCTCCAGTGGCTATGCTCAAATCCATTCGGGTCCTTCTTGCTATTGCTGCCTTCCATGATTATGAAATCTGGCAGATGGACGTAAAGACGGCTTTTCTGAATGGAAATTTAGAAGAGAGCGTCTATATGGATCAGCCAGAGGGTTTCAATCAGAGTGGGAGCAGCGGGAAAGTGTGCAAGCTGCTTAAGTCCATTTATGGACTAAAGCAGGCATCGCGGAGTTGGAACATCTGTTTTGATGAGACAGTCAAAGAATATGACTTTATCAAAAATCCAGATGAACCGTGCATATATAGTAAAGTTGTGGCCAGAAGTGTCGTATTCCTCGTCTTGTACGTGGATGACATTCTATTGATAGGAAATGACATTCCTATGCTACAATCTGTCAAAGGATTCTTGTCACACAGGTTCTCCATGAAAGACCTGGGTGATGCCTCTTACATTCTGGGGATCCGGATCTATCGTGATAGATCCAAGAGGATGTTGGGACTTTCGCAGTCCAGGTATATCGACACTGTACTGAAAAGATTCAGTATGGAAGATTCTAAGCGCGGTAATCTACCGGCTTGTCACGGAATCACCCTCTCCAAAGAGATGTCTCCCAAGACTGATTTGGAAAGGGAACGCATGTCTATTATACCCTACGCTTCTGCGGTAGGCTCTATAATGTATGCGATGTTGTGTACCAGACCAGATGTAGCTTACGCACTGAGCGTGGTAAGCCGGTATCAGTCAGACCCAGGGGAGAAACACTGGATTGCAGTAAAGAACATTCTCAAGTACCTGAGGAGGACTAAGGAGATGTTCTTGGTTTACGGCGGAAAAGACCTCAGGTTGGAGGCCTTTGCCGATTCCGGCTTCCAGAGTGATAAGGACGATTCCAAGTCCATGTCGGGTTATGTCTTTACCCTCAATGGAGGGGCGGTGTGCTGGAAGAGCTCCAAGCAGGACACCGTTGCTGACTCGACGATGGAAGCGGAGTATATAGCTGCTTGCGATGCCGCAAAAGAAGCAGTCTGGATGAAGAAGTTCCTAACAGAACTTCAGGTGGTTCCTACCATAGTTGATCCAATACCTCTGTATTGCGACAACAACGGAGCTATAGCTTTAGCGAAGGAACCAAGGTCCCATCAGAAGTCCAGACACATCTTGAGGCGGTATCACCTGATCAGGGAGATCATTGATCGTCAGGAGATCGAGGTTCGGAGAGTTGCTTCAGAAGAGAACATTGCTGATCCATTCACGAAGGCCCTTCCTCAGATTCAGTTCGAAAGGCTACTCGAGATCATTGGTCTGCGATATGCCAGTACATGGCCCTAGTGCAAGTGGGAGATTGTTAGTGTTTATGCCCTAGAAAGCCATTACTGTATCATACTAGCTTGTATATTACTTAATGGAAGCTTGGGATATTCACATGTATATAACAGTCTTGCTAAACATGGTAGTATGCTACTTGGTTTTTCTATCTTAATATGTGAGTATGCGTATTGATAGAGCTCTTAGGATCTTGCTTGTCTACCAGCGTTGTGATGGCAGTCACACTAGTGGGGGCTGGGTAGTCTACAAGCACATCCTTATTCAGGTCCCTGGTCGTTGGATTATCGAGACAGAGCATCGATACTCCGGAGTAGACTAGTGTGTACGCTTCTCATCCCAGTTGGGGAGATGGTCTGTCCCACAGCCGTCAGTACGTCGTACTGGAGATAGTATACAGGTGCTCGTTAGGTTACGGGTACACCGGACAGGACTCACAGGGAACTGTTGGTTGGTTTGATACCAGTCGTCAGTAAACAGTTCCCAGGTGACATGAGTACAGCGTAGTCCGCAGACTTGACACTGCTACTTCGCCTCGAGTGTGTCCCACTGTTCTTAGATTGCTACCCTACCACGGCTCAAAGGAGTCGTGCAAACAGGTAGCAGTTGGGTGCAGTCCCGAGCACTTGGAGGCAGTGGCGGTTAGACAGGATTCGTCCCTCCCGGTATTGGGAGTAGATATCGTGCTGTGTCAGAGAGCCATTACGCAAAGTCCCTGGCCAGGGCAAGCGAGATTTGCTGGTAGGTTCCAGCAGTTTCTCAGGGTGTAATGGGCTTCACTCCGACACGACTTATACCGCTATTAGGGGACTGACGCTTGCCGCCCCCCTAGGCCCGATATGCGATAGTCATGGACGAACGGACCGGACTGTATGGAGATTGTCACATTAGACTCAGTAGGAGTTCGGGTGGGTTTACTCATCGGCCTTCTTATCGACAACTACCTGGGGACCGTTACGTACAGCTAGTGCCGCTTGCGGTCTGTGGTTAAACCCACTGCCAGCGTAGTAGTCGAGTCTCTAGAGTCCCACACAGAGAGTTTCCTACTCCAGGCGAAACGATATAGAGGTTGCATGGTTTTGCGACAAAGGGTTCGGACGCATACGTGCGTTTACGCGCGTACGACTTTCGGACAGATTTTACCAGTCGGCTTTGGTTTAAGCCAGTTACTGGTATCCGGTTATTGGATTTTTACAGTCTAAAGTTTTTCCGTATTTTTACGGATCGGAGGGGCGTTCTCGTAATTACTCGAGAAGCTTCTAGAAGATGTGACTAAGGAGGTTTGTTTTGGAAAGAGAGTGAGTCATAGTGGTGATTCATTCACTTCATTAATGCACATTTATTGCTTAATGACTCATGTTAATGAATCATCACAAGATATTTTGTGAAGCATGCTTATTCATTTCCTTTATTCATTTGTTGAAAATAAGAATGCTTCATAATATTATGATACACTCTCTCTCTTCTCTCATTATCATATCACACATTCTCTCTCCTCAAGCTCTCATCTTCTAACCCTAATCCTTAATCCTCATGTGTTGAGATCAAAGGATTAGTTAGACTAAACAATCCATAACCTTCACTCTTTATCATTCTATCATCTTTGATTAGCAATCAAAGTTGATTAGTTACCTCAAGTTAGAGGTTTAGCTTGGAGTTTCGCTCTCGGGTGGATCGTCTACTACCTAGAGAAGGACGAGGAGAACCAAGGTGGACATAAAGAAGAAGGACCGGTTCATTAGGTATAATCCCTAATCACTTATGTAAAGAAACTCATAGAATACGGTTTTTAGGGTTTAGCTTCGATTCAAGCGGTTAGTCGATGTTGGTTGTTTAAACTTGATAAGTTTTTGTAATTTCCGCCTCCCCATAAGTACTGGGGTGTACTACATCGACTTACAGGAAATTCCAGAAGCAAAAGCCCGAAATTGGGAAAAGATATGATAAAAGAAACGCCAACTCAAAGGCTCAAGATCTGGTAGCAATACAGAAGGCCAAATAAAATTCAACACATCAGAATAAGGCCCATATTACATCCCAAGCCCACAGAATAAAATTGAACTTCCAAAGCCCATAAAGGACCGCGGATCCGCGGCCCAAACCCCCTTGGAGCCGCGGATCCGCGGCCATTTAATGAGATCAGGACTTCAAATTTTTGCATGTGCTTACTTGTAACTTCCAGAGCTTCCAGAAGACCCCAGAAGCTCCACGTGGCACATCTAGAAGGCTCGGCTTAACGAACTCTTGGAGGGAAATTCAAATTTTGGGCTTAACTAACTTTTTGGAGGGAAATTTAAATCTTTTGGTTAACTAACTTGTGGAGGGAATTCAAATTTCAATCCTAAATCTAGAATTTGGAGGTCTATATAAGAGAGCCTAGATCTAGGGTGCAAATTGTTCAAGAATCATCACCATCTTCAACCCACAAGTTTAGTGACAAAAAATTGTGCCTCAAATTCAACCCCAATTCAAAATCAAGATCAAGATCCCGAGAGCAATTCAAGCAAGAGTGCCTTCAACCTTTAGAAGCGACGCCGGATTCCAACGGAGCAAGAGATCCATGCCGATCCGCGACTCAAGGAGCTGAGCGAAGCCGAAATCGACGATCTAGTTCCTACCTTTTGTAAATTCAAGAGAGTTGTAACGAAATTTGTCGATCAATAAAGGTGAATTTTCTATATTCTTGCTTATCTTTTAATTCAAGCATAATGATTAGATCTCAATTTGTGATTGTGTTTGTGATCATGATGTTTGAGTAATCTCCGCTCGTGTAGGAGTTGTGACGATCTTTAGATGATGATGATTTAGATATTTTTACAATTCTTAAATCCTATAATGTTTGGAAATTCTAGTGAATCAAATGATTAATAACCTAGTTTCGAGATGATGCTTTCTTGATTGTGTTCACTCGAAACTAGGGAACAACTATTGACCATTTGATTAACTAGAAGCTAGAATTTGAATGCGATCCATCGAAAGGACAAAGGATGAGTTGCGAAATCCCTAATTTCCTCGCAAGATCCTTAAACCTCAATGAATTTGCATCGATCTAGTATCAATTCGTTAATGGATAAGAATGAGTAATCATTAGATCTCATCACATCTATAGATCCGATCTACTCCTACGAGCCATACTTCTAATCTTGATTGTTGGTTGGAAATTATCACGCTCTCAATTCTTGTTTTTAATGTCTTTTCTAGATCTAGATTTTTCTTATTTCTTGATCTTCAAATGCAAATCATGAATTGTTTTCTTTTCTTTTCCCTAAATTTTCAACTCATCTAATTCGGAAATTGAACGGATTACACTTTCCTTGTGGACGATCCGCACTCGCTAACGCGCTACATCTGACACCGTTATTGATTGCGGTCAAAATATTTTTGGTTGTGATTTCTAAATACAATTTTCTAAAAAACCAACTACACAATCAAAAAAAAAAATCATCAATCAAAATGGCGCCGTTGCCGGGGATCGTGTGCTATTTGTTCATTTTTTGAAATTTGAGTTGAAAAGTTTATTCCATCAATATTTTTTAGATCAAAACTCGCGCAAATACTAATACGTGTTGTTGTGGTTAATTGCAAGGAGATCTGGAGCTTGTTGTGAAATTGGAAAATTATTTGAAGAATTCTAGGGGAGTAAGGAAGTGTTCTGGAGCTTGCTGGAAAAATCTTGTGCAGTGATCTCACTACCCGACCGCGATTCCGCGGCAATAGAGTCCATATGCGGCGGAACCACGGCCTTGTTGAGGGTTCTCTGTAAAAGTTTTCTTTCAGGTGCTTTCTTACCTTCTTCTCTCTCCTCTTTTTAGCTCCAATTAACATTTTGTGCAGGTTTCTTTGCAAATATTCGCAGCGCCGCAAAAAGCAAAATAAATTGTGCTTATTTTTGATTTTGTGGTTGTTTGCATAATTAATACGGACATTAAGGGGCACGACCAAATCCAGATTAAGTGGGGAGTTCATTACCCTTCCTAAGCCCCAAAAATCACAAACCTGCATCCGCATTACCCTCATTAATTAAAAAATATCTAGAGATAACTCTAAGGACCGTCGTGCTCACTTAGGACAGAAGAAGGCCGTGGGTAATTCATTGCTTATCCGCATTTTCTTGTGGTGTCTAAGGCAAGTGTGTCGAAGGCTAGTGGTTATTAATTAGGCTCACTACTTACGTAGTGGAGTATCTTCCCACTTACCTGGTACTTACCTGGCCACAGGGGGACAAAGAGGCAGTGGAGGATTCTATCCTGCGACTTGTCTTTTGGCAGTTAGGAGCGGTCTAGAGCCGGACCTAGGTGACCACTAGAATTAGGGTTTTCTGTGTTGCATTTTGGGATTCGCATCATTTTTTCAAAATCCGTATCATTTTTCAAAACAAACACCACACTCACTTCATTCCCCCTAATTATAAATCACGCTGCCACTTGTACTAACCCCTTTTAGTACAAGATAGGCTGGACACGGGATTCTAGTGCCCGTCTTGTCCGCGTCCCCTCGATCGACTCCGAAGTCGGTATTCTCCATTTACCTTTCATTTACCCCCCACCACACCCACACCGATGGATCCTTCTCCATCGAATCTCTTTACCGCTACTCTGCCGCCGTCCGTTGGTGGGCAGAATCCTCCCCGCATCTCTCTCCAAGAGAGGTGCTATCCTTTGCGAGGTCCTCTCTCGACCTGCTTATCCATTCCACCAGTCAACGGGGATAACTTTGAGATTAAGCCCCAGTACATCAACCTTCTACCCAAATTCCACGGTCTCGCGACTGAAGACGCTTACGTTTTCATTACCAAATTTAAAAACGTATGCGCAATGATGGGTACATCACAACTTTTTGTGGATGCCATGCGTCTACGACTTCTTCCATTTACCTTGTGCGATTTAGCCGAGAAGTGGCTATATAACACCACCGCACACTCCATCACGAATTGGGAAGAATTCGTTGTGGCATTCCTTAAAAAATTCTACCCTATGTAAAAGACAGCTCGAATCCATAGCGAACTATATCAATTCTCCCAGCTTCCAGCTGAACCATTCTCTAAATGTTTTGAACGATTCAAGGATCTTTTGGTTCAATGCCCACATCACGGCATCTCGAGATGGGAACTTTGCCGAATTATATATGAGGGCAGTAACCCTACCACTAAACAAAACCTTGAAAACATGTGTCAAGGCACCTTTATGACCAAGGATGATGGGGAAGCGTGGAAATTTTTAGAAGAGTTCGCTGAAAAGTCACAACAGTGGGAGACTGGAACCCAGCCATCGAGTAGGGATGGCGTACACCAAATAGACGTGTCCATAGGTGTTCGAGCTGAGATGGCAGCAATGCAAAAGAAGCTCGATGCTATGGAACACAAATTCTTAGCAGCCTCCCTAAACCCAATGTCGCTCCCCAAAACTGTTTGTGGGTGCTGTTCTGATCCCTCTCACTTGATGGAAGAATGTCCATTAAACTCTCAGTTTCGAGGTCTCGAGCATACCAATGCCGCATTTCAAAGACCTGAAAATGACCCTTTTTCTTCCACATACAATCAGCGTTGGAGGAATCACCCGAATTTTGCTTGGAACCAATCCCAAAATACGGTTCCAAACCCTAATCAATTCCAACGGGTCCCTCCACCACAACAGCAACCACTTCAACTCACCCAGCACCCCTACCAGTCATAAAATTTTTAAAACCAGGTCAACACTCCTGCACCTTCTAATCCCATGCAATCGACCTGTTCTGACGAGTTCTCTCAATTCGATCAAACCATGAAATCACTCCTTTCAAATTTCACGAAAATGTCGGCCGAGGTTAGGTCTTCTGTCGGTGAGATAAAGAAAAACTCAGCATCCCAAGCTGAGGGTATCAAAACGATGGAAGCTGAGATTGCACGACTTAAGGCCGAAATGAGTGCAAGAGAGAAAGGGAAACTCCCAGCTCAACCTTTACCCAATCCTGGCTATTCACACCATGTGAATGCAATCACCACGTTGAGATCTGGGAGAGTGCTGGATAACCATGTTGGGGAAGAAGTTGATGATATTGAGAATCCTATCAACACCCCGGCTGAGACCTTTCCTCACACACACGCTTCTGCTTCTGATTCTTGTTCTTCTACCCCACCGCCTTCTCGCGAGCCTATTCTCCATTTCCCACTAGGCTCGACACCTCAGCCCACCTCTTTTACTCCTCCACAGACGATCCCCACTTCTATTTTGGGATCGGGGTCACACACACTTCCTTCTCCTATGATGGACCCAGCGCTTATTGCTAAAGCACCTTATCCTAATCGTTTAAGGGCTAACACATCGAGTCCACATATGGAGAAGATCATGGAAATGTTCAAACAGGTTAATATCAACATCCCTCTCCTAGATGCGATTCAACAAGTCCCCGCTTATGCGAAAATTCTTAAGGACTTGTGCACTAGGAAGAGGAAGACTCAAGTGCCAAAGAAGGTCTTCATGTCCAATAGTATTAGCACTGCTTTTATCCCTCCGCTACCAAAGAAACGTAAAGACCAAGGATATCCTACGATATCGATTTCTATTGGGGATAAACACATCAACCGTGCTCTTTTAGACCTTGGCGCAAGTGTTAACCTGCTTCCTTTCTCAGTCTATGAGCAACTAGGGAACGGAGAGTTGAAACCAGCCCATTGCACTCTCCAGATGGCTGACCGATCAATCACCAAACCTATGGGTGAACTAGAGGATGTGTTAATAAAAATCGGGGAATTTGTATTCCCTATGGATTTTATTGTACTTGATACACAGCCTGTAGCGAACCCCCGGAATCAAATTCCGGTGATTTTAGGTCGCCCCTTTTTGGCTACTTCCAACGCTATCATCAACTGTCGTAATGGTTCTATGACCCTATCCTTCGGGAATAAGTTAATAGAACTAAACATTTACAAGTTGGGAAGTGTACCCTCCGAACCTACTGCTCATGTCTGTTCTGTCGACTTAATGGATGTCGACAGCAGCGAATTTGATGATCCTCCTGATATCGATCTTGACTCTTTTCATACGTTGTTGTTTGACCCAACTATGTATTATACACATACGGACTCTTCCACCGAGATGTCCGGGTCAACAACTAACACTGATTATGAACTGCTTTTAGAGTCTGAAGATCACCCCGCACTTTGTGATGACATTATTCTTCGGGGTATTGATGAAAATTTTGAGGAGATCTTCGCTGATGAACTCGCATTTCTGAATAACACGGGTGTTGAGATGAATCATGTCCCAATCATTGAAATTGAACCTCCACCCCTTCCTCTGAATTGTAAAAAGAATGCGAGCAATCCATCACATTCACTGCTTCGTCTCTCCAAAATGAGACGCACATACACTCTCTTCCACCCCTTACCCTTTCCCCACTTCTTCTTCCACCAACCCGAGCACTGCATTGATAAAATCTTCGAATGGTTGGTGTTGATTTTCGGTCTTTGCAAAGATTGGCATCGACCGATGATTCTTGACCCCCTCATGTGATTTTTAAAAGATTAACATAGCTTAACTCAAGTTTGGGGGGGGAACATTTTTTTTCTGGCTCTTGGAAAGAAAATTTTTACAAAAATTTCGAGCCAAAAATAAGTTTGGGGGAGGGTTTTCACTTATATATTTTGCCCCCACTAATAAATTCCTCCCAAGCTTACAGGTTTTTTAGATATAGCAGTTGGCAACAGTGAGGACACTGTTGAAAACAAGTTTGGGGGAGGTTTGTGCTTAGTTTTGCATCATGTGCATATCATTTGCATAAGCACAAAACATTTCTTTAAAAAAAAACCATAAAAATTTAAAATTTTTTAAAACCTATAAAAATTCTGTGTACATATTTTTTGGCTCATTTTTTTTTGTATATAGTTTTTCAAAACCCTCAAAATCCATAAAAATTAAAATTTTTCAAAACTCATAAAAATATAAAATTTTCAAAATATAAAAATATTTAATATTTATGATAATAAAAGATTAGATAGTGAACAATTACATTCATGAGATTAGAAAAATTTAAGAAAACTAAGAAAATTAGAAGTTTCCTTATACGAACTAATAATAAGTAGTTATGAGCCGTTGTCCCAAGGGTTAGTAAGAGGAGGAAGTCACTAATCTGAGGATAAAAATAAGTCTGAAAAATAATTTCTATTCTGAAAAGCCAAACATTTTGAACGTTGATATCCTGCTATTCACACTTACACACGTCTTAAAGCCCGGGATAGTAGAGGATACCTTGAAACGCTCTTGTTTTAAAGCCGATGTATGAAGGAAATAAAAAAAAAGTGAATGAAGAAATATAAATTGGCGAGAAAAATGGACACCGGTTTTGTTATCACCAAGAGCAATAATAAAAAATATATAGCGAGGGTGCCTCTTCACCTAGTGCCCTAAGGCCAACTGGTCTGGGAGTCACTGCTATGCCTAAGGTGGTGCAAGATGAGGAAAATACACCAAATAAGCAAGCACATGAGTAATCGGTCGGTTAGTACCTCAAGAAGTATTAACGGTCGCATGAAAGTGTGTGAGCAAATTCGTCTAAATATTCATTAATTAAAAAGTACCGAGACTGATGGACAAGAGTATGATAGCTTGAATTGAATTCTCCGGGTGTAGGGATGTCCTTTACACACACGTAGGGTGATATGATTGATGTTTGGAAGAAATATAGGAATGCAGAATAAGACGATGTTTTATTGAGGGAGGACGTGATTTCTGACATCTTTTCATAACCATTAAGATAGGGCTCATGACAACCGAAAAGCTAGCTTAGTTGGAAACCCTAATTTTTAAGGCTTTTCTTTTACAATTCTTTTCTATAAATGTAATATTCATGATCTTTCTTTTATTATTGGATTTTGTGGGTGCAATCCGCTGAAAACCCTCAGGAGACAACACTCCTCCTACTAGGGACACCTAGAGGTTTAAAGGCTTGTTGCACGTGCTCAGTGCAATCGTGTTGCCTACGAAAGTGTGCTTTTCTCTTTCTTTATTTTCTCCTTCTCTTTTTAATAAAACAATTCGATCGAGACGATCGAAAATAAGTTTGGGGGAATTTGATCAGTCGAAAATACTGCATTTCTAACACGGCAATTTCCCTACCTTTTGCATTCATGTATAGGTATCCGGTATTCATATCGCACATATTAGCAAAACACATGTAAAATACTGGATTACTTGTACTGTATACTAAAACCGGCACTTTGAGGGAAATTAACTGTGTTTCATGGCATCGCATCATCCTTGTATTGCGCAACTCTTGTCTGGGGTCTAATGCAGGAAATTCCAGAAGCCCGAAATTGGGAAAAGATCTAATAAAAGAAACGCCAACTCAAAGGCTCAAGATCTGGTAGCAATACAGAAGGCCAAATAAAATTCAACACATTAGAATAAGGCCCATATTACATCCCAAGCCCACAGAATAAAATTGAACTTCCAAAGCCCATAAAGGACCGCGGATCCGCGGCCCAAACCCCCTTGGAGCCACGGATCCGCGGCCATTTAATGAGATCAGGACTTCAAATTTTTGCATGTGCTTACTTGTAACTTCCAGAGCTTCCAGAAGACCCCAGAAGCTCCACGTGGCACATCTAGAATGCTCGGCTTAACAAACTCTTGGAGGGAAATTCAAATTTTGGGCTTAACTAACTTTTTGGAGGGAAATTTAAATTTTTTGGTTAACTAGCTTATGGAGGGAATTCAAATTTCAATCCTAAATCTAGAATTTGGAGGTCTATATAAGAGAGCCTAGATCTAGGGTGCAAATTGTTCAAGAATCATCACCATCTTCAACCCACAAGTTTAGTGACAAAAACTTGTGCCTCAAATTCAACCCCAATTCAAAATCAAGATCAAGATCCCGAGAGCAATTCAAGCAAGAGTGCCTTCAACCTTTAGAAGCGACGCCGGATTCCAACGGAGCAAGAGATCCACGCCGATCCGCGACTCAAGGAGCCGAGCGAAGCCGAAATCGACGATCTAGTTCCTACCTTTTGTAAATTCAAGAGATTTGTAACGAAATTTGTCGATCAATAAAGGTGAATTTTCTATATTCTTGCTTATCTTTTAATTCAAGCATAATGATTAGATCTCAATTTGTGATTGTGTTTATGATCATGATGTTTGAGTAATCTCCGCTCGTGTAGGAGTTGTGATGATCTTTAGATGATGATGATTTAGATATTTTTACAATTCTTAAATCCTATAATGTTTGGAAATTCTAGTGAATCAAATGATTAATAACCTAGTTTCGAGATGATGCTTTCTTGATTGTGTTCACTCGAAACTAGGGAACAACTATTGACCATTTGATTAACTAGAAGCTAGAATTTGAATGCGATCCATCGAAAGGACAAAGGATGAGTTGCGAAATCCCTAATTTCCTCGCAAGATCCTTAAACCTCGATGAATTTGCATCGATCTAGTATCAATTCGTTAATGGATAAGAATGAGTAATCATTAGATCTTATCACATCTATAGATCCGATCTACTCTTACGAGCCATACTTCTAATCTTGATTGTTGGTTGGAAATTATCACGCTCTTAATTCTTGTTTTTAATGTCTTTTCTAGATCTAGATTTTTCTTATTTCTTGATCTTCAAATGCAAATCATGAATTGTTTTCTTTTCTTTTCCCTAAATTTTCAACTCATCTAATTCGTAAAATTGAACGGATTACACTTTTCCTGTGGATGATCCGCACTCGCTAACGCGCTACATCCGACACCGTTATTGATTGCGGTCAAAATATTTTTGGTTGTGATTTCTAAATACAATTTTCTAAAAAACCAACTACACAATAAAAAAAAATCATCAATCAGATCTCCATCAAGCACGTCCCGACTAATACTCAAGATAAATGGCAGCGTCTGGTGTCTTATCTGTGACACCCATGCGAGAGCTTCCATAAGTGTCCCATACCACTTATAGTCACACGTACACGCGTCCCACAGACGTCGACAATGCAATAGAATAATAAGGTTCACTGATTGTGTACAAGTACGTGTCACTTTCACTTATTCACTCATGCACGAACACTAACGTACTTACCACAATCATCACTAATACCTAACACTGGGTAATGCACATGATCACTAGATCATCAATGCATTGACATAAGTATGATATGATGAGGAGACAATATGTAAAGCATGATTAGGATGTCATAAAACAGTATTCTACCACTTGCACAATTTATCGTAAATCATACGGGTACAGTTTAATGAAATTATGAACGGGGAATAAATAGTATGTTCAATTATCTATCCAGCGAATTTAGTTTCACGTCAATTGGGTTTCAGGATCACTAGTTATGGCCATTTCATTTTAAGCGTTTACGGCTGGAAATCCGGTTTCAGAATCGGAATTCCGTTTCGTAACGCATTTTAATCCTAGTTGGGATCAGATTTTAACGACGCTACAGTTGAATGATATCTAGGGTTTCCAATAAGGTTTTCCACGCAACAGACGGATCTCCAATCGCATCTGTACGTCAGGAGTTAATACACTGCTCAATACTAGTATGTCAATTCTGATTCTGTTGGGACTGTTATACGTCCCGATCCTTTAAATTACAGATTAAATAGCAAACGATGACGAAACAGGATGAAACCACTTGTGTTACCTAGATAACAGATTCACCCTTAATAAACAGCAGAGTTCCGCAACATACGAGTTAAGAAAATAAGGTGGTACTCATTACGGGACAGTAAGCAATAATCAGAGTCGCTCTGGACTACAGTCCAGAGCCGCACTCCGAACTAAATATTATCACAATTTAAATACAGGAACCATTAGAAACTTGCATAGGATTATAGTTCGTCGAGTCGTCTTCGATTTAAACCCTCGAACGCATCATTCCAGTATGTACATAATTTACGATGATTTTAGTAATTTTCAAATACGGGGAAATTTTTAGTTTTACGGGTAAACTTGGGGTATTCATTTTAGCCACCAACAGTCGTATTATCCAGTGAAATTTATACATAGCATTCAATATCACATGGGCCAGCAAATGCCCTCATGTTTCGTCAATTTAAATGAGGATTTCCATTAAGATCATGCATCGAACATTTGCGTCATATAAATTATCGAGAATTGTAAATTTGTAATATATATGATCTAAGTTTATAACACGAATATATTAGCATGTAGCAAGTAAAATACTTGCTTGGAAACGTCTCGGGGATGCACGGCAGCAACAGCGTCAAGAACGCGCGACGAGCGGCGGCTGGAATAGCGGATTTTCCAACGATTGCAGGTGTTCGATGAATTGCCGGGCTATTTGGCTTGAAGCTTAGGGGCTTGTAGCGATGGTGGTGTGCAGTGGGGGTTGCCAGAGGGGAGAGAGAGAGAGAAGTGTAGAGAGAGAAAGGAAGTTGTAGAGAGAGAGAGAGGCAGAGAGAGAAAGAGAGATCGAGAGAGAGAGACAGACAGAGAGAGAAAGAGAGATCAAGAGAGAGAGAGAGATTCTAGAGAGAGGGAGAGACAGAGAGAGAGAGAGAGATTGCAGAGAGAGTGAGAGAGACATAGAGAGAGAGGGAACACACACACAGAGAGAGAGAGAGAGAGAGAGAGAACAGAGAGATTGAGAGAGAAAGTAGAGAGAGAACAGAGAAAGAGAGAGAGGGACATGGATTAGAGAGAGGAGTTACAGAGGGTGATGTTACCGTGGAAGAGAGAGAGAGAGAGACGTTGCCGAGGAAGAGGGGGTGAGGGAGACGTCGACGGTAGGGAGAGCTCCGGTGAAGGTCGATGGGGCTCGGGTTTGTCGAGAATGGATGAGTGGGGGTTTGAGATGGAGGCGAGGGCGTTGGTGATAGGAGGTAGGATTGTCGAGGATGAGGGTGCTGCGAAGAGGTGGGGTGAGGAGTGGGTGAGGTGATGGATGTGATCGGGAGATGATCGACGACGGCCAGGGGCGATGGTGTTCGAATGTTGAGAGGGAGAACGGGAGTGAGGGGACTCGGTGGCAAGGAGGGTGGTGAAGAGGAGAGAGAGGTGAGGGAGGCGAGACGAAGTGATTGTTGTGGTCGTCCTCGTCGGCGGTGACGTCGTCGTCGGGGAGTGGAATGCAGGGACTCGAGCGGTTGAAAGTTTGAGAGGGGGAGAGAAGTGAGTTCGAGGGTGTGAGGGAGAGAGAAGGAGAGATGACGAGGGGATAACGGCTAGGCGTGGGCGTGAGAGTGGGCAACAGCGCTGTGACGTGGGCGCGAGCGTGGGCGGAGGAGACGGATCGCGAGAGACAGGGAGCGTGAAAAATGGGGAGTAGCCGTTGGGGAGATGGGGGTATAGAAGGCGGGTCGGGTTGGTGAAGCGAGCGCAGGCCGTTGGGCTTGGAGAAGGGAAATTAAGAAAATTGAGGATAAAAGAGGGAATGGGCCGGGCTCAGTTAAATAAAAAGAAAATTCTTTTTAGGTTTCTCGTGGGCTGAGGGAAACTGCTGGGCCGGGGCTGGGGATTTTAAAAATGGGATTAAGTTTATAAAAAGAAGATGGGCTGAGGGAATTAGTTAGAAAAATAAGATATAATAGGATTTGGGTTTTAGGGCTGATTTTAGAAGGAAAAATATACATATAGAGATTTGTTTTGGGTTGGGTTTTAAAGCAAAAGGATTGGGATAGGGTTTCGGTTAGTCTAGAATTTGTTTTATGGAAAAATGGATTCAAGAAGGGAAATCAGAATAAAAGAGTTAGGATGTTTAAATACTTAAAATAATTATAAATACAAATAGGTAAATTTGTAAGTAACCCCTATTGCATAAAATACAGCTATTGGCCTATAAAAGAACCGGGTATTACATAACCCAATAGGCCAGTTTGGATTACTCACTGCACACTATCTTTCACTGCCCTGATTTATATTGCTGTTACACCTGCTTTACTATTTATGATCATACTTGCATGTCTTGCTACCATGTTTATATATTATTGCTTGATGTTATGACACGCTGACGTCTGGGTTTTGCATGGCCTAGATCCTCTACCTTTGTTGCAGACTGATCAGGAGTATTGCCGCTGTTAGACTGAGCGGTGAGGATCCTGTTGGTACCCAGTCTTACTTTTCAGGTGTTTTATTTATTGGATCCTTTGCTTCCGCATATTATTATTTCTTGACTCTTTTATTCTGGCTCATGGACATGTACTAGATAGTTTAGTTTACTTTCCTATTCTTGATATCTCTACAGCCGTATTGTGATTGTGGAAGGATTTTTCCTATCCACAGGTAGCATGGTTGGCTATGTCACGTGCCTATCTTAGCGTACTCTGGGAAGCGGGGCGTGACACAGGTAGTGCGAGTCGTGGAGCAGGAGCCTGAATGGCTGGGCGCTGCTAATAAGTGATTACTGGCCTGGGTGCAGCATGTGGGTTGTGTCTATGAGGACAAGACCCAATATCATGAGTAACTGAGCCGCAGACTAAGAAAAGGCGATTTTCACGCCAGCATTTTTTCACCAGATGTCCATCTCTCCTGCAGTAAGTGCAAAAGGCTGGATTGGGCTGGTTGTTCGGTACTCCCGGTCTCTTGGGCATAAATGGTGGCCTTAAAGAAACCCCTCTTGCCATCTGAGTGGCAGGGCGCTTCATCTCGGCAGATTGAGGTCTGCCCCTCATCTTCACTACTACCTCATATCGGCGGGTAGCTTTTAGAGCCAATTCGTGGGTTGGGAAATCCCTTGTAGCCAAGGCAGCTTGGATCTCCGGATCTAACCCTTGTTGAAATCGTCAGGCTCTGATTTCATCCATTGGTATCAGGTGTGCCGCGAATTTCGTAAGGTATTGTGTTAGCTGTTGTTTACCGCCGATAGCTAGGAAGACAAATGTCTTGCCTGAATTTGGGGGTAGATACTATTTGGATTTATCCGTCCACCTCTCCGAAGATGCCAAGTTGATTTATGGTACCGTGCATCGGAGGTCTGGACGGATGCGGCCGTTGTAGCAGACTTCGTCAAATTCCCCCTCGTTTGCGAGGGGTTTTTGATTGTGGGGACGCTCTTCTCTACAGGCGCAAGCCCCTGCAGTTAATTACGTTACCGCGTAGCGGTAACCACTTTCTCCTGCTCTAGAAAATCATTTTGTGTCTCGTGTGTTTGTTTTATTTTTGGTTGCCCATGGAGTGTATACGGGGACTAATTTATGTTGTCGCCCGTAGGGCGTGGATTAGTCCAAATCCGTATATTCTTAGATTTAGGTTTGGTTTGGTTTAAAGACCGTTATCCTTATTTGAGATTAAGATCAACTTAAATATTTGTTAAGAATACGTTAGTCCGATCTTGGACTAAGATCTACTTAACGGGGATTTGGGATCGTTTTTGATCCAACAAAAGAGCATTTGGGCTCTATCGTTTTAGTTTAGAAATGTTACGGTCCATAGATCACCATTTTTTTAGGGTGAGGGTTTAGTTTAAGGACGTTGCGGTCCAATGTTAGTTTAAGAACATCTCGGTCCACAGCTAGTTTAAGGACATTGCGGTCCAATGTTAGTTTAAGGACATCTCGGTCCAAAGAGATGGGCTCATAGGTTTGGGAGTGTACCAAAAGAGCTGTTGGTTGTCGAGACCTTCCATCTCTCTGAAGACGTTGAAGAATTACAACGATATGTATCAGAGGTATGTTGAGATGTACCCTTGAACCATACTCCAGATTCAAGGAAGAGATCATGGTGGACCATCTAAGAATCATTAGTCATTTTTAGAAGACTAAGATCAACTTAGAAGATGTGTGATGGACACATTCTGGTCAATTAAGAAATCATGAGCATAGAGGCTCAGTCTATTTGGAGATCTAAGACGTTTTAATATCAAGAGGAGTTAGCCAATTTGGGGCTGAAGTTGTCTTCTTATAGTGTTAAACACTAATATATACTTGGTGCTCACGTGCTCTCACGTGAGTCTCTAAAGCAGTGTTAAACACTGAAACTTGGGACGCTCACATGTGGCACCTGAGGCACCCGAAAGTTGGTGTTATGCCCTTGGGTTCAAATCCACGTCTATATATACAAGTGTTAAACGCTTAAGTCTTGTGGCCATCACCTGTAGACACGTGAGGCGCCCTTGAGTTGGGCACTGCCTCCTTGGATTTATTCCCTCTTCCTTTTATAAGTGCTAGGCACTTATCTCATATAATACTCACGTGCGAACACGTGAAGTGCTCAAAATGTGAGCGCTGTCTTTGGAATTTTCCCCTTTTCCATGTAAGTGTTAGGCAACTAATTGGGGGTCAGTGGGAACACACGAGGTGCCCCAAAATGAGAACTGTCTTTTGATTTATTCCCTTTTTCCTTTCATAAGGGCTAAGAACTATTGGGGGTCACGTGGGAACATGTGACACGATGTCAGTTGTTCTCTTTTTTTTTGTTCATCAGAGGTGCTCACGAATAAATTCTCAGTCTTTTCTTTTACATACACAGAGATTTTAATCCGAGGTTTGAGAGTATTAAGTCCCTTGTTTTATAAAAATTAAATTCTTTTATAGGGTTAAACCCTAGTTTTATCAGAGGAATTAAATTCCTATATTTTTTGGTAAGAATTAAATTCTTCAAACTTAGTTCTTTCCCCTATATTTTGAGTCTGCATGACAGAATATCCCCGATGAGAATTAAATTCTCAACTTGTGGGGAGATCTGCTTCTGCAGATCTCAACCAGAGGAAGAACCAAGTTCTTTTTGGAAGAGTTAAACTCTTAAAATGACGAAGAAGAGATA
Organism: Agapanthus africanus; assembly: GCA_030015575.1. Classification (NCBI taxonomy): domain Eukaryota; kingdom Viridiplantae; phylum Streptophyta; class Magnoliopsida; order Asparagales; family Amaryllidaceae; genus Agapanthus; species Agapanthus africanus. Next base: position 513,913,434 of record JASDDO010000012.1, read on the forward strand.
AAATGATCTCTATGTATTTCTTCTTACCTAAGGTTTCTTTTTCGAAAAGAGAGCTCTTCTTCTCTTTTTTTGTTTCTCAAATCTTATGGGGGGTCTCTCCTCTTTGTATGTACGTTTCTCCCTCTCTCTTCTTTTTTGTGTTGAAGCCTTAGGCTCCTTACATAGTAGATGCACATTTATTGATTTAGTTAAAGAAATCTCTCGTTGAGAGATCCTGATTGATTTGAGGATTTTATCCACCGTTGGATTTTTGATTCAAGAACTTCTGTTTTACAGAAGATATTTTTCTTGTTTTAACAAGATTGGGAAAATATTTTTCCCTACAGAGCTTATTCTGTAGCTTGGTGATTTTTAATCACCATTGGGTTTTTAATCCAATGGTGCTCTGTTTTACAGAGAGTAATCTTTCTCGTTTAGAAAGATTGGGAAAATATTTTCCCATACAGAGCTTATTCTGTAACTTGGTGATTTTTAATCACCATTAGATTTTTAATCCAATGATGCTCTGTTTTACAGAGCATAATTTTTCTTGTTTAGGAAGATTTAAGGAAATATTTTCCAAATTGGGTTTTGATCCCTTTTATTTAGAATTTAATTCTATCAGCTCAAAAGGCTTTTAAGACCACTCACGTGTAGCACGTGACCCCATAGAGTTAAACTTATTTGCTTATGTGCAACAGCTCAAAAAGGCATCACGTGCTGACACGTGAGCCTTTCTAGCCTGTCATCTGTTTTAATATGGAGTCTATATACTTTGTATATAGATGCTCACGTGCCTGCACGTGAGACTCAATTTCAGCCTTAATTGTTAAGCGTAATGCCTATAATTTTTGCTCCAAGGCGTATCATGTGTGGGCACGTGATGCTCTATCAGGGGAATTTTTCCTATCGCTTTTTTTCTTTTTTTTTTTTCTTTTCTTCTATATTTTTTTATAAGGAAACAAATACCTCACAGCGTTTTTCTCACGTGGCCTACACGTGAGTGCAACGCTGTCACGTTTACAGCCATTGGATTGCCTAGGGAAATGGGAAGATGAACCGTTATCGTCACGTCTTATAAATGCAAGGGGTCCTGTCTTTAGGAAGTCTTTGTTCCTTCATCTTCTTCCTTCCTTGTCTTCTTTGATAATTTAATTCTCTTCTTAAAGCTTAGTTCTCTACCCATTGAAATTCCAGAGTTAAACTCTGTCAGGAAAAAAAACCCTTTTTAGGTAAAGATCTTGAATAATAAAGAAACCCTTTTCTTAAAAATTTTCCTGTGTTTTAAATCCACCATAAAGGCTTTACTCTCTTCTAAAACCCATTTCTTAGAGATCCAGGGACGCGATCTTTGAGTAGTAAACCTCAATGTCCTGGGCATTCCTCCTCTGATCTTTAAGGATTCATAGCATTGTAATTTTATTTTTTGTTTCCTCATCATGAGGGTTTCTGGAATTTAATTCCACCGCATAAAAGGAATTTAATTCCTCACTAAAGAGCTTAGCTCTGAAGATCAAGAGGGCCCTTCGGGAATTCCATTCCCTGGTGTTCTTAAGAATATTTTCACAGGGTTTTCCCCCTATTTGCGCAAATTTAAATTTGTTGGGTATTTTAACAGAACTTGTTTTCTTTATGAAGATATCAAGAGTTGTTTAAACCCCCGTGTCTGTTTAAATGAGAATCCTTTTTGATTCTCACAATAATTGTCATGTCTCATCATTGGTGAGCCGCCATATTGATTTTGTGGGGTCCATTTGTTTTGCAATGAATAGTCCCGTGGAACAAACTCTCTGTTGTTTCCCTATGTTGTTATATATATATATAGGCTTCATTAACGTTTTTTCTTTCCCTTATTTCAGGAACAATGGCTTCTCTTCCCTACTTTCCCTTTACTCGCCAGGACGCCGCTTTCCCGCAATCACCGTCGGATGAGGATGCTATGGCGATGATCAGGGCCCATGACAGGGACTGTACTAGTTTGCTCTTCTAGGGAGTTTGGTATAGGCACATCATCCGGGGCCGCCGCAGCTTTACTTGTGAGGAGCCAACAGAGCCTTTCCTCCCCATACTGTTGATGGAGTACCCGCAGACCGCTTATGCGGTGGAGGTGGCTAATTGGACTCCTACAGGCCGACTTGAGCCGTCAACAACCGGGATACCCAACCAGCCCTTACCGGTTATAGATATCTTGGGGAGCCGCATCTGTCAAGGTGAAGTCCAACCTTGGGGACAAGTTTATAAGGTAGGGCTTACCCCTCGCCACCCAGTCGGCTATCTTCCCTGGGCTCGATATGTTTTCTTTGCTCACCGTGCACGGTTGCAGAAGGTTGGGTTATATCAAGCGGTGTATGCATCTCTTTTTCATTACCCGGCCCCTCACATTTGGTGGGTTAAAGCTTTTCTGAACCAATGGAATCTTCCCACCAACACCTTCTTGCTAGGGGATCGTGAGGTCTCGATCTCACTGAAAGAGTTCTGCGAGATCTCTGGATTGCCGATCAGGGGAGAGCATTCTGAAGAGTTATTGCCTCCCGATGAGTATGTATTCACGAATGTGCCTGCTACGCTTAACGGCTTGACGACTGAAAACGTCGCCCGTCATAAGTACCCCAGCCTAATCAAGGCTCTGGGGATTTTCGAGAAACTGTTCGCGAAGTCAGAAGGACAGGGCGTCACCTTTAAGAGTTTAACCACCTATTTTCTCCGTGAAGATGTTTTATCAAAAGAGGCTCCAAAGTATGCGAACATTGACGACCCTTTTGGATTCCGCAGTTTTATATTCCGGCCTCGTCGGTCATGCCTTTCGATGAAATTGCGGCCCCCAGCATGGACGAAGAGACCTTCTTCGCCGGCTTCTTCAGTCTTTGGCTCAGTTGGTTTGCCATGCCGACGCATCGATGCTTCATAAGAGCCTCCATCTTCTACCCCGCTCAACGCGCAGCTGAAAGGGCACGGTTGGCCGTTGGTATTGCAGGTCTGTCGCATCTGTATCATAGATTAAGTGTTGCGGCCAACACTTTGACCCCAGGTACAGATGTCGTGAATTCCTCCCTCCACAACTTCACGTCGTGGATCGAGATGCATGTACCGGGAGCGTTCACAGCACATCGGCGACCGGGTTTCTATGACTCCTATACCTTCCCACGGGTTATGAGGTTAGTGGATGCTTCCACTCCAGATATGACCCAGCTAGGAGCCATCCGCGTGCTGCTTAACCCGTACTCTAACGAGGGCGGGATGGTTTTTAGCGATCGAGTCCTCTCTGCTCCCGTGGGGACCATCAACCAGCTGTTTGATCTGTCGAAAGGTGGAGCGTCATCTTTAAAGCCTAAGGAGATCATGCACCTGTACTCGATTAGGCTGTGCTACTTAGTGTTTCGTTAGAATAACGCAGCCCTTTTTATGCGGTACAATCTGCACCGTTTCGCCCAGCAATTGGGCTATAACCAGGGTGTCCCTTTCGAGGCGTTCTTAGTCGAGCCTACTCCGTCTCTGGAAGTCACGCGTGACATCACTCATCACTTTATGCGGCTGAACACCGGCTCCCGTTTCATGATCCCCGAGGCTGACTATATTCTAAGGTGTGTGGGGTCATTCATGGGTTGGTATAGTCATCGAGTCGGTCCCGTCATTACCGAGGAGAGGCGGGTACTCTTTGAATGCCGATCTTCAGCTTTGGCCCAAGCCACCGGCGTTCCGTTGTGGCCATGGACAGTGGTTCTTCCTCCATTGAGGGATTGCGGTGTGGTATTTATCCTCAAGGTCGCAGAAACAGAATCGACTCCCCGCACTGCTGGTATGCCAGTGCGCACTAGAGCCCAAGCAAAGGCTTCCAATGAAGCGCCAGCGGCAATACCATCAGTAGCGGTGTCATCAGTGATGGCGCCATCTGTAACGTTTTAAAATATTTAAATAAATAAATCCTTTAGAAGGAAGAAAACAGTTGCTAGCTTGCTTGACATCTTGCTGGAATTTGAGCTTATTGTTCAAGATGAAGCCATATCCATGCGAGAGTCGGATGATGATCTTCTCTTTCCGGGTTCGTCTACCGAGGAAACCACACAATTGGTTGAGGCTATAAGGCGCTCACAAGACGAAACAGAGAACGTGGGGGTCCCGAAAATAGCTTACCCTTCTGTCATATTCTACGAAGATCCTCCATCGCTACGGAGGGTACATATAGGTCCTCTGTAAAGGGAAGAAGAAAGAGCCTTCAAGCAGCCCATCTTAGCCACTTCTGAAGATGAGCTGGCACTGAAGACCGTTGGTCACGAATCTGCATTCGAAGCCCGGCAAGCGCATTTCCTCAGGAAGGAACGACGGCTCGAAAAAGCCATATTAGAAGCGCCCTAGGATATCGGTATGCGTGTTTTCCGTATCTTCCTTTTGGCAAGTAATTTGTATCGCTTTTATATCTTCTTATCTTTGTGAAAAATTTGCAGGGACTTCAGCAACGAAAGAGAATTTGAGCCCAGGTCATGCCATGATCGCGGATTCTATAGATGTCTCCCATGGCGCACCGGCAGGTGCAGAAGAGATCACTTCAGCCGCCATTCCTGTTGTGGAACTTCCAGTGGTGACTATTGTTCTTTCGGTGTCCATTCCTCCAGCGGAGGTGACCTCATTGGCCGCGAACCCTATGGATGTCTCTGGTGACGCACCGAAGGGTGTAGATGAGATTGTCGAAGCTTTTAGTTCTATCTTGAAGCTCCCGGGTTGACTTCCATCCCTTTAGCATCCGTACTTTCCGCAGAGGTGACCTTAACAGCCCCCGATCCAATGGATCTTTCTGGTGGCATCCTGGAGATTGTAGGAAAGACTGCCAAGGCCGCTATTCCCTCTTTGGAGCTTGAAGTGGCGGCTGTTATTCCACGACTGGAAGCTGCTACGCCAACAAATATCTCCAGTGATGTGCCTGAAGGCGCGGAGGAGGCTGCCGAAGCTGCTATCCCTCCAGTTAAAGACGAGCGGAGCATCGAAGGTAATCTTCTACATTTCATTTTAATGATCCCCTCGTTATCTGAACTCTTCTTTCCTTCAGAATTGCGGGAATTGACGGCTTATATCATGGATCTATCTTCCAGGAAATCCTTTCAGTGTCTACTCGATATGGCTACCCTACAGGCAATATCCCCGCAAAGTATAGTCTTTTCTTTTGGGCAAGGTCAGTGTTCTTTGACCCTTTTGTTTTATCATTTTTTATAACGATGCTGATATGCTCTATGTAGTTCTGGAAGCTGATGACGAAGTTGAGATCCTCGATGGGCCTGGGGATCTTTCAAACCCCCCTTGCATGACTGCGGGTAAGTAAAGCTTCATCCTTAGTCTTGTTTCGTCTATTCCATGTTTGCAAGTCTCGTTGACCGTTCATAAATCTTGACAGTTTTGCCAGCCCTGACCCCGTTAGAATCTCGAATCATTATACCACCGGGCCCATATATCCGACGTGCGTCTGAAAGGATGGCGAGACAAAGCATTCACTTCTTGTCAGCTCTCATTGAAGATCTTCGTGCTGGTAGTTTTGTTACGGTGTAACATTTCAGAAAATAAAATATTATATTCTGGAATTTAAATAAATCAAATAATGAATATTATAAATATTTTAAAGTATGGAGACTAGTTTTAAATGATATGGTATAATTATATACCGATAAATTGGGAAATATTTGGAAATTTATATTAAATATTGATTTTAAAAGAATTTATGAAAATTGGGAATTTTACAATTTAGTATACAATTAATTGTATATAAGTTAGTATTACTAAACTCGATTAGTACTTAATTATGCATTAAGCCCAGTTAGGCATATGACATGCACCATGTCATGTTTCAAAACACATTTTTTTATCATTCTATGAACCATGGCATCTTTGTTTTTCTTTTATATATTTGGGTTTTTGGTTTTCATTGAAAAAGAAAAAAAGGAAAAGAATAAAGAATTATGGCATGGCAAAGAGGTATGGGAAAGAAAGAGGGTGAGGGGTCTCTTTGACCTTGGCTCATTGTTCCATCTTCATCATTCTTCTTTTCCTTCTCCTTCCCCATGGCCGCCCTCTCCCTCCACCTCCTCTACCTCCTCACAACACCCTCTAATCCACATCAAAACCTTGTTTCCCTTCATTAAAATTGTGCACAAGCTCACTACAAGTATGGTGGACTAAGCAAGATAAGATTTTGAGCACTTGGGGCAACTCAAGAATTTTCTTGAGTTGCCAAATGAGGTATTTCTTTCACCATCAGTGTAGTAGTTGATTTCGTTTATCTTCTATTTTAGTTCAGAAGTGACTAAGTGAGGTTTAGTGATCTTGGAAAATTTCAAGATGAAGTTTAGAGGATTCTTGAGTTGTGATGGTACAAGTGAGTGTGATTGGTGACTACAACCCTCTTTAGTGTTAAAAACCTAGATCAAACCAGAGCCTAGACCATGAAACTTGAATTTAGATGCTTCAATGTCGGTTTTGTGCCTACAGGAAATCTGGAGTGACCTGAGACCTTTACAGGAAAAATTAGCAACCCTATTGACCTAGATTTAACACTAGAAGACCACCCTGAGAAGACGAACCCAAACAGAGCATGTTGGACCGGCCAGGCCGGAAATTTGGTGGATCTCGCCGGGTCATTTGTGAGTATTGGTGTTAGGATTGGTGTAGTAGCTCACATACCCCATATACTACCCCACTGTACTTCTTGTTTATTCCCAATTCACCTGACCAAAAATCTGGAACAAGTTTTCTGAGTTTTTGTTGTGGTTTCATGATTGTTAATGACTTGAACTTTGGATATTGTGTTTTGTCTCGGTAACTTGACATTTGTACGTCGATATCGAGAGTTGTTTGGTTATTCTTGCATGCGTAGACCATAGGTTTTAACCTATGTGTGATTCGTGTGCCATTTTGGTTTTCGTGCACAATTTCTGTTTACGATACTATGTGTTTATATATGTAAGCACCCTCATGTGGACTTTGAACAACAAGGAAGAGCGTGGCGTCATCGACTTCGACAAGCAAGGATCAAGGTGAGTAGATGTATATCTACGGGGAAAGTCGGCTGGATGGCGTATAACACCTCCGCAATTTTGTAGGGTATGATGTGTTTCTGATATATATACATATGTGTTATTGTGACATGTGAATATTTAGCAAGAAAAACTTTAGGAGACCATATGATGGATTTAGTGTAATTGGAGGAAAGTGTTTTTAGTTTAGTTTCTTAGTCGCGAAACCCCAGAGTAAAGGTTGGCACCCATACACACATGCACACACGTGATGTGATTATGGGTGTATATGTTTATATGTATATGTGTATATGTGTGTGTGTGTGTGTGGATGCATTGGGTGTGTGTGTGTGTGTGTGTGTGTGTGTGTATACACATGCATATACGTATACACAGATGATGAGCCCAGTATATGATACTTGGAGATGAGCCGATATGATCGGGTATGATACCGTGAGATTGTGATATGTGATTGGGTCGTGATATGATACGACATGATATTATAGTGGATCATTGGGCGATGTGTTTTCATACACACGAGGATATATGTTTGATGATATTGGAAAGTACTAGATTTTAGAACGGTACCCCAAATTCATGATTTTACGATAATGATACCATATGAATAATGAGGTATATGTTATATTTGACCCGTATCCCGATTTTGGGATGTCGTACGATGGATTTTACAGTACGAGATATAGATATGATGATTGATCCGCACTCTGACCGGAGGATGTCGTATTATGTATTTTTATCGTACGTGACGCTATTGAGGCGGGATCGCCGACTACTAGATATATCGACTCGGACTTTAGGTGGATTTCCTTACCCTTTCGACTAATCTCTTAGTTTAGTCCTGTAGTTGTTTAGATAGATGATAGACTAGTCTCGAGTCATACTTATTTTCAAAACTAATGAATCGTGAGTATTTTTAAAGACAGGCCGACGGATATTACAGATTTTTCAAAGGATGTACCTTTTCTTAAAAACACCGTAGCCCCTATTTTCTAAAAACCACAATTCGTTCTATTTCAAATGCCAAAAACTGTATGACTCATATATAGAAATGTACATTCTTCAATGTTGAGTTTACTATTCATTCTCTGTTATATTCATGTTCTCTATGCATTGCATGTTATACATGTGTTTTCTTAACTATTATGATATCGATTGTTAAGACACCAGCACCATTACCGATGATGCGTATGTCCACGGACACTTGCTTGCCGGCTCACATACATCATCATCGGTAATTGGCATGTCACGTACACTTTAGAGAATATTACTTCATTGATATAACTTGCTAGCTGATAGTTCCAATATATCATTATTATGCTAGTTTAGATATTGCATTCTTTACTTAGATACCCATGCATGTATATATTCATTTGTCATGCAATATATGGGGCTTTATGCCGGTAATTCACTGGTTATTGACTTATTATTTTGGGATTTCGGATTTTTCTATGAGATTTCTGGATTTGGAGAAACCACAAGGATTTTATAAACTCATTATCATTTTTAAAGATAGAAATTTGCGGTTTTCTCGTGATATGATGTGAGAGGTGTCACTATGAGTTTTCTTGGTTCTTGAGCTGTATCATATACCCGATTCGAGGAGGGGGGTGCACCGTCTGCAGGTACATGGTGGACCCAGTACGGTACCCCGGGGCAAGATGGTCGCAGATGATGGCGTTGAGCCCGGCAGGGGAGCACTACCGACTGGTTATTTGTGACGTGGCGAATATCCGGAGGATATCGACGTAGTCATGAGTTTTGATGATATGGACCAATCCGGACTGACGGATCCCGAGATATTGAGATATTGAGGTATTGAGATATTAAGATATTGAGATATTGAGACATTGAGATATTGGGATATATATTTTGTGTCGATACTTGACACGGATTTTCTGTTGACTTCATTGATGATACTTCGGTTTTTACACCAAAATCTTACCGAGATAAGAAAACAGTTTTCTCATACAAGATGTATTCTGCTTTCATTCTTAATGCATTCGTACATTATATATGTGACATATTGCTACCTGAGACACTGACACGAGCACTTGGTATTTCACTTATGTTTAGATGATTACCTTTGCCACTATTAGATGTTTCAGGGTATATTATGAGGACATTACTGTATGACCTAGGAGATAGTCATACTTTCGATTTCTGCTCGGTGATGTCTTCTACTCATGAATTAGCAACTCACCTCGTTGTGCCACAATTTCTTGCAGGTTTTGCTATACAGGTTCCGTAGCGGCTTGCTGGCACTTCACTTTCTTCCGGGAGATTGCTTTGGTGGGTGGGTTCACTTGCATCGTGACCACCGTTGTACTATTATTTATTTTAGTTGTATCTAGTAAGCTCCATCAACCAGACTTGTATATTTAGTAGACTTAGAAAACCACAGTTGTTTATTCTTTCGACCTTAAAGTCGCGCTCATGTATTATTATGGTTTTCTGGCTTCCTTGATGATGTTGAGTTCTTTACTTTCTTTCCGAGTCTTGATTCTCGCCCTTCGGCGTTGTATATTCATTTTATCTTGCGTGGTTGTTCCGCCATTTGGCGAAGAGCTAGCTCCCGCTTGGGGATGCCTTTTATTATATTGCTTGTAACGTTTTCGGGTTAAAATATACAAAGGAGGTGTTTCCCAAATTTTCAATAATGAAAATGTTTGTAAAGTTAGATACAAAGACTGTGTTTTCATATATCATTACTTATATATTTAAAGAAGGAACCTGAATTCGTTAAACCTTATTTCAAAACTTCACCTCCACAATTTTCCCTAAAAGGTTTAGATTTCTGGGCTTTTGGCTTATTTGAATTAGGTGGGGTCCTATAGACTTCACATGATTCAATTGCCAGTCACGTGCCATTTCGGATCGTGATATACGGCCGAAGAATTTGCTGCCGAAGCCAATACTTCTTTGCTTTTCCTTGCCACTTATCACGACGAAACATTGGTGCATGTTTGGGTTGAATATTTTCATCGAGTGGAAGCTTGCTTACATGGTCTTGAGTGCATACATCTTCCTTCCGAGCTCCTAACTGCAAAGGCGAGCATGCGGGGGTGGATTAAGCAGTGTGCCGCTAATCTACATTCTTGTGAGAAAAGACTCAACCGAAAATTTTTGGAGAGGGAGCCAGCCTCAAATGCTTTGGGGGAACTTCAGGCTCAACTCACTACCAAGACCACTCGTGCGTACGAAATTTGCCAGGTGCTTCAAGAAGCTATCACAGAGGTGGTAGCTCTTGATAAAGCCGTTATGTTTACCCGCGAGATGGTTGAAGCTGATAAAGTCATTGATCTCGAGGGTCGGTTTGCTTCGTATCAGACTCAACAGGCTCAGGCGGGGACCCGCCTTGTGGTAATAACAAAGCTTGAAGCCGAGGCCCAGCGGAAGAATGATAAACTCACGAGCTTATTGCACCATCCACCGGCTTAAAGATTTTTTTATATCATCCCTTTTTTTGTATTTACTCCTGAATGAGAGTATCTTGTATTCATTTTGATTCTTTTTATGAAAGGTTTCTTGTATTCATTTGGATTCATGAATAAAAGACATATTTTATTTCATACTAGCGTGTCCCTCTGGAAAATGTAGCCCATAGATAGTCTATCTTGATCTCCTTGCAGGGTAGCGATGGCTTAGAAAATAGGTTTGGATCTGCCGCCTAAGACTTTTCAACTTTATGAGCTGTGAGGGTCTCATAAATACTTTTCTCCCTACGATCCCAGAGGATCCCGCAGGTGTATTTTCTTCTTAGGAGTCGTGAGGACTACTAAGTGCGTTTTCTCTTGAGAGTCGAAAGGGTCTCACAAGAGAATTTTCCCCCTTACAAGTCGAGAGGACTCGTAAGTGGTTTTTTTCCGTCCTTGTCGATATTCGACTTTGGAGAATGTGGCCCTTGAATAGTATGCAATAATCCATCTTGGACCGACTTGCAGGGCCCCAGTGCTTAGGAAATAGGTCCTTATCTCTATTGCCTAAGGCTTTTCCCTACGAGTCGAGACGAGTCGAGAAGCTCTCGCAGGAACATTATTTTCCCCACGAGTCGAGACGAATCGAGAAGTTCTCACAATGATGTCCTAAAGTCACAGTTAACTCTTGCTAATAGAAGTCTGTTAGGGTTTGTGGTACTAGGGTTTTTTACCCGTCATACCGTTGCGTTGGCCGATGTATTCCCCGATATGCGATCTTGCTGTTCGAGTAGCCCCGCGACTATCGTTTCTCTGATCCCTTCGGGGGCTGGACAAGATATCTTCAGGTAATCTTCTAAGTGATATTACCGTCGGAAGGGCAAGCATTAGGGATATTCCATGTCGCTTTTCAGTTGAGGTTAGGCTCAGTTTGAGGAGCCCCGATGAGTCACGACCACTCCGCGCCGGTGTGAGATGGTCTCGATAGTCTTTCAGGTCTCATTTGAGTTACCGTCAATACCCTGAAGCGAGGGATTTTCCTTAGCTTCGTTTGTTGACATTGTACCTGCAATATTGCGAGGAATGTCGAGGTTGTGTCTGGGTTGTTTGAGAACCATCGAGATTTGGAACTAGGGGACTTTGCCGTGGTTCTGAGGTAGTCTCTAGGTTGTCTGTGAACCGTCGAGATTTGGAACTAGGAGATTTTGCCGTGGCTCCGAGGTAGTCTCTAATTTGTCTATGAACCGTCGAGATTTGGAGGTAGGGGACTTTGCCGTGGCTCCGAGGTAGTCTCTAGGTTGTCTGTGAACCGTCGAGATTTGGAGCTAGGGGACTTTGCCGTGGCTCCGAGGTAGTCTCTAGGTTGTCTGTGAACCGTCGAGATTTGGAACTAGAGGACTTTGCTGTGGCTCCGTTGTAGTCCGTAACACTTTGAAATTCGTTTAGGATATTTTCGCGATAATTAGCAATTTTGCGTGTTTTTCATAAAAACCCGAATATCTTATTTTCGTTTCTAATTAGTGATAATTGTGTTGTGAAGTGTTATATATATATTTATATATAGTTATAGGGTTATTAATTATTTTTAGTCGGGTTTGCCTTAATTGGGAAATTTTATTTGTATTAGTGTACACATACACACTTAGCCAATTTTGTGACCTAGGTTAAAAGTGTTAGCATGTTAACCAACTTTTTTCTTGCATGGTTCATTTTATCCCCTACCCATTTTCTTAACTAAGTCAAACCCCTTTTTATAATTCAAATTTAAATGGAAAATTAGAGTATGTTGTTAGGTGAGAAGATTGACTTTTGACCCATTCTCTCTCTCTCTCTTTTCTCTCTTCTGAAAATTTCCTGCAGAAAAAAGAGAGTTTGAGCAGCAACAACACCCTATTCTCTTCTCTTTTCACTTCTCTTTGATATCTACACAAAACCCTACACAAAAATCCCACTTCCCTTCATAAAAACTTTGGAAAAATGGCTCTTTTGGGGGATCTTGGTGTCAAGGCAGTGGCTTGAGAGGAAAGGCTGGAAAATTGAGTTCTATAGGGTTTTTGGGAAGGTAATTATCTCACACTTAACACCCTTTATCATAACTTGTAGTATTCTTTAGCAAAAATCATGTTTTGTGTGCATTTTTAGTGATATTGAAGGAGATTTGTGATGTGGATGTTAGATTGGTATTTTTATGGTTTGGTTAACTCTTTTAAGTGCTATTAGAGCTATTGAAACCAGGTTTTTCTTTCAGTTGCACTAAAATACCCTAAAGTATCGATTTAGTGCTCAATGTAGGTTTTTAACTGGAATTGGGACTCTGTTGAAATCTGCTTGTACTCTGATTATTTCAGAACAATTTTGTAATTACTGTGACATGTACATAGGGTATAGAGAACACACACAAAACCCGGGAGCCCATCTCCCTACCCAGGCCGCCGAAAAATACATTCTGGCCGTAATTTGCTGGGGGTTTTGTGGGTTGGGGTTTGGGTGATAGGTGTCTGCTGCTATGTGTAATCCTATGGTATATATAGTTTTGTAAAACTCTTACTGTATCAAAATCTGGGGTCAAATACCCTATTTCTCGTATTTTAAACATTCGCGACATGCGTGATACGTGTGTGGGTTTAGGGTTTCTGCGTATCATGATGCGTCGGAGTGGCTTCAGGCGCGTAATCACACGTTTTAGCGTATCGCGCACACGCGCGCTTGGTTCGCAACGTGGGTTTCTAGTTTGACGTTAACGTTGCGTTTTTTGTGGATTTGAGCTTATGTGTGATATATTGTGAAATTCTAGGTTCGCAGGCGAGTACGATAGACGCCGCGCAGAAGGGGAAACAAGTCGTCGGTTACACTTAGCGCGAGACTACGGTGAGTAGATTTAACATCTACGGGGATATCGCTCGCATGGCGTTATGCGTCAGGGCTGATAGGACCTTATAGCTACATATTGCATTACCTACATGAATACTGCTTGTTGCATACCGAATTCCCTGCTATATGTATAGGAACTTAGAATTGATAGAACACCACACCGTTACTAACGGTTCATGCTGCATGAGCACAAATTTGCATGTTACACACACACCGTTAGTAACTGTCATGACACTCATACTGTAGAATTGTCATGACCATTATACTGTAGCTCATCTCATATATGATTTGATATGATATTCATACTTGTGCACACACTCAGTTACATATTTATACTTATGCACGTACTCATTTACATACTCATGCATATTCAACTGTACCTACCTGGATATGCTGATTTTGGTAGAAACTGAGAGCCGCATGGTGTCTTTTGAAAAACTGAAACTATTTTAAAAAGCGGTTTCTCCCTTCTACTTATAGAATGACTTGATGCTCATATCACATCGCATTGACTTACACATTGGTTTTGGATTTCATGTGATTTCTGGTTTTGAGGACTGTGGAATTATTTGAGAAAAGATGCACTATTTGAAAACCCGGTTTCCTTTTGATATGATATTTTGGTGCGTCCACCACGCGTTTTCTCGGTTCTGAGACGTGTGCTTGAAACCCGATTCGAGGAGTTGGATGATCCGTTTGCGGGTTCGTGGTGGACCCGGTATGGTACCCCGGGGCGAGAACGGATCTGTCGTGCAGCAGGTGATGAGCCCGGCAGAGGGACCACTACCTACCGGTGATTGGTTGGACCTGGCGGTTATCCGGAGGATACTGACCAGAGTTGATGGATGGATATGGGATGACCCGTACTGCCGGGGCCTAGGGCCGATACCGCAGACGGAGCCCATGGGCTGACCCGGACTGACGGATGCCCGATATATGAGGATTTGCGTGTCGATGCTGGACATGAGTATTTCATGATATTTTGAGTGCCGATGTTGGGCACTCGTGATTTCTCTGAGATTTACAGGATTTGAGGGCCGATGAGAGTGCCGGCGCCTGAGTTATTGGGATCTGAGTGCATTGATGGGCACCGATTATATTTTCCACGTTGACATTCCGTGTAGATGTTATATTTCCCATGCTCAGCATTCATTATTTGTATCTCATCCTGTAGTTATATTACCTGATAGAGCACTTGCATGATTATTGCACATACTGCTTATCGCACATTAATATCATCTGCTGGCATATGATAGAGTAGCGCAGTACGTGCATGCTCGCGATTAACTTTATATGTTATCTCTATTCACGAGTTAGCAACTCACCCCCGTTGTGCCACAGTATTTGCAGGTTGCCCTCGGAGTAGTCGCGGCAGGCTGCCTTCTTACATCTTTTGGCTACAGATACCACTACAGTTGGTGCGAGTCTTGTTTTGCTGTTAGGTGGGTTGTGGTATCTGGTTACTTCTTTTGTACACACTTTTGTATCTAGTATTCTCCATCTACCTTTATATGTATTTGACTTGGATATAGTGTGAGGACGATGATGTATATTATTGGTATTCTGGTGTCGAGCTCGTGGGAGCCGACCTTATATATGCAGTTTTATTACTCTGTGATGTTTTACTTATTTCTCCCGTTGGGGATGCTTTATTATATCCTGTATCATTTTTACTCATATCTTGTCTTGTACCCGATCTCGGGGTTAGATTTTACAAAGGAAATACTGCCAAAATTATTAAGTTGGTAACTTAACTTAAAGATTTTTACTAAACTACTTAAGGTTTTCCAAACGTTATAATCAAATGTTTTCAACACTCGCTACTTTTAAATGGTTTTGATTTCTGGGTTCGGCTTACTTAGTCACGCTACGCCTGTAGACGTTGCGTGGTTAAGTGTCGGTCACGAGTCGAATTTCGGGTCGTGACAAAGTTGGTATCAGAGCGTAGGTTTTACTTTTGGAGTGTAGGATGATCCTGGTATGATGGAATAGGTAGCTGAAGCAGAGTGGCGTAGCGTGCGTATGTTCCGCGGCATACTCACGACACGGTACTCCGCCTAAGCGACTTTAGGACTTATTGATTTAAAATTCCTTCATGAGTATATACATTCTTGTGATTCGATTTCCGTATCTTTATCGAATCCTATTTTCCTTTCAGCCATTATGCCGCCAAAGACTACGGGGGCGCAGAGAGCGGCCGTGAGGGCCGAGATTCGAGTTGACTCGTCCGAGACGAGGACTGATCCGGGTAGTACACCGATTGTGCCCAAGCAGGCTGTTCCTCCCGTGACAGATCGGATTGCCATGTTAGGGGCTGGTATGCAGGAGATGCGCCAGACGGTGGGATCTAGTATGCAGGAGATGCGCCGGATGATGGGATCTCTAGTTGAGACACTTCGAGCGCAGCGACAAGAGATAGTTCCACCCGTTGCAGAGACCGCGGTGATACCCACAGCACAGGCAGTTGCCCCTACAGCTACAGAGGTCATATCAGTATCGCTATCAGAGTTTATGAGGCTGAAGCCTCCGGTCTTCACAGGCACAGATGCAGCCGAGGACCCATAGTCTTTCATTGATAGAATGGCTCGGATATGCCGTTCCCTCAGATGCGCAGATGCGAGGGGTCAAGTTCGCGAGCTTTCTTCTGGAAGGTCTTGCGCAGAAATGGTGCGAATCAGTCGAGAAGGGTAGAGCAGCAGGTCTTCCTCCTATGACCTGGACAGAGTTCGTGGCGCTATTCCTTACCCGCTTTCTTCCACTGAGTGTCAGAGATGCTAGAGCATGCAGGTTCGATTCCTTACGTCAGACTCCGGAGATGTCAGTGGCAGAGTATGACGTGCTGTTCACAGAGCTATCTATCTATGCCTCGTATTTAGTGGCTACTGAGGAGATGCGAGTCAAGAGGTTTGTTCGAGGCTTGCTTACCCCGCTATTTATTGCGATCAGCGCACGGCATTACGGGACTTATGCAGCAGCTGTAGATGCAGCTTTATTGGTTGAGGAGCGCCTTGCTGAGACTTCGGCAGTTCCAGAGCCGAAGAGAGTTCGTGCGAATACATCGGCACAGAGACACCCTTTTTGGCTCCGTGATAGACGTCTTGCAGGAGGCAGAGATTTAGGGCGAGGCTGGTTGTTCAGTTCCTATCCCTGGGAGGGTCAGCGGTCATCGTCGGGATGTTTTCGCTGCGGGTGTTCTTATCACCGTGTACGAGAGTGTCCTGAGATACCCCATAGGGAGGCAGCAGCACCGCATGTCGCATTACCACCTTCATCACCTCAGAGGGCGTTGCCTATTGTACCTACTGTTACTCCGCGTCAGACTCATGCATAGAGAGGTCGTGGTCATGGAGGATTTGTTCATAGAGGACGAGGTGATCGAGGCAGAGGACAGCCAGCTGCCAGCAGGGGACAGTCAGTCACAGGTGGAGAACAGGCGCGAGTTTTTGCTTTGACGCATCAGGACGCGCAGGCGTCCAATGCGGTGGTCTCAGGTATCCTTCCAGTATGTTCGGTTGATGCACACATGTTATTCGATCCCGGATCCACGCACTTGTACGTATCGACACTTTGTGCCGAGTTTGGGTAGAGAGTCCGGTTTGCTTGATCAGCCGCTTGTTGTGACTACTCCTGTGGGAGAGTCGTTTGTTGCTAGGCACGTGTTCCGATCCTGTATCGTCCGTATTGGCGAGAGAGAGTTGCCTGTCGACTTGATCCTTCTTGAGATGTTGGACTTCGACGTTCTTTTGGGCATGGATTGATTAGCCACGTGCTATGCGTCTGTGGACTGCCGTGAGAAGATAGTTAGATTTTTTTTCCCGGCGAGTCGGTTTTTGTTGTGTTGGGGGACCGTGGTGCCTCCCCTCACAGTTTGATTTCTTCTTTTCGCGCTGGACAGCTTTTGAGGAAGGGATGTCAGGGATTTCTCGCCTATGTTTGCGATACTAGAGCTACAGAGGTTCCGTTGGATCAGGTTCCGGTTGTTAGCGAGCTCCCTGATGTGTTCCCTGACGAGCTTCCTGGGCTACCGCCCGAGCGTGATATTTCTTTCTGTATTGATTTGGTTCCTGGCACGGGGCCTATTTCTGTACCGCCTTATCGGATGGCCCCGGCGGAACTTCGAGAATTGAAGGGTCAGTTGCAAGATTTGCTGGATAAGGGACTTATTCGACCCAGTGTTTCTCCTTGGGGTGCTCCAGTCCTGTTTTTCAAGAAGAAGGACGGCAGTTTACGTCTGTGTATCGACTACCGCTAGCTGAACAGGGTTACAGTGCGGAACAGGTATACTTTGCCACGCATCGACAATTTGTTCGACCAGCTACAGGGGCAGGATACTTTTCGAGGGTCGATTTACGATCAGCTACCATCAGCTGCGGGTTCGACAGGAGGATGTACCGAGGACAGCTTTTCGCACGCGTTACGGCCATTATGAGTTTTTGGTGATATCGTTCGGACTCACCAACGCGCCAGCAGCATTCATGGACTTGATGAATCGTATTTTCCGGCCGTATCTTGATCTGTTCATCATCGTATTCATTGACGATATTCTGGTATATTCCCGGAGTAGAGAGGAGCACGAGCAGCACCTGCGGATCACACTGCAGACCTTGAGGGAGCATCAGCTTTTTGCCAAATTCTCCAAGTGCGCATTCTGGCTGGACAGCGTAGAATTCTTGGGCCACGTGATTACACGAGATGGTATATGTGTAGACCCGAGGATGATCGACGCCGTTCAGAGTTGGCCCAGACCCACATCAGTTACGGAGATTCGCAGTTTTCTACGGTTGGCAGGCTACTATAGGCGATTCGTGCAGGACTTCTTCCGTATTGCTACACCTTTGACCGGGTTGACCCAGAAAGGAATTCCTTTCATTTGGACGGAGGAGTGTGAGCACAGTTTTCAGCAGCTACGGGCTCTACTGACTACGGCGCCAGTGTTATCAATGCCTTCTGGACCAGGCAGATTTGTGGTCTATTGTGATGCTTCACGAGTGGGGCTAGGGTACATATTGATGCAGCATGACAGGGTGATCGCGTATGCTTCGTGACAATTGAAGAAACATGAACAGAACTACCCCACTCACGATTTGGAGATGGCTGCGGTGGTCTTTGCACTTAAGATTTGGTGACATTACCTATATGGCGAGTCATACCAGATATTCACTGATCACAAGAGCTTAAAGTATATATTTCAGCAGCGAGACCTGAACCTTAGACAGCGCCGATGGATGGAGTTAGTGAAGGACTACGACTGCGAGATCTTGTATCACCCGGGCAGGGCTAATGTAGTGGCGGATGCTTTGAGCAGGAGGCCCGGGGGTAGTCTATCTTGTTTGAGTGCAGTATAGAGGCAGTCATCGGTAGATTGGCAGATCTTATGCGACAGCCGGGTACAGTTCGAGTTCACGCCGATCGGAGGATAGATTGCGCATGTTCGTGCACGCACACAATTGCTTGACCGTATACATGAGGCACATCACAGTGATAACCGATGTTCAGAGATCAGGGTACAGATTGGACATGGCAGATTTTCCGAGTTCGTGATCGTTGATCAGGGGATACTGCGATTTGGGACTAGACTGTGCGTACCAGATGCCGAGGGACTGTGGCGTGAGATTCTTGAGGAGACACATCGATCGGTGTACAGTGTTCATCCAGGTTCCACCAAGATGTACCATGATATGAAAGATGTTTACTGGTGGGATGGAATGAAGAGGGACATCGCAGATTTCGTGTCGAGATGCCTGACTTGTCAGCAAGTCAAGGCCGAGCACCAGAGGCCCGCGGGAGAGCTACAGTCATTACCCATTCTGGAGTGGAAATGGGAACAGATTTCTATGGACTTTATTGTGGGTCTACCCAGGACTAGTCGAGGGTATGACTCCATTTGGGTGATCGTGGATCGTTTGACGAAAGCGGCTCACTTCCTACCGGTGAAGACGACTTTCGGATTTGCTCAGTATCCCCGGATATACATCAACGAGATTGTACGACTGCACGGAGTTCCGACATGTATCGTATCCGACAGAGGCACCCAGTTTACCAGCCGACTATGGCAGAGGCTTCAGGAGGGTTTGGGCACCCGCTTGAGTTTCAACACAGCATTTCATACGCAGACCGACGGACAGTCAGAGCGGACTATTTAGACTCTCGAGGACATGCTCTGAGCATGCGTATTAGACTTCGTAGGTAGCTGGGATCATCATTTACCCTTAGTAGAGTTCTCCTACAACAACAGCTACCAGGAGACCATTCAGATGGCACCATTTGAGGCTCTTTATGGGAGGAGATGCATATCGCCCACCTGTTGGACAGAACTCAGTGAGAGCAGTATCTTAGGGAGGCAGATTTTTGAGGAGACGACCGCGAAGATCCAGTTGATTCACGATAGGATGAGAGCAGCCCAGAGTAGGTAGAGATCTTATGCGGATCGTCGTCGGCGCAGACTTGAGTTTTCTGTTGGTGATCATGTTTTCTTGAGGGTCTCCCCAATGAAAGGTGTGATGATATTTGGGAAGAAGGAAAAGCTTAGTCCCCGATATGTGGGCCCCTTCGAGATCCTCGAGCGTGTTGGTGCAGTTGCGTATCGGTTAGCCCTTCCGCCCAGTTTTCCAGATGTGCACTCCGTGTTTCACGTTTCGATGCTCCGCAAGTATCTTCATGATCCTTCGCATGCTATTCAGCACCCGACGATCCAGCTTGAGCGTGACCTTTCCTATGCAGAGCAGCCGGTGGTCATCTTGGATCGACAAGTGAAGAAATTGAGATCGAAAGAAATACCGTCCGTCAAGGTACTTTGGCGTGGCCCGAGCAGCGAGGAGGTCACTAGGGAGACCGAGAGCGAGATGAGAAAGAGGTATCCCCATCTTTTTTAAGGTACGTGTAGTTAGATTTTTTAAATTCGGGGACCGAATTTCTTTAAGGGGGTAGATTGTAACACTTTGAAATTCGTTTAGGATATTTTCGCGACAATTAGCAATTTTGCGTGTTTTTCATAAAAACCCGAATATCTTATTTTCCTTTCTAATTAGTGATAATTGTGTTGTGAAGTGTTATATATATATATTTATATATAATTATAGGGTTATTAATTATTTTTAGTCGGGTTTGCCTTAATTGGGAAATTTTCTTTGTATTAGTGTACACATGCACACTTAGCCAATTTTGTGACCTAGGTTAAAAGTATTAGCATGTTAACCAACTCTTTTCTTGCATGGTTCATTTTATCCCCTACCCATTTTCTTAACTAAGTCAAACCCCTGTTTATAATTCAAATTTAAATGGAAAATTAGAGCATGGTGTTAGGTGAGAAGATTGACTTTTGACCCATTCTCTCTCTCTCTCTTTTCTCTCTTCCTCTCTTCTGAAAATTTCCTGCAGAAAAAAGAGAGAGTTTGAGCAGCAACAACACCCTATTCTCTTCTCTTTTCACTTCTCTTTGATATCTACACAAAACCCTACACAAAAATCCCACTTCCCTTCATAAAAACTTTGGAAAAATGGCTCTTTTGGGGGATCTTGGTGTCAAGGCAGTGGCTTGAGGGAAAAGGCTAGAAAATTGAGTTCTATAGGGTTTTTGGGAAGGTAATTATCTCACACTTAACACCCTTTATCATAACTTGTAGTATTCTTTAGCAAAATTCATGTTTTGTGTGCATTTTTAGTGATATTGAAGGAGATTTGTGATGTGGATGTTAGATTGGTATTTTATGGTTTGGTTAACTCTTTTAAGTGCTATTAGAGCTATTGAAACCAGGTTTTTCTTTCAGTTGCACTAAACTACCCTAAAGTATCGATTTAGTGCTCAATGTTGGTTTTTAACTGGAATTGGGACTTTGTTGAAATCTGCTTGTACTCTGATTATTTCAGAACAATTTTGTAATTACTGTGACATGTACATAGGGTATAGAGAACACACACAAAACCCGGCCGCGCAGAAGAGGACATAAGTCGTCGGCTACACTTAGCGCGAGACTACGGTGAGTAGATTTAACATCTACGGGGATATCACCCGCATGGCGTTATGCGTCAGGGCTGATAGGACCTTATAGCTACATATTGCATTTACCTACATGAAACTGCTTGTTGCATACTGCATTCCCTGCTATATGTATAGGAACTTAGAATTGATAGAACACCGCACTGTCACTAACGGTTCATGTTGCACGAGCACAAATTTGCATGTTACACACACACCGTTAGTAACTGTCATGACACTCACACTGTAGAATTGCCATGACCATTATACTGTAGCTCATCTCATATATGATTTGATATGATATTCATACTTATGCACACACTCAGTTATATATTCATACTTGTGCACGTACTCATTTACATACTCATGCATATTCAACTGTACCTATCTGGATATGCTGATTTTGGTAGAAACTGGGAGCCGCATGATGTCTTTTGAAAAACTGAAATTATTTTAAAGAGCGGTTTCTCCCTTTTACTTATAGAATGACTTGATGCTCATATCACATCGCATTGACTTACACATTGGTTTTGGATTTCATGTGATTTCTGGTTTTGAGGACCGTGGAATTATTTGAGAAAAGATGCACTATTTGAAAACCCGGTTTCCTCTTAATATGATATTTTGGTGCGTCCACCACGCGTTTTCTCGGTTCTGAGACGTGTGCTTGAAACCCGATTCGAGGAGTTGGATGATCCGTTTGCGGGTTCGTGGTGGACCCGGTATGGTACCCCGGGACGAGAACAGATCAGTCGTGCAGCAGGCGATGAGCCCGGCAGAGGGACCACTACCTACCGGTGATTGGTTGGACCTGGCGGTTATCCGGAGGATACTGACCAGAGTCGATGGATGGATATGGGATGACTCGTACTGCCGGGGCCGAGGGCCGATACCGCAGACGGAGCCCATGGGCTGACCCGGACTGACGGATACCCGATATATGAGGATTTGCATGTCGATGCTGGACACGAGTATTTCATGATATTTTGAGTGCCGATGTTGGGCACTCGTGATTTCTCTGAGATTTACAGGATTTGAAGGCCGATGAGAGTGCCGGCGCCTGAGTTATTGGGATCTGGGTGCATTGATGGGCACACCGATTATTTTTTCCACGTTGACATTCCGTGTAGATGTTATATTTCCCATGCTCAACATTCATTATTTGTATCTCATCCTGTAGTTATATTACCTGATAGAGCACTTGCATGATTATTGCACATACTGCTTATCGCACATTAATATCATCTGTTGGCATATGATAGAGTAGCGCAGTACGTGCATGCTCGCGATTAACTTTATATGTTATCTCTATTAACGAGTTAGCAACTCACCCCCGTTGTGCCACAGTATTTGCAGGTTGCCCTCGGAGTAGTCGCGACAGGCTGCCTTCTTACATCTTTTGGCTACAGATACCACTACAGTTGGTGCGAGTCTTTTTTTGCTGTTAGGTGGGTTGTGGTATCTGGTTACTTCTTTTGTACACACTTTTGTATCTAGTATTCTCCATCCACCTTTATATGTATTTGACTTGGAGACAGTGTGAGGACGATGATGTATATTATTGGTATTCTGGTGTCGAGCTCGTGGGAGCCGACCTTATATATGCAGTTTTATTACTCTGTGATGTTTTACTTATTGCTCCCGTTGGGGATCCTTTATTGTATCCTGTATCATTTTTACTCATATCTTGTCTTGTACCCGATCTCAGGGTTAGATTTTACAAAGGAAATGCTGCCAAAATTATTAAGTTGATAACATAACTTAAAGATTGTTACTAAACTACTTAAGGTTTTCCAAACGTTATAATCAAATGTTTTCAACACTCGCTACTTTTAAATGGTTTTGATTTCTGGGTTCGACTTACTTAGTCGCGCTACGCCTGTAGACGTTGCGTGGTTAAGTGCTGGTCACGAGTCGAATTTCGGGTTGTGACATAGTCTCTAAGTTGTCTGTGAACCGTCGAGATTTGGAACTAGGAGACTTTGTCGTGGCTCCTGTTCCTCATGGGAACTGAATAAAATAAGAATAAAGCAGCAAGGAAAACCCCCAAAATGGAGCATCACGTGCCCACACGTGATCAGGCCTTACGTGAGGACACGTGAACTTTTATGGGCAAAGTCTATAGGCGCTGAAATAAACAATTGGAGATGCTTAATCAGTGGGGTCACGTGCCAACACGTGATGGGTTCCTGAGCTCTCTGAACTAATAGAATTAAATTCTAGTTAGATGCTTAATCAGTGGGGTCATGTGCCAACATGTGATAGGTTCCCGAACCATCTGAACCAATAGAATTAAATTCTAATTAAAAGGAGTCAAAAGTCCTAATTGGAAAAATATTTCCCTAGATCTTTCCAAACAAAAAAGATTGCACTCTGTAAAGTGGAGCACCGTTGGATTAAAAATCCAATGGTGATTAAAAATCACCAATTTATAGAAAGATTCTGTACAAGGAAATATTTTCCTAAAATTTGCCAGGAACAACAAATAAAATATCTTATAGATTAAAAATCCAATGGTGAATAAAATTCACCGGATGATCTAAAAATTCATATTGGTTATAAAATCAATCAAAATCTCTCAGTGAGAGATTGGCTGAACAAACTGATTCTTTTCTTCTCCTATAAATAGGAGCCAAGAAGAAAAGAGAAAAGGGGGGATACAAAAAAAAAGAGAAGAGGGAATACAAGAGAGAGAAATAGAGAAGAAGATCTCTTAAGAGAAGAAAGAAACTCTAGGTAAGAGAAAGAAGGAGATCATTCTATAAGCTCCCATAAAACAAAAGAGAATTTAATTCTCAAACCAAGAGTTTAGCTCTTCTAAGTAAGAACTCAGTTCTTCCTCTGGTTGAAGATCTGCAGAAGCAGATCTTACCATAAGTTGAGAATTTAATTCTCATCGGGAAGATTCTGCCATGCAGATCCAAAACTTAGAGGGAGAATTCGGTTTAAAGAATTTAATTCTTTCAAACACAGAGTAATTTAATTGCTCTAAATAAAATTGGGGTTTTACCCTATAAAAGAATTTAATTCTTAAACAAGGGATTTAACTCTCCATGCACGTAAAAGAGATCAGTACCCAACATGACCATGTGTTCCTACATGAGCACCCGTGTTGCATGAGAGAAAACAAATGAGATCAGGTCACGTGCTCCCACATGACCCTTGAACAAGCCCTTAAGAAGAAAAAGGGGGAATAAACCTAAGGTAGTTTCTATTTTAGGGCGCCTCACGTGATATCACGTGACCCCTTAATAGTGCTTAGCACTTTTCAAAAGAGAATAAAACGGAGGCAGCTTTCAGTCTTTGGAGACGCCTCACGTGACCCCACGTGAGCGCCTCAAATCTTCAGTGTTTAACACTATTTCAAATGCCTCACGTGACCCCACGTGAGCTCTTCAAATCTTTAGTGTTTAACACTGCTGTTTCAAATGCCTCACGTGACCCCATATAAGCTCTTCAAATCTTCAGTGTTTAACACTGCTTCAAACACCTCACGTGACCCCATTTAAGCTCTTCAAATCTTCAGTGTCTAACACCACTTCAAACACCTCATGTGACCCCATATGAACACCTCAAATCTTCAGTGTTTAACATTACTTCGAGCGCCTCACGTGACCCCACATGAGCGCTCCAGATCTTTAGTATTTAAACAATATTTTAAGACCTCACGTGGGAGTACGTGAGCGCCAAGCATATGCTAGTATTTTATGTCAACCTTGGCTCAAGTTAGCTAAGTCTCCCAATGCCAAAACTCTTTTTCAACCGAGCCTCAATTATACTCAGGTCTTTCAAAATTGATCTCAGATGACATTCAAAGTAATGTTATCACATTCCTTCTCAATCTGAAATTTGGTTCAAGGGTACATCTCTCCACACCTTTGATACATGTCGTTGTAATTATTCAACGTCTTCAGAGAGGTGGCGGGTCTCGATAACTAATAGTTATTTTTGGTACACTTCCAAACCCAGAGATACACCCCATTAGACCGTAACGTCTTTAAACAAACTACGGACCGCAATTTCCCTAAACTAAACTCTATAGACTATGAGGTCCTTAAGCTCATGGACTATGATGTCCTTAAACTTTTGGACCGTAATGTCCCTAAACTAAACCCTACAGATTATGATGTCTCTAAACTAGGGACTATGATATCCTTAAACTCCATGGACTATGATTTCCTTAAACTAAAACGATATAGCCCAAATGCTCTTTCGCTTGATTTAAATGATCCTAAAACCCTGTTAAGTAGATCTTAGTCTAAAATTAGATTAACGTATCCTTAACAACCATTTAAGTTGATCTTAATCTTAAACGAGATTAACGATCCTTAAATCAATCCAATTACAGATCTCCTAACCAACATTAGTTCAAGGGTACATCTCTTCATACCTCTGATATATGTCGTTGTAATCCTTCAACGTCTTCAGAGGTGACGGGTCCCGACAACCAGACATTACACGGACTGTGAGGTCCTTAAACTTATGGACTACGATGTCCTTAAACTTTACGGACGGTGGGGTCCTTAAACTCATGGACTATGATGTCCTTAAACTTTACAGACTATGATGTCTCTAAACTACCATGGACTGTGAGGTTCTTAAACTCATAGACTATGATGACTTTAAACTTTATAGACTATGGCATCTTTAAACTGTCACGGACTATGATGTCCTTAAACTTATAGACCGCAATGTCCCTAAACTAAAACAATAGAGCCCAAATGCTATTTTGTTGGATCTAAATGATCCTGTTAAGTTGATCTTAGTCTAAAATTAGACTAACGTACCCTTAACAAACGTTTAAGTTGATCTTAGTCTCAAATGAGATTAACGATCCTTAAACCCAAACCAAAACCCAAATCTAAGAAAATACGGATTTAGACTAATCCACGCCCTACGGGCGAAAACATAAATTAGTCTTCATATACAATCCACGGGCAACCAAAAATAAAACAAACACATATGACACGAAGTGACCATATGGAGAAGGAGAAAGTGGTTACCGCGATGCGGTAGCGTAATTAACTGCAGGGCTTGCACCTGCAGGGAATAGCGTCCCCACAACCAAAAACCCCTCAAACAAGGAGGAATCTGACGAAGTCTGCTACAACGGCCGCATCCGTCTCAACCTCCGATATACGGTTTCATAAATCAACTTGGTATCGTCGGAGAGATGGACGGATAAAACCAAATATGATCTGCCCCCAAATTTAGGCAAGACGTTTGTCTTCCCGGTCTTTCGACGGAGAATAGCTCCGTTGTAGTCTCTATGTTGCCTGTGGACCATCAAGATTTGGCTTCCCTTTGACGAAGCCCGATATGACAATATGGTTCCCTTTTCGTCTGCGCCCATGAATTGTATACAGGGGTCAATGTGATCTCACCTACAGGGCAAAAGTTTCATTTCATTTTTTATTTCCTTGATGCTCTATCATTTTAGCTTTTTATATCGCGAAAGTCGCGATTGCCCAATCATTTAGGCTTTTCATCGCGGTGCTTAATCATTTCGGCTATTTTATCTTCTTACTCGCTGCTTTTTATTGCGAGTTGCCCAAACATTTCGGCTATTTCATCTGCATACATTTTACTTGCTGATTTTTATTGCGATTTGCCCATCATTTTGGCTATTTCATATGCATTTCTGGCTTTGTTGTGAGTTTGGAATTTGAGATATAATACCAATCTTAGCATCAGCATCGCTGCCACTGGGATATGGCCGGGAGTGAATCATCATTTGCCGTGAAAGGAGTTCGAATTTGATACCAATTTAGGCATCAGCATCGCTGTCATTGGGATATTGCCAGGAGCGAATCATTATTTTCCTTTGTCGATTTGAACAAAGGTGGCATAGCAAACAGGGTTAGGATCCTGTTAACTAAGGCTTTTTGACTTTACGAGCCGTAAGGATCTCATAAAGGTATTTCTCCCTACGAGTCGTGAGGATCTCGTGGGTGTATTTTCTCCTTAGGAGTCATGGGGATCCCCTAGTGATTTTCTCTCGTAAGTCGTAAGGATCTTACAGGATTATTTTCTCCTTATAAATTGAAAGGACTTACAAGTGCCGGTCACCATATGAGTGCATTCCTCGTCATTGGTGGGGCTTGGCGAGAAGACATTTATTTGTACCCTTGAATTGTATACAAGGGTCGATATTGGACCGCTTGTAGGGCTACTTGAGGAATGTGATGGCTTAAGAATAGGTTCAGATCCCTGTAGCTTAAGGATTTTGAATCCTACGAGCCGTGAGGGTCTCGTAGGGGGGAATTCACCTTGCGAGTCATGAGGATCTCATAAGTGTAATATCTCCTTAGGAATAGTGAGGGTCTCTAAGTGTATTGCTCCTTTGTGAGTCATAAGGATCTCACGCGGGTATTTTCTCCTCACAAGGTCGGGAGGACCTTGCTGGTGTTTTTTATTTTAACGAGATTGCGCCCTTTCGGGTTTTCACAATCTCGCCAGTAGCACTGCTGTTTTTACTCACGGCGCTCTATCGGGTTTTCATCCGTGTCCATTTCTCTTGTGGACGTACCGTTTTTTTTGCACGATGAAACTCTTGAGAATAGTTTCACCGCATGTGACCCATCTGTTTGCCGGTGGGGTTTGAGTTGCAATCCTCGCCGCTGAGACTCGTGGACTTGCATTCCACTATCGCCATGTTTGAGATGACGTTGTTAGTTTAGGGACATCTCGGTCCGTTGTTAATTTAGGGACATCTTGGTCCATTGTAGTTTAAGGACGTTGTGGTCCATTGTAGTTTAAGGACGTTGTGGTCTGGTGTTAGTTTAGGGACATCTCGGTCCAATGTTAGTTTAGGGATATCTCAGTCCATTGTTAGTTTTGTGACGAAGCTTTGCCAGATACTACTTATAGAGTTTGGACTCAGGAAGACAGCGAGCAGACACGAACGTCGTCATCTATCATTAACCTGAGCCGTGACTTGTCAAGCGTAGTATTTCTTAAGGAAGCGTCCGTTTATTGGCCAGAAGGGTCTTTCGCCATGCATATTCATGAGCAAGTAGGCCCCACCTTGATAAACCTTTTCTATGACGTATGTGCCCTCATAGTTCGGCTCGAATTTCTCCCATTTGGCACAGTTGGGGATCATAGGTCTTTTGACAACTAGCACGAGTTCGCCTTAGCGGAATGCTCTTGTCCTAGTTAGTCTTTCGTATGAGAGCGTCATCTTTACTTTGTAAGCTTCTAGGTTCTGTTGCGCCATAAGACGAGTTTCATCGAGGGCATCGAGCTCCTCAAGCCGAAGGTGGGCATTTTCTTCATCCGTCAGGTCATGTCGAATCGCCACTCGTAAAGAGGGTAGTTCTATGTCCAAGGGGAGAACCGCTTCTGTTCCGAATACCAACACGAATGGCATTGTATTCGTGGTCGTTTTGAACATGGTCCAATAAGCCCAGAGAGCTTCATGCAATCTCTCATACCAGTCCATTCTATTTCTGAACACCGCGTTCTTTATGATCTTCGTCAAGGTCTTGTTGAAAGCCTCAGACCGTTAGCTCGAGAGTTATAGACTGAGGAGTATCTCCAGTCTATATTATGCTGCTGCATGAAGCGGCTGATCTTATGGCTTCTGTAGGCCGTCCCATTATCCGAGATGATTCGTCGCAGAGTGCTGAACCGGTAGATGACATGTGTCTTGAAGAAATGGAGGATGCTCTCCGTTTTCACATCCCTTAGCGGTATTGCCTCTGCCCACTTAAAGAAGTAATCGTTGTCGCCAATATGAACCGATGTCCCTTGGATGATGCTGGTTCGATGGGCCCGATTATATCGGTTCCCCGCATTTCGAATGACCAGCTAGCCAATATTGGGTGTAGCGGATTCGGATGCTGGTGGATGAAGTCCCCGTGAATTTGGCACGAGTGACACTGCCTCGCATATTCGAGGCGGTCTTGAATCATCATGGGCCAATAGTAACCCATTCTTTTGATCTTCAGCTTCATCTTTGGCCCGGCTTGATGAGAACCGCAGAGTCCGTCATGAGTTTCTTGGACGAATCTCCTTGCTTCTTCTGGTCCCAGACATCTTAGCCACAAACAATTGAATGACCTCTTATATAGAGTATCATCGACGAAGGCGAAAGACAAAGCTCGCTTCATGAGTTGATGTCTTGATGATGCGTTTTCGGGCGTTCGATAGGATTTGAAGTGTCTATAAAGACTTCTCTCCAATCCTCAGCCTTTTCTTTCTCTATTTAGAAGACCACTTATTCAGTCACTCCCTTTCTTTCAGACGACTTAGGAGATATTTCTGCTGGCGCGAGAATCCGGTGGCTTTGCAAAATGATCCTTACGTCATCGAGATTTTCGTCAGCCAGTTCCTTAGCAAGCTTGGTTAATGCATCCACTTTGCTATTTTTTGCCCGCGGTATGCTCTCTAGGATGTAGGAGGGGATTTGAGTCAGCAGTTGCTGCACTCTTTGGCCATATTTTACCAATTCTAGCTTGCACTTCTGATAGTCATCGTTTACTTGGCTAACGACCATCTGGGAGTCTCCATATATGAGGAGGTTCTCGATCCCCATGTCGACAGCGATCTCAAGACCCTCTATCAAAGCTTCATATTCCGCTTCGTTGTTTGTTCTTGGCTCTGTTAAGGAAAGGGTAAAACGCATTATCCCTCCTTGTGGAGTCACAAAGATAAGGCATGCTCCGGCTTTGATTATGGGGGTGCTTTGCTTCCGCTTCTTCATAGACGATGCCCCATCGAAGTAGAGTTCCCATCGGGTATCACTCCCTTTCTTCTCCCCATTGATTGTGTTGAACGCATGTTCATCCGGCAACTCGCAATATAAGGAGAGTCGGCAGGTATCAGATGCTCCGCGAGAAAGTCGGCGATGGACTGGCCATTCACTTCCTTGAGAGGTCGATATATTATCGAGAATTCTATTAAGAGGAGGGTCCATTGGCAAGCCTTCCCGTTCGTATGGCTCTTGACATCAAATATTTGAGAGGATCCACCTTTGATATGAAATGGACCTCGTGTGCCAAGGCATAATGTCGGAGCTTCGTTACCGCGAAGATTAATGCCAGGCAATGCTTTTCGATAGGGGAGTATTTGTTTTCTGCCCCTAGAAGAACTCGACTAAAACAGTAAAGAGCTCTATTTTTTCCTTGATCGTTCTCCTATGCCCATAACGCGCCTAAAGAACCTTCAAGGGCTATTGTGTACAGGATGAGGGACTTTCCTTTAACTGGAGCGGTCAATACCGACGGGTTCTGCAGATATTGCTTGATGTCGTCTAGTGCACCTTGGCATTTACGATCCAAACGAACGGGGTCCCCTTCTTCATTAGATGGCTGTAGGGCGGCATTTTCCAGAGAGATTAGCTATGAACCGCCAGATATATGCGAGCTTTCCTGGAAGAGACCGCAGTTGTTTGAGAGTTCTTGGCGCGGGCATTTCCATAATCGCCTTAATCTTTGATGGGTCTATTTTGATGCCTCAGTGTCGTATGATGAATCCTAGGAATTTCCCTGAGGAAACTCCAGACGCACATTTCAGAGGGTTCATCTTCAGGTTGTACTTCCGAAGGCGCTGGAACATTATCTTCAGATGCTCCCAGTGCTCCTCGTACGATTTGTTTTTCACCACGAGGTCATCGATATAACATTCGACAATCTCGTGTATGAGGTCATCAAAGATCTTCGTCATGGCCCTCTGATAGGTAGCGCCAGTGTTCTTCAGACCGAAGGGCATCACTTTGTAGCAGAATATGCCCAGCGGAGTCTGGAAAGCAGTGTGCTTTTGGTCTTCAGGATGTATCTTGATTTGGTTGTATCCTGAGGATCCATACATGAAAGAGAAGACTTCATGAGTGGACGTGTTATCGATCATCAGCTCGGTAACCGGTACGGAGAAGTCATCCTTCATGCAAGCTTTATTGAGGTCCTGAAAGTCCACGTAGATGCGTACTGTCCCATTTTTCTTCATCACTGGAACTATATTGGCAATCCTGTCGGGGTATTGAACTTCTTGGATGAAGCCAGAGTCAATTAACTTCTTGACTTTGGCATTGATACCCATCTTAAGTTCGAGCCTCATTCTTCTTAGCACCTACTTGACTGGCTTAACGTCCGGCAATATAGCCAATTCATGCACCGCTATTTTTAGATCTAGTCCCGGCATCTCGGAATAATTCCATGCAAAGCAGTCTTTATATTGCATAAGCACGTCCTTTAATGTATCCACCTGCTCTTTAGACAGTAGCTCACTAACGAATGTTGGCCTTGGATCATTTGTCGTCCCCAAGTCGATTTTCCTCAAATTTTCTGCTGTGGTGTGTATCCCGTCTTCTAACTCCATTGGTGCTGTTGGAAATTCTGAGATCACCTCATTTTCATCTTCATTTGCGAAGCATTGGGAGAGGTCATCGATATTATCATGTTCTCTCTCTTTTGAGAACGTTATCATGTGGCGGTACGAGCTCGTTTCCAAGACCGATATTGATCTGGTTCTATTCTCACACTATAAATTGTTTTCGGCTCATGCTTCTGTGGTGGGGTTACCCTCCAATTGTCGGATAGAGCAAATATGCCTTGCTGATATTGGTCTTCAACTCAGTCTTTGAAGGTGAAGCAGTCTTCAAGAGGACGTCTTATTGCTCGTTAATAGGAGCAATAAGCCGGGTGATGGACCTCGTCTATTTGTTCGGAGCGCTGAGACTCCGGGAGCGTCATCATTTGATACTTCATGAAAATGTTGAATATCTTCCTTGTCTTGTCTTGAGGGAATAAATATTCCCGACCCATCTTCTTCATAAAAGACGGATTCCAGCTGACTTTTCTCGATCGCGTGGTTTCTTGGATCCGCTTCGCTGTTTTTGAGCGTTATTCCCATTCTTCACCTTGCTGTTATTTCTACATCGGGCTTTTTTCTTGCCACAAGAGCGCACAGCGGGATGGTGAAAGGCATCGTCATCCTCCATAGCCTGCTGAATGAGACGTTGCGTCCTGGCTTTCTCGTAAATGGCCATTTTTCGATTGTGGTCATCCCGAACCTTTTGACTCACTTCCCTTATTATCTTATCAATCTGTTCTTCGAATTACGGACTTGGTATTCTCATGGCGGGATATTGCTCTGGTTCAATACCAGTGCTATC
Source organism: Agapanthus africanus (assembly GCA_030015575.1). NCBI lineage: Eukaryota > Viridiplantae > Streptophyta > Magnoliopsida > Asparagales > Amaryllidaceae > Agapanthus > Agapanthus africanus. Next base: position 513,945,804 of record JASDDO010000012.1, read on the forward strand.
TGGACGAACATTCCTTTCTCCACCGGAGTCGTTTACGACATGGCAGCCATGGAGTCGCCCCCGTTTCTTGGACCGAACGTATCTAAGTCTGATCGTCTCCATCCTCCCATTAGGCATCTTTCGCTGAGTCCCGGGAACGTCCCAAATCTTGTTGTAGAACTGGGCTTGTCGTGAGGTTTGCTTTAAGGGCATACATTGGCCACTTAATAGCCTTTTCAATCCCTCTGCGTAGTATCTGGGCAGGCGGATTGGTTGAAGCCTGTCAAGCACATGCTCGGCACCATGCCAGACTTCTCTTTCCACTTTGGTCTCTGTGGATTGGTAGAAAAGGATCACCTTTTCACCTCTTCGCCTAAGAGGGACGAAGAAAGTCTGCAACTCTTGTATGCTGTATGTATCAAGCACATCGAGTTCTTTGTGATGCCGCTGCGGAACCATGGTAATTTGTAAACTCTGGTCAGCTCCAGCAAAGGTCTATATTGATGGACGGATGGAGAACACCGCGTTGGCCTCGTCCTCAGAGTCACTGCTAAAGACCATAATAGGAGTAAATGATCATGGCCTGTTTCCTTGGGGTTGTCCCGAGTAGACCATTTCTTCATCCTTCTTGGTATCGCTCCAAAAGATCGGGATAGTGGCGATGGCTTTTTGTTTATTCTCCGGATTGCGACATCTTTCCATGTCCTCGAAGTCTGGTAAGAAGTACTTGGCGTCTTCATATTTGCGGACTTCATTTACGGAGAATTGGTTCAGCTCCCTTGTAACTGTGTACTCGAGGCCGTCCTTGAAGTACTTCATACACTGATGTTGTGTTGAAGAGATGATGTTGTACTCATGTAACCAAGGCCTGCCGAGCAAAGCGTTGTAGCAAGTCTTGGCGTCAATAACATAGAACTTGATGTCTGTGACGAGCAACTCGAAGCGTAATGTCAGTATTACATACCCGAGCGTTTGTGATGATTGGGAGTCAAAACCCGAGATGGTAATTTTATCCCGAGCCAAGTGCTACACATTCATGCAAATCTCCTTCAACACTCTCACATTGAGAAGGTTGACAGAGGACCCGTTGTCGACCAGGATCTTTTCTATCTTGATGCTGTGATAATACTCAGTTACATGCACCGGACGGTTGTGCTCGCACGTTCCAAGAAGGAGGTCTTCATCGCTGAAGGTGATGTCAGTCGTGTGGACTTCTTCCAGCTCGTCCTTCATCTTTATTCTGCAAGGAAGGGTTGAAACTGGTCGAGCTCTTGTAACGCCTTGATCAGGGAATCCCGTGCCTCTTTAGACAGGAGAAGGGCATCCAAAATACTCAATTGTGAGGGTATCTTCCTCAGATGTGCTAGGACATTGTAATCCACCTTGTTCTTCTTGGGCAGGTCCTTGGCCGTGAGCTCTTCGGCGACTCTATCATCGAGGGCAATCTTCTCAAAGACTTTTTCCTTTCCCTTGTCTTTTTTGCCCGAACCTTTGTTTAAGGGTCCAAGATTCTTTTTAATCAACGTACGGTTACGCAGCTGAATGTTCTCATAGTTCTTTATCCCTTCTTCTTTTCCAAAGGTGGATTCCTTGAAGAGAAGGCCGAGGGCTATTTCTTCATCAGAATCGCTCCCGAAGGTAAGAACTTGAGATTTCCCTTTTGTCAAAACGGCATCAACCATATGACAGTTGCTAGTATCTCTTTCATGTTCGTCTGTCGCGCTTTTCTGCTGCTCCAGACGGGCTTTGCGCTTCATTCGCTTGAAGTGTTGTCGGTGGGCTACGTATTCCCGCCACCACTTCTTGAAAGCATTGCACTCTTCGGTAGGGTGTGTGACCCTCTGATGGTACAAGCAGTAGTTCGGATGTACGTCCGCTTCGTCGGGGCACGTACTCCCAGGAGTATTTCCTTCGAAAGGTGGCAGCTTCATTCCCATTGACAGAGTTTTGGCGAACTGCTTCCCTACCTTGATTCTGCTCTTACTGGTGGTAGGTGCGCTTCGATCTGGTTAGGGTGATTTATGACTTCTCATTACCGGAGCTTCTTCAGCCTGACGCTGATACTTGGCCTTTTCGTATATGGCCGCTTCACGTTCTTTTGAAGAGCTTTGCTCATCATCTTGTCAATCAGGTCGACTGATGGTTCTAGGGATTTTAGTTCCGTTTTCGCCCCCAGTTTCTCTATGTCAGGAGCTTCTTTGCCATGTATCGACGAATGAGAGATCATGTGGCAACTTGCCACAAAATCCTCGGGTTCTTTCGACGAATCGTCTCCTTCATCAATGTTACTGTTTCTGTTCTCAAGAACATGCTTGAAGAATTCTTCCAATGTGACTGGGGTCCCTGCCTTTTGGTTGTATTCCTCCAATGCGTCGATGTATTTTTGCAGACCAGTACAATTGCCGTCGAGCTGCACGGGCTTCTTGGCCTTCTTCTTTTTCTTTGAAGACTTCGGAGGCTTGGTCCGGAGGTTTTGCCCATCGTTACCAACTTTCGGCGTTGGGCGTGGTTTCAGCATCCCATCAATAATCTTAGGCTCCAGCGGGCTTTTCCACTTAATCACCGGACATGCTTGAAGATCCTTCAGTATTCTTTTAGTTTTAGCTGAAAGGACAACTTTCCACGGATCTTTCTCTACAAATGAGAATGATGCCCCCGGCGTATCCACCTTTTTAGGAGCGTGCTGCTGTGGCGGGTTTACCTTCCGATTTTCGGACAGCGGGAACTTGCCCAGTTGGTACTGGTCTTCAACCCAGTCTTTGAAGACGTAGCTATCTTTGATTGGGTGGCCCACTATTCAGTGGTAGGGACAGTAATTAGGATTGTTGACATCACCAGGTTGCAATGGGCGTCTCAGATCCGGCAGAGTGACGAGCCTGTTGTGCACCGCCAGTTCAAATAGTCTCCTCGTTTTATCCCGGTGGAACGAGTAAGCACGTCTCAACTTTTCTTCAAGGGATCTTGGTTTGTTGTTTTGACAAGCCACCGGTTTTGGGTCACTCGGTTGTTGTTGAGCGTTGGCGACGAAGGTCGCTTTCCTTTTGCCCTTTTCATTCCGAAGATCTGTCTTTGAAGAAGACGGCCTATGGCCTATCTGGTCCATTTGGGCCAGTTTGTCAATCATGGCCTGAAAGGTGGTTGGTTTGAAGAACATTATAAACTGGGATATAGTTGCCCGGGGATCAAGGTTCCCACGAACATGCCCACGGCAGGAGCTTCTTCTATGCGTTATTTGCATTTTGACCATATGTTACGCCATCGAATTGCATATTGAACCCAGGTCTCTCCTGGTTTCACTCTGGCATTGATTAATGTTGTGATCGGTGTACGCTCGCTTGCGCTCGCGAACCGATGTGTGAATAATAATTCCATCTCCGTGAATATTTTGATAGAATCATTCGGGAGTTCGTAATACCATCTAAATGTTGTCTCCGACAAGCTGCCAACAAATTGGCGGAGCAAAAGTTTGTCATCGCCCTCGGTATTACCGCATAAAGCCATGAATTAAGCAGCGTGCTGGTGCGGACTGTCCGTCCCTTTATACACATGGAACTTAGGGATCGTATATCCCGGCGGGTACTTAATTTGATCGTACCAGCCTGGATAAGGTCGCCCAGTTCTGACGACTTGACCAGCCGCTTTACTTGCTTGATGAGCTCGTATTTTTTAAGCTATGTAGTCATCAAGGGCAGCTTTAGAGATCGTCTCCTCCCTGGTTACTGATAAAACCGGAGGAGGGCTCGATGTCTCTCCTCCGTCGTCTTCAATGATTATCGGCGGATCTTCGGCTGAAGGTTCTGGCTGGATCATCATCCCAACCATGTCTTGGAACAGAAGCGCCATCTGCTTCATGTTAACGGCTTTCTCCATGGCCTCTTTATCCTTTCTCTCCAGCACCCTTCGCAGGAATTCTGGATCGGTCTCCTGATCTTGGCGATGTTCGGACGATACTTCCGGGCTTTCTTTCTGACCCGTGAGTGCGGCCATTTTTGTCAGCATTTCCTGAAGCTTTTGCTGTTGCTCCTGAGATTTTGTCATAGACCGTGTAAAAGGTCGATGACCCGCGGAAGTACGGCTTTCCTCTTTGCTGGAAGCCATGTACACTGTGTGCACTACCATGCCCCCAGACTTAGGGCGTTTGGATCTATCACGCTCAGAATTTATCACCGATGGTGGTTGATTCTCTGGCCTTCTCTTTTTGTGGGAGGCCGAAGTTGAGGGAGCCATTGCAGTGAGCACCTGTGCAGACAATAATTTCTGTGTCATGACAGCGGGATGGTCCTCCTCCTGCCGAGCCTTTATTTTCTTCAATCGGCGAGAGTAGTCTTTGTCGATTACATAGTCTTGGACTTTATACCAAACTCTGTGGATCTTGGAGGACAACCGCTGAGGGGCTGCTCCGGCTTCGCTCGTACCACGTTATCAACCAGTGGCGAAGAATTCTTCAGTACAGCGGTTGGAGAGTTCTTTCGCACCCACCTAAGTGGTTCAAAGCTGTTCCCAGTTGGAACAGCAGCGTCAATTTCCACCATTAGAGCTGGTGGGGTAATTCCAGAGGGGGAGCTGCCCCCAGCTTTCCTCACTCGGCGTCAGTGACGTCGAGCATGTCATGCAGACGGGATCACCTAAGTTGTAGAAGCGACCTCGTTATGCCCCTTGCTTTGATGAAAGGCTGTTGTTGGTGCTAGCCTGTCGAAGACTGATTTTCGGGTAGGGAAAGCACTTGTAACGACCCCACCCGCAGCAGGAGTTGGGAGGACTATCCTTTTTAGGATAGACTTCACAAGTATCGCGAGCCTCTTTACGTGCCCACTTGAGCTTAGGCTCAGCCTGTCGAAGACTGAGGCGCTGGAATTGGACGGCTCGTTAAGAGGGGCCGTGGTAGTTGCAAGCCGATCGAAGACCGACTTCTTCAGAGACTCTTATGATGGCACTGAAGCATTGAATTTTATTGACGGGGGCATGGTCCCAAAGAATAATCCAGTGGTGGCCTAAGGCACCTGCTCCACTGGCATTGCAAAGATGGAGGCCACTTGGGGCCCATAAGTCACTCATCCAGTATGGACGGAGTGGGAGTTGCTGTTGCAATTGGTGCAGTTGGAAACCATCGATGTCATCTTCTCTTCTGCGTATGAGCAAGACACCAAATCTTAGTACCTCGAATCTATGGGCAACCATAGCAAACAACGATTCATTCGCGAATACGACACATGAAGTGTGGAGTGGAAAGAGTAAAGGGTCCCACCGGGCATGCTTTAATTTGTTTACCGCCGAAAGCTGGGAAGACAAACGTCTTGCCTGAATTTGGGGGCAGATGCTATTTGGATTTATACGTCCACCTCTCCAAAGATGCCAAGGTTATGTATGGCACAGTGCATCGGAGGTCTGGACGGATGCGGGCATTGTAGCAAACTTCGTCAGATTTCCCCTCGTTTGCGAGAGGTTTTTAATTGTGGGGACGCTCTTCCCTGCAGGCGCAAGCCCCTGCAGTTAATTACGTTACCGCACAGCGGTAACCACTTTCTCCTGCTCCAGAAGGTCACTTCGTGTCGTGTGTGTTTGTTTTATTTTTGGTTGCCCGTGGATTGTATACGAAGACTAATTTATGTTGTCACCCGTAGGGCGTGGATTAGTCCAAATCCGTATATTCTTAGATTTGGGTTTGGTTTGTTTTAAGGACTGTTAACCTTGTTTGAGATTAAGATCAATTTAAATGTTTGTTAAGGATACGTTAGTCCGATCTTGGACTAAGATCTACTTAACGGGGATTTGGGATCATTTTCGATCCAACAAAAGAGCATTTGGGCTCTATCATTTTAGTTTAGGGACATTACGGTCCATAGATCACCATTTTTTTGGTGTGATGGTTTAGTTTAAGGACGTTGCGGTCCAATGTTTGTTTAAAGACATCTCGGTCCAAAGCTAGTTTAAGGACATTGCGGTCCAATGTTAGTTTAAGGACATCTCGGTCCGCGGCTAGTTCAAGGACATTGTGGTCCAATATTAGTTTAAGGACATCTCGGTCCAAAGGGATGGGCTCATAGGTTTGGGAGTGTACCAAAAGAGCTGTTGGTAGTCGGGACCCTCCATCTCTCTGAAGACATTGAAGAATTACAACGACATACATCAGAGGTATAGAGAGATGTACCCTTGAACCATACTCCAGATTCAAGGGAGAGATCATGGTGGACCATCTAAAAATCATTAGTCAATTTTGGAAGACTAAGATCAACTTAGAAGATGTGGGATGGACATCATTCTGGTCAATTGGGAAATCATGAGCATAGAGGCTCGGTCTATTTGGAGATCCAAGACGTTTTAATCCCAAGAGGACTTAGCCAATTTGGGGCTGAAGTTGACTTCTTATAGTGTTAAACGCTAATATATACTCGGTGTTCACGTGCTCTCACGTGAGTCTCCAAAGCAGTGTTAAACACTGAAACTTAGGACGCTCACGTATGGCACGTGAGGCACCTGAAAGTTGGTGTTATGCCCTTGAGTTCAAATCCCCGTCTATATATACAAGTGTTAAACACTTAAGTCTTGTGGCTATCACGTGTGGACACGTGAGGCGCCCAGAGTTGGGAACTGCCTCCTTGGATTTATTCCCTCTTCCTTTCATAAGTGATAAGCACTTAGCTCATATAATACTCACATGTGAACACGTAAAGTGCTCAAAATATGAGCGTTGTCTTTGGAATTTTCCCCTTTTCCATGTAAGTGTTAGGCAACTGTTTGGGGGTCACGTCGGAATACGTGAGGTGCCCCAAAATGAGAACTGTTTTTGGATTTATTCCCTTTTTCCTTTCATAAGGGCTAAGAACTATTGGGGGTCATGTGGGAACACGTGACACGATGTCAGTTGTTCCCTATTTTTTTATTCATCAGAGGTGCTCACTAATGAATTCTCAGTCTTTTCTTTTACATACAAAGAGATTTTAATCTGAGATTTGAGAGTATTAGGTCCCTTGTTTTATAAGAATTAAATTTTTTTATAGGGTTAAACCATAGTTTTATCAGAGAAATTAAATTCTTATATGTTTTGGTAAGAATTAAATTCTTCAAACATAGTTCTTTCCTCTAAGTTTTGAGTCTGCATGACAGAATCTTCACGATAAGAATTAAATTCTTAACTTGTGGGGAGATCTGCTTCTGCAGTTCTCAACCAGAGGAAGAACTAAGTTCTTTTTGGAAGAGTTAAAATCTTAAAATGGCGAAGAAGAGATAAAATGATCTCTATGTATTTTTTCTTACTTAGGGTTTCTTTTTCGAAAAGAGAGCTCTTCTTCTCTTTTTTCATTTCTCAAATCATATGGGGGTCTCTCCTTTTTATTTGTACGTCTCCCTCCCCCTCTCTCTCTCTCTCTTCTTTTTTGTTTTGAAGCCTTGGGCTTCTTATATAGTAGAGGCACATCTATTGATTTAGTTAAAAAAATCTCTCGTTGAGAGATCCTGATTGATTTGAGGATTTTATCTACCGTTGGATCTTTAATCCAAGGACTTCTGTTTTACAAAAAATATTTTTCTTGTTTTAACAAGATTGGGAAAATATTTTCCCCTACAGAGCTTATTTTGTAACTTGGTGATTTTTAATCACCATTAGATTTTTAATCCAACGGTGGTCTATTTTACAGAGAGTAATCTTTCTCGTTTACAAAGATTGGGGAAATATTTTCCCATACCGAGCTTATTCTGTAACTTGGTGATTTTTAATCACCACTGGATTTTTAATCCAATGGTGCTCTGTTTTACAGAGCATAATCTTTCTTATTTAGGAAGATTTAAGGAAATATTTTTCAAATAGAGTTTGATCTCTTTTATTTAGAATTTAATTCTATCAGCTCAAAAGGCTTTTAAGACTACTCACGTGTAGCACGTGACCCCACAGAGTTAAACACATTTGCTTATATGCAACGGCTCAAAAAAGGCATCACGTGCTGACACGTGAGCCTTTCTGGCGTATCATTTGTTTTAATATGGCGCCTATATACTTTATATATAGATGCTTACATGCCTGTACATGAGACTCAATTTCAGCCTTAATTGTTAAGCGTAATGCCTATAATATTTTCTCCAAGGCGCATCACGTGTGGGCACGTGATGCTCCATCAGGGGAATTTTTCCCATCGCTTTTTTCCTTTTCTTTTCTTTTCTTCTCTATTTTTTTTATAAGGGAACAGCTGTGTAATATGTGATATTTTAAAATCGAAAAATTGAGACGTATCTTACCGACTGAGCATGGTAAACTCAGCATCGTACCCATCCACTGATTTTGTCCATATTGAACCCTGTTGTAGGTGGATGAACTGATATTCCATGTCGAATCTGGCAGTCTCAGGGAAGTACTTCGCGTCAAACATATCACGAAAGGTCTTCCATTCGATTGGCTGGGTGAGACGGCTTCCTTCCACCTTCCATCAGACCCATGCATTGTCAGTGAGCTGCAGCTTTGCAACTCGAACCCAAGCTATCTCTGGCACTTGCGCCGCTGCCAGATCATCTTCAATATTTTGAGCCCACTTTTCAGCTTCTAGAGGGATCTCTTTTCCTGAGAATTGCTTGAGGTGCAAAGCCCTGAATTGCTTCACCCCAGGTGCTTCCGCCTCTGGACGGTTCATCAAGATAGCAGTTTGCTACTGTTCTCCTTCCAGGAGGCTGCGGATTGCCTCAAGCAGTACCGTCTGTTCATTGATCGGAGCAGCTACGGCAGGTGTAAGCGGTAGAGGTGGTGGAGTGTTGTTGAAATTTGTGCTAGTGTTTTTTGGGGAATGCATAACTTTGAAATTAAAATTTGGGTTATAACAGATTCAAAATATATGAAATGGTAAGATTCAAGAGATATGTAAACAATGTTTTAGTTGCTGCTTCTTGTGTTATATTTTTTAGGACTTCATGCAAAAGTAACACGCATGTCCATGCAGAACTGACCTGCATGTCCATATAGAGCTGACCTGCATGGTAGGGTTCTATGCAGCACTGACCTGCATGAGCCGCTAACAAAACTTGTCACGCCCCGCTTCCCGGTGTACGGGCAGAGGACGCGACGGGTCACGTGACGTATTTACTCTGAAGTAAATACGCTAAGCGTATTTAAGCAATATAAAGTAAAGTACACAAGAAAATGACAATAGATGTAATTAAACTGCAACTTTATTTATTCAACATTCTTTTTACAATACAGCTGAAATGTAAATACATGAATGAAAGCAATGCCTAAACAATGGCATGAACTGAAATGAAAATATGTACAAGTAAACTCTAATGCTCCGGGTCTTTAGTGTTCTTCTCCAAATGCTCCTGGTTGGTCTCGAGCTTAAGTGCGTCTGATCCACCTGACAACATTCCAAAGAAGAAGAGAAATAAGAATGTCGTCAGCGAACAATCGCTCGGTGATTCCTAAAGATAAATAGAGATAGAATAGACAGAGAGAGTATATCTTATAATATTTGATTCTTATTAACGCTGTTGTGTTAGTTGTATGTATGCCCTAGAGGCCATTATTGTACATATGATGTATATTATAGTGGATGCTTGGACATATATAGAGAGGAATTTCTTGTTCGACATGATAGTATGCTATTTGGTTGCTCTTTATCTTAACATGTATACTCGTCTCTTACTGTATTATGGTTACATGTTGGTAAAGCCCTTAGGATGTGTACTTGACTACCAGGATTATGATGTAGATCATACTAGTGGGGCCATGGTAGTCCATAAGTTCATCCTTTAATGTTCCTAGTCGTGGGTGTATCGAGACTGGGCATCGATATACCAGAGTAGACCGGCGTATATGCTTCTTGACCCATGTGATGGGCGATGGATAATCCCATATCCATTGATGTTTGACATCAGAGATGGTATACGGGTGCTCACATGCATGAAGCTTGTAGAAACTTTTGGATGTATTGACTTAGTCCACTCATTTTGTTTTACTTAAGATATTTATTAACCTAACCATTATAATTTAGCTATGGTTATCTCTCTACATGAGTTAGTATATGATACAAACCCACCCATGGTTGATTCTCTCACCTAATTAGTTCATTCTCATCTCTTTGCTTCATCTTCTTCATCCTTGAGGAAAAGGCTTGCTAGATTTTTCCAAAGTGAGAAAATATTTTGAGAAAAATAAAACTAAAGTGAGCCCACTTCCTACTTTATCATTCTCTACTAGATTAACACTTTAGTATAGGGTGTTAACTTCACTAACCTTTCATTAGTGAAGTAGTAGCTTGAGTTAGTGTCTCCTCGACATAGATCATTTTCGACCATGAAGACTTCAAGCAAGATCGTTCCTTTCACCTTGAGAAGCCATGCAAGAGTCCGGGAGTTCCATGATCGTGGCGAAGGGACCACTACAAGGAGCTATTGAAGTGAAGGACCGGTCTACAAAGGTTGTATTCCGTTATCACTTAGATATAAAGTTGTTTACTTTCTAATTTAGCTCCTAAAATTCTAGTTAGATCCTTGGTTAGGCTTGTTTAGCATACTAAATTTTTTAAATACGGCATGTTTGATACCTTGCGAAACCTTGTGGTTGTGCCTAAGAACCCTACAGTGGTATCAGAGCCATGCTAGAGCATTAGGAGCTGTCTAGGCGAAGTTAGAAGTTCGAACGAACTCCGAAAACCCGATATCGCCCGCTTTCTGGGAATTTTTCAAAATGTTGGAATTTTTCATATTAAAAATAATTAGAAAATAATGCAGGTAATTTTATGGACCCTCTTGAAGAACGAGTCCCTAACTCGCTTTAGTGACCGCGGAACCGCGACCAAAACATGGTTTTGGCGGCGGTTCTGCTGCTCCACTAAGGAGGTAAAGGACGACACTTCAACGGTTGGTCCATTGGTACTGAGGCATACTTTTGGGTATTTTTAATACTGCTCAAGTGTTGAGCTTTCTGGGAAATTTTGGAAGTTCGTTGATTCGATTGAAAGGTTTAACGTCGTCTAGCTTTCTGTAATGAGATACAATATGTGGAATTCATATAGTTAGGCATGTAATCCAAAATATGTGATATTTTAGGTTTATGATGTCTAAAGTTATTATGGATTCCAAATGTTGTAGTTTGACATTTTCTTTTCTGCGACCGTAAGTGTAATATGTGGTGTATTGCCGGTTTCGTTGCTATATGTCAACGACAATTAGGATACGCATATTTACTTACGTTGATGACATGTAATGTTATGTGTTGCTGTGATATGTTATATTGGATCGTCGCGTTTTGAATAGCCGTGGGTTTTATGTAAGATGAGAGTTATTATTTTCATTCATGTAAAATTCTATGTATGTAATATTATTTTATTGGGGCACTTCCGGGTTGAGGATGATGTCATCATTGTTGTATATTATTTACTTTTCCGCATTAGGATAGACCCGAGGAGGAGAGCACAGGTAACCGGGTTCTAGAGTCCAGTGGGAGACCAACTCGAGGAGTCGAGTCCGGGCCTTCTAACTCTAGAATTGGTAGTGTTGCTTGCCACTTTCGTAGGGGTCTAGGGATGTGGGTTTGGCTATTCATCGCTACCGTGGAATCCGTGTTTTATGCAGGCTCAAAATAAAACACGGGCCTCCTAGTATATCCAATATTTCATATGTTTCTTCTGCTGCTTTGTGATGTGATCACTGTGGATTCTGAGACGAATGGATATACATTATATATGAGATATATAGCAGACGTTGTTTATGTTTTGCACCCGCGCTAGTCCCGTCCCGATATGTCGTTAGTTAAGTAACCTAACGGTGCATAACGGGTTACTGTGGCGAATGCGGATGGCATAAGCATACGTTGTATTTTCGTTTCTTCTGTAATGCTTAGAAAGCAGTAAATGATGGGAATTTATTAATGAGATTAATGAAAATAAAGAAACCTAAAAGATGCTGTGGAATCAAATTTTCAAAAATGGTAGCTACAGAATTTGCTTTGCATAGTGATATATATGATGTATCCTGCACCTTATTCGATAAGGAAAGAGCCGAGATCTCTTCACCGGGAGTGACCTCTTTAGCAATAACTGGCGGATGCTACAACACACGGTTTGTCTTTTGATTGCTTTTGCAGTATTTACTTTGCATAGTGATATATGTGATATATCCTGCACCTTATTCGATAAGGAAAGCGCCGAGATCCATTCACCGGGAGTGTCCTCTTTAGCGAAACTAGTAAAAGCCTCAAAAACACTCCTTTTCAAAAATCATTCGATTCTACAACGATATCAATTTCATTACGCTCAAGGTTTTCATAAAACCGGTCTTAGCCCTCCGTCATTTCAGATAAGCAGTATTTAATATTCGTGCTGCGTTTGTTGACCTTGTCAAGCCATAGTGTGTGGTAGCTATTTAGTGCTTATCTACTAGCATATGATGCGATTGGATTAGGGTAGTCGTACGGCCTTGTTGACCTTATCAAGGGTCATGCGGGCGGGTTTAATTCAATCAGGAAATGACGGGTTGAACTTGACTTGCGATCTATGGTTTGTTGCCCTTATCAAGGTCATAGATCGCTTGAGACAAAATATTATCCGGAATTTCAAGTGTTGAAATTTGCAATGAGATTACATACCTTCTATGAGATAGTTGGATCCCGATACCCATTGAGAGTAAGAGTTGTTGGATATATGTATGCCCTAGAAGCCATTATGTGATAGTGGATGTATTTATACATGTTTATATATATATTCAGTGTACATTCTTGCTCGACATGATAGTATGCTATCTGGTTCTTCTTTATCTAACATGTTGATTTGATCATGCTTTTACTCATTCATACATGTTGATAAAGCCCTGAGAATATTGGCTTGACTACAGTGATTATGATAGAGATCATACTAGTGGGACATCTGTAGTTTATGAGCATATCCTGGAATGTCCCTAGTCGTAGGTATATCGAGACGGGGCACTGATATACCAGAGTAGACTAGCGTGTATGATACTAGACCCATACGATGGGCGATGAATGTTCCCACGTTCATCGATGTTTGACATCAAGATCATATACGGGTGCTCAGTGGTGACTGGCTACACTGGACGGACTCACTGAGAACTCCTATATGGAATTATATCTATCGTCGGATAGCAGTTCTCAGGTGACACTGGTATAGATTAGTTTGTAGACCCGAGATCGTCATAGAGTCTTGTGTCCTCTCCCACTGTACTTTGATTACCACCCTACCACGGCTCTACTGAGCCGTGCAAAAAGGTGGCCGTTGGGTACAGTCCCGAGACACACGAAGGCGATGAGCGATAGGAGGGGTTTCGTCTCTCCCGGTATTGGGAGTTGAAGCTGTGCTGTGCTCGACTGGTTATATCAGTAAGTCCCTGGCCAGGGCTGCTAAGATTTGCTGATAAGTGTTATCAGTAGTTTCTCGATCTGTTATAGACCATTCACCGGCACGACTTATTGAGTTATTGGGGTCGACGTTACCATCCCTAGACTCGATATGCAACATATATGACGAAGAGACCGGACAGTACGGTTGTGTTGCCGGTTGGCTCGACGGGAGTTGTAGCAGGTTCGCTTGTTTTCTTCTGATCGCTCAATACCCGGGTGACCGTTACGTTTAGCTGACCGCTTGCGGCTTGGGGGTGATTGATATGATCATCACCCACTGCCGGCATATTGACGAGTCTTAGAGTCCCACAAAGGAGTTACCTAGTCCAGGCGAAACGTTGTGGTGTGCGTATGCGATATGCGCATGGACCCGGTTAAAATGCGCGTATGAGATACCGTATATTAATCGGGAGGCTTACTTTTGGTTGGGTCGTATGTGATATGGCCGGATTGATAAATCAAGTGTTGATTTATCATTTAACCATTATTTTCTCACTAGAAATCCTTTCTTGTATTTTTGATGTATGCATGCATGTATGCATTCTTTCATGATTCATGCACATATGGATGTGCATGCACACATACATACATACATCATCCTTCATGGTTGCATATACATTGAAAATGGTGGCAATATAAGACTCACACCATGGGTTTTTATATGGATTATTATTGCATTTGTGTTAAAACAAAAAGGAAAAGAAAAAGGGTTAATTCATGGATTGTTTCTATACTCTTCTTCATCTTACCATGCTTACCCACTTATTAACCCTTGGTTAATTTTTCTTTGGTGTTTTAAACTCAAATACAATAATATCTTTATCATTAACCATGGTTTGAGATGAGAAGTGGAAAATATATATACATATATTTTTCATTTTCTCATAAGAGTTATTCTTTTCACTCTTGTTCAAAAAGGCCATCATCTTCTTCCTCCTTCTTCTTTTGCTCTCTAGACTTTTGTAGTGAGCAAAATATTCATCAAGTTAGGTTTTTGAAGTGAGAAAAGCCACCACAACATCATTCTACACAAGTCTTGCCCACTTGTTTAGAGTGTTATCTTCATTTCATTCTCTTGATAAAGTGAAGTTGCAAGCTTGGACAAAGGAGTTTCGGGTGGATCGTCGTGGACGCTAGAAGACCTCAAGCTAACTGTTTTTCCAACTCTCAAGTGGCCAAGGAGTCAAGAATAGGGAGCTACAAAGGTTGTACTCTCAAAACCCTAGCCTTTGCTACTTATAATGTTATGAAACCCTAATTTTTCTAGGATAGATCCTTTGTATGCTTACTTAGCACCATAAAAAACTAATCTTTGGTACACGTGATGCTTCCAAACCTTTCATAGGGTGCTAGGTAAACCTAACAATGGTATCAGAGCCGACCTAGAACATTAGGCGACACTTTAGCGAAGTTAAAACTCCGATCGAACCAAACAAACTTTTCGGACACTCTCTGGACATTTTTTAAAATATGGTTATTTTCAGAATTAAAAATATGTAAAAATTCAGCAGATAAATATAAGAAAAACTGTTAAAAACGATGTAGTGAATAGTCCTTCTTGCCGTGGAAACGCGGCCAAAGTTTGCTTGGGCCGCGGTTCCGCGGCCGTACACATGAATCAGTGCATGTGTTTTATACAGTAATGCTTATGTCTGCTTGTATATTTTTTGGGGTATTTTTAATCTGAATTTTGTACTGTTTTTTCTGGAGATTGTTTTGGAGTTGGTGATTCGATCGGAATTTTGATTTCGTGTCTTTTTCGGGTAAATTAGAAAGTATTGAATTGTTCGAACGAGTATCATTTGCTTACTTTTCACGGGGTTTAAATCTTTCGGATATATGTGCAAGTTTTGTGGTGGACCCTCTAGAAGACAACAAACCTTAACTCGATTATGTGACCGTCTTAAACTGCCCTTTGAACCTTAGGGTTTGGGGCAGTACGGCGTGCCACATGTGAGGCGTTGGCTTGACCCTTCTACGGCTGGACCGCTACTACTGTGACACACTACGGATTTTTTGAACTCCGCTCAAGTGTTGAGCTTTAGGGAATTTTGGGTATTTGATCATTCGGTCAAAAACTTTAATACTGTCTATTTATCTGGAATGTGATACAATATGTGGAATTCATATAGTTTAGGCATGAAATACGAAGTATGTGATATTTCGTATTTATGATGTCTAAAGAGAATGTGGATTCCAAATATTGTAGTTTTACACTTTCTTTTCTGTGACCGTAAGTGTAGTATGTTCGATATCGCCGGTTTCGTTGCTATACATCAACGACAATTGGGGTACGCATACTTACTTACATTGATTATATTTGATATTATGTGTTGCTGAGATATGATGTGCAGGATTGTCGCGATCGAATAACCGGGTTTTTTTTATGTGAGATGAGAGTTTTATATTTTCATTCATGTAAATTCAAATGTAATGTAATATTCTTTTATTTGGGGCACTTCTGGGTTGAGGTTGATGTCACCAGTGTTGTATATTATTTACTTTTCCGCATTAGGATAGACCCAAGGAGGGGAGCACAAGTGACCGGGTTCTGGGGTTCAATGGGAGGCCATCTCGAGGAGTCGAGACCGGGTCTCCTAAACTCCAGGATTGGTAGGGTCGCTTGCCGCTCTCGTAGGGGTCTAGGGATGTGGGCTTGGCTATTCATCGCGACTGTGGAATCCGTATTTTTTATTATTGGCTAAATACTAAATACGGACGTCCTAGTATATCCGACATTATATATATGTTTCTGCTGCCTGTGTTCTGTGATATCTGAGACGAATGATATATTATATATGAGATATATAGTAGACGTTGCTTATGTTTTACACCCACGCTAGTCCCGTCCCGGTATGCCGTTAGTTAAGTAACCTAACGGTGCATAACGGAACATTGCGGCGAATGCGGATGGCATAAGCGTACGTGTTATTTTCGTTTCTTTTCTGTGATTGCTTAAGGACTTAAATGATGGGATTACATTAATATGATTAATGTAAAGAAAATAAACCTAAAAAGATGTTTTAGAATCGGATTTGAAAACCACTCGGCTCTTTATGAAAAAGCAATATTTCAAAACTGCGGAGCACAAGCCACTCCTTTTGAAAACCATTTGATTCTACGACGATATCAAGTTCAAAGCGTTAAAGATTTTCTTAAAAATCATCCGCAACCCTCCACCATTTTAGGAAGTAGAGTACTTAGTATTCGTGCTACGTTTATTGACTTTAGTTAAGGCGCAGTGTACGGTAGCTAAGTAATGTCTTCCTACACTGCATATGATGCAGATTAATTAGGACATTCATGCGACTTTGTTGACCATAGTTAAGGGTCATATGGGTGGGTCTAATTGATCAAGAAATGATGGGTAGAACTTGACTGGTACTTATGATTTGTTGACCATAGTTAAGGTCATGAGTACTAGGGGTAAAAATCATATCGGAAATTTCAAGTGTTGAGATTTGCAATGAGATTGCATACCTTCCATATGATGGTTGGATCCCGATCCTACTGTGGGCAATAGTTGCTCCTAGGAGAGTTTTGCAGTTTACAATTAGCTAACTCATTAAGTGTCTAGAAAGGTGTTAACGGGGCTACGCCTATGGGAAAACGAGGTTTACTTTAATTAGGTCCGTGCGAAAGCATGGGGAACCTCCCTCAAGTATCGACACTGGCCTGGCTGAACGGTTAGCGAAGTTGTAGATTGTAATTAATCCTGGATAATTTTCTTTTTAAGGTTTGAAAGAAAAACTTGATTAAAGCAGTGGGAGACATCGATTAGACAAGATAATAACCAATCTGATCTATACAAGAGATTTCGCTGAGTGTATTCTTTTCTCTCTCTTAATGGCAGATACCAAAGACTGGACTCAAGCTTTTACTAGATAAAAACAAACTGAATGGGACCAATTATAAAGACTGGCTGAGGAATATGAAAATAGCCTTGACTTATGATAAAGTATCATATGTCCTCACGGCTTCAGCCCCGCCTACCCCAGGTCCAAAATCCTCAGTTGCGGACATTGAAGTCCGCAAGACATGGGACGCTGACTGTGCCACGGCCAAATGCCTCGTGCTTGCATCGATGGACTATACACATCAAAAGAAGCACGAGAATATGGACATTCAAACCATATTTCTCCATACAAAGGAGTTGTACGGAGAGCAATCCCGCGTATTACGATACGAAGCATCAAAGAAATTGTTTCAGATGCGAATGGCCCCTGGCACACCGGTAGGAGACCATGTTCTGAAGATGATAGCTCTTATAGAAGAGCTTGAGGACCTTGGATGGACAATGGACAATGAACAATATACGGATATTATTCTGCAGTCCCTCCCCTCCACCTTTGCTCGGTTCATAGTTAACTTCAACATGCACGGTATGGAGAAGGAGCTACCTGAACTCCTTAATATGTTAAGGAGTGCAAAGAGCACTATGAAATCAGTAAAAACTCCCGTTATGACTATTGGACAATCTTCCTCTTCTCGCCCAAAGGCTAAGGCCAAGGGAAAGAAAAAGAAGAAGCCCACCAATCCTAAGGGTGGAGTTAAAAAGGTGAAGGGAAAGGAAAAGTCCAAAGCTGGAGACTCGGGGAAAGGTGAATGTTTTCATTGCCACAAGACAGGACATTGGAAGCGCAACTGTACGGAGTACTTGAACCTCAAGAAGAAGCATGGGGATGCTTCCGCTTCAGGTGTGTTAGCGACAGAAAACTGTTTTTCAATAAACTCTGCTTCCTGGGTATTAGATATCGGTTCAGGTTCTCACATTTGCAATTCTATGCAGGGGCTAAGAAATAGCAAAGTTTTGAAGACAGGTGACCATACTCTCCGCGTTGGAAATGGTTCCAATGTACATACAGTCGCAGTAGGAGAGTATCACTTGGGGTTGCCATCTGGGTGTATATTGGTTTTGAACCCATGTTATTTTGTACCAAGTATGCTATGTAATATAATATCTGTTTCTTTGTTAGACAATGAAGGATATAATTTTGTATTGCAGAACAATGTTATGAACATTCACCTAAATCAAATGTTGGTTGGGTATGGTACACTTAATAACGGGATATACGTCCTAAATCAACACACAGTTTTCAGTATACAACACACTAAGAAAAGAAAACTTTCAGAAATAAATGAAGCTTTTCTTTGGCGCTGTAGACTTGGTCATATTAACGAAACAAGACTAAACAAGTTACATAAAGATGGATATTTAAACCCTTTTGAATATAAATCTTATGCGACTTGCCAGTCTTGTATCAAGAGTAAAATGACCAAAACTCCGTTTACCGGACACGGAGAAAGAGCTACCGAGCTCCTAGGACTCATACATAGTGATGTATGTGGTCCAATGTCAACACAGGCTAGAGGCGGTTTTTCATACTTCATTACGTTCACTGACGATTTCTCAAGATTTGGTCATGTATTTTTATTAAAGCACAAGTCCGAAGCTTTCGAGAAATTCATTGAATATAAACAAGAAGTAGAAAAATAAACCGGCTTGAGTATCAAGATGCTTCGATCAGATCGAGGTGGGGAATACCTTAGTACAGAATTTGCAAACTTCCTAAAAGAGAATGGGATTCTCTCTCAGCTCACTCCTCCTTACACACCACAGCACAACGGTGTGTCAGAACGATGGAATCGAACCCTATTAGATATGGTCCGTTCCATGATGAGTGATGCTGAGTTACCCGTCTCATTTTGGGGGCATGCATTGGAGACTGCAGCGTTTCTACTGAACAGGGTTCCAACCAAAACCGTGTCTACCACGCCATATGAGATATAGCATGGGAAGAGACCATCTCTTAAGAGAATTAAGATTTGGAGTTTCCCGGCCTATGTTAAAAAGAAGAATCCGGACAAACTCGAGACACGGTCAATCATGTATAATTTTGTGAGGTATCCAAAGAATTCTTATGGATATCTATTCTACCACAAAGAGGAACAAAAGGTGTTTGTTTCTCAGTATGCCACATTCTTGGAAAAAGAGTTTTTCACAGATAAAGATGATGGAAAAGTGGTGGATCTAGAAGAGGTTCTAGAGACACAAACTACAAATGACGATTTGGTTGAACCGGCTGTTGCAATAGAAACTGAGGAACCTCGGCCACTCCGAAGGTCTGGTAGGACTTCTCGCCCACCGGAGAGGTACTACGGTTTCCTCATTGATGGTGACGGAGAAGACTGCATCATGGATGATGATGATCCAATCAGTTTTCAGCAAGCTATCACGAGTGGAGACTTTGTGAAGTGGCTGGATGCCATGAGATCCGAAATGGAGTCTATGTACACCAACAAAGTATGGACTTTGGACATTGTACCCCCTGGGGTAAAACCTGTGGGATGCAAATGGATCTTTAAAAGAAAGATTGGTGTAGATGGGCAGGTAGAGACCTATAAGGCAAGACTTGTGGCGAAGGGTTTTCATCAAAGACCAGGTTTGGACTATGACGAAACTTTTTCGATCGTAGCCATGCTTAAATCCATTCGGATCCTACTTGCTATTGCTGCTCACTACGACTATGAAATCTGGCAGATGGACGTTAAAACAGCATTTCTAAATGGAGATTTAGAAGAATGCGTTTATATGGATCAGCCAGAGGGCTTCATTGACAGTGGGAGCAGCGGGAAAGCATGTAGATTGCTTAAATCCATATATGGGTTAAAGCAGGCATCTCGGAGTTGGAACATCTGTTTCGATGATGTTATCAAAGAGTTTGATTTCATCAAAAATCCAGATGAACCCTGTGTTTATAAGAAGGCTGTAGGAAGAGCTGTCACATTCCTCGTATTGTACGTGGACGACATTCTTCTGATAGGAAATGATATTCCTATGCTACAGTCGGTCAAATCTTTCTTATCACTAAGGTTCTCCATGAAGGACCTGGGTGATGCCACATACATCCTGGGCATAAGGATCTATAGGGATAGATCCAAAAAGTTATTGGGATTGTCCTAAACCAGGTACATCAACACCATCCTAAAAAGGTTTAGTATGGAAGACTCCAAGCGGGGTGCCTTACCCGCTTGCCATGGGGTCACTCTCTCCAAGGATTCTTGTCCAAAGACCGATAAAGAGAGAGCTCGCATGAGCATTATACCCTATACTTCGGCAGTAGAATCTATAATGTATGCGATGTTATGTACACGCCCAGATGTAGCTTATGCACTTAGTATTGTAAGCAGGTATCAATCCAACCCAGGGGAGAATCACTGGACAGCTGTGAAGAACATTCTTAAGTACTTACGAAGGACTAAAGAATTATTCTTGGTGTATGGTAATGGAGATCTCCAAATGGAGGCCTTTACCGATTCGAGCTTCTAGAGCGATAAGGACGACAGCAAATCTATCTTAGGGTTTGTATTTACCCTCAATGGAGGGGCGGTAAGTTGGAAGAGTTCCAAACAGGATACCGTTGCAGACTCTACGATGGAAGCTGAGTACATTGCTGCGAATGATGCCGCCAAGGAAGCCGTTTGGATGAGGAAGTTCGTCTCGGAGCTAGGAGTAGTTTCAACCTTTATTGATCCAATACCATTGTATTGTAATAATAATGGGGCTATGGCGTTAGCCAAGGAGCCCAGGTCCCATCAGCGGTCTAGACACATCATGAGGCGCTTTCATTTGATCCGGGAGATTGTAGATCGCCGCGAGATCGAGATTAAGAAAGTAGACACAAAGAATAACGCCGCGGATCCACTCACCAAGGCCCTCCCTCAGCCGCAGCATGAGCGACTTTTTGAGATGTTAGGTATGAGATACGCCAATAACTGGCCTTAATGCAAGTGGGAGATTGTTGGATATATGTATGCCCTAGAGGCCATTATGTGATAGTGGATGTATTTATACATGTTTATATATATATATTCAGTGTACATTCTTGCTCGACATGATAGTATGCTATCTGGTTCTTCTTTATCTGACATGTTGATTTGATCATGCTTTTACTCATTCATACATGTTGATAAAGCCCTAAGGATATTGGCTTGACTACAGTGATTATGATAGAGATCATACTGGTGAGACATCTGTAGTTTATGAGCATATCCTGGAATGCCCCTAGTCGTAGGTATATCGAGACGAGGCATTGATATACCAGAGTAGACTAGCGTATATGATACTAGACCCATACGATGGGCGATGAATGTTCCCACATTCATCGATGTTTGACATCAAGATCATATACGGGTGCTCAGTGGTGACTGGCTACACTGGACGGACTCACTGAGAACTCCTATATGGAATTATATCTATCGTCGGATAGCAGTTCTTAGGTGACACTGGTACAGGTTAGTCTGTAGACCCGAGATCGTCATAGAGTCTTGTGTGCTCTCCCACTGTACTTTAATTACCATCCTACCACGGCTCTACTGAGTCGTGCAAACAAGTGGCCGTTGGGTACAGTCCCGAGACACACGAAGGCGATGAGCGATAGGAGGGGTTTCGTCTCTCCCGGTATTGGGAGTTGATGCTGCGCTGTGCTCGACTGGTTATATCAGTAAGTCCCTGGCCAGGGCTGCTAAGATTTGCTGATAAGTGTTATCAGTAGTTTCTCGATCTGTTATAGACCATTCACCGGCATGACTTATTGAGTTATTGGGGTCGACGTTACCATCCCTAGACTTGATATGCAGCATATATGATGAAGAGACCAGACTGTACGGTAGTGTTGCCGGTTGGCTCGACGGGAGTTGTAACAGGTTCGCTTGTTTTCTTCTGATCGCTCAATACCCGGGCGGCCGTTACGTTTAGCTGACCGCTTGCGGCTTGGGGGTGCTTGATATGATCATCACCCACTGCCGGCGTATTGACGAGTCTTAGAGTCCCACAAAGGAGTTACCTAGTTCAGGCGAAACGTTGTGGTGCGCGTATGCGATATGCGCATGGACCCGATTAAAATGCGCGTATGAGATACCATATATTAATCGGGCGGCTTGCTTTTGGTTGGGTCATATGTGATATGGCCGGATTGATAAATCAAGTGTTGATCTATCATTTAACCATTATTTTCTCACTAGAAATCCTTTCTTGTATTTTTGATGTATGCATGCATGTATGCATTCTTTCATGATTCATGCACATATGGATGTGCATGCACACATACATACATACATCATCCTTCATGGTTGCATATACATTGACAATGGTGGCAATATAAGACTCACACCATGGGTTTTTATATGGATTATTATTGCATTTGTGTTAAAACAAAAAGGAAAAGAAAAAGGGTTAATTCATGGATTGTTTCTACACTCTTCTTCATCTTACCATGCTCACCCACTTATTAACCCTTGGTTAATTTTTCTTTGGTGTTTTAAACTCAAATACAATAATATCTTTATAATTAACCATGGTTTGAGATGAGAAGTGGAAAATATATATACATATATTTTTCATTTTCTCATAAGAGTTATTCTTTTCACTCTTGTTCAAAAAGGCCATCATCTTCTTCCTCCTTCTTCTTTTGCTCTCTAGACTTTTGTAGTGAGCAAAATATTCATCAAGTTAGGTTTTTGAAGTGAGAAAAGCCACCACAACATCATTCTACATAAGTCTTGCCCACTTGTTTAGAGTGTTATCTTCATTTCATTCTCTTGATAAAGTGAAGTTGCAAGCTTGGACAAAGGAGCTTCGGGTGGATCGTCGTGGACGCTAGAAGACCTCAAGCTAACCGTTTTCCAACTCTCAAGTGGCCAAGGAGTCAAGAATAGGAAGCTACAAAGGTTGTACTCTCAAAACCCTAGCCTTTGCTACTTATAATGTTATGAAACCCTAATTTTTCTAGGATAGATCCTTTGTATGCTTACTTAGCACCATAAAAAACTAATCTTTGGTACATGTGATGCTTCCAAACCTTTCATAGGGTGCTAGGTAAACCTAACAAGAGTTACTCCTGGGAGAGTTTTACACAAGACAATTAGCTGATCAAGTAGGTGTCTAGAAAGGTGTTTACGGGGTTATGCCTCTGGGAAAACGAGGTTTATTTTAATTAGATCCGTGAGAAAGCACGGGGAACCTCCCTCAAAATACCAACACTGACCTGGCTGAAAGATTGAAGAAATTGTAGGGTGTAATTAATCCCGGTTAGTCTTTCCTTTTAGGGTTTGAAGGAAGATTTGATAAAAACAGTGGGAGCCGTCCTGATTAGATAAAATAAATAACCAATCTGATCTTGCAAGAGCATACGCTAAAGTGTTTTCTTCTCTCTCTCTCCGGGTAGCGACCATGTCACGTCTTGATCAAGATAATAATATAGATGTATTGACCGAACCCGCATGTTATACTATGCAGGAGAACGTTGGTTCCGTTATTTCTTATAAGAGTTATAAGACTGAACAGGATATAGGAAATGCCAGGATTCCCATGCCACCCGATTGAAGAAAGTACATGTTGATGCATTTTCTTTAGGTGTATTCATTACAGAGAACTGTTTCTCCCTTTTCTCTACGTCTTGGGTATTGGATACCGGGTCAGGATCTCATATATGTAATCTGTTACATGGGCTAAGGAAAGGTAGAGAACTGGGAGAAGGTGATAAAGACATAAGGGTTGGAAATGGTGCAATTGTTGCAGCTAAATCCGTCGGGGAATATCACCTTGTATTTCCAAGTGGTAATACGTTGATTCTGAACGAATGCTATTACATGCCGAACCTGATATGCAACATTATATCGTTTTTTTAAGTAAAGAGGGATATAATTTTGTATTACAGGATAATGTTATGAACATTTTCCTGAACCAAAAGTTGGTTGGATCAGGCACGTTGTGCAATGGCATTTATGTTCTAAATCAATCTACAGTTCTGAGCATAGCAAACACGCACAAAAGGAAGAGTTCAGAAATGAACGAATTTTTCTTGTAGCATTGTAGACTAGGTTATATCAATGCAACATGACTAGCTAAGTTGCATAAGGATGGATATTTGAATCCGTTCGAATTTTCATCTTATGACACTTGCCAGTCATGTCTCAAAGGCAAGATAACCAAAACTCCGTTTACAGGACATGGAGAAAGAGCTGGTGAGCTCTTAGGACTGATACATAGTGATGTATGTGGTCCTATGTCTACACGTTCCAGAAATGGTTCTTCGTACTTCATTACATTCACTTACGATCTCTCAAGATACGGATATGTGTTCCTGATAAAACACAAGTCTGAAGATTTTGAGAAATTCAAGGAATATAAATCTGAAGTCGAGAACCAAACGGGTAAAAGTATTAAAATCCTTCAATCTAATCGAGGAGGTGAATACTTGAGCACGGAGTTCCTGGACTTTCTAAAAGAAAATGTGATTCTCTCTCAGCTTACTCTTCCGTATACACCATAGGAAAACGGTGTATTGGAACGGAAGAATCGTACCCTATTAGATATGGTGCGCTCTATGATGAGCTCTGCTGAGTTTCCTATTTCCTTTTGGGGTTATACGCTTGAGACAGCAGTACACCTATTGAATCAAGTTCTATCTAAATATGTACCTACCACACCATATGAGATATGGAGTGGGAAGAGACCATATCTTAAACGAGTTAAGATATCGGGTTGTCCGGCCTATGTCAAAAGACAAAATCCGGACAAACTTGAGGCGCGATCAGTTCTTCGCAAGTTTGTGGGATATCCAAAGAATTCATATGAATATTTTTTCTACCACAGTGAGGAACAAAATGTGTTTGTTGCTCAACATACCAACTTTTTAGAAAAGGAATTTCTTGTAAAAGAAATTAGTGCCAAAGAGGTAGAACTGGAAGAAGTTCCAGATACACAAACTATAACTGAAGATTTAGTGGAACCAGAGGATTCGATAGTGCCCAACGAACCCCAGCCTCTCCGCCGATCTAGTAGAGTTCCTTGTTCGCCTGAGAGATACTGCGGTTTTCTCATTGATGGTGGAAGCGATGATTGCATCATGAAGGATGATGACCCAACTAGTTTCGAGCAGGCCATCATGAGTGGTGACTCAGTGAGGTGGCTGGATGCAATACGGTCCGAGATGGAATCCATGTACACCAACAAAGTATGGACTTTGGAAGATGCTCCTGAAGGGGTAAAACCCATTGGGAGCAAGTGGATCTTCAAGAAAAAACTTGGTGTAGATGGGAAAGTGGAGACTTTCAAAGTTAGACTTGTTGCAAAGGGTTTTCGTCAACGACCATGTATGGATTATGGCGAAACCTTTTCTCCAGTAGCTATACTTAAATCCATCTAGTTCATGCTTGCCATCGCTGCATACCATGACTACGAAATCTGGCAAATGGATGTTAAGATCGCCTTTCTAAATAGTGATTTGGAAGAGTGCGTGTACATGACTCAGCCAGAAGGATTCGTAGACAGTGGGAGTAGCGGAAAGGTGTGCAAGCTGCTTAAATCTATCTACGGGTTAAAGCAAATATCGCAGAGTTGGAACATCTGTTTTGATGTCGTTGTCAAAGAGTTTGACTTCGTCAAAAACATAGATGAACCTTGTATATACAAGAAGGTAGTAGAGAGTAAGGTGGTCTTCCTCGTATTGTACGTGGATGACATACTCTTGATAAAAAATGATATTCCTATGCTGCAATCGGTTAAGCTCTTCTTATCACAAAGATTCTCAATGAAAGGTCTAGGTGATGCCTCCTACATCTTGGGGATTAAGATTTATAAAGAATGATCTAAACGGATACTGGGTTTGTCCCAATCCAGGTACATTGACACCATACTAAAGTGGTTTAGTATGGAAGAATCCAAGTGTTGGTTTTTACCCACGATCTCAGGACTCACTCTCTCCACAAAGATGTCTCCCAAGACTGATTTAGAAAGAGCTGGCATGCAAGGGATACCCTATGCTTCGGCAGCAGGCTCTATCATGTACGCGATGTTGTGTACCAAACCCGATATAGTATACTCACTAAGTGTAGTGAGTAGGTATCAAGAAGATCCTGGAGAGAGTCACTGGACAGCTGTGAAGAGCATTCTCAAGTACTTGAGAAGGACTAAAGAGATGCTCTTGATGTATGGTAACGGAGAACTCCAAGTGGAGTCCTTTACCGATTCGAGCTTTCAGAATGATAAGGACGACTCTAAGTCGCACTCTAGATTTGTCTTTACCCTCAATGGAGGGACGGTATGCTGGAAGAGTTCCAAGCAGGAAACTGTGGCAGACTCGACGATGGAGGCTGAATACATCGCCGCCAAAGAGGCTGTCTGGATCATGAAGTTCATAACTGAACTTGGAGTGGTTCCAACAATTGTGTATCCAATACCTTCGTATTGTGATAACAATGGAGCAGTGACTTTGGCCAAGGAACCCAGGTCCCATCAATGATCCATGCATATCTGAGATGGTATCATCTGATCCGGGAGATAGTCAATCGCCGGGAGATCGAGGTCAGGAGAGTTGACACGAAGAACAACACAGCGGATCCACTCACAAAGGCCATTCCCTAGATAAAGTTCGAGAGACTCTTCGGGATGTTGGGTATGCGATACTACAACAGCTGACCCTAGTGCAAGTGGGAGATTGGTAGTTGTATGTATGCTCTAGAGTCCATTATTGTACATATTGTAAGTCTACGCTAGCGCCCCGGCAGTCTACAGACGCCAAATGCGGAACAAAAACTTTTTACTTGGCGCTATCGTATACTTTAACCCGGATCTGCCATTATTGCTAAACTAACAAACTGTAAAGAGTGTAGAATGGTTATACCGAACGATCCGAGTCCTTCGTTCTTCAACCATCATCCCACGCTCCGTTGCGGCTGCTCCGATCTCGTCGATCGCCGATCTCCTCGTCGAGGTGGCACCACATGATCGGTTCTTTAAACGGGCTCCCGCCTCTGACTCGAGGCAACTCGATCGTCAAGTTTGCTAAAAGAGACGACCAAGAATGATGTAGAGAATGAGTAGATGACTTTGTCTCACTTCGTCCAAATCCGTGGACGATCGGTTAATGAAGTTGTCGTGGAAATCGGGTGATGGAATGAAATGAACTGTGAATTCCATATACCCCAAAACTATCATATCTTTTCTAACCGAATGAAAACTCAAGTGAGAGAGTGTATCTTATAGAGAGAGAGAGAGGAGGCTATATATATATATATCAAAGGAGGGAGGTGAGTGTAGGATCTCCAAGTGGTGACCATATCCTATCATACTTATCACAACCTAACAACAAAGCATGAATCATAAGCATAGTCATCAAATCAATTAATGCATCCAATTAGAACAAACCTAGTCATGCTTTAACATTAAAGAACCATTAATGCAAAGATGAGTCACTAAGCCACTTCATCACTTCTAGAACCTTCTAGAATGATGACTCACTCCATCTGAAGAAAAGATAAATCCGTTTTTAACCGAATGTTAAAAGACGGCTGATAGAAAACTGGAAACTGGCAACTTCCAAAAGTGATCCTGAAACAACTTTCAGGATAACCCCGAAACTGTATAAATATACCCGCATTTGTATTACGACCGAATACAAATGCAACTGAGACAAAGATATTATACCTACTCAATATAATACTCGGATCCGGCTTAAACCAAAGCCGACCAGTATCATCTGTCCGAAAATCGACACGTGCGTAAACGCACGTGCATTTTCCGAACCCTGCCATAAAACCATACGGCCTCTACAACGTTTCGCCCGAACTTGGGAAACTGTCTGTGGGGGACTCTAATGACTCGTCAGTACCCTGGCAGTGGGTTTAACCACAAACCGTCAGCGGCACTAGCTATGCGTAACGGCTGCCCATGGACTGACCTCAAGGGTGGCCGAGGAGCGAACTCAAGGGAGACCGATGAGCGAACTCCTCCGAAAACCCTACTGAGCCTAACAGTGACAATGTATATACAGTCCGGTCCGTTCGTCAATGAGTATCGCATATCCGCCTAGAGGGCTAGTAACGTCAGACCCCCTTTAGCAGTATAAGTCGTGTCGGAGTGTAGCCCAGAACGCCCTGAGATACTACTGGAATACCTACCAGTAAATCTCCTGCCTCGGCCGAGGGCTTTGCGTAATGGCTCTCCTAGACACAGCACGATCTCGCCCCCAATACCGGGAGAGACGAATCCCCTGCCGATCCGCTCACGTGCCTCCATATGGCTCGGGACTGTACCCAAAAGCTACCTGTTTGCACGACTCCTTTGAGCCGTGGTAGGGTAGAAATCAAAGCACAGTGGGAACTCACACGAGACAAATGACGACCTCAGGTCGATGAACTAACCTGTACACATGTCACCAGGGAACTGCTATCTGACGATAGATATAATACTAACTAGCAGATTCCCGGCGAGTCCTGTCCGGTGTACTCATAACCCAATGAGCACCTGTATACATCTTAGGTGATCCAACTGACACCAGTGGCTTGTGAGACCGGCCACCGCCCCTCGTCGGGGTCTCGACTGTACACACTAGTCTACTCCGGAGTATCGATGCCCTGTCTCGAAACTCCCACGACTAGGGACCACAATTAAGGATATGCATATAAACTATCCAACTCTCACGTATATGATCGCCATCATACTGTTGGTAGTAAAGCAAGATCCTAAGGGCTCTATCAAAGTGTAACATGCAATCAGTCACCTGAACATGTACACGACTGATAAAGGCAAACCAGATAGCATACTATCATTTCAAGTAAGACTGTCCTACCGGGATAGGTCCTCCGCAATCATTGCAATCACGTACCTGCGATCCAATAATTGACTATGAGGGCACTATCTCCAACAATCTCCCACTTGCACTCAAGGCTAATATTGCGATGTCGACTACTCACAGCCCGTGTGAAACCGAACATCCAACTCCTCTACTAATCAGTTTCACAAAGCCCGTTTGTAAAACTATTGTGTTCGAGAAATAGCCTCGGTGAGTGGATCCGCCTAGAAGTTTCTTTCTGTATCTCTCTTAATCTCACATTCGCGGAGAAAGCCATCTCCCGAATTGAGTAGTACCTGTCTTAGAACATGTCTGGATATCTGATGGGACCTTAGTTCATAAATGAACTCCATATCCAAACTTCTTAGACTGCATGGATCACTGAACCTAATCAGTATCCGGCACCTTGCTTCCCACAGTATCCTATTGGACCACCTGTCCATAATACTGTCCCTCGTCAGAGGGAAAACTAAAACTCTGACAATCACTCTGTCATCCATGTCACCTTTGAAGCCTGGAATGATAACCGTCTCCCGAAAGAGGCTGCCGTTATCAAATCCGTAGAACATGTACTAATGTTCTAAAACTGCTTCCTTATGTTTCTCCAGGATTGGATTAATACAAACTTATTGCATCTAGTGCAATACCAACATTTGGTGTGGTACTTGACATCTCATGATTGACTCAATTGCCTAAGCAAGTGATCTGCCAATCATGCACATCCCTCTCCTTTTTAGTCTATACGACACCTTTAGAGAGGGTGACTCCATCACCTGCAGGTACACCACCATGCTAGGAGTCAACTATTCCAAAAACCATTAGAATATCTGTCAAAGTACCGACATTGGGAAACTACCCAAATCCAGATCTAAAACCATAGATCTAGAAACCAGAATGTCAAATATTATATCCATATCCTGTCTGGAGAAACAACTGTGTGACGATCACAGTACAACCGATCGTAGTATAGGAATTTTACTTCCCACTCTGTGTATGTCATCCAGATATCATGACATCACACCCTACTACCTTCTTAACTGATCCATCCCCTATTCTGATTGAAGTCAAACCCATGACTGTCACATCAAAATTAGATGATCTATCTCCGCTATAACTGCTCAAGTCTATAAATAGACATAAGCTACTTCCCACCATGCTTCCGTTGCTCCCACTGACTACGACAACCCTCCTACCGGGTCTCATATCCTGGAACAACAGTAGTGTCAAGTCTGGGTAGATAAGAACCTCCCTGTCACCGTCCTTGAGGCTACCGAAGTACCTCTCGGGTGTCTGAGGTTACCTACCATACCTGCGGAGTGGCTATTAGAATGTCAAACCTGATTGAATGTATAGGTCTTATTAAATTTTTCCGTAATCGTTCGCGGTTCTGGAATCACTTCCAGTTCTACCATACTCCCACTACTGTTTTCTGAAAAAGATCCATTTTACTAAAACTGTGGCGAGTCAAGAACAATATCACTATTGATCTTCTAAATGGTAGAATATCAACCCTCGTCATAGCCAGGGTCAACCCACAAACAGCCATTACAGAAACGTGCCCTGAGTTATCCAGTGTCTGGTTTTAATCATAAGCTGGACAACTCCCCGTACCTTAATTTCTTTTAAGGTACGAACTATTCTATATCCAATATAGAAACTTTGGCACTTATTTAATTTGGAACCATATTCAAATCCATGCATCTGTCTCCAGTGCATATCAACTTAATGGAAAAAGGCTAATCAGCATTACTCAACTTAGGAATCCATCCAATTATGAGTAACCTGAAAGAGAAACACGTTTCTCAAAACCATCACTATCATCTGAATACCAATCACAAGAATCTACATCTTCGATCTCTTTGAAGAATCCCGATACTTGTGATACCTAGTTCTCTACTTTATTCTTATACCCATAACTTCTCAAAACTTGGACCTTGTATTTCTACGAAACACTTGTCTAAATACTAGAGAAGTTATAAGTAAACAGAACATAGTACGAGGACCTACCCCTCTGTCCTGATGGACACTTGGACAACATACAATACTCTGTATAAGTCCGCTGAGTTTAAACAACTCAAAACCTGTGCGTCGTAGGTAGAAAACTGTACCCTGGCGATTTCCTCAAATATCACCAATTGCAACGAATTCCGATATAATGAGGATGATCACCTAATTCCCAATATCTTACTCCCACTCATCATCTGTAAAACCATACAGATATGAGAATGAAACCTGGTAAATACATACCCTTGGAGTAAGTGTCTAATCGGGAAAACAGTTTTTCTATAACAATGCACTGAAACATGAAAATGTTTCGTAGGGGTATCCTGGTATTCATAGCAATGCCTCTTCCATAATCAAATTCATGACTTCAACCGTATACTTTATTGCCATCTCTCCAAATCCCTTTATTTGTCTTTAGTCGTTACCTTCTGTACACCATCGTTAGGCTAAATGGTTTTCTTCCTTCCCTACCGTTCGGCACCAGCCTATGGTTTGGAAGAAGACTATCCAGTAAGCATAATAGGTGTACCTTCCTAAACCAAGGAGTACTCGCATCTCGAGAGAAGGTGACGATAAAAGACAACTGAATAATACCTTATTCTTCTTAAAGGTGAAATAGGAGCGGCGATGAAGTACGCGGTTTTGGTCGTGAATGATATTAGTCGCAATTTACTTTGCCCTCTTTCTAATCCCTTTATTTTGTCTTTACATATTACCTTCTGCACACCCTACTTAGGCTAATTGGTTTTCTTCATTCCCTACCTTTCGGCACCAGCCTATGGTTTGGAATAAGACTATCCAATAGGCGTAATAAGTGTACTCTCCTAAACCAAGGAGCTCTCGCAACCTGAGAGAAGGTGATAATAAAAGACAACTGAATAAACCAATTCTATTTCTCCTGAACCTGGATCCATCCCCGAAGAAGTCCCTTCGAGTTCGTATATAACCATACGATGGATCTATCCAATGGAAGTGGATATCCGTAGTAATACGGGTGTTCTGAGAAATGCAAAGGGTAAAAGAAGGAGTGGCAATGACTTATGCAACATAGACAATCCAAAAGCCAGTATTTTAAGAAGGTTCGATCAACCTGGTCACTGAGTCATAGTCTAGGGTCGGTCAAAGGTCGCTGCCAAAGAGAGAGAGAGAAAAGAAACACTCTGCGTGCACTCTAACCTAGATCAGAATGGTCAACATTTTATCTAATCCGGAAACCTCCCACTGTCCTGTCAAATTCTCCTCCAAACCTATAGAAGAATCAATCGGGATCACCCGAAGAGTAAACCAACTCATCAGTGGGAATCAGGATCCAACTCTCATCGCATGATAACGTGATGGAATGCATCCACGTTACTCATACTCCAGAAGGTATGCGCATACTCGGCAAGTTTCAGTTTCTTTAGAAACTCCTGATATAGTTTTTGCCCCATGCTCTTATGATCGTGACTAAGGGCCACCAAACCATAAGTCACATGTCAAGTTCTGCCCGTCATTATCTTGTTAATTTGAACCCACCCGTACTCGCCCTTGACTAAGGGCCAACAAGGCTGTACGACTGTCCCAAACCAACTCATCTATCTATGCAACAAATGAATACCCAGCAGCTACCAAACACTATGCCTTGACTAAGGGCCAACAAGCATAGCTTGAATACTACTGACCATCCATAAGAAACGACGGAGGGCTACGGCTGGTTTTTGGCGAAAAACCTTTAGCGTAGTGAACTTGATATCGCTGAAGGAACCTGATAGCTTTTTAAAATATAGTGGCGAAAACCTTTTGCTAAAGAGGTCACTCCCGGTAAAGGGATCTCTGCTCTTTCCTCGTGGAATGAGGTGCAGGATATTCCACTGAATACCGCTATGCAAAGCAACATGTAATCGACTATAGTAAAGTTATTACCCTGACGCAAACTTCTGCCCAAGGGGTCAGTCCCGGTGAAGGGATATCAGCCCTTGCCCCGTCGAATGAGGTGCAGGATATTCCACTGAATACCGCTATGCATAACAAAAGGAAACGTCTTTGTAATAACACTTTTTAAATTGTTCCAACAACTGTATACCGGTTTGTTTAACTTTGCATTGATCAGAATCAACGCAGTCCCATCAATAATCACACCAGAAAAGAACGAAAATAAAATGTACGTATATGCCATCCGCATTCGTCACTGGGTCCCGTCATCACCCGTTAGGTTACTTAACTAACGACAGAGCGGGGACTGGACTAGCGCGGGTGTAAAACATATACAACATCTAATAGTATATAAACCAATATACAATAATCGCTCCAGGCGTGATAATATGCAACATTACAGAAAAGTAATAAGCATCACAGAACAATACAGATATCTGGGATCCCCGAGTTTCACAGAGCCGCTGCTGAAACTCGACGTTCCCCTGTCGTGTGGATAGCCTGTGCAATGAAACCTAGATCCCTACGGGTGCGGCAAGTTACCCACCAAAACCTGAAGCGAGGTAGTCCCCACAGCATAGTGAATGGAACACCCGGCACTTCACGGAATCCGGTAAATTGAGCACCCCTCCTTGGGTCAACCTGTACCCCCTACGAGTGCGGC
Organism: Agapanthus africanus; assembly: GCA_030015575.1. Classification (NCBI taxonomy): domain Eukaryota; kingdom Viridiplantae; phylum Streptophyta; class Magnoliopsida; order Asparagales; family Amaryllidaceae; genus Agapanthus; species Agapanthus africanus. The sequence goes on from JASDDO010000012.1 coordinate 513,979,327, forward strand.
GAATAGTCTGCCAATTCTGAAGTGGGGCCCCTCTGCCTCTCAAAGCCATGAGATGCGGACCCGTTGCTTTCCCGAACCCGGCTATCCGTGCACTCCGTCGCGGGGTAAAACCTAGTACAGTAATGAAAAATAGTACAATAGGTACATCAACCGCAACCTGGTCGTGCCCCAAAAGAATATTATACAACAGGCAGTGACGGCAGTCCACAAGTTGGACGCTCGCCCCGCAATATCAAATGTACAAATAAACTCAAACTGTACTACCATTGCACACTGCTATCCACCACGACAAATCCGCAACATTACAGCACAAAACAGAACATCAACGCGAATGTCACGTTCGCAAACCCGTCTAAAAGAGCTATAGCAATCGGACGCGGTTTACCGATCAAATGACATTCCCGGTCGGAGATATAATGTAAGCACTGTAAACTAACGTGTTTAAATTTCGATCGACCAAAGACCAAATTTCAAAAAGTGGGCCCGACAGCTTACTGGTGAACAGTAACAAAATCTGGGCCAAAATTTTATATACCAAAAACCACAAAATCCCACCAAGAACCCACTGGAAAAATTTGGGGCCACGAGCTTACTGTTTGGCCGCGGAAGCGCGGTCAAACCATAGGTTTGACCGCGTTTCCGCGGCAGTCTCATCGAATCTCGTGCCCAAATTTCTACGTCGTTCTTAGAATTCCCTGCACGGATTTTTAAGATATCCAGAAATTAATTTCGACACCGTTTAAAATCAACAGAAACTGTCGTGCAAGGATTTTGTCGTTTTTGATTTTCGGTCGGATCGATATTTTGAACGCGTTAGCACAAGTTAGTATAGCAAAATGGTTAGGCTCTGATACCACTGTAAGTCTACGCTAGCGCCCCGGCAGTCTACAGACGCCAAATGCGGAACAAAAACTTTTTACTTGGCGCTATCGTATACTTTAACCCGGATCTGCCATTATTGCTAAACTAACAAACTGTAAAGAGTGTAGAATGGTTATACCGAACGATCCGAGTCCTTCGTTCTTCAACCATCATCCCACGCTCCGTTGCGGCTGCTCCGATCTCGTCGATCGCCGATCTCCTCGTCGAGGTGGCACCACATGATCGGTTCTTTAAACGGGCTCCCGCCTCTGACTCGAGGCAACTCGATCGTCAAGTTTGCTAAAAGAGACGACCAAGAATGATGTAGAGAATGAGTAGATGACTTTGTCTCACTTCGTCCAAATCCGTGGACGATCGGTTAATGAAGTTGTCGTGGAAATCGGGTGATGGAATGAAATGAACTGTGAATTCCATATACCCCAAAACTATCATATCTTTTCTAACCGAATGAAAACTCAAGTGAGAGAGTGTATCTTATAGAGAGAGAGAGAGGAGGCTATATATATATATATCAAAGGAGGGAGGTGAGTGTAGGATCTCCAAGTGGTGACCATATCCTATCATACTTATCACAACCTAACAACAAAGCATGAATCATAAGCATAGTCATCAAATCAATTAATGCATCCAATTAGAACAAACCTAGTCATGCTTTAACATTAAAGAACCATTAATGCAAAGATGAGTCACTAAGCCACTTCATCACTTCTAGAACCTTCTAGAATGATGACTCACTCCATCTGAAGAAAAGATAAATCCGTTTTTAACCGAATGTTAAAAGACGGCTGATAGAAAACTGGAAACTGGCAACTTCCAAAAGTGATCCTGAAACAACTTTCAGGATAACCCCGAAACTGTATAAATATACCCGCATTTGTATTACGACCGAATACAAATGCAACTGAGACAAAGATATTATACCTACTCAATATAATACTCGGATCCGGCTTAAACCAAAGCCGACCAGTATCATCTGTCCGAAAATCGACACGTGCGTAAACGCACGTGCATTTTCCGAACCCTGCCATAAAACCATACGGCCTCTACAACGTTTCGCCCGAACTTGGGAAACTGTCTGTGGGGGACTCTAATGACTCGTCAGTACCCTGGCAGTGGGTTTAACCACAAACCGTCAGCGGCACTAGCTATGCGTAACGGCTGCCCATGGACTGACCTCAAGGGTGGCCGAGGAGCGAACTCAAGGGAGACCGATGAGCGAACTCCTCCGAAAACCCTACTGAGCCTAACAGTGACAATGTATATACAGTCCGGTCCGTTCGTCAATGAGTATCGCATATCCGCCTAGAGGGCTAGTAACGTCAGACCCCCTTTAGCAGTATAAGTCGTGTCGGAGTGTAGCCCAGAACGCCCTGAGATACTACTGGAATACCTACCAGTAAATCTCCTGCCTCGGCCGAGGGCTTTGCGTAATGGCTCTCCTAGACACAGCACGATCTCGCCCCCAATACCGGGAGAGACGAATCCCCTGCCGATCCGCTCACGTGCCTCCATATGGCTCGGGACTGTACCCAAAAGCTACCTGTTTGCACGACTCCTTTGAGCCGTGGTAGGGTAGAAATCAAAGCACAGTGGGAACTCACACGAGACAAATGACGACCTCAGGTCGATGAACTAACCTGTACACATGTCACCAGGGAACTGCTATCTGACGATAGATATAATACTAACTAGCAGATTCCCGGCGAGTCCTGTCCGGTGTACTCATAACCCAATGAGCACCTGTATACATCTTAGGTGATCCAACTGACACCAGTGGCTTGTGAGACCGGCCACCGCCCCTCGTCGGGGTCTCGACTGTACACACTAGTCTACTCCGGAGTATCGATGCCCTGTCTCGAAACTCCCACGACTAGGGACCACAATTAAGGATATGCATATAAACTATCCAACTCTCACGTATATGATCGCCATCATACTGTTGGTAGTAAAGCAAGATCCTAAGGGCTCTATCAAAGTGTAACATGCAATCAGTCACCTGAACATGTACACGACTGATAAAGGCAAACCAGATAGCATACTATCATTTCAAGTAAGACTGTCCTACCGGGATAGGTCCTCCGCAATCATTGCAATCACGTACCTGCGATCCAATAATTGACTATGAGGGCACTATCTCCAACAATCTCCCACTTGCACTCAAGGCTAATATTGCGATGTCGACTACTCACAGCCCGTGTGAAACCGAACATCCAACTCCTCTACTAATCAGTTTCACAAAGCCCGTTTGTAAAACTATTGTGTTCGAGAAATAGCCTCGGTGAGTGGATCCGCCTAGAAGTTTCTTTCTGTATCTCTCTTAATCTCACATTCGCGGAGAAAGCCATCTCCCGAATTGAGTAGTACCTGTCTTAGAACATGTCTGGATATCTGATGGGACCTTAGTTCATAAATGAACTCCATATCCAAACTTCTTAGACTGCATGGATCACTGAACCTAATCAGTATCCGGCACCTTGCTTCCCACAGTATCCTATTGGACCACCTGTCCATAATACTGTCCCTCGTCAGAGGGAAAACTAAAACTCTGACAATCACTCTGTCATCCATGTCACCTTTGAAGCCTGGAATGATAACCGTCTCCCGAAAGAGGCTGCCGTTATCAAATCCGTAGAACATGTACTAATGTTCTAAAACTGCTTCCTTATGTTTCTCCAGGATTGGATTAATACAAACTTATTGCATCTAGTGCAATACCAACATTTGGTGTGGTACTTGACATCTCATGATTGACTCAATTGCCTAAGCAAGTGATCTGCCAATCATGCACATCCCTCTCCTTTTTAGTCTATACGACACCTTTAGAGAGGGTGACTCCATCACCTGCAGGTACACCACCATGCTAGGAGTCAACTATTCCAAAAACCATTAGAATATCTGTCAAAGTACCGACATTGGGAAACTACCCAAATCCAGATCTAAAACCATAGATCTAGAAACCAGAATGTCAAATATTATATCCATATCCTGTCTGGAGAAACAACTGTGTGACGATCACAGTACAACCGATCGTAGTATAGGAATTTTACTTCCCACTCTGTGTATGTCATCCAGATATCATGACATCACACCCTACTACCTTCTTAACTGATCCATCCCCTATTCTGATTGAAGTCAAACCCATGACTGTCACATCAAAATTAGATGATCTATCTCCGCTATAACTGCTCAAGTCTATAAATAGACATAAGCTACTTCCCACCATGCTTCCGTTGCTCCCACTGACTACGACAACCCTCCTACCGGGTCTCATATCCTGGAACAACAGTAGTGTCAAGTCTGGGTAGATAAGAACCTCCCTGTCACCGTCCTTGAGGCTACCGAAGTACCTCTCGGGTGTCTGAGGTTACCTACCATACCTGCGGAGTGGCTATTAGAATGTCAAACCTGATTGAATGTATAGGTCTTATTAAATTTTTCCGTAATCGTTCGCGGTTCTGGAATCACTTCCAGTTCTACCATACTCCCACTACTGTTTTCTGAAAAAGATCCATTTTACTAAAACTGTGGCGAGTCAAGAACAATATCACTATTGATCTTCTAAATGGTAGAATATCAACCCTCGTCATAGCCAGGGTCAACCCACAAACAGCCATTACAGAAACGTGCCCTGAGTTATCCAGTGTCTGGTTTTAATCATAAGCTGGACAACTCCCCGTACCTTAATTTCTTTTAAGGTACGAACTATTCTATATCCAATATAGAAACTTTGGCACTTATTTAATTTGGAACCATATTCAAATCCATGCATCTGTCTCCAGTGCATATCAACTTAATGGAAAAAGGCTAATCAGCATTACTCAACTTAGGAATCCATCCAATTATGAGTAACCTGAAAGAGAAACACGTTTCTCAAAACCATCACTATCATCTGAATACCAATCACAAGAATCTACATCTTCGATCTCTTTGAAGAATCCCGATACTTGTGATACCTAGTTCTCTACTTTATTCTTATACCCATAACTTCTCAAAACTTGGACCTTGTATTTCTACGAAACACTTGTCTAAATACTAGAGAAGTTATAAGTAAACAGAACATAGTACGAGGACCTACCCCTCTGTCCTGATGGACACTTGGACAACATACAATACTCTGTATAAGTCCGCTGAGTTTAAACAACTCAAAACCTGTGCGTCGTAGGTAGAAAACTGTACCCTGGCGATTTCCTCAAATATCACCAATTGCAACGAATTCCGATATAATGAGGATGATCACCTAATTCCCAATATCTTACTCCCACTCATCATCTGTAAAACCATACAGATATGAGAATGAAACCTGGTAAATACATACCCTTGGAGTAAGTGTCTAATCGGGAAAACAGTTTTTCTATAACAATGCACTGAAACATGAAAATGTTTCGTAGGGGTATCCTGGTATTCATAGCAATGCCTCTTCCATAATCAAATTCATGACTTCAACCGTATACTTTATTGCCATCTCTCCAAATCCCTTTATTTGTCTTTAGTCGTTACCTTCTGTACACCATCGTTAGGCTAAATGGTTTTCTTCCTTCCCTACCGTTCGGCACCAGCCTATGGTTTGGAAGAAGACTATCCAGTAAGCATAATAGGTGTACCTTCCTAAACCAAGGAGTACTCGCATCTCGAGAGAAGGTGACGATAAAAGACAACTGAATAATACCTTATTCTTCTTAAAGGTGAAATAGGAGCGGCGATGAAGTACGCGGTTTTGGTCGTGAATGATATTAGTCGCAATTTACTTTGCCCTCTTTCTAATCCCTTTATTTTGTCTTTACATATTACCTTCTGCACACCCTACTTAGGCTAATTGGTTTTCTTCATTCCCTACCTTTCGGCACCAGCCTATGGTTTGGAATAAGACTATCCAATAGGCGTAATAAGTGTACTCTCCTAAACCAAGGAGCTCTCGCAACCTGAGAGAAGGTGATAATAAAAGACAACTGAATAAACCAATTCTATTTCTCCTGAACCTGGATCCATCCCCGAAGAAGTCCCTTCGAGTTCGTATATAACCATACGATGGATCTATCCAATGGAAGTGGATATCCGTAGTAATACGGGTGTTCTGAGAAATGCAAAGGGTAAAAGAAGGAGTGGCAATGACTTATGCAACATAGACAATCCAAAAGCCAGTATTTTAAGAAGGTTCGATCAACCTGGTCACTGAGTCATAGTCTAGGGTCGGTCAAAGGTCGCTGCCAAAGAGAGAGAGAGAAAAGAAACACTCTGCGTGCACTCTAACCTAGATCAGAATGGTCAACATTTTATCTAATCCGGAAACCTCCCACTGTCCTGTCAAATTCTCCTCCAAACCTATAGAAGAATCAATCGGGATCACCCGAAGAGTAAACCAACTCATCAGTGGGAATCAGGATCCAACTCTCATCGCATGATAACGTGATGGAATGCATCCACGTTACTCATACTCCAGAAGGTATGCGCATACTCGGCAAGTTTCAGTTTCTTTAGAAACTCCTGATATAGTTTTTGCCCCATGCTCTTATGATCGTGACTAAGGGCCACCAAACCATAAGTCACATGTCAAGTTCTGCCCGTCATTATCTTGTTAATTTGAACCCACCCGTACTCGCCCTTGACTAAGGGCCAACAAGGCTGTACGACTGTCCCAAACCAACTCATCTATCTATGCAACAAATGAATACCCAGCAGCTACCAAACACTATGCCTTGACTAAGGGCCAACAAGCATAGCTTGAATACTACTGACCATCCATAAGAAACGACGGAGGGCTACGGCTGGTTTTTGGCGAAAAACCTTTAGCGTAGTGAACTTGATATCGCTGAAGGAACCTGATAGCTTTTTAAAATATAGTGGCGAAAACCTTTTGCTAAAGAGGTCACTCCCGGTAAAGGGATCTCTGCTCTTTCCTCGTGGAATGAGGTGCAGGATATTCCACTGAATACCGCTATGCAAAGCAACATGTAATCGACTATAGTAAAGTTATTACCCTGACGCAAACTTCTGCCCAAGGGGTCAGTCCCGGTGAAGGGATATCAGCCCTTGCCCCGTCGAATGAGGTGCAGGATATTCCACTGAATACCGCTATGCATAACAAAAGGAAACGTCTTTGTAATAACACTTTTTAAATTGTTCCAACAACTGTATACCGGTTTGTTTAACTTTGCATTGATCAGAATCAACGCAGTCCCATCAATAATCACACCAGAAAAGAACGAAAATAAAATGTACGTATATGCCATCCGCATTCGTCACTGGGTCCCGTCATCACCCGTTAGGTTACTTAACTAACGACAGAGCGGGGACTGGACTAGCGCGGGTGTAAAACATATACAACATCTAATAGTATATAAACCAATATACAATAATCGCTCCAGGCGTGATAATATGCAACATTACAGAAAAGTAATAAGCATCACAGAACAATACAGATATCTGGGATCCCCGAGTTTCACAGAGCCGCTGCTGAAACTCGACGTTCCCCTGTCGTGTGGATAGCCTGTGCAATGAAACCTAGATCCCTACGGGTGCGGCAAGTTACCCACCAAAACCTGAAGCGAGGTAGTCCCCACAGCATAGTGAATGGAACACCCGGCACTTCACGGAATCCGGTAAATTGAGCACCCCTCCTTGGGTCAACCTGTACCCCCTACGAGTGCGGCGAATAGTCTGCCAATTCTGAAGTGGGGCCCCTCTGCCTCTCAAAGCCATGAGATGCGGACCCGTTGCTTTCCCGAACCCGGCTATCCGTGCACTCCGTCGCGGGGTAAAACCTAGTACAGTAATGAAAAATAGTACAATAGGTACATCAACCGCAACCTGGTCGTGCCCCAAAAGAATATTATACAACAGGCAGTGACGGCAGTCCACAAGTTGGACGCTCGCCCCGCAATATCAAATGTACAAATAAACTCAAACTGTACTACCATTGCACACTGCTATCCACCACGACAAATCCGCAACATTACAGCACAAAACAGAACATCAACGCGAATGTCACGTTCGCAAACCCGTCTAAAAGAGCTATAGCAATCGGACGCGGTTTACCGATCAAATGACATTCCCGGTCGGAGATATAATGTAAGCACTGTAAACTAACGTGTTTAAATTTCGATCGACCAAAGACCAAATTTCAAAAAGTGGGCCCGACAGCTTACTGGTGAACAGTAACAAAATCTGGGCCAAAATTTTATATACCAAAAACCACAAAATCCCACCAAGAACCCACTGGAAAAATTTGGGGCCACGAGCTTACTGTTTGGCCGCGGAAGCGCGGTCAAACCATAGGTTTGACCGCGTTTCCGCGGCAGTCTCATCGAATCTCGTGCCCAAATTTCTACGTCGTTCTTAGAATTCCCTGCACGGATTTTTAAGATATCCAGAAATTAATTTCGACACCGTTTAAAATCAACAGAAACTGTCGTGCAAGGATTTTGTCGTTTTTGATTTTCGGTCGGATCGATATTTTGAACGCGTTAGCACAAGTTAGTATAGCAAAATGGTTAGGCTCTGATACCACTGTAAGTCTACGCTAGCGCCCCGGCAGTCTACAGACGCCAAATGCGGAACAAAAACTTTTTACTTGGCGCTATCGTATACTTTAACCCGGATCTGCCATTATTGCTAAACTAACAAACTGTAAAGAGTGTAGAATGGTTATACCGAACGATCCGAGTCCTTCGTTCTTCAACCATCATCCCACGCTCCGTTGCGGCTGCTCCGATCTCGTCGATCGCCGATCTCCTCGTCGAGGTGGCACCACATGATCGGTTCTTTAAACGGGCTCCCGCCTCTGACTCGAGGCAACTCGATCGTCAAGTTTGCTAAAAGAGACGACCAAGAATGATGTAGAGAATGAGTAGATGACTTTGTCTCACTTCGTCCAAATCCGTGGACGATCGGTTAATGAAGTTGTCGTGGAAATCGGGTGATGGAATGAAATGAACTGTGAATTCCATATACCCCAAAACTATCATATCTTTTCTAACCGAATGAAAACTCAAGTGAGAGAGTGTATCTTATAGAGAGAGAGAGAGGAGGCTATATATATATATATCAAAGGAGGGAGGTGAGTGTAGGATCTCCAAGTGGTGACCATATCCTATCATACTTATCACAACCTAACAACAAAGCATGAATCATAAGCATAGTCATCAAATCAATTAATGCATCCAATTAGAACAAACCTAGTCATGCTTTAACATTAAAGAACCATTAATGCAAAGATGAGTCACTAAGCCACTTCATCACTTCTAGAACCTTCTAGAATGATGACTCACTCCATCTGAAGAAAAGATAAATCCGTTTTTAACCGAATGTTAAAAGACGGCTGATAGAAAACTGGAAACTGGCAACTTCCAAAAGTGATCCTGAAACAACTTTCAGGATAACCCCGAAACTGTATAAATATACCCGCATTTGTATTACGACCGAATACAAATGCAACTGAGACAAAGATATTATACCTACTCAATATAATACTCGGATCCGGCTTAAACCAAAGCCGACCAGTATCATCTGTCCGAAAATCGACACGTGCGTAAACGCACGTGCATTTTCCGAACCCTGCCATAAAACCATACGGCCTCTACAACGTTTCGCCCGAACTTGGGAAACTGTCTGTGGGGGACTCTAATGACTCGTCAGTACCCTGGCAGTGGGTTTAACCACAAACCGTCAGCGGCACTAGCTATGCGTAACGGCTGCCCATGGACTGACCTCAAGGGTGGCCGAGGAGCGAACTCAAGGGAGACCGATGAGCGAACTCCTCCGAAAACCCTACTGAGCCTAACAGTGACAATGTATATACAGTCCGGTCCGTTCGTCAATGAGTATCGCATATCCGCCTAGAGGGCTAGTAACGTCAGACCCCCTTTAGCAGTATAAGTCGTGTCGGAGTGTAGCCCAGAACGCCCTGAGATACTACTGGAATACCTACCAGTAAATCTCCTGCCTCGGCCGAGGGCTTTGCGTAATGGCTCTCCTAGACACAGCACGATCTCGCCCCCAATACCGGGAGAGACGAATCCCCTGCCGATCCGCTCACGTGCCTCCATATGGCTCGGGACTGTACCCAAAAGCTACCTGTTTGCACGACTCCTTTGAGCCGTGGTAGGGTAGAAATCAAAGCACAGTGGGAACTCACACGAGACAAATGACGACCTCAGGTCGATGAACTAACTTGTACACATGTCACCAGGGAACTGCTATCTGACGATAGATATAATACTAACTAGCAGATTCCCGGCGAGTCCTGTCCGGTGTACTCATAACCCAATGAGCACCTGTATACATCTTAGGTGATCCAACTGACACCAGTGGCTTGTGAGACCGGCCACCGCCCCTCGTCGGGGTCTCGACTGTACACACTAGTCTACTCCGGAGTATCGATGCCCTGTCTCGAAACTCCCACGACTAGGGACCACAATTAAGGATATGCATATAAACTATCCAACTCTCACGTATATGATCGCCATCATACTGTTGGTAGTAAAGCAAGATCCTAAGGGCTCTATCAAAGTGTAACATGCAATCAGTCACCTGAACATGTACACGACTGATAAAGGCAAACCAGATAGCATACTATCATTTCAAGTAAGACTGTCCTACCGGGATAGGTCCTCCGCAATCATTGCAATCACGTACCTGCGATCCAATAATTGACTATGAGGGCACTATCTCCAACACATATGATGTATATTATAGTGGATGCTTGGACATATATAGAGATGACTTTCTTGCTCGACATGATAGTATGCTATCTGGTTGCTCTTTATCTTAACATGTATACCCGTCTCTTACTGTATTATGGTTACATGTTGGTAAAGACCTTAGGATGTGTACTTGACTATCAGGATTATGATGCAGATCATACTAGTGGGGCCATGGTAGTCCATAAGTTCATCCTTTAATGTTCCTGTTTCCCCCAATCAGAGCAAGGCTCTGTTTGAATTTCAAAAAATAAATTTTTGAAGCAACGCTTCAAATTCTGTGCGCTGCGCGCAACGCGCCACGTGTCAGAAGCTGATACGTCAGCGCAGCGCCCAAGGCAGTGCGCCCAATCAGAGCAAGGCTCTATTAAAAAGCAAAATTAAAGGAAGCAAAGCTTCAGTTGCGCAAGCGCTGCGCTGCGCGACACTTGTCAGCGCAGTTGCTTCTGCGCAAGCGCTGCGCTGCGCGACACGTGTCAGCGCAGTTACGCAAGCGCAGCAGCGCTGCGCTGTGCGCTGCGCGACACGTGTCAAGCACTGGTGCATCTATGCCGAACAGAATTAAAATTCTAATAAGATCTTTCTGTTCTTGTTAAAATAAGAAGATTGTCTTCTGTAAAATAGAAACCCTTGGATCAAAGATCCAACGGTGGAGAAAATTCCCCAAATCACTCAGGGAAAGATCTCTTTAACAAATTTAACTAATTAATGGGTACTGTATAAAGGCCCCTAGACCCCAATTCAAAAGACATAGACATCAAAAACTTCAGAAAAACAACAACAAAGAGAAAACTCTGAAGAACTTTGAAGAACTCAAGAAAAAGGTAAAAAAAACCTTTATGAAAAAGAAGAAGAATTTCTTCTGAATAGATCATTGATCTAAGAACAAGATCAATGATCTTCAATAAATAAAAATAATAACAGTGCCATGCACTTTTTTATGAACCATTGGTTCTGGAATCCCAAAGATTCTTTTCTTGAATCCAAAATTGGATCAAGTTATTGAAACAGTGCCTTGCACTTGCAAAAACTGCACTGTTGCGCTCCTGGGTTGGCGCAAGCCACCAGAGAGCACCACGTGTCAACAGCGCAACAGCGCAGCGCACTGACACAGCGCACTGCGCTGTTACGCTTGCGCTCACCAGAGCGTGACACGTGTCACCTCCACATGCGCTTGCGCTCAATAATTGGCGCAAAGCGCCTGACAAGCCACTGTCAAATAATTAACGCACTGCATTATTTGCAGAAGGGCCAAGCCCAATTAAAAAAGTCCTAACAGGCCTAATTAAATGCTATGCATTATTTTAAAAGGGGCAGAGCCCAAACAAAAACAGATGCAATGCATCATTTTTTTAGGGCAGAGCCCAAACAAGGGTCTGTCAGACTAAAACAGATGCTGTGCATCATTTAAAAGGGGCAGAGCCTAAATAAAAGTCCAACAGAGACCAAGATTAATGCTATGCATTATTAAACATGGGCAAAGCCCTAGCACAGGCCTAATAGGCCAAAAATAAAATGTTGAATATTCAACTGGACTTAGCCCAATCATGGCCGTAAGTCCTCAAATTAAATTGACTGAGCAGGATTGCTCTCCTAAATCAATTTACATTCGGTTCAAGGGTACATCTCCGAACTCCTCTGACCCCTATCGTTGTAATCCTTCAACGACGTTAGAGAGGTGACGAGTCCCGATGACCACACATCGACACGGACTGTGGGGTCCTTAAACTCATGGACTTATGCGTCCTTAAACCAAAATACGGACTGTGGGGTCCTTAAACCCACGGACTAATGCGTCCTTAAACACAACCATACAGACTGTGGGGTCCTTAAACCCACGGACTTATGCATCCTTAAACTACCTATGGACCCCCACGTTTCTAAACTGGAACATGGACCCATATGTCCCTAAACTGGAAATGGACCACCATGTCCCTAAACTGGCAATGGACCACAATGTCCTTAAACTACCTATGAACAGACCACTACGTCCATAAACTGGAATAATAGAGCCCCTAAAATGCTCTTTTGTCGGATCTAAACGATCCCGTTTAAGTTGATCTTGGCCTCAAATCTGGCTAACGTATCCTTAAACATTCAATCGGACTACATATTCCCTAATCAACTTTGGTTCAAGGGTACATCTCTTAACTTCTCTGACACCTGTCGTTGTAATCTTTCAACGTCGTCAGAGAGTTAACGGGTCCCGACGGCCATATATTAAACGGACCACTGCGTCCCTAAACTGGAACAATAGAGCCCCTAAAATGCTCTTTCCGTTAAGTTGATCTTAGTCTCAAACAGGACTAACGTATCCTTAACGAACGTTTAAGTTGATCTTAGCCTCAATACGGCTAACGTATCCTTAAACAAAAACACCAAACCCAAATCTAAGTAAATATGGATTTGGACTAATCCACGTCCTACGGGCGACGGCATAACTTAGTCTCCGTATACAATCCACGGGCATCCACAAACAAACAAACACCCACGACATGAAGTGAAATTTCTGGAGAAGGAGAAAGTGGTTACCGCGATGCGGTAGCGTAATTAACTGCATGGGCTTACGCCTGCAGGGAAGAGCGTCCCCACAATAAAAAATCCTCAAGTGAGGGGGAATCTGACGAAGTCTGCTACATCGGCCGCATCCGTCTAAACCTCCGATGCATGGTGCCATAAATCAACTTGGCATCTTCGGAGAGGTAGACGGATAAAACCAATTAGCATCTGCCCCGAATCTCAGGCAAGACGTTCAGTCTCGGCCGTCTTTCGGAGGGGAACAGATTCTGGCACGCCCGGTGGGACCTTTTCCTCTTTCCACTCCACACTTCGTGTGTCGTCTTCGCGAACGAATTGCGGTTTGTTAATGGTTGCCTTTGGGTTTCAAGTTGCTAAGATTTGGTCTTTTGCCCGGCATAGAAACCAAGCATCAATGGCCTCTAACTGCTCGAACTGCTCGAAGTGCCAATGCAACCGACGCTCTACCTCACCTGGAAGTGTAGCATATGGGCCTCAAGCGGCCTCCATCCTTGCTCTGCCGGTAGAACAGGTGACCCAGGCCACCACCGGCCTGTTTTTTGGGACCATGATCCCGCCTGCAAGCTTCACCATACCAATGCCCTCACCAGAAGCGAACAAGAAGTCAATTTTCGATCGGCTCACTGCTACAACGACCCCTTTCAACGGGTCGTCCAATATCGAACCAGCAGTCTCTGTCTTTGACAGGCTGGATCAGAACTCTGATGGGCCCTCTAAGAAGCATATGAACCCTAAAGTGGTTGTCCCAAGAAAAGCAACAACCGCTGCTCCTGAAGTCGCCAAGGCGGCTTCTCCTGTCAAAGAGTCGGTCTTTTCAAGGCTGACTATTCCGGCTCCTGCCCCTGCTCGAGGATCTGTCTTTGACAGATTGAACATTGCCACTCAAAGGACAACCTCAGTCTTTAAGAGGCTGACACCAGCAGCACCTCATTCTGACAGGGGGCAAGATGAAGCTGTCTCTATCGCCGAGCCAGTCCCAACGGCTCGTCATGCTCGATGTCGCCATTGGCGACGAGTAAGGAAAGCATGGGGCAACTCCCCCTAAGGGCTAACTCAACCTACTCTAGTGGTGGAAGTCAATGCTAATATTGCAACTGGGAACAATTTTGAACCACTTAGGAGGGTACGTAAGAACTCTCCAACTGCTACACTGAAAAGATCTCCTCCGCCTGCCAAGATGGTTTCGGAAACGAAGCTGGAGCAGCCCCCTCAACGGCTGTCCTCCAAAATATACAAGGTCTGGCGGAGGGTTCAAGACTCTGTAATTGACCAAGGTCACTCTCGTCAACAGAAAAGGGCGAAAGTGATGGAAGAAAAGAACCGTCCTGACGAACAGCAAAAGTCGACAACCGCCAGGGTGCCCGCTGCAACGGCCCTCTCAACTTCAAAGGCCCATAAGAGAAGGAGGCTGGAGAAAATTCCCACGCCAGCGGCAAATGCCAAAGGCGGTAAGCCTAAACGCCCTAAGTCCGGGGGCATAATAGTCCATACTGTATACATGGCGTCGGGAAAGGAGGACAACCGTGCATCTACAGGTCATAGACCGCTTACGCGGTCAGTGACCAAAGCTCAGGAGCAACAGCAAAAGCTCCAGGAAATGATGAACGCGATGGCCGCACTCACTGGGCCAAAAGAAAGCCCTGAAGCGTCCTCGTATGAACGTCAGGAACAAGAAACTGACGCTAAATACCTTCGTCGGATATTGGAGAAGAAGGATAAAGAGGCTGCGGAATAAGCAGCCAACATAAAGCAAATGACTCTCCTGTTCCAGGACATGGTGGGCATAATGATCCAACAAGATCCTCCTGCTGAAGATCCTCCGATCGTCCTTGAAGACGATAGGGAAGAAACGTCAAATCCTCCACCGGCTTTGTCAACAGCCAAGGAGGAGGCAATCACCAAAGCTGACCTGGATGAATATATAGCTCAGCAGATCCGGGTTCATCAGGCGACTGAAGTAGCCGGTCAAGTCATAAAAACAGGGCGACCATATCCGAGCTGGTACGATCAGATCAAGTACCCGCCAGGCTATACAATACCAAAATTCCATGTGTATAAGGGGACTGGCAATCCCCACCAGCATGTCGCCCAGTTCTGGGCGCTTTGCGGCAACACTGGCGGTGATGATAAATTGTTGCTTCGCCAGTTAGTTGGTAGCTTATCGGACACAGCATTCGAGTGGTATTCCGAGCTCCCGAACGACTCTATCAAGACCTTTGCGGAGATGGAGCTGCTGTTTACCCAGCGTTTCGCAAGTGCCAGCGAGCGTACCCCGATAACGGCGTTGATTAATGCCAGGGTGAAGCAGGGTGAGATATGGGTCCAATATGCTATACGGTGGCGGAACTTATGGTCAAAATGCGAGCAACGCATTGAAGAAGCGCTAGCAGTGGGTATTTTTGTGGGAACTCTCGATCCGCAGGCGACCATATCTCAATTTATGATGTTCTTCAAACCGACTACTTTCCAGACACTAATCGACAAACTGGCCTAAATGGACCAGATGGGTCATAGACCACCCCCTCCAAAGCCTGACTCTCGAAACGAGAAGGGGAAAAGAAAAGTGATCGTTGTCGCTAATGCTCAACAACAGCCAAGCAACTTGAAACCGGATGTCCGTCAAAATAATATGCGTCTGCGCACGCCCCTTGAGGAAAGGCTAGGACGTCCTTACTCGTTTCTTCGAGATAAAACAAGGAGACTGTTTGAGCTAGCACTGCGCAACCGACTCATAAATCTGCCGGATCCAAGATGTTCGTCGCAGCCAAATGATGTCAACGATCCCAACTACTGTCCCTATCATCGAGTACTGGGTCATCCGATCGAGGATTACTACATCTTCAAAAATTAGATTGAGGACCAGTACCAACAGGGCAAGTTCGCATTGTCCGACAGATGGAAGGTGAATCCGCCGCAGCCCCACACCTCTAAGAGGATGAATACGCCGGGGGCAACATGCTCTCTCGTTGAAGAAGCTTCTTAGGAGGTTGTACTATCAGCCAAGATAAAGAGGATGCTAAACGATCTTCAAACATGTCCAGCGATTAGGTGGAAGAACCTATTGGAACCTCAGATCATTGAAGGAATGTTGAAACCGCGTCCAACTCAAAAGATTGATGGTGGTAGCCCAAGCACTCATAACCAGCCGTCAAAATCTTCAAAGAAGAAGAAAAAGAAATCAAAGAAGCCCGTGAAGCCTGGCGACAAGTGCACGGACTTACAAAAGCAAATTGACGCGCTGGAGGAATACAACCAGAAAGCACGGACTCCCATTACACTCCAAGAGTTCATCAACCACGTCTTTCAAGAGGAAGATGAGGGAGAAAGTTCGTCAGATGAATCTAAAGAATACGTGGCGAGCTGTCATGTGATTTCCCATTCGTTCACGGACGATGAGGAGACTCCTTGTACTGAAAAGCTGGGGGAAGATCCTAAACCAGAAATTCTGGGGCCATCGGATGAAACAATCGACGCATTCCTCAACGAAGCTCGGTTAAAAAGTAAAGCCGATCGGGAACGCGAGGCCGTTATATTTGAAAGGGCCAAGCGCCAGTGACTTGACGAAAAAGTTGGGATACTCCCGCTAGAGCAAAGTACGTCCACCATAGATAAAAGCAAATTCAAGACGAGGAAAAGGTTCGCTAAAGCCATATCAATGGGTATGAAGCTACCATCTTCTGAAGGAAGCATTACTGGTGAAGCGGAAATGCACCCCTCCTACTACTTGTATCATCGAAAGATTTCGCACCCTACTGAAGAGTGCAAAGCTTTCGATAGATAGTAGTAAGGATATGTTGCTCACCGACAGCATTTTAAGCGGGAAAAGCGCAAAACTCGTCGGGAGAAGAAAGGTACGACCGAGAAGTTTAACAGAACTACCGGCGATTGTCGCATGGTTAACGCCGGGGGATCACAAGTGCTCACATTCGGGAGCGATTCTGATGAGGAGCTGGCTCTTAGCCCCCTCTTTAAAGAGTCCACCTCGGGAAAAGAAGAAGAGCAGAAGGTCTGTGAAAATATCCGACTGCGTAATCGGACGCTACCCGAAAAGAATCTCGGACCCTCAAACAAGAAAGCTAAAGGGAAAGAAAAGGTCTCTAAGGATATTACCCTAGATGACCAAGTCATGGAAGAGCTAACTGCCAAGGACCCGCCGAAGAAAAATAAGGTGGATTACAACGTTCTAGCGCATCTGAGGAAGCTACCCTCCCAGCTCAGCATTCTTGATGCCCTTTTACTATCAAAAGAGGCGAGAGATTCGTTAATCAAGACACTACAGGAGCCGGGGCAATTCCAAGCTTTCCTGGACGAAGAAAAGATGAAAGATGAATTGGAGAAAGTGCACACGGTCGATGCCACTTTTGGCGATGAAGACTTTCTCCTTGGGACGTGCGAACACAATCGCCCTCTCTATGTCTCAGGATACTGCCACGATATAAAAATAGTCAAAATCCTGGTCGACAATGGATCTTCCGTTAATCTCCTTAACGCGAGGGTGTTAAAGGAAATTTGCATGAGCGTCCAGCACCTCGCTCGAGACAAGATCACCATCTCCGGGTTCGACTCCCAATCATCAAAAACTTTTGGATCTGTGATACTGACGCTACGCTTTGGGCTGCTCGTCACGGACATTAAATTCCACGTCATAGATGCCAAGACGTGCTACAATGCTCTGCTCGGCCGACCCTGGTTACACGAGTACAACATCATCCCCTCTACACAGCATCAGTGTATGAAATATTTTAGGGATGGTCTCGAGTATACCGTGACGGGAGAACTGAATCCGTTTTCCATGAACGAAGTTCGCAAATATGAAGATGCCAAATACTTTTTACCAGATTTTGAAGACACGGAAAGGTGTCACAAGCCGGAGGACAAAGCTAACGCTACAACTCCGGGTAGCGACCATCTTCATATTCAGCTCTCGTTTCTTGGACTCGGATACATTCGGTCCAAGAAACGAGAGCTGCTCCACGACTGTTACGTCATACATGACTTCAATGAAGAAGCGGATGCTCAATGGGAGGATGTTAATACTGAACCCGTAAAAGTTCCCGATGCAAAGGTGCCCGGTCCGTCGTTCGAAGAACAAATGGACAAGCTAATAAGAGAAGCTGGTCAAAAAGTCCGAGACGATCACAACCGCGAAATGGCCATCTATGAGAAAGCCAAAACGCAACGCCTCCTCCAACAGGCCATGAAAGGCGAAAATGCTGCCCCCTGTCAACCTGTTATAAAAAAGGCTCGACACAGAGGCAGAAACAAGTCGAAAGGCCAAAAAAGCGCTCAACAGCAACAAAGCGGGACTAAGAAGCCACGCAAGCGGGAAACGAGCGGTTCCGATTTATCCCTTGTAAAGAAAATGAGTCGAGAATATTCTTTCCCTCAAGATAAGACGAAGAGAATACTTGACCTTTCCCTAAAACATCAGATGCTTACACTGCCGGAGTCCAAAAACCACGAACAAGCAGGCGAAGTCTCTCACCCAAACTATTGCTCTTACCATCGAGTAATAGGGCATCCTCTCGAAGACTGCTTCACCTTCAAGAATTGGGTCGAAGATCAATATCGGCTTGGCAAGTTTGCTCTGTCTGACAACTGGAGGGTAACGCCGCCACAGAAGCACGAATCCAAAGCCACGAGAACAGAACCAACTCCACATTGGGCATGGAAGCGAATTCGCACTTGTCACATGATAACAACATTAAAAGAAGAGCCTAAGGACATGGATAACCTTCCCCGGTGCTTCGAAAACAGCAACGATGAGGTGATCTCAGAATTTCTACCGGCACCGAAAGAGCTGGAAGATGGAATACACACTACTGCAGATAACCTCAAGAAAATTGAGTTGGGGACGCCAAACGACCCGCGACCGACATTTGTTAAACGAGCTGCTATCTGAAGAAAGGGTGGCTGTGTTAAAAGACATGCTTATACAGCATAGAGATTGCTTCGCATGGAACTATTCCGAAATGCCGGGACTAGATCCAGAAATTGCTGTGCACAAATTGGCGATATCCCCGAACGTCAAGCCAGTCAAATAGGCGCCGAGGAGAATGCGGATCGAGCTTGAGATGAGCATCAACGCCGAGGTCAAGAAGTTAATCGAATCTGGCTTCATCCAGGAGGTTCAGTATCCCGATTGGATCTCCAACATCGTCCCGGTGATGAAGAAAAATGGGACAGTGCGCATATGCGTGGACTTCCGGGATCTCAATAAAGTCTGCCCGAAGGATGATTTTTCAGTGCCAGTTACCGAACTGATGATAGATAATACGTCCACTCATGAGGTTTTCTCCTTCATGGACGGCTCATCAGGGTATAATCAGATAAAGATGCATCCCGAAGACCAAAAGCACACAGCTTTCCGGACCCCTCTGGGAATATTTTGCTACAAGGTGATGCCCTTCGGTCTAAAGAACGCCGGTGCCACCTATCAGAGGGCCATGACGAAGATCTTTGATGACCTTATATATGAAATCGTCGAATGTTATATCGACGACCTCGTGGTGAAAAGCAAATCATACGAGGAACATCTCGAGTATCTAAAAACCGTATTTCGACGCCTGCGACAATACAACTTGAAGATGAACCCTCTCAAGTGCGCATTCAGAGTTTCCTCGGGCAAATTCTTAGGATTTATCGTCCGACACCGAGGCATCGAGATAGATCCGTCGAAAATCAAGGCGATCATGGAAATGCCTCCGCCTAGAACTCTCAAACAGCTGCGGTCTCTCCAAGAAAAGCTCGCATATATTCGGCGATTTATAGCCAATCTTTCGGGCAAGTGCCGTCCTTACACACACCTGATGAAGAAGGGAACTCCATTCGTCTGGGATAAAAAATGCCAAGGTGCGCTAGACGAAATCAAGCAGTACTTGCAAAATCCGCCAGTGCTGGCTGCTCCGGTCAAGGGAAAGCCCCTCATTCTCTATACGACCGCCCTCGAAGGTTCTTTAGGCGCATTATGGGCACAGGAGAATGACCAAGGGAAGGAGAGAGCGCTCTACTATCTAAGTCGAGTTCTTCTGGGGGCAGGAAGCAACTATTCCCCTATCGAAAAACACTGCCTGGCGTTGATCTTTGCGATAACAAAGCTCAGACACTATGCGTTGGCACATGAAATCCGTCTCATTTCAAAGGTGGACCCCCTTAAATATTTGATGTCGAAGGCCATATTGACAGGTCGACTCACTAAATAGGCCCTGCTCTTGATGGAGTTTCTGATAACTTATCAACCTCTTAAGGCAGTGAAAGGCCAGGCCATCGCCGATTTCCTTGCTGAGCATCCGGTACCTACCGATTCTCCTCTGAATTGTGAGCTGCCTAACAAACATGCGTTTGACGCGATCGACGGTGGTGACACTCGATGGGAGCTTTATTTCGATGGAGCATCTTCCATGAAAAAGTGCAAACAAAGTGCCCCTATAATCAAATCGGGGGTAGGCCTCATCTTCGTAACTCCACAAGGAGGGACTATGCGCTTCGCCTTCTCCTTAACAGAGCCGAGGACGAACAATGAAGCCGAATATGAAGCTTTGATAGCAGGCTTCGAGATCGCCATCGACATGGGAATTGAAAATCTCCTCATATACGGAGATTCTCAACTGGTCGTCAGTCAAGTAAATGGCGACTACCAAACGTGCAAACCAGAGCTGGTGAAGTACGGCGAAAAGGTGCAACAACTGTTGACCCAAATCCTTTCCTACACTTTGGAAAACATACCGCGCGCGGAAAACAGCAAAGCGGACGCATTAGCCAAGCTCGCTAAAGAACTGGCTGACGAAAATCTCGATGACGTCAGAATCGTGGTACAAAGCCGTCGGGTGCTTATCCCAGCAGAAATATCTCCGGAATCATCCGAAGAAAAGGGAGCGACTGAGCAGACGACCCTGCAAGTAAAAGACCTGGAAAAGGCTGAGGATTGGAGAGAAGTCTTTATAGACTACTTCAAATACTGTCGAACGCCTGAAGATGCGTCCTCAAGACATCAGCTTATGAAGCGAGCTCTGTCTTTCGCCTTCGTCAATGATACTCTGTACAAGAGGTCATTTGATTCTCTGTGGATGAGATGCCTAGGACCTGACGAAGCGGAAAGAGTTGTTCAGGAAGTTCATGATAGACTCTGCGGTTCTCACCAAGCAGGCCCGAAAATGAAGTTGAAGATTAAGCGGATAGGTTACTACTGGCCCACGATGATTCAGGACTGCCTCGAATAGGCAAAGCAATGCCACTCATGCCAAATACATAAGGACTTTATCCACCAACATCCAAATCCACTACATCCAACGGTGGCTAGCTGGCCGTTCGAGATGTGGGGAACTGACATAGCCGGCCCCATCGAACCAGCATCGTCTAGAGGACATCGTTTCATCCTGGCAACGACTGATTACTTCTCCAAATGGGCAGAAGCAGTACCGTTGAGGGAAGTGAAGACGGAGAATATCCTCCATTTCTTCAAGACACACGTCATTTACCGGTTTAGAACTCCGCGACGGATCATCTCCGATAACGGGCCAGCTTACAGACGCCACAAGATCAGTCGCTTTGCGCAACAGCATAATATAGACTGGAGATATTCCTCAGTTTATAATCCCCGAGCTAATGGTCTAGCCGAGGCCTTCAACAAGACCCTGACAAAGATCATGAAGAAAACAGTGTCCCGAAATAAGAAAGACTGGCATGAGAGACTGCAAGAGGCTCTTTGGGCGTACCGAACTACGTTCAAGACAGCCATGAACACAACGCCATACGTGTTGGTATTCGGTACGGAAGCAGTACTCCCTCTCGAGATAGAGTTACCCTCTCTACGAGTGGCAGTCCACTACGAGCTGACTGACGAGGAAAATGCTCACCTTCGACTTGAGGAGCTTGATGCCCTTGATGAAACCCGGCTCATAGCGCAACAAAATCTGGAAGCTTATAAAGCAAAGATGACAGGCTCATATGAAAGATTGACTCGGCCGAGAACATTCCGCCAAGGTGAACTCGTGCTAGTGGTCAAAAGGCCTATGATCCCCAATCGCGCCAAGCGGGGAAAATTCGAGTCGAACTATGAAGGCCCGTACATAATAGACAAGGTCTACCAGGGTGGAGCCTATCTACTCATGGATATGCACGGTGAAAGGCCTTTCAGGCCAATAAACGGTCGCTTCCAGAAAAAATACTATGCTTAATGAGTCACAGCCTAGGTCAATGATAGATGACGACGACTATGTCCGTTCGCTATCTTCCTAAGCCCAAACTCTATAAGTAGTAGCTGGCCTTCTTTACCACGGACCGAAACGTCTTTAAACTAATAACGGACCGAAACGTCCTTAAACTAATGACGGACCGGAACGTACTTAAACTAATGTCGGACCACTACGTCCTAAAACTAGCTGTTGACCGAGACGTCGATAAACTACGGTGGATTGAAACATCACAAAGCCGATAAAAAAAATAAATAAACGGTATGTCCATAAGCAAAACAGGCACGGATGAAAACCCGAAAGGGCTCCGTGAGTAAAAACAGCAGGACTACCGGCGAGTGTTCGTGAAAACCCGAAAGGGCGCGACCTCATAAAAAAAACAAATATATATATATATATATATATATATATATATATATAACGGTATGTCCATAAGCAAAATGGGCACGGATGAAAACCCGAAAGGGCTCCGTGAGTAAAAACAGCAGGACTATCGGCGAATGTTTGTGAAAACCCGAAAGGGCGCAACCTCGTTAAAGGACACTTACAAGGTCCTCTCGACCTTGTAAGGGGAAACCACCCGTGTGAGATCCTTACGACTCACAAGAGAGCAACATACTTAGGGATCCTCACGATTCCTAAAGAGAAAATACACTTACGAGATCCTTACGACTCGTAAGGAGAACTCTCTTACGGGACCCTCACGACTCATAAGATTTAAAAGTCTTAAGTTACAGAGACCTAAACCTGTGCTTAAGCAACCCCCATAACCTTCGACAGTGCCATACAAGCGGCTCAATACTGACCCTTGTATACGATCCACGGGCACGAATAAACATTTCCCTAACCAAGTCCCATCCGTGACTGGGGATATGTTCGCATGGTGAACAACCCTTGTAAGTCCTCTCGACTTACAAGGAGAAAACCCTCTTGTACGATCCTTACGACTTACAGAGGAACATACACTTAGGAATCCTCACGATTCCTAAGGAGAAAATACACTTACAAGATCCTCACGACTTGTAGGGAGAAATACCTTTGTGAGACCCTTACGGCTCATGGAGTTAAAAGCCTTAGTCAACAGGACCCTAACCCTGTTTACTAAGCCACCTTTGTTCGACATCGACAGAGGCAAATGATGATTCGCTCCTGGCAATATCCCAGTTGTAGCGGTGCTGATGCCAAAATCGGTGTCTAATTCCGTGCTTATGGAGAAAAGCCAGTAGACCGCACATGCATACGAAATAGCCGAAATGATGGGGCAACTTGCAATAAAAAGCAGCAAGTAAGAACGTATGCACACAAAATAGCCGAAATGATTGGGCAACTCATAATAAAAGGCAGCGAGTAAAAATAAAATAAACAGCCGAAATGATTGGGCACCACGAAAAATAGCCGAAATGATTGGGCAATCGTGACCTTCACGATATAACAGCTGAAATGATAGAGCATCGCGGAAATAAAACTAAAAAAAAAAGAAATGATAAAACTTATGCCCTACAGTTGAGATCACATCGATCCCTGTATACAATCCAAGGGCGCAAACAAAAAGGGTGCCATACCTTCCCAACAGGCTCCGCCAGAAAGCGAAGCCAAATCTCGACGGTTCACCAACAGCCTAGAGACAACCGTGACATTCGTCTCGATACAGCAGACGCGGTGCCAGCAAACGAAGCGAAGATCAAATTCCTAGCTTCACGGTCTTGACGGTCACTTATATAAAACCTGAAAGACCACCACAGATCAGTTCAACCTCCAGGGAAACCAGTGTCCTTGGCAAATTCCTCAATTCAGGGAAACTAGTGTCCTTGATGAGAGCCTCCTGATTCGCGTCGGCCCGCAGAGAAACCAGTGTCCCCGCAGGAATACTCCGATTCGTTTCAACTCCGAAGAAACCAGTGTCTTCGGCCAAATCCTTCGACTCAGGGAAACCAGTTTCCTTGACGAGAACATCCTGATTCGTATCGACCCGCAGAGAAACTAGCGTCTTTGCAGGAACACCTCGACTCGTTTCAACCCCAGGGAAATCAGTGTCCTTGGAAACTACCTCAACTCAGGAAAACTAGCATCCTTGATGAGAGACTCCTGATTCGCGTCGGCCCGCAGAGAAACCGGTGTCTCCGCAGGAACACCCCGATTCGTTTCAACCCCGAAGAAATCAGTGTCTTCGGCAAAATCCTTCGACTCAGGGAAACCAGTGTCCTTGACGAGAAAGTCCTGATTCGCGTCGACCCGCAGAGAAACTAGCGTCTCCGCAGGAATACATTGATTCGTTTCAACCCCAGGGAAACCAGTGTTCCTGGTAGCATCCTCAATTCAGGGAAACTAGCATCCTTGATGAGAGCTTTTTGATTCGCGTCGGCTCGCAGAGAAACCAGTGTCTCCGCAGAAATACTCCGATTTGTTTCAACCCCGAAGAAACCAGTGTCTTCGGCAAAATCCTTCGACTCAGGGAAATCAGTGTCCTTGACGAGAACATCCTGATTCGCGTCGACCCACAGAGAAACTAGCGTCTTTGCAGGAATACATCGATTCGTTTCAACCCCAGGGAAACCAGTGTCCTTGGCAACCACCTCAATTCAGGGAAACTAGCATCCTTGATGAGAGCCTCCTGATTCGCGTCGGCCTGCAGAGAAACCAGTTTCTCCGCAGGAATACTCCGGTTCGTTTCAACTTCGAGGAAACTAGCGTCCTCGGCAAAATACTTCGACTCAGGGAAACTAGTGTCCCTGACGAGAACATCCTAATTCGCATCGACCCGCAGAGAAACTAGCGTCTTTGCAGGAACACCTCGACTCGTTTCAACCCTAAGGAAACCAGTTTCCTTGGCAAACTCCTCAACTCAGGGAAACTAGCGTCCTTGATTGGAGCCTCCTGATTCGCGTCGGCCCGCAGAGAAACCAGTGACTCCGCGAGAACTTCCCGATTCGTCTCAACTAGCAAGATAAAGCCTTAGGCAGCAGGGATTAAAAAACTTGTTTCCTAAGCACTGGGACCCTGCAAGTCGGCCTAGTATACTACTCTCCAAAGTCGAATCTCGACGAGGAGGGAAACAACCGCTTATGAGTCCTCTCGACTCGTAAGAAGGAACATTCTCTTATAAGATCCTTACGATTTATAAGAGAAAACACACTTAGGAATTCTCACGATTCCTAAGGAGAAAATCCACCTACGAGATCCTCTCGATCCGTAGGGAGAAAAATCTCTATGAAACCCTCACGGCTCATAGAGTTGAAAAGTCTTAGGTAGCAGATCTGAACCTGTGGCCTAAGCCATCTCTATCTCGTGAAGAAATCAAGATGTTTACTCTATTATCTGTCAATTATGTTTATCAAGACAACATGCTGATAATAAGAGAAAGAGAGAAAGCAAAAGAGCATACAAGACATTGCAAAGAAAAAATGTGTATCTTTATTTATTAATTCAATCAAGTACATGGTGAATCGTACAAAAGAATAAAGAATGGATACATCTTATTTAAAAAAATTTTTTTTACAAGTATATTGATACAGGGGCAACTACTGGGAAGGAAGCATCTTGCATAACCCTAGCAATTGTTCACGCACCTCCTTCCACGCTTCTTCCTGATCGGCCACCACCGCCAGTTCCGCCTCCACTTGAGCCCGCTGCTGCAAGAAAGATGCAAGCTGCTCCCCCACGGCCTGATGAGCAGCTTCGCGGCCTGGGGCGTCACGCTCGGCGACATCAAGTTTCCGCTTCAAGTTTAGCCCATGAGAGATGCGTTCCAGGAGGCCCTCAAAGATAGCCTTCACTTGGGCAGCATTCGCCTCAACCTCAGCACGCAGACGAGCCGTCTCGCTCAAGGTCTCTTGGTATTCCTTCAGCCTTAAAGCCACTTCTTGTTCCAAGTGGTGGACGTAAGAAGCGCTTTGCTCAATCCACGCGGCTCTTTTATTGCTTGCGGCTAAGGTCTCAAGAGCTGGGTGCATATACTCCAGTTGATGCAGGCGGGCCTCGATCTCCCTGCAGTGGTTAACCCAAGACGCGACGATGTCTTCGTTATGGAAGTTTACGAGTATCACCAGCATTGGGTTAACCGCCGTAGAAAAATCTGGGGCAGACGTTGGAGTCTCGACGTCGAGCTCCTCAATGTATTCGCTCACCATGCGCAGACTATTCACGGCACCTTTTGAAGACGGACGTCTCAGGAAGGGGCCTGCTGGCATTGTAACGCGAGACTCAAAGGGCGCCGGGGTCAGAACGACAGCTGAAAAGACAAAATGCGATTAGATGAAGGTTCAAAAAAAATATGAAAAAGTCATTGATAAGATCGTCTGCTATACCAGCTGCAGCGGGTGGCAAGGCCGGAAGGGCCGGTGGCGCGACCGATCTTTCGTCTCCTCCTTCGATTTGTAGCAATGCAATGAGGACAAGGGAAAATTAGAAATAATTCCATTACTGAAAAAAGAAAGACATCAGTTGGAAACTATACTCACCAGCGCCACTGGAGGAAGAAGCAAGCTCAGATAGGAAGGAGAAGTGTAGGTGCAACACCTAATAAAGATGATCAAAAAGCACTCCAGAAAAGATGCAATATAGTACGACATTAGTACATAAATTATGCGGCTGAAAGAGGAAACTAATAGGTTGCAAATCCATACCTTCTAACATCTTTGATGGTACGGGAGAGGGCTGAGAGGTGACTACCGCCAAGGCAGTAGTTGACGGCGCTCCCTCGAGCAATGGAGCATCGGCACTGGCCGTACCTGCGTTAAAAACAAGGATAAACTTGTCAGAAAGGATTGCAAGATAAAAAAAAGGGGGACTGTGACCCAGAATTTACCTGATGAGCCGCCGGCCGAAACGGAGGCGTCTCCCTCCTCCATCGATACGAGTCCACCTCCCGTGGCCTCGTCACCGGACTCGACGGGGGCTGTCGTCGTATTCGCCCGACTAAGAGACGGCGGAAGACCGTAGACGGGGAGAGCGATAATTGGAGTATTGCCAGACTCTTGAGAAAGAGTGGTTGGCTTTTCCCCAAGAGGCGTGCTTATCTCACCCGCTACTTCTTCGGGCTCGGCGGTCGCCATTTTCTCATCCGCCGTCACCATGAGGTCGCCGGTCTCAAGCGTCTCGTCCGCCGCTACCCCGGGCTCAGTTATAGCGGTCATCTCATTTGCCGCCACCTCAGGCTCGGCATCAACGACCTTCTCGGGTGCAGCTCCCTCAACCCCGAGCTCAGGCTCGGCAACCCTAGCGACGTTGCCCACCGTCAGCTTGGGTTCGGCCGGTGCCTCCTCCTCTGTTTCCTTGGGTTCGACGGTCTCCGCCTCCCCCTTGGTTAGACTTGGCCCTGCAAGACAAGATATATAAGAACCGGCAAGTTTACAATTCTCACAAATAAATCTCAAAAGATACATTACCTGAAGTAGATTTATTGTTAGCACTCCGAACTGCACGCGCCACCTGTCTGCAGTGGACAAGGTGACCGGGGGCTCTTCTGAGGGGGTATCAGCACAAGGGACGGTGCTTGCGCCCGCTCCCATGTCCAAAGCAGCCCTGCGTGCCTTCGCCTCACGCCTTAGTCGCTTTCTCTCCTCTCGAGCCATCAAGACAGAGCTCTCCAAGGCTTCCCTCATTGAGGCGTCCTCGTCCGTGAATAGGGATGCCACCAAATCCTTCAAGGCATCCCTCGTTGATTTGTCAAGTTGAGGCTCTCGCGGCAGCCCCGAAGAAGCTGGGACTTCAGTAGAGGGTCCGGGGAGAGTCCCCGCATTAGCTGGCGCAGCCCCTATAAAGAAACAAAGGAAAAAGGTTAGGTTGGCCATCAGAAAAGAGGATAAAAACTCAATAAGCCGAGACGTACCAGCGCCCATTAAAGTGCGCTTATTTTCCTCCTCCTGGAAGGTTTTCAAAAAAGCAGCGATGGCTTCTTCGGTAGTGACACCTGTTTAAAAAGGGGGAAGCATTAGTCAAAAATAATGATGAAAATGCGACAAAATGACGAACGATACAACTAATGATTACCTGCTCGAGCGAGTTTATCCAACCACGCTTCAAGTCTGGCTGATCGCTCAGAAGCCGCAATGGCAGCCGCCAGGTCAGTATCTGCGGGGTCTACCGAGAAGCCTTCATTACCGCCATACTTGATTATACCTTCGGTAAGAGGGGCCTGTGGCTCTAAACTGAGGATAGCATCGAGAGAGAGGAGTGACTTCTTCTTCCTCTTCTGCCCGCCAGCCCTGGGCGGACCTGAGATTGACTTGCGCTTTGCAAGCATCTTAGGGCGGCGGGTCCCGATATCCGCGCCCACACCGGACTCCGGCGAAGCCACATTTACCGTCTCCACTGGAGCATGGGGTGCTGATGGCAACTCTGCAGTATCAGAAAGCGGCAATCCACGTGGAGGGCTCAGCACACGCAGTGGTTCGGCTCTAGCATCTTTCAGCGGAGCGACTACGGGGGTCCTGGGCACCAAGGGAGCTTTGCGGTCGCTGCCGGGAGGCACACCCTTACGGTCGACCAACAATCGTTTTTCTTCCTTTATAATGGCGCCCGTCGAATGAGTATACCACGCCGTATATGTATTAAGGATGCGTGGTTTGCAAGCCGGTTCGCTAATGAAAAAATGAGAACCCGTATTAAGACGCATGAAGTGGTGAAGCGCGCTCCGCATCCCTTCTTCAGTAGCGACAGGTTCCAGCAGGAAAGCCTCCAACGGCACCCCTTGATTGTAGCTCAGTTGCTGGGCAAAACGATACGGGTTGTATCTCATGAAAAGCGCCGCACCATTTTGCCTAAACACCAGGAAACCTAGTCTGATGGAATATAGATGAAGGGTCTCCCGGGCCGTCAGAACTGAGGCTCCATCTTTGAAAGTGTCCTGCAATGGCCGCACCGTGGTGGTAGACGCATTTCCAATAGTCAGCACTTTGTCAGTAAAAGACATCATATCTCCGACTGTGTGGGGATGAAGGAGCAAACCCCTGGCATTCCGTGTTGACGGAGTTACAATTGAAGCGCCGATCAGTCGTATAATTCGAAGGAAGCTGCACCTGTCATAAAACGATGGCCTTTTGTGCATACCAAAGACGCCCAGTGTGTGTAGCTCAAGCCATGATATGAAGTAATGCATCGGGAAAATCACGTGCGGTACTCCAGGCTCATTAGCATCTGCTGCTTGACTAAGGCCGTGATACAGGTGTGCCAAACCGGCGATCCCAACGGCCACTTTCACCCCAATGGTCATCCGATGAGCTGGGTAAAAGACAGAAGGCCTCATATGGCGAGAATGCATCAGGAGGGCAAACCAACTCAACCATAGCCCAAGAAATCCTAAGAAGAAG
Source organism: Agapanthus africanus (assembly GCA_030015575.1). Taxonomy (NCBI): domain Eukaryota; kingdom Viridiplantae; phylum Streptophyta; class Magnoliopsida; order Asparagales; family Amaryllidaceae; genus Agapanthus; species Agapanthus africanus. The sequence continues at coordinate 514,008,940 of JASDDO010000012.1, forward strand.
GCTTCCTCGTCCATCCCGGGGGCTGCAACTTCCGCAAAAGACACAATTGGGGAGTTAGGAAGGAAAAAACCCTTTTGGTCTATCTCCTTCGCCGGCAGGTTGTCCAAACCTAGACCGAAAGGGTCATCAAGTGTGGCAAACTTAGCAGCTTCTGCCGAGAAGACGTCTGGATGAAGGAATCGAGCAATGAAATCCTCAAAGCTAACTCCGCGGCTCCCACGTTCGATAAAAAGGGCCTCATAGATGTTCAACACTTTGATCAAACTTGGAAATTGATGTTGGACAGCATTCTCCGGAGTGAGGCCCCTTGTTGCCGGCTTAGCACCGAAGACATATTCGTCTGTAGGAAGCAGCTCCTCATAGTGCTCCCCTATAACCGGTAAGCCGGAGACCTCTGTGAATTCCTCCAAAGAAATCGACACTTCCTGGTCCATTGCGAGGAAAGTGTGAGTAGGGATGTTCCACTGCTCCAAAAAGGCCTTAAGCCACTAGGTGGGAAGCGTGGGATATTGGAAGAGAGAATCATAAACTGCAGTGTACAACCCTAGCCTTATCAACTGCGACTTCTTCGCCGACAGAATGTAACGAGCCCATGGCAAATAGCCGATCGGAGGGCGGGGGATCAGACCTATGTTATATAATTTCCCCTAAGATCGCGCCTCGCCTTGACAAATACGGCGTCCCAGGATATCCAAAACCATAGGACGCTGAACCGGAATTGCATCTATGGCAGGATGAAGAAGACCCTTTAAAGTCCAGTCGGCCATCTCCATGACATACTTCACCGGGGGTGGGCTGGCATAGTGGATCGCCGTAATAGGCTCTGAGGGTACTGCGCACAAAAAGCTCTGTCGGCCCATGATGATTTGTTTGTACCACAACCCCCAAAGGTGAAGATTCTTATAGTCCGGATCGTAGTCCCTGATCATAGCCAAGACCTCCCGGTCTACGGGTGCTCCGGGGAATCCTCCTTCCGAATGAACAAACGGGAATGAGGTATCGAAAGACATGCTTCCTGCAGAGGGACAAAAATTAGCCGTCAGTGTTGTAATTCCAACGCTTGACATTTTAAAATTTTACACCACACTGCAATGCAGTGGGTAGGGGACCAAATGGGGACCCATAAAATCTGGATGACAGTGCATCATTTAATAAGACAACCCCATCATTGGGTGAGACTGTCAATTAATTAAAAGATCCCCAAGAGAATATTCTCATTAATGGGAAATCCCTAGAGACAAGGAGAAAATCTCCTCTTTTAGAGCAAAGCTCTGTCACAGAGTGACATTTGTCAAACTCTGGTCTCAAGGGAATAAAATTTCCTTAAAAAGAGCCTAACTCTATGATAATGATGGAAAAATCCATCAAAAGAAAACTTTAACTCCTAAAGATTAAAAATTTGGGATCTTAAAGATCCATGAAAACTCTTAGGAGTTCTCCATTTTCAGATCAAAAAAAAAGATCTACATTTGATCCATGAGCAAAGCTCTGTTCATGGGTTAAAACCCATGAACAAGATCTCTGTAGATCTATAGATTTTTGAGAGCAAGGCTCTGTTAATAAAACCTCAAAGGGGTTTTCTCTAGATCAAAGATCTATAAGAGCAAGGCTCTGTTAATCAAATTTAATTTAATTTAATTTAATTTAAATTTTACCTAAGTTGTTCTAAAAATCTGAACTCTGGAGTTCTTGGAAAGAAACGAGAGCAAGGCTCTAAAATTTTTAAACAAGAGCAAGGCTCTGAAATTCAAGTTCTTGAAAATGGTAGAAAATTTATCAAGGACCAAGGGTCCAATTTATAGGCGCATGCGCCCCTTTAACTCACCCGTTGATCTAACGGCCGAGATTTTGCCACCGCAGCACTCACGTGTACGCCACGTGAGCGCAACGGTGGGGGCATTTGTTTCCCCCAATCAGAGCAAGGCTCTGTTTGAATTTCAAAAATTAAATTTTTGAAGCAACGCTTCAAATTCCGTGCGCTGCGCGCAACGCGCCACGTGTTAGAAGCTGATACGTCAGCGCAGCGCCCAATCAGAGTAAAGCTCTATTAAAAAGAAAAATTAAAGGAAGCAAAGCTTCAGTTGCGCAAGCGCTACGCTGCGCGACACGTGTCGCGCAGTTGCTTCTGCGCAAGCGCTGCGCTGCGCGACACGTGTCAGCGCAGTTGCGCAAGCGCAGCTGCGCTGCGTTGTGCGCTGGTGCATCTGCGCCGAACAAAATTAAAATTCTAATAAGATCTTTCTGTTCTTGTTAAAACAAGAAAATTGTCTTCTGTAAAACAGAAGCCCTTGAATCAAAGATCCAACGGTGGGGAAAATTCCCCAAATCACACAAGGAAATATCTCTTTAACAAATTTAACTAATTAATAGGCACTATATAAAGGCCCCTAGACCCCAATTCAAAAGACATCGACATCAAAAACTTCAGAAAAACAACAACAAAGAGAAAACTCTGAAGAACTTTGAAGAACTCAAGAAAAAGGTAAAAAAAACCTTTATGAAAAAGAAGAAGAATTTCTTCTGAATAGATCATTGATCTAAGAACAAGATCAATGATCTTCAATAAATAAAAATAATAACAGTGCCTTGCACTATTTTATAAACCATTGGTTCTGGATCCCAAAGATTCTTTTCTTGAATCCAAAATTGGATCAAGTTATTGAAACAATGCTTTGCACATGCAAAAACTGCACTGTTGCGCTCCTTGGTTGGCGCAAGCCACCAGAGAGCGCCACGTGTCAGCAGCGCAACAGCGCAGCGCACTGACACAGCGCACTGCGTTGTTGCGCTTGCGCTCACCAGAGCGTGACACGTGTCACCTCCACATGCGCTTGCACTTAATAATTGGCGCAAAGCGCCTGACAAGCCACTGTCAAATAATTAATGCACTGTATTATTTGCAGAAGGGCCAAGCCCAATTAAAAAAGGCCTAACATGCCTAATTAAATGCTATGCATTATTTTAAAAAGGGCAGAGCCCAAACAAAAACAGATGCAATGCATCATTTTTTTAGGGCAGAGCCCAAACAAAAACAGATGCAATGCATCATTTTTTAGGTCAGAGCCCAAACAAGGGTCTGTCAGACCAAAACAGAAGCTGTGCATCATTTAAAAGGGGCAGAACCTAAATAAAGGTCCAACAGAGACCAAGATTAATGCTATGCATTATTAAACATGGGCAAAGCCCTAGCACAGGCCTAATAGGCCAAAACTAAAACGTTGAATATTCAACTGGACTTAGCCCAATCATGGCCGTAAGTCCTCAAATTAAATTGACTGAGCAGGATTGCTCTCCTAAATCAATTTACATTCGTTTCAAGGGTACATCTCTGAACTCCTCTGACCCCTACCATTGTAATCCTTCAACGACGTTAGAGAGGTGACGGGTCCCGACAACCACACATCGACACGAACTGTGGGGTCCTTAAACTCATGGACTTATGCGTCCTTAAACCAAAATACGGACTGTGGGGTCCTTAAACCCACGGACTAATGCGTCCTTAAACACAACCATACGGACTGTGGGGTCCTTAAACCCACGGACTTATGCGTCCTTAAACTACCTATGGACCCCCACGTCCCTAAACTCGAACATGGACCCCTATGTCCCTAAACTGGAAATGGACCACCATGTCCCTAAACCGGCAATGGACCGCAATGTCCTTAAACTACCTATGGACAGACCACTACGTCCATAAACTGGAACAATAGAGCCCCTAAAACGCTCTTTTGTCGGATCTAAATGATCCCGTTTAAGTTGATCTTAGCTTCAAATCTGGCTAACGTATCCTTAAACATTCAATCGGACTACATATTCCCTAATCAACTTTGGTTCAAGGGTACATCTCTTAACTTCTCTGACACCTGTCGTTGTAATCTTTCAACGTCGTCAGAGAGGTGACGGGTCCCGACGACCATATATTAAACGGACCACTACCTCCCTAAACTGGAACAATAGAGCCCCTAAAATGCTCTTTCCGTTAAGTTGATCTTAGTCTCAAACAGGACTAACGTATCCTTAACGAACGTTTAAGTTGATCTTAGGCTCAATACGGCTAACATATCCTTAAACAAAAACACCAAACCCAAATCTAAGTAAATACGAATTTGGACTAATCCACGTCCTACGGGCGATGGCATAACTTAGTCTCCGTATACAATCCACGGGCATCCACAAACAAACAAACACCCACGACACGAAGTGATATTTCTGGAGAAGGAGAAAGTGGTTACCGCGATGCGGTAGCGTAACTAACTGCAGGGGCTTGCTCCTGCAGGGAAGAGCATCCCCACAATCAAAAACCCCTCAAGCGAGGGGGAATCTGACGAAGTCTGCTACATCGGCCGTATCCGTCTAAACCTCCGATGCATGGTGCCATAAATCAACTTGGCATCTTCGGAGAGGTAGAAGGATAAAACCAATTAGCATCTGCCCCGAATCTCAGGCAAGACGTTCAGTCTCGGCCGTCTTTCGGAGGGGAACAGTTCCTAGTCATGGGTGTATCAAGACGGGGTATCGATATACCAGAGTAGACTAGCGTATACGCTTCTCGACCCATGTGATGGGCGATGGATGATCCCATATCCATTGATGTTTGACATCAGAGATGGTATACGGGTGCTCAGTGGAGACTGGGTACACTGGACGGACTCACCGAGAACTCCTAGATGGTATTATACCTAACGTCAGATAGCAGTTCTCTGGTGACACTGGTACAGGTTAGTCTGTAGACCCGAGATCGTCATAGAGTCTTGTGTGATTCCCACCGTGCTTTTATTTCCACCTTACCACATTCAAGAGGATATGCAAAACGGTGGTTTTTGGGTACAGTCCCGAGTCACATGGAGGCAATGAGCGATAGGAGGGGTTTCGTCTCTCCAGGTATTGGGGGTTGACGTTATGCTGTGCTCGATTGGCCATAACAGGGAAGTCCCTGGTCAGGGTTGATTTAGAGATTTACTGATATCAGTAGTTTCACAACCCGTTATGAGCCTCGTATCGGCGTGACTTATCGAGTTATTGGGGTCTGACGTTTACTACCCTTAGACTTAATATACGACATCTTAGACGAAGAGACCGGACTGTACGGTAGTGTTACTGACAGGCTTTCTAGGAGCTAGAGCGGACTTGCTTATTGATCTTCTGATCGCTCAATACCTGGGTAGCCGTTACGTTCAGCTGGTACCGCTGACGGCTCATGGGTGTTTGATGTGATCATCACCTACTGCCGGCGTATTGACGAGTCTTTACATAGAGGTTTTACTGGCTCAGATGAAACGAAATAGGAGAACATATATGATATGTGCGGGACCGAGAATAATACGAGTATGTGATACCGTATTCTATTCTCGCGATATTTGTATCGGTCGGTTATATGTGATATAGCAGGATTATCGAATCAAGTGTTGATTCGATAAGTTGGTACATATAATATTAGTCGGTTATATATGATATAGCCGGATTATTAAATCAAGTGTTGATTTGATAATTTAGTGTATAATTGTATATTTGATATACTAGTTTACATTAACTAATATTAGCTCACTTAAGCATTTATTTTCTCACATGTGCACACTTAATATATATGTGATATATATTAATTTTGTTTTCTGTTGTGTCATGGTTGTTGATACACACTACATGGGTGTATGATACTTACACCATACTTATTATAATGTGGGGTTTAATATTTAAATTAAATCCAAATTAGTGGATAATTGCTCGCATGCATGAAACATGTAGAAGCTTGTGGATGCATTGACTTAGTCCACTCATTTTGTTTTACTTAAGATATTTATTAACCTAACCATTATAATTTAGCTATGGTTATCTCTCTACATGAATTAGTATATGATACAAACTCATCCATGGTTGATTCTCTCACCTAATTAGTTCATTCTCATCTCTTTGCTTCATCTTCTTCATCCTTGAGGAAAAAGCTTGATAGCTTTTTCCAAAGTGAGAAAATATTGTGAGAAAAATAAAACTAAAATGAGCCTACTTCCTACTTCATCATCCTCTACTAGATTAGCACTTTAGTATAGGGTGTTAGCTTCACTAATCTTTCATTAGTGAAGTAGTAGCTTGAGTTAGTGTCTTCTCGACGTAGATCATTTTCGGTCTCGAAGACTTCAAGCAAGATCATTCCTTTCACCTTGAGAAGCCATGCAAGAGTCCAGGAGTTCCATGATCGTAGCAAAGGGACCACTACAAGGAGCTATTGAAGTGAAGGATCGGTCTACAAAGGTTGTATTCCGTTATCACTTAGATGTAAAGTTGTTTACTTTCTAGTTTAGCTCCTAAAACTCTAGTTAGATCCTTGGTTAGGGTTGTTTGGCACACTGAATTTTTTAAATACGGCATGTTTGATACCTTGCGAAACCTTGTGGTTGTGCCTAAGAACCCTACATGTTGCTTGTAGCTTGGTACAGAAAATGCCTGTGTATACGAGAGGAGTCCCATTATTCTAGAGACTAAGGTATACGGAGCACAAGGAACCGTTCAGCCACGGTACAACGGCAATAGATATTCAGGTTAGGTGTATTATGGTTACAGTCTCGTGCCACTTCTAACATCTTTCGTTCCAATCTACCCCTTATAAACCTCTTGATGTTTTGATTATATTATTTATTTTTTTTGTTATATAGATGGATGACTTACCGAAACCATGATATCAGTAAATGGAATGGATATAAATGGAGAGTTATGTGGACGGAGTATATCCATGGTTCGGTTCGGTCAAGTAGATTGATATAGATTGAATAGACGGATTCCTGGATTCATGTTGAATTGTAGTTTATACTTGAATCACACTCAAGTTAGATTGATTAGATTGAGACTCGGTCTGAATCAGACAGTTTGAAAAGAACTTGAAATCCTGATTGTTTTGATGTTATCGGTAACTGCTGCACATATACGGCAGGATTTGTGTCTTTTTCCAAGACAATTACCGTGTTGATAACACCGTTTGTTAGATTGTATACCTTAAATAGGCAAGAACCCATATCTCCGGCTCCCCGAGGCTCAAGAGACTGGTCCCGCTTAAACCTATGTTTACTAAGCTCCTTATTGTAATTTAGTATAACTTGAGGGGGTTTTATGTAAAAAATAGTTTGATATAATTTTCAAAATACATCTCAAGTATTTAATTATCGTCTTTAGGGTTTTCATAGATGTATATTTTTATACAAGTGAAATTTCTAGTGAGTAAAACCTAACTTTATAATATATGGTATTTTCTTGAAATATTGGAATTGTGTTGTATTTGGATGGTATTTTCATGTAATAGTGATTCCTTTGATTTAGAAAACTTGGAATATTTATATAATTAAAATAGATATTTTGATAATAGATATATATATATATATATATATATATATATATATTTAATAAAAATAATTTATTTATTTTCTTGTAGAAATCTCATTTTCTAAAGAAAAATGCATACAAATTCCATCGAGATCGAATGCTCCTTTAGAGGTCTGCACCGTGCTCTACTAGGCCCGAGGATGTGTGATAATCCACACCATCCCAAACGGGGTCCCCAAAAGTGGGTTGTAGAGGCGTAATTGTAAGGAATTGTTTAATACATCTTTTTATAGAAATGGTTTTGTAAGTTAAAGATATTTATTTGTAAGGTCATTTTATCCCATAACTATATTCCCAAATTTCCCTCGTGCTATGTTAGAAATGTGTGTTGTGATGAGATAGGTCATTACCTCGTGAACTATTTACAGGTAAAACAGGTATTATGCTGTTTTATATCGGGAAATGAAGTTTGTGGTATTTTACTGTAAAACTACGATAAAAATTGCAATAAAAATATTTTGAGATGAAACTTGTTTTAATAGATTTGTTTATATTTTTTAAACAATATGTGAGTGTAAGGAATTTTATTGATTAAGAAAAATAACGTTTTTAAAGAAAAACCAAATCGGAAGTCGGGTTAACTCCGCTTCCGTCGGGTTTTAGAAATGAATGTTTTTAAAGTAGAAGAAAAGAGGGGGAGAGAGGACTTACTTGCTTTTAAGGTATAAGGGAGAAGAGGGAAGAATAGGGAAGTGCCGGCGCGTCATTTCGTCACCGGAAATTCCTTGGATCGTCACCAGAACTTCACCCTTTTGCTAACTCCACTTGTACACTAAAGGACTTAAGAATTTTGTATAGTTTTTATAATAGAATTCTGAGTCAAAATACAGTGTGGTATTTATAAGGGAAATTAAGGTTTAGGGGGTGATAGAAATGCATTAAAATTTGCATTAAAATTGGATTAAAATGGAATTTTAATCCTTTCTGATTGAATGCAGAGAGAATAAACAATGTGAGAGAAGTGGGGATAGGCGAAGGGTTGCAGGGGGAAACTTTTGGGGGCATTACAGTCGGGTCCGACCGGTGGTACCGGGCTTTTTGGTAGTTTCGCCAGGCTATTACCGTCGGTTTGGGATGGGGTCGGGTGCCACGTGTAGGTGTCGCCTCGTATACTCTCGTGCACATGTTTAAATAGTTAGTGACTTTTCAATTTACGTGTTGTGCATGTATAAACCCTTGGGCTTCTAAAAAGATTAAAAGAAAATTAAATAAAAAGATAATATGGCTGATGGGATTTGAACTCGGGTGCTTTGTCTCAGCAGTGTAAGGATTTACCAGTGAGCTACAAGCTCTTTCTTGCTGTTCAAAAACAAAACAAATTCTTATAGCATTCACAGGATTTGCAAATACCACAATTGTACATTAACTTTTAAACAATTTTCTGTACATTGAAATTAGAGTTGTTACAAATATATACATCTAGATACATACATACATATATACAGATAGATACATGCATACATATATACATATAGATACATACATACATATATAAATATTTTTATATGTTTTGCATCTGCGCTAGCCCTCCCTCCGCCCTTCCGTAGGTTAAGTAATCTTACGGTGAAGACCCGAGGCCCCATAGCGAATGCAGATGGCATATAAAGTATTCTATTTTTCTTTTCATATCAAGCTTTTCTTTAATGGTGTAGGAAGATGCTAGATAATATGTGATGTTATCTAATTGATGGGAATGCGTTAAAATATTTAATGCAAAGGAAAACAAATCTAAAATACATTGTTGGAACCAATCTATTTTTCAAAAGAAACTATAGCTGTTTGCTTTTGCTTTGCATAGAGATATTAGGTTAGGAATATACACCTTATTCGATGAGGAAATAGCCTTGATCCCTTCACGGAGAGTTCGCTCTTGGGCAAAAATTTATGTTACTATAAACTTGCAAAACCACTCGGTTGCTTTAATGATATCAAGTTCATTACGTTAAAGGTTTTCTTCAAAACAAGCTATAGCCCTATGTTGTAATGACCCTGAACTTTCTGTACATAATTTTTTCAAAATACAGAAAAGAGCACCTAAGCATGAGCACAAGTTATAAATTTAATTTGCTTTAGAACAACAAGAAAGCACTTGTAGCTCATTGGTAAAGTCTTGCACTGCTGTGACATAGCCCCTGTGTTCAAATCCCTACAACCATAAATTATTTTTAATGATTTTTCTTTTACACTTTTTGGAAGCTCAAAAGTTTACACGTGCAATACACGTAAAAATGAAAAGTCACATAAATCAAACACATGTAAAATGTCATATGAACAGATAGGGACATGTGGCAAAAATCCAGATACCCAACACTCCCAAGTGGCCGGTGAGGATCGGGTTTTGGCCGGCGCCGCCCCCTTCCCCCCGTCGGCGATGCCCCCAAATTTTTCTCATCTGACCCTTGGCCTACCCCCTTAACTTCCATTATGTTTGATTACTCTGCAATTATCCAAAGAGTGTAATTTAACTCATTAATTCTATTTTTAATGCATTTTAATTCTCATTTTAATTCTCATTTTAATTCCCTAAACCCTAATTCGATCCTATAAATACCACACCACACCTTAGCCCTATCTATTATGAATTCCATTGTCAAAACTCTCAAAATTTTCCAAGTCCAAAAAGTCGTACAAGTGGAGTTAGCCCAAGGTCAAGTTCCGGCGATGATTCAAGAAGATTCCGGCGGCACCGCGACTCCACGACGTCTTCAAAACTTTCATGTACCTCCCCTCTCTCTTCTCAACCGGTAAGTTCCCTCTCCTCTTGTCACGCCTCGCTTCCCGGTGTACGGATAGAGGATGCAACTGGCCGCTACGTATTTACTCTGAAGTAAACACACTAAGCGTATCTAAGCAATATAAATAAAATACACAAGAGACAAAGACAATAGATATAATTGAACAACAACTTTATTTATTAACATTCTTTTTACAATACATCTGAAAAGTAAATACATAGAATGAAAAGCAATGCCTAAACAGTGGCATAATAGAAATGGAAAATACAGAATGTAAATGTGTACAAGGAATCTAAAGCTCTGGGTCGAAAGTCAGCTGATCCAAATCCTCGCTGGTGGGCTCGATCTCCTGAAGGTCCGATCCACCTGACAACATTCCAAAGAAAAAAGAGAACGAATGTCGTCAGCGAACGAATCGCTCGGTAAGTCCCAAAGATAAGGGAGAAGTAAAATAGACAGAGAGTGTGTGTGTAGCTTTTAAAGTTGTATTATATGGTTACAATGTTGTATTTAGTGTTAACATTGTTGTTTGTAGCTTGGTACAGAAGAGGCCAGTGTATACAAGAGGAGTCTCGTTAGACCAGAGACTACGGTGGACGGAATACAAGAAACCGTTCAGCCACGGTACAACGGCAATTGAATTCAGATTAGGTGTCTTAATGGTTGCAGTCTCGTGCCACTTCTAACCCCGTGATGTCTTGATTGTATTGTTTGTATTGTATTGTAAATTGTGTAATCTTGTATTATAGATTGTATAGATGGATGACTTTCCGAAGCCATGATATCAGTAAATGGATGTAACTGGAGAATCGTGTAGATGGATGTATATTCATTGTTCAGTTCGGTCAATACAGATTGAATAGATTGATTATATGGATTCATGGATTCATATTGAATTGTTATATATACTTGAATCTCATTCAAGTCAGATTAATTATATTGAGACTCAGTCTGAGTCAGATTAGAAAAGAAATTGAATCCTGAATTAGGTTTTGGTGTTATCGGTAACCGCTGTACATGGACGACAGGATTTGTGTCTTTTTCATAGACGATTACCGTGTTGATAATGCTGTTTGTTAAGTTGTCTACCTTAAATAGGTAAGCACCCATATCTCCGGCTCTCTAAGACTCAAGAGATCGGTCCCGCTTAAACCTATGTTTACTAGGGTCCTTATTGTAATTTAGTATAACTTGAGGGGGGTTTATGTAAAAATAATTTTGTATAATTTTCAAAATACACCTCAAGTATTTTATTATCGTCTTTAAAGTTTTCATTGATGTATATTTTATCATTGTGACATTTCTAGTAAATAAAACCTATTTTTCATAATATATGGTATTTATTTGTAATATTGAAATTTTTATGGTATTTTCTTGCAAATGAGATGCTTTTCTTGAATTTTGGAAATGTGGAATTTTATAAATACTAAAAATAGATATTTTGATATTAATTACATAAATATTTATTTATTAAAAATATAAATTTTAATTATAATATAAATCATATTTTCTAAAGAAAATTGTATTTTTAAATCTTTCGAGACCGTATGCTCCTTGCGGAGGTCTGCATCTCGCACTACTAAACCCGAGAATGTTCTATAACCCACACCAACCCGAACTGGTCCCCCGAAATATTTTTTAGCAACGCATTGCAAAGATTTGTTAATGATACACATCTTATAGAAAAAGGTTTTTATAAGTCGGAGGTAGTTATGTGTAAAATCGTATTTTCCCAAAACTATGTTCCCAAAGATCATCGTGCAATATTACATATGAGTGTTGTGAGGAGGTAGGTCATTACCTCATGAACTATCTAAAGGTATAGTAAGGGGTAATGATATTTTATGTCGAAACTAAACTATATGGTATTTTTCTGTAAAAGTGTGATAAAAATTGAAATATAAATTCTTTTGATATGAAACATGTCAAGATATTTTTTCAATGTTTAATGATCATGATGGAATAGTTTGGTATTATTGTGTTTAAGAAAAATATGATCTTTAAGGAAAAACCGAACCAGAAGTCGAATTAACTCCACTTCCGTCGGGTTTTAGAATTCTAAGTTTTTAGAATAGTAAAGAGAAGAGGGAGAAGAGACTTACGGGTTGACTGTGTAGAGGAGAGGAAAAGGAAGAAATAGGAGATGCCAGTGAGTCGTTTCGTCGCCGGAATCTCCTCGGATCGTCGTCGGAAGTTCGTCGGAGGTTCACCCTTTGCTAACTCCACTTGCACACAAAAATTCTATAGAATTTTCTTGAGAGTTTGGACAGAGATTTGGAAGTGATAAGGGGTGATTTGAGGTATGGTATTTATAGGTAAAATTACGGTTTAGGGATGTGAAAAGGTGTATTAAAAATTTGTATTAAAAATGGATTAATTGTGTGTTTTAAAATGCTCTGTACATGTGTAGGGAAATGAATAGTTCAGGAGTTATGAGAAGTCCAAGAGTTGCCAGAAAAACCAAAGAAAAAAAGGTTTCGGCCGAGTCAAGCCGGCGGCGCCGGCCAATTCGGCCAAGTCGGGCCGGGTCTCGCCGCCACGTGTCTCCCGTTGCTTGGTTACCACTGTAGAGTCATTTGTTTTATGTGTGACTCTTGGTTTTACGGGTTATGCACGTGTAGACTCTTAGGCTTCTAAAAAAATTAAAAGAAAACTAATTAAAAAATAATGTGGCTGATGGGATTTGAACTCTGGTGCTTTGGTTCAGCAGTGCAAGGTCTTACCGGTGAGCTACAAGCTCTTCCTTGCTGTTCAAAATTAAATTAAATACTTATAGTACTCATAGGAAATGTAAATACCCCAAATATACATTAACTTTAAATCAATTTTATGTACACAAGAATTAGAGTTGTTACACCTCTCCTCTCTTTCTATTCTAAAACGATCTTTTATTAAAACACGTCGGAAGCGGAGTTATTCCGACTTCAGATTCTAATTTTATTAAAAATTCAAATTTTATTAACAACAAATCAACTATTTCTTTATATCTTGTCTAGAAAATATAAAACAACATTTAGAACAAGTTTCAATTCAAAATAAAATGCTATACAACTTATATTACACTTTTTCGTTTAAATACCACCAAGTTTACCTACGACGTTCTTTCATCATATTGCTCATAATACTTTTAGAAAACTCACGAGGTAATAACTTACCTCATCACAACATTTATCATGACATAGCACGATTGTCTCTTTATGATATTTTGGGACTAACACGAAAATTACATTTAAATACCTTAAACTAATAAAATTGTATTCTTTATGATTGTTTAAAATAAATTTCCTTGTAGTTAAGCATCTACAACCCACTTTTGGGGAACCTAATTTGGATAGTGCGGGTTATCGCACGTCCTTGGGACTAGTAGAGCGAGATGCAGACCTTCTCACGAAGCATCCGATCTCGATGGAAATTTTTAATACAATTTCTAAGAATAATGTGATTTTTTATTTAATAAATAAATTCTATTATATATATATTATCAAAATATCTATTTTAAATATATGTAATAAATTCCAGGTTTTCTAAACAAAGGAATCCCAAATTTCATGAATATATCATCACAAATCAATACCATTACAATTTACATGAAAATACAATATAATATTCAATTGGGGTTTATATCCGCTAGAATATCTCATCAAATAAAAATTACATTTATGAAAACCCTAAAGACGATAAATAAATACTTAAGGATTATTTTTGAAAGTATACTAAACGATTTTTTCATAAAACCCCCTCAAGTTTATTAATTTACAATAAGAACCCTAGTAAATATAGATTTAAGCGGGACCAATTCTCTTAAGCCTCAGGGAGCCTGAGAAAGTGGGTGCTTTTCTATTTAATGTAAACAACTAAAACGGGGTTATCATACGGTAATTGGCTTGGAAAAAGTCACAAATCCTGTCGTCCATGTACAGTAGTTACCGATAACTCCAAAACTATTTCAAGAATTCAATTCTGTTTAAGAGTTTGACTCAGACAGAGTCTCAGTCTAATCTGAAAACAATCTATACTTGAAAACAATTCCAATATAACTCCAACACAATATGAATCAATTTATACAAGAATACTATCTATATCAACATGATTTGATCTGACCGAACCATGGATATACTATGACTTGATTACATGATTATCCGTTTACATTCTATTCCGTTTACATGAACAACTGATATCATGGTTTCGGCAAGTCTTACATCTATAAATCAACACAATATACATTACGGGGTTAAAGGGGTAGACTGGTACAGAATGTATTAAAAGCGGCACGAGATGGTCAATAAAAGACGTAACTAAACATCCATTATTGTTGTTCCGTGGGGTTTGACGGAGCCTTGTTGATGGATCACTAGATCTCCTTCAGATGTTACTTTCCGTTGATCTGCAACGAGCGCGGATGGATGGTTGAGATTGAGTTGGAGGGTTGCCTCCTAGAGCGTGTGGATCTCAATCGGTTTTATGTGGTTGAGGCCGAGCTACCTGCAAAGAAGTCTCGGGATGGTTGTGCCACCGAGGATCCTCCGACGATCAAGTTAGACGGGGTATTTTGGCAGAGTAACGGCCTATTGGGGTGAAATTGGCTTACCTGAGTCATCTAGAAGAGGGTTTATATAGTGGCAGCCATGGTCGGGCGGGCGCGAGATTCACGCTGGCCGTTACGCCCCTGGCATTACGCCCGCGTGATAGGCGGGATTCCCTATTAATGACGAGATATGCTCGTTAATGGGGGATCGTGGTGGCATGAAACACGGGATCATGGGCGGCGGATATCTCGCGCATGGCGAGATTCGTGGAGCCGTGGAGGAGGCACCTGTGATCGGTACTGTAGGTCGGTCTATGAGACCGAGGAAGATGAGCTCGGAGGGAAGCTCGGGAACGAGCGGGAGGCCGAGGCATCTTGGTTCTGTGATAGCTCGGAGGCGAGCTGGGGGTGGTCTGGAAGACCACCGAAGGTCGGGAACATCCTCGGGTCGGAGGCCCGGGATGTGATTCCAACGTAACGTTCTTGATCCTTTCTTGTAAGCTCTGGGACACGTCATCCGCCACGTGTCATTATCTGAGGAGTCACCGATATTGAGCATCATCATTATCCTCCCACTCTCATCTCGACCCATACCTGGGTCGGGTTGAGAGTAGTCTGACCGGTCACCCGGGGTGAGCTCTCACTTGAAGATATCATCGGTGCGTATTCCCGGGCAAAGAGTCATATTTTCTTGATGACGTTAGTGGATCAGGGGAGAGATCTCGCATTAAAGAGGAATCATCGGTTTGCGCATACACTCGTCAAAGCGTCAGCCTACGTGTCTGGCACTGGTTGGCTGACGAGACGGGTCATGGGTGTTCAGGCGTACGAGGGGACGCGCCCAATGTGAGTGCGACAGGTGGAATGTTGTCGGTCGTTAGTTGCGAAGCGTTGTTTTGGCAGGAGACGATCGGAGCCATAGTATGTGTTCGCCGACATCTATAAATAGAGGTGGGATCCCCATCAAGGCCCATACCTCACCATAATTTCCTCATCCCTGGTCATGTTAGCTCGGCTCTCTTCTCCTCAGGTCAGATTCCTTGCATCTTCTCTTCCGAGGACTCGTCCCTTTGATCAGGTTTGATGTCTTCTACCGATGAGTCTGTAGAAATAGTCCGAGTAAAGTCTAGAGAGTCCTATGTAGCTTCCTCTTCTTCTTCTTCTTCTTCTTCTTCCTCTTCCTCGTCAGAGTCGGAGTCCCCCTGGGATGTTAGGGTTACTCATGGTTCCCGGGGTCGTGTGACGGGGGCGATCCCTAGAGCGCAGGCCATAGGTGTTCTTGACGCGTCATCCATGCTGAGGAATGCGGATGAGCTCGCCACCATCCGGACTCGTTTCCACATTCCTCCCGGCTATTCGCTTAAGTTAGCCCCGGGCCAGTTAGTGCCAAACTCTTGGAGGATTCTCCTTGGGTTCCTGGTCCGGTTGAAATTACGTCTGATCCCTTTCCGCCGGAGTCTTCTCGTTTCTTCTCTCTGCTACAAAAACCACCCCGGCACTCGTAGGGGCGAGCCGAGCTGGGTATACATCTCTTTTAGAAAACACCGGGGATATGCTGTCGGGTCGGGGGTCGTCGTAGTACCTTCTTCCATTCATGAATGGAAGAAGAAGTTTTCTTTATTAGGCTGCCCGAGGGTAAGAATTGGCATGTGCCCATCTAGTGGCACAGGGCCAACTGCCCACAGGTAGGGCGGTCGAATGACCCCGACATGGTGGCGGTGTCGGAGTGAGAGCCCCTTCCCCGGGCTGATGTGTTGCTGTCTGAGCGGGCCCTAAGTTGGGCCAGGCTCAGCCCCGTCCAGTTCTTGGGTAAGTTAGGAGTTTTTAGGGGACCTGTTTAGATTTATGTATTCTTTCACTTTTTCTGGCATTGTTGACTCCTTTGTACTTTTGTCTTATGCAGAACCCATGGACCTAAGAAAATTTTGGGTAGCCCTGGTCGAAACGAAGAAGGGGAAGAAGGCTGGAGGCGCCGGCCCTTCTCGCCCGTCGTAGGCTCTGGCTCTACCAGCAACCGCTCCATCTAGGCGCTCAAGCGCGTCCCGGGCCCCGGAGTCCAGCCAAGCGCCGAGCCAAAAACGTGCTCGGGAGCAAGAGCCCTGGGCTCCAGAGGTAGGGAGGTGAGACTGGCTCCCCTGCGTCGCTCCTTAAGAGGTTTCGTAGGACGGCGCCCCGTACCCCGGCTTCCCCGATCATGGTGGACGAAGGGGAGCTTCGCTTCGAGGTGCCCTCGGGGCTTTCCGTTGCCGACAGCCTTCTCTCGGAGATGGAAAGGTCAGCTGGGGGCAGAATCCCTCGGGGGACCCTCCGGACCCAAATGGCGGCCATAGCTCAAGAGGCCGTGCAGGTTAGTGTTCGTACCCTACTCGGGTCTTCATTCAGTATTTTTGTTCCCATGATTGGGTGCCTCCCTTTCCTTTTTAACCCTCTTTGTTTTCTTCAGGTCCTCCAGCACGTCGCCCTTGTCATGAACATGAAGGACGAGGAAATTGCCCCGACGATGCGGGCCGCGGGCAAGTTCTCCTCATGGGAGGAGAGCTCAAGGCTGGAGCTGGTGGCGGCGATGGAGAGGGTCGCTGCTCTTGAAGACCGGGCGGCGACTGGGGATCGCGAGATTGCCAAGTGCCGAGAGGCCGCCTGAGCCGCCGAGGCCCAGTTGGAAGATTCCAAGGTGCTCGTCGCCACCCTGAAGAAGACGGTGAACACCCTTTGGAGGGAAAATGAGGCGGAGAAGGAGGGGACAAGGCGTTCCGAGCTCCGAGTGTCGAAGGCGGTGGAGAGCTATAAGAAGTCGGACCAGTTCTACACCGACCTCGCTGGAGCCGCCGCCGTCGTTTGCCCTCGACGCGTCAAGGCCCTGATGCTGGAGTTCCCTGAAGGAGAGCTCCGGGATGAGTACCCCTCGATGATGAGGCACAGGGGAATGCCCTCGGAAATGCTGCAGGGGGAGAGGCCCTCGGTGGGAGTGTTGGGGATAAGTGCCTCGGCCACCGGCGCCGAGCCTCCCGCTATGGGAGCCGACCTTCAAGATACCACCCCGATTTTCGCAGTAGATGCGCAACTCATCGATGTTCTCCCCGACCCCGAGGCCTGAACTTTCTCGCCTCCGTATTTTCTTTGCGCTAAATTTTGTAAGCCTCCGGGCATTTTTGTAAAGCTGGGGAGCCCATAATACCTCTATAAAGACTTCCGATTTTTTATGAATAAAAAATCTTTTTGCAGTGTTCTTTGCGTGCGCATTTTCCCTTTGTTTGTGGTAAACATTTTGTTTACTCGGTACCGCTTTCATGTTAGGTCGGTTTTTCGTCTAGCGATTGCACGTCGAGTTTAATTCGATCATTTGATATCTTCATGGCCCCGAAGTCGAGGTGGAGATCTCTTAGTAAAGACGTGGGGGAAGTTGAGCAGTGAAGCTGCTCGGTAGCCTCTTGATGAGGTCCTAGATCCTTGGCGTCGTTGGGCAAAGAGTTTCGTGCAAAGGATGGACCGAGCAGGGTTGCTGCTCGGTAGTCTCTTGATGAGGGTTTTGATCCTTGGTGTCGTGAGGTAAAAGATTACCAGCTAAGGATGGACTAAATAGGGTAGCTGCTCGGTGGCCTCTTGATGAGGGCTTGGATCCTTGGCGTCGTGGGGTAAGAGATTACCAGCCAAGGATGGACCGAGTAGGATAGCTACTCGGTGGCCTCTTGATGAGGGCTTTGATCCTTGGCGTCGTGGGTAGTGAACTACTAGCCAAGGATGGACCGAGCAAGGATGCTGCTCGGTGGCCTCTTATGAAGTCTTTGATCCTTGGCGTCGTGGGTAGTGGTCTACTAGCCAAGGATGGACCGAGCAAGGATGCTGCTCGGTGGCCTTTTATGAAGGCTTTGATCCTTGGCGTCATGGGTAGAGAACTACCAGACATGGATGGACCGACCAGGGTTGCTATCCGGTGGCCTCTTGGTGAGGGCTTTGATCGTTGGCGTCATGGGATAAGAGATTACCAGCCAAGGATGGACCGAGTAGGGTAGCTGCTCGGTGGCCTCTTGATGAGGGCTTTGATCCTTGGAGTCGGTGGGTAGTGAGCTACCAGCCATGGATGGTCCGAGCTGGGTTGCTATCCGGTAGCCTCTTGGTGAGGGCTTTGATCCTTGGCGTCGTGGGGTAAAAGATTACCAGCCAAGGATGGACCGAGTAGGATAGCTGCCCGGTGGCCTCTTGATGAGGGATTTGATCATTGGCATCGTGGGGTAAGAGATTACCAGCCAAGGATGGGCCGAGCAGGGTAGCTGCTCGGTCGCCTCTTGATGAGGGCTTTGATCCTAAGCGTCGTGGGTAATGAACTACCAGCTATGGATAGACCGAGCAGGGTTGTTTCCCGATGACCTATTGGTGAGGGTTTTGATCCTTGGCGTCGGTGGGTAGTGAACTACCAGCCATGGATGGACCGAGTAGGGTTGCTGCCCGGTGGCCTCTGGATAAGGGATTTGATCCTTGGCATCATGGGGTAAGAGATTACCAACCAAGGATGGACCGAGCGGGGTAGCTGCTCAGTGCCCTCTTGATGAGGTCTTTGATCCTTGGCGTCGGTAGGTAGTGAACCACCAACCATGGATGGTCCGAGCAGGGTTGCTGCCCGGTGGCCTCTTGGTGAGGGCTTTGATCCTTGGCGTCATAGGGTAAGAGATTACCAGCCAAGGATGGACTGAGCAGGGTAGCTTCCCTGTGGCTTCTTGGTGAGGGCTTCGATCCTTGACGTCGTGGGGTAAGAGGTTACCAGCCAAGGTTGGACCGAGCAGGGTAGCTTCTCGGTGGCCTCTTGATGAGGGCTTTGATCCTTACCGCGGGAGGGCATGGAGAGGCCTGCTAAGGACGGACCGAGCAGGGTAGCTGCCTGGTGGCCTGTTGAGGTTCTGTCCGACCTACCCTGGTGCGTGAACCTCGAGGAGAGTCGCGGGCGACACGTGTCATGAATGCATGAAAGGAGGCGAAGCGTTTAGAAGAGCCGCATCGTTCCGACTTCGGATCGCCGAGTAAGACGAGAGATCCGCCGCGTGGTGGTACAGTAGTGGAAGAGACGGGCGACTGTTGGACTCTTAGGGGCACTGTGGGGCTATAAAACAGAGGGTATGTTGATCACTCCTTTCTTCATCTCCAAAACGTAAGAATGGACGAATTCCCTTTCACCATCCCCGAGATCATAAATTTCGAGGACGTATACTTGTATGACCAGCTGTGTTCCGAGAAGACGGTGTAGGCGGTGATCCGATGCGTGGAGGACCATTTTGGCCGCCTGCTTCCCCGGTGATCGCCCCTTCTTCAACTACTGATGTACTCCATCTGGAGGGCGTCGCCGAGGCTGCACAACCCCTTGTCCGAGCAACTGAAGGACGAGGCGGTTGGTAAGCTGAGATCGCTGTGCCGCTTCGGCCTGATCTCGAGGAGTCGGTGGGATCGATCGGTGGCACTCATCCTTGAGTGTTACCAATTGAGGCATCTCACCGATGGGTGCCCGCCCGTGGAGCTTTATGGCCCATCCGTGGCTACGAGGGTTCGCAGACAGCATCAAAGGCAGAGATCCGAGGCGGCAAGGGCTCGGCTGGCAGAAATTTCCTCGGAGTACCACGAGAAATATTTCTTGCACCCCCTTCCCGCGCTACTGTAATTTTTTTATTTTTTTTGAATGTACGGCTGAGGAGCCTACAATACCTTTGAATGAATAAAATTCTTCTTTTTTCAATGCTCTATCGTGTCCATCTAGTTGTTTAAATAAAAAGAACTTAAAAGAATTTACTTCGCTTTGTCGAAGAACCTAAGTAGTGGTTTGCTAAGGATGGACCGAGCAGGGCAGCTGCTCGGTAGATCCGGAGGATCAGTCTAACCTTCCTTGGTTCGTGAACATTGGGAGGAGCGACCATTCGCAGGCGGCACATGCCAGGAATGCTTGGGGGAGGCGTAACATTTCAGGGAGCCGCGTCAGTTTTGCCACGTGGCGGTGCGGTATTGGAGTAATCTTGGCGGATCCCAGGATTCGCGCCCATGCGTGCGCGAATCTAGGTTCTTAAGGATTCTGTTTGAGGTTATAAATAGAGAAGGATGGCAACTTCTTCGGTATCGCTTTTTGAGATGATTGGGCACATGTATTCGATCAAATTGATCATTACCTTCGACGAAGTCTCCGCGTACGACCAATCCCTGGCTGAGGACGGGTACCAGGGAGTGGTTCATAGCCTCGTGGGACACATCGGTCGGCTTCTCCCTCGGCGGTCGTCCCTCCTACAGTTGCTGATGTACACAATTTAGAGGAGGTCCCCGGGGTTGTACAACCCTTTCTCCGAGGTGTTATTGGACGAGGCGCTCGACAAGGTGCGCTCGATCTACCTGCCCGGCCTCATCTCGAAGGCCAGGCATGACCGATTCTTGGCCCTCATTTTGGAGTGCTTCAAAAAGAGATACATCGTGAGCTAGGGCACAGAGGGCAGAATGTCGGGTGCTTCAGTGGCGTCCCGGGTTCGCGTGCAGCATTGGCTGGAGCGGGCTGTCGAGGCCAGGGCCCGGCTAGCGGAAATCTACTCTGAGTATCACCAGGAGTATTTCCTCAATCCTGTTCCCCCTCTGATGTAAATTTTTCCTTTTTCTTTTTCTGTAAGGCTGAGGAGCCCGTAATACCTTTTGACAAAATAGAATTCTCCCTTTTACGATACCCCATTGTTCCCTTTTTAGTATTTAAACAGAAAGAATTTTAGAAAGGTTTGTACATCGCCTTTGTGAAAGAAGAAATATACATGTGTAGATACTCTTTTCAGAGGTATAGCTTGAGCTTCTCAGCGTTGTAAGGCCATGGAAACTTGCGACCATCTGCGTCTTGTAAGCGGTAGGCTCCGCCGGTCAGGACCTCGGAGATGAGGAAAGGACCATCCCATTTCAGAGAAAACTTATGCAGCTTGCCTTGATCGACGAACTCGTTCCGCCTTAGGACAAAATCTTCGGTCTTGAAGAAGCAACGCTTGACTCCCGTGTTGTAGTAATGGGCGGTTTACTGTTGGTAGGCGGCAGCTCTGATCTGAGCCCGGTCCCATTTCTCTAACAAGATGTCCAAGTTAGTTTGGAGGGCTGAGGCGTTCGCTTCGTCGTCTAAATGCTCGACCAGGTGACTGGGCAGTGTAGGGTGTTTTTCGTCACCCCATTGAGATGGGAATACGCGCGTGCTGGTCAGGCATACTACAGATTCCCCGTACCTAGGGTAGGCGGGGGTTTATTTATTGTAGGGATCCGAATCTCCGGCAGCCGCGTACTAAGATGCCGTTAATTACCCCTCGCCTTTGGGGCGAGAGAACCTACGATTGACGGGTTAAACTGGTCATGCGAACTCAATGTGCAGTGTTGTGTTTTGAAGGGGTTTCGGATATATCGGGGGCCCCGCAGAGTTTTTACGGCGGTCCCGCTATCTGGATAGCGGGATGGGGGTCAAGGGGGCTAGCAACCCCTTGCGGGGTGCGAGGCAGCGCCCCGTTAGAAATTTTTTTCTAATGGAGGACGGTGTCGTGGAGTTTGTGTGTGTGTATGTGTGTGTGTGTAAAGGGAAAGGGCAATCCAAAGGATGCGTGGGGGCCAGCACCTCACGTGCATGGCAAGCAGGCGCTGGGCGCTAGCGCACTAGGCGCTGGGCGTGAGCTCTCTGGGTGTTGGGCGCACCACGTGCTCGGCATGTGGGCGCTAGTGCTCTGGGCGCTGGCCACACTACGTGCTCGGCACGTGGGCGCTGGCGCACTCGGCACTTGGCGCTAGCGCACTGGCGCTGGGCGCACCATGGGCTCGGCACGTGGGCGCTGGCGCACTGGGCGCTGGGCGCACCACGTGCTCGGCACATGGGCACAAGCGCTCTGGACGCACCACGTGCTCAGCACGTTGGCGCTTGCGCTTTGGGTGCTGGGCGCACTACGTGCTCGACACGTGGGCACTGGACTCTGGGCGTCAAACAGAAAGGGGACTTTAGTCCCTGCACTGGGAGCTGTGCTCCCGATTTGACCCTTGGAGTTAAAATCCTAAAAAGTTTAGAAATGATTAAATGGGGCTGCTTTGTTTCTCCGCCTTGGATATTCCCAAGGTGTGATTTTTGGAGATGGGTCTCCTCTTCCTCCTCTGTTGGCCAGATCTTGAAGAACTAGAAGTGTGAGATTTTAAAAAATCTCTTATTTATGAGATACGATGGGAGATCTAAGTTCCCCTTTGTGGGTTTTGTAGTGAGAAACTATTTAGTTTTGGAAAAAAAAGAGTAAAACTCTTGATTTAATTCAAAAAAAAGAAGAAGGTTTAGAACCTTGAGGAGGGAGAAAGAGGGACAGGAACCTAGTTTTTTTGGTGGGGATGAAAAGGTATGTTAGATATTTTCATCATGTTGCCTTATATAGGCTTACATATTTACATATAGCCCCTTGGGCTTTACAAAATGGCATTTTGCACATCCCATAGCTCATGTGCCATTTCTTTTTGCACATAAGCCATGGGCTTACAAAAATTTGGCTTTATGCCCATTTTGCATACATTCATGCACAAAAAATCACATCAAAATTATTTGTTACATGATTTTTTTTATTTTGGCATGGGGGAAGGCCGGACGCTTCGTATTCGGGCTCGATCCGGGCATTGGCCCAGTTGACCTAGGCTTGGGCCCACCTGGCTTGGGGTTGACCTTGACTTTGACTTGGTTAACCGGGGTGCAAATTTCGACCCCAACAAAGTACCCCTCATCAATAAATGCACACCACATATGTGGGTCGTGTGCATGAAATTGATGGATCTTCTTTCGCGTAGAGGCGACTTGCTTTGGTTCCCACTTTTTGGGCTGCACTGCTCTTTTTACGACATGGACGGTCGATGCTTTCGTCTCCGAGGCGGAGGGTCTGTGGTAGACGTTTCCCTGGCCCGGAGTGATTTGGTTCCCTTTTTGTAGGAAGCCTGCACTGCCCTTTTTACGACATGGACGGTCGACGCTTGACGCGTCTCCGAGACGGAGTGTCTGTGGTAGACATTTCCCTGGCCCGGAGTGATTTAGTTCCCGATTTGTGGGAAGCCTGCACTGCCCTTTTTGCGACATGGACGGTCGACGCCCTGACCCGGAGCGATTTGGTTCCCGATTTGTGGGAAGCCTGCACCGCCCTTTTTTATGACATGGACGGTCGACGCCCTGGCCCGGAGCGATTTGGTTCCCGATTTTTGGGAAGCCTGCACTGCCCTTTTTGCGACATGGACGGTCGATGCCCTGGCCCGGAGCAATTTGGTTCCCGATTTGTGGGAAGCCTGCACTGCCCTTTTTGCGACATGGACAATCGACGCCCTGGCCCTGAGCAATTTGGTTCCCGATTTGTAGGAAGCCTGCACTGCCCTTTTTACGACATGGACGGTCGATACTTGATGCGTCTCCAAGGCGGAGTGTCCATGATAGACTTTTCCCTGACCCGGAGCGATTTGGTTCCCGATTTGTGGGAAGCCGGCACTGCCCTTTTTTCGACATGGACGGTCGACGCTTGACGCGTCTCCGAAACGGAGTGTCCGTGGTAGACTTTTCCCTGGCCCGGAGCGATTTTTTTCCCGATTTGTAGGAAGCCTGCACTGCCCTTTTTCCGACATGTACGGTCGACGCCCTGACCCGGAGCGATTTGGTTCCCGATTTGTGGAAGCCTACACTGCCCTTTTTCCGACATGGACAGTCGATGCCCTGGCCCGGAGCGATTTGGTTCCCGATTTTTGGGGAGCCTGCACTGCCCTTTTTGCGACATGGACGGTCGACGCCCTAACCTGGAGCGATTTGGTTCCTGATTTGTGGGAAGCCTGCACTGCCCTTTTTATGACATGGACGGTCAACGCCCTAGCCCGGAGCGATTTGGTTCCCGATTTATAGGAAGACTGCACTGCCATTCTTGCGATATGGACGGTCGACGCCATAACCTGGAGCAATTTGGTTCCCGATTTGTGGGAAGGCTGCACTGCTCTTTTTACGACATGGACGGTCGACGCTTGATGCGTCTCCGAGGCGGAGTGTCCGTGGTAGAAGTTTCCCTGGCCCGAAGTGATTTGGTTCCCGATTTGTGGGAAGCCTGCACTGCCTTTTTTACGACATGGATGGTCAACGCCCTAACCCGGAGCGATTTGGTTCCCGATTTGTGGGAAGCCTGCACTGCCCTTTTTACGACATGGACGGTCGACACTTGGCCCGGAGCGATTTGGTTCCCGATTTGTGGGAAGCCTGCACTGCCCTTTGTACGACATGGACGGTCGACGCCCTGACCCGGAGCGATTTGGTTCCCGATTTGTGGGAAGCCCGCACTGCCCTTTTTACGACATGGACGGTTGACGCTTAACGCGTCTCCGAGACGAAGTGTCCGTGGTAGACGTTTCCCCAGCACGGAGTGATTTGGTTCCCGCTTTGTAGGAAGCCTGCACTGCCCTTTTTCCGACATGGACGGTCGACACCCTGACCCGGAGCGATTTGGTTCCCGATTTGTGGGAAGCCTGCACTGCTCTTTTTGCGACATGGACAGTCGACGCTCTGGACCGGAGCGATTTGGTTCCCGATTTTTGGTAAGCCTGCACTGCCCTTTTTGCGACATGGACGGTCGACGCTCTGATCCGGAATGATTTGGTTCCCGATTTGTGGGAAGCCTGCACTGCCCTTTTTCCGACATGGACGGTCGATGCTTGATTTGACTTGCTCTGCTTCTTGCAGTGTCAGGGGTGAACTTGACTTGCTCCGCTTCTTGCGGTGTCGAGATTGGATTCTGACTTGCTCTGCTTTCTGCGGTGTCGGAGTTGAAGTTGACTTGTTGAATGTGATTTGGGTTGACATCAGCATCGCTACACTGGAATAAGGTACCAGAAGCGAATCAGCATCTGTCTTTGAGAGGACTTGGGGATTTTGTTTTTGGGCGGCATCTGTATTACTACACTGGAATAATACCAGGAGAAACTCATCATTTTCCCCAGGAGCATTTGGGAATTGGTTTTTGCTTGGCATCAGTATCGCTACACTCGAATATGGTACCAGGAGCGAATCATCATTTGCGCTTGCTTATCAGGAAGCGATGTCTTAGGAGACAGGTTTAGATCCCTATCATCTAAGACTTTTCAATTTTGCGAGCCGTAAGGGTCTCACAAAGCATTTTCTCCCTACGGGTCGTAAGGATCCCGTAGGTGTATTTTCTCTTTAGGAGTCATGAGGACCCCCAAGTGTGTTGCTCCTTTGTAAGTCGTAAGGATCTCACGCGGGAATTTTCTCCTCACAAAGTCGAGAGGGCTTTGCGAGTGCATTTCATCTTTTTTTTACGAGTTTGCGCCCTTTCGGGTTTTCACAAACTCGCCGACAGTCCTGCTGTTTTTATTCACGGAGCCCTTTCGGGTTTTCATCCGTGCCCATTTTGCTTGTAGACATACCATTTTTTATCTTCATCGCCGGTGGGACTTTGAATGTGGTCTCGCCGGTAGGAATTGGGAAAGATTGGGATCGTTTACGCCCATGGATTGTATACGGTTTTGCAGGATGTATGATCCAGACAGTAGGGCCGGAAAAATTTCAGGACTTTATCGGCGTCTGCATCGCTGCACTGGAATATGGTACCAGGAGCGACTCATCATTCGCCGTTGGGGTATGGGATTTGGAATTTGGTTGGCGTCTGCATCGCTGCACTGGAATATGGTATCAGGAGCGACTCATCATTCGCCACTTGGGGTATGGGGTTTGGAATTTGGTTGGCGTCTGCATCGCTGCACTGGAATATGGTACCAGGAGCGACTCATCATTCGCCACTAGGGTATGGGCTTTGGAATTTGGTTGGCGTCTGCATCGCTGCACTGGAATATGGTATCAAGAGCGACTCATCATTCACAATTTGGGAATTTAAGTTTTGGACGGCGTCTGCATCGCTGCACTGGAATATGGTACCAGGAGCGACTCATCATCTGCCGGTTTTTTTTTATCGCGATTGCTCTATCATTTCAGCTTTTCTTATCGTGAAGGTCGCGATTGCCCCATCATTTCGGCTTTATTTTCATTTTTATTTTTACTCACTGATTTTTATTGCGAATTGCCCCATCATTTCGGCTTATTATTATTATATATATATTTTTTATTTACACTTCTTCCTTTTTTTATTTACACATTTTTTATTTACACACATTTTTTTTACATTCCCAGTTTAACGACTTAGAGGTCGACTGTTCCCAGTTTAATGACGTGGTGGTCGACTGGTGTTCCCAGTTTAACGACGTGGTGGTCCTCTTTGCTTATCCCAGCTCCTTGAATTTTGATCTTGGCGGAGCTGTGTTGATGACCGTAGCTCTGTGGCTTGCCGATACATCCAAGGACTGTGAGGTTTTTCCCCAGCTTGTATTGGTCCTCTGCCCAATCTTTGAAAACACAGCAATCTTCGATCGTATGACTCACCACCCTATGGTATGGGCAGTATACGGGATTGCCAATTATATTCATCTCATGTGGCCTCTTTGATTCTGGCAGTTGTAGACCATTTCTTAGGGCGTCCTTGAATATCTTGTGGACTTTGTCCCTTTTGAAGGAATATACCCTATCCAACTTCTCTTTCACAGGTGATTCCCCTCCGACGTATGTATCGAAGGGACTGGAGGCTGATCGCGGCCATTTTTCACGAAGGCGCTCCGCTCTTAAGTTGAAGGGGGTATCAGTTGACTGTCTCCGGGTATCAATCCCTGGCTTATGAACCAAAATTTGATTCTTCCATAATTGCAATCGGACGACTTGGGTCGTGAGATCTGCCGCGAAGTTTGCCAATTCGTCGACCTTAGACTGTACCTTAGCTAACTTCTCATCGTTGTCCTGAAGCTGCCTCTCAAGCCATCAGAATAATGTTTGTTCTGTAGTTCCGGTTATGACAACCGGGTCATCCTTATTGCCTGAGTTCAATTCCACAGGAACCTCGGGCTCCTTTGGCTTATCGGCCTGAGCGAGCTCCTCATCATTTAGACCGAGCCGATGCTGGGTAGCGTCCACCGTATCATCACCGTGGCTGTGAAGCATAGGAGGGTTCGTTTCTTTATGTCCGGCCATGTAGACAGTGTGGACCACATACCCAGCCATCTTTTTATCTTTGGCGGCTGATTTCGCGGAGCGGTCCGGGGTTTGGAAATTCATAAATTTTAACATGGTCAGAGCCCTATCCCTTTTGTTGGCTCTGTATCTAAGTCGCTTCTGCCTCAGCGTCTCTGCCTTGAGCGCTTGGCAGGTTTCTGCTCTTCGGAAAGCCGCCATAGGCTGAGTGATGAGGAGGCTTGAGAAGACACCCAATCGAGCAGTTGTCAGAGGTGCCACTGGAGCTTGCCCGAGATACCTTGTTGCTTTGCTGGTGTTGATGGCCTTGTCCCCAGCTGGGGCGACGGAGAAACGGATTTGCGTTTGGGTTAGGGCGCCCTCGAGACCACCACATTTAGCCTCTTGCCTTTCGAGACCAGTTTGTCTGTCACCGGGGCTTGAGGAGCTGGGATGGCGTTAGCTGACACGAACAAAATAGAGCTAAATGGTAGCGGTGGCTCCTCCCACTGTCGCCCGAGACTGGCCGGAAGGACCGTCCTGGCGTCCATCTTCATCGTGTAGGATATGGGAGCCATGCTGAGAGCTGAGATCGTCCTTGGAGACATTGTTGAAAAGTGATTGCTTGAAGACCTGCATGAAAAAGCATTATTTTAGTATAAATATAGATATGTATATTGATTGAGTCCGCATGAACGTTTAACCCGAAATATAGGAGGAGAGATAGGTCCCACCAGGCGTGCCAGAATCTGTAGGGTGTTTTCCGTCACCCCATTCAGATAGGAATACGCGCACGCTGGTCAGGCGTACTACAAATTCCCCCTGTCTAGGGTAGGCGGAGGTTTATTGATTGTAAAGATCCGAATCTCCGGCAGCCGCGGACTAAGCTGCCGTTAATTACCCTCATCTTTGGGGCGAGGGAACCTCCGATTGACGGGTTAAACTGGTCATGTGAACTCAATGTGCAGTGTTGTGTTTTTAAGGGGCCCAACAAAGTTTTTATAGGGGTCCCGCTACCCGGATAGTGGGCTAGGAGTCAAGGGGGCTAGCAGCCCCCTTGTGGGGTGCGGAGCAGCGCCCCGTTAGAAATTTTTTCTAACGGAGGACAGTGTCGTGGAGTGTGTGTGTGTGTGTGTAAAGGGAAAGGGCATCCAAAGGATGCGTGGAGGCCAGCGCCTCGCGTGCATGGCACGCAGGTGTTAGCGCACTAGGCGCTGGGCGTGAGTGCTCTGGGCGCTGGGCGCACCACATGCTCGGCACGTGGGCGCTGGGCGCACCACATGCACGACATGTCGGCGCTGGGCGCACTCTAGGCGCTGGGCGCACCACGTGCTCGGCACGTTGGCGCTGCGCACTGGGCGCTGGGCGCACCACGTGCTCGGCTTATGGGCGCTAGCGCACTGGGCTCTGGGCGCACCATGTACTCGGCACGTGGGCGCTAGCACTCTGGGCGCTGGGCGCACCATGTGCTCGGCACGTGGGCGCAAGTGTTCTGGGCGCTGGGCGCACCATGTGCTCGGCACATGGGCGCGGGGCGCACCACGTGCTCGGCACATGGGCGCTGGGCGCACCACGTGCTCGGCACATGGGTGCTGGGCTCTGGGCGTCAAACAGAAAGGGGACTTTGGTCCCTGTACTGGGAGCTGTGCTCCCGATTTGACCCTTAGAGTTGAACTCCTAAAAAAATTAGAAATGATCAAATGGGGCTGCTTTGTTTCTCCCCCTTGGCCTTGGATCTTCCCAAGATGGAATTTTTGGAGATGGGTCTCCTCTTTCCTCCTCTGTTGGCCGGATCTTGAAGAACAAGAAATGTGAGATTTTAAAAAATCTCTTATTTTTGAGATCCGATGGGAGATCTAAGTTCCCCTTTGTGGGTTTTGTGGTGAAAAACTATTTAGTTTTGGAAGAGGAAGGGTAAAACTCTTGATTTAATTCAAAAGAAAGAAGAAGGTTTAGAACCTTGAGGAGGGAGAAGGAGGGACAGGAACCCTAGTTTTTTGGGGGGGAATGAAAAGGTATATTAGATATTTTCATCATGTTGCTTTATATAGGCTTACATATTTACATATAGCCTCTTGGGCTTTACAAAATGGTATTTTGCCCATCCCTTGGCTCATGTGCCATTTCTTTTTGCACATAAGCCATGGGCTTACAAAAATTTGGCTTTATGCCCATCTTGCATACATTCATGCACAAAAAAATTACATCAAAATTATTTGTTACATGATTTTTTTATTTTGGCATGGGGGAAGGCCGGATGCTTCGTATTCAGGCTCGATCCGGGCATTGGCCCACTTGACCTGGGCTTGGGCCCACCTGGCTTGGGGTTGACCTTGACTTTGACTTGGTCAACCGGGGTGCAAATTTCGACCCCAACAGGGAGACCGATCTCTGCTGGGACCATTCCCTCGGTACCGTAGCAGAGGCTGAAAGGGGTCTCCCCGGTGGTGGTTTCTTCGACGTGCGTAGGTCCCATAAGACTCGGGGTAATTCCTTCTAGGCGTGTTCAAAGACCTCGGAGGACGTCCCGGTTAGCGACATCGGCTTGCCCGTTGCATTAGGGATGTGCAACCGCGGCAAACTTCATGAGTATACGATATTCGCTACAGAATTCCTTAACTTTTTCGTTTTTGAAATTTGTCCCATGGTCGGTAATGATACACCTCTATTTGCCGCCGAAATACGCGACCGGGACGTTGGGACGTCTGGCCTGAATTTTGGCGCGCAGATGCTATTTGGTTTTATCTGTCCACCCCTCCGAAGTTGCCAAGTTGATTTATGGCACCGTGTATCGGAGGTTTAGACAGATGCGGCCGTTGTAGCAGACTTCGTCAGATTCCCCCTCATGTACGAGGGGTATTTAATTGTGGGGATGCTCTTCCCTACAGGTGCAAGCCCCTACAGTTAATTACGCTACCGCATAGCAGTAACCACTTTCTCCTTCTCCAGATGGTCACTTCATTTCGTGTGTGTTTGTTTTATTTTTGGTTGCCCGTGGATTGTATACGGAGACTAATTTATGTTGTCGCCCGTAGGGCGTGGATTAGTCCAAATCCATATTTTCTTAGATTTGGTTTTGGTTTGGGTTTAAGGATCGTTGTTCTCATTAAGATTAAGATCAACTTAAATGTTTGTTGAGGATATGTTAGTTTAATTTTAGACTAAGATCTACTCAACAAGATTTTGGGATCATTTAGATCCAACGAAAGAGTATTTGAACTCTATCATCTTAGTTTAGGGACATTGCGGTCCATAAGTTTAAGGACATCATAGTCCATGGAGTTTAAGGACATCATAGTCCATGGAGTTTAAAGACGTCATAGTTTGTGGGGTTTAGTTTAGGGACGTTACGGTCCATAAGTTTAAGGACATCATAGTCCATAGAGTTTAGTTTAGGAACGTTGCGGTTCATAAAGTGTCTGGTTGTTGGGACTCGCCACCTCTCTAAAGACGTTGAAGAATTACAACGACACATATCAGAGGTGTGAAGAGATGTACCCTTGAACCAATGTTGGTTGGGGATCTATAGTCAGGTTTGGGACTAAGATCAATTAAAAATATTAGGAGCACATGGGCTCAATTAATCTGAATTGGGAGATTTATGGCCCACTTGAGCTCAGCCCATTCAGCTAAAGTGTTTGAACACTTGTTCGGACTCAGTCCATTCATTTTTGAACAAAATGTTAACATTTGTTTGGTCTCAGGCCCTTTTTGTTCAATAATGCAGAGCATTAATTTTGGGTTCTGACACCCCTTCTTCTTTTGTCTTTTATTGAGTGTTGAACACTCTTAGTAGCGCAGAGCGCTTTATGTACAGAGCCTTTATGTACAGAGCACTTGGCGTTGAGTGCCAGACTTGGAACGCTGAGGCGCTTCTTATGAAATAGCGCAAACGTGAGGAGCACGTGGAGCGCTTGGCACTGAGCGCCAGACCTAAAGCGCTAAGGTGTTTTTTATGAAATAGCGCATACGTGAGGAGTACGTGGCGTGCTTGGCGCTGAGCGCCAGATAATGAATGCAAAGCGCTCTTGATTAATTCTGTGCTCTGAGAATTAAGTTCTCGTTTATAAGAGACTTTGTCTCGTGGATCTAAGAACTAAGTTCTTATTTTAATAGGAGATGCTATGATCTCTTCTGTTTTTGCGAAAGACTTTGTCTTTGTCTTATAAATCTATGATCTAAAGAGAACTAAGTTCTTCTCCCTCCTTTTTTATGATGAGATACTTCAATCTCTCCTACTCTTATGAAAGATTTCTGTCTTTGTAGATCTATGATCTAGAAAAAGAACTAAGTTCTTCTTTTTTTATGAGATACTTTGATCTCTCTATTTTATTTACCTTGAAAAAATTCTTCTTTTTCAGAGCTTTCTCTTCTCTTTTTCTTTCTGAAGTTTATGAGGGGGTTCCTCTGTATAAGACTTGAAGTCTTGGGTCCTTTATATAGTGGAGGCTGATTTGTTGAATCAGTTAAGGAAATCCTTCCTCTGTTTGATTTGGAGATGTTTCCCATCGTTAGATCTTTGATCCAAGAACTTCTATTTTACAGAAGGCAATCTTCTTGTTTTTAACAAGATTGGGAAAATATTTTCCCATACAGAACTTATTCTGTATCTTGGTGATTTTCAATCACCATTGGATTTTTGATCCAACGGTGCTCTGGTTTATAGAGCACAATCTTTCTTGTTTGGAAAGAATTGAGGAGTATTTCCTCAACAGAATTTTATTCTGGTAATTTGATGATTTTTAATCATTTTCGTTGAATTTTTGATCCAACGGTGGAGAACATTTAGTTCGTGGAGAACATTTAGTTCTAGTGCTGGGCGCTCTTGTGCCTCGCACGTGAGCGCTGCATCAGATTCTTTGACTCTTGGTGTTAGCGCACTTAGCGCTAGCGCTCTCGTGCTTTGCATGTGAGCGGTACATCAGAGTCTTTAACTCTTGGCGTTGGCGCACTTAGCGCTGCATCAGAGTCTTTGATTCTTAGCGCTGGCGAATTTAGCGCAAGCGCTCTCATGCTTTGCACGTGAGCGCTGCGTCAGAGTCTTTGACTCTTAGTGCTGGCGCATTTAGCACAGCGCTCTCATGTTTTGCATGTGAGCGTTGCATCAGAGTCTTTGACTCTTAGCACTGGCGTATTTAGCGCGGGTGCTCTTATGAGGCACTGCCTCTTTTTAAATTTCAAATTTTGAAATTTCAAATAGAGCTTTGCTCTCTGATTGGGGGAAACAAACGCCCCCCTCCACCGTTACGCTCACGTGGCTAACACGTGAGTGCAGCGGTGGCAGCATCTTTACCATTGGATCAACTTGGAAGTTGAATCGACTTCCAGCGCCTTTAAATAGGACCTTTGGCCCTTCAAGATGACTGCTTGTTCATCTTCTGGATTTGTTCTTGTTTCTTGAGAATTTAATTCTCTTTCAGAGCCCAGCTCTCTCCCTTAAGAAATTTCTCAGAGTCAAAACTCTGCCCAAATTCGGTAAGAATTGAACTTATTAACAGAGCTTTGCTCTTCTTAGATCATAGATCTTAGAAAAATATATTTTAGGGTTTTATCCATCAACAGAGCTATGCTCATTTTTAGATCATAGATCTTCAAGATATAATCTTTTTAGGGCGATTTTAACCCATGAACTGAAATACTGTTCATCTTCCATGAAGAACTCTTAGAGTTTATTCACAGATCTTGAAGATCTCAGAGTTTTTACTCTGTAAAAGCCTTGCTTTTTTAGGTTTTTGATGGATGATTTCATCGTCTTCATAGAGCATAGCTCTTAAAATTTTTAAGAAACTTTATTCCTCTCATGATTAGAGTTGACAGATGTCACTCTGTTGCAGAGCACTGCTCTCAAGGGAGTTTTGCTCCTTGGCCCGAGAGGCCCTCATTAAATGAGAATCCTATTAGGATTTCCTCATTAATGAGCGACTTTCTCATTAATGATGAGCCGTCATCTAGATTGTGTGGGTCCCCTTTGGTCCCTTTCCACTGCATTGCAGTGTTGTACGAATTTAAAGTACCAAGCGCCGGAACTTAAACTGTAGCATTGACGGCTAACTTTTGTTCTTTTCCACTCAGGTACTATGTCTTTCGATATTTCTACTATGTCTTTCGACATTTCTTTCCCGTTTGTTCGTTCAGAAAGCGGATTCCCTGAAGCACCTATGGACAGGGAAGTCTTCGCGTTGATCAAAGATCACGACCCGGAGTAAAAGAATCTTCATTTATGGGGGTTGTGGTACAACCAAATCATCAGGGGTCGATGCAGCTTTTCTTGTGCAGCACCTTTGGAGGTGATCTCCGCCATTCACTATGACGACCCACCCCCGGTGAACTACGCTGTAGAGGAGGTCAATTGGACTTCGGAAGGTTGCCTTCAGCCTTCCATGGCTGCGATACCTGTACAGCCGCAAATGGCTTTGGATATCTTGGGGCGGTGTATATGTCAAGGTGAGTCGTGCTCATGGGGGCAGCCATACATGATAGGTTTGACTCCTCGCCACTCAGCCGGATATTTGCAGTAGGCCCGGTATATCTTATCGGCCAAGAAATCCCAGCTGCTGAAGCTTAGGCTATACCCTGTTATTTATGCTTCTCTCTTCAAGTATCCCACGCCTCCTGTATAATGGGTCAAAACCTTTTTGGAACAATAGAACGTTCCAACTCACACCTTCCTTCTACTGGATCGGGAAGTTTCAATCTCTTTAGAGAAGTTTGCGGAGATCTCCAGCTTGCCTGTCAGAGGGGAGCATTATGAGGAGATATTACCCCCTGACGAGTATATTTTCGCCACTCGCTCAGTAATGATGGGTCTGACCCTAGAGAATGCTATTCAGCACCGATTCCCAAGATTGATTAAGGTGCTAAATATTTACAAGAGCCTATTTCTCGAATCCAGAAGCCATGGGGTCAACTTTACGGATTTCATCGCCCGTTTTCTTCGCCTGGAAGTCTTGTCGAAACAAGGTGCGAAGTTTTCCAAGCTCGACGATCCTTTCGATTTTGGTTTGGATAGCCGGCCGATAGCGGAAGCGGACCAGAAGAATTTTTTCCTCCCGAACGCCGCGGTTGTCCCTTTTGCGGAAATCGCCATCCCAGACATCGACGAAGAGACGTTCTTTTTGGGATTCCTCAGCTTATGGTTAAGTTGGTTTGCGCTCTCCATGCACCCTCGCTACATGAGGCCGTCCGTTTTCTACCCGGCTCACTGAATGGTTGAAGGGACGCAGGTTGCCGTTGGGATTGCTGGGCTGGCTCATTTGTATCATGGCCTTAGCTTGGTGGCAGACACTACTCAACCGGGGGTGCAGCCCGTAAACTTCCCGATGCATTATTTCACTTCGTGGCTCGAGCTGCATGTGCTCGGTGCCTTCGGAATCCATAAGAGGCCCCGTTTCTATGAAATTTATAACTTTCCTTGGGTTATGCGGCTAGTTGACACTTCCGTTTTAGATCCCACTCAGTGAGAAGCTCGAGGTCTGATTCTTCGCCCGCGTACGGTCGGGGATGGCATGATCATCGTTGATAAGGTCATGACTATCGGCAAGGAATCTACTAAGACAGTGCAGCCGCTGCGGTACACCTTCAAAGATGGGGCTTCTACCTTGAAAGCTCGGGAGATTCTTCACTTATATTCAATCAGGCCGGGCTTTTTAGTGTTTGTGCAGAACGATGCGGCGTTGTTCATGAGATACAACCCACACCGCTTTGCTCAACAATCAAGCTACAATAAGGGTATCCTGCTTGAAGCCTTTTTAGCTGAGCCTACTGCTAGAGAGGAGGGTATCCGCAACGCGCTACACCATTTCATACGGCTCAACACTGGGTCTAATTTCTTTATCGGTGAGCCAAGCTACATTCCAAAGGTGTTGAACGTATACGTGGCGTGGTACCAGCACGCGATGGGTGCCGTTATCAGGGAAGAAAAGTGGTTTTTGCTCAATCGCAAGGGTGCTGCCCCAGCGGGTAATCCAACCATTCCCTTGAAGAGACGAACCATCGTTTGTCCTCCCCTAAGAGAAGCTGTTGCGGCAGTGATCTCTGGGCCTTTCCTGATAAGCCTCTACCCCGTGTTCTTACAGAAGCGGCAGCTGTAGCGTCCCCGGATTGTGGGGTGGGTTCGGAGATTGGGACTCATCACCCAAAATTGCCCGCTAAGCACAAGCTCGTGTTATTGGCTGCTGGCACTTGCTCACAGAAAAAGAAGAATTCGATGTTTTCTGTCGACATTGTACTCGGCCAGGAGCCCCATGCTCCCTATAGCAAGGGCTTGAGTGAGTACGGGACTAATGAAGGTCTATTTATCGAGCCTGCGGATGATACTGATCTTCAGGTCACCCTTGTGGCTTCCGAGTGACTAGCTCGCGATGAAGCAGTGTTGATTACTATCGTACAGTCAGGTAGACTTCAGTTGCATCTTTCCGCTGTTATTTTTTATTATGCTTTGACTGACGCTCTCTTCTTCAACAGGTATCTCTGCCGAAGAGGCTCTCGTTGCTTCCCTCAAAACATTTGAAAAGGAAGGGAAGCTCCGTGCTTCTTTAGGCCTTGGTATAATTTGGCTTATTATGCCTTCATTCCTTTTTTCTTTATTTGTAGTCTGACCCCCTCTTTCATTTTGTTGCAGGGACTACTTTGACTCGGGTTATCCCAAGCACGGTGCCGATCCCGAGCGGTGATGCGGCAATGCTTCCAGAACTGGCTATCGTGGCCTCAGCTCCCCCATCAGTATCGCAAGAGGCTTCATTTAAACAGCCGATGACGGATGCCATAGCGGCTCCAGAGCAAGAACTTGGTTCGGACGATGATGTCCCTTTAACGGAGGTCGTGCGAAGATCGCTTCTCACCGCTCAGATCGAAAGGAAGCGTAGGAAGCGTGCAACGAGGGAACGTGATGCCAGCTTGGCTGTGGGTGCAAGCTCAAGTACTACTCCCTCTGTCACCATTTTTTCAGAGGATGCACCAGTTACCCTGTCTACCGCTCATAGACAAGTTGCACGCGCGGCTCGGGAAGAAACCGAAAATCCGCCCCAAGGTAACGTAATACCGGGTCTTTTTATTAGAATTTGATCATCAAATTCTTATATATCATATCCTGCAGGGCCAAGTCCTGGTGATGAGGTGGAAAGCGAGATGAGGGCAACCACAGAGCCCGAAGCAACTAACTACTCTCTAGGGAGTATGGGACTGCCCCAACCGCCGCTCTTTCTCCTTATGGTTCCTTGCTATCGACGGGCATTGCGAGTGTCACGACGACCCTTGTCGAATCGAGGGACGAGACCACGGGCATAGAAACTATTCTGATGGTGGAGAGCGAAGGAGCTGCTGTGCCTAGTGATGCTCTCGTCGTGGTTTCTATTGGCGACCTATCAGGTAAATCTTGGTTCACTGTTTTCTTTTTATCCTTTGATCCCGTTCACCCCCATCTGATGCCATTTTGTTCGTTTTGAGTGTAGGTGCAATGAATGCAAAGATTGCGCCATCTGAAGCGCCTTTGGTCGCCGCCGTGACGGCTGTTGTTCCATTGCCTTGTCCCATGTCCTCTGGAGTGCTGGAAAGTATATGTTTGTGACTTATCATTTTCATTGTAGGTAATATACTCTTTGTACTGACATCGTATTGCTACAACCTTGCAGGATTCCTTTTTGACCATCTGTATCAGGTGCTGAATCCACATTTCTCTTTCCAGTCAGAAGTCGTCCTACCTGCCAGTGTGGGTGAGTATAATTTTTTAACCAACATCCTTTCCTCTCTTTTATGGGAAATCATGTCGTTGCTAACTCTTTTTTGAATTGATTGCAGTGTTACAGATTGGAGGAGGGGACGAGAGAATATTTTCGCCTCCGGTACTCCCAACTTTGCCACCTGTCGCATCCGGTATAATAGATTCCATTTCTCGTGCATTTCCTTTTTCTCTTGATTCGACATCTGACTATGATTTGTTTTACAGCAATTGCACCGACTCCAGCTCCCTTCGAGTCTCGAATTCCAATGCCGGCAGGGCCCTTTGTTAAATGCCTATCTTCCAAGGGTGCTGCGAATAGCCTGCGAATGTTAAGCGAGTTCGTCGAGGATCTTGATGCTGAGGCTTTCGCATCTGCTGCAGATTTTGCTGCTGAACTTAATCTCATGTTGGAGATGCTCGTGAACTTCCACAGCGAGGGTGTCGTCGAATCTTAGGTTAACTACTGTAGGAAGATCGAATCCTGTCTGTATGAGATTGAGTTCAGGCGTCCTGCTCCGGAAGTGTTGGCTTTGAACTCCCAGCGGGCTACATGGATTGAGCAGAGCATTCTCTTCCTTCGCCATTTCGAATAAGAGGCGACCTTGAGGCAGAAGGAACACGAGGAGGCTTTAGGCGAATCTACCCGGCTGCGCGCCCAGGTTGACATGAATGCTGCACAGCTGAAAGCTATCTTTGATGGCCTCCTATGATGTATTTTTGACGGGCTGACGCTGAGGAAGAAGCTCGACCTCACTGAGCAGGATGCACAGAGTCGTGAGGTAACTCAACGGGAGATCGACGAGAAACTTTCATCTTGTTTGCGGTAGCGGGCCTAAGTCGAAGCGGAGCTAGCCGCGGAGGCTGATCATGACAAGGAGCTGAGAGGACTGCGCGAGCGGCTTGCTGATTTGCTAAAATCGCCTCCTTCTCAATAGTCGTCTTTGCATCAATTGTAATTTATGAATATCACATATTCATTTCATTCATTTTTTTATATGATGTATCTCGTATTCAATTGAATTCATGAATAAAGGACGCATTTTTTTATCTCTAACTATCGCTTTCTTTTCTTTGCTTTGTCATTGGCATGTCATTTTAGCAAATGTGGCCTGTAGATAGTAGATAGCAATCAATCTTAAGCTCTTTGTAGAGCAGCGATGGCTTAGGAAACAGGTTTAGGTCCGCTGCCTAAGACTTTTCAACTTTATAAGCCGTGAGGTTCTCATAAAGACTTTTCTCCCTACGAGTCGAGGGATCCCGTAGGTGTATTTTCTCCTTAGGAATCGTGAGGATTCCTAAGTATGCTTTCTCTTAAGAGTCGTAAGGATCTTGCAAGAGAATTTTCTCCCTTACAAGTCGAGAGGACTCGTAAGTGATTGATGAGTTAACTGGTTCCCGAGTTGAAGCATTGCTTTACGACAGGGAGATCAGGGGTTGACATGTATCCGGGTCGAAGCGTTGCTTGACAACAGGGAGGTCAGGGGTTGACATGTATCCATGTCGAAGCGTTTCTTGACGACAGGGAGGTCAGGAGTTAACATGTATCCGTATCGAAGCGTTGCTTGACGACATGGAGGTCAGGGGTTGACATGTATCCGTGTCGAAGTATTGCTTACGACAGGGAAGCCAGGAGTTGACATGTATCCGTGTCGAAGAGTTGCTTGACGAAAGGGAGGTCAGGAGTTGACATGTATCCGTGTCGAAGCGTTGCTTGATGACTGGGAGGTCAGGGGTTGACATGTATCCGTGTCGAAGCGTTTCTTCACGACAAGGAGGTCAGGAGTTGACATGTATCCGTGTCGAAGCGTTGCTTGACGATATGGAGGTCAGAGGTTGACATGTATCCGTGTCGAAGCGTTTCTTTACGACAGGGAGGTCAGGAGTTGACATGTATCCATGTCTAAGCGTTGCTTGACGACAGGGAGGTCAGGGGTTGACAAGTATCCGTGTCGAAGGAGGTCAGGGGTTGACATGTATCCATGTCGAAGCGTTGCTTTACGACAGTGAGGTCATGAGTTGAAATGTATCCGTGTTGAAACGTTGCTTGATGATAGGGAGGTCAGGAGTTGACATGTATCCGTATCGAATCGTTGCTTGACGACAGGGAGGTCAGGGGTTGACATGTATCCATGTCAAAGCGTTGCTTTATGATAAGGAGGTCAGGAGTTGACATGTATCTGTGTCGAAGCGTTGCATGACGACAGGGAGGTCAGGAGTTGACATGTATCTGTGTCGAAGCGTTGCTTGACGACATGGAGGTCAGGAGTTGACATTCGCCGTATTCTACGGTGTCGGGGTTCACTCTAGGTTGTCTGTGAACTGCAAAGTCTTGGAATTGGGGAATTTGTCGTGGCTCCAATTAGTGATGTCGCGTCCGAGTCCTGCTAGCATGAGGAGGAACGCCGTTGCTGATCTTCTGGGATACAGATATTGCCGCCGAGACCTGACTCTCCCTTTGATAGAGTTTGTTGGGACGTGTGGTTCCCTTTTAGTTTATGCCAATGGATTGTATACAGGGGTCAGTATGGACTAACCTGCAGGGCAAAAAGTTTCATTTCATTTTTTTATTTCCGCGATGCTCTATCATTTCAGCTTTTTATATCGCGAAAGTTGCGATTGCCCAATCATTTCGGCTATTTTTCGTGGTGCCCAATCATTTTCGCTATTTTTCGCGGTGCCTAATCATTTCGGCTGTTTTTTCTTTTTACTCGCTGTTTTTTATTGCGAGTTGCCCAATCATTTCGGCTATTTTTGTATGCATATATTTTACTTGCTGATTTTTATTGCGAGTTGCCCAATCATTTTGGCTATTTCATATGCTTTTTTTCTTTTTCCGAGTATGGAACCCATGGTCTGATACCAATCTTGCATCAGTGTCGCTGCGACTGAAATGTTGCCTGGAGCGACTCATCATTTGCCATGAAAGGACTTGGAATTTGATACCGATTTAAGCATCAGTATCGCTACAACTGGGATATTGCCAGGAGCGAATCATCATCTACCTTTGTCGGTTCAAACAAAGATGGCTTAGCAAACAGGGTTAAGATCCCTTCGACTAAGGCTTTTGACTTCATGAGCCGTAAGGGTCTCATAAAGATGTTTCTCCCTACGAGTCGTGAGGATCTCGTAGGTGTCTTTTCTCCTTAGGAATCATGAGGATTCCTAAGTGTATGTTCTCTTGTAAGTCGTAAGGATCTTGCAAGAGTGTTTTCTCCTTGTATATCGAGAGGACCTACAAGTGTTTGTTCATCCAACGAGGGCATTCCTTATCATCGGTGGGACTCAGCAAGAAAATGATTATTTGTGCCCATGGATTGTATACAAGGGTCGGTATTGAACCACTCGTAGGGCAATCTGGAAAAGGTAATGACTTAAGAACAGGATCAGATCCCTGTAGCTTAAGACTTTTGAATCTTATAAGCCGTAAGGGTCTCATAAGAGGGTTCTCCTTACGAGTGGTGAGGATCTCGTAAGTGTAATTTCCCCTTAGGAATCGTGGGGATCTCTAAGTGTGTTGCTCCTTTGTGAGTCGTAAGGTTCTCACGCAGGTAGTTTTCTCCTTAGAAGGTCGAGAGGACCTTGCAAGTGTCTTTTAACGAGATTGCGCCTGTTCGGGTTTTCACAACCTCGCTGGTAGCCCTGCTGTTTTTACTCACAGAGCCCTTTCGGGTTTTCATCCGTGCCTATTTTTCTTGTGGACGTACCGTTTTTTTTACGAGTCTGTGCCCTTTTGGGTTTTCTCAAACTCGCCAATAGCCTTGCTGTTTTTACTCACGGAGCCCTTTCGGGTTTTCATCCGTGCTCATTTTCCTGATGGACGTACACTTTTTTTTTACGCGTCAGCCTAAGGATGCTGCGGTTCTGTAGTAGTTTAAAGACGTTTCAGTCAATAGTTAGTTTTAGGACATTTCGGTCCATAGCTGGTTTTAGGACATTACGGTCCATTGTTAGTTTAGAATCATTTCGGTCCGCTATTAGTTTAGGGACGTTTCGGTCCGCTATTACTTTAGGGACGTTTCGGTCCATCGCATATTTTTGAGGCGAGGTTTCGCTGTATACTACTTATAGAGTCTGTGTAACACTTTGAAATTTCCGTTTGATTGTTTTGGTGATAATTAGTTGTCTTGCATGTTTTATTTGTGTGTGCATAGGATTTATAGTTATTATTGGTAGTGTTAGTATTGGAAACTTTCTTGTGTTGTGCACACTTGCATGCTTAGACTTTTCTTGCAACTTGTTAACCATTTTCTTGTGTGCATGGTTGCAATTTATCTTCCCCCCCCCCCCACCATTTGACCCTTTTCTTAAAACCCTTTTTATAATTTCAAAGAAAACAACAAAAGAAAAGAAATCCAAATAAACAAAGGAGCATGGTGTTAGGTAGAGACTTTGACCTTTGGATCCATTTCATTGCTTCTCTCTCTTTCTCCTCTCCCCACTTCTGAAACTTCTGCTGCTCCAGCAGCAAAAGCCCTCCCATTTCCTTCATTTTGTGCTTCTCTTCACTTTCCATTGAATTCCCAAACAAAACCCTACACCAATCAACACTTTTTCATCACTAAACCTTGAGAAAAGTGAGCTTTTTAGGGTGTTTAAGGCAAATCTGCACACTAGAGGGAAAAGCTGGAAGTTTTGGTGTTCTACAAGGTTCTTAGAAGGTATTAACTCATATTAGCACCTCTTTTCTTTAGACTTGTTGTATTCTCTAGTAAAAATCCCTTTTTTGTGCATTTTTAGTGAAATTATAGGATATTTGTGATTCACATGTTAGATTGGTGTTCTCATAGTTTAGTTAGCTCCTTTAAGTGTTATTAGAGCCATCTTAACTAGGTTATACCTCAGGTTGCACAAAAATACCCTAAAGTTCCATTTTTAGTGCAAAGTGTGGATTTTAACTAGAATTTGGGCACTGTAGGATCTGCTGTTACCCGAGACTTTTCAGTAGAAATCTAGATGTTACTGCAGCATGTGTGGGGAGAATTGAGTGCACCAACCAAACCTGGGAACCCAATTCCCAAGTGAGGCCGCCGAATTTTGCTTTCTGGCCGCAATTTGCGGCCAGATGGGGGATCCATGGGTTGGGGTTTGGGGTATAGGTGTCTGCTGCTATTTGGGTTGTTATGGTATATATACTTTTGCATTATCTTTCCTGTATCAAAATCTGGGGTAGAATACCTATTTTCCCGTATTTTCAACCTTTCGCGACACGCGTGATACGTGTGTGTGGGTTTTGGGTTTCTGCGTATCGCGACGCGTCAGGGTGCGTTTAGGTGCGTAACCACGCGTTTTAGCGTATCGCGCACACGCGAGTTTGGTTCACGACACGAGTTATTGGTTCGGCTTAAATGTCGCGTTTTCGTGATTTCAAGCTTACGTGTGATATATTGTGTAATTCTAGGTTCGCAGGCGAGTACAACGGACGCCGCGCAGGAGGGGACACAGGTTGTTGGCTATACCTAGTGGGAGGCTACGGTGAGTAGATTTCACATCTACGGGGATATCGCCCGCATGGCGTTCTACGTCAGGGCTGATAGGACCTTATAGTGTTCCTTATATATATTGCATGTTCATGGTTACTAGCTAGT
This sequence comes from Agapanthus africanus, assembly GCA_030015575.1. Taxonomy (NCBI): domain Eukaryota; kingdom Viridiplantae; phylum Streptophyta; class Magnoliopsida; order Asparagales; family Amaryllidaceae; genus Agapanthus; species Agapanthus africanus. The sequence continues at coordinate 514,051,907 of JASDDO010000012.1, forward strand.
GCATTGCATACCTACAACATACATCACATTGGATCATTGCATTGTAGCTTATCTATATGTGACATGACTTGATATTCATACTTGATACCTATATCACATTGGATCATTGCATTGTAGCCTATCTATATGTGACATGACTTGATATTCATACCTGATACACATATCACATCACAATTACTTGTATTATTGGTTGAGATTCATGTGATTTCTGGATTTGGGAACCGTGGCCTTTTCAAATAAATAATCATTTAAAAACCCGGTTCCCTTGATATGATATTTGGGGCGTCGCCCCGTGTTTTCTCGGTGCTAGAGAGATGTACTGAGAGAGGGATGACCCGGAATGACGGATTCCCGATATGTACTTTGAGAGAGGGCTGACCCGGAATGACGGATGCCCGATGGATTGATATAGGGCTGACCCGGAATGACGGATGCCCGATGGATTGATATAGGGCTGACCCGGAATGACGGATGCCCGATGTATTGAGAGAGGGATGACCCGGAATGACGGATTCCCGATATATATATATACTTGAGAGAGGGCTGACCCGGACTGACGGATGCCCGATGGATTGATATAGGGCTGACCCGGAATGACGGATGCCCGATGTATTGAGAGAGGGATGACCCGGACTGACGGATTCCCGATATATATATACTTTGAGAGAGAGCTGACCCGGACTGACGGATGCCCGATACAGGATGTTTTGCGTGTCGATGCTAGACACGAGTATTTATGATATTTGGGTGCCGATGTTGGGCACTCGGGATTCTCAGAGATATACAGGATTTGAGGGCCGAGGAGAGTGCCGGCGCATGAGCTATTTTGGGAGGTCTGGGTGCATTGAGAAGCCGATTGTATATGTTCCACGTTGACATTTCGTGTAGATATTATATTGCCCCTGCTCAGCATTACTTTTGTACCTCATCCTGTAGATGCATTACCTGTTAGAGCATTTGTACCTCATCTGATAGTACAGTACCCTATAGAGCACTTGCATGATTTTTGCACATACTGCTCATCTCATATTGATATCATCTGTTGGCATATGATAGAGTAGTGTAGTACGTACATGCTCGCGATTACCTTTATATGTTATCTCTATTCACGAGTTGGCAACTCACCCCCGTTGTGCCACAGTGTTTGCAGGTTGCCCTTCGGAGTAGTCGCGGCAGGCTGCTTTGCATCTTTTGACACAGATACCCCCATAGCTGGTGTACTAGCTCTTTTGCTGATAGGTAGGTTTTGTGCGGTATCTGTTTATCTTTCAGTATGTACATTGTTGTATCTAGTATTCTCCATCTACCATGTATGTATTTGACTTAGAAACAGTGTGAGGACGATGTTGTATTATTTTGTATTCTGGTGTCGAGCTCGTTGTGAGCCGGCTGTACTTGCACTTCATTCTATCTGTGTTGTTCCCACTTGTGGATCTTGATCTTCGCTACGGCGTCGTATATTGTTTTCTTAGAGATTGTTACTTAGTTTTCTTATCATATTTTGGTTAGTGCATCCTTTAAAACTTCTATCACTCTATACTTTCACTGGTTTGATTTCTGGGTTTTCGGTTCACTTAGTCGCGTTACGCCTGTAGACGTTACGTGGTTAAGTGCCGGTCACGGGCCAAACTTCGGGTCGTGACAGTCTGGGCTTGGGAAGATAGCAAGCGGACATAGACGCCGTCATCTATCGTTGACCTAGGCCGTGACTCGTCAGGCATAGTATTTTTTCAAGAACCGGTCATTTATTGGCCTGAAGAATCTTTCGCCATGCATATCCATGAGCGAGCAAGCCCCACCTTGGTAGACTTTGTCTATGATGTACGGGCTCTCATAGTTCGGCTCAAATTTCCCCCATTTGGAACGATTGGGGATTATAGGTCTCTTGACCACTGACACGAGTTCGCCTTGGCGGAATGTTCTTGGCCTAGTCAATCTCTCGTATGAGCGCGTCATCTTTGCTTTGTAAGCCTCTAGGTTTTGTTGCGCCATGAAACGAGTTTCATTGAGGGCATCGAGCTCCTCGAGCTGAAAATAAGCATTCTTTTTGTCTGTCGGCTCATAATAAACCACCACTCGTAGGGAGGGTAGCTCTATCTCCAAGGAGAGTACTGCTTCAGTGCCGAATACCAATGCATACGGCGTTGTATTTATGGCCATTTTGAACGTGGTCTGATACGCCCAGAGAGCTTCATGCAGTCTCTCGTGCCAGTCCTTCTTACTTCGGGACACCGTCTTCTTTATGATCTTCATCAAGGTCTTGTTAAAAGCCTCAGCTAGACCATTCGCTCGGGGATTATAGACCGAAGAGTATCTCCAGTCTATATTATGCTGCTGTGCGAAGCGGCTGATTTTGTGACTTCTGTATGCCAGCCCGTTATCGGAGATAATCCATCGCGGAGTGCCGAACCGATAGATGATGTGTGTCTTGAAGAAATGGAGGATATTCTCTGTCTTCACTTCTCTTAGCGGTACTGCTTCTGCCCACTTAGAGAAGTAATCGGTTGTCGCCAATATGAACGGATGTCCTCTGGACGATGCCGGTTCTATGGGCCCAATTATGTCGGTTCCCCACATTTCGAACGGCCAGATAGCCACTGTTGGGTGTAGCGGGTTTGGGTGCTGGTGGATGAAGTCTTTATGAATTTGGCACGAGTGGCACTGCTTCGCGTAATCAAGGCAGTCCTGAATCATCGTGGGCCAATAGTAGCCCATTTTTTTGATCTTCAGCTTCATCTTTGGCCCGACTTGATGGGAACCACAAAGTCCGTCGTGAGTTTCTTGGACGACTCTCCTTGCTTCTTCTGGTCCCAGGCATCTCATCCAAAGAGAGTCGAATGATTTCTTATACAGCGTGTCATTGACGAAGGCAAAAGACAGAGCTCATTTCATGAGTTGATGTCTCGAGGATGCATCTTCAGGTGTTCGAGGGGATTTGATGTAGCCTATAAAGACTTCTCTCCAATCCTTGGCCTTTTCTTGGTCCTCTATTTATAGGGTTGTTTGCTTGGTCGCTTCCTTTTCTTCAGACGACTCCGAAGATATTTCCGCTGGTGCAAGAACCCGACGGCTTTGCACAACAATCCTTACATCATCGAGGTTTTCGTCAGCCAGTTCTTTAGCGAGTTTGGCTAACGCATCCGCTTTGCTATTTTCCGTACGTGGTACACTTTCCAGAACGTAGGAAGGAATTTGAGTCAGCAATTGTTGTACTTTCTCGCCGTACTTTACCAACTCGGGCTTGCACGTTTGATAGTCACCATTTACTTGACTAACGACCAGCTGGGAGCCTCCGTATATGAGGAGGTTTTCTATTCCCATGTTGACAGCGATCTCAAAACCTGCTATCAAAACTTCATACTCGGCTTCATTATTTGTCCTCGGCTCTGTTAAGGAAAAGGCAAAATGCATTATCCCTCCTTGTGGAGTCACGAAAATAAGGCCTACCCCCGATTTGATTATAGGGGTGTTATGTTGTCACTTCTTCATGGAAGATGCCCCATCGAAGTAGAGTTCCCATCGGGTATCACTCCCTCCTCTCTCCCTATCGATCGTGTCAAACGCGTGCTCGTGATGCAATTCATAATTATGGGTGAATCGGCAGGTATCGGATGCTCAGCGAGGAAGTCGGTGATGGCCTGTCCTTTCACTGCTTTGAGGGGTCGGTATGTTATTGAGAACTCCATCAGAAGGAGGGCCTATTTAGCGAGCCATCCTGTTAGTATGACTCTTAACATCAAATATTTGAGAGGGTCCACTTTCGATATGAGGTGGACTTCATACGCCAATGCATAGTGCCGAAACTTCGTTATCGCGAAGATTAACACTAGGCAGTGTTTTTCGATGGGGGAGTAGTTATTTTCTGTGCCCAGGAGAACTCGACTCAAATAGTAGAGGGCTCTCTCTTGTTGGATATAGTTATCTCAAAGTCAATTATTGGATCGCAGGTACGTGATTGCAAAGATTGATGGAGGACCTATACCGGTATGACAGTCTTGCTCGAGATGATAGTATGCTATCTGGTTTGTCTTTATCATCGTATACATGCTTTAGTTCATTATTGCATGTTGATAGAGCCCATAAGATTCTTGCTTGACTGCCAGCAGTATGATGGCGATCATATACGTGGGAGCTGGGGTCTATAAGCACATCCTTAAAGTATCCCTAGTCGTGGGAGTTTCGAGACAGGGCATCGATACTCCAGAGTAGAATAGTGTATACAGTCGAGACCCTGACGAGGGGCAGTGGTCGGTCTCACAAGCCATTGGTGTTAGATTGTTCACCTAAGATGTATACAGGTGCTCATTAGGTTATAAATAGAGAAGGATGGGAACTTCTTCGGTATCGCTTTTTGAGATGACTGGGCGCATGTATTCGATCAAATTGATCATTACCTTCGACGAAGTCTCCGCGTACGACTAATCCCTGGCTGAGGACGGGTACCAGGGAGTGGTTCATAGCCTCGTGGGACACAACGGTCGGCTTCTCCCTCGGCGGTCGTCCCTCCTACAGTTGCTGATGTACACAATTTAGAGGAGGTCCCCGGGGTTATACAACCCTTTCTCCGAGGTGTTACTGGACGAGGCGCTCGACAAGGTGCGCTCGATCTACCTGCCCGGCCTCATCTCGAAGGCCAGGCACGACCGATTCTTGGCCCTCATTTTGGAGTGCATCAAAAAGAGATACATCGTGAGCTAGGGCACAGAGGGCAGAATGCCGGGTGCTTCAGTGGCGTCCCGGGTTCACGTGCAGCATTGGCTGGAGCGGGCTGTCGAGGCCAGGGCCCGGCTAGCGGAAATCTACTCTGAGTATCACCAGGAGTATTTCCTCGATCTTGTTCCCCCTCTGATGTAAATTTTTCCTTTTTCTTTTTCTGTAAGGCTGAGGAGCCCGTAATACCTTTTGACAAAATAGAATTCTCCCTTTTACGATACCCCATTGTTCCCTTTTTAGTATTTAAATAGAAAGAATTTTAGAAAGGTTTGTACCTCGCCTTTGTGAAAGAAGAAATATGCATGTGTAGATACTCTTTTCAGAGGTATAGCTTGAGCTTCTCAGCGTTGTAAGGCCATGGAAACTTACGACCATCTGCGTCTTGTAAGCGGTAGGCTCCGCCGGTCAGGACCTCGGAGACGAGGAAAGGACCATCCCATTTCAGAGAAAACTTATGCAGCTTGCCTTGATCGACGAACTCGTTCCGCCTTAGGACAAAATCTTCGGTCTTGAAGAAGCAGCGCTTGACTCCCGTGTTGTAGTAATGGGCGGTTTACTATTGGTAGGCGGCAGCTCTGATCTGAGCCCGGTCCCATTTCTCTAACAAGATGTCTAAGTTAGTTTGGAGGGCTGAGGTGTTCGCTTCATCGTCTAAATGCTCGACCAGGTGACTGGGTAGTGTAGGGTGTTTTTCGTCACCCCATTGAGATGGGAATATGCGCGCGCTGGTCAGGCGTACTACAGATTCCCCGTACCTAAGGTAGGCGGGGGTTTATTTATTGTAGGGATCCGAATCTCCGGCAGCCGCGGACTAAGATGCCGTTAATTACCCCTCGCCTTTGGGGCGAGAAAACCTCCGATTGACGGGTTAAACTGGTCATGCGAACTCAATGTGCAGTGTTGTGTTTTGAAGGGGTTTCGGATATATCGGGGGCCCCGCAGAGTTTTTACGAGGGTCTCGCTATCTAGATAGCGGGATGGGGGTCAAGGGGGCTAGCAACCCCCTTGCGGGGTGCGAGGCAGCGCCCCGTTAGAAATTTTTTCTAATGGAGGACGGTGTCGTGGAGTTTTTGTGTGTGTATGTGTGTGTGTGTAAAGGGAAAGGGCAATCCAAAGGATGCGTGGGGGCCAGCACCTCACGTGCATGGCAAGCAGGCGCTGGGCGCTAGCACACTAGGCGCTGGGCATGAGCTCTCTGGGTGTTGGGCGCACCACGTGCTCGGCACGTGGGCGCTAGCGCTCTGGGCACTGGGCACACTACGTGCTCGGCACGTGGGCGCTGGCGCACTCGGCACTTGGCGCTAGCGCACTGGGCGCTGGGCGCACCATGGGCTCGGCACGTGGGCGCTGGCGCACTGGGCGCTGGGCACACCACATGCTGGGCACACCACGTGCTCGGCACGTGGGCACAAGCGCTCTGGACGCACCACGTGCTCAGCACGTGGGCGCTTGCGCTTTGGGTGCTGGGCGCACTACGTGCTCGACACGTGGGCACTGGACTCTGGGCGTCAAACAGAAAGGGGACTTTAGTCCCTGCACTGGGAGCTGTGCTCCCGATTTGACCCTTGGAGTTAAACTCCTAAAAAGTTTAGAAATGATCAAATGGGGCTGCTTTGTTTCTCCGCCTTGGATATTCCCAAGGTGTGATTTTTGGAGATGGGTCTCCTCTTCCTCCTCTGTTGGCCAGATCTTGAAGAACAAGAAGTGTGAGATTTTAAAAAATCTCTTATTTATGAGATACGATGGGAGATCTAAGTTCCCCTTTGTGGGTTTTGTAGTGAGAAACTATTTAGTTTTGGAAAAAAAAGAGTAAAACTCTTGATTTAATTCAAAAGAAAGAAGAAGGTTTAGAACCTTGAGGAGGGAGAAGGAGGGACAGGAACCTAGTTTTTTTGGTGGGGATGAAAAGGTATGTTAGATATTTTCATCATGTTGCCTTATATAGGCTTACATATTTACATATAGCCTCTTGGGCTTTACAAAATGGCATTTTGCACATCCCATAGCTCATGTGCCATTTCTTTTTGCACATAAGCCATGGGCTTACAAAAATTTGGCTTTATGCCCATTTTGCATACATTCATGCACAAAAAAATCACATCAAAATTATTTGTTACATGATTTTTTTTATTTTGTCATGGGGGAAGGCCGGACGCTTCGTATTCGGGCTCGATCCGGGCATTGGCCCAGTTGACCTGGGCTTGGGCCCACCTGGCTTGGGGTTGACCTTGACTTTGACTTGGTTAACCGGGGTGCAAATTTCGACCCCAACAAAGTACCCCCCATCAATAAATGCACACCACATATGTGGGTCGTGTGCATGAAATTGATGGATCTTCTTTCGCGTAGAGGCGACTTGCTTTGGTTCCCACTTTTTGGGCTGCACTGCTCTTTTTACGACATGGACGGTCGATGCTTTCGTCTCCGAGGCGGAGGGTCTGTGGTAGACGTTTCCCTGGCTCGGAGTGATTTGGTTCCCTTTTTGTAGGAAGCCTGCACTGCCCTTTTTACGACATGGACGGTCAACGCTTGACGCGTCTCCGAGACGGAGTGTCTGTGGTAGACATTTCCCTGGCCCGGAGTGATTTAGTTCCCGATTTGTGGGAAGCCTGCACTGCCCTTTTTGCGACATGGACGGTCGACGCCCTGACCCGGAGCGATTTGGTTCCCGATTTGTGGGAAGCCTGCACCGCCCTTTTTTATGACATGGACGGTCGACGCCCTGGCCCGGAGCGATTTGGTTCCCGATTTTTGGGAAGCCTGCACTGCCCTTTTTGCGACATGGACGGTCGATGCCCTGGCCCGGAGCAATTTGGTTCCCGATTTGTGGGAAGCCTGCACTGCCCTTTTTGCGACATAGACAATCGACGCCCTGGCCCTGAGCGATTTGGTTCCCGATTTGTAGGAAGCCTGCACAGCCCTTTTTACAACATGGACGGTCGATACTTGATGCGTCTCCAAGGCGGAGTGTCCATGATAGACTTTTCCCTGACCCGGAGCGATTTGGTTCCCAATTTATGGGAAGCCTGCACTGCCCTTTTTCGACATGGACGGTCGACGCTTGACGCGTCTCCGAAACGGAGTGTCCGTGGTAGACTTTTCCCTGGCCCGGAGCGATTTGTTTCCCGATTTGTAGGAAGCCTGCACTGCCCTTTTTCCGACATGTACAGTCGACGCCCTGACCCGGAGCGATTTGGTTCCCGATTTGTGGAAGCCTACACTGCCCTTTTTCCGACATGGACAGTCGATGCCCTGGCCCGGAGCGATTTGGTTCCCGATTTTTGGGGAGCCTGCACTGCCCTTTTTGCGACATGGACGGTCGACGCCCTAACCTGGAGCGATTTGGTTCCTGATTTGTGGGAAGCCTGCACTGCCCTTTTTATGACATGGACGGTCAACGCCCTAGCCCGGAGCGATTTGGTTCCCGATTTATGGGAAGCCTGCACTGCCCTTTTTGCGATATTGACGGTCGACGCCCTAACCTGGAGCGATTTGGTTTCCGATTTGTGGGAAGGCTGCACTGCTCTTTTTACGACATGGACGGTCGACGCTTGATGCGTCTCCGAGGCGGAGTGTCCGTGGTAGAAGTTTCCCTGGCCCGAAGTGATTTGGTTCCCGATTTGTGGGAAGCCTGCACTGCCTTTTTTACGACATGGATGGTCAACGCCCTAACCCGGAGCGATTTGGTTCCCGATTTGTGGGAAGCCTGCACTGCCCTTTTACGACATGGACGGTCGACACTTGGCCCGGAGCGATTTGGTTCCCGATTTGTAGGAAGCCTGCACTGCCCTTTTTACGACATGGACGGTCGACGCCCTGACCCGGAGCGATTTGGTTCCCGATTTGTGGGAAGCCTGCACTGCCCTTTTTACGACATGGACGCTTGACGCTTGACGCGTCTCTGAGACGAAGTGTCCGTGGTAGACGTTTCCCCAGCACGGAGTGATTTGGTTCCCGCTTTGTAGGAAGCCTGCACTGCCCTTTTTCCGACATGGACGGTCGACGCCCTGACCCGGAGCGATTTGGTTCCCGATTTGTGGGAAGCCTGCACTGCTCTTTTTGCGACATGGACAGTCGACGCTCTGGACCGGAGCGATTTGGTTCCCGATTTTTGGTAAGCCTGCACTGCCCTTTTTGCGACATGGACGGTCGACGCTCTGATCCGGAATGATTTGGTTCCCGATTTGTGGGAAGCCTGCACTGCCCTTTTTGCGACATGGACGGTCGACGCTTGATTTAACTTGCTCTGCTTCTTGCAGTGTCAGGGGTGAACTTGACTTGCTCCGCTTCTTGCGGTGTCGAGATTGGATTCTGACTTGCTCTGCTTTCTGCGGTGTCGGAGTTGAAGTTGACTTGTTGAATGTGATTTGGGTTGACATCAGCATCGCTACACTGGAATATGGTACCAGAAGCGAATCAGCATCTGTCTTTGAGAGGACTTGGGGATTTTGTTTTTGGGCGGCATCTGTATTGCTACACTGGAATAATGCCAGGAGAAACTCATCATTTTCCCCAGGAGCATTTGGGAATTGGTTTTTGCTTGGCATCAGTATCGCTACACTCGAATATGGTACCAGGAGCGAATCATCATTTGCGCTTGCTTATCAGGAAGCGATGTCTTAGGAGACAGGTTTAGATCCCTATCATCTAAGACTTTTCAATTTTGCGAGCCGTAAGGGTCTCACAAAGCATTTTCTCCCTACGGGTCGTAAGGATCCCTTAGGTGTATTTTCTCTTTAGGAGTCATGAGGACCCCCAAGTGTGTTGCTCCTTTGTAAGTCGTAAGGATCTCACGCGGGAATTTTCTCCTCACAAAGTCGAGAGGGCTTTGCGAGTGCATTTCATCTTTTTTTTACGAGTTTGCGCCCTTTCGGGTTTTCACAAACTCGCCGACAGTCCTGCTGTTTTTATTCACGGAGCCCTTTCGGGTTTTCATCCGTGCCCATTTTGCTTGTAGACATACCATTTTTTATCTTCATCGCCGGTGGGACTTTGAATGTGGTCTCGCCGGTAGGAATTGGGAAAGATTGGGATCGTTTACGCCCATGGATTGTATACGGTTTTGCAGGATGTATGATCCAGACAGTAGGGCCGGAAAAATTTCAGGACTTTATCGGCGTCTGCATCGCTGCACTGGAATATGGTACCAGGAGCGACTCATCATTCGCCGTTGGGGTATGGGATTTGGAATTTGGTTGGCGTCTGCATCGCTGCACTGGAATATGGTATCAGGAGCGACTCATCATTCGCCACTTGGGGTATGGGGTTTGGAATTTGGTTGGCGTCTGCATCGCTGCACTGGAATATGGTACCAGGAGCGACTCATCATTCGCCACTAGGGTATGGGCTTTGGAATTTGGTTGGCGTCTGCATCGCTGCACTGGAATATGGTATCAAGAGCGACTCATCATTCACAATTTGGGAATTTAAGTTTTGGACGGCGTCTGCATCGCTGCACTGGAATATGGTACCAGGAGCGACTCATCATCTGCCGGTTTTTTTTTATCGCGATTGCTCTATCATTTCAGCTTTTCTTATCGTGAAGGTCGCGATTGCCCCATCATTTCTGCTTTATTTTCATTTTTATTTTTACTCGCTGATTTTTATTGCGAAATGCCCCATCATTTCGGCTTATTATTATTATATATATATTTTATTTACACTTCTTCCTTTTTTTATTTACACATTTTTTATTTACACACATTTTTTTTACATTCCCAGTTTAGCGACTTAGAGGTCGACTGTTCCCAGTTTAATGACGTGGTGGTCGACTGGTGTTCCCAGTTTAACGACGTGGTGGTCCTCTTTGCTTATCCCAGCTCCTTGAATTTTGATCTTGGCGGAGCTGTGTTGATGACCGTAGCTCTGCGGCTTGCCGATACATCCGAGGACTGTGAGGTTTTTCCCCAGCTTGTATTGGTCCTCTGCCCAATCTTTGAAAACACAGCAATCTTCGATCGTATGACTCACCACCCTATGGTATGGGCAGTATACGGGATTGCCAGTTATATTCATCTCATGTGGCCTTTTTGATTCTGGCAGTTGTAGACCATTTCTTAGGGCGTCCTTGAATATCTTGTGGACTTTGTCCCTTTTGAAGGAATAGACCCTATCCAACTTCTCTTTCACAGGTGATTTACCTCCGACGTATGTATCAAAGGGACTGGAGGCTGATCGCGGCCATTTTTCACGAAGGCGCTCCGCTCTTAAGTTGAAGGGGGTATCAGTTGACTGTCTCTGGGTATCAATCCCTGGCTTATGAACCAAAATTTGATTCTGCCATAATTGCAATCGGGCGACTTGGGTCGCGAGATCTGCCGCGAAGTTTACCAATTCGTCGACCTTAGACTGTACCTTAGCTAACTTCTCATCGTTGTCCTGAAGCTGCCTCTCAAGCCATCAGAATAATGTTTGTTCTGTAGTTCCGGTTATGACAACCGGGTCATCCTTATTGCCTGAGTTCAATTCCACAGGAACCTCGGGCTCCTTTGGCTTATCGGCCTGAGCGAGCTCCTCATCATTTAGACCGAGCCGATGCTGGGTAGCGTCCACCGTATCATCACCGTGGCTGTGAAGCATAGGAGGGTTCGTTTCTTCATGTCCGGCCATGTAGACAGTGTGGACCACATACCCAGCCATCTTTTTATCTTTGGCGGCTGATTTCGCGGAGTGGTCCGGGGTTTGGAAATTCATAAATTTTAACATGGTCAGAGCCCTATCCCTTTTGTTGGCTCTATATCTAAGTCGCTTCTGCCTCAGCGTCTCTGCCTTGAGCGCTTGGCAGGTTTCTGCTCTTCGGAAAGCCGCCATAGGCTGAGTGATGAGGAGGCTTGAGAAGACACCCAATCGAGCAGTTGTCAGAGGTGACACTGGAGCTTGCCCGAGATGCCTTGTTGCTTTGCTGGTGTTGATGGCCTTGTCCCCAGCTGGGGCGACGGAGAAACGGATTTGCGTTTGGGTTAGGGCGCCCTCGAGACCACCACATTTGGCCTCTTGCCTTTCGAGACCAGTTTGTCTGTCACCGGGGCTTGAGGAGCTGGGATGGCGTTAGCTGACACGAACAGAATAGAGCCAAATGGCAGCGGTGGCTCCTCCCACTGTCGCCCGAGACTGGCCAGAAGGACCGTCCTGGCGTCCATCTTCATCGTGTAGGATATGGGAGCCGTGCTGAGAGCTGAGATCGTCCTTGGAGACATTGTTGAAAAGTGATTACTTGAAGACCTGCATGAAAAAGCATTATTTTAGTATAAATATAGATATGTATATTGATTGAGTCCGCATGAACGTTTAACCCGAAATTTAGGAGGAGAGATAGGTCCCACCAGGCGTGCCAGAATCTGTAGGGTGTTTTCCGTCACCCCATTCAGATAGGAATACGCGCACGCTGGTCAGGCGTACTACAAATTCCCCCTGTCTAGGGTAGGCGGGGGTTTATTGATTGTAAGGATCCGAATCTCCGGCAGCCGCGGACTAAGCTGCCGTTAATTACCCTCGTCTTTGGGGCGAGGGAACCTCCGATTGACGGGTTAAACTGGTCATGTGAACTCAATGTGCAGTGTTGTGTTTTTAAGGGGCCCAACAAAGTTTTTATAGAGGTCCCGCTACCCGGATAGTGGGCTGGGAGTCAAGGGGGCTAGCAGCCCCCTAACGGGGTGCGGGGCAGCGCCCCGTTAGAAATTTTTTCTAACGGAGGACAGTGTCGTGGAGTGTGTGTGTGTGTGTGTGTGTGTAAAGGGAAAGGGCATCCAAAGGATGCGTGGAGGCCAGCGCCTCGCGTGCATGGCACGCAGGTGTTAGCGCACTAGGCGCTGGGCGTAAGTGCTCTGGGCGCTGGGCACACCACATGCTCGGCACGTGGGCGCTGGGCGCACCACATGCTCGACACGTCGGCGCTGGGCGCACTCTAGGCGCTGGGCGCACCACGTGCTCGGCACGTTGGCACTGGGCGCACCACGTGCTCGGCACGTTGGCACTGCGCACTGGGCGCTGGGCGCACCACGTGCTCGGCACATGGGCGCTAGCGCACTGGGCTCTGGGCGCACCATGAACTCGGCACGTGGGCGCTAGCACTCTGGGCGCTGGGCGCACCATATGCTCGGCACGTGGGCGCAAGCGCTCTGGGCGCTGGGTGCACCATGTGCTTGGCATATGGGCGCTGGGCGTACCACGTGCTCGGCACATGGGCGCTGGACTCTAGGCGTCAAACAGAAAGGGGACTTTGGTCCCTGTACTGGGAGCTGTGCTCCCGATTTGACCCTTAGAGTTGAACTCCTAAAAAGTTTAGAAATGATCAAATGGGGCTGCTTTGTTTCTCCCCTTTGGCCTTGGATCTTCCCAAGATGGAATTTTTGGAGATGGGTCTCCTCTTTCCTCCTCTGTTGGCCGGATCTTGAAGAACAAGAAATGTGAGATTTTAAAAAATCTCTTATTTTTGAGATCCGATGGGAGATCTAAGTTCCCCTTTGTGGGTTTTTATGGTGAAAAACTATTTAGTTTTGGAAGAGGAAGGGTAAAACTCTTGATTTAATTCAAAAGAAAGAAGAAGGTTTAGAACCTTGAGGAGGGAGAAGGAGGGACAGGAACCCTAGTTTTTTGGGGGGGAATGAAAAGGTATATTAGATATTTTCATCATGTTGCTTTATATAGGCTTACATATTTACATATAGCCTCTTGGGCTTTACAAAATGGTATTTTGCCCATCCCTTGGCTCATGTGCCATTTCTTTTTGCGCATAAGCCATGGGCTTACAAAAATTTGGCTTTATGCCCATCTTGCATACATTCATGCACAAAAAAATTACATCAAAATTATTTGTTACATGATTTTTTTATTTTGGCATGGGGGAAGGCCGGACGCTTCGTGTTCAGGCTCGATCCGGGCATTGGCCCACTTGACCTGGGCTTGGGCCCACCTGGCTTGGGGTTGACCTTGACTTTGACTTGGTCAACCGGGGTGCAAATTTCGACCCCAACAGGGAGACCGATCTCTGCTGGGACCATTCTCTCGGTACCATAGCGGAGGCTGAAAGGGGTCTCCCCAGTGGGGGTTTCTTCGACGTGCGCAGGTCCCATAAGACTCGGGGTAATTCCTTCTAGGCGTGTTCAAAGACCTCGGAGGACGTCCCGGTTAGCGACATCGGCTTGCCCGTTGCATTAGGGATGTGCAACCGCGGCAAACTTCATGAGTATACGATATTCGCTACAGAATTCCTTATCTTTTTCGTTTTTGAAATTTGTCCCATGGTCGGTAATGATACACCTCTATTCGCCGCCGAAATACGCGACCGGGATGTTGGGACGTCTGGCCTGAATTTTGGCGCGCAGATTCTATTTGGTTTTATCTGTCCACCCCTCCGAAGTTGCCAAGTTGATTTATGGCACCGTGTATCGGAGGTTTAGACAGATGCGGCCGTTGTAGCAGACTTCGTCAGATTCCCCCTCATGTACGAGGGGTATTTAATTGTGGGGATGCTCTTCCCTACAGGTGCAAGCCCCTACAGTTAATTACGCTACCGCATAGCAGTAACCACTTTCTCCTTCTCCAGATGGTCACTTCATTTCGTGTGTGTTTGTTTTATTTTTGGTTGCCCGTGGATTGTATACGGAGACTAATTTATGTTGTCGCCCGTAGGGCGTGGATTAGTCCAAATCCATATTTTCTTAGATTTGGTTTTGGTTTGGGTTTAAGGATCGTTGTTCTCATTAAGATTAAGATCAACTTAAATGTTTGTTGAGGATACGTTAGTTTAATTTTAGACTAAGATCCACTCAATAAGATTTTGGGATCATTTAGATCCAACGAAAGAGTATTTGAACTCTATCATCTTAGTTTAGGGACATTGCGGTCTATAAATTTAAGGACATCATAGTCCATGGAGTTTAAGGACATCATAGTCCATGGAGTTTAAAGACGTCATAGTTTGTGGGGTTTAGTTTAGGGACGTTACGGTCCATAAGTTTAAGGACATCATAGTCCATAGAGTTTAGTTTAGGAACGTTGCGGTTCATAAAGTGTCTGGTTGTTGGGACTCGCCACCTCTCTAAAGACGTTGAAGAATTACAACGACACATATCAGAGGTGTGAAGAGATGTACCCTTGAACCAATGTTGGTTGGGGATCTATAGTCAGGTTTGGGACTAAGATCAATTAAAAATATTAGGAGCACATGGGCTCAATTAATCTGAATTGGGAGATTTATGGCCCACTTGAGCTCAGCCCATTCAGCTAAAGTGTTTGAACACTTGTTCGGACTCAGTCCATTCATTTTTGAACAAAATGTTAACATTTGTTTGGTCTCAGGCCCTTTTTGTTCAATAATGCAGAGCATTAATTTTGGGTTCTGACACCCCTTCTTCTTTTGTCTTTTATTGAGTGTTGAACACTCTTAGTAGCGCAGAGCGCTTTATGTACAGAGCCTTTATGTACAGAGCACTTGGCGTTGAGTGCCAGACTTGGAACGCTGAGGCGCTTCTTATGAAATAGCGCAAACGTGAGGAGCACGTGGAGCGCTTGGCACTGAGCGCCAGACCTAAAGCGCTAAGGTGTTTTTTATGAAATAGCGCACACGTGAGGAGTACGTGGCGTGCTTGGCGCTGAGCGCCAGACAATGAATGCAAAGCGCTCTTGATTAATTCTGTGCTCTGAGAATTAAGTTCTCGTTTATAAGAGACTTTGTCTCGTGGATCTAAGAACTAAGTTCTTATTTTAATAGGAGATGCTATGATCTCTTCTGTTTTTGCGAAAGACTTTGTCTTTGTCTTATAAATCTATGATCTAAAGAGAACTAAGTTCTTCTCCCTCCTTTTTTATGATGAGATACTTCAATCTCTCCTACTCTTATGAAAGATTTCTGTCTTTGTAGATCTATGATCTAGAAAAAGAACTAAGTTCTTCTTTTTTTATGAGATACTTTGATCTCTCTATTTTATTTACCTTGAAAAAATTCTTCTTTTTCAGAGCTTGCTCTTCTCTTTTTCTTTTTGAAGTTTATGAGGGGGTTCCTCTGTATAAGACTTGAAGTCTTGGGTCCTTTATATAGTGGAGGCTGATTTGTTGAATCAGTTAAGGAAATCCTTCCTCTGTTTGATTTGGAGATGTTTCCCATCGTTGGATCTTTGATCCAAGAACTTCTATTTTACAGAAGGCAATCTTCTTGTTTTTAACAAGATTGGGAAAATATTTTCCCATACAGAACTTATTCTGTATCTTGGTGATTTTCAATCACCATTGGATTTTTGATCCAACGGTGCTCTGGTTTATAGAGCACAATCTTTCTTGTTTGGAAAGAATTGAGGAGTATTTCCTCAACAGAATTTTATTCTGGTAATTTGATGATTTTTAATCATTTTCGTTGAATTTTTGATCCAACGGTGGAGAACATTTAGTTCTTATGCTGGGCGCTCTTGTGCCTCGCACGTGAGCGCTGCATCAGATTCTTTGACTCTTGGTATTAGCGCACTTAGCGCTAGCGCTCTCGTGCTTTGCACGTGAGCGGTACATCAGAGTCTTTGACTCTTGGCGTTGGCGCACTTAGCGCTGCATCAGAGTCTTTGACTCTTAGCGCTGGCGAATTTAGCGCAAGCGCTCTCGTGCTTTGCACGTGAGCGCTGCGTCAGAGTCTTTGACTCTTAGTGCTGGCGCATTTAGCGCAGCGCTCTCATGTTTTGCATGTGAGTGTTGCATCAGAGTCTTTGACTCTTAGCACTGGCGCATTTAGCGCGGGTGCTCTTATGAGGCACTGCCTCTTTTTAAATTTCAAATTTTGAAATTTCAAATAGAGCTTTCCGCTCTGATTGGGGGAAACAAATGCCCCCCTCCACCGTTACGCTCACGTGGCTAACACGTGAGTGCAGCGGTGGCAGCATCTTTACCATTGGATCAACTTGGAAGTTGAACCGACTTCCAGCGCCTTTAAATAGGACCTTTGGCCTTTCAAGATGACTGCTTGTTCATCTTCTTGATTTGTTCTTGTTTCTTGAGAATTTAATTCTCTTTCAGAGCCTAGCTCTCTCCCTTAAAAAATTTCTCAGAGTCAAAACTCTGCCCAAATTCGGTAAGAATTGAACTTATTAACAGAGCTTTGCTCTTCTTAGATCATAGATCTTAGAAAAATATATTTTAGGGTTTTATCCATCAACAGAGCTATGCTCATTTTTAGATCATAGATCTTCAAGATATAATCTTTTTAGGGCGATTTTAACCCATGAACTGAAATACTGTTCATCTTCCATGAAGAACTCTTAGAGTTTATTCACAGATCTTGAAGATCTCAGAGTTTTTACTCTGTAAAAGCCTTGCTTTTTTAGGTTTTTGATGGATGATTTCATCGTCTTCACAGAGCATAGCTCTTAAAATTTTTAAGGAACTTTATTCCTCTCATGATTAGAATTGACAGATGTCACTCTGTTGCAGAGCACTGCTCTCAAGGGAGTTTTGCTCCTTGGCCCGAGAGGCCCTCATTAAATGAGAATCCTATTAGGATTTCCTCATTAATGAGCGACTTTCTCATCAATGATGAGCCGTCATCTAGATTGTGTGGGTCCCCTTTGGTCCCTTTCCACTGCATTGCAGTGTTGTACGAATTTAAAGTACCAAGCGCCGGAACTTAAACTGTAGCATTGACGGCTAACTTTTGTTCTTTTCCGCTCAGGTACTATGTCTTTCGACATTTCTACTATGTCTTTCGACATTTCTTTCCCGTTTGTTCGTTCAGAAAGCGGATTCCCTGAAGCACCTATGGACAGGGAAGTCTTCGCGTTGATCAAAGATCACGACCCGGAGTAAAAGAATCTTCATTTATGGGGGTTGTGGTATAACCAAATCATCAGGGGTCGATGCAGCTTTTCTTGTGCAGCACCTTTGGAGGTGATCTCCGCCATTCACTATGACGACCCACCCCCGGTGAACTACGCTGTAGAGGAGGTCAATTGGACTTCGGAAGGTTGCCTTCAGCCTTCCATGGCTGCGATACCTGTACAGCCGCAAATGGCTTTGGATATCTTGGGGCGGTGTATATGTCAAGGTGAGTCGTGCTCATGGGGGCATCCATACATGATAGGTTTGACTCCTCGCCACTCAGCCGGATATTTGCAGTAGGCCCGGTACATCTTATCGGCCAAGAAATCCCAGCTGCTGAAGCTTAGGCTATACCCTGTTATTTATGCTTCTCTCTTCAAGTATCCCATGCCTCCTGTATAGTGGGTCAAAACCTTTTTGGAACAATAGAACGTTCCAACTCACACCTTCCTTCTACTGGATCGGGAAGTTTCAATCTCTTTAGAGGAGTTTGCGGAGATCTCCAGCTTGCCTGTCAGAGGGGAGCATTATGAGGAGATATTACCCCCTTACGAGTATATTTTCGCCACTCGCTCAGTAATGATGGGTCTGACCCTAGAGAATGCTATTCAGCACCGATTCCCAAGATTGATTAAGGTGCTAAATATTTACAAGGGCCTATTTCTCGAATCCAGAAGCCATGGGGTCAACTTTACGGATTTCATCGCCCGTTTTCTTCGCCTGGAAGTCTTGTCGAAACAAGGTGCGAAGTTTTCCAAGCTCGACGATCCTTTCGATTTTGGTTTGGATAGCCGGCCGATAGCGGAAGCGGACCAGAAGAATTTTTTCCTCCCGAACGCCGCGGTTGTCCCTTTTGCGGAAATCGCCATCCCAGACATCGACGAAGAGACGTTCTTTTTGGGATTCCTCAGCTTATGGTTAAGTTGGTTTGCGCTCTCCATGCACCCTCGCTACATGAGGCCGTCCATTTTCTACCCGGCTCACCGAATGGTTGAAGGGACGCAGGTTGCCGTTGGAATTGCTGGGCTGGCTCATTTGTATCATGGCCTTAGCTTGGCGGCAGACACTACTCAACCGGGGGTGCAGCCCGTAAACTTCCCGATGCATTATTTCACTTCGTGGCTCGAGCTTCATGTGCTCGGTGCCTTCGGAATCCATAAGAGGCCCCGTTTCTATGAAATTTATAACTTTCCTTGGGTTATGCGGCTAGTTGACACTTCCGTTTTAGAACCCACTCAGTGAGAAGCTCGAGGTCTGATTCTTCGCCCGTGTACGGTCGGGGATGGCATGATCATCGTCGATAAGGTCATGACTATCGGCAAGGAATCTGCTAAGAC
This sequence comes from Agapanthus africanus, assembly GCA_030015575.1. Taxonomy (NCBI): domain Eukaryota; kingdom Viridiplantae; phylum Streptophyta; class Magnoliopsida; order Asparagales; family Amaryllidaceae; genus Agapanthus; species Agapanthus africanus. The sequence continues at coordinate 514,070,752 of JASDDO010000012.1, forward strand.
AGTGCAGCCGCTGCGGTACACCTTCAAAGATGGGGTTTCTACCTTGAAAGCTCGGGAGATTCTTCACTTATATTCAATCAGGCCGGGCTTTTTAGTGTTTGTGCAGAACGATGCGGCGTTGTTCATGAGATACAACCCGCACCGCTTTGCTCAACAATCAAGCTACAATAAGGGTATCCTGCTTGAAGCCTTTTTAGCTGAGCCTACTGCTAGAGAGGAGGGTATCCGCAACGCGCTACACCATTTCATACGGCTCAACACTGGGTCTAATTTCTTTATCGGTGAGCCAAGCTGCATTCCAAAGGTGTTGAACGTATACGTGGCGTGGTACCAGCACGCGATGGGTGCCGTTATCAGGGAAGAAAAGTGGTTTTTGCTCGATCGCAAGGGTGCTGCCCCAGCGGGTAATCCAACCATTCCCTTGAAGAGACGGACCATCGTTTGTCCTCCCCTAAGAGAAGCTGTTGCGGCTGTGATCTCGTGGGCCTTTCCTGATAAGCCTCTACCCCGTGTTCTTACAGAAGCGGCAGCTGTAGCGTCCCCGGATTGTGGGGTGGGTTCGGAGATTGGGACTCATCACCCAAAATTGCCCGCTAAGCACAAGCTCGTGTTATTGGCTGCTGGCACTTGCTCACAGAAAAAGAAGAATTCGATGTTTTCTGTCGACATTGTACTCGGCCAGGAGCCCCATGCTCCCTATAGCGAGGGCTTGCGTGAGTACAGGACTAATGAAGGTCTATTTATTGAGCCTGCGGATGATACTGATCTTCAGGTCACCCTTGTGGCTTCCGAGTGACTAGCTCGCGATGAAGCAGTGTTGATTACTATCGTACAGTCAGGTAGACTTCAGTTGCATCTTTCCGCTGTTATTTTTTATTATGCTTTGACTGACGCTCTCTTCTTCAACAGGTATCTCTGCCGAAGAGGCTCTCGTTGCTTCCCTCAAAACATTTGAAAAGGAAGGGAAGCTCCGTGCTTCTTTAGGCCTTGGTATAATTTGGCTTATTATGCCTTCATTCCTTTTTTCTTTATTTGTAGTCTGACCCCCTCTTTCATTTTGTTGCAGGGACTACTTTGACTCGGGTTATCCCAAGCACGGTGCCGATCCCGAGCGGTGATGCGGCAATGCTTCCAGAACTGGCTATCGTGGCCTCAGCTCCCCCATCAGTATCGCAAGAGGCTTCACTTAAACAGCCGATGACGGATGCCATAGCGGCTCCAGAGGAAGAACTTGGTTCGGACGATGATGTCCCTTTAACGGAGGTCTTGCGAAGATCGCTTCTCACCGCTCAGATCGAAAGGAAGAGTAGGAAGCGTGCAACGAGGGAACGTGATGCCAGCTTGGCTGTGGGTGCAAGCTCAAGTACTACTCCCTCTGTCACCATTTTTTCAGAAGATGCTCCAGTTACTCTGTCTACCGCTCATAGACAAGTTGCGCGCGCGGCTCGGGAAGAAACCGAAAATCCGCCCCAAGGTAACGTAATACCGGGTCTTTTTATTAGAATTTGATCATCAAATTCTTATATATCATATCCTGCAGGGCCAAGTCCTGGTGATGAGGTGGCAAGCGAGATGAGGGCAACCACAGAGCCCGAAGCGACTAACTACTCTCTAGGGAGTATGGGACTGCCCCAACCGCCGCTCTTTCTCCTTATGGTTCCTTACTATCGGCGGGCATTGCGAGTGTCACGACGACCCTTGTCGAATCGAGGGACGAGACCACGGGCATAGAAACTATTCTGATGGTGGAGAGCGAAGGAGCTGCTGTGCCTAGTGATGCTCTCGTCGTGGTTTCCATTGGCGACCTATCAGGTAGATCTTGGTACACTGTTTTCTTTTTATCCTTTGATCCCGTTCACCCCCATCTAATGCCATTTTGTTCGTTTTGAGTGTAGGTGCAATGAATGCAAAGATTGCGCCATCTGAAGCGCCTTTGGTCGCCGCCATGACGGCTGTTGTTCCATTGCCTTGTCCCATGTCCTCTGGAGTGCTGGAAAGTATATGTTTGTGACTTATCATTTTCATTGTAGGTAATATACTCTTTGTACTGACATCGTATTGCTACAACCTTGCAGGATTCCTTTTTGATCATCTGTATCAGGTGCTGAATCCACATTTCTCTTTCCAGTCAGAAGTCGTCCTACCTGCCAGTGTGGGTGAGTATAATTTTTTAACCAACATCCTTTCCTCTCTTTTATGTGAAATCATGTCGTTGCTAACTCTTTTTTGAATTGATTGCAGTGTTACAGATTGGAGGAGGGGACGAGAGAATATTTTTGCCTCCGGTACTCCCAACTTTGCCACCTGTCGCATCCGGTATAATAGATTCCATTTCTCGTGCATTTCCTTTTTCTCTTGATTCGACATCTGACTATGATTTGTTTTACAGCAATTGCACCGACTCCAGCTCCCTTCGAGTCTCGAATTCCAATGCCGGCAGGGCCCTTTGTTAAACGCCTATCTTCCAAGGGTGCTGCGAATAGCCTGCGAATGTTAAGCGAGTTCGTCGAGGATCTTGATGCTGAGGCTTTCGCATCTGCTGCAGATTTTGCTGCTGAACTTAATCTCATGTTGGAGATGCTCGTGAACTTCCACAGCGAGGGTGTCGTCGAATCTTGGGTTAACTACTGTAGGAAGATCGAGTCCTGTCTGTATGAGATTGAGTTCAGGCGTCCTGCTCCGAAAGTGTTGGCTTTGAACTCCCAGCGGGCTACATGGATTGAGCAGAGCGTTCTCTTCCTTCGCCATTTCGAATATGAGGCGACCTTGAGGCAGAAGGAACACGAGGAGGCTTTAGGCGAATCTACCCGGCTGCGCGCCCAGGTTGACATGAATGCTGCACAGCTGAAAGCTATCTTTGATGGCCTCCTATGATGTATTTTTGACGAGCTGACGCTGAGGAAGAAGCTCGACCTCACTGAGCAGGATGCACAGAGTCATGAGGTAACTCAACGGGAGATCGACGAGAAACTTTCATCTTGTTTGCGGTAGCGGGCCTAAGTCGAAGCGGAGCTAGCCGCGGAGGCTGATCATGACAAGGAGCTGAGAGGACTGCGCGAGCGGCTTGCTGATTTGCTAAAATCGCCTCCTTTTCAATAGTCGTCTTTGCATCAATTGTAATTTATGAATATCACATATTCATTTCATTCATTTTTTTATATGATGTATCTCGTATTCAATTGAATTCATGAATAAAGGACGCATTTTTTTATCTCTGACTATCGCCTTCTTTTCTTTGCTTTGTCATTGGCATGTCATTTTAGCAAATGTGGCCTGTAGATAGTAGATAGCAATCCATCTTAAGCTCTTTGTAGAGCAGCGATGGCTTAGGAAACAGGTTCAGGTCCGCTGCCTAAGACTTTTCAACTTTATAAGCCGTGAGGTTCTCATAAGGACTTTTCTCCCTACGAGTCGAGGGATCCCGTAGGTGTATTTTCTCCTTAGGAATCGTGAGGATTCCTAAGTATGCTTTCTCTTAAGATTCGTAAGGATCTTGCAAGAGAATTTTCTCCCTTACAAGTCGAGAGGACTCGTAAGTGATTGATGAGTTAACTGGTTCCCGAGTTGAAGCATTGCTTTACAACAGGGAGATCAGGGGTTGACACGTATCCGAGTCGAAGCGTTGCTTGACAACAGGGAGGTCAGGGGTTGACATGTATCCATGTCGAAGCGTTGCTTGACGACAGGGAGGTCAGGAGTTAACATGTATCCGTATCGAAGCGTTGCTTGACGACATGGAGGTCAGGGGTTGACATGTATCCGTGTCGAAGTATTGCTTACGACAGGGAAGCCAGGAGTTGACATGTATCCGTGTCGAAGAGTTGCTTGACGAAAGGGAGGTCAGGAGTTGACATGTATCCGTGTCGAAGCATTGCTTGATGACTGGGAGGTCAGGGGTTGACATGTATCCGTGTCGAAGCGTTTCTTCACGACAAGGAGGTCAGGAGTTGACATGTATCCGTGTCGAAGCGTTGCTTGACGATATGGAGGTCAGAGGTTGACATGTATCCGTGTCGAAGCGTTGCTTTACGACAGGGAGGTCAGGAGTTGACATGTATCCGTGTCGAAGCGTTGCTTGACGACAGGGAGGTCAGGGGTTGACAAGTATCCGTGTCGAAGGAGGTCAGGGGTTGACATGTATCCATGTCGAAGCGTTGCTTTATGACAGTGAGGTCAGGAGTTGAAATGTATCCGTGTTGAAACGTTGCTTGATGATAGGGAGGTCAGGAGTTGACATGTATCCGTATCGAAGCGTTGCTTGATGACAGGGAGGTCAGGGGTTGACATGTATCCATGTCAAAGCGTTGCTTTATGATAGGTAGGTCAGGAGTTGACATGTATCTGTGTCGAAGCGTTGCATGATGACAGGGAGGTCAGGAGTTGACATGTATCTGTGTCGAAGCGTTGCTTGACGACATGGAGGTCAGGAGTTGACATTCGCCGTATTCTACGGTGTCGGGGTTCACTCTAGGTTGTCTGTGAACTGCAAAGTCTTGGAATTGGGGAATTTGTCGTGGCTCCAATTAGTGATGTCGCGTCCGAGTCCTGCTAGCATGAGGAGGAACGCCGTTGCTGATCTTCTGGGATGCAGATATTGCCGCTGAGACCTGACTCTCCCTTTGATAGAGTTTGTTGGGACGTGTGGTTCCCTTTTCGTTTATGCCAATGGATTGTATACAGGGGTCAGTATGTACTAACCTGCAGGGCAAAAAGTTTCATTTCATTTTTTTTATTTCCGCGCTGCTCTATCATTTCAGCTTTTTATATCGCGAAAGTCGCGATTGCCCAATCATTTCGGCTATTTTTCGTGGTGCCCAATCATTTTCGCAATTTTTCGCGGTGCCTAATCATTTCGGCTGTTTTTTTCTTTTTACTCGCTGTTTTTTATTGCGAGTTGCCCAATCATTTCGGCTATTTTTGTATGCATATATTTTACTTGCTGATTTTTATTGCGAGTTGTCCAATCATTTTGGCTATTTCATATGCTTTTTTTCTTTTTCCGAGTATGGAACCCATGGTCTGATACCAATCTTGCATCAGTATCGCTGCGACTGGAATGTTGCCTGGAGCGACTCATCATTTGCCACGAAAGGACTTGGAATTTGATACCGATTTAAGCATCAGCATCGCTACAACTGGGATATTGCCAGGAGCGAATCATCATCTACCTTTGTCGGTTCAAACAAAGATGTCTTAGCAAACAGGGTTAAGATCCCGTCGACTAAGGCTTTTGACTTCATGAGCCGTAAGGGTCTCATAAAGATGTTTCTCCCTACGAGTCATGAGGATCTCGTAGGTATCTTTTCTCCTTAGGAATCATGAGGATTCCTAAGTGTATGTTTTCTTGTAAGTCGTAAGGATCTTGCAAGAGTGTTTTCTCCTTGTATATCGAGAGGACCTACAAGTGTTTGTTCATCCAACGAGGGCATTCCTCATCATCGGTGGGACTCAGCAAGAAAATGATTTTTTGTGCCCATGGATTGTATACAAGGGTCGGTATTGAACCACTCGTAGGGCAATCTGGAAAAGGTAATGACTTAAGAACAGGATCAGATCCCTGTAGCTTAAGACTTTTGAATCTTATAAGCCGTAAGGGTCTCATAAGAGGGTTCTCCTTACGAGTGGTGAGGATCTCGTGAGTGTAATTTCCCCTTAGGAATCGTGGGGATCTCTAAGTGTGTTGCTCCTTTGTGAGTCGTAAGGTTCTCACGCAGGTAGTTTTCTCCTTAGAAGGTCGAGAGGATCTTGCAAGTGTCTTTTAACGAGATTGCGCCTGTTCGGGTTTTCACAACCTCGCTGGTAGCCCTGCTGTTTTTACTCACAGAGCCCTTTCGGGTTTTCATCCGTGCATATTTTTCTTGTGGACGTACCCTTTTCTTTACGAGTCTGTGCCCTTTTGGGTTTTCTCAAACTCGCCAATAGCCTTGCTGTTTTTACTCACGGAGCCCTTTCGGGTTTTCATCCGTGCTCATTTTCCTGATGGACGTACACTTTTTTTTTACGCGTCAGCCCAAGGATGCTGCGGTTTTGTAGTAGTTTAAAGACGTTTCAGTCAATAGTTAGTTTTAGGACATTTCGGTCCATAGCTGGTTTTAGGACATTACGGTCCATTGTTAGTTTAGGATCGTTTCGGTCCGCTATTAGTTTAGGGACGTTTCGGTCCGCTATTACTTTAGGGACGTTTCGGTCCATCGCATGTTTTTGAGGCGAGGTTTCGCTGTATACTACTTATAGAGTCTGGGCTTGGGAAGATAGCGAGCGGACATAGACGCCGTCATCTATCGTTGACCTAGGCCGTGACTCGTCAGGCATAGTATTTTTTCAAGAACCGGTCATTTATTGGCCTGAAGGATCTTTCGCCATGCATATCCATGAGCGAGCAAGCCCCACCTTGGTAGACTTTATCTATGATGTATGGGCTCTCATAGTTCGGCTCAAATTTCCCCCATTTGGAACGATTGGGGATTATAGGTCTCTTGACCACTGACACGAGTTCGCCTTGGCGGAATGTTCTTGGCCTAGTCAATCTCTCGTATGAGCGCGTCATCTTTGCTTTGTAAACCTCTAGGTTTTGTTGCGCCATGAAACGAGTTTTATTGAGGGCATCGAGCTCCTCGAGCCGAAAATAAGCATTCTTTTCGTCTGTCAGCTCATAATAAACCACCACTCGTAGGGAGGGTAGCTCTATCTCCAAGGAGAGTACTGCTTCAGTGCCGAATACCAATGCATACGGCGTTGTATTTATGGCCATTTTGAACGTGGTCTGATACGCCCAGAGAGCTTCATGCAGTCTCTCGTGCCAGTCCTTCTTATTTCGGGACACCGTCTTCTTTATGATCTTCATCAAGGTCTTGTTGAAAGCCTCAGCTAGACCATTCGCTCGGGGATTATAGACCGTAGAGTATCTCCAGTCTATATTATGCTACTGTGCGAAGCGGCTGATTTTGTGACTTCTGTATGCTGGCCCGTTATCGGAGATAATCCATCGCGGAGTGCCGAACCGATAGATGATGTGTGTCTTGAAGAAATGGAGGATATTCTCTGTCTTCACTTCTCTTAGCGGTACTGCTTCTGCCCACTTAGAGAAGTAATCGGTTGTCGCCAATATGAACGGATGTCCTCTGGATGATGCCGGTTCTATGGGCCCAATTATGTCGGTTCCCCACATTTCGAACGGCCAGATAGCCACTGTTGGGTGTAGCGGGTTTGGGTGCTGGTGGATGAAGTCTTTATGAATTTGGCACGAGTGGCACTGCTTCGCGTAATCAAGGCAGTCCTGAATCATCGTGGGCCAATAGTAGCCCATTTTTTTGATCTTCAGCTTCATCTTTGGCCCGACTTGATGAGAATCACAAAGTCCGTCGTGAGTTTCTTGGACGACTCTCCTTGCTTCTTCTGGTCCCAGGCATCTCATCCAAAGAGAGTCGAACGATTTCTTATACAGCGTGTCATTGACGAAGGCAAAAGACAGAGCTCATTTCATGAGTTGATGTCTCGAGGATGCATCTTCAGGTGTTCGAGGGGATTTGATGTAGCCTATAAAGACTTCTCTCCAATCCTTGGCCTTTTCTTGGTCCTCTATTTGTAGGTTGTTTGCTTGGTCGCTTCCTTTTCTTCAGACGACTCCGGAGATATTTGCGCTGGTGCAAGAACCCGACGGCTTTGCACAACAATCCTTACGTCATCGAGGTTTTCGTCAGCCGGTTTTTTAGCGAGTTTAGCTAACGCATCCGCTTTGCTATTTTCCGTACGTGGTACACTTTCCAGAAAGTAGGAAGGAATTTGAGTCTGCAATTGTTGTACTTTCTCGCCGTACTTTACCAACTCGGGCTTGCACGTTTGATAATCACCATTTACTTGACTAACGACCAGCTGGGAGCCTCCGTATATGAGGAGGTTTTCTATTCCCATGTTGACAGCGATCTCAAAACCTGCTATCAAAACTTCATACTCGGCTTCATTATTTGTTCTCGGCTCTGTTAAGGAAAAGGCAAAACGCATTATCCCTCCTTGTGGAGTCACGAAAATAAGGCCTACCCCCGATTTGATTATAGGGGTGTTGTGTTGTCACTTCTTCATGGAAGATGCCCCATCGAAGTAGAGTTCCCATCGGGTATCACTCCCTCCTCTCTCCCTATCGATCGTGTCAAACGCGTGCTCGTGATGCAATTCACAATTATGGGTGAATCGGCAGGTATCGGATGCTCAGCGAGGAAGTCAGCGATGGCCTGGCCTTTCACTGCTTTGAGGGGTCGGTATGTTATTAAGAACTCCATCAGAAGGAGGGCCTATTTAGCGAGCCATCCTGTTAGTATGGCTCTTAACATCAAATATTTGAGAGGGTCCACTTTTGATATGAGGTGGACTTCATGCGCCAATGCATAGTGCCGAAACTTCGTTATCGCGAAGATTAACACCAGGCAGTGTTTTTCGATGGGGGAGTAGTTATTTTCTGTGCCCAGGAGAACTCAACTCAAATAGTAGAGGGCTCTCTCTTGTTGGATATAGTTCCCTCAAAGTCAATTATTGGATCACAGGTACGTGATTGCAAAGATTGATGGAGGACCTATACCGGTATGACAGTCTTGCTCGAGATGATAGTATGCTATCTGGTTTGTCTTTATCATCGTATACATGCTTTAGTTCATTATTGCATGTTGATAGAGCCCATAGGATTCTTGCTTGACTGCCAGCAGTATGATGGCGATCATATACGTGGGAGCTGGAGTCTATAAGCACATCCTTAAAGTATCCCTAGTCGTGGGAGTTTCGAGACAGGGCATCGATACTCCAGAGTAGAATAGTGTATACAGTCGAGACCCTGACGAGGGGCGGTGGCCGGTCTCACAAGCCATTGGTGTTAGATGGTTCACCTAAGATGTATACAGGTGCTCATTAGGTTATGAGTACACCGGACAGGACTCGCCGGGAACCTGCTAGTTGGTATTATACTTAGCGTCAGATAGCAGTTCCCAGGTGACATGTATACAGGTTAGTTCATCGACCTGAGGTCGTCATTTGTCTCGTGTGAGTTCCCACTGTGCTTTGATTTCTACCCTACCACGGCTCAAAGGAGTCGTGCAAACAAAGATTTTTTGGGTACAGTCCCGAGCCACATGGAGGCAAGTGAGCGGATCGGCAGGGGATGTCTCTCTCCCGGTATTGGGGGTGAGATCGCGCTGTGTCTAGGAGAGCCATTACACAAAGTCCTCGACCGAGGCAAGAGATTTACTGGTAGGTACTCCAGTAGTATCTCAGGGTGTTCTGGGCTACTCTCTAACACGACTTATACCGCTATTAGGGGTCTGACGTTACCAGCCCCCTAAGCCGATATGCGATAATCATAGACGAACGGACCGGACTGTATGTATATTGTCACTGTTAGGCTCAGTAAGGTTTCTGGATAAGTTCGCTCGTCAGCTTCCCTTCCAATCAATATATAGGCAACCGTTACGTACAGCTAGTACCTCTGACGTGCTAGTGGTTATACTCAGTGCCAGTGTGTTGATGAGTCATTAGAGTTCCCCACAGATAGTTTCCCAAGTTCGGGCGAAACGTTGTAGAGGCCGTATGGTTTTATGGCAGGGTTTGGAAAATGCACGTACGTTTACGCACATGTCATATTTCGGGCAGATAATACTGGTAGGCTTTGGTTTAAACCGGATACGAGTATTATACTATATAGATATAATATCTTTGTCTCAGTTGCATTTGTATTCGGTCATAATACAAATGCGGGTATGTTTATACTGTTACGGGGTTATCCTGAAATTCGTTTCGGGATCGCTTTTGGAAGTTGCCAGTTTCCAGTTTTCTATCACTCGTATTTATCATTCGGTTAAATACGGATTTATCTTTTTTCTTAAGGTGGGTCATTGTGTGGAGGGTTCTAGAAGGTTCTAGAAGTGGTGACTAGATTCATGTATCTTTCTTAGCATTAAATGAAATGATGATGTGTTATTATGACTCATTTAGCATTAATTGTTTCATTTAATGTTTTGTGCAAGGTGTATATTAATCATTCATTCTCATTTAGCTTAAGGTTACCCTCCCCTCTCCTACACTCACCTCCCTCCTTCTATAGATAGTGGCCGGCCAAATGTTTTGGTGGCTAAGAAAAAAGATGGATTCATTTTGGGAAAAAGATTATGATAGTTTGGCTTCATGTAATTTCATATAGCTCATTTTTCATCACCCGATTCCAAAAGGCAACTTCATTAACCGTCCGTCCATGGCTTTGGACGAAGTGAGACAAAGTGTTTTACGCATTCTCTACATCAATCTTGGTCATCTCTTTTAGCAAACTTGATGATCGAGTTGCCTCGGTTCAGAGGCGGGAGCCCGTTTAAAGATCCGCTGATGTGGTGCCACCTGGACAAGGAGACTGGAGATTCAGGAAATCGGAACAGCCGCAACAAAGCGTGGGATGACGGTTGAAGACCGAAGGACTTGGATCGTTCGGTATAACATTTCTACCCATTTTGTAGTTTGTTAGTTTAGCAATAATGGCAGATCCGGGTTATAGTACACGACAGCGTCAATTGTAAAAGTTTTTGTTCCGCATTTGGCGTCTGTTAGACGGCCGGGGCGCTATCGTGGACTTACAGTGGTATCAGAGCCTCGCCATTAAGCTTTACTAACTTGTGCTAACGCGTTTAAAATATCGATCGAACGGATTTTCGAAAACTACAATTTTTCTGTACAAAATTTCTGTTGATTTTAAATCAAGCCTAAAAATTATTTTGAGTATACCAGAAAATTGAGCAGGCTTTTAATAGAACACAGCAGAAAAACGACCCACTGTTTTGACCGTACGGCCGCGAAACCGCGGTCAACACCTTGCTTTGACCGCGAAACCGCGGCCATCTTGGTGAATCAGTGGGTAATTTTTCTTCTGGGGCTTCTACATGATAAATTGTGGTTTCTGGAACTGTTCTTTTGGGCCCAGTTTTTGTTACTGTACAGCAGATGTATGTGGGGCCCACTTCGGGAAATTTTGTCGATCGAAATTTAAACGTGTTAGTTTACAGTACTTACATTATATCTCCGACCGTGAATGTAATTCGAGCGGTAAATTGCGTCTAATTGCTATAGTTCTTTTAGACGGATTTGTGAACGTGACATTGGCGTTGATATTCTGTGTTGTGCTGTGATATTGCGGATTTGTCGTGGTGGATAGCAGTGTGCAATGGTAGTACTGTTTGAATTTATTGTACATTTGATATTGCGGGGCGAGCGTTCAACATGTGGACTGCCGTCACTGCCAGTTTGTATAATATTTTTTTTTTGGGCACGACCGGGCTGAGGTCGGTGTACCCGTTGTATATATTTTCTTTTATGTACTACGATTACCCCGCGACGGAGCGCACGGATAGCCGGGTTCTGGAGGGCAACGGGTCCGCATCTCATGGCTTTGAGAGGTAGAGGGGCCTCACTCTAGAATTGGCAGACTATTCGCCGCACCCGTAGGGGGTACAGGTTGACCCAAGGAGAGGTGCTCAATTTACCGGATTCCGTGAAGTGCCGGGTGGTCCATTCACTATGTTGTATGGGGCTGCCTCGCTTCAGGTTTTGGCGGGTAACTTGCCGCACCCGTAGGGTTCTAGGTTTTCATTGCACAGGCTATCCACACGATCCTGGGAACGTCGGGTTTCAGTAGCGGCTCTATGAAACCCGGGGATCCCAGATTATCTGTATTGTTCTGTGATGCTTATTACTTTTCTGTAATGTTGCATATTATCACGCCTGGAGCGATTACTGTATATTGGTATATATACTATTAGATGTTGTATATGTTTTACACCCGCGCTAGTCCAGTCCCCGCTCTAACGTTAGTTAAGTAACCTAACAAGTGATGACAGGACCTAGTGGAGAATGCGGATGGCATATACGTGCATTATATTTTCGTTCTTTTCTGGTGTGATTAATTGATGGGACTGCATTGATTCTTATCAATGCAAGGATAAAACAAACCTATATTTGATATTGTTGGAACAAATTTAAAATGTGTTATTACAAAGACGTTTCCTTTTGTTATGCATAGTGATATTCGGTTGGAATATCCTGCACCTCATTCGACGAGACAAGGGTCGATATCCCTTTACCGGGAGTGACCCCTTGGGCAGAAGTTTGCGTCATGATAATAACTTCACTATAGTCGATTACAAGTTGCTTTGCATCATGGTATTCAGTTGGAATATCCTGCACCTCATTCCACGAGGAAAGAGCCGAGATCCCTTCACCGGGAGTGAACTCTTTAGCAAAGGTTTTCGCAGCTATATTTTTATAAAAAGCTATCAGGTTCCTTCAACGAGATCAAGTTCATTACATTAAAGGTTTTTCGCCAAAAACCAGCCGCAGCCCTCCGTCATTTCTTATGGATGGTCAGTAGTATTCAAGCTATGTTTGTTGGCTAAAGTCAAGGCATAGTGTTTGGTAGCTGCTGGGTATTCATCTATTGCATAGATAGATGCGTTGGTTTGGGACAGTCGTACTGCCTTGTTGGCTAAAGTCAAGGGCAAGTACGGGTGGGTTCAAATTAACCTGGATAATGACGGGTAGAACTTGACATGTGACTTATGATTTGTTGGCTAAAGTCAAGGTCATAAGAGCATAGGACAAAAATCATATCGGGAGTTTCTAAAGAAACTGAAACTTGCCAAGTATGCGCATACCTTCTGGAGTGTGATAACATGAGTGGATTCCGTCACGTTATCATGCGATGAAAGTTAGATCCCGATTCCCACTAATGAGTTGGTTTACTCTTCGGGTGATCCTGTCACGCCCCGCATCCCAAAATACGGAATACGAGGTATGACTAGGCCAGCCATGCTCCTACGGTCAAGGGATCGTCCCGCCGTAGTCTCACTTCGGCTTCTAGCACTACATGGTAATCAGTAATAAAGCACAGTATTAAAGGAATCACATCACTAATTTATTACATTAAAATTTCATTGTTCACAGAGTACAGATAATAAAAACGATAACTAACCAAGTTCAATCTCACAATCTCTTTTATAGAAAGAAGTAAACGAAGTAGGTACACCAACTATATCTCCGTGAACTCAAAGGATAGATCCGTCTCCGGTGCCGGTCCTCGCGCGGAATCTGAGCATGCATACTCAGGTCGTCAGAGCGACACAAATAATAATATTATTATAATCAGATGTAACAGGTAAATGAAGTAATACTGGTATGAGAATAATGCAAGTAATCACTATGTCACAATATGATGCAGAATATGTTATGTGTCCCTATCGGTCTCTAAGTCATATTTGAAATCACATAGTGGAAGGAGGATCATGTTTAACAGGAGTCTCGTACATACCCGAGACAACGGCCCACATGCCCGGGACATAACCCTGTCAGCCGGATCGCTAGATCCTGTCCTACACGTATAAGTATCACGGTTCGAATGATCATCCTCTAAACACGGTCCCGCTAAATACGATACTCTTTCCACTTTGATTTCCCCCTTTTTCCCCAGGTTACACTATTTATGATATTGATTTAGTTGTGTACAAGTATACCAATGACACGGTTTCATCACTATCCACTGTATCAATCACTGTCACGAATGTTCACTTTCCATTGGTGTACTCGTCACTCCTAAACCAATATCTATCACGCACGATAATGCAATGTCCACACGCACTAACACTGTGTATATGACAAGGGTATGATATATGTATTGTATGTTACCAATAAGCTCTGTATGTTATGAATTAACATGCATGTCATGAACTAAAATGAATTACACAAATTAATATGTTACGAATTCAGCAAAAATGATGTAGGTAAGATATATAGAACAATCAGTCAGGAATTCATCAAAATTTGTTTCCGTTAAATCGGAGTTTCGGTTTTCAAGATATAACTGTTTCAGTTTAAGTGTTCGCGGCTGGAATTCCAATTTCAGAACTGAACATCTGTTTCGCGACACGAATTGCGCCCAGTTGGGCTCAGAATTTAGCGATGTCACAGTTAGATGAATTTTAGGGTTTTCGGTAAAGTATTCAACGCAATAGAAGGATCTTCAATCGCATCTGTACGTTGGAAGTTATACACAGTTCAATCTCAATATGTCATTTCAGAAATTGTTCTGAACAGCTTTACGTTCTGTCCTTTTAAATATAGTTTAAAATAGCAAATGGCGATGAATCAGAATGAAACCACTTGTTTTCTTTCGCTAACAGAAATATCTTATAACTACTGTAAAGTTCCGTATCATACTATTTCAGGAAACACGGGGACGCAGCTCTTTGGACAGAACACACTAATCAGAAACGCTCTGGACTGCAGTCCAGAGTCGTGTTCCAAATCAATTTTCTTCATGGTTACATAACAGAAATGATCAGAAATTTACATAGGATTAAAGTTCATCAAGTCGGCTTCGATTTAAGCCCTCGAACGTATCTTTCCAATTTGTGTATGATTTATGGTGTATTTATTCGTTTTCAGCTACGAGAGAAATCTAGTTTTAACAACATGTTTGGGGGTATCGATTTTTGTTACAAACAATCGTGTTTTCCAGCGAATTTCACACAAGATATTCATCATTATAAGGGCCAACATAAAATATTGATTTCCGTCAAATTAGACAATTATTTCCATATGTAACTAACATCGAGCACTTAGGTCATGACACGTATAGGAAATCGGAAAGTTGTAAACTACATGATCTAGGTGGGTAACATTATTATTATAGCATGAAGTAAGTAAATACTTACCTGGAGAACGCCTCGGGATCGTACGGCAGCAGTGTCGTCACGAACGCGCGTTGTACGCCGCGGAACAAGTTCGCGCGAGCCTCGATCGAGCACGGGTTTTACGTCGGGGTTTCCCGGAGCCGTCTTGCGTGCGCTGGAAGCTTAGGGGTGCTCTGTGGTTCGCCTGAGATGTGTTGGGGTTGCTGACGGTCGACGGCGTTGCTCCGGCGATGGGCACCGTGGAGTTAACAGTGAGAAAAAAAATTGTTTTTAAAAGAAAATTGGATTTTGGAATTGTGGAGAGGGGGATTAGGTTGAGCAGTGGCTAGGAATTGTTGTGATGACGATGATGTTGAGGAGGTTTTAGAGAGATCGGCGACGTGGTGGGGGTTCACCGGCGTCGAGGGGTGTCGAGCTTGGTTGCAGTGGGTCGGTGTGCAGGGTCGGGTCTCGAGTTGGTGGGTGCTCGGGTGATGAAGGGAGGAGTCGTGGAGGGAGAAGGAGGGGGATTGAGTGGCTGTCGTCGACGTGGGTCGAGCGACGAGGTGGGATGATCGCCGGCGTGGAGGTGGCAATGGGTTTGAGAGAAATTTTGAGGTGCTCGGTGGATTTTTGAGAATGGGGTCAGGGATTTTTTCCCAAAAGAAAAAGAAGAGAGAGATGAGGGCGACGGGTTAGAGAGATGAGTGCGAGGGTAACGTCGCACGACGGGTGCGTGGGCGTGGGCGTGAGCAACGGCGGAGGAGGCGGGTCGCGCGCGCAAGTTTGGGGTTACCGTTGGGGGGAAAATTCGAAGGAAGAAGAACAGAAATGGGGGTCGGGTAAGGAAGAAACGGGCATGGGTTAAATGGAGTGGGCCGGGCCAAACAAAGAAATTCCCTTTTAAAATAAAAAACAGAAGTGGGCTGCAGATGGGGAAACGGGCCGACTCCAAGGAAAAATTTTATTAATACCCTTAAGGATAAAACTTGTGGGCTGCAAGGATTTATTTTAAAAAATCTAGTTGGGCTGGGAAGTAGTGAGGGTCCGCTATGCTTTTAAGTTAGGGATTTATTTAAAAGTTTTGAATGGCTGATGGTATTTTGTAAAGGGTTGGGGTTTAATTACAAGCTTGGGCTGAAAGTAAAAATAGGTTTAAGTTTTAAATATTTTACTCACTTTGGTTTAATTCGACTTTGGTTTTAAACCTTGGGTTTTGGCTTTTAGGGATAAATATAAATATTAAACTTAAACAATCAATTCAAAATATGAAGGAAAAGAAAAGAACCTACTGGATATCAGAGAATAGGAAACTTTTATTAGAATGGGGACGGGGATTTACATCATACCCCCCTTAACAAAAATTTCGTCCTCAAAATTTAACGAAGATACAAGAATACAATGTGCTAACCAAAGAGATGTGGACAACGATCACGGATATCTTCCTCCCGCTCCCAGGTGGATTCTCCTGGGGAACGACCGCCCCAAGACACTCGGACTAACGGAATGACTTTATTCTTTAGCACTTTCTCTCTGCGGTCGAAAATGGTAGTAGGCTGCTCCTCGTATGACAGATCGGTCCCCAAAACTAACTCTGAATGGTCCAGAACATGGTTCTCATCTCGAACGTAACGCCGCAACTGTGACACGTGGAAGGTATTGTGCACACCGGCTAGCGATGGAGGCAAGGCCAGTCGATAGGCCACCTCTTCTACTCGCTCTAGCACCTCGAAAGGTCCGATAAAACGGGGACTAAGCTTTCCCCGACTTCCGAACCTGATAACTCCACGAGTAGGTGAAATCTTTAAGAACACATGATCTCCGACTTCGAACTCAAGTGCCTTTCTGCTGGTATCTGCCCAACTCTTTTGTCGATCCTGAGCCGTCTTAATACGCTGCCTGATCATTTGGACCTTGTCAACTGTCTGAACGATGAGTTCGGGGCCCAGTAATCTTCGTTCTCCCACATCATCCCAACATACTGGGGATCGACACTTCCGTCCATATAGCGCTTCAAAAGGAGCCATCTGAATACTAGCCTGATAACTGTTGTTGTAAGAAAACTCGACTAGGTGCAGATGGTCCTCCCAGGAACCCTGAAAGTCCAACATACAGGCTCTCAACATATCCTCGAGCGTCTGAATTGTACGCTCGGATTGTCCATCCGTCTGTGGGTGATAAGCTGTGCTGAATTTAAGGCGGGTTCCCAAACTCTCCTGTAAGCTCTTCCAAAAGTGTGACAAGAATCTCGTGTCCCGGTCTGACACAATGCTGACTGGAACACCGTGAAGTCGCACAATCTCCTGCATATATCTTTCTGCCAGTGATTCTGTCGACTGTCCCACTCGGAAAGGTAGAAAGTGTGCAGCTTTTGTGAGGCGATCGACGATAACCCAAATAGCGTTATTGCCTCTAGGGCTCCGTGGTAAGGCCGTCACAAAATCCATAGTAATGTGCTCCCACTTCCATTCAGGTATCGGCAATGGTTGTAATAATCCTGCTGTTCTCTGATGTTCCGCCTTCACCTGCTGACAAATCAAGCATCTGGATATGAACCTGGCAATTTCCCGCTTCATTCCGTTCTACCAAAAGTGCTGCTTTAGGTCCTGATACATTTTTGTACCTCCTGGATGCACAGAATAAGCTGAACTGTGTGCTTCAGCCAACACTTCTTCTCGTACATCACCTTTAGGTACGCAGAGTCTGCTACCGAATCTCAGAGAGCCATCTTCATGTATAATCAAATCCGTTCTCAATCCAGCTTCCACTTGCTCTCTGAATTTTTGCAATCGGGGATCATTCGCTTGTGCTATCTTGATGCGATCCACCAGAGAAGATTGCACCTGTAGCTGCCAAAGTTGACTGAGTGCGTTCGGCGTAATGACTTCAAGTTCAAGCCTCTGAAAGTCCTCAATAATACTTCTCTGATCGGTCAACATCATAATCGCTGGCTTGCGACTAAGCGCATCTGGTACAACATTGACCTTCCCCGGGTGATATTGAAGGTCCAAGTCATAATCTGCCATCAGCTCTAGCCATCGGCGCTGCCTCATGTTTAGTTCCTTCTGGGTGAAAACATACTTCAGACTTTTATGATCCGTGTAAACCTCCACTTTCTTACCCAATAGATAGTGCCTCCAAATCTTCAATGCAAAGACTACCGCGGCTAACTCCAAGTCATGCGTGGGGTAGTTCTTCTCGTGGTTTCTCAGTTGTCGAGAGGCGTAAGCAACCACTCGGCCGTGCTGCATCAAAACACAGCCTAAACCCTTCCCCGAGGCATCACTGTGTATCACCAAACCACCGGAATTATCTGGTACTGTAAGTATAGGTGTCGTGGTTAACTTCTGCTTTAGTGTGTCGAATGCCTGAGTGCACTCCTCTGTCCATGTAAACGGCGCGTCCTTCCGTGTCAGTCGCGTCAATGGTTCCGCGATTCTGGAGAAATCTTGGACGAATCTCCGATAGTAACCTGCCAATCCCAGAAAACTCCTGATCTCGGCCACTGACTTCGGCGTTGGCCAATCTCTGACAGATTCTATCTTTGCCGGGTCCACCGAGATGCCTTCGCCCGAAACAATATGTCCCAAAAACTGAACTTTATCGAGCCAGAATTCACACTTGCTCAGCTTCGTATACAGCTTCTCTTCCCGAAGAATTTGTAGAACCATGCGCAAATGCTCAGCATGCTCTTCCCAGGTCTTCGAGTAGACAAGTATGTCGTCGATAAACACAACGACGAACGTGTCTAAGTATTTTGCGAACACCCTGTTCATTAAATCCATGAATATTGCTGGGGCATTGGTAACACCGAACGGCATCACAAGGAACTCGTAATGTCCGTATCGGGTCCTGAAAGCCGTCTTGCATACATCCTCGGCTGCTACTCTGATTTGATGATACCCAGAACGGAGGTCCAACTTCGAGAAAACCTTGGCTCCACTTAGCTGATCAAATAGGTCATCGATACGCGGGATTGGGTACTTGTTCTTTATTGTGACCTTGTTCAGCTCCCGATAATCTATACACATTCGCAACGATCCATCCTTCTTTACTAATAGGACTGGTGCACCCCACGGTGAAGCGCTTGGCCGAATAAATCCCTTCTCCAGCAGTTCTTCAACCTGCTTCTTCAACTCCGCCAACTCAACAGGTGCCATTCTGTATGGGGCCCTGGATACTGGGGCTGTACCTGGAATTAAATCAATTGAGAACTCCAAAATTCGAGGAGGTGGTAGACCTGGTAAATCTTCAGGAAATACGTCTAGAAAGTACCGAACAATTTCTGGGGCTGGGCTCTTATCAATCTCCATGGCTGTCAGTTCCTTAGGCTTTGCTCTGTACTTAGCTGGTTCCAAAGATTCGCTTCCGCCCTCGAAAATAAACTCCGGGTGATTGGGGATGCGGAAGATCACCTTCCTTGCCCGACAGTCGATAACTGCATGGAAAGTGCTCATCCAATCCATCCCGAGAATTGCGTCGAAACTGCCTGTCCTAATTAGGAGGAAATTCGCATAGAATTCCCTACCACACACTACAACCGGGCACAATCTACATTCTCGACTAGATATAATAATGCCATTACCCGTATGAATTTCCCATCCCTTGGTTAGTGGTTCATGTGGTATTGAGTGTGTATTTGTGAAATGCTCAGACAAGAAACAATGCGATGCTCCTGAATCAAAAAGTACTCTAGCTGGCAAGGAATGTACGAGTAGAGTACCTGTAACCACATCTCCTGACGCTTCTGCCTGCTCTGTGGTCAAGGTGAAAGCCCGTCCCTGACCGCGACCTGTAAATGGTTGTCTCTGTTCCTGCGGCCTCTGCTGTGACGGTCCAGAACCTCCCTGTATTTCTGCTCGCTCAGGACAACTGTTAATCCTGTGTTGACTAGAACCGCAAATCAGGCACTGTCCCTTGGCACGGCGACAGTCCTTCTGAGTATGTCCTCCTCTACCGCAATAGCCGCAAGTTACGCCCTGTCTCTGGGGGCGATGCTGTGGTACAAACGGGTGCTTCATTTGCGTCGTCCCTGCTCTGTGAACCGGTATAGCTCCCCGAGATGGCGCGTGGGTACGTGCTGGAACGACTGGGGGTCTCCTGAACTTGTTAATCAATTGCTCCTGAACTCTCGCCGCGTTGAGTACCTGTGCGAAAGTCTGAAGATCCAACGATGCAATCAGCTGCTGCAACTCAAAATCTAACCCCTGAAGGAAACGTCTGGCCCTGGTGACTTCTGATTCGACCATGTATGGAGCAAAGCGGCTCAGACGGTTGAACTCTGCCGCATAAACGTCCACTGGGCGTCCATTCTGCTTTAAAAGAATAAACTTCTCCTCCATTTCTGCCTTGGCTGTGGGAGGAAAATAATGATCTAAGAAGCACTCCTTAAACTTGCTCCATTCGATCGGCCCTTCAAGTCTGCTTTCTTCTACCGACCACCATGTACGGGCCTCGTCTTCTAATTGTATCTTTATCACATCCACTCTGTCTTCCTCTGGAACCCTGGCGGCTGTCAGTAAATTTTCCATGTTTACCAGCCATTGTTCAGCCTCAAGGGGTTCAGCTAGCCCTGTGAACGCAGCTGGGTGTAACCGTCGGAAGTCTGACACCGTACCAGCCCTAGTCTGATAGGCTAGTGGAGTAGCGCCCTCGGGGGCGGTAATAAGTGCGGAGGGTCCTCCTGCGGCGGTAATCGCCCTGAGTCCCTCAGTAAGAAAATCTGTCTTCCTCTCCTGAGCTTCCGCGAGAGTGGTCAGTGCACTGAGTATTCTTTCCGTGCGGTCCTGAGAGCTGGAGTCCGAGGAGGGGTCGTTCGGGGACGTCATATCACTGGAAGATTCAAAAGAATAGGATCAGATTCAAGGATAGAAATCAAGAGTAGTGAAACAAGAATAACGTAATACAGTATAGTTAATGTTATTCCTTGATACTAAACACAGTCTCTGATACCAACTAAACCATGTCACGCCCCGCATCCCAAAATACGGAATACGAGGTATGACTAGGCCAGCCATGCTCCTACGGTCAAGGGATCGTCCCGCCGTAGTCACACTTCGGCTTCTAGCACTACATGGTAATCAGTAATAAAGCACAGTATTAAAGGAATCACATCACTAATTTATTACATTAAAATTTCATTGTTCACAGAGTACAGATAATAAAAACGATAACTAACCAAGTTCAATCTCACAATCTCTTTTATGGAAAGAAGTAAACGAAGTAGGTACACCAACTATATCTCCGTGAACTCAAAGGATAGATCCGTCTCCGGTGCCGGTCCTCGCGCGGAATCTGAGCATGCATACTCAGGTCGTCAGAGCGACACAAATAATAATATTATTATAATCAGATGTAACAGGTAAATGAGGTAATACTGGTATGAGAATAATGCAAGTAATCACTATGTCACAATATGATGCAGAATATGTTATGTGTCCCTATCGGTCTCTAAGTCATGTTTGAAATCACATAGTGGAAGGAGGATCATGTTTAACAGGAGTCTCGTACATACCCGAGACAACGGCCCACATGCCCGGGACATAACCCTGTCAGCCGGATCGCTAGATCCTGTCCTACACGTATAAGTATCACGGTTCGAATGATCATCCTCTAAACACGGTCCCGCTAAATACGATACTCTTTCCACTTTGATTTCCCCCTTTTTCCCCAGGTTACACTATTTATGATATTGATTTAGTTGTGTACAAGTATACCAATGACACGGTTTCATCACTATCCACTGTATCAATCACTGTCACGAATGTTCACTTTCCATTGGTGTACTCGTCACTCCTAAACCAATATCTATCACGCACGATAATGCAATGTCCACACGCACTAACACTGTGTATATGACAAGGGTATGATATATGTATTGTATGCTACCAATAAGCTCTGTATGTTATGAATTAACATGCATGTCATGAACTAAAATGAATTACACAAATTAATATGTTACGAATTCAGCAAAAATGATGTAGGTAAGATATATAGAACAATCAGTCAGGAATTCATCAAAATTTGTTTCCGTTCAATCGGAGTTTCGGTTTTCAAGATATAACTGTTTCAGTTTAAGTGTTCGCGGCTGGAATTCCAATTTCAGAACTGAACATCTGTTTCGCGACACGAATTGCGCCCAGTTGGGCTCAGAATTTAGCGATGTCACAGTTAGATGAATTTTAGGGTTTTCGGTAAAGTATTCAACGCAATAGAAGGATCTTCAATCGCATCTGTACGTTGGAAGTTATACACAGTTCAATCTCAATATGTCATTTCAGAAATTGTTCTGAACAGCTTTACGTTCTGTCCTTTTAAATATAGTTTAAAATAGCAAATGGCGATGAATCAGAATGAAACCACTTGTTTTCTTTCGCTAACAGAAATATCTTATAACTACTGTAAATTTCCGTATCATACTATTTCAGGAAACACGGGGACGCAGCTCTTTGGACAGAACACACTAATCAAAAACGCTCTGGACTGCAGTCCAGAGTCGTGTTCCAAATCAATTTTCTTCATGGTTACATAACAGAAATGATCAGAAATTTACATAGGATTAAAGTTCATCAAGTCGGCTTCGATTTAAGCCCTCGAACGTATCTTTCCAATTTGTGTATGATTTATGGTGTATTTATTCGTTTTCAGCTACGAGAGAAATCTAGTTTTAACAACATGTTTGGGGGTATCGATTTTTGTTACAAACAATCGTGTTTTCCAGTGAATTTCGTACAAGATATTCATCATTATAAGGGCCAACATAAAATATTGATTTCCGTCAAATTAGACAATTATTTCCATATGTAACTAACATCGAGCACTTAGGTCATGACACGTATAGGAAATCGGAAAGTTGTAAACTACATGATCTAGGTGGGTAACATTATTATTATAGCATGAAGCAAGTAAATACTTACCTGGAGAATGCCTCGGGATCGTACGGCAGCAGTGTCATCACGAACGCGCGTTGTACGCCGCGGAACAAGTTCGCGCGAGCCTCGATCGAGCACGGGTTTTACGTCGGGGTTTCCCGGAGCCGTCTTGCGTGCGCTGGAAGCTTAGGGGTGCTCTGTGGTTCGCCTGAGATGTGTTGGGGTTGCTGACGGTCGACGGCGTCGCTCCGGCGATGGGCACCGTGGAGTTAACAGTGAGAAAAAAACTGTTTTTAAAAGAAAATTGGATTTTGGAATTGTGGAGAGGGGGATTAGGTTGAGCAGTGGCTAGGAATTGTTGTGATGACGATGATGTTGAGGAGGTTTTAGAGAGATCGGCGACGTGGTGAGGGTTCACCGGCGTCGAGGGGTGTCGAGCTTGGTTGCAGTGGGTCGGTGTGCAGGGTCGGGTCTCGAGTTGGTGGGTGCTCGGGTGATGAAGGGAGGAGTCGTGGAGGGAGAAGGAGGGGGATTAAGTGGCTGTCGTCGACGTGGGTCGAGCGACGAGGTGGGATGATCACCGGCGTGGAGGTGGCAATAGGTTTGAGAGAAATTTTGGGGTGCTCGGTAGATTTTTGAGAATGGGGTCAGGGATTTTTTTCCAAAAGAAAAAGAAGAGAGAGATGAGGGCGACGGGTTAGAGAGAGGAGTGCGAGGGTAACGTCGCACGACGGGTGCGTGGGCGTGGGCGTGAGCGACGGCGGAGGAGGCGGGTCGCGCGCGCAAGTTTGGGGTTACCGTTGGGGGGAAAATTCGAAGGAAGAAGAACAGAAATAGGGGTCGGGTAAGGAAGAAACGGGCATGGGTTAAATGGAGTGGGCCGGGCCAAACAAAGAAATTCCCTTTTAAAATAAAAAACAGAAGTGGGCTGCAGATGGGGAAACGGGCCGGCTCCAAGGAAAAATTTTATTAATACCCTTAAGGATAAAACTTGTGGGCTGCAAGGATTTGTTTTAAAAAATCTAGTTGGGCTGGGAAGTAGTGAGGGTCCGCTATGCTTTTAAGTTAGGGATTTATTTAAAAGTTTTGAATGGCTGATGGTATTTTGTAAAGGGTTGGGGTTTAATTACAAGCTTGGGCTGAAAGTAAAAATAGGTTTAAGTTTTAAATATTTTACTCACTTTGGTTTAATTCGACTTTGGTTTTAAACCTTGGGTTTTGGCTTTTAGGGATAAATATAAATATTAAACTTAAACAATCAATTCAAAATATGAAGGAAAAGAAAAGAACCTACTGGATATCAGAGAATAGGAAACTTTTACTAGAATGGGGACGGGGATTTACAGATCCCGATTGATTCTTCTTTTAGGTTTGGAGGAGAATTTGACGGTACAGTGGGAGGTTTCCTGATTATATAAAGTGATAACCATTCTGATCTAGATTAGATTGCACGCAGAGTGTTTCTTTTCTCTCTCTCTCTCTTTGGCAGCGACCTTTGACCAACCCTAGACTATGACTCAGTTACCAAGTTGACCGAACCTTCTTAAAATACTGGCTTTTGGATTGTCTAAAGTTGCATAAGTCATTGCCGCTCCTTCTTTTACCCTTTGTATTTCTCAGAACACCCCGTATTACTACGAACATCCACTTCCATTAAATAAATCCATCGTATGGTTATATACGAACTCGAAGGGACTTCTTCAAGGATGGATCCAGGTTCAAGAGAAATAGAATTGGTTTATTCAGTTGTCTTTTATTATCACCTTCTCTCAGGTTGCGAGGGCTCCTTAGTTTAGGAGAGTACACCTATTACGCTTATTGGATAGTCTTATTCCAAACCATAGGCAGGTGCCAAAAGGTAGGGAATGAAGAAAACCAATTAGCCTAAGTAGGGTGTGCAGAAGGTAATATGTAAAGACAAAATAAAGGGATTAGAAAGAGGGCAAAGTAAATTGCGACTGTTATCATTCACGACCAAACCGCGTACTTCATCACCACTCATATTTCACCTTTAATAGAATAAGGTATTATTCAGTTGTCTTTTATCATCACATTCTCTCAAGTTGCGAGTACTCCTAGGTTGAGGAAGGTACACCTATTATGCTTACTGGATAGTCTTCTTCCAAACCATAGGCTGGTGCCGAACGGTAGGGAAGGAAGAAAACCATTTAGCCTAACGAGGGTGTACAGAAAGGTAATGAATAAAGACAAATAAAAGGATTTGGAGAGATGGCAAAGAAATATACGGTTAAAGTCATGAATTGGATTATGGAAGAGGCATTACTCGGAATACCAGGATACCCCTACGAAAAATTTTCATGTTTCAGTTTCACTGTGCATTGTTAAAGGAAAACTGTTTTCCCGATTAGATACTTACTCCAGGGTATGTATTTACCAGGTTTCATTCTCATATATGTATGGATTTACAGATGATGAGTGGGAGTAAGTTATTGGGAATTAGGTGATCATCTTCATTATATCGGAATTCGTTGTAATTGGTGATATTTGAGGAAATCGCCTGGGTACAGTTTTCAACCTACGACGCACAAGATTTTGAGTTATTTAACTCAGCGGACTTATACAGAGTATTGTATGTTGTCCAGTGTCCGTCAGGACAAAGGGGTTGGTCCTCGTACTATATTCTGTTTACTTATGACTTCTCTAGTTTTTAGACAAGTGTTTCGTAGAAATACAATATCTAAGTTTTGAGAAGTTGTGGGTATAAGAATAAAGTAAAGAACCAGGTGTCGCAATTATCGGGATTCTTCAAAGAGATCGAAGATGTAGATTCTTGTGATTGGTATTCAGTTGATAGTAATGGTTTTGAGAAACTTGTTTCTCTTTCAGGTTGCTCATAATTGGATGGATTGCTAAGTTGAGTAATGCTGATTAGCCTCTCTCCATTAAGTTGATATGCACTGGAGACAGCTGCATGATTAGAATCTGGTTCCGATTAAATTAGTGCCTTCATTTCTATATTGTATATAGAATGGTTCATATCTTAACGATGTTAAGATATAGGGAGTTGTCTGGCTTATGCTTAAAACCAGACTCTGGATAACTTTAGGCACGTTTCTGTAATGGCAGTTTGTGGGTTATCCCGGGCTCTGACGAGAGTTAACATTCTACCATCTGGAAGATCAATAGTGATATTGTTCTTGACTCGCCACAGTTTTAGTAAAATGGATTTTTTCAGAAAACGGTAGTGGGAGTATGGTAGAACTGGAAGTGATTCCAAAACCGCAAATGATTACGGAAAAATTTAATAGGACCTATATATTCAATCAGGTTTGACATTTCAATAGCCACTCCGCAGATATAGTGGGTAACCTCAAACACCCCAAAGGTACTCCAGTACCCTCGAGGACGGTGACAGGGAGGTTCTTGTTTACCCAGACTTGACACTACTGTTGTTCCAGGCTATGAGATCCGGCAGGAGGTTAAGTATAGCGTCGTTCTAAACTAGTTTTAGAAGTGTACGTATATATTATTCTGCCAGAGGGTTGTTGTGGTCAGTGGGAGCAGCGGAAGCATAGTGGGCAAGTAGCTTATGTCTATTTATAGACTTGAGAAGATATAGCGGAGATAGATCATCTAATTTTGATGTGACAGTCATGGCTTTGACTTCATCAGAATAAGGGATGGATCTGTTAAGAAGGTAGTAGGGTGTAATGTCCTGGGATTTGGATGACATACACAGAGTAGGAAGTAAAATTCCTATACTATGATCGGTTGTACTTTGGTCGTCACATAGTTGTTTCTTCACAATGGATATGGATATAATATCTGATATTCTGGTTATTAGATCTATGGTTTTAGATCTAGATTTGGGTAGTTTCCCAATGCGGGTACAATGACAGTATTGTAAAGGTATTTAGAATAGATGACTCCTGACATAGTGGTGTACCTGCAGATGATGGAATCACCCTCTCTGAAGGTGTCTTACAGACTAAAGGGGAGAGGGATGTGCATAATTGGCATATCACTTGCTTAAGCAATTGAGTCAATCAGGAGATGACAAGTACCACACCAGATGTTGTTTTTGCACTAGATGCGATAAGTTTATATTAATCCAATCCTGAAGAAACATAAGGAAGCAGTTTTAGAACATAAGTGCATGTTCTACGGATTTGATGACAGCAGCCTCCTTCGGGAGACGGTTATCATTCCAGGCTTCAAAAGTGACATGGCTGACAGAGTGATTGTCAGAGTTATAGTTTTCCCTCTGATGAGGGACAGTATTATGGACAGGTAGTCCAAAATATACTGTGGGAGGCTTAGTGCTGGATGCTGATTAGGTTCAGTTATCGATACAGTCTAAAAAGTTTGGATTTGAAGTTCATTTATGAACTAGGTCCCATCAGATATCCAGACATATTCTAAGACAGGTATTACTCAATTCGGGAGATGGCTTTCTCCGCGAACTTGAGATCAAGAGAGACAGAGAAAGAAACATCAGGGCGGATCCAACTAAGGTTATTTCTCGAACACAATAGTTTTACAAACGAGCTTTGAGAAACTGATTAGTAGAGGAGTTGGATGTTCGGTATCACACGGGCTGTGAGAATGCAACATCGCAATAATTAGCCTTAAGTGCAAGTGGGAGATTGTTGGATATAGTGCCCTCAAAGTCAATTATTGGATCGCAGGTACGTGATTGAAAGATTGACGGAGGACCTATACCGATATGACAGTCTTGCTCGAGATGATAGTATGCTATCTGGTTTGTCTTAATCATCGTATACATGCTTTAGTTCACTATTGCATATTGATAGAGCCCATAGGATTCTTGCTTGACTGCCAGTAGTATGATGGCGATCATATACGTGGGAGCTGGGGTCTATAAGCACATCCTTAAAGTGTCCCTAATCGTGGGAGTTTCGAGACAGGGCATCGATACTCCAGAGTAGACTAGTGTATACAGTCGAGACCCTGACGAGGGGCGGTGGCCGATCTCACAAGCCATTGGTGTTAGATGGTTCACCTAAGATGTATACAGGTGCTCATTGGGTTATGAGTACACCGGACAGGACTCGCCGGGAACCTGCTAGTTGGTATTATACCTAGCGTCAGATAGCAGTTCCCAGGTGACATGTGTACAGGTTAGTTCATCGACCTGAGGTCGTCATTTGTCTCGTGTGAGTTCCCACTATGCTTTGATTTCTACCCTACCACGGCTTAAAGGAGTCGTGCAAACAGGTATTTTTTGGGTACAGTCCCGAGCCACATGGAGGCAAGTGAGCGGATCGGCAGGGGATTCGTCTCTCCCGGTATTGGGGGTGAGATCGCGCTGTGTCTAGGAGAGCCATTACACAAAGCCCTCGGCCGAGGCAGGAGATTTACTGGTAAGTACTCCAGTAGTATCTTAGGGTGTTCTGGGCTACTCTCTGACATGACTTATACCGCTATTAGGGGTCTGACGTTACTAGCCCCCTAGGCCGATATGCGATACTCATAGACGAACGGACCAGACTGTATGTATATTGTCACTGTTAGGCTCAGTAGGGTTTCTGGATGAGTTTGCTCGTCAGCTTCCCTTTTAATCAATACATAGGCAACCGTTACGTACAGCTAGTACCTCTGACGTGCTAGTGGTTATACCCAGTGCCAGTTGTTGATGAGTCATTAGAGTTCCCCACAAACAGTTTTCCAAGTTCAGGCGAAACGTTGTAGAGGTCGTATGGTTTTATGGCAGGATTTGGAAAATGCACGTGCGTTTACGCACATGTCATATTTCGGGCAGATAATACTGGTAGGCTTTGGTTTAAGCCGGATCCGAGTATTATACTATGTAGATATAATATCTTTGTCTCAGTTGCATTTGTATTTGGTCGTAATACAAATGCGGGTATGTTTATACTGTTACGGGGTTATCCTGAAATTCGTTTCGGGGTCGCTTTTGGAAGTTGCCAGTTTCCAGTTTTCTATCACCCGTATTTATCATTCGGTTAAATACGGATTTATCTTTTTCTTAAGGCGAGTCATTGTGTGGAGGGTTCTAGAAGGTTCTAGAAGTGGTGACTAGATTCATGTATCTTTCTTAGCATTAAATGAAATGATAATGTGTTATTATGACTCATTTAGCATTAATTGTTTCATTTAATGTTTTGTGCAAGGTGTATATTAATCATTCATTCTCATTTAGCTTAAGGTTACCCTCCCTTCTCCTACACTCACCTCCCTCCTTCTATAAATAGTGGCCGGCCAAATGTTTTGGTGGCTAAGAAAAAAGATGGATTCATTTTGGGAAAAAGATTATGATAGTTTGGCTTCATGTAATTTCATATAGCTCATTTTTCATCACCCGATTCCAAAAGGCAACTTCATTAACCGTTCGTCCATGGCTTTGGACGAAGTGAGACAAAGTGTTCTACTCATTCTCTACATCAATCTTGGTCATCTCTTTTAGCAAACTTGATGATCGAGTTGCCTCAGTTCAGAAGCGGGAGCCCGTTTAAAGATCCGCTGACGTGGTGCCACCTGGACGAGGAGACTGGAGATTCAGGAGATCGGAGCAGCCGCAACAAAGTGTGGGATGATGGTTGAAGACCGAAGGTCTCGGATCGTTCGGTATAACATTTCTACCCACTTTGTAGTTTGTAAGTTTAACAATAATGGCAGATCCGGGTTATAATACACGATAGCGTCAGTTGTAAAAGTTTTTGTTCCGCATTTGGCGTCAGTTAGATGGTCGGGGCGCTACCGTGGACTTACAGCTCTATCCCTCGGTCATTTTTCTGTGCCCATAGCGCGCCTAAAGAACCTTCAAGGACGGTTGTGTACAAGATGAGGGGCTTTCCCTTGACCGGGGCGGTCAGTACCGGCGGATTCTGCAGGTATTGCTTGATTTCGTCCTGTGCGCTTTGGCATTTGCGATCCTAGACAAACGGGGTCCCCTTCTTCCTTAAATGACAGTAGGGGCGGCATTTGCCAGAGAGGTTAGCTATGAACCGTCGATATACGCGAGCTTCTCTTGGAGAGACCGCAGTTGCTTGAGAGTTCTTGGTGGAGGCATTTCCACGATCTCCTTGATTTTCGATGGGTCTATCTCGATGCCCCGGTGTCGTACGATGAATCTTAGGAATTTGCCCGAGAAAACTCTGAACGTGCATTTCAGAGGGCTCATCTTCAGGTTGTATTTCCGAAGGCGCTGGAACACTATCTCCATATGCTCCCAATACTCCCCGTGCGATTTACTTTTCACCATGAGGTCGTCGATATAGCATTCGACGATTTCATGTATGAGGTCATCAAAGATCTTCGTCATGACCCTCTGATAGGTAGCACCGGCGTTCTTCAGACCGAAAGTCATCACTTTGTAGCAGAATATGCCCAAAGGAGTCCGGAAAGCGTATGCTTCTGGTCTTCAGGATACATCTTTATTTGATTATACCCTGATGATCCATCCATGAAGGAGAAGACTTCATGAGTGGACGTGTTGTCTATCATCACCTTGAAGTCCCGAAAGTCTTCGTCACTGGGACGATATTGGCGATCCAGTCAGGGTATTAAACTTCTTGGATGAAGTCGGAGTCGATTAGCTTCTTGACTTCAGCGTTGATACTCATTTCAAGTTCGAGCCGCATTCTTCTTGGTGCTTGCTTGAATGGCTTGACGTCTGGAGATATCGCCAATTTATGCACAGCTATCTCTGGATCTAGCCCCGGCATCTCGGAGTAATTCCATGCGAAGCAATCTTTATACTACATAAGCACATCTCTTAGCGTAGCTACATGTTCTTCGGACAACAGCTCACTGACGAACGTAGGCCTCGGGTCGTTTGTCGTCCCCAAATCGATTTTCCTTAGGTTGTTCGCAGTAGTATGTATCCCATCTTCTAGCTCTTTTGGCGCCGGTGGAAGTTCTGAGATCAACTCATCTTCATCCTCATTTTTGAAGCACTAGGAGAGGTCATCCATATCCTCACATACTCCTTCTTCTGACAGCGTTATCATGTGACAGGTACGAGATCGTTTTCAAGACCGATGTTGATCTGGTTCTACTCTCGCTGTGTACGTGGCTTTCAGTACATGCTTCTGTGGTGGAGTTATCCTTCAACTGCTGGATAGAGCGAACCTGCTTAGTTGATACTGGTCCTCAACCTAGTTTTTAAAGGTGAAGTAGTCTTCAAGAGGGTGTCCTATCGCTCGGTGATAGGAGGAATAGTCTGGGTGAAAGACCTCGTCGGCTTGTTCGGGGTGTTTGGATTCCGGGAGCGTAATCATTTGATGTTTTATGAAAAGGTTTAATATTTTCCTTGTCTTGTCTTGGGGAAAAGAATATGCTCGACCCATCTTCTTTATAAGAGACGGATTCCGGCTACTCAATTCTCGATCGCGTGGTTTCTTGGATCCGCTTTGCCACCATCGAACGTTTTTTCCATTCTTTAGTTTGTTTTTGCCTCCGCGTCGGGTCTTCTGTACGAAAGGCTGGCGACGAAGGGTGTCGTCATTCTCCATAGCCTGTTGAAGGAGGCACTGCATCCTGGCTTTCTCGTAAATGGTCATTTCACGATTGTGGTCATCCCTGGCCTTTTGACCCGCTTCCCTTATTAGCTTGTCCATCTGTTCTTCAAACGACGGACTTGGCATTTTTACAGCGGGATCTCGTTTTGGTTCAATTGCAGTGTCTTCTACCAGAGCATCTCCTTCTTCATCGAAGTCGTGTATGACGTAGCAACCATGGAATCGTTCCCGTTTCTTGGATTGAACATATCTAAGCCCGATCGTTTCCATTCTCCCGTTGGGCAATTTTCGCTGAGTTCCGGGGACGTTCCAGATTCTGTTGTAGAACTAAGCTTGTCGAGCAGTCTGTTTGAAGGGTACACATTGGCGCTTCAACAGCCTTTTTAATCCTTCTGTGTAGTATCTGGGCAGACGGATGGGCTGGAGCCTGTCAAGCGCAGAATCGGCACCATGCCAGATTTCTTTCTCTACTTTGATCTCCGCGGATCGATAAAAAAGGATTACCTTTTCATCTTTTTGCCTGGGATGGACGTAGAATATCTGCAGTTCTAGCACACTATAGGTATCAAGTGTGTCGAGCTCTTTGTAATGCATTTGCGGAACTATGGCGATTTGCAAACTCTGATCAACTCCAGTGAGGGTCTGCACCGATAGACGGACCAAGAACACTGCGTTGACTTTGTCTTCAGAGTCACTGCCAAAGATCAACATAGGGGTAGACGGTCCGGGCTTATTGTATTGGAGCGGACATGAATAGACTATCTCTTCCTCCTCCTCGATATCGCTCCGAAAGACTGGAATATTGGTGATAGCTTTCTGCTTATTCTCCGGCTTATGGCGTCTTTTCGTGTCTTCAAAGTCTGGTAAGAAATACTTTGCATCTTCGGACTTTAGGACTTCATTCACGGAGATTGGGTTCAGCTCCCCCATTACGGTGTACTCGAGACCATCTTTGAAATACTTCATACACTGATGTTGTGTAGAAGGGATGATGTTGTACTCGTGTAACCAAAGCCTGCTGAGCAAAGCGTTGTAGCAAGTCTTGGCATCAATGACATGAAATTTGATGTCAGTGACGAGCAGCCCAAAGCGTAAACGTCAGTATCACAGACTCGAGTGTCCATGATGATTGGGAGTCGAACCCGGAGATGGTGATTTTATCCCGAGCGAGGTGCTGGACGCTCATGCAGATTTCTTTTAGCACCCTCATATTTAAGAGATTGACAAAGGACCCATTGTCAACTAGGTTCTTCCCTATCTTGATTTCATGGCAAGGCCCGGAGACATATAGGGGACGGTTGTGCTCACACGTTCCGAGGAGGAGATCTTCATCGCCAAAAGTGATGTCACTGTGCACTTCTTCCAGCTCGTCCTTCATCTTTTCTTTGGCAAGGAAGGCTTCAAACTGCTTGGGCTCTTGTAGTGCCTTGATCAACGAATCTCTCGTCTTTTTAGATAGCAGAAGGGCATCGAGAATGCTTAGCTGTGAGGTTATCTTCCTCAGGTGTTCCAGAACATTGTAATTCACCTTGTTTTTCTTTGGCGGGTTCTTGGCTGCCAGCTCTTCGACGACTCGGTCATTGAGGGCGATATCTTTAGGGACTTTTTCTATCCCCTTATCCTTTTTGTTCGCTCCCTTGCTTATGGGTCCGAGATTCTTTTTGGGTAACGTGCGATTACGCAGCTGAATGTTCTCACTGGTCTTCACCTCTTCTTTATCGAAGATGGATTCCTTGAAAAGAGGGCCAAGGGCTATCTCTTTATCAGAATCGCTCCCGAAGGTGAGGACTTGCGATTCCCCAGAATTAAGCATGTGACAGTCGCCGGCAGTTCTTCTGCGCTCCTCTTTCGTGCTTCTCTACTCTCGACAAGTTTTTCGCTTCATCCGCTTGAAATGCTATTGATGAGCAACGTATCCCCGCCACCAATTTTTAAAGGGCATGCATACCTCGGTAGGGTGTGTGATCCTTTGATAGTATAAGCAGTAGTTTGAATGTACATCTAGTTCGTCAGGGAATATATTTTTTGAAGTGTCTTTTTTGAAAGGTGGCAACTTCATTCTCATCGACAGGTCTTTGGCGAACTGCTTCCATGTCTTAAACTTGCTTTTGCTGGCGGCGGAAGTAGTTCTATCCGGTTGGGGTATTCTATGACTTCTCAATACTGGAGCTTCTTCAACGCGACGCCAACTTTTGGCCCTTTCATATATGGCCGTTTCACGCTCTCGAGCAGATTTGCTTTTCTGAAGAGCTTCGCTCAGCAATCTGTCAATCAATTCGTCCGATGGCTCCAGGGATTTTTGTTCTGGTTCTGGATCTGCCCCCAGTTTCTTTGCATCAGGAGATTCTTTGTCATTTATTGTTGAGTGAGAGATCATGTGGTAACTTACCACGCAATCTTCGGGCTCTTCTGAAGAATTGTCACCTTCATCGGCATCATCGGCTTCATTCTCAAGAACATGCTTAAAGAATTCATCCAACGTGATTGGGGTCTGAGCCTTCTGGTTATATTCTTCCAGTGCATCGATATATTTCTGCAGACCTGTACGGCTGTCTTCGGGTTGGACGGGCTTCTTGGCCTTCTTCTTTTTCTTTAAAGACTTTGGAAGCTTGGCCAGAATATTTTGTCCACCTTCATCAACTTTCAGCGTTCGGCACGGCTTCAGCATCCCCTCAATAATCTCGAGTTCCAACGGGCTCTTCCACCTAATCGTCAGATATGTTTGGAGATCTTTCAGCATTCTTTTCGTTTTGGCTGAAAGATTGACCTCCCATTGAGCTTCTTCTATAAAAGAGCACGATACCCCCGGCGTGTCCACCTTTTTAGGAGCGTGTGGCTGGGGCGAGCTTACCTTCCAATTCTCAGACAGCGTGAATTTTCCCTGTTGGTATTGATCTTCAATCCAGCCTTTGAAGATGAAGCAATCTTCGATTGGATGGCCTACTGCTCGGTGGTAGGGGCAGTAATTAGGATTGTTGGCGTCGCCGGGCTGCAGTGGACGTCTTACATCTGGCAGATTGATGAGCCTGTTATGCACCGCCAGCTCGAACAGTCTCCTCGTTTTATCCCGGGGAAACGAATAAGTGCGTTTTAGCTTCTCGTTGAAGAATCGTTGTCTATCATTTTGGCGATCAGCTGATTTTGGGCCGCTGGGATGCTGCTGAGCATTGGCGACGAAGGTCGCTTTCCCATTCCCCTTTTCGTTTCGAGGCTCTATTTTCGAGGAAGACGGTCTATAGCCCATTTGATCCATTTGGGCCAGCTTATCAATCAAGACTTGGAAGGTAGTCGGCTTGCAAAACATCATGAACTGGGATATGGTCGCCTGCGGATCGAGAGTACCCACGAACATGCCTACTGCAGGAGCTTCTTCGATGCGTTGCTCGCATTTCGACCATAGGATCCGCCACCGGATTGCATACTGAACCCATGTTTCTCCCGGCTTCACCCTGGCATTAATCAACGCCGTGATTGGGGTGTAGGGTTCCTAGGCACACTCATGAGGTTCTACAACTGATCAACCATGCCAAAATCAAATTTTTCATGTGCCGAGAAACCCTAAACAAGATCGATTACTAGAGGTAAGGCGAAACAACAAGCAAGTTAACAACTTAACTACAAGTGAAAGGGATTACAACCTTTGTAGATCCGGTCATCCACTTCTTTAGCTCCGTTATGACGTCCCTCCGCTGCGATCATCGGGATCCCGGACTCTAGCGATGGTTTCGTCGGAGAAATGATCGGGCTAGGTCGTTGACTTCGATGCCGAAGATGATCTACGTCGAGGCGACTCAAGCTCAAGCTCCATCTTCACTAAGTCATGAAACTTGTGAAGATAACACCCTATACAACATGGCAAGTGGTAGAGGATGAAGAAATATGAAGTGGGTTCACTTTGGATTTGGATTTCTTACTTGATTTTCAACACTTGGAATTTTCAAGAAGGGTTTTTCTTCTTCATGAAGAAGATGAAGAAGAAGAAAAGAATATGAATTATTTTCAAAAGAAAATTCAAGTGAAGTCTATCATCTAGCAACCATGGGTGAGTTTACTTGTGTAGAGAATAAACTAGGGTTTGATGGTTAGGTTAAAGCATAAAAACAAAATGGTTAGACTTTTCAATGATGCTTAAAAGCTTCATGAAGCTTCAAGCATAAAAACAAGAAAAGCCACCACTTAGTTTTAGCAAAATAAACAAAATAAAATAAATAAAACACTAACCATTAACCTAAACAATGGTTTAAGTCATACACACACCCAAGTTTGCATGTATCATCAATCATGATACAAACTTGTGCACAAACATATATCATATATACAACTTGTGCACATCAAGTGAGAAAATCAATCTTAAGTGAACCAATACTAGTTAATGTAAATTAATATATCAAATATATAATTATACATTAAATCATTAAATCGATACTTGATTTAATGATCCGGTCATATCGTATATAACCGACTAATATCAATAGTAACAACTTATCGAATCAACACTTGATCCGATAACCCGGCTATATCGCATACAACCGATCAATGTCACAAATCGCGAGAATAGAATACAGTATCACATACCGGTATTATTCTCGGTCCCACACATATCTCATATGCGCTCCTATTTCGTTTCGCTTGAGCCAGGAAACCTCTGTGTAGGACTCTAAAGACTCGTCAATACGCCGGCAGTAGGTAATGATCATATCAAACACCCACAAGCCGCAAGCGGTCTGCTAAACGTAACGGCCACCTGGGTATTGAGCGATCAGAAGATCAACGAGCAAGCCCGCTCACACTCCTGTGAATCCAACCAGTAACACTTACTGTACAGTCCGGTATGTTCGTCTGATATGTCGCATATCTCGCCTAGGGGTGGTAAACGTCAGACCCCAGAAGCTCGATAAGTCGTGTCGATATGTGGTCTATAACAGTTCGAGATACTACTGATAACACTTACCAGTAAATCTCAACAACCCTGGCCAGGGATTTCTGGTTATAGCCAATCGAACACAGCGCAACATCAACTCCCTATACCGGGAGAGACGAATCACCTCCTATCGCTCATTGCCTCCATGTGATTCGGGACTGTACCCAAAAACCACCGTTTTGCACGCCCTCTTGGACGTGGTAAGGTGGAAATCAAAGCACAGTGGGAATCACACAAGACTCTATGACGATCTCGGGTCTACAGACTAACCTGTACCAGTGTCACCAGAGAACTGCCATCTGACGTAAGGTATAATACCATTTGGGAGTTCTCGGCGAGTCCGTCCAGTGTACCCAGTCTCCACTGAGCACCCGTATATCATCTCTAATGTCAAACACCAATGGATATGGGATCATCCATCACCCATCTGTATGGGTCGAGAAGGTATACGTTAGTCTACTCTGGTATATCGATGCCCCGTCTCGATACACCCACGACTAGGGACCTTGAAGGATGTACTTATGGACTACCATGTCCCTACTAGTATGATCCACATCATAGTCCAGGCAGTCAAGTACACATCCTAAGGGCTTTACCTACACGTAACAGAGAGACAATCAATGTACATGTTAAGATAAAAAGCAACTAGATAACATATTATCATGTCGAGCAAGAAAGTCCTCCCTATATATGTCCCAGCATCCACTACAATATACATCCTATGTACAGTAATGGCCTCTGGGGCATACATATAACTAACATGGGGTGCGTTCGCTGGCCCTTGCCAACCTTTGTGTAAACAGTAGCTCCATTTCTGCAAATGTCTTAACGGAGTCATTTGGGAGCTCAGAGTACCATTCAAAGGCCGTCTCTGACAAACTGCCAACGAACTGGTGAAGCAGCAGTTTGTCGTCACCCCCATTATTACCGTACAGGGCTCTGAACTGAGCAACGTGCTGGTGTGGATTACCCGTCCCCTTATACACATGAAATTTAAGGATCGTGTATTCTGGCAGGTACTTTATTTGATCGTACCAACCCGGATAGGGTCGTCCAGTCTTGACGATTTGGCCAGCAGCTTCATTCGCCTGATGAGCTCGTATCTGTTGAGCTATATAGTTGTCAAGGGCGGCTTTGGAGATGGTCTCTTCCTTGGCTGCCGATAGAACAGGAAGAGAGTTTGATGTCTCCCCTCTGTCATCTTCAAGGATAATCGGAAGGTCTTCAGCTGGAGGATCCGGTTGTATTATCATCCCAACCATATCTTGGAATAAAAGCGCATTTGTTTTAAATTAGCCGCTTGTTCCGCGGCCTCTTTGTCTTTCCTCTCGAGCATTCTTCGGAGGAATTTGGCATCAGTTTCCTGTTCCTGACGCTGCTCCGACGATGTTTCCGGGCTTTCTTTTGGCCCAGTGAGCGCGTCCATCTTTGTTAACATTTGTTGGAGCTTCTGCTGTTGTTGTTCCTGAGCCTTTGTCACAGACCGTGTAAGTGGTCGATAACTCGTGGAGATACAGCTATCCTCTTTCTCGAAAGCCATGTAAATGGTGTGCACCACCATACCTCCAGACTTAGGGCGTTTGGATTCAGTGCCTTTGAGCTCTGTCGTGGACACAGGGACTTTCTCCGGCCTTCTTCTTTTGTGAACGGTCGAAGTTGAGGGGGGCATTGCAACGGGCACCCGAGTAGATGATACCTTCTGTGGTACGACAAGATGGTCCTTCTCTTGCCGAACCTTCATTTTTCTTGGTTGGCGGGAGTAGTCTTAGATAATCACAGAGTCTTGGACCCTTCGCCAGACCCTGTGGATTTTGGAGGACAACCGCTGAGGGGGATGTTCCGGCTTCGCCTTTGTGATCTTTTCAGCAGGCGGAGGAGACTTTTTCAGCATGGCAGTTGGCGAATTCCTGCGTACCCTGTTAAGTGATTCAAAGATGTTCCCAGTTGGAACAGCATTATCAACTTCCATCGTTGGAGCTGGTGGGGTAAATCCAGAAGGGGAACTGCCCCCGGTTTTCCTCACTTGGTGCCAGTGGCGACGTCGAGCATGTCGAGCAGCTGGGACCACCTCTGATGTTAGGGTAGCTGCATCGTGCTTCATGGTTTGATGAGAGACCGCTGTTGGTGTCAGCCTGTCAAAGACTGACGTCCGTTGAGAGGGGATGGTCAACCTGTCGAAGGCAGACTTTCGAGCAGGGGCAACGGCTTTGGTGACTTCGCTTCGAGCGGGAGTTGGCACGACCAGTCTTATGAAGACCGGCCCCTTAGCAGGAGAAGCCTCTCCGACGATTTCATTTACTGGAACAGGGATGGCTATCCGTTTCGGGATACCCCCTTCAAGTAATGCGGGCTTCTTCACGGGCCCATTGGAGCTTTGGCCTAGTCTGTTAAAGACCGAGGCGTTGGATTTGGGCGACCCATTAAGAAGGGCCGCGATAGTTGCAAGCCGATCAAAGACCGACTTCTTTGGAGCTTCTTGCCATGGAACTGGGGTGCTGAAGCTTGTTGGTGGGAGCATGGTCCCGAAGAACAGTCCAGTAGTGTCCTGAGTCACCTGTTCCACTGGCATGGCGAAGATGGAGGCCGCTTGGGACCCATAAGTCACTCCTTCGGTGAGGACGGAGTGGGAGTTGTTGTTGCAGCTAGTGCAGTTGGAAGCCATTTTCTCTGCACGGGAGCAAGACATCAAATCTTAGTACCTCGAATTCAGGAGCAACCACATTAAACCATGATTCGTTCGCAAACACAATACACGAAGTGTGGAGTGAAAAGAGGAAAATGTCCCACCGGGCATGCCAGAATCTGTTCGCCGCCGAAATACGCGACCGGGACGTTAGGACATCTGACCTGAATTTTGGCAGGCAGATGCTATTTGGTTTTATTTGTCCACCTCTCCGAAGATACCAAGTTGATTTATGGCACCGTGTATCGGAGGTTTGGACAGATGCGGCCGTTGTAGCAGACTTCGTCAGATTCCCCCTCGTGTACGAGGGATTTTTGATTGTGGGGACGCTCTTCCCTGCAGGCGCAAGCCCCTACAGTTAATTATGCTACCGCATAGCGGTAACCACTTTCTCCTACTCCAGATGGTCACATCGTGTCTTGTATATTTGTTTTATTTTTGGTTGCCCATGGATTGTATACGGGGACTAATTTATGTTGTCGACAGTGGGACGTGGATTAGTCCAAATCCGTATTTTCTTAGATTTGGTTTTGGTCTGGGTTTAAGGATCGTTATTCTCGTTGAGGATATGTTAGTCTAATTTTAGACTAAGATCTACTCAATAAGATTTTGGGATCATTTAGATCCAACGAAAGAGTGATTGAACTCTATCGTCTTAGTTTAGGGACATTGCGGTCCATAAGTTTAAGGACATCATAGTCCATGGAGTTTAAGAACATCATAGTCCATGAAGTTTAAAGACGTCATAGTTTGTGCGGTTTAGTTTAGGGACGTTGCGGTCCATAAGTTTAAGAACATCATAGTCCATAAAGTTTAGTTTATGGACGTTGCGGTCCATAGAGTGTCTAGTTGTAAGGACCCGCCACCTCTCTGAAGACGTTTGATTGATCTATAATTTAGTGTGTAGTAGTTAACCGCAATCATAACGATGTCGCGCGTAGCTAGACCGAGGTGAGTACGGGTTGTCCGCAGGGAAATGTGGAACCTTTTACTCTTACCTTAGGTGTGTTGAAAAAGAGGGGAGGAATAAAGAATTTTTGTGAAAAGATTCTAGATCTACTTAAAGCAAGAATGCAAATATATAGATCTAGATTATTTTAAGAATGTAGTTAATATAATAAGAGGACTTGTAGGGTTCGTTAGGATTTAGTAGTTATGGACGATTAATTAAAAGTTACCCCTTTTATCCTTTAATAGATATAAAACTAGAACGACGGTGATGCGTGTAGATTAGGGTTTCTGGAGGGAAAAGGAATCACACTCTTAACCCTTATCTCGACACGGAACTCCATTCAAATCTAGCCTTTACCAAAACAATTATTAATCTAATCTCTAATCGCGGTCGGAACTAGCAAAGAATTGCTAGCGCGCCTGATTAGGATGTTAATGATTCTTTTGATAAAGTTCATAAACTTTATAGGACTTAAAAAGGGTTTAGGGATGTTCATCATCCATTAGCCTACCCTAATCCTACGAACCCTGACAAGCGGAGAATTACTCGTGCATGTTGGGAGAAGAAGATGAAAAGACAGAGAGGGAAAACATAATGTAAAATGCAAAAGAATTAAATAAAATAACTACCTTTATTAATCGACTTGAACAATCTACACTTTATTCCGTAGAAAATGATTACAAAACTAGTTTCTTCTCGATCTTTCCTAAGGAGGTAGACGAACAGTTGATGATCAGCCTGGATGCGTGAGCGTCTGGGACTTCGTGATCTCTTCGGCTTGATAAATTTTCCAAGAGGCTCTCGGTCCCTTTTTATAGTGCCAAAGCCAGAATCCAAGCTTCTAAATTAGAAGGTAAGCAGCAAAAGATTCTCCTAAAATTTCTGAGCTTCCAATTCCCTCTAACTGCGGCGGATCCGCGGCATAAAGGGGCCAATGCCGCGGATCTGCGGCTTGATGATCTGAGCCCTTAATCATTTTTTTGGGGATGTCTCATAGTGACATTTGGCGATCCTTGGAACCTTCAGAATTTGGAAATCTTTTCGTGGTTGCTGCCAGACTTGGTCTCCAAGTTTTGATTCTTAATTAGGCAAGTCTTCTTCAACAACTTGATTTGCTTGATTCTTGTCTTTGAAAAATTCTGCACAACTTGGAAAAATTCTGCACAACAACTCAAATAATATTTAGTAGACTTTGTTCTACTAAGATTTGGTTAATGAATTTATTTGCATACATTTTCCTACCAAATGCTAATTATAATATATCAACACATGGAAAATAGTATTTTTACACATAAACCCTCATATGTATGATATATTATAATAAAGTCCTTTTTTAATATAAAAATGGTAGAAAAAATGTAATAACAAATGTGCAGTTTTATCAACTGAACAAATACCCCCAAACTTATCTTTGATATTCCCGAGCAAATTAGTTTATTCAAGAGGAGAAAAAGAGAGGAGAAAACTAAGCACACTTTCGTAGGCAGACACGATTGCACTGAGCACGTGCGACCAGCCGTTAAACCTCTAGGTGTCCCTAGTAGGAGGAGTGTTGTCTCCTGAGGGTTTTCAGCGGATTACACCCACAAAATCCAATAACAAAAGAGAGATGGTGAAATTTACATATAAAGATAAGAACCATAAAAGAAAGACTTTGAAAATAAAAGTTTCCAACTACACTAGCTTTTCAGTTGTTATGAGCCCTATCTTAATAATCATGAAAAGATGTTAGAAATCACATTATCCCTCAATAAAACATCATCTTTTATTCTTCATTCCTACCTTTCATCCAAATATCGATCATATACCCCTACGTGTGTGAAATGGACATCCCTACACTCGGAGAATTCAATTCAAGCTATCATACTCTTGTCCATCTACCTCAGTACTTTTTAACTTGATGAATATTTAGATTTGCTCACACATTTTATGCGACCGTTAATACTTCTTGAGGTACTAACCGACCGATTACTCATGTGCTTGCTGATTCGGTGATAATATTTTCCTCGTCTTGCACCACCTAAGGCTTAGCAGTGACTCCCAGACCAGTTGGCCTTAGGGCACTAGGTGAAAAGGCACCCTCGCTATATTTTTTTTTATTGCTGCCTTGGCGATAACAAAACCAGTGTTCATTTTTCTTTTCACCGTTTTTATATTTTCTTCATTTTTTTTTTCATTTCCTTCATACTTTGGCTTTTAGACAAGAGCATTTCAAGGTATCCTCTACTATCCCGAGTTTCAAGATGTGTGTAAGTGCAAATAGTAGGGTATCAACATTCAAATGTTTGGCTTCCAGAATAGAAACTATTTTTCAGACTTATTTTTATCCTCAGATTAGTGACTTCCTTCATCTTACTAACCCTTGGGACAACAGCTCATAACTACTTATTACAAGTTCGTTTAAGAAAACTTACCGACTTCGGCGTCGATAGCAGGAACGCGGACAAGACGGGCACTAGGATCACGTGTCCAGCCGAGCATGTACTAAGCGGGTTTAGTGCAAGTGGCAGCGTGTGTGTGATTTAAAATTGGTCTGTTTTGAAAAAGTGGGACTCAAGACAAATCACCCTAAAATGTACAAGCAACCCTAGAACTAAGGTCACCTAGGTCCAGTCTCTAGACAGCTCCTAGACTTCCAAAGGACAAGCCGCAGGATCAATCCTCTACCGCCTCCGTACTACCCTTGTAGCCAGGTAAGTGCCAGGTAAGTGGGAGGCTCCCCACAACGAAAGTAGTGGTCCTAATTAAGTAACCACTTGCCTTTGACACACTTGCCTAGGCACTACAAAAGTAATGCGGATAAACGATAGATTACCCACGACCTTCCTCTGTCCTTATTGAGCGCGACAGTCCTTAGAGTCTGGTCTAGATATTTTTTAAATTAATGAAGGGTTGATCTATATGCTCGGTTTGTGATTTGTGGGGCTTAGGAAGGGTGATGAAATCCCTACCTAATCTTGATTTGGTCTTTGCCCCATAAAATCCGTATTAAAATATGCAAAACAAAACCAATCACAAAACTTTTGCAAAAAGATTTTTTTTTGTTTTTTGCGGCGTAATTTTGCAAAGAATCCTGCAGAAAATAGATTTTATTGGATTTAGAGGAGAGAGAAGGAGTTAAGAAATATACCAGAGAAGTTCGGAACCCTAGATCTCCTGCTTCCTCAAGTCTGTGACTCCAGATCTCCTTGCAAAAATTCACGCACAAATCGTTAAATATGCAATTTGCAGTTTTGTTTTAATAATGATATGAATCGTCTAAGAATTCAACACAAAAAGTAAGAATAAAAAATTATGCACGTATCCCCGGCAACGGCGCCATTTGATTGATCTATAATTTAGTGTGTAGTAGTTAACCGCAATCAGAACGGTGTCGCGCGTAGCTAGACCGAGGTGAGTACGGGTCGTCCGCAGGGAAACGTGGAACCTTTTACTCTTACCTTAGATGTGTTGAAAAAGAGAGGAGGAATAAAGAATTTTTGTGAAAAGTTTCTAGATCTACTTAAAGCAAGAATGCAAATATATAGATCTAGATTATTTTAAGAATGTAGTTAATATAATAAGAGGGCTTGTAGGGTTCGTTAGGATTTAGTAGTTATGGACGATTAATTAAAAGTTACCCCTTTTATCCTTTAATAGATATAAAACTAGAACGACGGTGATGCGTGTAGATTAGGGTTTCTGGAGGGAAAAGGAATCCCACTCTTAACCCTTATCTCGACACGGAACTCCATTCAAATCTAACCTTTACCAAAACAATCATTAATCTAATCTCTACT
Organism: Agapanthus africanus; assembly: GCA_030015575.1. Lineage (NCBI taxonomy): Eukaryota > Viridiplantae > Streptophyta > Magnoliopsida > Asparagales > Amaryllidaceae > Agapanthus > Agapanthus africanus. The sequence goes on from JASDDO010000012.1 coordinate 514,114,110, forward strand.
CGCGGTTGGAACTAGCAAAGAATTGCTAGCGCGCCCGATTAGGATGTTAATGATTCTTTTGATAAAGTTCATAAATTTATAGGACTTAAAAAGGGTTTAGAGATGCTCATCATCCATTAGCCTACCCTAATCCTACGAACCCTAACAAGCGGAGAATTACTCGCGCATGTTGGGAGAAGAAGATGAAAAGACAGAGAGGGAAAACATAATGTAAAATGCAAAAGAATTAAATAAAATAACTACCTTTATTAATCAACTTGAACAATCTACACTTTATTCCGTAGAAAATGATTACAAAACTAGTTGCTTCTCGATCTTTCCTAAGGAGGTAGACGAACAGTTGATGATCAGCCTGGATGCGTGAGCGTCTGGGACTTCGTGATCTCTTCGGCTTGATAAATTTTCCAAGAGGTTCTCGGTCCCTTTTTATAGTGCCAAAGCCAGAATCCAAGCTTCTAAATTAGGAGGTAAGCAGCAAAAGATTCTCCCTAAAATTTCTGAGCTTCCAATTTCCTCTAACTGCGGCGGATCCGCGGCATAAAGGGGCTAATGTCGCGGATCCGCGGCTTGATGATCTGAGCCCTTAATCATTTTTTTGGGGATGTCTCATAGTGACATTTGGCGATCCTTGAAACCTTCAGAATTTGGAAATCTTCTCGTGGTTGCTGCCAGACTTGGTCTCCAAGTTTTGATTCTTTATTAGGCAAGTCTTCTTCAACAGCTTGATTTGCTTGATTCTAGTCTTTGAAAAATTCTGCACAACTTGGAAAAATTCTGCACAACAACTCAAATAATATTTATTAGACTTTGTTCTACTAGGATTTGGTCAATGAATTTATTTGCATACATTTTCCTACCAAATGCTAATTATAATATATCAACACATGGAAAATAGTATTTTTACACATAAACCCTCATATGTATGATATATTATAATAAAGTCCTTTTTTAATATAAAAATGGTAGGAAAAATGTAATAACAAATGTGCGGTTTTATCAACTGAACAAATACCCCCAAACTTATCTTTGATCGTCCCGAGCAAATTAGTTTATTCAAGAGGAGAAAAAGAGAGGAGAAAACTAAGCACACTTTCGTAGGCAGACACGATTGCACTGAGCACGTGCAATAAGCCGTTAAACCTCTAGGTGTCCCTAGTAGGAGGAGTGTTGTCTCCTGAGGGTTTTCAGCGGATTACACCCACAAAATCCAATAACAAAAGAGAGATGGTGAAATTTACATATAAAGACAAGAACCATAAAAGAAAGACTTTGAAAATAAAAGTTTCCAACTACACTAGCATTTCAGTTGTTATGAGCCCTATCTTAATAGTCATGAAAAGATGTTAGAAATCACATTATCCCTCAATAAAACATCGTCTTTTATTCTTCATTCCTACCTTTCATCCAAACATCGATCATATACCCCTACGTGTGTGAAATGGACATCCCTACACTCGGAGAATTCAATTCAAGCTATCATACTCTTGTCCATCTACCTCAGTACTTTTTAACTTGATGAATATTTAGATTTGCTCACACATTTTCATGCGACCGTTAATACTTCTTGAGGTACTAACCGACCGATTACTCATGTGCTTGCTGATTCGGTGATAATATTTTCCTCGTCTTGCACCACCTAAGGCTTAGCAGTGACTCCCAGACCAGTTGGTCTTAGGGCACTAGGTGAAGAGGCACCCTCGCTATATTTTTTTTATTGCTGCCTTGGCGATAACAAAACCAGTGTTCATTTTTCTTTTCACCATTTTTATATTTTCTTCATTTTTTTTCATTTCTTTCATACTTTGGCTTTTAGACAAGAGCATTTCAAGGTATCCTCTACTATCCCGAGTTTCAAGATGTGTGTAAGTGCAAATAGTAGGGTATCAACATTCAAATGTTTGGCTTCCAGAATAGAAACTATTTTTCAGACTTATTTTTATCCTCAGATTAGTGACTTCCTTCATCTTACTAACCCTTGGGACAACAGCTCATAACTACTTATTACAAGTTCGTTTAAGAAAACTTACCGACTTCGGCGTCGATAGCAGGAACGCGGACAAGACGGGCACTAGGATCCCGTGTCCAGCCGAGCATGCACTAAGCGGGTTAGTGCAAGTGGCAGCGTGTGTGTGATTTAAAATTGGTCTGTTTTGAAAAGGTGGGACTCAAGACAAATCACCCTAAAATGCACAAGCAACCCTAGAACTAAGGTCACCTAGGTCCAGTCTCTAGACCGCTCCTAGACTTCCAAAGGACAAGCCGTAGGATCAATCCTCTACCGCCTCCGTACTACCCTTATAGCCAGGTAAGTGCCAGGTAAGTGGGAGGCTCCCAACTACGAAAGTAGTGGTCCTAATTAAATAACCACTTGCATTTGACACACTTGCCTAGGCACTACAAAAGTAATGCGGATAAACGATAGATTACCCATGGCCTTCCTCTGTCCTTATTGAGCGCGACGGTCCTTAGAGTCTGGTCTAGATATTTTTTAAATTAATGAAGGGTTGATCTATATGCTCGATTTGTGATTTGTGGGGCTTAGGAAGGGTGATGAAATCCCCACTTAATCTTGATTTGGTCTTTGCCCCTTAAAGTCCGTATTAAAATATACAAAACAAAACCAATCACAAAACTTTAGCAAAAAGATTTTTTTTTTGTTTTTTACGGCGCAATTTTGCAAAGAATCCTGCAGAAAATAGATTTTATTGGATTTAAAGGAGAGAGAAGGAGTTAAGAAATATACCAGAGAAGTTTGGAACCCTAGATCTCCTGCTTCCTCAAGTCTGTGTCTCTAGATCTCCTTTCAAAAATTCACGCACAAATCGTTAAATATGCAATTTGCAGTTTTGTTTTAATAATGATATGAATCGTCTAAGAATTCAACACAAATAGTAAGAATAAAAAATTACGCACGTATCCCCGGCAACGGCGCCATTTGATTGATCTATAATTTAGTGTGTAGTAGTTAACCGCAATCAGAACGGTGTCGTGCGTTGCTAGACCGAGGTGAGTACGGGTCGTCCGCAGGGAAACGTGGAACCTTTTACTCTTACCTTAGGTGTGTTGAAAAAGAGAGGAGGAATAAAGAATTTTTGTGAAAAGTTTCTAGATCTAGATTATTTTAAGAATGTAGTTAATATATAAGAGGGCTTGTAGGGTTCGTTAGGATTTAGTAGTTATGGACGATTAATTAAAAATTACCCCTTTTATCCTTTAATAGACATAAAACTAGAACGACGGTGATGCGTGTAGATTAGGGTTTCTGGAGGGAAAAGTAATCCCACTCTTAACCCTTATCTCGACACAGAACTCCATTCAAATCTAGCCTTTACCAAAACAATCATTAATCTAATCTCTAATCGCGGTCGGAACTAGCAAAGAATTGCTAGCGCGCCCGATTAGGATGTTAATGATTCTTTTGATAAAGTTCATAAACTTTATAGGACTTAAAAAGGGTTTAGGGATGTTCATCATCCATTAGCCTACCCTAATCCTACGAACCCTGACAAGCGGAGAATTACTCGCGCATGTTGGGAGAAGAAGATGAAAAGACAGAGAGGGAAAACATAATGTAAAATGCAAAAGAATTAAATAAAATAACTACCTTTATTAATCAACTTGAACAATCTAAACTTTATTCCGTAGAAAATGATTACAAAACTAGTTGCTTCTCGATCTTTCCTAAGGAGGTAGACGAACAGTTGATGATCAGCCTGGATGCGTGAGCGTCTGGGACTTCGTGATCTCTTTGGCTTGATAAATTTTCCAAGAGGCTCTCGGTCCCTTTTTATAGTGCCAAAGCCAGAATCCAAGCTTCTAAATTAGGAGGTAAGCAGCAAAAGATTCTCCATAAAATTTCTGAGCTTCCAATTCCCTCTAACTGAGGCAGATCCGCGGCATAAAGGGGCTAATGCCGCGGATCCGCGGCTTGATGATCTGAACCCTTAATCATTTTTTTGGGGATGTCTCATAGTGACATTTGGCGATCCTTGGAACCTTCAGAATTTGGAAATCTTCTCGTGGTTGCTGCCAGACTTGGTCTCCAAGTTTTGATTCTTAATTAGGCATGTCTTCTTCAACAGCTTGATTTGCTTGATTCTAGTCTTTGAAAAATTCTGCACAACTTGGAAAAATTCTGCACAACAACTCAAATAATATTTAGTAGACTTTGTTCTACTACGATTTGGTCAATGAATTTATTTGCATACATTTTCCTACCAAATGCTAATTATAATATATCAACACATGGAAAATAGTATTTTTACACATAAACCCTCATATGTATGATATATTATAATAAAGTCCTTTTTTAATATAAAAATGGTAGGAAAAATGTAATAACAAATGTGCAGTTTTATCAACTGAACAACGTTGAAAGATTACAACGACACATATCAGAGGTATGAAGAGATGTACCTTTGAACCAATGTTGGTTGGGGGATCTATAGTCAAGTTTGGGACTAAGACCAATTAAAAATATTGGGAGCACATGGACTCAGTTAATCTGAATTAGGAGATTTATGGCCTACTTGGGCTCAGCTCATTCAGTTAAAGTGTTTGAACACTTGTTCGGACTCAGTCCATACATTTTTGAAAAAAATGTTAACATTTGTTTGGGCTCAGACCCTTTTTGTTCAATAATGCAGAGCATTAATTTTGGGTTCTGACAGCCCTTCTTCTATTGTCTTTTATTGAGTGTTGAACACTCTTTGTACCGCAGAGCGCTTTATCTACAGAGCCTTTATATACAGAGCACTTGGCGTTGAGCGCCAGACTTGGAGCGTTGAGGCGCTTATTATGAAATAGCGCACACGTGAGGAGCACGTGGCGCGCTTGGCGCTGAGCGCTAGACCTGAAGCGCTAAGGCGTTTCTTATGAAATAGCGCACACGTGAGGAGCACGTGGCGCGCTTGTTGCTGAGCGCCAGACTTGGAGCGCTAAGGCACTTCTTAAGAAATAGCGCACACGTGAGGAGCACGTGGTGCGCTTGGCGCTGAGCGCCAGACAATGAATGCAAAGCGCTCTTGATTAATTCTATGCTCTGAGAATTAAGTTCTCGTTTATAAGAGACTTTGTCTCATGGATCTAAGAACTAAGTTCTTATTTTAATAGGAGATGCTATGATCTCTTCTGTTTTTGCGAAAGACTTTGTCTTTATCTTATAGATCTGTAATCTAAAGAGAACTAAGTTCTTCTCCCTCCTTTTTTATGATGAGATGCTCCAATCTCTCCTACTTTTATGAAAGACTTCTGTCTTTGTAGATCTATGATCTAGAAAAAGAACTATGTTCTTCTTTTTTTATGAGATGCTTTGATCTCTCTGTTTTATTTACCTTAAAAAAATTCTTCTTTTTCAGAGCTTGCTCTTCTCTTTTCTTTTTGAAGTTTATGGGGGGATTCCTCTGTACAAGGCTTGAAGTCTTGGGTCCTTTATATAGTGTAGGCTGATTTGTTGAATCGGTTAAGGAAATCCTTCCTCTGATTGATTTGGGGATGTTTCCCATCGTTGGATTTTTTATCCAAGGGCTTCTATTTTACAGAAGGCAATCTTTTTGTTTTTAACAAGATTGGGAAAATATTTTCCCATACAGAACATATTCTGTATCTTGGTGATTTCCAATCACCATTGGATCTTTGATCCAACGGTGCTCTGGTTTACAGAGCACAATCTTTCTTGTTTGGAAAGAATTGAGGAGTATTTCCTCAACAGAATTTTATTCTGGGAATTTGAAGATTTTTAATCATTTTCGTTGAATTTTTGATCCAACGGTGGAGAACGTTTAGCTCTAGCGCTTGGCGCTCTCGTGCCTCGCACATGAGCACTGTATCAGAGTCTTTGACTCTTGGTGTTAGCGCACTTAGCGCTAGCGCTCTCGTGCTTTGCACGTGAGCGCTGCATCAGAGTCTTTGACTCTTGACGCTGGCGCACTTAGCGCTAGCGCTCTTGTGCTTTGCACGTGAGCGCTACATCAGAGTTTTTGACTCTTAGCGCTGGCGCATTTAGCGCAAGCGCTCTCGTGCTTTGCACGTGAGCGCTGCATCAGAGCCTTTGACTCTTAGTGCTAGCGCATTTAGCGCGAGCGCTCTTATGAGGCACTGCCTCTTTTTAAATTTCAAATAGAGCTTGGCTCTCTGATTGGGGGAAACAACCTCGGGATGCCAAACCGGAGTATCACGTTGTTCTGTAGGAATTTGATAGTCGTGGTAGCGTCCGGTTTCCTGATGGGAATGTCCTCTATCCACTTCGTGAAGTAATCCACCGCGATGAGGACTTACTTGTACCCGCCCGTACCGGTAGGGAACTGGCCTATCATGTCCATTCCCCACTGTGCAAACGGCCACGAGGAGGTTAGGGCGGTTAACTCAGTAGCCGGAAAGCGAGGTATGCTTCCATGGAGTTGGCAGCTCTTGCATCTCCTGACGAGCTTCTAGGCGTCTTGATGAATCGTCGGCCAGTAGTACCCCTGGAGCAGCGCCTTCTGGATTAAGGTGCGGGCCCTTTGGTGCACGCCGCCAACCCCTCCGTGGAACTCATGGAGGACATAGTCGGCTTCATGGGGGTCGACACACAGGAGCAGGGGCAGAGTGAAGGACTTCTTGTAAAGGTTTTCATTGCTCCAGACAAAATGGCGAGCTTTAGCTCGGAGACGGCAGGCTTCTCCCCGATCTTCTGGGAGCGTACCTTCCCTCAGGAATTCCACAAGGGGCTTTCTCCAATACCGGCCTTCTTCCCGGGTTATGTACACTTGAAGTGGCGTTGTCCCGTCTTCTACGCTGGGCACGGCAAGACCTCGAAGAGGATGTTCCTCTCGTTGTTGGCCGTATAAGATGAAGCCAGCTTACTCAAGGCATCGGCCTGGACGTTTAGCTATCTAGGGATCTGCTCCACCTGAACTTCATGGAAGTCCTTCCGCAATTTTCTTACCTCGGCCAGATACTTCACCATCAGAGGCTCCTGTGCTTCGAATCGGCCGGTCACTTAGCCAACGACTAGGGCAGAGTCGCTGCAGATCCGAATCGTTTTCAGCCCCAGTCCGAAGGCTATGCGCGGTCTGTCCAGTAAGGCCTTGTATTCCATTTTTACCTCGTTCGGGCCCCAAATGATGAAGCTAACACCACATCCTTCCTCGGTCGAGGGCGTCTAAGGCCTTGCCCAGATCCTTGGCGTGTTCGTCTGATGAGATCGATTTGACAAGCATGTCATCGACGTAAACTTCCATGTTCCTGCCTATCTGCGACTAGAACATGCGATTGACCAAGCGTTGGTACGAAGCTCCGGCGTTTTTGAGGCCGAAAGGCGTCACCTTGTAGCAGTATACCCTCCCGGTCCGTTGTGAATGCGGTGAGATCCTCGTCTGCCGGATTCATACGGATCTGGTTGTATCCAGAGAAAGCATCCATGAAGCTAAGTAGCTCGTGTCCTGTCGAGTTGTCGACGAGCTGATCTATCCGAAGGAGGGGATAGTTGTCTTTCGGGCAGGCCTTGTTGAGGTCGGTGAAGTCGACACACATGCGCCACTTCCCGCTTGACTTTTTGACCATGACTACGTTTTCCAACCATTCCAAGTAAGGCACATTCTAAATGAAGTTGGCGGCAAGGATCCTGTCTACCTCGTCCTCGATCACCTTTTGCTTGATCAGGGCGAAGCTTCGTTTTTCTGCCTGACGGGTCGGACCATTAGGTCTACCCCGAGCTTGTGAGATATGACTTTGGGGTCGATCCCAGGCATATCGGCAGGTGCCCAGGCGAACAAGTCAGAGTTGTTTCTGAGGAAGTGAACCAGGTCGTCTTGCTGAGTCCCCATCAAAAGCAAATCGATCTGGACTGTTCGTTCGTCGTCCCCTTCTATGAGGAGGACCTCTGTTAGTGGTTCTACCGGGGTCCCTCGGATCTTTTTGCTCGTCTCGAGTGTCCAGAGAACCCTTGTTGTCACCTTCGCCCTCAACATCATTATTTGGCCGCTCAGACGTAGATGTTGCAGTGAAGCAAACCTTTGCAGTTCGTTGGTCTCCGTAGGCCCGACCTATTCCGCCTTGGTCGAGCAGGAATTTCATCACCAGGTGGTAGGTCGATATCGGGCGACCGAGGAGGACGTTGTAGGCCGATGGGATTCTCGCGACGATAAATTCCACAAGCACGGTGCGCGTACGGCCAGCCTCCCCGATGTTAAATTGGAGAGTGATTACCCCTTCCACCGGGATGGAGTGGTTAGTGAACCCTGAAAAGATGTGGGCGGTCGGCCTTAGGTCCGACGGGGTGAGCCCCATACGCAGGAAGCAGTCATAAAAGAGAATGTCTGGAGAGCTCCCGAGTCAATCAGTATCCTTTGCACCTCGTAGCGATGGACCCGAGCTGTAATCACCAGCGGGTCGTTGTAAGGCAGGGATATACCGTGGAAGTCCTCGTCGGTAAAAACGATCGGCTCAGCAGCTTTGGCCTTCTTCCTCGGGTGGCTGCCAGTCCCCTCGATCTGTAAGGGATGCCATGTCTCATCGGTCCTCATCGTACCCCCCACTGACATGACCATGATTTGGCCAATTTTCAATTCGCCGGGAGGGGGACGTTGCCCTTGCTCACGGTCGACTTGCCGCTTATCTCGCAAGTACGTTTCCAGGTGCCCCGAGCGGATTAGCTCCTCGATGTAGTCTCCGAGCCATTTACAGTTCTCAATGGAGTGGCCCTGCAACCTGTGGAAGCCGTGGTAGGGGCCTCGGGTGAGCTTTGCCGCCCTGTTCGAGACTGGGGGAGTTTGAAGAACCTCTCGCCCTTAGCCTCCTCCAGCAGTACCGTCTGGGAGACATTGAACGGGGTGTACTCCTGAAACTTCGGGGAGTAGGGGTTTGGCCGCTCAATCTTCTTTTTCTTCTCATGGGCCCTTTTCTTCTGATCAGCTTGTTCTGTCCGGGGCAGATTGGTGTTCACCTCAGATTCAAGCTAGATCTCACGTTCGGTCCAGGCCTTTACCTCGGCCATGGTCTTAGGTTGTGCTAATGCAAAGGAGCATAACCACTCCTTGTGCCTAAGACCTGACCTAAGTGCCATAATGACCGTTTCGTCCCGGTGTTCCGGGACCTCAAGGAGGGCTTTGTAGAAGCGGGTGACGTATCTTTTGAAGGATTCTTTGTCCCCGCTCTTTATGGTGAAGAGGTCGTCGACGGTCCGCTTCTGCCGTCTGTTCCCACTGAAGTGGCCGATGAATTGGATGGCCATGTCATCGAAGGTAGAGATTGAGCGTGGCATGAGTCCTGATTGATCAAAAATATCTATTAACCGCAATCAAGAACGGCGTCGCTTGGAAGCTAGCCGGTGAGTACGGGTTGGTCCACAGGGATTTTGTGAATTTTCTAATCGCGCTAACGAGTTAATTCCGAAAGGTGTTCGGATTGGTTATTATTACTAAAAACCTAATTATTCTACCTAGGGCAATTAATTGAAAGTTATAACTAGGGCAGATAAATAAAATCTATACTAGGGCAAGAAAATAAATTTAATCTAGGGCATGAATTGAAATTATCTAGGGCAAGAAAATAAACAAATCTACTTACTTTATAGATGGATCTCTCCAAACATTTACGCAGGGTTGTCAGATCTGAATAGATGCATTGAAGAGAGGCACCGATGCTCTCCATAAAGAGTTTTGGAATTTATTATTAAAAGGAGGCATAAAGTTTACAATGATTAGAGTTCTATTTATAGGAAATAGAAACCCTAGGTTACATTTTGATCCGCATGTCTACAATTACAAAAATACCCCTATGTTGACTAGTCAGAGCCATCTTGAATTATGGTAAAAATATTATATTCTAACTGCGCAATACGGCCGCGGAACCGCGGCCTAAGCCTGGGTTTGGCCGCGGTTCCGCGACCAACAAGTGGGCTTGGGCTCTGTAATTTTCTGTGCTGGCTCATGTCATTTTGGGCTTCCTGTTTCTTTGGTTTTTTTCTTTAAAATAGCTTCTGATTCTCTTCCAGATTTTCCAGTGAACATTGTAGTGGACTTCTAACCGTTCGCTTTGCAATCTTGGACTTTGCATTGCCTTGCACTTTGTAAACTTTATCTTTGATGTAGGCTTGATCAAGAGTCTTCTGTTTGTTGGTCAAAGTCTCACTTTTACGTCGTCTTTACATCGTTTTCACTGTTTTCTGTCCAAGAACCTGTTACCTGTAACATGTAGCAGACATGCGTCAAAAGCACATGTTTATTTATAAAAAGAATAAGAATGGGAAATATAATAATGCAATATTATGGTGTGAACAAATACCCCCAAACTTATCTTTTGCTCGTCCTCGAGCAAACTTATTTTTATTCACTAAAATCCTAACCACACTTTTGCAGGGAAACGCGATTGCACTGAGCAAGTGCAACAAGCCGTTAAACCTCTAAGTGTCCCTAGTAGGAGGAGTGTTGTCTCCTGAGGGTTTTCAGCGGATTACACCCACAAAATCCTATCAATTCGGCCTTTCGACTTTTGTTCTTCAATTAAGTTTTCCAACAAGGAATTCTATTATCTTATACTCGTAAATTATCCACCCACATTATTCACACTTCCTCATCATCTAACTTAAGATTATATATGTTCTACAGACCTACTTAGCTTTCGGCATCTCTTAAGTTTTCCTTCTAGGGTTCCATCTCCACTTAGGAATTTCTATCAACTCTACTAAAGATACAAGCTCTATTCTTCATTCCTCTCTCTTATCTAAATTCCAATCACATACCCCTACGTGTGTGTATAGATCACCCCTACACTTGGAAATTCAAATCAAGCAATCATACTCTCGTCCGTTGTCCTAAGCACTTATTAGTAGGTGAATTTTATTGAATTTTGCTCACACATCCTTCATGCGACCGTTAATACTTCTTGAGGTACCAACGACCGATTAAAAGATGCGTTTGCACTTTAAAGCGTACTTCCTAGTCTTGCAATACCCAAGGCTTTAGCAGTGACTCCCAAATCAGTTGGTCTAAGGCACTAGGTGATGAAGCACCCTCGCTAAATATTTTTCTATTTTTTGCAGCCTTAAGTAATCACAAAAACCAGTGTCCATTTTTTTTTATTCTTTATTCACACTTATGTATAATTTTTTTATTTTCTTCGTACTAAGGACTTTAGACAAGAGCATTTCAAGGTCTCCTCTACTATTCCAAGTTTCAAGGTGCGTGATTGTGCAAATTGTAGGGTATACATTTTCAGAATCTAGACTTAAGCTAGGAACTATTTTTCAAACTTATACTCTAATAAGAACATCAATGCTCTTCCTTTGTTTCGACTTAGCCCAAGAAGTGAACCCAAAATTTGCCTATTTCTAAATAAACTACAAAGGCATATACTTTCTACCGTTAAACTTTAAGGAAGGTTATTTTTAGGGTTTTTAATTCACTAAGTCTAAGATCTAGTTGTTCCTAGCCAGTTAACCTATTTGTCAAACTCAAGTCAATTAGCCAAAATTGAATACAATAATTTTTATAATTTTTGAAAATTTTCAATTTTTATGGGTTTTAAAATAAGTATGTAAATGCAAAAATATGTACAAATGAATGCGAAGGAAGAAGACGTACCGAGCATACCTCCAAACTTGAACTTGACAGTGTCACTTTGTAGCTAGCGGTGATACCGTAGTATAAAAGCCCGGTTGCACGCGTTTTCCATGGAGGTTAGGGTAAAAATTAAGAAAGGAAGGACAAGAATCTAGAGGAAGAATCAATCTTCCCAATCATCCTAATCCCCTTTGTTAAGATTTACCATAATACTAATATGAAATCTTTAATTAAAGGCAATGGAAAGAGATGTAGATCTTTGTTTACCAAATTTTCCCTAAACCTAATCCTAGCAAGTTTCTAATCCTAGTATCATACAACTTCAATTTTTAGGTTTAATTATACAACCAAACATCATTCGGAATTAACTCGTTAGCGCGACTAGGAAATTCACAAAATCCCTGTGGACCGACCCGTACTCACCGGCTAGCTATCAAGCGACGCCGTTCTTGATTGCAGTTATAGATAGTTTTTGAGATCAATCAAATGGCGCCGTTGCCGGGGATGGCGTAGTAATTTCCTTTTTGCAATTTCGGGTTAATCAAAATTTGAAAAATCTGAAAAATCACAAAAAAAATATATAAATTTATTATTTTGTTATTTTGTGAGGGGTATCTTTGTTTGAATTTTGCAGGATGTACAACCAAGTTCGGATCAAAACAGAAAATTTCAAATCTGAAGAAACAGAAGATCATAACAACTGAGGAACAGAAGAAATTTGGAGGACCGAATCTATAAGGCAACCGCGGCGATCTGGTGTAAAAAAAAACGGCGACCCCTTCCGGCTGCGGAACCGCCGCGCGACCTACCTGCGACCGCCGAACCGCCGCGCGACCTGCCTGCGACCGCCGAACCGCGGCATTTTGGTCGGAAAGAAAAAAAAAAGAGGGGCAGAAGCGCGGTAAAAAAAAAATCTGTAAGTCTTCTGATCTCCTCCTCTGCAAATCTCCGATATATCTTCTAAAAAATCTCCTGCAGGATTCTTTGCGCTTAAAAAAAATCTTTTCCCTTCCAAATAACAAATCTTGTGCAGGATTCTTTGCGCGCGCTTAAAATAATAATTGATTGCAAGTGATCTTTTCTGATTTGCATATCCTTAATCTTTTTGCTAAAAATATCTTTCCAAATAAAGAGCAAGCGGAAAAAGGAAAATTTTAATTAGAAAACTTGCAAATCTTGAAATTCACATAAAATATTTGATTGCAAGTGATTTACTGTTTTGCATATCTTTAATTGGACTTTAAGGGGCTTTTTGACCAATTCAGATTGGGTGGGGATTTCATCACCCTTCCCAGGACCCCAGAAATCACATAAAGCATTTGCATTGACCAATCTTTAATTAAAAAATACTAGACTCAGCCCTAAGGACGTCGCGCTCAATAGGACAGAGGACTAGTATAGGCATCGACCGTTTATCCTAACCTGACTTTGCGGTGTCTAGGCAAGTGTGTCAAGGCTAGTGGTTTTTAATTAGGCCCACAGTGTGGTTCCTTCCCACTTACCTGGCACTTATCTGGCCGCAATTGGCGGTGAAGAGGCGGTTTGAGGTCTTATTTCTAGCCCTTTGGAACAGTTAGGAGCTGTCTAGCTGACCTAAGTGACCCTAGATCTAGGTCTGATTGTGCATTTCTGGTTGATTACATTTGTGTCTAAGCCTTTTATCGAAATTTTTTTTCTGCAAACGGTCTCAAATAAAGAGAAAAAGGAAAAAAGGAAAATTTTTATAAAAGCTTGCAAAAATTTTGTCGCTAAGAAATCCTTGCACCCTACTTGCACCACCTAACATGGGTACCCCACATAATAAATCACTTGCCGAACTTTGGTATCCCGAACCTAATTTTGCATCGTATGTCAATTTGTTCGGTCAATTTAAAGACGATCCCTCCTTGCCAAAAAAATCTTTGAAAGATCAAATAGAGACGTCTAGGAGAAATAGTTTGACTTTTCAACCCACTTTGTGTCAACCGAGTCAACCTTTACCACCTACATATGTTGATACCACTTCTTCAAGTCCTTCTGTCACTCCTAGGCCGATGTCCATTGCTGAGCATATTGCTCAATCTCGCAGTCGATCTTTCACCCCTCTCCACTCATCCAGTTCTAGGGATCAGCACGATTATTCACCTTTTTATCCACATGTTGACCCTATCCCTGCCCAGCCACCCACTTCCTACCAGTCCTACCCGACCTTCCCACCTTCACTAGACACTGCTTCTACACAGCCTTTTGGGAGTTTCACATATCCAAACAATTTCGAATCTTTTTCCGAAACCCCTTTACCACCAAAGTCTAGTTTGGAAAAGGCGTTGGAGGCGTATATCACAGCAACAAACAAATTGGTTAGGAATGTGGAAGCGTCCGTGGCCGTCCTTATGCAACCTGCTGAACCGGTAGCTAGTTTCCCGCTAGCCCCAAATTTTTCAATGTATGAGGAGGCGGTTAGACAGAATGAGAATGTGAGAGGATTTCCAAATCAAACCTACCCTTACCCAATTGAAGCCCACAACTCCAGTTTTCCATCGAATGTCCGAAATGATTCACAAGTTCAAAATAAAAAAGAGTTGTGCGACTTTGTAGTGTTTGATTTGCCAAATTGTGAGGAACCCCCTTCGAGTGAAATAGCACCTAATCCGTTTGACCTTTACACTTCCACTCTAGAACCTACATTGATAAACATCCATGCTTTTGAGAAGGTGTCTAAAGAAATTGACTTTCACTTGATTGAGGATATAGACGCCGGGAATATTTCGGATGATGAATTTGTCGATTTAATTGAAATTTTATGTTCAAATCATCATCCCGAGTTATTAAATGTTTCTCCCGAATCTCATATGCGTCTTGATTTTGATGATAATGGCATGGATGAGTTGAATATTGAGGAGAATTATGAGGATAATATTGAGGAGAGTGGTGAGGATCATATTGAGGTTGAACCATTTTTCTTTGATGTGTCGGATTTTCCAATTCATATTCTTGAACCTTTACCTAAATCATCCTCCCTCTTTTCCATCGTTCCGACCACGCCTCATTTCACGCTTGACGACTGTGAGCTTGAAAACTTTTCCTTTGAATCTGACACAGTTCCCACAGCCGATGACACTTACGAGTGTTTCACTTTTTCATACGATGTTGAAGTCTCACCACCCGAGTTTGAGTCCTTTGCATTTTCAGATGAGTTAGTTAATCCTTCAGACTCGGTTGCTTACAGTCGTTTCGAACCATTGATGGAATCTTTCCAGTTCGACATAGTTTACTATGGTGAGAATGATATTATCCCTAATTCACTTCCTTTCGTCCTTCCTATCGTTCCGACCGGGCAAATGACCGTTACGCTTTCATCTCCTATACCAAGTTCGGCGTACCCATGTTTTCTTGCGATTCTTGAGAGATTTGATCCTATTTCTCGACGGGTTGATAGATTAGCGCAATCAGTTTTCATACTTCGGTCATCACATATTGCGCTAATTTATTCACTCGATTTACACCCTCAAGATCGCGCGACCCTTCTTTCTTCTTTCCGCCCTTCTTCTCCCCCACCGAGACCATATTCTACCATTCTTCTTTCCACACGGTCTCGCGTGTTTCTCATTTCTTTCCTCCACACCCCATTCTTGCACCAACTATACCATTACCATGATAAGATTTTTGAATGGTTGGTGCTAACCTTAGGCTTGTGTAAGGCCAAGCTTAAGTTTGGGGGGAACCTTTGTATATATGTATATATATTTTTTGTTTTCTTTTTCTATAAAAAATATTTAAAAAAATTCAAAACAATAAAATAAAAAAAAAATTATAAATAAATAAACAGGGGAGTGCCAGTATTTTGACCTTCTTGGTTTAGTATGACAGTGAGGACACTGTCAAGTTCAAGTTTGGGGGTATGCTCGGTACGTCTTCTTCCTTCGCATTCATTTGTACATATTTTTGCATTTGCATATTTATTTTAACATTTGCATATTTATTTGAAAAACGCATAAAAATTGAAAAATTTTGAAAAATTATAAAAATCATTGTATTCAATTTTGGCTAATTGACTTGAGTTTGATGAATAGGTTAACTGGTTAGGAACAACTAGATCTTAGACTTAGTAAATTAAAAACCCTAAAGATAACCTTCCTTAAAGTTTAACGGTAGAAAGTATGTGCCTTGTAGTTTATTTAGAAATAGGCAAATTTTGGGTTCACTTCTTGGGCTAAGTCGAAACAAAGGAAAAGTATTGATGTTCTTATTAGAGTATAAGTTTGAAAAATAGTTCCTAGCTTAAGTCTAGATTCTGAAAATGTATACCCTACAATTTGCACGTTTACGCACCTTGAAACTTGGAATAGTAGAGGAAACCTTGAAATGCTCTTGTCTGAAGTTCTTAGTACAATAAAAATAAAAGAAAAAAAAGTGAATAAAGAAAAAAAAATGAACACTGGTTTTTGTGATTACTTAATGCTGCAAAAATAGAAAAATATTTAGCGAGGGTGCTTCATCACCTAGTGCCTTAGACCAACTGGTCTGGGAGTCACTGCTAAAACCTTAGGTGTTACAAGACTAGGAAGTATGCTTTAAATGTGCAAACACATTTTGTAATCGGTCGTTGGTACCTCAAGAAGTATTAACGGTTGCATGAAGGATGTGTAAGCAAAATTCATTTAAATTCACCAATTAATAAATACTTTGGACAATGGACGAGAGTATGATTGCTTGATTTGAATTTCCAAGTGTAGGGGTGATTTAAACACACACGTGGGGATATGTGATTGGAGTTTAGATAAGAGAAAGGAGTGAAGAATAGAACTTGTATCTTTAGTAGAGTTGATAAAAATTCCTAAGTGGAGATGGAACCCTAGAAGAAAAACTTAAGAGATGCCGAAAGCTAAGTAAGTTTACAGAACATGTATAATCTTAAGTTAGATGATGAGGAAGTGTGAAGAATATGGGTGGATAATTTACGAGTCGACGATAATAGAATTCCTTGTTAGAAAATCTAATTGGAGAAATAAAGTCAAAAGGCCAAATTGATAAGATTTTGTGGGTAGTATCCGCTGAAAACCCTCAGGAGACAACACTCCTCCTACTAGGGACACCTAGAGGTTTAACGGCTTGTTGCACGAGCTCAGTGCAATCGCGTTTTCCTGCGAAAGTGCGGTTAGGTTTTATCGAGAATAAAAAAATAAGTTTGCTCGAGGACGAGCAAAAGATAAGTTTGGGGGTATTTGTTCATACCATAATATTGCATTTTTATATTCCCCATTCTTATTCTTTTTATAAATAAACAGGTGCTTTTGACGCATGTCTGCTACATATTACAGGTTACAGGTTCTTGGACAGAAAACAGTGAAAACGATGAAAAGACGATGCAAAAGTGGACTTTGACCAACAAACAGAAGACTCTTGATTAAGCCGACATCAAAGATAAAATTCACAAAGTACAAGACAATGCAAGATCCAAAATTACAAAGCGAACGGTTAAAAGTCCACCGCAATTATTCACTGGAGATCTGGAAGAAACATAGAAGCCATTTTAATAAAGAACCAAATAATAAGGAAGCCCAAAGATCCAAGGCCAATACTTTCTTTTAAAGAGACAGAGACATAAAATTTTACCGAAGCTTGAAGTCTACTTTGACTAGGTCTTCCTAAGGATATTTTGATAAATGTAGACATGCAAATCAATTGTAACCTAGGGTTTCCTATTCTCTATAAATAGGAACTCTACTCATTGTAATTTCTTATGCCTCCTTTTAATAATAAATTCAGAATTCTTTATGGAGAGCATCAGTGTTTCTTTCCAATTCATGAATTCAGATCTGACAACCCTGCGTTGATGATTGGAGAGATGAATCTATAAGTAGATTTAATTCCTTGCTCTAGTTTAGATTTCAATTCTTGCCCTAGGTAATTTTCATTCTCTGTCCTAGATAAATTTATTTTAATTCCCTAATGAGTGAGTAGTCTCCTCGCTTGTTAGGATTAGATCCGGGGAAGGTTTGAGAAACGAAGATCTCTCATCCCCTTTCTTGCCCGTCATATATTTTCATAGAAATCCATGCATACCTTCTTATTCCGCTCCCTACGGCACTCTACCCACGAGGTAACGGTGATACCGTAGTCTAAAGGCCCGGATTTTAAGGTTTTCCATGGAGATTAGGGTAAAGATTAAGAAAGGAAGGACAAGGATCTAGAGGAAGAACAATCTTCCCAATCATCCTAATCCCTTTTGTTAATATTTACCATAACACTTAATTAGATCTTCATATGGGTATAGAAAGCGGTGAGATTTATAGACTTTCCAAACTTAACCTAGACCTAACCCTAGCAAGATTTAGATATAGATTAATTCAGTTTTTAGATTTAATAATCAATCCGGCTCCCATCGGAATTAACTCGTTTGAGCGAATAGGAAATTCACAACATCCCTGTGGACCGACCCGTACTCACCGGCTAGCTATCAAGCGACGTCGTTCTTGATTGCGGTTATTAGATAGTTTTTGAGATCAATCAAATGGCGCCGTTGCCGGGGATGGCGTAGTAATTTCCTTATAGTGTATATAGTTATCTTTTGCATTACATATTTTCATTTTTTATATATTCTTTTTGCATATTTAATTTCTGCATTGCATTCTTTATATAAAAATCATAAAAATTTGAAAAAAAAAAGGAAAAAAAAAATTTTTAGAAAAAGAAAAACCCATAAAAATTGAAAAATTTCAAAAATTATAAAAATTAATGTATTCAATTCTGATTAATTGACTTGAGTTTGACTAATAGGTTAACTGGTTAGGAACAACTAGATCTTAGACTTAGTGAATTAAAAACCCTAAAAATAACATTCCTTAAAGTTTAACGGTAGAAAGTATATGCCTTGTAGTTTATTTAGAAATAGGCAAATTTTGGGTTCACTTCTTGGGTTAAGTCAAAATGAGGGAAGAGTATTGATGTTCATATTAGAGTATAAGTTTGAAAAATAGTTCCTAACTTAAGTCTAGATTCTGAAAATGTATACCCTACAATTTGCACAATCACACACCTTGAAACTTGGAATAGTAGAAGAGACCTTGAAATGCTCTTGTCTAAAGTCCTTAGTACGAAGAAAATAAAAAAAAGTGTGAATAAAGAATAAAAAAATGAACACTGGTTTTTATGATTACTTAAGGCTGTAAAAATAGAAAAATATTTAGCGAGGGTGCTTCATCACCTAGTGCCTTAGACCAACTGGTTTGGGGGTCACTGCTAAAGCCTTGGGTGTTGCAAGACTAGGAAGTACGCTTTAAAGTGCTAACGCATCTTGTAATCGGTTGTTGGTACCTCAAGAAGTATTAACGGTCGCATGAAGAATGTGTAAGCAAATTTCATTTAAAAATTCACTAATTAATAAGTGCTTTGGACAATGGACGAGAGTACGATTGCTTGATTTGAATTTCCAAGTGTAGGGGTGATATTTACACACACGTGGGGATATGTGATTAGAGTTTAGATAAGAGAAAGGAATGAAGAATAGAACTTGTATCTTTAGTAGAGTTAATAGAAATTCCTGAGCGGAGATGAGACCCTAGAAGGAAAACTTAAGAAATGCCGAAAGCTAAGTAATTCTATAGAACATATATCATTTTAAGTTAAATAATGAGGCAGTGTGAAGAATATGGGTGGATGATTTGTGGGTCGGCGATAATAGAATTCCTTGTTAGAAAACCTAATTGGAAAACAAAAGTCGAAAAAACCCATAAAAATTGATTCTATGTCAAAAACTATCTCTAAACCGCAATCAAGAACGGCGTCGCCTTGCAGCTAGCCGGTGAGTACGGGTTGGTCCACAAGGATTTTGTGAATTTCCGATTCGTGCTTACGAGTTAATTCCGAAGGGTGTTCGGATTAATTATTAAATCTAAAATCCTAAATTATTCTACCTAGGGCAATTAATTGAAAGTTATAACTAGGGCAGAGAAATAAAATCTATACTGGGGCAGGAAAATAAATTTAATTTAGGGCATGAATTGAAATTATCTAGGGCAAGAAAATAAACAAATCTACTTACTTTACAGATGCATTTCTCCAATCATCAATGCAGGGTTGTCAGATCTGAATTTCAGAATTGAAGAGAGGCACTGATGCTCTCCATAAAGAATTTTGGAATTTTTATTAAAAGGAGGCATAAAGTTTACAATGATTAGAGTTCTATTTATAGGAAATAGAAACCCTAGGTTACATTTTGATCCGCATGTCTACAATTACAAAAATACCCTTATGTTGACTAGTCAAAGCCATCTTGAATTATGGTAAAAATATTATATTCTAACTGCGCAATACGGCGGCGGAACCGCGGCCTAAGCCTGGGTTTGGCTGCGGTTCCGCGGCCAACAAGTGGGCTTGGGCTCTGTAATTTTCTGTGCTGGCTCATGTCATTTTGGGCTTCCTGTTTCTTTGGTTTTTTTCTTTAAAATAGCTTCTGATTCTCTTCCAGATTTTCCAGCGAACATTGTAGTGGACTTATAACCGTTCGTTTTGCAATCTTGGACCTTGCATTGCCTTGCACTTTGTAAACTTTATCTTTGATGTAGGCTTGATCAAGAGTCTTCTGTTTGTTGGTCAAAGTCTAACTTTTACGTCGTCTTTACATCGTTTTCACTGTTTTCTGTCCAAGAACCTGTTACATGTAACATGTAGCAGACATGCGTCAAAAGCACATGTTTATTTATAAAAAGAATAAGAATGGGAAATATAATAATGCAATATTATGGTGTGAACAAATACCCCCAAACTTATCTTTTGCTCGTCCTCGAGCAAACTTATTTTTATTCACTAAAATCATAACCACACTTTCGCAGGGAAACGCGATTGCACTGAGCACGTGCAACAAGCCGTTAAACCTCTAGGTGTCCCTAGTAGGAGGAGTGTTGTCTCCTGAGGGTTTTCAGCGGATTACACCCACAAAATCCTATCAACTTGGCTTTTTCGACTTTTATTCTCCAATTAGGTTTTCTAACTAAGAATTCTATTATCTTTTACTTGTAAATTATCCACCCATATTCTTCACACTTCCTCATCATTTAACTTAAGATTATATATATCTTGCAGATCTACTTAGCTTTCGGCATTTCCTAAGTTTTCCTTCTAGGGTTCCATCTCCACTTAGGAATTTCTATCAACTCTACTAAAGATACAAGTTCTATTCTTCATTCCTCTCTCTTATCTAAATTCCAATCACATACCCCTGCGTGTGTGTATAGATCACCCCTACACTTGGAAATTCAAATCAAGCAATCATGCCCTTGTCCATTGTCCAAAGTACTTATTAATTGGTGAATTTTTAATTGAATTTTTGCTTACACATCCTTCATGTGACCGTTAATACTTCTTGAGGTACCAACGACCAATTACAAAATGCGTTTGCACTTTAAAGCGTAATTCCTAGTCTTGCAACACCCAAGGCTTTAGCAGTGACTCCCAAACCAGTTGGTCTAAGGCACTAGATGAAGCACCCTCGCTAAATATTTTTCTATTTTTGCAGCCTTAAGTAATCACAAAAACCAGTGTCCATTTTTTTTATTCTTTATTCACACTTTTTTTCTTTTATTTTCTTCGTACTAAGGACTTTAGACAAGAGTATTTCAAGGTCTCTTCTACTATTCCAAGTTTCAAGGTGCGTGATTGTGCAAATTGTAGGGTATACATTTTCAGAATCTAGACTTAAGCTAGGAATTATTTTTCAAACTTATACTCTAATAAGAACATTAATACTCTTCCCTTATTTCGACTTAGCCCAAGAAATGAACCCAAAATTTGCCTATTTCTAAATAAACTACAAGGCATATAATTTCTACCGTTAAATTTTAAGGAATATTATTTTTAGGGTTTTTAATTTACTAAGTCTAAGATCTAGTTGTTCCTAGCTAGTTAACATATTCGTCAAACTCAAGTCAATTAGCCAAAATTGAATACATTAATTTTTATAATTTTTGAAATTTTTCAATTTTTATGGGTTTTCAAATAAGTATGCAAATGCAAAAATATGTACAAATGAATGCGAAGGAAGAAGACGTACTGAGCATACCCCCAAACTTGAACTTGACAGTGTCCTCACTGTCATGCTGCACCAAGAGGGTCAAAATGTCGGCACTCCCCTGTTTATTTATTTATAATTTTTTATTTTATTTTTATTGTTTTGAAAAAAAATTTATTTATTTTTTTTATAGAAAAAGAAAACAAAAATATATATACATATATACAAAAAGGTCCCCGCAAACTTAAGCTTGGCCTTACACAAGCCAAAGGTTAGCACCAACCATTCAAAAATCTTATCGTGGTAATGGTATAGTTGGTGCAAGAATGGAGTGGTAAGAAAAGAGATGAAAAGCACACTAGACCGTGTGGAAAGAAGAATGGAAGATGGTCTCGGGGGAGGAGAAGAATGGCGGAAAGAAGAAAGAAGTGGAGTACGATCTTGAGGGTGTAAATTGAGTGAATAAATTAGCGCAATTTGTGATGACCGATGTGTTAAAAGCGATTGCGCTAACCTATCAACCCATCGAGAAATAGGGTCAAATCTCTCAAGATTCGCAAGAAAACATGGGTACGCCGAACTTGGTATAGGAGATGAAAGCGTAACGGTCATTTGTTCGGTCGGAACAAGGGGAAAGACGAAAGGGAGTGATTGAGGGATAGTATCATTCTCACCGTAGTAAACTGTGTCTCGAACTTGAAAGATTCCATTAATGGTTCGAAACAATTGTAAGCAGCCGAGTATGATGGTTCAACTAACTCATCTGAAAATGTAAAAGACTCAAACTCGGGCGGTGAGTCATCAACATCGTCCGAAAAAGTGAAACACTCATAGGTGTTATCGTCTGTGAGAACTGTGTCAGATTCAAAGGAAAAATTTTCAAGCTTACAGTCTTCAAGCGGGGTCGGAACGATGGGAAGGAGGGAGGGTGATATAACAGTCAAAGGTTCAGGAGGATGAATTGGAAAATCAGACACATCAAACAAAAATGATTCAACCTCAATATTATCCTCAAGACTCTCCTCAATACTATCATCAATATTTAACTCATCCATGCCATTATCATCAAAGTCAAGACGCATATGAGATTCGGGAGAAACATTTAATAACTCGGGATGATGATTTGAATATAAAATCTCAATTAAATCGACAGGTTCATCATCCGAAATATTTCCGGCGTCTATATCCTCAATCAAGTGAAAATCAATTTTCTTAGGCACCTCATCAAAAGCATGGATATCTATCGATTTAGGTTCTAGATGGGAGGTGTAAAGATCGAAAGGATTTGGTGCGGTTTCACTTGAAAAGGGTTCCTCACAATTTGGCAAATCAAACACTACAAAATCACACAACTCATTTTTATTTTCAACAGGTGAACTATTTAGGGCAATCGATGGAAAACAGGAGTTGTGGGCTTCAATTGGGTAAGAGTAGGTTTGATTTGTAAATCCTCTCTCATTCTCACTCTATCCAACCGCCTCCTTATACATTAAAAAATTTTGAGCTAGCGGGAAACTAGCTACTGGTTCAGCAGGTTACATAAGGGCGGCCATGGACGCTTCCACATTCCTCACCATTTTGTTTGTTGCAGCAATATAAACCTCCAACGACTCTTCTAAACTAGACTTGGGTGGTAAGGGGGTTTCGGTAAAAGATTCGAAATCGTGTGGATATGCAAAACTCCCGACAGGCTGTGTAGAAGCAGTGTCTAGTGAGGGTGGGAAGGTCGGGTAGGACTGGTAGGAAGTGGGTGATTGGACAGGGGTAGGGTCAACATGTGGATAAAAAGGTGAATAGTCATGTGGATCCCTAGAACTAGATGAGTGGAGAGGGGTGAAAGATCGATTGCGAGATTGAGCAATATGCTCAGCAATGGACATCGGCTTAGGAGTTACAGCTGAACTTGAAAAAGTGGTGTCAACAGACGAAGGTGGTGAAGGTTGACTTGGTTGACACAAAGTGGGTTGAAAAGTCAAACTGTTTCTCCTAGACGTCTCTATGTGATCTTTCAACGAAATTTTTGGCAAGAAAGGATCGTCTTTAAATTGACCGAACAAATTGACGTACGACACAAAATTAGGTTCGGAATACCAAAGTTCGGCTAATGATTTATTATGTGGGGTACCCATGTTGGTAGAAAAGGGGAAAGAAGAAAAGTTTATTGTGGTGCAAGGATTTATTTGTGGCTAAAAACCTTGCAAGTTTCTATCAAAATTTTCCTTATTCTTTTTTTCTTTTTCTCTTTATTAGGAAAATTTTGTTGCAAAAATATTTTTAACACAAAATATGCAACAGCAAAATATTACTTGCAATCTAATTTCATTTTAAGCAAGGCACAAAAATCCTGCACAAGTTCGTTATTAGGAAGGGAAAAAAATTTTGAGCGTAAAGAAACCCTGCAGGCAAATTTACAGAAGATATATCAAGATTTGCAGAGGAGGAGAGAGAAAACACACAGAAATTTGTAGCGGCAGAACTGTTTTTTTTTTATCTCGCTTCTGCCTTTTTTCCAAGCCCTGAATCGACCAGGCCGCGGCGGTTCCGCGGCCGCAAGGGGGCTGGCGCGGCGGTTCCGCCGCGCGTTGGTCGGTTCGGCAAGTTTTTTTTTTTTGCTGGAACAGATCACCACGGTCAACTTGTAGACTCGGCCTCCAAATTTCTTCTGTTCCTCGGTTGTTGTGATCTTCTGTTGTTCCGATCTGTTTTTTTCCTGTTTTGATCTCTGTAGATTTCTAGATCCGAATTTGATCCTGCAAAGATTCACAAAAAACAAAGTATCCCTTCTAAAAATAACAATATATATATATATATATATATATATATATATATATATATATATTTGATTTTTTTTGATTTTTATGATTTTTTTTTTTTAAAATTTTGATTAACCCGAAATCGCAAAAAGGAAATAGCACGCCATCCCCGGCAACGGCGCCATTTGATTGATCTCAAAACTATCTAATAACCGCAATCAAGAACGACGTCGCTTGGTAGCTAGCCGGTGAGTACGGGTCGGTCCACAGAGATTTTGTGAATTTTCTAATCGCGCTAACGAGTTAATTCCAAAGGGTGTTCGGATTGGTTATTATTACTAAAAACCTAATTATTCTACCTAGGGCAATTAATTGAAAGTTATAATTAGGGCAAATAAATAAAATCTATATTAGGGCAAGAAAATAAATTTAATCTAGGGCATGAATTGAAATTATCTAGGGCAAGAAAATAAACAAATCTACTTATTTTATAGATGGATCTCTCCAAACATTTACGCAGGGTTGTCAGATCTGAATAGATGCATTGAAGAGAGGCACCGATGCTCTCCATAAAAAGTTCTGGAATTTATTATTAAAAAGAGGCATAAAGTTTACAATGATTAGAGTTCTATTTATAGGAAATAGAAACCCTAGGTTACATTTTGATCCGCGTGTCTACAATTACAAAAATACCCCTATGTTGACTAGTCAGAGCCATCTTGAATTATGGTAAAAATATTATATTCTAACTGCGCAATACGGCCGCGGAACCCCGGCCTAAGCCTGGGTTTGCCGCGGTTCCGCGGCCAACAAGTGGGCTTGGGCTCTGTAATTTTCTGTGCTGGCTCATGTCATTTTGGGCTTCCTGTTTCTTTGGTTTTTTTCTTTAAAATAGCTTCTGATTCTCTTCCAGATTTTCCAGTGAACATTGTAGTGGACTTCTAACCGTTCGCTTTGCAATCTTGGACCTTGCATTGCCTTGCACTTTGTAAACTTTATCTTTGATGTAGGCTTGATCAAGAGTCTTCTGTTTGTTGGTCAAAGTCTCACTTTTACGTCGTCTTTACATCGTTTTCACTGTTTTCTGTCCAAGAACCTGTTACCTGTAACATGTAGCAAACATGCGTCAAAAGCACCTGTTTATTTATAAAAAGAATAAGAATGGGGAATATAATAATGCAATATTATGGTGTGAACAAGTCCTCGGAACCAGTCTTGTCCGGAGCGGATGAGAGTTGCGGGGAAAGCACGGCATTGAGCGGCATCGGAACTATCCTGGAAACTCATCCCAGCTGTGAACGCATCCAAATGGTCCTTCAGGTCAGACTTCCCGTTGAAGCGAGACTTTCGGGGGCTTATTTCGGGAGGAGACATGGACGGCGAGCAGTTCCTTGGTGAAGGGATTTGTGAGCGAGCCGGCGGCATACTTAGCCCTGTCGCTCGAAGGATGATTTTCCCGATGCATGCCTTCGATCTTCTTTTCGAGAGCGTCGAGTCGGCCGTGGTGTCCCGATGATTCAGCGCATTCCGATTTTTGGCCTCTGCTATCGGAGACCTTTACCTGGCCATGGCCCCGGTTCCTTTCGATGAGGTTCCTTAGGTCCCCTGGCGAGGTCGTCTTCTAGCTGCCGTGATGAGTCCCGTGCGCGCGACCCCGTCCAGGGAGGGGGTGCCGGTCATGCCTAGGCACAGGCGAGCTGACCGACACCTCCTCGGGAGGGATAGGGGCGCGATGGGGATCGGGCGAGGCACTCTGGAGAAAGCCCTCGGTGTTGAGCTGTGTGTCGCCTACCGGGCCATTGAATATGTCGGCCCAGGGAATCTGCGGCCGCCGAAAATAGCGAGGCGATGTTCGGCCGTGCCAACGCAGGCAGAGTCTTCTCTCCCTCTATAGGGGTCCCAGTCCCGAGGTGGGGGAGCGACGACCTGGGGAGCTTTCCCAGCCGTTTGGACACGGACGAGTGCATCCACGAAGGACGCGAGTCAGTCTATCCGAGCGGATAGGGCGTGAATGGCGTTTGGGGGAGGAGGGGATTCTCCCTCGTCCCCACTGCGGGGAGGACGACGACTGGTGCTTGGATCGTCGCGGTGGCCACTTGCCATGAATTCGAGATCGGAAGATGAACTTTCGTTGAGTGGAACTTGTTCTTTTCCCACATACGGCGCCAACTGATGGATCGCTGGATCTCTTTCAGATGTTACCTTCCGTTGATCTGCAAAAAGCGCTGATGGATGGCTGAGATTGAGTTGGAGGGTTGCCTCCTGGAGCATGTGGATCTCAATGGGTTTTATGTGGTTGAGGCCGAGCTACCTGCAAAGAAGTCCCGAGGTGGTTATGCCACCGAGGACCCTCCGACGATCAAGTTAGACGGGGTATTTTGGCAGAGTAACGGCCTATTGGGATGAAATTGGCTTACCTGAGCCGTCTGGGAGAGGGGTTTATATAATGGCAGCCATGGGCGGGCGGGCGCGAGATTCACGCCGGCCGTTACGCCCCTGGTATTATGCCCGCGTGATAGACGGGATTCCCCATTAATGACAAGATATGCCCGTTAATGGGGGATCGTGGTGGCATGCAACGAGGGATCATGGGTGGCGGATATCTTACGCCTGGCGAGATTCGTGGAGCCATGGCGGAGGCGCCTGTGATTGGTGCTGTGGGGCGGTCGATGAGACCGAGGAATATGAGCTCGATGGGAGGCTCTGGAATGAGTGGGAGGCTGAAGCATCTTGGTTCTGTGATAGCTTGGAGGTGAGCTGGGGGTGGTCTGGAAGACCACCGAAGGTCGGGAACATCCTCGGGTCAGAGGCCCGGGGTGTGATTCCAATGAAACATTCTTGATCTTTTCTTTTAAGCTCTGGGACACGTCATTCTCCCGGGGAGTCACCGATATCGAGCATCATCACTTGTACTACGGATTATCTTAGTCCACGGGATAGTTGGACTTCTCTCGTAAACACTAATATATTTTGTACCAAGCTACAAACATCTATGTTAGCATAACAAATATAACTTTATATACTTCACCTGTTCTATTCTCTGTTTATTCTTCTTCATCTCTCTTGGGACTTCCCGAGCGATTGTTCGTTGACGACATTCCTTTTCTATTCTTTCTGTGGAATGTTATCAGGAGGACCCGATTCTTTGGAGATTGAGCCTAGCTAGGACGATACGGGGCAGTTTTCTGAGGATTCCGAGCTTTAGTTCACTTGTACTTACTTTTACTTTTAGTTCATGCCATTGTTTAGACATCGCTTTTCAGCACTGTTTTTACTTTCCAGTTGTATTGTAAAGAATGTTTAATCAATGAAAAGTTGTCGTTCTTTTATACCTCTTGTCATTTCTTGTGTACTTTTATTATATTGCTTATTTACGCTTAGCGTATTTACTTCTGAGTAAATATATCGCGGGCCTCGCCACGTCTCCTTACCCGTACACCGGGAACCGAGGCGTGACATATGTCATTTCAGAAAGTAGAGTACTTAGTTTCGTGCTACATTTGTTGACTGTAGTTAAGTGAAGACTTCCTGCTTGTATTTGATGCAATTGGTTAGGACAGTTGTACGAATTTTTTGATTATAATTAAGGGTCATACGGGTGGGTCTAAATCAGTCACAAAATGACGAGTTGAACTTGACTAGCGACTTATGATTTGTTAACCATACTTAAGATCATAAGCCATTAGGGTTAAAAACTATATCGGGAGTTTCAAGTGTTGAAACTTGCAATGTGATTGCATACCATTCTATGTGATAGTTTAGGTCTCAATTCCTACTATGAGTAATAGTTACTCTCAGGAGATTTTTACTTCACAATTAGCTAACCCATTAGGTATCTAGAAAGGTGTTTTCGAGGTTATGCCTCCTAGGAAACGTGGTAATTAAATTGGGTCCGTGCAAAAGCATGAGAGACCTCCCTCGGAGTACTTGCACTGGCCTGGCTGACTGGTTAGCGAACTTGTGAATATACATTATCCCGGCTAGTTCTCCTTTTTAGGTATGAAAGAGAATTCAACGAAACAGTGGGAGCCATCCAGATTAGATAAATTAATAAAACAATATAATCTTGATAGAATGAATGCTGAGTGTTTCTTCTCTCTCTCTGGCAGTGACCAATAACTGAGCTTAAACTAAAACTCGTAAACTAAGTTAACCGAACCTTTTTGTAATCATTGGCTTTGGAATGTCATGATTGCCCTAAGTCACGACAAAGTCGCATATATCCTTGCCCCTCTTACTTCCATTTTGTTTTTCCAGAACCCTCTATATCATATACAGGGATCCATATTGTTTGGAAAGGTCATCTCGTATAGTTGAATACGAACTCGAAGAAAGTGTTTCAGTCGAGAATGGTCATTGGTTCTGGAGTACGTGAATTATATATTGATATAATTCATTTGTCTCTCCTCTCCACATTATCTCAAGTTTGAGAGCTTCTTAAATAAGGAGAATAAACCAGTTACGTTTGTTGAATAGTCTTCTTCAAATTTCGAGACTAGTGCTGAAAGAAAGGGTAAGCAGAAAACCAATTAACATAAGATCGGTTTACAGAAGGTAAGATAGAAAGATATCAATAAGGGTTGATATGAGTGGAAAGGAAAATACAACTATTGTTATGACCCTAAACAGTGAAAGGGGTATTATTAGGAATAC
This sequence comes from Agapanthus africanus, assembly GCA_030015575.1. Classification (NCBI taxonomy): domain Eukaryota; kingdom Viridiplantae; phylum Streptophyta; class Magnoliopsida; order Asparagales; family Amaryllidaceae; genus Agapanthus; species Agapanthus africanus. Next base: position 514,143,044 of record JASDDO010000012.1, read on the forward strand.
CCGCCACCCCCCTTAAACATTTTGATGTTTTATGTTTCTTGTGTGATTGTAATTGAAACTTTTTTCTCAATTAACTCCGACACCTGGGTATATAGATACCTGATTAATATCCCACAATTTTAAGTTGTTACAGATTCTGAGAAGGAGTAGAGTATTGGGAAAGATGATTTGATCATCAATGTCAAAAATCGGAGCAATTGTTGCTAGTGGGGAAATTATATGTTTTTGCCTATCGGCAAACTTTTGGTTTTGAATAACTATTATTATTCACAGATTCTTAAAACCGATATATCCGCCTCTTTATTAGATAAAATGGGATATAAATTTTGAAAAACATATCCTAAACATTTACCTATAACAATCCGTTAATTGGGTAAGATGCATAAAGATAACGGTGTAAACATCCCTAACCAAAATACATTTCAAATCACAACACACAGAATATGAGTTAGTGAACTCATATGACTTATACATAGTTATGTATATTGTCCGATGTCCACACTGATAAGGGGTTGGTACTCATAGTTCATTCCATTTTCGTATGGGTTCTCTAGTTTTAGATACACATTCTTGTTGAATAAACTCCAAAGATTTTGAGAAGTTCATAAGATATAAGAATAAAGTAGAGAACCAAACGTTGGAAGTATCAAGATTCTTTGAAATGTTCAAAGACGTGGATACTTATGCTAGGTATTCCGTAGTTATATAATCAAGAATTTGATTCTCTCTCAGATTACTCATCCGTGGGTGCGCTCCTTGATGAGTAATGATGTATGGCCTTTTTCATTTAGGGTTATGCACTGGAAACAGCTGCATACCAATTGAATATAGTTTTATCTAAATTTGTGCATGTGATTCTATATGTGATATAGAATGGGAACATATTTTAAGATTGTAAAGATAAAGAGTTATCTAGTTTATGCTTAAAAAAATTTACGGACAAACTCAAGGCATATTTTGGTAATAGGCAGCTTGTGGGCTATCTCAAACTTTAGTAAGGGTTTAACTTCTACCATTTTCGAGATCAAAAGTTGTTTTGTTCTCGATAAACCATCTTTTTAGAAAATGAATTTTTTGCAAAAGAAATTAGTGGGAGTATGGTAGAACTGGAAGTGATTCTAGGACCACAAACAATTACTAAAAATTTAATAGAACCTAGAGATTGAATTGACGTTGACAAATCTTAGCTACTCTGCAGATTTAGTAGGCAAGCTCAATCACCCAAGAGATACTCCGGTTTCCTCGTAGACAATGATAGGTAGGCTGGATGCCATATTATCCAGGTTGGATTTCCTGAAAGGGTAAAACCCATCAGGAGCAAGTAGATCTTTTGAAATCAGTGCAGATGGAAAAGCAGTAACCTAATAAGATTAGACTTATAGTAAAATGTTTTCATCAAATACCTGGTGTGGATTATGATGAAACTTTTACTTCAGTGTCTGTGCTGAAGTCAATACAGGATATTAATTGCCACTGTTGTTTTTCATGAGTATGATATCTGGCAGTGAATGACTATAACGTCTTTTTAAATAGGAATTTAAAAGTGTACGTGTATATGACTTTACCAGAGGATTATCGTAGTTAGTTGGAGTAGCGGAAGGTGTACAAGTTGTTTAAGTCTATTTATATACTAAAGCAGGCATAGTTGAGATGAATCATCTATTTTGATGTTATTATCAAAGTACTTAACTTCATCAAAATAATAGATGAAACTGGTATTTGTAAGAAATATGTAGCGAGTATTGTCATATTCTTTATATGGTATGGAGATAACATACTCCTGATAAGAAGTGATATTCCAATGCTACAATCAGTCAAACTATAGTAGCCATAGGTATTTCTCCATATAGAATATGGATTATAGATTACAGTCCAGTCCTCGAGAAACATATGATAGCAGTGAAAAATATGTGAAGATGTTCTTGGTGTATGGTAATGGCATCCTCCTACAGGAGGCAGTTACCGATTCCAGCTTCCAAGGTGACATGAATGACAGAGTGTCTGTTACGAGTTAGGAATTTACTCTCTTTTGAGATAGCAGTATATTGGAAATTGTTCCAAAAGGGATACTGAGATAGTCGTGGCACTGAATGCTGATCAGAGGATACAGCCTGAGAAGTTGTTGCATAAAATTGTTCATTTATGAATTTAGTCACATTGTCTATCCAACCAAATTCTAAGACAGGTATCGCTTAATTCAGGAGATAGTTGATCTCCGCAAAGTTGAGATATAGAAAGATAAAGTTAGAAACATTGTAGCGGATTCATTCACTGAGGCTGTTTCTTGAACACGGTTTATGAAACTGTTAGTAAAGGAGTTGGGTATGCGATAGCACACGAGATGTGGGTTTGCAATACCGCAATAATTGGCTTTAAGTGCAAGTGGGAGATTGTTGGATATAGGTGCCCTCAAGACAATTATTGTAATTGCAAGAAGATAATTACTTAATTGAAGGAGGACCTATATGGAGAACAATTTTGCTCGAGATAATAGTATTCTATCTGATTTGCCTTTATCTTAACATGTGTATACGTTTTACTCGTTATTACGTATCGCTAATACATGTTGATAAAGCCCGTAGGATCTTTACTTGAATACCAGGATTATGATAGGGATCATACTAGTGGGGCCTGATTAGTACACAAACACATCCTTAAATGTCCCTAATCGTAGCAGTATCGAGACTGGGTATCGGTACTCCACTTTAGACTAGTATATACGTTTCTTGACCCTGTATGGGACGATGGTTGATCTTATAGCCATTGGTGTTTGACACCGGAGATTGTATCCAGGTGCTCATTAGGTAATGAATTACACTGGATGGACTTACCGAGAACTCCTAGATGGTATTATACTTATCGTCAGATAGCAATTCTCTGGTGACATGAGTACAGGGTAGTCTGTAGACCTGATATCATCGTAGTGTCTTTTCTGGTTCCCACTGTGCTTTGATTACTACCCTACCACGGTTTTAAAAAGCCGTGCAAATAGGTTTTAGTTACGTACAATCCCAAGCCAGATGGAGGCAGTGAGCAATCGGAAGGGATTCGTCTCTCCCGGTATAGGAAGTTGATATCGCGCAGTGCACGATTGGATATAATCATAGGTTCTTGGCCATGGCAGATGAGATTTACTGATAAGTGTTATCGGTAGTTTCTCGGTTGATTATGAGCTAGACATCGTCATGACTTATCAGGTTATTGGGAGTCTGACGGATACCGCCCCAGACCCGGTATGTGATACTCTTAGACAAAGAGACCAGACTATACGGTGAGTGTCACTGATAGACTCTGCAAGGTTCGGATGTGCTTGCTTATCGATCTTCTTTCGATCAATATCTGAGTAGCCGTTACGTGCAGTTTGTACCGTTGACATGCTTGTGGGTTATGGATATGATCCTAAACCTACTGCCAGCGTATTGTCGAGCCTTTAGAGTCACACACAGAGGTTTTCCGGTTCAGACGAAACGATTTAGAGTGTATATAGCGATATACACATGAGTTCGATTAAATACATGTATTTGATACACGTACTTTAATAGGGTGTTTTCATAATACCAGCCAACACTTGTTGAACCCGGATTATTAAATCAAGTGTTGATTTAATATATATGTATATATATATATATATATATATATATATATATATATATATATATATATATATATATTCTAGTATTATGCTCATTTTCTTTATCTCTCATTTGTATTTGATATAAATACTAAGATATGTATATGATACATATTATATTAGTGTATATGATGCACTTGAATGATTCTAGAGGGACACCTCATTTTATTTATTTGATAAATATACAGATGAGATGTAAGAGAGAGAGAGAGAAGTGTAGAGATTTTTGGTTCCTTCTAGGGTTTTCTTTATTTGGATAAAGATGTGGCGCGCGCTCTCTCTCTCTAGCTCATTCTCATTAACTTCTTTCTTTTCTTGATTTTCTAGGAGAAAAATAAAGAGAACATTTGAGAGAAAAATATGTGAGCAAATATTTTACATGTCCTGCTTCATATTCCTAGCAAGTTTATTTAGCAAGTTGCTTCATCAAGATCTTGATCTAATAGAGCTAGAGCTTGAATTGGGCTATCTCAAAGTGGATCATTTTCGACAAGGAAATCTTCATGCAAGCTCGATCCGGACCAAGTGAAGGTTAGAAGGGGTCTTCCACGGCTAGACGGACACTTTACAAAGGTTGAACCACTTAATCCTTTAGATTAGCTCTCTTTTTGTGTTCAAGTTAATGTCTTTGGGTTGATTCTAGAATTTAGGTGTTATAAGCTCTTTAAAATTTTAAAATTATTGCTTCCGCTATGTTTAAAATCTTACTAGAAGAATATAGCATGCTAACGCTAACCACTTGTCTGGAACTTATAAACACTTGTAATTTCTAACAAGTTGCATATAACATCTAAGCACTTACCTGTAACGTTTGATAAGTTGCATATAACTTCTAGGCAGTTGCTTGTAATTTCTATGCACTTGCTTTTAACTTTAAACCACTTGTCTGTAATTTCTAATCAGTTACTTGTAACTTCTAATAAATTGCTTTTAAGTTGTAAGCACTTGCCTGTAATTTCTAACAACTTACCTATAATTTCTAATTAGTTGGATGTAACAACTTATCATATTTATGCAGTCATCTTTATTTATCATCCTAGCCTCATGATCTTCATATTTCTCCATTTTATAAGAAAGTTTCAATTTCTCAACCAGTATATCGATTCGAAACGAGACTGTTCCTTTTATTTCAAACCATACTGTCGCCTCCGAAATGGTCAAGACCGCACCTTTACCATTCGATCCACTCACAAAACATATTAATATCCAAGTTTGGACAATCATCAATAAACAAGGTAGTAAATAAAAATTTAGTTTGTTGTGGTAGTATATGAAAGTAGAGTAACTGCGAGAAGATAATAGATAATGGAGAGAACGAATGGGATAATTCTGGTTCTGTTGGAAATATAGTTTTTTAGGGAGAAAGTTGTGAATTTGGAAGGAAAGTGGTTAGTTTAGAGCACTTAATGCTCAATCCATTAAGAAAAAATCAACAAAACACAATTAGACATAGAACTTATAGGCAACTGCTTACAGGATACACGCAACTCAACTGTATATTTTTTGCAAACAAATTGGCAAATGTCTCTTTATACTTGCGCACATCGGTCTCAAGGGGAAGTTTTGGGATATACCAAAATACACAAATCTTAGAGTATTTCAGGAAAAAAAATTGATGGGCCTACCGGGTTTCAACATGTTGGAAAAGTCCAGAAAGTTTCTTATAAGTTTTTAAAGGGCCGGGGTTTTCAACAATTTACCCAAAAAACAATTTCTAAGATAGCACATGATATATTTCCAAAAAACATTACCAAATAGGACGTTTTAATTTCCAAAACATTTCCAAAAAACACTCCACATGGCCTGCTTTCAATTTAAATTCAAATCATGCATGTAGTTACCAATTGATCTAAGTTCAAAAAGGGTTTGTACTATATAGAAATCTAAATTTAAAAGGGGTTTATACTCTATAAAAGTACAGGTTTTGTCACCTTTTCCAGCCTGGCTTTTTATGATCCTTCTTAAGATACATGAATAACATAATCCCATGTTTTGAAAAAACTGCGAGAAGTGTATGGAATATAAAATATAAGAAGGGACAGACCTCAACAAGGATTGGGTATTATTAGATGGAGCTCGTCTGTGTTAAAAGCTCGTGTATTCTCATATGATTTCGGAGTTGTGTTGCAATAGAAGGGACATTAAGATAAGTTCTAAACAACCCAGATTTGAACCTTACTAGGTACGCATTTAAAAGCGGATTAATTAAAAGGGAAATACCGCTGCGCAATAGGCCCAAGTCTCGGCTCAAAAGGCTTTCGACCTGCGGAGGCGTGTCAAAATATATAATATTAGCCCTCAACCCTCATTATACACGTGAGGGAGAGTGTTAAAATATATGGATAACATAGACTCATATTAAAAAAAAACTATGGGAAGTGCATGAATATAAAACATAAGATGGACCAAATCTCAACAAGACTTAAGTCTTATTGGATGGAGCATGTCTTTGTTAAAAGCCCGTGCATATTCATATAAATATAAATATATAATTGTCTCACCCCCTCGTTCGTGAATATAATTAAATTTAAGAGTCTTCGTTGTACATGTACAAACCATCTCTCTATTTCATATTTCCTGCTTGGTTTTAATTTTGTCCATCACGATCTGTATGTACACAAACATGGGTGAGGCCATTAAATTCAGCTACTTATTTGCACGTGCGATGCACATATAGAAATTATATATTTCTATCAATCCATATATATGATGAATGATCTATTAATTAAAATATTTTGAAAGCCAAGTAAGTAAGAAGAAATATGTTTTAGAAAACCATCAATTAATTTAGGTTTTTTTTAAATTGTTTGAAATTTGAGTTAGAGTTGCGGTTACATTTTTTGATATAATTCCAACTAATTTCCTAATTTGAATTTAAGCTAATTCTCTTCTCTTTGCTTTCTAAGAATCATAACTTGATGACGACGTGGCATATTAAAATTAGAAATAAAGAAGAAATAAATTTATATAAAAAACAATTTCTAACATTCCACATGATATGCTTCTAAGAAAAATATTCCACATGTCATGTCTTCAAATCTTGTGTAGGTACTACAAATCAAAAAAGGTTTCCAGTATAAAAGTAGAGATTTTCCAGTGTTTTTTGGCTAAGACATTTATGGTCTTCGTTGAACATGTACAAACCATCTCTCGTATTTCAAGAATATGAATTCCATATGTTATGGTTTCTTTGATATAAACTGTGCATCTTGAAAATGTGTAATTTTGACCTTCACTTCCTTACAACTGCCGGAGAGAAACCACATCCTTGATGAGCGAGAATCTCCCACGTGATCACCTCGCAAGCCAACCCTCGATAGAACTTGGAGAAGAGAAGACGGCGACACAAACCCTAGCAATCTCTTAGATCCCTCTATCTCTTAATTATATTAACCAACCCTGACACCATATATCACATATTTACACGAGCCGCTAGAAGGGACGGATATTGAGCCGGGTAAAACCCAATAGCCAACACAAATTATGTCCAAATCAATTCATAATCTATAAAAATAAATCCTCTCTCTCTCTACCCCATTTAGAAACCTCGTGAAGCTAGAGCTATAGCCATCAACTTTATTGGTGATCTATTAATTGAGAGCATTTCTTTTAGATCTCAAGAACAAGCAATCCATGAACATGATGAGCTAGTGACTTGGTTCACATGATCCCAAGCATCTCATATGATGCATCAATGGTGGGCACCTCATCATTTTGTCATTAGCAAGGAGACCAAATATCACCTAAAGGTAATTCAGATCCAGCTTAGACCCACATTATTGCTTTCAATTTATATTTTTTTGGAACAACCCGATATTAGAGCATACATAGGGGGTAGTATACATTCATCATTTTGTCATTAGGAAGGACACCAAATATCACTTCAAGGTAATTCAAAATGGCCATGAAAATGTTTTTAGGACCATTTTTCTAAGAACAAGAGACTACGGGGGTTGGTGGGGAGCGGTACTAATAGTGTCAAAAAGATGAGCCTATAGTATTTGTCTATCATGGGTAAACTTTTGGAAAGACAAATTGAAGTAAAAAAGACATTTTTGTTTATTTTATGATATGTCTCTGTAAATTGGAATGGTTTATGTTGACTAACATGATTCGACTGAGCGGAAGCTACTTATCTTTATTGAATGGTACTGCAATTTTGAGGTTTGGATAAGTATGTAAAAGATAATATATGTGTTTGACATCATTCTTTCATATTAGAACCAATCTTTTTTTAATGTCCTTGTTACATCAATCGTAGATTCCATGAAGGGGCATTGAAAGTGACGGTTAAAGTTCACGCCAAACAAATGATTCAACTTTCTTTCTTTTTTCATTTTGTGGCAGAGACTTTGCTCGAGCGGCGGCAACGATACTCTTTGCTTGATGAAAGATCTTGGGTTCGAAACCTTCCACTTACGGCGGTAAAGAAGAAATTTTATGGTGGTTGCTATATAACTAGTTATCGGAATGACTAGTTATGTTGAAACCAATAAGAAATTGCCACATGGACTAAAAAAATAAAATCAATTTTCAACATTTCCAATCCCTTCCCTCCGCAACAACATAGTAATCTTGAGGTTTGGAAAACCTAGGTTGGGTAATTGGGTTTGTCAATAATTGTCATTGCTTGATATTATTAAAAGAATTTAAAAATAATAATAAATGGTTCATATAACTAGAGAAGTTGAAAATCCATGGGTTCTGCAATCAAAATGTCAAAGAAGATTAATTTTTATCCTCGCTCTATTTCTTCTCATTTTTTTACCATTCGACCATTAGTGAAATTATAGAGGTGACGATGAGAGTGTGTTGTATCAAAAGAAACCAGCGTTTTGGAAGTGATAAAAAAGAAGTCCGAGATAAGAAAGATTGATAAAATTGTGGTTTTTATTTTGTTGACATTGATCATTATGATGGACATCTTCTTTCAACAAATAACAAATCCCTCTTATAAAATTTCATTATAATCATGAGGAAGGATGGAGGGAGAGAGAGAGAGTTCAAATAGTGGGGAGAGAAGTTGTCATGGTGTGGTGCGGTGGGGATTCGGAGTAGCTGCTATTATGGGCAAAATTGAGGGAGAGAGAGAGAGTTCAAATAGTGGGGAGAGGAGTTGTCATGGTGTGGTGCGGTGGGGATTCGGAGTGGCTGCTATTATGGGCAAAATAGCACACATGCTATTACATCCACAATAAAAATGAACGGTCAAGATTAGTGTGAAACATGAGTCTTTGGTATCGGTGGATCGTACGTGCAAAGAACGTAGGATTTGTGGCCAGGATTGGAGCAGAGCACCTCTGCTATTATTTGTTACAGAGCAGACACTCTTTTTTCGTGTGGTGGTTGTAGAGGATGAGGCACGTCAGCTGCACATGTCTATGGTTTTGTTGATTAGGGTTAGAAAGAGAATAGAGGTATCAAAGAGTATGGGGGTATTGTGGTAATTCTAACAAGGTAGGGAATTTTTATTTATAATTTTTAGTCCGTGTGGCATTGTTACAACATATCTAGTCATTCCAATGACTAGTAATGTAGCGACAGCCATAAAATGTCTGATGGTAAAGAGAATTTTCAACTAATTATATGGAGAAAACTTAAAGAATATTTGACGGTTTATTTAATTAGGCTTTCAAAAATTAATTTCAACGGCCCGGTAGCTATAAACCTAACTATCAAAATGCGGCCTCATGAACTTCAATATTTTCGATCATTCGATTCCACATATCACTTCGTAAGAAGCTCTTAATCCAACTATAAAATTCTAGAAACCGTTCTCTTTCCGTCATGTACAACTTATGTGTATTTAAATTGTTTCTCCTTCATGGAAAAAATTACCGCTAAAGGTCTCATGAAAAATAAGGAAGAAGAAGGAAACATTTTTCTTTTTCTTAATTTTTTTCATTGAAAGGACGTAACTCGAAGAAGATGGAAATTAAATCCACCATCACAAGATTTAAAATTCATGCATGCGGTTAAATTTATTTTCCATAATAAAAGGTCGCTGGCTTCACTAAGAAAGGAATCGCTTCCAAAAGAAAATAACAAGTAGGACATAATATAGAGGCTCTTTTGGTCAAATAGAATAGAATATGATTAATTTAAATGTAAGTTGTCAAAAACTTTAAGCATTTTTTTCAGATGTCAAATACCCTCTGGCTTCGAAGCGGTAATCAAAATCCCCTTACAAATTTTTCATGGATTATCTACATAGTAACATGCTATATATTTAATCAATTCATACAAACTATTTAAATGTCGCAGGAAACGGTTTAGATATCACAGGCAGCTTTAAAGATATCGCTGACTACTGCATAGATATCGCAGGAAACTACTAAATATCATAGGAAACTGCTACGATGCCAAGGGGTTTATGATAAAGGAAAAAGGTGCTTGGGAGGTTTTGACAATTTACCCTTAAATCAAATTAAGAGGGAGACTAAAGTGACCATCACTAAATTTATAAAAAAATATATAAAAAAAAATCATGCATGTGACTCATCATATAAACAAAGGCTATAAAGATAGTTGAACAAATTAATCAAATGAAACATACAACCTTTGCTTTATCATGTGAGATTTCAACTTCTTTCCCACCAACTTTATTAAAAAAAAATTAAAAACAAAACTTTATAGAGCTTCCGTGAATTGTTTTGCATTTTGCTCTTAAAATTCTTTCCTCTTTTTACAAAGGCTTGATGGATTTGGTGAAGATGCTAGCTAAAGAGCTAGATACTATTGCAAATTTGAAACAAGGTGTTCTAGAAAATTGTCCTTCCTCCTCATAGCATTGAAGAACGACAATTCTTAAAATTTCCCTTATTGGGAAATACCCATATGATAAGTTACATGAAGAATGACTATTCTTAAAATTTCTTTTATTGGGAAATACCCATATGATAAGTTACTAGGATCATATTTAGATTTGTAGTAGTATATTTTATTGGACTAAATTTTAAATCCTATTAATAACTTCACAATTCATGAAGATCTTTTGCTAATAAACTTGACAATGACTAGTTAGACCCCAGCTCAAAGAAAATTAAAGGGCAACTATTAATTTTTTTGTTCTTAAAATTATTAATTTAACCATCCAGCAATAAAAGTCAGGCAATAACCCAATTTAATTATAGTACTGAATTAGTAACTGGCCTAAATATATGCCACCATTTTCTCATGTCCCAAAATACTGTTAAGTCAAATAGAATTAGAAAGAAGTCTAATTATGTCAAGAATTAACAAAAACAATCATTATCTAATAAAATTAGAAAGAAAGCTAACCATGTTAGAGAGGAATAAAAACAACAATTATATATTCATAAATACTTTTATAGTATTGTATTTAATATTCTACTATTTTGAATAGTAAACTTAACCCTTATAAATATGCATGCCAATTTATTCAATCTGTAGAAGAAGAAGAAAACTATGTTGTGTGTGTATATTTTGAAAGCAAATCACATTTAAAGATTAAATTAGAAATATCTCTCTGTCAAAAGGAACCCATGGGTTTTGCTCGTATAGGTTATTAATTATATGTCGATGGTTGGATTCGAAGTTTAAACTAAACTAAATCGTTAATTAATTTTCTTAAGACGGAAAAGACAAGCTCAATAGCCATGCTTGATTAATTCATGCCCAACAGTTTTGTTATTTGATAGGTGCTTGTATAACATATAAATCTTATTTTAATAGCATTTGACTATATAAATTAAGAGTAATTCATTATTGTGAAGGTATTCCTTTTTTATCCCACCCCATCGATCTTAAATCTTGCTCCGTCCCTGCTGTTAGATGTTGTACATTAAATAAAGAGATATGGCATAAAGCAAATTCAATACTGAATATGAGAGAGATGTCATATCATTTCAAATAATATGCATCATCAAATAAAAAATTTCCATGTCAATGCGACCAAAGCGTGCATCATGGCTCGGGTTCGTCTCAATAAAGGCTCGTCCAAGTTCGGTTCGTTTGTTAATGAACCGAACTTGAGCCGGAATCCCGGCTTGTTAAGTGGACAAGCCGAACTCAAGCCGAATCTGGCTTGTTCGTTAACAGCTCGATTTCTGTTCATTTATAACATAAGTTTTTAATATTAAGCTCATACCTAATAACTTGATAGTATGAATACCCAATCCAGCATCCTATATTTTATACATATTTTTTTATTTTTACTCTCTCCTCATATCAACCCCCAATTTCTATCCTTCCACTTGAAGAAAACTTTAGCATTTAGACATTTTTCTCAACCCAAAACTCGAAAAGTCTCTAACCCTAACTTCGAAACCTTTTAAAAAAATTCCAATCTCCTTGGAAGACATTTCTTGATTGAAGTACCGTAAGAAGATCTTTACAAATCAAAAACATCGAGCTCCGATTTGAAGAATTCGAGTGCGAAATAAAAAAAAATTGAGTTCCAAATATCGGCTCGTTAAATAAAAGCCTAATGTTTTGGCTCGAATCGAACTCGAGCCGAGACAAAACCAAACAAGCTGATCCAGCTCGCTCGAGTTCAACTCGTTTAGCAGCCCAAATGGAGGATCCGGATCCTCCATTTTGTTACATACCAAACATTGCAGTTTATATCCATCGTTCGAAAAACAACAGAACGCGACCCAAATGGAGGATCCGGATCCGAATTTTGTTACATACCAAACATTGCAGTTATAACTATTTTGACATCAAATGTTTTTAAATAGTCAGAGGACAATGACTATTTGGACCATTATTTTGATTCCAATAATTTATTGTGTTTGGTTCGACTCCAATTTCACACACTTTCCATGCACCTAATTTTATGTATATCACTAAGATACCGAGGATACCCTTAAAAGAAATCATCATAATTTTAAAAATTGTAAGCCATAAAAATCAAATCTTCTAAAATATTGCATTACCATAATTTGAATGTTACAAAAATACATGGAATTTTGAATTTTAACCAATTTGGATTTTTTAAAATTTAAACATGTATTATATAAATAGTTAAGATCATATTCATCTTATAAGATTTCACCGAGAAGAATACAAAAAACCATTTAAATATATTAATTCCTGCTTTATCACACGAGTTTCCTATTTGAGTAAACGGTTGTATTTTGTGGCGATGAAATTCAGGCATTGTTTGTACAAAGAAACAACTTATCATATTATCATGCAGCGCGAGTTTGGGTATATATAGATTGTTGCAAAATTGCAGCGAATGATTGAAAGGTTCCTAGGCACACTATAGAGGTCTCACAAGGCATCAACCATGCCAATTTAAAATTTTATGAGTGCCGCGAAACCCTAATACGGATCGTTAACTAGATATTTAGGCGAAATGTTAAACTAGTTAACATCTTAACTAAAGGAGAGAGGCTACAACCTTTATAGATCCGTTTGTCCACTTCCTTAGCTCCACGTAGGTGTCCTCTCGCTGTCCATCTTGAATCCCGAACTCAATCGTCGGCTTCATCGGGGAAATGAACGGACTAGGTCGTCGGCTTCGTGCCGAAGATGATCTACGTCGAGGTATCACAAGTTCAAGCTCCAACTTCACCAAGTTGTGAAACTTGTGAAGAAAACACCCAAAACAACTTGGCAAGAGATAGAGTGAAGAAATAGGAGGTGGGTTCACTTTAGAATTGGATTTCTCACTTGTTTGTTCAAGTTACCATTGATGAAGTCAAGGTTTTTCTTGAAGAAGAAGAAGGAGAAGATAAAGAATATGATAAGTTTCTTATTTAAAAAAGGAACTAATATGAATACTTATCATATCCTAACCATAGTCAAGTGTAGAGAGTAAACTAGGGTTAGTTGGAATGGTTAGGGTTAAGGATGAGATAAGAATGGTGGACTAAGTCAAAGCTTCATGAAGCTTCGATAAGAAACAAAGAAAGCCACCATTATCATCTTTTACTTTTCCAAATAAATAAATAAACAAATAAATAAATAAATGAAAAGGCAAAACCCTAAACATCAACTTAACCATGGTATAATTCTATACACTTAACCAAATGAGCAAGTATCATCAAACATGATACAAACATGTGCACAAAAGTATATCACATATACAACTTGCACATCAAGTGAGAAAATTCATTTAAAGTGAACCAATACTAGTTAATGCAAAGCAATATATCAAATATATAATTATACATTAAATCATTAAATCAACACTTGATTTAACGATCCGGTCATATCGCATATAACCGACTAGTATCCTATGTATCGGCTTATCGAATCAATCCTTGATTCGATATCTAGGTTATATCGCATATAACCAATCGATACAATCTTCGCGAGAATGAAATACGGTATCACATACACGCATTATTCTCGGTCCTGCACATATCTCATATGCGCTCCTATTTCGTTTCGCTTGAGCCAGGAAACCTCTGTGTAGGACTCTAAAGACTCGTCAATACGCCGGTAGCAGATGATGATCATATCAAGCACCCACAAGCCGCAAGCGGTCTGCTAAATGTAACGGCCATCCGGGTATTGAGCGATCAGAAGATCGACGAGCTAGCCCGCTCACACTCCTGTGAATCCAACCAGTAACACTTACCGTACAGTCCGGTCTGTTCGTCTGATATGTCGCATATCAAGTCTAGGGGTGGTAAACGTCAGACCCTAATAACCGATAAGTCGTGCCGATGTGAGGCTCATAATGGGTCGAGAAACTACTGGTAACACTTACCAGCAAATCTCTGATTAGCCCTGGCCAGGGACTTCCCTGTTACGGCCAATCGAGCACTGCGCAACATCAACCCCCAATACCGGGAGAGACGAAACCCCTCCTATCGCTCATTGCCTCCATGTGACTTGGGACTGTACCCAAAGACCACCGTTTTGCACGCCCTCATGGACATGGTAAGGTGGAGATCAAAGCACAGTGGGAATCACACAAGACTCTATGACGATCTCGGGTCTACAGACTAACCTGCACAAGTGTCACCTGAGAACTGCCATCTGACGTGAGGTATAATACCATCTGGGAGTTCTCGGCGAGTCCGTCCAGTATACCCAGTGTAGGGTTCCTAGGCACTCTTGTGAAGGTTCAAAAGGCATCAAACATGCTCGGATAAAAAATTAGACGTGCCGAACAACCCAAAGCCGGGATCTTTGCTAGATTATTAGGTTTAAACATGCAAGATGATAACTTTTATCTAAGTGTGAGGGATTACAACCTTTGTAGTCCGCTCCTTCACTTCACAAGCTCCGAGTAGAAGTCCCTTTGCCGCGATCCACGATCTCCCGGACTCATGAGAGGCTCCACGACTCGAACGATCCATTCTAGCTTGTCGTATTCCAAATCTCCGATGATCTACGTCGAGGTTTCAAAGAACTCAAGCTATCTCACTCTTAAAGAAGTGAACACACTAATCCCATGTGCTAGATGAGATGAGAATGAGAGAGTAGTAATTTTGCTTTCTTTTAATATCATTTTCTCATTTTATTTCATCACTAAAAGAAAAACTAGCAAGCTTTCTTCAAGAGAGAAGAAGAAGATAATGGAAAATGAATAATCATTTTTTCTTTTGTGATGAATAGAATATAAACCATATGATTGAATTGTAAACCATGGTCAAGGATGAGTGGTCTAGATTTTGTAAAGAAATAACTAGAGTTAGGGTTTGGTTGAGTTAAAGAATGTGTCATCCATAAAGATCTTAAGAATGACAAAAGAAAAAGCTTCTAGAAGGTGCATGAAGCTACTAACCCTAATCAAACCCTAATCTCAATTAATCATCCTTAAACATGTTTAACAATTAATCATAACATGTCACAATAATATATATCACATATATATTATATATTTGCAACAAAAGAAAATAATACAATTAATATATATCGCATATATATCAATGTATCATCCACTGAGAAAATGAAATAATAAAGCGAGCCAATATTAGATAATGCAATACAATATATCATATATATTATTATACATTAAATCATCGAATCAACACTTGAATCGATGATCCGGCTATATCGAATATTACCGACTAATATATCATGTACCGATTCATCGAATCAACACTTGATCCGATGACCCGGTTCATATCCATATATCGCGAGAATATAATACGGTATCCCATATCGCATTATTCTCGTTCCTGCGCATATCACATATGTGCCACTACTCCGTTTCGCCTGAGCCAAGAAAACTCTGTGTAGGACTCTAAAGAATCGTCAATACGCCGGTAGCAGGTGATGATCATATCAAACACCCACAAGCTGCAAGCGGTCAGCTAAACGTAACAGCCACCCAGGTATTGAGCGATCAGAAGATCAACAAGCTAGCCTGTGCGTTCTCCTGTGAATCCGATCAGTAACACTTCCGTACAGTCCGGTCTGTTCGTCTGATATGTCGCATATCAAGTCTAGGGGTGGTATACGTCAGACCCCAGTAACCGATAAGTCGTGTCGATGTGTGGCTCATAACGGGTCGAGAAACTACTAGTAACACTTACCAGTAAATCTCTATATCAGCCCTGGCCAGGGACTTCCAGTTATAGCCAATCGAACACAGCACAACATCAACTCCCTATACCGGGAGAGACGAATCCCCTCCTATAGCTCATTGCCTCCATGTGATTCGGGACTGTACCCAAAAGCCACCGTTTTGCACGCCCTCTTGGACGTGGTAAGGTGGAAATCAAAGCACAGTGGGAATCACACAAGACTCCATGACGATCTCGGGTCTACAGACTACCCTGTACCTGTGTCACCGGAGAACTGCCATCTGACGTGTGGTATATCACCATCTGGGAGTTCTCGGCGAGTCCGTCCAGTGTACCCAGTCAACACTGAGCACCCGTACACCATCTCTGATGTCCAACACCGATGGATATGGGATCATCCATCGCCCATCATATGGGTCAAGATGCGTATATGCTGGTCTACTCTGGTATATCGATGCCCTGTCTCGATATACCCTCGACTAGGAACAGTTATAGGATGTACTCATCGACTACCGTGGCCCCACTAGTATGATCTCATCATAGTCCCAGTAGTCGAGTACAGATCCTAAGGGCTTTATCAACATGTGAGAGTAAAACAGTAAACCAATACAAGTCAACATGTTAAGATAAAGTGAAACCAAATAGCATACTATCATGACGAGAAAGAAAGTCATCTCTATATATAACCAAGCATCCATTATAATATACATCATATGTACAACAATGGCCTCTAGGGCATATACATAACTAACACCCAGTCTCCACTGAGCACCCGTATACCATCTCTGATGTCAAACACCAATGGATATGGGATCATCCATCGCCCATCTCATGGGTCGAGAAGCGTATACGCTAGTCTACTCTGGTATATCGATGCCCCGTCTCGATACTCCTACGACTAGGGACCTTAAAGGATGTACCTATGGACTACCATGTCCCCACTAGTATGATCTGCATCATAGTCCAGGTAGTCAAGTACACATCCTAAGGGCTTTACCAACATGTAACTATAAGACAGTATAAAGAGACTAGTATACATGTTAAGATAAAGAGCAACCAGATAGCATACTATCATATCGAGCAAGAAAGTCATCTCTATATATGTCCAAGCATCCAATATAATATACATCGTCTGTACAATACTGGCCTCTAGGGCATACATACAACTAACAATCTCCCACTTGCACTAGGGCCAGCTGCTGTAGTATCGCATACCGAGCATCCCGAAGAGTCTCTCAAACTGTATCTGGGGAATGGTCTTCGTGAGTGGATCCGCCGTGTTGTTCTTCGTGTCAACCCTCCTGACCTCGATCTCCCGGCGATCAACTATCTCCCGGATCAGGTGATACCGCCTCAGAATATGCCTGGATCGCTGATGGGACCTGGGTTCCTTGGCCAAAGCCACCGCTCCATTGTTATCGCAATACAAAGGTATTGGATGCTCAATGGATGGAACCACTCCAAGTTCAGTAATGAACTTCTTAATCCAGACAGCCTCTTTGGCAGCATCGTTGGCAGCAATATATTCAGCCTCCATCGTCGAGTCTGCCACGGTTTCCTGCTTGGAACTCTTCCAGCTAACCGCCCCTCCGTAAAAGGTAAAGACAAATCCCGACTGCGACTTAGAGTCGTCCTTATCACTCTGGAAGCTCGAATCGGTAAAGGACTCCACTTGGAGTTCTCCGTTACCATACACCAAGAGCATCTCTTTAGTCCTTCGTAAGTACTTGAGAATGCTCTTCACAGCTGTCCAGTGACTCTCTCCAGGATCAGCTTGATACCTGCTCACTACACTTAGTGAGTAGGCTACATCGGGTCTGGTATATAGCATCGCATACATGATAGAGCCTACAGCCGAAGCATAGGGTATCCCTTGCATGCGAGCTCTCTCCAAATCAGTCTTGGGAGACATCTCTTTGGAGAGAGTGACTCCAGAGATCGTGGGCAAGTTCCCACGCTTGGATTCTTCCATACTAAACCTCTTTAGTACGGTGTCAATGTACCTGGATTGGGACAATCCCAATATCCTTTTGGATCTATCTTTATAGATCCTGATTCCCAATATGCAGGAGGCATCACCAAGATCTTTCATTGAGAATCTTTGTGATAAGAAGAGCTTGACCGATTGCAGCATAGGAATATCATTTCCTATCAAGAGTATGTCGTCCACGTACAATACGAGGAAGACAACTTTACTCTCTGCCACCTTCTTGTAGATACAAGGTTCATCTGGATTTTTGACGAAATCAAACTCTTTGATAACGACGTCAAAGCAGATGTTCCAACTCCGCGATGCTTGTTTTAATCCATAAATGGATTTAAGCAGCTTTCACACCTTTCCGCTGCTCCCACTGTCTACGAAGCCCTCTGGCTGAGTCATGTACACGCACTCTTCTAAATCACCATTTAGAAAGGCGGTCTTAACATCCATTTGCCAGATTTCGTAATCATGATATGCAGCGATGGCAAGCATGATCCGGATGGATTTAAGCATAGCCACTGGAGAAAAGGTTTCGTCATAGTCCACACCTGGTTTTTGACGAAAACCTTTTGCAACAAGTCTAGCTTTGAAAGTCTCCACTTTCCCATCTACACCAAGTTTCTTCTTGAAGATCCATTTGCTCCCAATGGGTTTTACCCCTTCAGGAGCAACTTCCAAAGTCCATACTTTGTTGGTGTACATGGATTCCATCTCGGACCCATAGCATCTAGCCATTTCACTGAGTCCCCACTCGTGATGGCCTGCTCGAAGCTAGTTGGGTCATCATCCTCCATGATGCAATCCTCGCTCCCACCATCCATGAGAAAACCGTAGTATCTCTCAGGTGGGCGAGGTACCCTACCAGATCGGCGGAGAGGCTGAGGTTCGTCGGGAGCTACTGAATCCTCTGGTTCTACCAAGTCTTCTGTTATAGTTTGTGTCGCTGGAACCTCTTCCAGTTCTACCTCAATGCCACTTGTCTGTTTTATAAGAAAACCTTTTTCTAAGAAAGTGGCATGTCGAGAAACAAACACCTTTTGTTCCTCGGGGTGGTAGAAGATATACCCTTATGAATTTTTGGGATATCGTATAAACTTACATAAGACTGATCTTGCCTCGAGTTTGTCCGGATTTTGTCTTTTGACATAGGCTGGACAACCCTATATCTTAATGTAATTAAGATGTGGTCTCTTCCCTTTCCATATCTCATATGGAGTGGTAGGCACTGATTTGGTAGGAACTCTATTCAATAGGTCCATGGCTGTCTCAAGCGCATATCCCCAAAAGGAAATAGGTAATTCAGCTGTACTCATCATTGAGCGCACCATATCTAATAGGGTGCGGTTTCTCCGTTCTGATACACCGTTGTACTGTGGTGTATACGGAGGAGTCAGCTGAGAGAGAATCCCATTCTCTTTTAGGAAGTCCAGGAATTCATTGCTTAAGTATTCACCTCCTCGATCAGATCGAAGGATTTTAATACTTTTTCCGGTTTGGTTTTCGACTTCTTGTTTATATTCTCTAAATTTCTCAAAAGCTTCTGATTTATGTTTCATCAGGAACACATATCCGAAGCTAGAGAGATCGTCAGTGAATGTAATGAAGTACGAAGAACCATCCCTGGCATGTGTAAACATGGGACCGCATACATCACTATGTATCAGTCCCAAGAGTTCGGTAACTCTTTCTCCGTGTTCCGTAAACGGAGTTTTGGTCATCTTGCCTTTGAGACATGACTGGCAAGTGTCATAAGATGAAAATTCAAACGGATTTAAATATCCATCTTTATGCAACTTAGCTAGTCGTGTCGCATTGATGTGACCCAGTCTACAATGCCACAAGAAGGATTCGTTCAGTTCTGAACTCTTCCTCTTGTGTGTGTTTGTTATGCTCAGAACTGTTGATTGATTTAGAACATAAATGCCATTGCACAACGTGCCTGATCCAACCAACTTTTGGTTACGGAAAATATTCATAACATTGTCCTGTAATACAAAATTATATCTCTCTTTACTCAACAAAGAAACCGATATAATGTTGCATATCAGGTTCGGCATGTAATAGCATTCGTTTAGAACCAATGTATTATCAGTTGGTAATACAAGGTGATATTCCCCGACAGTCTTAGCTGCAACAATTGCACCATTTCCAACTCTAATGTCTTTATCACCTTATCCAAGTTCTCTACCTTTCCTAAGCCCATGTAACTGATTACATATATGGGATCCTGACCCGGTATCTAATACCCAGGACGTAGGGCAAATGGAGAAACAGTTCTCTGTAACGAACACACCCGAAGAAAATGCATCAACATGTACTTTCTTCATTCGGGTGGCATGGGAATCCTGGTATTCCCCTATGTCCTGTTCATTCCTATAACTCTTATAAGAAAGAACGGAATCAACGTTCCCCAGCACAGTATAACATGCGGGTTCGGTCAATACATCAATATTATTATCTTCATTAGGGCATGAAATGGTCGCTACCTGGAGAGAGAGAAGAAAACACTTTAGCGTATGCTCGTGCAAGATCAGATTGGTTATTATCTTATCTAATCAGGATGGCTCCCACTGATTTTTATCAAATCTTCCTTCAAACCCTAAAAGGAAAGACTAGCCGGGATTAATTACACACTACAAGTTCACCAATCTTTCAGCCAGGACAGCGTCGGTACTTTGAGGGAGGTGCCCCGTGCTTTCGCACGAACCTAATTAATGTAAACCTCGTTTTCCCAGAGGCGTAACCTCGTTGACACCTTTCTAGACACCTACTTGATCGGCTAATTGCAATGTGCAAAACTCTTCCAGGAGTAACTCTTACTCGCAGTGGGTATCGGGATCCAACTATCTCATAGAAGGTATGCAATCTCATTGCAAATTTCAACACTTGAAATTCCCGATAATATTTTGCCCCTAGCGTGCTATGACCTTGACGCATGCCAAACAACCCATAGTCCACTAGTCAAGTTCAACCCGTACAATTCGTGATTGAATTAAACCCACCCGTACGACCCTTGTCGCTTGCCAAACAACGCCATACGAATACCTTAATCCAATCGCATCTCATGCTACAGACAAGTAATAATCAGCTACCGTACACTACGCCTTGACGCATGCCAAACAACCGCAGCACGAATACTGAATATTACATATCTGAATTGACGGAGGGCTACGCAGGTTTTTCTGAAAACCATGAGCGTAATGAACTTGATATCGTTGTAGAATCAAATGAAGTTTTAAAAATGGAGTGATTTTGAGGCTTTTCTAGTTTTGCTAAAGGGGTCACTCCCGGTGAAGAGATCGTCGGCCCTTTCCTCGTCGAATGAGGTGCGGGATATATCATATATATCACTGTGCAAAGCAAAAACTCTTAAAAGCAATCAATAACCAAACCGAGTGTGTAGCATCTGCCAGTTATTGCTAAAGGAGTCACTCCCGGTGAAGGGATCTCGGTCCTTTCCTCATCGAATAAGGTGCGAGATATATCATATATATCGCTGTGCAAAGTAAGAACTGTAGCTACCTTTTTTATTTAAAATTTGATTCCACAACATCTTAGGTTTCTTTTCTTTCATTAATCACATTAATGAAGTCCCATCATTTAAGTACTTAAACATCACAGATAAATACGACGTACACTTATGCCATCCGCATTCGCCTCGATGTACCCTCGTGCACCGTTAGGTTAGGTAACTAACGGCAGAGCGGGGCAGGGCTAGCGCGGGTGTAAAACATAAGTAACGTCTATATAATATATCATATATACTATATACAGTATCTATCACAGAACATCACATGATCGCATCACAGATATCGCAGCAGAAGAAACATATGAAACATTGGATATACTAGGACGTCCGTGTTTTCAATACGAGCCAGTATAAAACACGGATTCCACGGTCGTGATGAATAGCCAATCCCACACCCCTAGACCCCTACGAGAGCGGCAAGCAACCCTACCAATTCTAGGGTTAGGAGACCTGGATTCGACTCCTCGAGTTGGTCTCCCACTGGACCCTAGAACCCGGTTACTTGTGCTCCCCTCCTTGGGTCTATCCTAGTGCAGAAAAGTAAATAATATACAAAAGGTGACAACTTCCGCTACCTGGAAGTGTCCCAATAAAAGAATATTACATACAAGTTTTTACATGAATGAAAATGAAAAACACTCATCTCACATAAAAAAAACCCGGCTATTCAAACACGACGATCCAATATAACATATCCAGCAACACATAACATCACATGTCATCAACGTAAGTAAATATGTCCATCCCAATTGTCGTTGACATATAGCAACGAAACCGGCGATATCACATATTACACTTACGGTCACAGAAAAGAAAGTGTAAAACTACAACAGTTGGAATCCGCAACCTCTTTAGACATCGCATGCCTAATCAAATGAAATACTTAGACATCACATGCCTAACAGTTATAAACCCCGCATTTTAGTCTCGTTATCGAAAACTCTTTTCAATATAAAGTGAAACTAAACCGCTAGATTTATAACATTCATTCAGTTATCTCATAACTGTTTGTGAATTCCAATTATTGTATCACATTCCAGATAAACAGAAAATGTTAAACTTTCCGATCGAACAGTCGAATACCCAAGTTTTCCCGATACAGCTCAACACATGAAATAAGTCTAACAACATTCAATTCGTGTCTCAGTACCAACGGTCCAGCCGTAGAAGGGTCAAGCCAACGCCTCACATGTGGCACGCCGTACTGCCCCAAACCCGAAGGTTCAAAGGGCAGTTCAAGACGGTCACATAATCGAGTTAATGTTTGTTGTCTTCTAGAGGGTCCATCGCGTTACTTGCACTACTTAGAACGTCGTTAAACTACGGAAAAATCCAACACTTGGAAATTTCCCGACAGGGGGAAAATTGGGTATTTATATCCGGTCGAACTTTTTAACATATTCAAAAATTATCCGGAAAGCCACATAGACAAAATCTGATACTCCGATCGAAACACCGAATCCCCAAAACAACCCCAGAAAATCCAACTCTTGAATAAATATTAAAAATTCCCAGAAAACTCAGCATTAAAATAAAGAAGTTACTGTGCCAAAATCGTTGACTGATGAGACTAGTTGACCGCGGAACCGCCGCATAAGCCATGCTTATGCCGCGGTTCCGCCACTCTTTGGAGGAATCATGAGTCCCGTTTTGTACAGTAATTCTTAGAATCTCCTTCTTAGTTTTCTGCATATTTTTAATACTCAAAAATCCACAAATTCAGAAAAAGTCCAGAGAGCCGTTTTGAGTTGGGGTTTCGGGTCGATCGGACTTCAAACTCCGTCTAGACTTGGCCTAAGGCTCTAGCTAGGCTCTGATACCAGTGAAAGGTTCCTAGGCACACTATAGAGGTCTCACAAGGCATCAACCATGCCAATTTAAAATTTTATGAGTGCCGCGAAACCCTAATACGGATCGTTAACTAGATGTTTAGGCGAAATGTTAAACTGGTTAACATCTTAACTAAAGGAGAGAGGCTACAACCTTTGTAGATCCGTTTGTCCACTTCCTTAGCTCCACGTAGGTGTCCTCTCGCCGTCCATCTTGAATCCCGAACTCAATCGTCGGCTTCATCGGGGAAATGGACGGACTAGGTCGTCGACTTCGTGCCGAAGATGATCTACGTCGAGGCATCACAAGTTCAAGCTCCAACTTCACCAAGTTGTGAAACTTGTGAAGAAAACACCCAAAACAACTTGGCAAGAGATAGAGTGAAGAAATAGGAGGTGGGTTCACTTTAGAATTGGATTTCTCACTTGTTTGCTCAAGTTACCATTGATGAAGTCAAGGTTTTTCTTGAAGAAGAAGAAGGAGAAGATAAAGAATATGATAAGTTTCTTATTTAAAAAAGGAACTAATATGAATACTTATCATATCCTAACCATAGTCAAGTGTAGAGAGTAAACTAGGGTTAGTTGGAATGGTTAGGGTTAAGGATGAGATAAGAATGGTGGACTAAGTCAAAGCTTCATGAAGCTTCAATAAGAAACAAAGAAAGCCACCATTCTCATCTTTTTCTTTTCCAAATAAATAAATAAACAAATAAATAAATAAATGAAAAAGCAAAACCCTAAACATCAACTTAACCATGGTATAATTCTATACACTTAACCAAATGAGCAAGTATCATCAAACATGATACAAACATGTGCACAAAAGTATATCACATATACAACTTGCACATCAAGTGAGAAAATCCATTTAAAGTGAACCAATACTAGTTAATGCAAAGCAATATATCAAATATATAATTATACATTAAATCATTAAATCAACACTTGATTTAACGATCCGGTCATATCGCATATAACCGACTAGTATCCTATGTATCGGCTTATCGAATCAATCCTTGATTCGATATCTAGGTTATATCGCATATAACCAATCGATACATTCATCGCGAGAATGAAATACGGTATCACATACACGCATTATTCTCGGTCCTGCACATATCTCATATGTGCTCCTATTTCGTTTCGCTTGAGCCAGGAAACCTCTGTGTAGGACTCTAAAGACTCGTCAATACGCCGGTAGCAGATGATGATCATATCAAGCACCCACAAGCCGCAAGCGGTCTGCTAAACGTAACGGCCATCCGGGTATTGAGCGATCAGAAGATCGACGAGCTAGCCCGCTCACACTCCTGTGAATCCAACCAGTAACACTTACCGTACAGTCCGGTCTGTTCGTCTGATATGTCGCATATCAAGTCTAGGGGTGGTAAACGTCAGACCCCAATAACCGATAAGTCGTGCCGATGTGAGGCTCATAACGGGTCGAGAAACTACTGGTAACACTTACCAGCAAATCTCTGATCAGCCCTGACCAGGGACTTCCCTGTTACGGCCAATCGAGCACTGCGCAACATCAACCCCCAATACCGGGAGAGACGAAACCCCTCCTATCGCTCATTGCCTCCATATGACTCGGGACTGTACCCAAAGACCACCGTTTTGCACGCCCTCATGGACATGGTAAGGTGGAGATCAAAGCACAGTGGGAATCACACAAGACTCTATGACGATCTCGGGTCTACAGACTAACCTGCACAAGTGTCACCTGAGAACTGCCATCTGACGTGAGGTATAATACCATCTGGGAGTTCTCGGCGAGTCCGTCCAGTGTACCCAGTCTCCACTGAGCACCCGTATACCATCTCTGATGTCAAACACCAATGGATATGGGATCATCCATCGCCCATCTCATGGGTCGAGAAGCGTATACGCTAGTCTACTATGGTATATCGATGCCCCGTCTCGATACACCTACGACTAGGGACCTTAAAGGATGTACCTATGGACTACCATGTCCCCACTAGTATGATCTGCATCATAGTCCAGGTAGTCAAGTACACATCCTAAGGGCTTTACCAACATGTAACTATAAGACAGTATAAAGATACTAGTATACATGTTAAGATAAAGAGCAACCAGATAGCATACTATCATATCGAGCAAGAAAGTCATCTCTATATATGTCCAAGCATCCAATATAATATACATCGTCTGTACAATACTGGCCTCTAGGGTATACATACAACTAACAATAATGTCCCTAAAGTGGTAATGAGAAATAATATAAGAAGGAAGCGATGCAATACCATATGTCAAATTTGTATTTCCGTTCATGAAGTTCTTGTGATTGCGTAGGAAAAAAAGTACATAATCAATCATTCTCTCTCGTTTCTGGATAAATTGAAGAATAAAAAGAATAAAACAGTCCTTTCCGGATAAATTGAAGAATAAAAGGAATAAAACAGTCCTTTCCGATAAAAAGAAAACAATCTCCTACTCTTAGGTTGATATCAAAAAACAATTTGCTCTTACCCAAATCATTATAAATCTTAATACCAATTTGTTTTGGCAAAAAGTCGTGTTTAAAACAGGAGACACTGAAAGTACAAGAAAGTATTTTATATATGTTGGCTAAATCCCATGTTTTGAAAAGCGTAACAGAAAACAATCAACTATCTGCATATTACCACCGACTTTCCATTGAACTTTTCGATAGCTGTAAAGAGGTAAGCACGAGCCGTTAGTCGCTGTCTTCACAGTATGCTCTTGAAGTTACTACGCTCGCTAAGTCTCTCATGTTTGTTACAAAAAAATTCTTCCATCTACCTAATGCATGTGCTTGGTCATAAGAGGGAAAGAAATAGAGATATGGACATCACAACGCAGCCCGAAGATGTCCGAAAAATTCCATCTCTTTCTCTTTCCTGTCCAGTATGCATTGAATCCGACACATCGAATAATTTCTCGTTTATTACATACTTTAATCAATTAACATTCTAAATTGGGTGTCTACTATAGTTCCATGCATTTTGCATCCTTCCAACTGTGGAAACCAAAATCATTTTCCCAAACAATTAGTAGTAGCTCTGTTGTTAGTATAGGTACTTATCTTCTTGGGGAGAGCGTGGGGTCCGAACCCAGGTAACTTCAAGAGGGGAAGTTGGCAACAAATTAATGCTTTCGGGATAAATTCATGAATACCCTAGGTGTGTTGGAGGGATGGGATGGGTTTGTTAGCACGGTGTGTCGTAAGTTAGAGCTCAGTGCCAATGCCAAAACAACATTTTCCCAAAAATAGAAAACGCTCATTTATTTATTATCATAATCATTTCAATTAAATACATTGAACATTAAACATAGGGGTAAAAGCGTCATTTCCTCCTCCCCGTCCCTTCTCCTTTATAACCGCCTGCTCCGCGTCGTTACCGCAAGAAAACCTCGAAACTCGAAACTTGAAACCCTCAAACAAATAAAAAAATCCAGAAAAAATCCAGAAAAATATCAGAGAAAATTGAGAAAACGGCCAGGGAGAGGGAGTTTGACATCGAGATGGGGGAGGCGAATCCGAGGAGGAGGAGGACGACGGTGGTGGCGGGGTTCCACGTGCCGGTCATGTGCGCTGCCGGAGTCGGCGACGAGTTCGATCTAGACGTCTCGAGGGACGGAAGCCATTACAGCCTCTCCAGCGTGATGCTGCCGTCGCTTGGCGCCAGGAGCAACCGGAGGGTCGAGCTCCGGCGGTTCATCGTCTCTCCCTACGATAAGCGATATCGGTAATCGATTAAAGTTTGTGGCTCGCTTGAATTTTTGTTGTTGTTTTGGTTGTTTTTGATGCGATGCGATAAAGTTTTGATTTTTAGTTATTTTAATCTAATTACTGTTTGATTGATTGATGGGAGAGTTTTGCGCGTTTGAAATTGCTTGAAGATTCTGTGCTTCCTTTTTTTTTTTAAACTTATTATTTCGTGATTTAGTTGCTCATGTAGATCACAATTAGTCTTCAGAAATCGCTAAAACATCTGCACGAGAATGAATAGTTTGATCCTACATTGTTGGTTGTGTTTACCCTTTTGCTGTAGTTTTTATTTTTTAAGGGAACTGGCCTGTGGAAGCCCTAACTTATGCACACAACACGCCCACGAACCCATCACACACACGTAAGGTACCCACGAATTTGCCCTGAAAGCAATAATTTGTGGCCACTTTCCCTCATGGGTTTTCCGGGTTCGAACCCAGCACTCTCCCCAAGGAGCAAAGTGCGCATACCAACTGAGCTATATATCTCATTGGTTGGGGGAAGAGATTAGAGCACAACACCTCTCACTTATCAATTATAACCCTAATTGAGTTCGTCGGACATTAGACTTGAGAGAGAAAAGCCATAAGTTTAAGACATGCAACCCTACATGGGCAATCAAGGCCTGTAGTGACCTCACCCATTGCCGGTGGGGCCGGTGGTATTTTGCAATTAAATCCCTTGGCCCCACCCACTATAGGTGGGGCCATTGCAGGCCCACCTGATATTTAGTACTCCATCCATTCGCAATTACTTGTCCTTTTAGACTTTTGCATGGCAATTAATATATGATTTAAAGACTATTTGAAAGAAATACTATTATATTGTCATCATAATAAATTTTCCTCATATTAAATGAATGTTGTCTTCTCATCTTTTTAAATTTTCTTCGGAACCTTGCACCAATGCTTTTTAAATGTGGGTAATTTGGATATTTTACAAAAACAAAATAATAAATACGGTGAGAAATTCTATGTTATTCATCTCTGTATCATAAAAGGACAAGTAATTGGGAGTTTTATGTTCAATTATTGAATATATAGGGTGGATACCTAAATATTGGAATCTCCAATACATATCTGTACTGGTGAGAGGATCTTTGTTTTATTGCATGCAACCAAAGGTAGGGGGTTTGATTTGAACCCATGTCAAAAAGATAATAGAGGAGGTGGGTCCTACATGATTTGCTACCTTATAGCCCAAAAATAATACTACTGATTATGATTTGGGATTTGGACTTTGGATTATTTAGTCCAGGACTTTTATATAAATGTAAACAATGATGATTACATCAAATGGTTTTGGTGTACAATTAATTTTTTTATTGTTGGGTTTTATTATTAATAACTAATTAATGACTTAATTTTTTTGGTGACAAATAGGAAAGACACTGAATTGGTATCAGAATTTTGTTGAGGAAATTATGGACAGTAGAAGGATAATCATAAACTTTTGTTGAGAAATTGTTGCATTGGAAAATATATTTTATTGGTAATTAGGACTCTTTGAAATTCGTTTGAAGAAGGGACAACACGAATTTGAGCTGCGTGCATAGACTAAAGAGGCAAATGAAAACAACCATACATGACTCTTTCTTAATATTGTTGAAAATTGCGAACAATTCCTTTTAGCCTGTTATATGGAGTAAGCTGCTCGGCGCTTGGTTGCTTGATTGATCATATACAGCTTTTTCTTGCTCATGCTGTTGTGTCGAGGAATTATTAGGACTCATGATTAATATGTTTAGACTTTTCTCTTCTGTCACTGAATTCTATATCTTGCACTGAATTAATACTAGTTGATTGCAGGACATGGGAAGCCTTTCTGGTCATTTTTGTCATCTATACAGCGTGGGTATCTCCATTTGAATTCGGGTTCGTCAACAGACCAACTGGAGCTCTAGCCATCACAGACGACATTGTTAACGGTTTCTTTTTTATAGATATCGTCCTTACCTTTTTTGTGGCGTACCTCGATAGATCTACCTATCTGCTCATAGATGAACACAAGCAGATTGCACGAAAATATGTATTCAGCTGGTTTGCTTTTGATCTTATTTCTTGTATCCCTAACGAGCTTGCTCGGAAGATGCTACCACCAAAGGTCCAGGATTTTGGATTCTTCAGCATGCTTCGATTATGGCGACTTCGGAGAGTTAGTTCTCTTTTTGCTCGGTATAATTCTTTGCTAATTCTTCTTTTAAGTAATGCAAAATTATTGAAATCATGTTTTTCATATGCTGTTTCTTAACTTCTATATCATTCCTTTTAAAATTTGTACATAGGTGGTTTTTCTTTATATTTTGATGGCATGGTCGCAATTAAAAGGTTTTATTTCTTTCATAAAGTGTACAGTATGATGACCAGGCTATTAGGTATTGGATAACATTTGTGCTTGTGATACAAATGACAACTGTGCCATTAGAGTGGGCATCTTTTCACCATAATATTTTTAATAATAATTTTCTTTTTGTAAATTAGGTGTTATAGAGAAAAGGAACAACATTTTTATACAGAAAAGAGAAAATATATCGGAGTTCTGAGCTGCTTTCTATATTTTTTGACATTAACGGTGGCACATCTACCTTGCTTCGTCAAAGAGATAGCAATGAACCACACAATTGTGACCCCATAAAGCTCTAATACACTCCTACATAACAAAATAAACAATCAACTACAAAAGGTGTCCCAACATGAAAGCAGACATCGAGCTACAAGTCCAGCACAAAATATGACTCCGCTCCAGCGACCAGCACTATCATGACAATGGTTGCTAGTTCCCCACGATCCGCACCATCAGCATCGTGCTGCTATTTATATTACCAGACAGATTGCATTCCCCTCTTTTCTAGTTTTGCCCTTCATTTTTCTGAAATATAGATAGATGGACTGCGTTTTAAATACTTACCACAGCACTGCAGTAGCACCACCTATCCTTTGGAAGAGAGAAATAAAAATGTATTACTAAATTATTATTTTTCTTAAAATCAAGGTTTTTTTAATACACACACACACACACACACTGAATCATAAATTATGTGAAGAAATGTGTAATTCTTTCATCTACTTCTGTCCCTTAATTTTCCAGATTGGAAAAAGACAGAAGCTTCAACTATTTCTTGGTTCGATGTGCGAAACTTATCTGCGTAAGTCGCTTATCGTTGAGACATCTCTAATACTTGTTTCCTGTAATTATAATCAACATCTCGGTGTGAATTGTTTTGTAGGTTACCCTATTTGCTGTCCATTGTGCTGGATGCTTCTATTATCTTCTGGCAGCAAGGTATCCAAATCCGAGATTGACTTGGATTGGAGCTTCGATGCCCGATTTTCATACTAGAAGTGTTTGGATCCAGTATGTGACTGCAATGTATTGGTCAATTACCACTCTTACGACTGTT
Organism: Agapanthus africanus; assembly: GCA_030015575.1. NCBI lineage: Eukaryota > Viridiplantae > Streptophyta > Magnoliopsida > Asparagales > Amaryllidaceae > Agapanthus > Agapanthus africanus. The sequence goes on from JASDDO010000012.1 coordinate 514,173,629, forward strand.
GGGTATGGAGATTTGCATCCTCAAAACACATGGGAGATGATATTTGACATCTTTTACATGCTCTTCAATCTTGGATTGACGTCGTATTTGATAGGAAATATGACCAACTTGGTAATCCATGGGACCAGCCGAACTAGAAAATTTGTGAGTTTTCTTCTTTCTCATCCTTTTGTTTTTGCTAAATTACACTAAACTGCCCTATATTACAAGCATTTTCTAGTCAACTACCTCAAGGTTATTTTATTACAGTAAGCTCCCTAAAAGAGCTACATTTAAGGGTGTTTTAGTGGGAAAAACTTCTTTAGAACCTGAGTTTAAGGGAGTTTACTGGAATAAAAACTTTAAGGCAGTTTAATGTAATACTGCCCTTGTTTTGAAGCTACACAGTTACCTTCTTGATCTTCTAACAGCTTCTAATAAACATATAGGTGTGTTAAAATGCAGAGAGATACAATTCAAGCAGCATCAAGCTTTGCGCAAAGAAATCAGCTCCCAGAACGGCTCCAAGATCAGATGCTTGCGCACCTGTGTTTGAAGTTTAGGACGGACTCTGAGGGACTTCAACAACAAGAGACTATTGATTTGCTGCCTAAGGCAATTCGATCTAGCATTTCTCATTACTTATTCTATAATCTTGTTCTTAAGGTCTACTTGTTCCGAGGAGTTTCTAGCGACCTACTTTTCCAACTGGTATGGGTACCAAGTACTTTTTCTTTGCTTCTGATATCAAGTTTTCATAAGAGCATATTGCTCATGCTTTGCCCTTTTTCTCCCCTCTTTTTTCCTTGTAGGTATCAGAAATGAAAGCTGAATATTTTCCTCCAAGGGAAGATGTGATATTGCAGAATGAAGCACCGACAGACTTCTATATACTAGTTACTGGTTCTGTGGTAAACACTAAAGCTTTCAACCAACCAACCCCCACCCCCACCCTAACCCAGGGGCAAATAATCTTATCATTGAGTTTTGTCATTTAATTTAGAAATAGGCAGATTATTTGCCTTTTGACCAACTTCATGTAGGCCTGAGATTGATCCATCAACCTTTCTTGCAGGACTTGATAGACGTGAAGAATGGAATCGAACAGGCAAGTTTTCATGCTGCTGGTTAGAAATTAATTAGATATATTACGGAAAAATATCTTTTTTAATGGTGTGTTAATCTTTTATTACCTGTTATAAATTATAGGTTGTTGGAGTGGCCGAGTCAGGTGAAGTTTTTGGAGAGATTGGAGTACTGTGTTATCGACCGCAGCTAGTAACAGTCCGCACGAAGAAGCTGTGTCAGCTATTGCGTTTAAATCGTACATCATTCCTTAGCATTGTACAGTCCAATGTTGGAGATGGAACTATAATCATGAGCAATCTGTTACAGGTTTGTAATGGATTACACTTGATCGATGCTTATGGGGCATTTTGAACATTTATTTCTTAATTTAGTATTTCCTCTAGTAGACTTTACTGGTTAATTCCATTACTAACCACTACATGAATGTTATTGGTTGAAATGCCCTTGACAGGCAATATGAAAGTGCATACTTTGCTGTATGTTAGGTATTGTTTACTCCAGTATCTAGTATATTTAGAAAACATTGGTAGTATTATTCATAATTTGCTTTCTCCATTAATTTGTTTTAGATCTATGATTTTCCAAATACAAATAGTACTCTGAAACATGTATAGATATCTCACTCAAATATATGTTTGCGTACAAACATTTGTGTTTAATCATCTCTTTATTTATGGGTTTTATCCCACGGTCATGTGCATTGGTATTGTGCATCAGAACAAAGTAGGAAAACATTCTCAAGAGCCAAAACTTTTTATTTCAGTCCATTTGTTCTGATTAGTGACGTATTGACAGTATTTGAAAGATAACAAGGATAAGGGGATGGGTGGAATCTTCACTGAGGTGCAGAGCATGTTGACTCGGGGCCGGCTTGATTTACCCCTTACAATATGTGGTGCTGTTACTAGAGGAGATGACTTAATAGTGGAACAGCTTCTGAAACGCGGAATGGATCCTAATGAATCTGACAGCACTGACCACACTGCAGTGGTTTGTAATCACATTATTAGCATCTCTTTTTTTAATGATGTTTTCGTTTCCTTATGAAGCATATACTAAAGTACTTGCTTTTCTTTTTTTTGTTTTACGTAATTATCAGCATATAGCTGCTTCGAGAGGAAATGATAATGCTGTTCATCTCCTGCTTAGTTATGGAGCAAATCCCAACAGCATAGGTATGATGGAAGCAATTTGGCATTCTTTCTGTTGTCATATATCAATTTATCGATCTATGTGCATTTCCAGAAAACCATATTTTCACTATCTGTTTTATTTCTTGAAATTATGCCGTTAAGTTCGAACCATCTTTACATACAAACAATGATTTGGAAGGCACCTGCTTTGGATAGAGCAGTCACAGGTTTGAGGCATGCCTCCTTTAACACTAGGTCCTTGTGGATTCAAAACATAGGAGACAAAATAAACTACCATAGCCAACATTAGTCTGTCCTGGATCATGCTAGCTAACTAACTATACCCCAGTTAAAACTGTTTTTTGAAGCGATCCTCCCTAGCTTTTTAGTTCATCTTTGAACCTATCAATTACTTGAATACTGCCAACAGGGTGAGTTTTTAATATTTCCCTATAGCAAAGCTATCGTCTTTTCTCCTGTAGACTCCTGTCCACTGTGACCGAGAATTTTGAGAATGCCAACCGGTTTTCTAGGTTACGTCAAGCTCCTCCCTTGTCCATGATTTCCTTACCAGATACTAATTATGGGAGGATTGTTGTCAAGCCAGTCCTAAAACTATGTCCAATCTTTCATGAATCCTGGTCTCCTACGCCTACCTGTTTGATAGGAAAAAAGTTATAGTAACGAAAATGATAAAAACGCCAACGGGCCTGAATTTTATGAGCTGCACTGCATGTTAATTGCTTTTTAGTTTTTCATACTCCCTATATCAAAATTATCATCTTCTCTCCTAGACTTTTGTCATGTCTAGTAGAATTTGGAGAATTCTCACTGGTTTTCTAGGTTTACAGGAAGCCCCTATCTTGTCCATAGTTTACTTGATCAGGAACTTCACACTTATTAAGAGGATCGACTTCAATTCAACCGCCAGTCGTAATGTCAAATTCCCTTCTCCATATCCCAATTTAATGGGGAAAAAACTTCAATAACAATTATGATAATAATGCCAACAAAATAAGCCGTAAAACACTAAATCGATTGTTCCGCATTTATTCAGATCAACAAGGAAGCGTTCCTTTATGGGAGGCCATGCTAGCAAAACATGATTCCGTTATCAAGCTTCTTGTAGACAACGGCGCCAATCTCTCCTTTGGTGATCCAAGCCTTTTTGCATGCACTGCTGCCGAACAAAACAACCTTGAGCTCCTCCACGACATTGTTTGCTATGGTGCTGACGTCACCGTACCCAGAACCGATGGAAACACTGCCCTACACTTGGCTGTCTCAGAAGGAAACCTTGAAATGGTCAAATTCTTGGTCAACCAAGGAGCTGACATCGATAAAGTCAACTCCATTGGGTGGACCCCACGAAGACTCGCTGATCAACAAGGCCATGACGAGATCAAATCTTTCTTTTTGCAAACCAAAAAAGTTTGCACGGATGATATTTGCATTAAGACGAGCTTCCCAAAAGTTCATTCTATTGGAAGATTTAGTAGCGATCCAGTGATGCGCCGTGTGACCATTGATGAAGGATCACATGGAGGATCGAGATATAAAAATCTTCGAAGGAGGAAAGCCAGTAATTTCGAGAACTCGTTGTTTGGGATCATGTCCGCTGCTCATGGCAGTAATAGTAGCGGTAGGGAAATTCCAACTATTAGTAGGAGAAACTTTGTGGATCAAAATCCTATCAGAGTTGCAATTTGTTGTCCTGAAAAGGGAAACTATGGTGCGAAGCTTGTTTTGCTTCCTGGGTCAATCAAAGAGCTGCTCGAGATTGGAGCGAAGAAATTTGATTTTTTGCCAAATAAGGTACTTAGCGAAGATAGAGCGGAGATAAGCGAATTGGATGTTATTAGAGATGGCGATCGGCTTCTTTTAGTTAGCGATAATTGGAACAGCAGATTCAGTAACGCCTAAATGGTGATAGAAATGAAATGGGAGGACGAGGATGTTGCAGGGGGGAGAAAGAGATGATTTGGTTCCTTGTGTGCATGTTTTTTCTTGATAATTGTGAGTTGGCTTTGATCCTGCCTTCTCAAATTTCTATACTTTTGCAAGTGTATAGTATTGAAAAAATGTGATGTTATTCATTGGCCAATTCACAGTGAGTAGTGAGAAAACAATGAGGAAAAAGAGGGAATATCAAAACATTTTTGTTCTTTTTTCTTGAACTTGGTTAGCCTTTTTCTTATTGACTCAAAGAACAAAAAGACCTTGCCTTGTATTATGTTTTTGTTGTTGTTGTGCATTATGCCATGCGATGGCGCTTTTTATTTTTTGCTTGTCATTGCAATTTATTTCTAATATGATCTATATTTGCTGGTGATAATATTGGCTGGTCGTAACTTCCTAATAGGTTTGTAGCATTTCTGCATTATTTTGATGCATCTTGAAGTTGTGTTTACAATTATGAATCACCATGTAGCTAAATAAATATGGGAAAACAGACCTATTAAAATAAAATTGTTTGCCCGATAGAATCGTGCATCTGTTACAATATTTGATCGATAAGTATTCCATAGTAGAACAAGTCTTCAAGAGCGATCATTTAACCTCTCATTTCTCGCATAATCAAAATGACTTAATTTTTGGGACGCGGTCTCTTCAGGCATCCGCAACCTCTCATTTTGCAAGAAAAAATTCATACCACATCCAATGGTGCAGAAAATCAGTATCAATTGAGTTGAGCTAAGCCCCGGAGGTAATTAAAAATGAGTTGTTATGGCCAAAATAGAATGGTCACCATCAAAGTAATTCATTGATAACTAGCTTTTCTTCTTATTTTTTTATTTTTTATTTTTTTGCATCCCTTTGAAACAGACAATCAATCAAACTGTTAATGCTTCATAAAATTCAAGAGCCAAGACACCTGCAATGCATTGGCTAATTAAACTCTTTACAAATACAATCAATTAAACACTTCTGAAATTTCCCATCCTTTTCTTCCATTTGTTCTAAAGTTCCTATTTTGACCCTCCATGAGATATCCACCAAAAGATTTATACATGAACACTTAAAAAAAAAAATTTAATGAATCACTCTTTACCTTCCCTCATCCATTCTTTTTCATAAGCATGCATTCACTGCATTTACATTTCTCTCAATGAATCATTTGAATTACAGTTGCAGGCAATGAATTTGTGCAGGCCTCACACCAAAAATAGCTCTATAAAGCAAATAATATGTCTCGTTGTTTGCTCAATACGTCACCCTGAAACGGGCTCGTTCCTGTTCGTCTCTCAACATGGTTATGGCTCCCTGGGAAAAACCTGGGGAAATTTATTGTCGCTCATGCTTCTGGTCCTGAGCTTAAGTTCTCCTCTGCTTGTTGTGAGCACGTCCAAAAATTCAGCGTCACAACTTTCCATACTATCGTCGGTGGCTGCTGGAGATGATTCTCTTTCCTGCAAAAAGGATAGAGATTTCATGATAAAGCGATTGAAAAAATGTACAGAAGAATCAAAGTTTATGCATGATAGGCTTAAGTTTTTTTTCCTGTGAAATCAACCCCCTTCGGGGATCGAACTTGCGACCTCTACCTAGTTGGTATGATAGGCTAAGTTGGTTTTATGATTGCAGCACGAATGTTGCATCATTATCAGCATCATGTCTACTATTATAATGAACCCGTTGGATCCGAATCAAAACATGTTGATTTGCAATTCACAATAATATGTATAGGAATTAAGAGCTTAGGTATAATAATTTCTTTATAAGAAATTATAATTGTGTTGAAGATAAGCAATTTCAGTATAATTCATTGCTTAATATATTTTACGGCGGTAAGGTAATAAATAGCATACCTTGAATGAGAGCGACAGTGCGCGATCAGGGGCACCAGCGATTTCTTCATATTCAGCCGCATCCAATTCCCGAAGATCTCGTGGGTGAAAGAATTTCGGAAGAATATGCTGCCTGATGCTAATCAACAAGAAGAAGGGCAATGGGAAGAGAATTCCGGCTATAGGAATCCAAGTCACTCCGAAACATAAAAGGAGATATAGTGTTTGGAATATCGTGAATGCTGCAATTGCATTGAAGGGTACAGTCTCGACAAAGGAAGCGTGATCGCCTTCCAAAATCCTGCAAAGTTATACAAAAAGGAAAAAAAAAATTGTCAATACAGAATCATAAATTTATAATTATCTAGTTTTATAATATCAATCAAGGACAAGATTTGTTATGCAGGTTAATGTTGCTAGCAATGATGAAAAAGAATTATATGACCAGTAACTTAAAAAGTATAATTATAGATTCCTGACTTCTTCCTCATGTTAAGTTTTTCAAATTTTCTGTTATCCAATTTTTCGCGATAAATGATTTAGCTATAATCGGTATTCAATGATGGAAAAGTTGTGCTTATAGGCGCGAAGTTTCATAATTTGCAGAAAATGGGTCACCTAAACTACTTGAGCAATCTAAAGTATAATTATGAGAGATTTGACAACTGGTAGCCGCTTGTAAAACTGTGTCAACTCTTTTATGGAGCTTTGTGCTTTATTCGCGACATAAGCAACAGCTTAGATGATGAAGATATTATTCACCACTTCACATATGACTGCATACAAGGGGAAGAGAAATAAGACATGACATTATCAGTTAATAGTATTGTCTACCAGCTAAATTACAGTACACTCCCTTAACTATTGCTTGTTTTCACTAAACTACCTTAAAATTTCTTTTTATTACAGTAAGCTCCCTTAATTAAATATTATCTTAATGCATCCAACAAATGTAACTTTCAACTTTTACATGGAGTTGCGTAAAAAAGAAGAGCGGAGATGACTTACTTGAAGCGTCGGCGAGGAGTGATGAAGAGAAGAAGTATCCTTTCCCAAAATTGGTTTCCAGGAAGGCTATCGATCGCCATGTAAGCAAAATATCCCCATAAAACCGATGTTGGAATCATTTTGATGACAGGCATGGCTCCAAGGCAAGCACCAACCATGAGCGACTGGAAAAGATTGGTTACTCTTTGTTCATTCACTCGGACGGGTAAATGAGCCTCAATGTGCTTGTCAGGGTCAAATGATTCAGTTTGATCCCCGCTGCTTTCGTCTCTCATAACTGCATTCTTCAAGTCTTTCAGCTCTTTTCCTACTGACGCGGTCTGCAGATGATATAATCATTAGTTATTAACTAGTTAACTAATCTATCAAATGACATTTTAGACAGACAGCAGATTCCATCAAGAAAATGCAGGGGGAAAACAGAATAAAGACAGAAAAAAATAGTGATATGTCCGCTGGCAATTAGATTGAGAAAATCTTCTTCTTTTCTCGCCATCCTTCATAAATTAATGTGCTTCTGGAGTTTTAGACAAGTGCTTCAAAGAGAGAACAGGTTTTTTCCATGCAGTCAATTGTTAGCCAATTGTTTATTTATTTTTCTCGAGGGGTGAATCATTGTGAGATGCTTATTGCATATCTTTTTGGCTGTGCCTTCTGTAATTTCCATCATTTCACAATTTTGATGAAATGTTTTATAAAAGCTAGAATCATAGTAAAATTATCCATGCTTCTTAGGGGAAGAATAAAATAAATCAAGAAAATGTCCAATAAAAGAAATAATATATGAGAAGAAATAAAGAATCCTGAGTTTAAGAGTTTAAGACCTTAGTTTTTGGTGTCAACACCTCAGTAGGGCTATCATCCATTTGAATGAACACCTCTTGCATTTTCCCATATATTTCTAAGTTGGTGGCTTGTTGCTTCATGCCCTCCTTTGCGGTCTTAACCATCTCCTTCCTTATTAGCTGAATTATTTTTATAAAAGCGGAGAATTTCATATTTTTTTTAAAAACAATGTAATGGTGAATCCATCCATATAACAAGCAGAACTTTAGCACACCTGCCTCTTGAGAACAGCAAGGCTCTTGGTGTGCATGGGGGACTGAGGGAGAACACCATTTGAAGGAGGGATTCCAAGCAATCCACAAATCAAAACCTGAAATTAGAATAAACTCATGAGATAAATAATGGATAGATGAAATTTTTAAGGAGATGAAAAGTGATAGAAAAGATATATACCAAGAAGCCAAGAATTATAATGTCGTAATGATAAGCTGAAGGATTTTTCAGGTTAAATTCTTTTTGCTGAGCCATCTGCGAAGCAACGCTGTGATCGAAGAAGTAGAGGCCTGCAACCATTATGGCAGGTAGAATAGCTGCAAATATGTACATCGGGGGAACTGCAAACAAATTCTGCAAATGCCATTTAATGTATTATTCCGTGTGTGGACGAAACAGGTATTCGTACCCGGGAAATTCTTTATATATTAAAACAACTTTTTTCTCTTTATAGATATTCAAAAATAAAATGGCAATAGCATAAACTTTTGTCAGGTTTTTATATAACATCAATAAAATTTAAATATCAAATTAAGCACCATTGAACTCATAAAACGTGCATAAAAAATTATATAAAAACGCCATCCAAAAGTTGCATTAAACGCCATGCCAGTGAGATTATGCGTACTTTTTAAAATTCGATGTTGTATAAAAACGGGGAAAATTTAATGGTGTTTTACACAGTTGACCCAGCAACAAAAAGAAGCTATATTCTGTAATTAAATAAACTAACTACGAATGTAAATGGTCAAATGAGAAGTAAGAGTAGTTCATGAAAAAGTTGGAACCTTTGCAACGGACCAATGTTGCAAGGATGTAGCATCCCAAGGAAGTGGGCTATAAAGCCTTCGAGGAACTCCAGAAGGAACATCTCCAGGGACCGCATACGACAATGCAGTCCAAATCATAACTATCATAGGAACACCATAGTCTGCAATCAAACTTCTAAGCCCTCCTGCATTCATCGATTATTCTGTAACTTTAGTACCACACGTCAACAAAAATCATTAGTGAGTCCCTGCTACACCAAAACTCTAAAGTTATGATGAGTGCCGAGGTATATGAATTAACATGTCCCCTGCAGGTCGAGCACTCTTTTAGCGTGCTGAAAAAGAGGCTTTTGTTGCGGTTATATTGTTTAAAATCAACTTTAAAATGCACACCCGGCGAGATTTAAATTTGGGTTACTCTGATGCGAACTTACAGTCCACTGCACCAAAACTATAAAGTTGTAGTCATGGGTAAGGATATAATTTTATAATAAAGGTGTGGTCATGGCTAAGGATATAATTTTATAATCTAACAAATAAGGCTCAGTTATGTATGAAACCTGTTCCATATCGCCATGCTCGTGCCCTTCTGCTCTTTAAAGACGTGTACAACACTCCAACTGAGAATATGATCCCCAAGAGCCCATTTGTGTATCGCCACACAAACTCGTAAGCTGGTAAATGTTGGTCGACGCCGTTAGGAGTGCTGAACTCATTCACTACTCCCTAAGATCGACAAGAAAACTATTTCAATATTAAATACCCTCGGATAATTGGCATGATATGCAATTTCTTGAATTTAGAGTGCACCTTAATGGCTTCTTGCATGAAAAGTACGGTGATCAACATTCCGAAAAGTTCTCCTGCAACCCGAGTAAATCTGCTAATGATAGAAGCAGCGTTGAATATAGCAAGCAGGAACAGCAGAAGAGCTGTCCATATCCAGACCCTGCAAAAGATAAACTTGATAAAAATCAAAGTCATTTAAAATCACAGAACAAAATAAAGGCGTGAAGCGGTTACCATGCAGTCCAAGCTAAAAACAGATGCCCTCCGATATCATCTCTCCCTTTGGCGAAATGATACATGTAAGAGTACATAATCACTGTGGGCTCCGCAACTCCCAATATCAACATAGGCTGGCCACCGAGTATCGAATGTATGATCCCGCAAAGAGCAGTAGAAGTTAATGTGTCCACCGTGCTCAGTAATCCATCTACAGCAAGTTGACATATGAAACTCTGGTCTTTTAACGAAACATGAAAAAATATTTGTTCAGCGAAATACCGACCTGTATCTTTACTTAGTTGCTCTCCAAAAGCAATTACGGGAAGGGCGGAAGCGAAGAAGATGTACATTGTAGGAGCCAGTATCCTAGATTTGAAGAGCAAGAATTAGTTCAAGGCACAGCCTGTTACGAAACTAGCCCTAGCAAAAGTGACATAGATGATAAACCTGAAGCCTGAGCGAAACCCTCCAACCCAATCTTGCTTATAGCACACTGCCCTTCCCTTGACATCTTTGATGACTCCCGAAAATGGAGCCCCCATTTCTAACAGAGAAAGTTAATCAGTAAAATACTAAATGACAAGAAAAGGAGAACGGTTCATAGATTGCGATTTCTAAACAGCGACAAACAATTCGAAGTGTTCAGCAGTTGCATGGGCATAAAAACACCAATCTTTGCAGGTATTGAATCGTAATGCTAAACTAACTCAGGTACCCCAATTGGGCACTCAAGCAATAACAAGAACAAGTTGAGGGAGATAACCCTGTTTGGGTATAGAGTTAGGATAACCGGAATTATTTTTCGGTGGAGGTAAAGGGGATGCAAACTCTGGTTTGCAAGACACTGCCTCCACTTTAAATTTTAACTTTAATAAGGTGTTTGGCAAAGGAGTTATATAAACTCCAATGCTTTGTTTTGGAGTGAGTGTTCTCTTCTCATTTTTTGGAGTTTAGAAAACTCTGGTTGGATTGTAGTTTAGTAAAATCCGGTTATCTCCACTTTGGAGTTTAGATAACCGGAGTTTTTTAAACTCCAAAATGAGAGCCAAACATGGCACGGTTAGGAATTTGGAGTTATGAAACTCCGGTTATCTAAACTCAACTGCAAAACCTCTATAAAATTAAGTACGGAACTTTCGGATCAGTTATGAGAATCATTTTTTTTTATACTTCATTCGGCTCCAAACAAGCAACATATCTTTTTATAACTGATTCTAGTCCTCGTTTCTCTTTTAAGCTGTTAATTATTAATTGTTATTGAGTCATTCTTGTCACATCTACATCTTAACATTCCAATTTCAGCTGATATACATAATTATGGTACCACATTTGGTTGCAAGTTAAGAATTTGGTGATGGTGTTAGGGTTTAAGGTGCTGTAAAAAAAATTTGAGATTTACAAATCAATATACAATTAGGGTTAGAAATTAGATATCAAAATCACTCTCAAATGGATCAAACAAGATAAAGATGCAAACTTTACATACAAATCGAAGCAAGAGTAGGAAGAAATTACCTCAAAATGCGATCTTTTTCCCCAGGAGAAAAGGAAAAAAAATCAAAGAAGAAAGAAGAATGCGAGGGAGGAGAAAGATAGAGAGAGGGTTGTTATAGAACTCAACCCTGTCTCTCTCTAACCCTAATCTATCACTTCCTCTCTCTCTCTCTCCCCTTTCAATTTTGTAAATTATTTTTTATTTTTTAATTAAATTAATTATTTTTGGGGGGGCTAAACAAACGGAGGAAGACGAGGCGAAGCCCGCCCCTTTCAAATACTTCGCCCGTGACTGCCGCTGGGCCCCATACCACAGACGACACGTGGCTGCTTCTCATTGGCCACCTTATGCTCACAGGCTGGCAACTGTGGGGCCCACGCGACCTGTAGCGTTTTGAGTCAGCTCGAGTCAAAACAAACGACATTAGTGTTGCACGTATTTACGGAATTGCCATAGGGCTAGACCGGATGCTGACGAATACGGATAATCCAAGCCGGCTCTGTATATGTGTACGAATTTTTATCAAACGTGAGATAGTGATTTTCCTTTCCGGTGACTATCACGCCAACCGACGTTGGATACGGATATGCCGACACTTATGTTCGTTCCATACCTGTATCCAATTTTCAATTGCGGATTTGACATGCCATTCTATTTCAACAGGTATGGTTTTTTCTTCCTAAAATTCATTATATATGTGTATATCCGACATTATTAACTATAGATTGTAAATTCAAATTCCAGTAACTACTCGTATTAGTATACATCAATGATATAGGGACACCTATATCTGTTTCATATCCATCAGATTTTTAACTACTGGTTTGACAGGTGACATAAGTGATGTTCTGTTCTAACATACGTGGTTTTGTTCTATCTGTATTTGTATTCGCTGGTCATCAATTTTGTATAGGAATTATTATATCCAGTAACAATCTGTATTCGCATCTGTTAATAGCAACACGTAAGTATGGTCTGCATGCATCTGATCCTCGCCGCATGTGAGTGTAGGGAGTGAGGGTGAGGTTATAATAGTAAATAGGAAGAGGATCACGGGGTAAATGAAAGCACAGGCTGGAAACGCGTGCCAGCGTGGATGTAGTTTGATACTCGTGTATCTTTGTCGGTGTCACAAATCCAGATGATTCCATAATTTTGTAACTTGTGTTTTGCATGTATGACCTGTGTATATTAATATGGGGGAGGTGTGCAATTTTTTTTATTCTCGACATTATCTGAAAATCTCTAAAGATATATATAGTTTTTTTAAATTTAAATTAAATGTATACGGTTAATGGTGGTATTAGAATTAAGAAATTTATGAGTTATACAAAATAACAAAAATATAAGAGGTTATGTGTAAATTTGTAAGCCATATATCATTTTGGGTTTTTGAGCATGAGAGAGAATGCGTAATGAATGATTAAGAGAAAAATAGTTGTTTGGCTTTTCATTTTCAAAGTTTTGTCTTTTATGGTGGATGGGATGGACATCTACGGTTCTCAGTTTTGGCTATTAAAATTTTGTCGTTTTCTCTATTTTTTATTTTAGTGATTGATAACATCATGATTATTTCTAGTTATAATTGGAAAGATTTTTATTAAATTTCTTGAGCCAGCAAAAGTTTGTTGTTTTGTGTCACATGGCTAGAAAGTCTGATGCATATGCATGCACTTGGAAATCTAGAACCTTCTGGGATACAACGTTTGTTAACTTTCATGTAAACGGATTGTATACCATAATTGAAAGTCTATGTAACCCTTTAGACCCCGTTTTCTCAAAAATAAAAGATGGTGATGATGCTCAAGATCGGCAATCTCCAAGATCAAGGCACGTTGTAGGTGACGTGTCCCAGAACTCGGAAGAAAGGGCCCACGGGAGCTGATCAGGCCACCCTACGCCCAACCTGCAAGCACAAGCTGACCCTCCTCGGGGCTCCCTGCAAATTGGCCTCCTCGGCCCCCCAGCTCGCCTCGAGCTGCCACAAGACCAAGACTCCTCGGCCTTCTAGCTCGTCCCCGAGCTCCCGCCGAGGCCGTCTTCCTCGGCCCTCCGACCAGCTCCACCACTCACAGGCGTAACCGCCGCTCCGCGAATCTCGCCATGCGCGGATTTTAGGCGTAACCGCCGCTCCGCGAATCTCGCCATGCGCGGATTTTACGCCAGCAACGTCCCACGTTCCACGCCATCGCGATCCCAATTAAGGGGCGATCCGCTCTCTACGCGGGCGAGACGTCGGGAGCGTAATTGCCGGCGAGATTCTCGCGCCTGCTGCTGCATACCACCGCCGCTATATAAACCCCCATCACAGAGGGGTCAAGTAAGCCATTTTTTACTCTTTTAAGCCGTTGCTCTGCTCGGATCTCATCACTAACTTGATCGTCGGAGGGTTCTTGGTGGTACCAAACCACCCCGGGACTTCTTTGCAGATACTCAGCACCGAACTCCTCATATCACCTCTTCCACCAAAACCCATTGAGACCCACACGCAACGGAAGGTAACCACCTAAGTCCACCAGGAGATCAGCAGAAGACAACATCTGACGGAGACCCGGAAAGGGCCTCCATCAGTTGGCGCCGTCTGTGGGAAACTCGAAAACTCCACAAAAACAAAAGTTGGCATTCCGATCTCCGCCCACATGGCAATCGATCCCCCTGAAGATCCAAACGCCCGCTGTCGCTTCCCTCACAATGGAGACGCGGACGGGCCCTCACCCAACGTCATCGGCCTCCCCGCTGGCTGCCGCCTCATAGGCCCCGGCGACCGCCCGAGCAAAAGGGCTAGGGGCCGAAAGCCCATCACCTTTGACGACGAGGATCTCCACGGCATATCTGTGCCCCATAGTGACCCGCTGGTGATCATAGCCCAAATTCACCGGTACGAGGTCCACAGAATACTCATCGATTTGGGCAGCTCGGCGGACATCCTCTTCCACGACTGTTTCCTACGTATGGGGCTCGCCCCCGCAGACCTGAGACCGACCTCCCACGTCCTCTCGGGATTCACCAACCACTCTATCCCGGCATAAGGGGTGGTCACCCTGCAGTTCACGATCGGGGAACCCGGCCGCACGCGCACGCTGCTTGTGGACTTCATCGTAGCGAAGGTTCTGTCGGCCTACAACGTCCTCCTCGGCCGCCCGACGCTGAACTCCCTCCAGGCCCAGATCTCGATATACCACCTGGCGATAAAATTCCCCCTAGACCGGGGCGGGATAGGTCGGGCATACGGGAGACAGCGGGTCGCGAGGATAGGCCTCACAGAGACATCTTCGCCCGAGCAGCACGCTGACGATGCCGATGCGTGCATCGACATCAAAGGATCCCTGGACACCCGGGACGAGCGAAAGGAGGTCCATGGGGCGCCGGTCGAACCTCTTACCAAGGTTCCCCTAGCAGAAGGAGACCAAGGAAAGACCGTCCAGGTCGGGTCGCTCCTAGCGGGGACCCAGCGGGATGACCTGATCAAGTTCCTCAGAAGCAACTCCGACGTTTTCTTCTGGGCGCCCGCTGACATGCCTGAGATCGACCCCAAAATCATCTCCCACAAACTCGGAGTTGATCCAACGGCCCGACCCGTCAAACAGAAGAAAAGAAGCTTCGCCCCGGTCAATCAGAAGGCGATCGAAGAGGAGGTCGATCGGTTCCTCGCCGCCAACTTCATCAGGAATGTACCCTATTCAGAGTGGCTGGCAAACGTAGTCCTAGTCAAGAAGTCAAGCGGGAAATGGCGTATGTGCGTCGATTTCACCGACCTTAATAAGGTCTGCCCCAAGGACAACTTCCCGCTCCCCCGCATAGACCAGCCCGTTGACAGCTCGGCTGGTCACGAACTATTGAGCTTCATGGACGCCTTCTCCGGCTACAACCAAATCCGTATGAACCCTGAAGACGAGGACCTGACCGCATTCACAACGGACTGGGGGGTGTACTTCTACAAGGTGATGCCCTTCGGCCTCAAGAACGCCGGGGCCACATACCAGAGGCTGGTCAATCGTATGTTCAAGCCGTAGATCGGCAGGAACATGGAAGTCTACGTCGACGACATGCTCGTCAAGTCCACCTCGTCGTCCAACCACGCAAGGACCTGGGCGAGGCATTCGGAGCGCTCCGCAAATTCAACATGAAATTAAACCCCTCCAAGTGCGCATTCGGAGTCACCGGTGGAATGTTCCTCGGGTTCATGGTCACTCGCTGCGGAATCGAAGCTAACCCGGAGAAGATCGACGTAATCCTGAGCATGGCCGCACCCAAGACCAACGTCGAGATCATGCGGCTCACGGGGCGGGTCGCCGCTCTGAGCCGTTTTATGTCCAGGTCGGGGGAGAAGTGCCTCCCGTTCTTTAAGGCGCTAAGGAAAATTCCGAGGTTCGAGTGGTCGGAGGAATGCCAAGCCGCCTTCGACCAATTGAAGAAGCACCTCGCTACACCGCCGCTGCTCACCCGGCCAGTGGAGGGGGACGAGCTGTCGCTGTATCTGGCAGTGTCCGACCAAGCAGCAGGCTCGGTGCTCGTCCGAGAGGCCGAAGGGGCGCAGAAGCCGGTGTACTATGTGAGCCACGTGTTTAAGGAAGCAAAGACGAGGTACCCCGCCATAAAGAAGATTGTCTTGGCCCTCGTGGTAACCTCGCGGAAGCTGCGGCACTACTTCCAAGCACACTCCATCATCGTCCTCACCGAGCGCCCGTTGGGGCTATCCTGGCATCACCGGAATCCTCAGGCCGCCTGGAAAAATGGAGGTTGGAGCTATCTCAATTCGACATAAGGTATCTCCCGAGGCAAGCCATCAAGGCGCAATCCCTGGCCGATTTCATCGTCGAATGCACCATCCCTAGCAGGAAGCCGGAGTCCGCGCCGCCCCTCGCAGCCCGGTGTCCCGTCCCGGAAAGCCCTAGCTCAGTTCCGGAGTAGGTCATCTACGTCGACAGGTTTTCTACCGAGGAAGGCTGCAGTGCCGGCCTCATCATCTGGGGCCCGAACGAAGCCGAGATGGAGTACTCCTTGAGGCGCGGTTTCAAAGCTTCGAACAACGCGGCAGAATACGAGGCCCTCCTGGCCGGACTGCGCATGGCCGTCAGTCTGGGGCTGAAGATAATTCAAATCCGCAGCGACTCGGCCCTCGTTGTCGGCCAGGTGACCGGCCGCTTCGAAGTTCGAGAGCCTCTAATGATGAAGTACCTGGACGAGGTAAGGAAGCTCCGGAAGAACTTCGACGAGGTCCAGGTAGAACAAATATCCAGACAGCTGAATGCCCAAGCAGACACCCTGAGCAAGCTAGCTTCGTCGTACTCGGCCAGTAATAGGGGGTCAATCCTCTTCGAAACCTTGCCTCGATCCAGCGTGGGAGACGAAGCGATGGCACTCCACGTGTATGCGGCGCAGGAGAGCGACCAGGATTGGAGGAAGCCCCTTGTGGGGTTCCTGAAGAATGGCGCGCTCCCGGAGGACCGGGCGGCCGCCCGCCCGCCGTCTCCGGGCCAAAGCCCGCCACTTTGTCTGGAGCAACGGGAACCTCTACAAGAAGGCCTTCACTCAGCCCCTACTCCGATGCGTTGACCCCCAAGAGGCCGACTACGTTCTTCAGGAAATCTATGAGAGGGTGGGCGGCGCGCACCAGGGGGCTCGAACCTTGATCCAAAAGGCATTTCTCCAAGGGTACTACTGGCCCACCATGCACGAGAACGCCGTGAAGCTGGTCAGGAGATGCAAAAGCTGCCAGCTCCACGGCAGCATTCCACGCCTCCCGGCTACCGAGCTAACCGGCCTGACTTCCCCACGGTCGTTCGCCCAGTGGGGGCTGGATATGATCGGCCAGTTCCCTACTGGAACAGGCGGGCACAAATACGTCCTCGTTGCGGTGGTCTTGTAACACCCGAGTTCATTTATACCAATTCCAGTTCTCGTATTTCTTATTCGTAATAATTCTTGATTCATCGTGTTTGGGTGCGAATGGCAGTTTACATTTTACATTGCATTCGACCCGACCCGCTTGCTTGAACTTGATTGATTTATATGTATAGGTTACCCTGGCTTGTTGCATTGACACGTGCATCTAGTATAAACTACATACTGGCATTTCATCTAACATTGCACATTTTACATGTAATATTTTAAGTCACAGAAAATATTTTTTTTAAATTACATTTCATGGCCTGCACGATACCCTTAACCCTGTGGTAGCATCCGCGCATCTTGTTCTCGTCCCGTTCAGTGAAACGGACGTGTTTGGATGGTTACGCGCACGTGCGTGCATCCGTTCTTGGGGGTATACTTTTTCTTTAACTGAGCATTCATTTTGAAATTTGGAAGTCGCGTATATTTTTCATATTTTAAATCTGAATTTTTGGACCCGACCCGGGCATGTTTTGGGGTAAGTTTGTATTTTGCCAAATCTCAAAACGGACTAATATTATAATATTATATTCTAATATCTTTTCAAACTATTAATAGTCTTTAATAAAACTAAAAATATATTCCTATAACAAACATCTCATCTCTCTCTCTCTATAAATATTCTTTAACATATTTTTTGTTTCCCTAACAACATCACACGTCTTTCTCTCTCACACCTTTCTTCTTCCTCGCGCTCGCCACTGCCGCCGACCATCTCGTCGGCCTCCCCTCATCGACTTCGCCTCCACCTTCGGTAACCCACGACCACCACCTCCATCACTTTCTCTTTCCCCTCTGCAAACTACCACCCTGCAAGATCCCCGACGTGAACCCCTGCAACCCATCGCTACACCTTCTCGTCGGAGATTGCCTCGTCGTCTAACCCTAACGTCCAAAATTCTCCATTCTCTTATTCTTCTCCTTCTTCTTCCTCAACCCGCAACGTAGTCGAAGAACGAACGTTAGATTTCGATGCCCTTTTGAGCGAAAGGCTCTGAGCCCAGCTCTCCAATTCTTGAAACCAACTGCTTTGGTGACGGCTCGCCAGGTTTGACATTTAAATGATTAGCAAATGGAAGAGAAGCAAGAGAGAAGCCACCAGTGGATTTGGTTAGGGAACTTAGGTGTAGTTTCGATCATTCGGTGCATTTTCTTCTACAGCCTTGAATTTCATTGCTGCATTTCCTATTTTTTATTTAATGCTAATGATCCATATCTTGCTCGTGATGGGAACTTTGTCTTTTATTTTCAGGCTTTAGTGTTGGTTTGATTTTGATTATTCTTGAAGGTCTTTGCTGGATCTAGTATGCATGTCATGTGTAGGTCTACATGATTAGTGGGGAAGAGTTTTTTTTATTTAAAAATTAAAATATGAAACTATTACCCGACACACTGCAGGCCTCCACACCGGCAACCCTAGTCGTCATCGCCCCTTGCCGACTCCCCTGGTATATCATAGCGCCTATCCACAGTAAGATCTTTCCTCCTTCTCCCTTTCTATAGTTTTCTTTGTTTAAATGTTCATTGTTCTTTTGTTCGCTGGAATCCGGTCGCGCCGTCGACGATCCCGACGACCCAGCAAGCATCTTTGACCCGTGTGATCCCTTTGTGCGTTGTTTCGATTCGTTCCGTGTACCGTGCGCGCGTCGCGACTTTTCCCGCCGACGTGTGACATTCCGTATACCCGTACCGCGATCCGTCAGGCAAGTGAAACTTGCTACATGCTATTTACAGTATTCCATATTTATTTGCATATATATATTTTAAGCATGAAGTTTGAATTTGGTGCTCCATATCATATTTTACCATCCGATATCCGTTTATATCATTTTGAGTTAATTATAAAAACACACCCGGTTGCATATTAGATTACAATATTGTATGCCCATGCCTATATTTATAACATAGTTCTTGGTCGCATAGCCATAGTACACTTTAAATAGTGTATAACTGTTCAACACCCGTTTGCATCCATCTAACCTGTTATATATATAGTTGCATCCCTAGGCCATTTAATACATGTTAGTGTGATTTTAATATTCCATATTCATTTAAGTGTAAGTTACTTAATGTTGGAACCATAACCCTGACTCTAATCGATAACCGTACATCCATATAGTTTAATCTGTACCTATTCACATATCATATTACATGTTCCAGTTTATTGTGCTATTAGTACCCATGCTTGTTTTGTATACCTATGCTTATGCTAGTTGATGATGAGCACCCACATGATATCTTGTACACCCTGACATGACTTGTTACACCCATTACTTGACACGACATGGTACCGTGCAACTCTTGACATGACATGACACCTTTATACATTACCTGGCTTGACCTGATGTACCATGGTCTTACCCGATACCTGATCTTGTGTCTAATGCCAACAAAGCTGACCTGTTGTCCTTACAGACCATTCCTGTTGTCTAACCAGACAAACCTGTACCTGCCTGATCCTGTGTTGGCATTAGCTCTAGATTATTTAATACATGACTTGAACACATATAACTTTGGGGTATGGGGAAATCAATGATGAAACCTGACTTGTAACTCGACAGTGTGCTGCCTTTACTGATCAGTTTAGAGGCTAGGCCAGCCTTGGGATAATGATGCTGACATCATCCATCGTTATCCATTACCTTTTAGAGGCTAGGCCAGCCTTAGGATGATGCCATGGACATCATTCATCTTTACCCTTTTCCTTTTAGTGCCTAGCGGCATGTCTCGGTTTCAGCCCGAGAATCTTCACTGTGATCCCGGGCACGCACGGGATACTATTGAGTTACATCGATAATTCATCAAATTGATTTCAAAGACTTGAGAGTAGTTAACCCAATTGACTAGTTTAGATTACTCACTACACATTACCCCACTATCCTTACTTATATCACTGTTATGCTTGTTTATCATTTATACTCATACTTGCATGTATTGCCACCCCTGTTTTTTATTATTGCTTGATGTTATGACGCGCTGACGTCTGGGTTTTGCATGGCCCAGATTCTCTACCCTTGTTGCAGACTGATCAGGAGTATTGCCGCTGTTAGACCGAGCGGTAGGGATCCTGTTGGTATCCAGTCTTACTTTCCAGGTGTTTATTTGATCTTTTGCTTCCGCATACTATATTATTTCTTGACTCTTTTACTCTGGCTTATGGACATGTACTAGATAGTTAGTTTACTTTCCTGTTCTTGATATCTCTACAGCCGTAATGTGACTGTGGAAGGATTTTTCCTATCCACAGGTAGCATGGTTGGCTATGTCACGTGCCCATCTTAGCGTACTCTGGGAAGCGGGGCGTGACATGGTTCTTTTGGTATCAGAGCCATGGGATATAGGTTAATCGAGTTTGATTCTTTTGTAGTTGGTATTGGATCCAATACATGAATCAAAACACTCGTGATTAGGAACATGTCCTGCCACCTTGTTATCGTAATTCTAGAATCATATCTTTCTCTTATCCTTTGTCTTGACGATATGCAAACCACTTTGCATCTCGACTTGAAACCTTTTGGTTCTCTATTGTTTCTCTCTGTTCTTTGATTCTGATACTAGGATTTGGACGGCTTGATTGGAGTTATGTAATTGTACCCATGAACTGCAGCATGGTTACAATGCGGTACTCTATTTAAGTAACTTAGAATTCTAGTTTTGATTCATTTCCTTATTTTATGATCATTATATTACCTTGCTTCTCTCGGTTTCATTGCTTACCAGTTATGGTTTTATCGCCAGCTTGAATCATGTTTACCGTGCTTGATCCTCTTCAGTATCGTGACTTCGGATGAAGTCATCTCGGTATCTTACTCGTACATGTTTTCCCCGCATTAGGATTATTCAATTCCGGTGCATCCCTTTGTTTGTTGTTGTCTTGCGAATGGGTTTTCGCGGCACTTTTCACGCTCATATTGATTGTAAGGAAAGGAAAGTGATTCTCCAGATTCCCGGATATCCGAAACTTGTTTTGCTGGAGAAGGCAGTTCTGTCGGGCCAGTCGAGTTTAGGGCTAGGCCGACAAACAATGTTCTTTCATCAATAGAAGTTGATAAGGAAGAAGCGCCAGCTGTTGTTTGATATTTCATGGACGTGTTCGAAGACACCTCGGCTTTATCGCCAAAACGAGATGTGGAGTTCGCGATCGATCTTGTTCCTGGTGCAGCGCCAATCTCAAAGGCGTACTATCCGATGGCACCAGTGGAGTTGGAAGAAGTTAAGAAGCAGGTTGCTGAATTACTTGAGAAGGGTTGGATTCGCAGTAATAACTCACCCTGGGGAGCCCCAGTTCTTCTAGTCAAGAAGAAAGATGTCACAAGGAGGATGTGCATCGATTAGCGAGAATTAAACCGGGTGACTATTAAGAACAAGTACCCGATCTCTCGCATTGGCGAATTAGTTGAGCAGCGTTGTGGCGCAAGGGTATTCTCGAAGCTGGATTTGCGGTTCGGATATCATCAGGTCCGAGTTAAACCAGAAGATATTTGCAAGACTGTGTTCCGAACTCTATATGGAACATTACGAGTATTAGTGATGCCTTCGGAGTAACGAATGCACCGGCGACATTTATGGACTTGATGAACCAAATCTCTCACTGTTCTTGGATCAGTCTATAGTGGTGTTCATCGATAATATTCTGGTCTGCTCGGGGAGCAAGGAAGAGCATGTAGAACACTTGGAGATTGCACTACAGACATTGAGGCAAGGAAATTGTATGCAAAGATGAGCAAATGCGGGTTTGGCTTGAAGAAGTGAAGTTTTGGGGCACGTTGTGGCGGGAGATGGAATCGCCGTTGATCCTGAAAGATTACAGCAGTTCAAGATTGGCCGATTCCGAAGAACGTAGCAGAGATCAGAAGCTTTCTTAGACTTGCCGGGTAGTACAGAAAGTTCGTGGAGAATTTTGCTCGTTTGGCAGAGCCTCTGATCAAGCTTACGCGCAAGGAAGTACCATTTGTGTGGACTGTTTCCCCCAATCAGAGCAAGGCTCTGTTTGAATTTCAAAAATTCAAATTTTGAAGCAACGCTTCAAATTCCGTGTGCTGCGCGCAACGCGCCACGTGTCAGAAGTTGATACGTCAGGCGCAGCGCCTAAAGCAGCGCGCCCAATCAGAGCAAGGCTCTATTTAAAACAAAAATTAAAGGAAGCAACGCTTCAGTTGCGCGAGCGTTGCGCTGCGCGACACGTGTCAGCGCAGTTGCGTAAGCGATGCGCTGCGCGACATGTGACAGCGCAGTTGCGCAAGCGCAGGTGCGCAAGCGCTGCGCTGCGCGACACGTGTCAGTGCAAGCGCAGTCGCGCTGCGCTGTGTGCTGTGCGACACGTGTCAGCGCAGTCGCGCTGCGCTCTGCGCTGCGCGACACGTGTCACGCGCTGGGGCGTTTGCGCCAAACAGAATTAAAATTCTAGTAAGATCCTTCTGTTCTTGTTAAAACAAGAAGATTGCCTTCTGTAAAACAGAAGCCCTTGGATCAAAGATCCAACGGTGGGGAAAATTCCCCAAATCACTCAGAGAATGATCTTTTTAACAAACTTAACAAATCTATGGGCACTATATAAAGACCCCTAGACCCCAACTCAAAACATCATCAACATTGTGAGAGATCAAGAACTTCAAAACAGAGAGAATTCTGAAGAAAATTCAAGAGAAAGGTAAAAAAAACCTTTATAAAATAGAAGAATTTCTTCTGAATAGAGCATTGATCTAAGAACAAGATCAATGATCTTCAATAAAAAATAAATAAATAATAATAGTGCCTTGCACTTTTTATGAACCATTGGTTCTGGAATTTCAGAAAAAATTCTTTTCTTGAATCCAAAATTGGATCAAGTTATTGAAATGGTGCCTTGCACTTGCAAAACTGCACTGTTGCGCTCCTGGGTTGGCGCAAGCCACCAGAGAGCGCCACGTGTCGGCACCTGAACCACTTGCGCTATGCGCTTTTAAGATAGAGCATTGCTCTCTGAAATTGGCGCAACTCACCAGATCGCGCCATGTGTCAGCAGCGCAACAGCGCAGCGCAACAGCGCAGTGCGCTATTGCTCTCTGAAATTGGCGCAACTCACCAGATCGCGCCATGTGTCAGCAGCGCAACAGCGCAGCGCAACAGCGCACTGCGCTGCGCTGTTGCGCTTGCGCTCACCAGAGCGTGACACGTGTCACCTCTACATGCGCTTGCGCTTAATGATTGGCGCAAAGCGCCTGACAAATACATTGCATTATTTACTGAAGGGCCAAGCCCAATTAAAAAGGCCTAACATGCCTAATAAAATGCAATGCATTAAAAGGGCAGAGCCCAAACAAAATAGATGCTCTGCATCATTTATAAAAGGGCAGAGCCCAAACAAAACAAAAATGCAGGGGCAAAGCCCTAGCACAGGCCTAATAGGCCAAAGATAAATAAAAACGTTGAATATTCCCAACTTGACTTAGCCTAATCATGGCAGTAAGTCCTCAAATTAAATTGACTGAGCATGGCTGCTCTCCTAAATCCGTTTATATCCGGTTCGAGGGTACATCTCCGAACTCCTCTGATTTCTATCGTTGTAATCCTTCAACGACGTCAGAGAGGTGACGGGTCCCGACAACCACACATCAACACGGACTGTGGGGTCCTTAAACTCATGGACTTATGCGTCCTTAAACCAAAACACGGACTGTGGGGTCCTTAAACCCACGGACTCATGCGTCCTTAAACCAAAACACGGACTGTGGGGTCCTTAAACCCACGGACATATGCGTCCTTCAACTAATGGACCGAAATGTCCTTAAACTACCTATGGACCACTACGTCCCTAAACTGGAACAATAGAGCCTCCAAATGCTCTTTTGTCGGATCCAAACGATCCCGTTAAGTTGATCTTAGTCTCAAATCAGACTAACGTATCCTTGACGAACGTTTAAGTTGATCTTAGCCTCAATATGGCTAACGTATCCTTAAACTAAAACACCAAACCCAAATCTAAGTAAATACGGATTTGGACCAATCCACGTCCTACGGGCGACGGCATAACTTAGTCTCCGTATACAATCCACGGGCATCCACAAACAAAACAAACACACACGACACGAAGTGAAATTCTGGAGAAGAAGAAAGTGGCTACCGCGATGCGGTAGCGTAATTAACTGCAGGGGCTTGCTCCTGCAGGGAAGAGCGTCCCCACAATCAAAAACCCCTCAAACGAGGGAGAATCTGACGAAGTCTGCTACATCGGCCGCATCCGTCTAAACCTCCGATACACGGTACCATAAATCAACTTGGCATCTTCGGAGAGGTAGACGGATAAAACCAAATAGCATCTGCCCCGAATCTCAGGCAAGACGTCCTCACGTCGTCGCCGCCATTCGGAGGGGAACATGGACAAATAAGTGTGCGTCAGCTTTTGAGGCGTTGAAGCAAAGGTTGATAACCGCTCTTGTTTTAACCGTGCCAGACAGTTCCGGAGGATGGGTGATTCACAGCAACGCATCTGGGAAAAGATTGGGATGTGTTTTGGTGCAGCATGAGAAGGTTGTAGCTTACGTGTTGAGACAGTTGAAGACCCATGAGAAGAATTACTCAACTCATGACTTGGAGCTTGCGGCTGTGATATTCGCTTTGAAGATTTGGAGACACTACTTATTGTGTCGAAGTATTCACCGATCACAAAAGTCTGGAGTATGTGTTCACACAGAAGGAGCTTAATATGAGGCAGCGTTTATGGTTGGAGCTGATAGCTGACTACGATCTTGATCTTAAGTACCATCCGGGTAAAGTTAATGTTGTGCCGGATATGCTTAGTCGGTTGCCAGCAATTCAAATGTTGACTGCACTAAAGGAACTTATTGAAGATTTTCGGAGATTCGTTTTGGAGATTGTGATACCGCATTCTTCGGGACAGTTGATGCAGCTGCAAGTACAGTCGTCGTTGATCGAGAATATTAAAGCAGCGCAATTGCAGGACCCAAGATTGCGAAAGTTTCAAGAACAGGTTGAAGCTGGACTTCGAACAGACTTACTAATCCATGAAGATGGTTCGCTGCGATATGGTAGCCATTGTGTGTGCCAAAGGGAAATATTCACGAAGGAGTTGTGAAGTAGGCACACAGTTCCGCGTATTCCGTACATCTAGGAGGCGCGAAGATGTACCGTGATCTACGACAGCACTTCTGGTGGGAAGGCATGAAAAGGGAGATTGCCCGCTTGGTGGCAAGTGCTTGGTGTGTCAGCAAGTCAAGGCTGAACAACAAAGAGTTGCTGGTTTACTGCAACCACTTCTGATTCCTAAATGGAAGTGGGAACATATAATCATGGATTTCGTGACGGCTTTACCGCGGAGTCCAAAATGGCAACAATGCGGTTTGGGTGATTGTTGATCGATTGACCAAGGCAGCTCATTTCATACCATTTCAAGTTGGTCAATCAATGGAAGCTTTGGCATAATGGTACATGCAGGAGATTATAAGATTGCATGGAGTGCCGGTGAGTATCGTGTCCGACCGTGACACCCGTTTCTTATCACACTTTTGGAGGAGCTTACAGGAAAGTTGGGGACGCGATTGAAGTTTAGCACAGCCTATCATTCTCAGACAGATGGCCAGTCGGAGAGAACGATCCAAACTTTTGAAGACATGTTGAGAGCTTGCATGTTAGACTTCAAGGGTTCATGGGAGGATCGTCTACACTTAGTGGAGTATTCTTACAATGACAGTTTTCAGGCGACTATTCAGATGGCTCCATTCGAGGCTTTATATGGTCGCAAGTGTCGTTCACCTGCTTGTTGGGACGATGTCGATGAACGAAGATTGTTGGGATCGGTTTTAGTTGTGCAGACAGTTGAGAAGGTTAATACTAACCAGAATCATATGAAAGCAGCACAAGACCGATAGAAAGGTTGGGCAGATACATCGAGGAGATCTTTGGAGTTCGTGGTTTGTGATTTGGAAATTTGAAGATATCACCAACTAGAAGAGTTATTCGTTTCGGGAGTCGAGGCAAGCTTAGTCCTCGATTCGCCGGACCTTTCGAGATTTTGGAGCGTGTTGGAGAAGTAGCATATCGTTTGGTGTTACAGGAATCTTTGGCGAGTGTTCATGACGTGTCTTATGTATCTCAACTCCGTAAGCATGTTCGAGATGAAGCACACATGCTGGATCATTTGGAGCTGACTGTACGAGAAGATTTAGCCTTTGAAGAATGACCGATGTCGATTGTGGATCGAAAGGAAAAGGTTGTTAAGAACAAGGTTATCCCTATTGTACTTATTTCTTGGGGTAATCACTCGCATGGAGAATCAACTTGGGAACGAGAAGATGAAATCCGACAGAAGTTTCCACATCTATTCTTGAAATTTCCCGAGTTCATTTATACCAATTCCAGTTCTCGTATTTCTTATTCGTAATAATTCTTGATTTATCGTGTTTGGGTGCGAATGGTAGTTTACATTTTACATTGCATTCGACCCGACCCGCTTACTTGAACTTGATTGATTTATACGTATAGGTTATCCTGGCTTGTTGCATTGACACGTGCATCTAGTATAAACTGCATGCTGGCATTTCATCTAATATCGCACATTTTACATATAATATTTTAAGTCACAGAAAATATTTTTTTTAAATTACATTTCATAGCCTGCACGATACCCTTAACCCCGTGGTAGCATCCGCGCATCTTGTTCTCGTCCCGTTCAGTGAAACGGATGTGTTTGGATGGCTACGCGCACGTGCGTGCATCCGTTCTTGGGGGTATGCTTTTTCTTTAACTGAGCATTCATTTTGAAATTTGGAAGCCGCGTATATTTTTCATATTTTAAATCTGAATTTTTGGACCCGACCCGGGCATGTTTTGGGGTAAGTTTTTATTTTACCAAATCTCAAAACGGACTAATATTATAATATTATATTCTAATATCTTTTCAAACTATTAATAATCTTTAATAAAACTAAAAATATATTCCTATAACAAACATCTCATCTCTCTCTCTCCGTTTCTCTCTCTCTCTAAATATTCTTTCACATATTTTTTGTTTCCCTAACAACATCACACGTCTTTCTCTCTCTCACCTTTCTTCTTCCCCGCGCTCGCCACTGCCGCCGACCATCTCGTCGGCCTCCCCTCATCGACTTCGCCTCCACCCTCGGCAACCCACGACCACCACCTCCATCACTTTCTCTTTCCCCTCTGCAAACTACCACCCCGCAAGATCCCCGACGTGAACCCCTGCAACCCATCGCTGCACCTTCTCGCCGGAGATTGCCTCGTCGTCTAACCCTAACGTCCAAAATTCTCCATTCTCTTATTCTTCTCCTTCTTCTCCCTCAACCCGCAACGTAGTCGAAGAACGAACGCTAGATTTCGATACCCTTTTGAGCGAAAGGCTCTGAGCTCAGCTCTCCAATTCTTGAAACCAACTGCTTTGGTGACGGCTCGCCAGGTTGACATTTAAATGATTAGCAAATGGAAGAGAAGCAAGAGAGAAGCCACCAGTGGATTTGGTTAGGGAACTTAGGTGTAGTTTCGATCATTCGGTGCGTTTTCTTCTACAGCCTTGAATTTCATTGCTGCATTTCCTTTTTTTTTATTTAATGCTAATGATCCATATCTTGCTCGTGATGGGAACTTTGTCTTTTATTTTCAGGCTTTAGTGTTGGTTTGATTTTGATTATTCTTGAAGGTCTTTGCTGGATCTAGTATGCATGTCATGTGTAGGTCTACATGATTAGTGGGGAAGAGTTTTTTTTTATTTAAAAATTAAAATATGAAACTATTACCCGACACACTGCAGACCCCCACACCGGCAACCCTAGTCGTCATCGCCCCTTGCCAACTCTCCTGGTATATCAGAGAACCTATCCACAGTAAGATCTTTCCTCCTTCTCCCTTTCTATAGTTTTCTTTGCTTAAATGTTCATTGTTCTTTTGTTCGCTGGAATCCGGTCGCGCCGTCGACGATCCCGACGACCCAGCAAGCATCTTTGACTCGTGTGATCCCTTTGTGCGTTGTTTCGATTCGTTCCGTGTACCGTGCGCGCGTTGCGACTTTTCCCGCTGACGTGTGACATTCCGTATACCCGTATCGCGATCCGTCAGGCAAGTGAAACTTGCTACATGCTATTTACAGTATTCCATATTTATTTGCACATATATATTTTAAGCATGAAGTTTGAATTTGGTGCTCCATATCATATTTTACCATCCGATGTCCGTTTATATCATTTTGAGTTAATTATGAAAACACACCCGGTTGCATATTAAATTACAATATTGTATGCCCATGCCTATATTTATAACATAGTTCTTGGTCGCATAGCCATAGTACTCTTTAAATAGTGTATAACTGTTCAACACCCGTTTGCATCCATCTAACCTGTTATATATATATAGTTGCATCCCTAGGCCATTTAATACATGTTAGTGTGATTTTAATATTCCATATTCATTTAAGTATAAGATACTTAATGTTGGAACCATAACCCTGACTCTAATCGATAACCGTACATCCATATAGTTTAATCTGTACCTATTCGCATATCATATTACATGTTCCAGTTTATTGTGCTATTAGTACCCATGCTTGTTTTGTATACCCATGCTTATGCTAGTTGATGATGAGCACCCACATGATATCTTGTACACCCTGACATGACTTGTTACACCCATTACTTGACACGACATGGTACCGTGCAACTCTTGACATGACATGACACCTTTATACATTACCTGGCTTGACCTGATGTACCATGGTCTTACCTGATACCTGATCTTGTGTCTAATGCCAACAAACCTGACCTGTTGTCCTTATGGACCGTTCCTGTTGTCTAACCAGACAAACCTGTACCTTCCTGATCCTGTGTTGGCATTAGCTCTAGATTATTTAATACATGACTTGAACACATATAACTTGGGGGTATGGGGAAATCAATGATGAAACCTGACTTGTAACTTGACAGTGTGCTACCTTTACTGACCAGTTTAGAGGCTAGGCCAGCCTTGGAATGATGCTGCTGACATCATCCATCGTTATCCATTACCTTTTAGAGGCTAGGCCAGCCTTGGGATGATGCCATGGACATCATTCATCTTTACCCTTTTCCTTTTAGTGCCTAGCGGCATGTCTCGGTTTCAGCCCGAGAATCTTCACCGTGATCCTGGGCACGCACGGGATACTATTGAGTTACATCGATGATTCATCAAATTGATTTCAAAGACTTGAGAGTAGTTAACTCAATTGACTAGTTTAGATTACTCACTACACATTACCCCACTATCCTTACTCATATCACTGTTATGCTTGTTTATCATTTATACTCATACTTGCATGTATTGCCACCCCTGTTTTTTATTATTGCTTGATGTTATGATGCGCTGACGTCTGGGTTTTGCATAGCCCAGATTCTCTACCCTTGTTGCAGACTGATCAGGAGTATTGCCGCTGTTAGACCGAGCGGTAGGGATCCTATTGGTATCCAGTCTTACTTTCCAGGTGTTTATTTGATCTTTTGCTTCCGCATACTATATTATTTCTTGACTCTTTTACTCTGGCTTATGGACATGTACTAGATAGTTAGTTTACTTTCCTGTTCTCGATATCTCTACAGCCGTAATGTGACTGTGGAAGGATTTTTCCTATCCACAGGTAGCATGGTTGGCTATGTCATGTGCCCATCTTAGCGTACTCTGGGAAGCGGGGCGTTACAGGACTACTTCACCAAGTGGATCGAGGCCGTCCCCATCAGAAAACCGGATGCCGCCACGACCATTAAGTTCCTGCAGAACAACCTGATACTCCGGTTTGGCATCCCGAGGTGCATCATCACCGACCACGGGACGAACTTCGAGAACGAGAAAGTAAAGGACTTCTGCAAAGAGTACCATATCCTCATGAAGTTCGCCGCGGTCGCGCACCCCCAATGTAACGGGCAGGCTGAGGTCGCTAACCGAGACGTCCTCCGGGGTCTCCGGACCCGCCTAGAAGGGAGGCAAAGCAGTTGGGTCGAAGAGCTGCCCCGGGTCGAGCACTTCGACGATGACGCAAACACCATGGCGCTGCGGACCAACCTCGACATATTGTTGGAAAGAAGGGATCGGGCCCAGATCAGAGCCGCCGCCTATCAGCAACAGACGGCCCTATACTACAACGCTCGGGTTAAACGCCGCTCCTTCAAGACCGGAGACCTGGTCCTATGGAGGAACGAGTTCATCGACCAAGGCAGGCTTCACAAGTTCTCCCCAAAATGGGAGGGTCCTTTCCTCGTCTCTGAAGTGCTCCCCGGCGGAGCCTACCGCCTACAAGACGCGGACGGACGAAAGCTGCCGCGGCCTTACAACGCCGAGAAGCTCAAGCTATACCAATGAGGTCAAATCCAGCGAGTGCTATCCAATTTCCCTTTCACAAAAATGGTGTAAAACGTTCTCTGAAATTCATGTCCATACGAATAAGAACGTCGAATCTTTTTAACCCAGTAGAGTTCCCCCTTTACAAAAAGCCCTCCCAGAGGCAGTCGAGCCCGATGATCCCTCGCTCGGCTATTCCCAGCAGGTAGCTTCCCTGCCACAACACCGGGGATCGAAAGCCTTCCCAGAGGCAGTAGAGCCCGAGGATCCCTCGCTCAGCTATCCTCAACGGGCAGCTCCCCTGCCACAACGCCGGGGATCAAAAAACCCTCCCAGAGGCAGTCGAGCCCGAGGATCCCTCGCTCGGATATCCTTCAGGACAAAAGCCCTTGCCAGGCACCAGGCAGTAACCCTGCCCGGCCAAGGGTCCTTGTTAGGCTTCTACAGCCCCTCCCGCGCTAAGGACCAAAGTCCTCCCAGAGGCGATCGAGTCCTTGCTCGGCTATCCCCGGCTGGTAGCTTCCTACCACAACCGACAGGGATCAAAGTCCTCGCCAAGAGGCACTGGGCAGTAACCCTGCTCCGTTCCCGTTCTGAAGGATCAAAAGCCCTCGCAAGAGGAAACCGAGCAGCTACCCTGCTCGGTCTACTCCGGCTGGTAGCTCCCTACCTACGACGCCAGGGATCAGAATGCCCTACAAGGGGCACCATAGCGGCTACCCCGCTCGTCCATCCCAGGTTGGTAGTTGCCTACCCCCGACGCTAGAGTCAAAGCCCTCACCAAGAGGCAACCACACAGCTTCACTGCCCCGTCATCCACAACAAGCTTCTTACAGCCACTCCAGTGCTAAGGACCAAAGTCCTCCAAGAGGAAGTCGAGTCCTTGCACGGCTATCCTCGGCTGGTAGCTTCGTAACACAACCAACAGGAATCAAAGCCCTCGCCAGGAGGCAACCGCGCAGCTACACTGCCCAATTACCCCTAGTTGGTGGTCGACGCTCGAAGTCAAAGATGCCCTGTGGCCAGCGGAAGATCCAATACACCAGGAGGGTAGTCAGGTTATCCAAATCTAGACGATCTCCCCCCGACTACGGGGCCCATGGGGATACCTCCTCGGCAACGATTGTCATGCTCGTCAGCTAGCAATTGAAGTCAACTCGACGGAAGATCGCCAGACAGATGGCCAACCTGACACGAGAACACGACGGTACAAGCAAAGATATCCTACGAACAACCTTCACACAAAGAAGACAAACCGACAAATCAAGGGTTTTCTTTTATTGCCAAGATCAAGGCTTTTACAAAGGGTATTCTGGGGCCCCCCATCCCTACAAACTGCCCCGGAAGCTTACTTCGGCCCCTTCATCGCTGGCGTCATGGCCCGGGGCTCTACCACCGGAGAATTTGCCACCAGGGGCGCGCCCTACTCCCCTCGCCATCTCCCAACGGAGGCCTCGCCGCTGGAAGCGGAACCCGAGCGCGGAGTTCGCCATCGTCGAACTAAGGAAGTTGTTCCTTCACGGCGTCCAGAGCCTTGTTCCACGCGACGGCAGAATACTCCCCGAGCTAGGCGTAAAACTGCTCTGATGCGTTATACTCGGCCACAGCTTTCTTAGCCCGAGCCTCGGCAACTTGGACCTTCAGCAGCGCCGCCTCAGCATCTCCCCTGCCGGCGTCCCTCTCTTTTTCCAGGGCCGCGAAGCGTCCGGCCAAATATGCCAGCTTCCTATTGGCAACCCTGAGGGACGCGTTCAGACGACGAAGGACACCCCAATTCGCCGAATTGGCAAGTTCCGCAGCCTCCGCCCGGCCCTCCGAGACGTCGGCCCTTGCCCTCTCCGAGCGCAGGTCACGTCGCAAAACCTCGACCTCTGAAGGGAACGCTTCCACTGGCCTCGGGGCGTGGAATGCCCCCTCAGCCTCCATACGAATGGCAAGGGCACAATGTTGAAGGACCTGACAGAAAGCCGATGAGAAACCAGGAAGCCCCCGAGCCAGGGTAAGGTATACCAAGAGGAATACACGCAAAGGGGTTCGTACCTGGACCGCCCCCAGGGCCATGTCCTCCAATTGATCCCTCAGGGAGCCGTGCGGAAGCTTTCCCCCGGCCGACTCCTCCATCCCGGCGAGCAGGCCAGCGGCGACGGAAAGTCCAGACGGAACCGAGAAGACGACGCCCCCCTCCTGCACGGAAATTCCCTCAGGGGCCCTCAACGACGACGCACGAGAGACCGTCCTCTTCCTCTTGAGAGAGGGCCTGCCCTCGCCCTTCCCTCTATCCCCCATCTGGAGCTCGGGTAACTGTGAGCGTCCCTGGCCGCCGCCGGAGAAACCCCCGGATGCCGTCAACGAAGCAGATGGCCATACCGGGGGCTCGGCCGCGCCACCAGCCTCCTTCTAGCGCGAGCAACCCGAAAAGTGAGAGAGAACTATGTATTCGAAAGAAAGAAGAACGCCGAGCAGCAACGCCTTAAGGAAGGGGGGAAATGAAAGATTGGGGGCCCTGAGGCGGGCCCCATCCCTGTTTATTGCTGCGTACGGCCTCATCCAACGGCGACCGTCATCTCCCGCCAAAACACCCCCTAGACCAGCGGCCCTGATCGCTCCACGTGTCGACCCTGCGTTGGACCGCATCCCATCTGACGCCGCAAGCCTGCGTACGTCGCGTCGGCCAATCGATGCTTGACATGTGGACCGTCGCTTCAGTTGCAGGGTGCACGAAACGGCGCACCTTCTTTCGATGCAGAAACCTCACCTCGATTCACTAGCTGAAAAGACAACCGACGGCCCGAGGACTCGTCCCGACCGAACCCGGGAAAGGGGCTCGCCCCGGGAGGCCTGGCAATCCATCCCTGCCCCGACCCGCTAGCCGGTCGGGACAAGAGTGGGGGGCTAATGAAGATACTCAAGATCGGCAATCTCCAAGATCAAGGCACGTGGTAGGTGACGTGTCCCAGGACTCGGAAGAAAGGGCCCACGGGGGCCGACCAGGCCACCCTACGCCCGACCTGCAAGCACAAGCTGGCCCTCCTCGGGGCTCCCAGCAAATCGGCCTCCTTAGCCCCCAGCTCACCTCGAGCTGCCACAAGACCAAGACTCCTCGGCCTTCTAGCTCGTCCCCGAGCTCCCGCCGAGGCCGTCTTCCTCGGCCCTCCGACCAGCTCCACCACTCACAGGCGTAACCGCCTGTCATGCCCCGCTTCCCAAAATACGGAAAATGAGGGATGACTAGGCCAGCCATGCTCCTACGGTCAGGGAATAATCCCGCCGTAGTCACACTTCGGCTTCTAGCATTACATGGTAATCAGTAAACAAAGCACGAAAGTAAAGGAAATACATCACTGAAATATTACATCAAAGTTCATTGTTCACAATTTACAAATAAACAAGAAAAGAACTACTAACCAAGTTTTAGTACAAGATCTCTTTAGGGAAAGCAGAAAAGAAGAAAAATGTACTCTCAACTAGATCTCCGCAAGCTCGAAGGGTAAATCCGACTCCTGCGCTGGTTCTTCCTCGAGGTCTGAGCATGCATACTCAGGTCGTCAGAGCGACGTAATAGCAATAATATAATAAGAACATGAAACAAGCAAACAAGATAATAACAGTGAAAGTAAAATGCGGATGATCACTATGTCACTAAATGATGCAAAGTACGATCTGTGTCCCTATCAGTTTCTAAGTCATGTTTGAAATCGAATTGTGGAAAGGAGGATCATGTTTAACGGGAGTCTCGTACATACCCGAGACAACGACCCACATGCCCGGGACATAACCCTGTCAGCTGGATCGCTAGATCCTACCTAATATATATAAGAATCGATGTTCGAATGATCATCCTCTAAAACGCGGTCTTCGCTAAATACGATGCTCTTTCCACTTTGATTTTCCCCTTTTCCCCAGGTTTACACTATTGATGATTATGATTTAGTCGTGTACAAGTATGCACCAATAACACGGTTTTGTCATTGTTCACTGTATTAATCACTGTCACGAATCATTCACTTTTCCATTGGCGTACTTGACACTCCTAAACCAATACCATTCACGCACGATAATGCAATGTCCACTGAATAAAAATGCGCACTATCACTATGTATATGGCAGTTGGGTAAGGTAAGCACATTTATGCAGTTTACAAGTCGTGTAATATGAACTATTATGCACTTCATGAGCTTACAAAAATTGCAGTAATTCATATGTTCAGAATTCAGTGAAATGATACAAATACGGTAACGAGTATACTCTGTCAGAAGTTCAGGAAAATTTGTTTCAGTGCAATCGGATTTCTGGTATTCAAGTTACAGCCATTTCAATTTAAGTGCTCGCTGCAGGAAATTCGGTTTCTGAACTGAACGTCCGTTTCGCGGCACAATTTTCACTCAGTTGGGTTCAGAATTTAGCGACGCTACAGTTTAATGAAATGTAGGGTTTTCAATAGGGTTTCCAACGCATTATACGGATTCTCAATCGCGTCTCTATGTCAGAAGTTATGCACTGTTCAACACTAGGGTATCAGTTCTGATTCTGTTTGGGACTGCTATACGTCCTGTTCTTTTAAATTGTAGTTTAAATAGTAAACGACGATAAAAAGGGGTGAAATCACTTGCGTTATTTAGCTAACAGTTTCATATTCAATAAACTATAGGGTTCCGCAACATACAAGTTCAGGCAGCAAAGTAGTAAGCATTACGAGATGGAAAACAACAGCCGAAGCTACTCTGGACTGCAGTCCAGAGCCGCTCTCCGAGCCAGTTCTCGCCATATTTTCAGTACAGAAACAATTAAAAACTTTTATAGGGTTCTAGGTCGTCGATTCAGATTCGATTAGAGCCCTCGAACGCATCATTTCAATGTGTACACAATTAATTATGATTTTAACATGTTTCAGACGCGGAAATATTCAGTTTTTAACGGGTGTAATTGGGGGTGATCGTTTAAGCCAGTAACGATGAAATTTTCCAGTCAAATTTCACCACAATGTTCATTGCCACACGGGACAGCATATGCAATCGAATTCCGTCAGTTTAATGGAATATTTTCATTCGGGTTTTGCATCAAACAGCTATGTCATATAAGTTTTCATGAATCGTAAACATGGAATTAATACGGTTTTGATTTGTAACGGAAATAATCTAGCATGTAGCAAGTAGGGCACTTGCCTGGAGATGCTTTGGAGACGCACGGCAGCGGCAACGACACGAATGCACGACGGACGGTACGGTTTGCGGTTCACGGCCTCGGCTCGCGTTCGGGTTCGTCGTCGGAGTTGTTTGGGTTGGGTTAAAGGGTGAGTCACAAAGAAATATCTATCATAATATCTTAACAAATGATAAAGTAAAAACATCTAGAAACATCTAGAATGCATTAACCCAAATCAAACCCTAAACTTGTTTAAACTCCTCTAAACATGTTGCATTAATAATTATAATATGTTACAATATTATATATCACATATACAATATTTATTGTAACAAAATAAAATAATACATTTAACATATATCGCATATATATCAATGTATTACCCGAGTGAGAAAAAGAATCTTT
The DNA here is from genome assembly GCA_030015575.1 of Agapanthus africanus. Lineage (NCBI taxonomy): Eukaryota > Viridiplantae > Streptophyta > Magnoliopsida > Asparagales > Amaryllidaceae > Agapanthus > Agapanthus africanus. The sequence continues at coordinate 514,209,711 of JASDDO010000012.1, forward strand.
TAGTGAGCTAATATTAGTTAATGTAATTTAATATATCATATATATTATTATACATTAAATTATCGAATTAACACTTGATCCGACAATCCGGCTATATCGCATATAACCGACTAATATTTATCCGTACCGATTCATCGAATCAACACTTGATCCGATGACCCAGCTGATATCAAATATCGCGAGAATAGAATACGGTATCTCATATCGCATTATCCTCGGTCTCGCACATATCACATACGTGCCCCTACTCCGTTTTGCCTGAGCCAAGAAACCTCTGTGTAGGACTCTAAAGAATCGTCAATACGCCGGCAGTAGGTGATGATCATATCAAACACCCACAAGCTGCAAGCGGTCAGCTAAACGTAACAGCCACCCGGGTATTGAGCGCTCAGAAGATCAACAAGCAAGCCTGTACATTCTCCTGTGAATCCAAACAGTAACACTCCCGTACAGTCCGGTCTCGTCGTCTGATATATTGCATATCTCGCCTAGGGGTGGTAAACGTCAGACCCCAGTAGCTCGATAAGTCGTGTCGATATGAGGTCTATAACAGTTTGAGAAACTACTGATAACACTTACCAGTAAATCTCAGCAACCCTGGCCAGGAATTTTCAGTTATAGCCAATCGAACACAGCACAACATCAACTCCCTATACCGGGAGAGACGAATCCCCTCCTATCGCTCATTGCCTCCATGTGATTCGGGACTGTACCCAAAAGCCACCTTTTTGCACGCCCTCTTGGACGTGGTATGATGGAAATCAAAGCACAGTAGGAATCACACAAGACTCTATGACGATCTCGGGTCAACAGACTACTCTGTACCAGTGTCACCGGAGAACTGCCATCTGACGTGAGGTATAATACCATCTGGGAGTTCTCGGCGAGTCCGTCCAGTGTACCCAGTCTCCACTGAGCACCCGTACACCATCCTTGATGTCAAACACCGATGGATATGGGATCATCCATCGCCCATCGTATGGGTCAAGATGCGTATACGCTAGTCTACTCTGGTGCATCGATGCCCTGTCTCGATACACCCTCGATTAGGAACAGTTATAGGATGTACTCGTCGACTACCGTGGCCCCACTAGTATGATCTCATCATAGTTCCAGTAGTCGAGTACATATCCTAAGGGCTTTATCAACATGTAACACAGAGACAATCAGAGTACATGTTAAGATAAAGTACAACCAGATAGCATACTATCATGTCGAGCAAGAAAGTCCTCCCTATATATGTCCAAGCATCCACTACAATATACATCGTATGTACAGTAATGGCCTCTAGGGCATACATATAACTAACAATCTCCCACTTGCACTAGAGCCATCTGTTGTGGTATCACATACCCAACAATTAGCTGCGGTTGAAGTATCTCATACTCAACCATCCCATAAAAGTCTCTACTGGGAAAAAGGCCTTCGTGAGTGGATCCGCGCTGTTGTCCTCTGTGTCTACTCTCCTAACCTCGATCTCCCTGGAGATCAACCATCTCCATGATCAGGTGATACTGCCTAAGAATTATATCTGGATTTCTGATGGGACGGTAGTTCCTTGGCTAAAGCCACAACTCCATTGTCACACAATGGTAGGAACGAAGTTCATCTCATAAACTTATATCTATCCAGACTGCCTCTTTGGTAGCATCCTTGGTAACGATGTATCTTGCCTTTAATCGTCTAGTATGTCACGGTATCTAGCTTGGAACTCTTCCAACATACCGTCCCTCCACTGAGGGTAAAGACAATGCCTGCGACTGACATTCAGTCGTTCTTATCACCCTGGAACATTTCCAGTAATTCTCCCCAGGATCGATTGATACCATCTCACTACAACTAGTGAGTATCCTAACATCCAATTAGATCTATCTCATAGATCCAAAACCCAGGATTTAGGAGGTATCACTTTGATCCTATATGGAGAATCCTTGTGATAAGCGGAGATTGACCAAGCGTAGCATAGGAAACTCCTTACCTATCAAGAGTATGTCATCCACGTACTCTACGAGGATCACCACCATACTCTCTACTACCTTTTTGTGTATACAAGGTTCATCTACCATTTTGATGAAGTCAAACTCTTTGACTACCACATCAAAACAGATGTTCCAACTCCGCGATTCCTGCTTTATCCTATAAAGCATCTTGCACACGTTTTCGCTGCTCCCACTGTCTACGAAGCCCTCTGGCTATGTACTTATAGCCGCTCTTTTCTTAAACATCATTTAGAAAAGCAGTCATGACACCCAACCGCCAGATATCGTAGTCATGGTAAGTAGCCGTGGCAAGTAGGATCTGGATGGACTTAAGCATAGCTTTGAAAGTCTCAACTTTTCCATGTACACCAAGTAATCTTCTCAAGATATACTCGCTCCTGATGGGGATTTAACCCTTCAGATAAAGCAACCAAAGTCCATACTTTGTTGGTGTATAAGGATTCCATCTCAGATCGATAAGCATCCAGCCATTCTTACAGAGTCCCACTCCTGATGGCCAGCTCGAAACTAGTTGGGTCATCATCTCATGATGCAATCCTCGCTCCCACTGTCATAGAGAAACCGAAGTATCTCTCAGGTGGGTGAGGAACCCTACTAGATCGGCGGAGAGGCTGAGGTTCATTGGAAACTATTGAATCCTTTGGTTCTACCAAATCATCAGCTGCAGTTTGTATAGCTGGAACATTTCCAGTTCTACATAACAGACCTTGCCTCGAGCTTGTCCGGATTTTGATTTTAGACATAGGCCGGACAACCCTAAATCTTAACAAACTTAAGATATGAGCTCTTCCCTTTCCATATCACATATGAAGTGGTAGGCAACTGATTTGATCGAAACCTTATTCAATAGGTATGCAACTTCACAAGTGCATAACTCCCTAAAGGAAATAGGAAACTCAGTAGTACTCATCATAGAGCACACCATATCACATAGGGTGCTATTGCTCCGCCCCGATATACCAAGGTGCTGTGGTGTATTCGGAGGAGTAATGCTGAGAGAGAACCTCATTCTCCTTTAGAATAGTCCAGGAATTCCGTGCTCAAGTATTCTCCTCCTTGATCTCATCAAAGGACATAATACTTATACCCGTTGTTGGTTCTCTACTTCTATCCTATATTCTGTGAATATCTCAAAAGCTTCGGACTTGTGTTTCAACAGGAACATATGTCTGAATCATGAGAGATCGTCAGAGAATGTAATGAAGTAAAAAGAACCGGTCTTGGCATGTGTAGATAGGGGACTTTCATACATCAGCGTGTATTAATCCCAAGAGTTCACTAACTCTTTCTCTGTTTCCAATAAACAGAGCTGTGGTCATTTTATCTTTGTGACATGACTGGCAAGTTTCACAAGATGTAAATTCAAACTAATTTAAATATGCATCTAAATGTAACTTCAGCCAGTCGGGTCGCATTGACATGACCTAGTCTACAATGCCTCAAGAAGGATTCGTTCATTTCTGAACTCTTCCTCTTGTGTGTGTTCCGTATATTAAGAACTGTAGTTTGATTTAGAACGTCAATGCTTTTAGATAACGTGCCTGAACCAATCAACTCTTGATATAGGAAATGTTCAAAACATTATCCAACAATACAAAATTATATACTTCTTTACTAATAAAGAGACTGATATGATTTTGTATATCAGGTTCGGTATCTAATACATTTGTTCAGAATCAATGTATTCTGGTAATACTGGGTGATAGTGACCAACAGACTTGGCTGCAACAATTGCACCGTTTTCTGTCTCATGAAACTTATCACCCGTTCTCAGTTCTCTACCTTTCTGTAGCCCATGTAACAGATTACATATGTGGGATCCTGATCTGGTATCTCATACCCAGGACGTAAAGGATACTGAGAAACAGTTCTCTGTAATGAACACATCCGAAGAAGATGCATCAACATGCACTTTCTTCGTTTGGGCGGCACAGGAATTCTGGTAATCCCCTATTTCCTGCTCTGTCTTATAACAATTATAAGTTGGAGCGGGACCAACGTTCCCCAGCTCAGTATAACAAGCGGGTTCGGTCAATTCATCCGTTTTATTATCTTGATTAAGGCGTGATATGGTCGTTACCTGGAGAGAGAGAGAAGAAAACACTCAGCGTATGCTCTTGCAAGATTAGATTGGTTATCTAATATATCTAATCAGGATGACTACCACTGTTTTAATCAAATCTTCCTTCAAACCCTAAAAGGAAAGACTAGCCGGGATTAATTACACGCTACAAGTTCGCCAATCTTTCAGCCAGGCCAGTGTCGGTACTTTGAGGGAGGTCCCCCGTGCTTTCGCACGAACCTAATTAAAGTAAACCTCGTTTTCCCAGAGGCGTAACCCCGTTGACACCTTTCTAGACACCTACTTGATCGGCTAATTGTAATGTGTAAAACTCTCCCAGGAGTAACTCTTACTCGCAGCGGGTATCGGGATCCAACTATCTCATAGAAGGTATGCAATCTCATTGCAAATTTCAACACTTGAAATTCCCGATAATATTTTACCCCTAGTGACTTATGACCTTAACTATGGTCAACAAATCATAAGCACTAGTCAAGTTCGACCCGTCATTTCTTGATTAATTAGACCCACCCACATGACCCTTAACTAAGGTCAACAAAGTCATATGACTGTCCTAACTAATCGCATCATATGCTATATAGGAAGATATCACTTAGCTACCGTACACTGTGCCTTAACTATGGTCAACAAACACAGCACGAATACTAAGTACTCTGCTTCCTAAAATGACGGAGGGTTACGACAGGTTTTTAAGAAAACCTATTGCGTAATGAACTTGATATCGTCGTAGAATCGAGTGATTTTAAATGGAGTGTTTTTGAGGCTTTTCTAGTTTTGCTAAAGGGGTCACTCCCGGTGAAGGGATCGTCGGCCTTTTCCTCATCGAATAAGGTGCAGGATATTTCACAAATATCACTATGCAAAGCAAGAACTATAGAAGCAATCAAAAGACAAACCGAGTTTGTAGCATCTGCCAGTCATTGCTAAAGGGGTCACTCCCGGTGAAGGGATCTCGGCCCTTTCCTTATCGAATAAGGTGCTGGATGTTCTACAAGGAACACCGCTATGCAAAGCAAGAACTAGAGCTACCAGTTTTTAAACAAGTTTCTACAACATCTTAGGTTTCTTTTAGTTTCATTAATCTCATTAATGAAGTCTCATTTTATTATGCTTCACAAGCATCTCTTTTGAAACGAAATCTGCAATATAACATATATCTCATATATATAATATAAGCATTCATCTCAGGCAGTAATATGATCTCATCACAGAACATTGCAGCAGAAGAACATATATGAAATATTGGATATACTAGGACGTCCGTGTTTTAGTACGAGCCTGTATAAAACACGGATTCCACGGTCGCGATGAATAGCCAAACCCACATCCCTAGACCCCTACGAGAGCGGCAAGTAACACTGCCAATTCTAAGGTTAGGAGACCTGGTCTCGACTCCTCGAGATGGTCTCCCACTGGACCCTAGAACCCGGTTACTTGTGCTACCCGCCTTGGGTCTACCTAATGCGGAAAAGTAAATAATATACATCAACGGTGACATCTTCCGCAACCTGGAAGTGCCCCAATAAAAGAATATTACATACAAATGAATTTTACATGAATGAAAAATAAAAAACTCTCATCTCACATAAAACCCCCGGCTATTCAAAAGGCGACGATCAAATATAACATATCACAGCAACACATAATATCACATATCATCAACGTAAGCAAGTATGCGTATCCCGATTGTCGTTGATGTATAGCAACGAAGCCGGCGATACACCACATACTACGCTTACGGTCACAGAAAAGAAAGTGTAAAACTACAACAGTTGGAATCCGCAACCTCTTTAGACATCGCATGCCTAACCAAATGAATTCCTTAGACATCTCATGCCTAACAATTATAAACCCCGCATTTTAGTCTCATTATCGAAAACTCTTTTCAATATCAAGTCGGGCAATTCAACAAGATTCCCGACATTATGATCGAATGCTCGTCACAAACTTTAGTAGACGGCCGCACCCCCGGATGCCGTCGACAAAGTGCACTAAGGCGGAACACCGCTGCCGCAAGCATCCGAACGGATGCTTTTGGCGACGGGGTTCTCCTACGGTCACTTGGTCGGGGCTATGGAGCGTAGCAGTCTATTAAGTTTACCCGGCGAGTATCCGCGTACGCTACGTGATTGCGACGGACTTTTGATCATATCAAAATTCCGTGGCAACCGATCAATTTGAGACTAAACTGCTAGATTTATAACATTCAAATTAGTTATCTCATAACTACCTGTGGATTCCAAATATTGTATCACATTCCAGATAAATAGACAATGTTAAACTTTCCGATCGAATAATCGAACACCCAAGATTTCCCCGATATATCTCAACACTTGAAATCAGTTTAAAAAACATCCATCACATGCCACAGTACCAATGGTCCAGCCGTAGAAGGGTCAAGCCAACGCCTCACATGTGGCACGCCGTACTGCCCCAAACCCTAAGGTTCAAAAGGCAGTTCAAGACGGTCACATAATCGAGTTAAGGTTTGTTGTCTTCTACATGGTCCACCGCGTTACTTGCACGACTTAGAACGTTCTTAAACACGAGAAAAAATCCAACTTTTGAAAAAATTTCCGACAGGGGAAAAAGTGAGTTATTGATATCCGTTCGAACTTTTTAACAGTTTCTAAAAATTATCCGGACAAAACTAAACAAAGTTAAATTATCCGATCGAATCAACGATTCCCCAATACAACCCTTGAAAACTCAACACCTGAGTGGAATTAAAATATTCCCAGAAAAAATTAACAAGAAAGGACCTAAGAATAATTAAGTGAAATTTCAGGGACTAAGTCCAAATTTTGGCCGGGGAACCGCCGCCAAAACCATGGTTTAGCCGCGGTTCCGCGGTCAAATAGTTGACTTAGGGTACCGTACTTCACAGTAATTCTTAGTTTTTCCTGCTTGTTTTTCTGAGCATTTTTAATTAAGAAAAAACCACATTTTTGAAAAATGTACAGAGAAGGGGTTTTATCGGGTTTTCCGGGTTCGATCGGACTTTAAACTTTGTCTAGACTTCGCCTAAAGCTCTAGCTTGGCTCTGATACCACTGTATGGTTGCTATGCACGCACACAAGGTTCTACGAGGCATCAACCATGCCCGATTTAAAAATTAGCCGTGCCGAACAACCCGAAGCCGGATCTTTAAACTAGAGATTAGGCGAAAACTAGCATGTTAACAACTTTAACACTAAGTGAGAGGGATTACAACCTTTGTAGATCCGGTCATTCACTTCATAAGCTCCGTGTTGTGGTCCCTTCGCTGCGATCATCGGGTTCCGGACTCTCGAGAGGTTCCACGAAGAGAAAGATGCAGTCTTGCTTCCGATCTTCGATACAAAGATGATCTACCTTGAAGTTTCATTAACACAAGCTAACACTCACTAAAATTGAGTGAACACTCTCATCTAAAGGGCAAGGGAAGATGAGGATGATGAAGTAGGATTTTTGCTCTCTTTATTTATCTTTTTCTCACATTTATTCATCACTTGGAAAAAGCTAGTAAGCTTTTTCCATGAAGAAAGAAGAAGGAAGAAGATTAAGAATCATTTGTGATGAATAATAAAATGTTATCATAATCATTTATGCAACCATGGTTGTAGTAACCAATGTAGAGAGTTTACTAGGGTTAGGGTTTGGGTTGGGTTAAAGGGTGAGTCACAAAGAAATATCTATCATAATATCTTAACAAATGACAAAGTAAAAACATCTAGAAACATCTAGATACATTAACCCAAATCAAACCCTAAACTTGTTTAAACTCCTCTAAACATGTTGCATTAATAATTATAATATGTTACAATATTATATATCACATATACAATATTTATTGTAACAAAATAAAATAATACATTTAACATATATCGCATATATATCAATGAATTACCCGAGTGAGAAAAAGAATCTTTTAGTGTGCTAATATTAGTTAATGTAATTTAATATATCATATATATTATTATACATTAAATTATCGAATCAACACTTGATCCGACAATCCGGCTATATCGCATATAACCGACTAATATTTATCCGTACCGATTCATCGAATCAACACTTGATCCGATGACCCGGCTGATATCAAATATCGCGAGAATAGAATACGGTATCTCATATCACATTATCCTCGGTCCCGCACATATCACATACGTGCCCCTACTCCGTTTTGCCTGAGCAAAGAAACCTCTGTGTAGGACTCTAAAGAATCGTCAATACGCCGGCAGTAGGTGATGATCATATCAAACACCCACAAGCTGCAAGCGGTCAGCTAAATATAACAGCCACCCGGGTATTGAGCGCTCAGAAGATCAACAAGAAAGCCTGTACATTCTCTTGTGAATCCAAACAGTAACACTCCCGTACAGTCCGGTCTCGTCGTCTGATATGTTGCATATCTCGCCTAGGGGTGGTAAACGTCAGACCCCAGTAGCTCGATAAGTCGTGTCGATATGAGGTCTATAACAGTTTGAGAAACTACTGATAACACTTACCAGTAAATCTCAGCAACCCTGGCCAGGGATTTCCGGTTATAGCCAATCGAACACAGCACAACATCAACTCCCTATACCGGGAGAGACGAATCCCCTCCTATCGCTCATTGCCTCCATGTGATTCGGGACTGTACCCAAAAGCCACCTTTTTGCACGCCCTCTTGGACGTGGTATGATGGAAATCAAAGCACAGTGGGAATCACACAAGACTCTATGACGATCTCGGGTCAACAGACTACTCTGTACTAGTGTCACCGGAGAACTGCCATCTGACGTGAGGTATAATACCATCTGGGAGTTCTCGGCGAGTCCGTCCAGTGTACCCAGTCTCCACTGAGCACCCGTACACCATCCTTGATGTCAAACACCGATGGATATGGGATCATCCATCGCCCATCGTATGGGTCAAGATGCGTATACGCTAGTCTACTCTGGTGCATCGATGCCCTGTCTCGATACACCCTCGACTAGGAACAGTTATAGGATGTACTCGTCGACTACCGTGGCCCCACTAGTATGATCTCATCATAGTCCCAGTAGTCGAGTACATATCCTAAGGGCTTTATCAACATGTAACATAGAGACAATCAGAGTACATGTTAAGATAAAGTACAACCAGATAGCATACTATCATGTCGAGCAAGAAAGTCCTCCCTATATATGTCAAAGCATCCACTACAATATACATCGTATGTACAGTAATGGCCTCTAGGGCATACATATAACTAACAAAAAATACCCTGGCCCCACTTAACTGATCGAATAAGTCGTTGATGCACGGAATTGGGTACTTGTTCTTTATTGTGACTTTGTTCAGCTCCCGATAATCTATACACATCCGCAGCGATCCATCCTTCTTCTTCACTAACAGAACTGGTGCGCTCCATGGTGAAACGCTCGGCCGGATAAATCCCTTCTCCAAGAGTTCTTCAATTTGCCTCTTCAATTCTGCCAACTCAACCGGTGCCATTCTATACGGGGCCTTGGAAACTGGTGCTGTACCTGGAGTAAAATCGATCGAGAACTCCAAGACGCGTGGAGGTGGTAGACCTGGTAAATCTTCAGGGAACACGTCCAGAAAATCCCGAACAATCTCTGGGGTTGGGCTCTCATCAATCTTCATAGCTGTCAGCTCCTTTGGCTTGGCTCTATACTTGGCTGGCTCCAAAGATTCACTCCCGCCTTCAAAAATAAACTCCGGGTGATTGGGAATGCGGAAGATCGCATTCCTTGCTCGGCAATCAATAACTGCATGGAAGGTACTCATCCAATCCATCCCAAGAATTGTGTCATAGCTGTCTGTCCCGATCAAAAAGAAATTCGCATAGAATTCCCTGCCACACACTACAACCGGACATGATCTACATTCTCGACTAGATACTATCACGCCATTACCCGTATGTATTTCCCAACCCTTGGTTAGTGGTTCATGTGGTATAGAGTGTGTATCAACGAAATGCGCAGATATGAAACAGTGCGATGCTCCAGAATAAAATAGTAATCTAGCTGGCATGGAATGTACGAGTAGAATACCTGTAACCACTTCGCCTGAAGCCTCTGCCTGCTCGGCGGTCAAGGTGAAAGCCCGTCCCTGACCGCGGCCTGTGTAGGGTTGCCTCTGCTCCTGTGGTCTCTGCTGCTGTGGTCCAGAACCTCCCTGTATCTCTGCTGGCTCGGGGCAACCACTAATTCTGTGCTGACTGGATCCGCAAATCAAGCACTATCCCTTGGCGCGGCGACAGTCCTTCTGGGTGTGCCCATCTCTGTTGCAGTAGCCGCAAACTATGTTCTTGCTCTGGGGGTGATGCTGGGGCACGAACAGACGCTTCATCTGTGTCGTTCCAGGCCTGTGAACTGGTATGGCTCCTTGAGAAGGTGCGTGGGTACGTGCTGGAACAACTGGGGGCTTCCTGAATTTGTTGATCAGTTTCTCCTGAATTCGCGCCGCGTTCAGTACCTGTGCAAAAGTCTGCAATTCGAGTGACGCGATCAACTGCTGCAGCTCGAAATCAAGTCCTTGCAAGAAGCGTCTGGCCCTGGTGGCCTCTGAAGCGACCATGTACGGAGCAAATCGGCTCAGACGGTTGAACTCTGCCGCATATACGTCCGCGGGACGGCCATTCTGCTTCAGTAGAATGAATCTTTCTTCCATCTCTGCTTTGGCGGTGGAAGGGAAATAGTGGTCCAAGAAGCACTCCTTGAATTTTCTCCATTCGATTGGCTTGTCTAGTCTGCTTTCTTCCACTGACCACCATGTACGGGCTTCATCTTCCAACTGGATCTTTATCACGTTCACTTTATCTTCCTATGGTACCTTGGCGGCCGTCAGTAAGTTCTCCATATTCACTAGCCATTGCTCGGCCTCTAGTGGTTCGGCTAGTCCTGTAAATGCAGCTGGATGCAACCTCCGGAAATCTGACACGGTGCCAGTCCTGGCAGAGTAAGCTGGTGGAGTAGTGCCCTCGGGGGCGGTAATGAGTGTGGAGGGTCCCCCTGCAGCGGTAATAGGCCTGAGTCTCTCGGCGAGTAGGTTCGTCTTTCACTCCCGGGCTTCTGCGAGAGAGGTCAGTGCACTAAGTATCCTCTCCGTGCGATCCTGAGAACTCGAGTTCGAGGAGTGGTCGTTCGGGGACGTCATATCGCTGGAAAATATTCAAAGGATATGATTAGATACAAGGATGAAAATCAGGAATAGTGAAGCGAAATTAATGTAATACAGTGTAGTTAATGTTATCCCTTACTACTAAACACGGCTCTGATACCAACAAAACCATGACACGCCCCGCTTCCCAAAATACGGAAAACGAGGGATGACTAGGCCAGCCATGCTCCTACGGTCAAGGAATAATCCCGCCGTAGTCACACTTCGGCTTCTAGCATTACATGGTAATCAGTAAACAAAGCACAGAAGTAAAGGAAATACATCACTGAAATATTACATCAAAGTTCATTGTTCACAATTTACAAATAAACAAGAAAAGAACTACTAACCAAGTTTGAGTACAAGATCTCTTTAGGGAAAGCAGAAAAGAAGAAAAAGGTACTCTCAACTAGATCTCCGCAAGCTCGAAGGGTAAATCCGACTCATGCGCTGGTTCTTCCTCGAGATCTGAGCATGCATACTCAGGTCGTCAGAGCGACGTAATAGCAATAATATTGTTCCCGCCAAAATTTTGGCTCAAAACCCGCTTCCGTATAAAATAATAACAATAAAATAATAAATATATAAATAATAATAATAATAAAGGAGAAAATCTCCATTTTAGAGCACAGCTCTGTTTGAATTTCAAATTCAAAAGGTGAAGCAACGCTTCAGATCTCTTGCGCTGCGCGCAGAGCGCCACGTGTCAAAAGCAGACATGTCAGCGCAAGGGGCTCTGCACCCAAGGCAGCACACCCCAATCAGAGCAAGGCTCTGTTTTAAAATTTAAATTTTAAAAATAAAGGAAGCAACGTTTCAGATAACTTGCGCTCTGCGCTGCGCGACACGTGTCAGCGCAGTTGTGCTGCGCTCTGCGCTGCGCGACACGTGTCAAGCGCAGATGCGCTTGCGCCAACTCTAAAATTTAAATAATAAATTATTTAATTAATCAGAATTAAAATTCTAGAAAGATCTTTCCAATCTTATTAAAATAAGAAGATTATCTTCTGTAAAACAAAGGCCTTAGGATCAAAGATCCAACGGTGGGGAAATATCCCCAGATCGATCAGAAAAAGATCTCTGTAACTAACTCAACAAACCAATTGGCTCTATATAAAGGCCCCTAAACTCCAAGTCTCATAGACAGAAATAGAAAAAGGGGAGAACTCTGAAAAAATTTGAAAGGCAAGCCTTTGAAGAAAGAAGATCATCTTCTTCAAGCTAAAGAATTTGATTCTCGAAAAAGAGAGATAAAATACCTCACAAAAAAGAAAAATTTCTTCTAAAAAAATCAAAGATCTAAGAACAAGATCAATATCTTCAATAAAAAGAAAAAGATCAAAAAAGATCCAATCATAAAAGATAAAAGAAGTAATTTACTTCATTATTAGATCTTTTGATCTATATAAAGGCATTGCCTTTTAATGAGAATCAGAACCATTGGTTCTTGAATCCTGAGGTAGAACCTCTTTAGAGCGAGAAAGATTCTTTTCTTTGATCTAAATTTGATCAAGACGCGCTCTACGCTATTGGACAGTGCCATGCACTCTTAATTTGCGCTCCTTGGACCGGCGCAAGTCACCAGAGAGCGCCACGTGTCAATCTGCGCCTTGCGCTCCTAAAAACAGAGCGCTGCGCTCTTGAATTGGCGCACTGCACCAGAGCGTGCCACGTGTCAGCAGCGCACTGCGTTAACAGACTTGCGCTCAGCAGAGCGTGGCACGTGTCACCTCCACATGCGCTGGCGTCTTGCGCTCTTTAATTGGCGCAGAGCGCCTGACAGGCCACGTGGCGCACTGTCAGAAAAACAAATGCTGTGCATTATTAAAAAGGGCAGAGCCCAATTAAAAGGTCTAACAGACCAAAGCAAATGCTACGCATTATTAAAAAAAAAGGCAGAGCCCAATTAAGAAGCCTAACAGGCCTAATATAAATGTCATGCATTTAAATAAAAAGCCTAATGCTATGCATTGTTTAAAAAGGGCAGAGCCCAAACAAAGGCCTAACAGGCCAAGGATAAATGAAATGTTATACATTTTCAAATGGACTTAGCCCAATTCTGGCCATAAGTCCTCAATTTAAATTGAACTGAGCACAACTGCTCTCCCAAATCAATTTACACCCGGTTCAAGGGTACATCTCTGAACTCCTCTGATATTTGTCGTTGTAATCCTTCAACGTCGTCAGAGAGGTGAAGGGTCCCGACAACCATACATTGCTACGGACTGTGGGGTCCTTAAACTCATGGACCGAAATGTCCTTAAACTAATATTCATCCCAAAAATGGGAACGTTGGACCGAAATGTCCTTAAACTAGTATTCGTCCTCAAAATAGGAATGTTGGACCACCATGTCCTTAAACTGGAAATCGACCGCAATGTCTCGAAACTAAACGATAGAGCCCAAATGCTCTCTTGTTGGATCTAAATGATCCTGTTAAGTTGATCTTAGTCCGAAAATCAGACTAACGTATCCTTAACAAACGTTTAAGTTGATCTTAGCCTCAAACAAGGCTAACGTATCCTTAAACCCAAAACCCCAAACCCAAATCTAAGAAAATACGGATTTGACTAATCCACGTCCTACGGGCGACAACATAAATTAGTCTCCGTATACAATCCACGGGCAACCACAAACAAAACAAACACCCACGACACGAAGTGACCATCTGGAGAAGGAGAATGTGGTTACCGCGATGCGGTAGCGTAATTAACTGCAGGGGCTTGCGCCTGCAGGGAAGAGCGTCCCCACAATCAAAAACCCCTCGAACGAGGGGGAATCTGACGAAGTCTGTTACATCGGACGCATCCGTCTAAACCTCCGATACATGGTGCCATAAATCAACTTGGCATCCTCGGAGAGGTGGACGGATAGCACCAAATAGCATCTGCCCCGAATCTTAGGCGAGACGAACCTACACGGTCGCTTCTCCGTGATTCGGCAGGGAACAGATTCTGGCACGCCCGGTGGGACCTTTTCCTCTTTCCACTCCACACTTCGTGCGTCGTGTTCGCGAACGAATCGCGGTTTGCTATGGTTGCCTGTGGATTCGAGGTACTTAGATTTGGTGTCTTGCTCCGTGCAGAAAATAGAAGATCAATGGCTTTAAACTGCACTCATTGCAATAACTCCCACTCCATCCTCGCCGGAGGAGTGACCTACGGGCCTCAAGCGGCCTCCCTTTTCAAGATGCCAGTGGAACAGGTAACTCAGGCCACCACTGGGCTGTTCTTTGGGACCATGCTCCCACCGACAAGCTTCAATGCCCCAATGTCGTCGCAAGAAGCTCTAAAGAAGTCGGTCTTTGATCGGCTTACAACTATCGCGGCCCCTCTCAACGGGTCGCCCAAGTCCAATGCCTCAGCTTTCAGCAAACTGGGCCAAAACTCATGTGGGCCCATGAAGAAGCCTGCAATACCAGAAAAGGTTGTTTCGAAGAGGATAGCCATCTCTGCTCCTGAAGTCGTCAAGGCGGCTTCTCCTGCCAAAGGATCGGTCTTCACAAGACTGACTATTCCAGCTCCCGTTCCTGCTCGAAGGTCTGTCTTTGACAGATTGGATACCGCTACTCAAAAGACGTCAGTCTTCAAGAGGCTGGCACCAGCGGCGCCTCATCTGGACAGGGGGTAAGACAAAGCCATCCTCGTCACCGAGCCAATTCCCACAACTCGACATGCTCAACGTCGCCACTGGCGCCGAGTGAGGAAGTCCGAATGTAGTTCCCCTTCTGGGTTAACTCCACCAGCCCCGACGACGGAAATTAATGCTACTGTTCCGACTGGGAACAACTTTGAACTGCTAAATAAAGTGCGTAGGAATTCTCCTACCGCTGTACTGAAGAGGTCTATCCCTCCACTGGAAAAGGCTGTAGAAGCAAAGCCAGAACAGCCCCAATCCCCTCAACGGCTGTCCTCCAAAATCTATAAAGTCTGGCGGCAGGCCCGAGACTCGGTGATCGATCCAAATTTCTCCCGCCAGCACAAGAAGCTGAAGGTCCAACAGGAAGTCAGCCATCCTGCTAAGCCACGAAAAGCTGTCTGGGTGCCCACATCGATGGCTCCCTCAACTTCGACCGCTCCTGAGAAAAGAAGGCCGGAGAAGATCCCTGTGCCGGTGACAAAAGCCAAAAACACTGATCCCAAATGCCCTAGGTCTGGGGCATGGTCGTCCATACTGTTTACATGGCGTCTGGGAAGGAGGATAGCCGCGCTTCAACGGGCCACTTACCACTCACCCGATCCATCACAAGAACTCAAGAACAGCAACAGCAGAAGCTTCAAGAGATGCTGACTACAATGGCCGCACTTACCGAGCCAAAAGAAAGCCTGGAGGTATCATCAGAACAGCGTCACGAACAAGAAACTGACGCTGACTTCCTATGTAGAGTCCTCGAAAAGAAGGACAGAGAAGCGGCAGAACAAGCTGCCAACATAAAATGAATGGCGCTTCTCTTCCAAGACATGGTCGGGATGACGTTACAGACGGATTCCCCAGCTGAAGACCCTCCAATCATTATTGAAGATGACATAGGAGAAACATCTAATCCTCCTCCGGCTCTTTCAGCAGCCAAGAAGAAAACCATTTCCAAGGCCGCACTAGACGACTATATAGCTCAGCAAATACGGGCTCACCGAGCGAATGAAGTGGCCGGCCAAGTCGTCAAAACTGGATGACCGTATCCGGGCTGGTATGACCAAATCAGTTACCCGCCGGGATATACGATCCATAAATTCCATGTATACAAGGGGACAGGGAATCCACATCAGCATGTCGCTCAATTCAGGGCCTTATGCGGCAACACTGGCGGCGATGATAAGCTCTTGCTTCGTCAATTCGTCGGCAGCTTAGCAGAAACGGCCTTTGAATGGTATTCGGAGCTACCTAACAACTCTGTCAAAACATTTGCGGAGATGGAGCTGCTGTTTACACAAAGATTTGCAAGCGCCAGCAAACGCACCCCGATAACGGCACTGATTAATGCCAGGGTGAAGCCAGGCGAGACGTGGGTACAGTACGCTATCCGATGGCGGAATCTGTGGTCGAAATACGAACAGCAGATCGAAGAAGCGCCGGCAGTGGGTATGTTCGTGGGCACTCTTGACCCTCAAGCGGTCATCTCCCAGTTCATGATGTTCTTCAAGCCAACTACTTTGCAGGACTTGATTGACAAGTTGGCCCAAATGGACCAGATGGGACATAAGCCATTTCCTCCAAAGACAGACTCTCGAAATGAAAAAGGGAAAGGAAAAGCAACTTTCGTCGCCAATACTCCACAACAGCCGAGCAACTCAAAGTCGGTTATTCGCCAAAACAACGTGCGTCCACGCCCATCCCTCAAGGAGAGACTAGCACGTCCTTACTCGTTTCCTCAGAATAAAACGAGGATATTGTTCGAGCTGGTAGTGCGCAACAGACTCATCAACCTGCCGAGTCCGAAACGTCCGTTGCAGCCAGGCGATGTCAACGATCCTAATTACTGCCCTTACCACCAAGCGGTAAGCCATCCAATCGAGGATTGCTTCGTCTTTAAGGGATGGATCGAGGATCAGTACCAACAAGGCAAGTTCGCGCTATCCGAAAATTGGAAGGTGAATCCGCCACAGCCTCACACTCCTAAGAAGACAAACACACCGGGGGCAACGTGCTCTTTTGTTGAGGAAGCTTCATGGGAGGTGGCTCTCTCGGCCAAGACCAAAAGGATGTTGAATGATCTTCAGACATACCCGACGATCAGATGGAAGAACCCGTTGGAACCTAAGATCATCAACGGGATGCTGAAGCCGCGCCCAACTCCAAATATTGGTGGTGATAGCCAAAGCATTCACACCCAGCCGTCAAAGTCTTCAAAGGAAAAGAAGAAGACCAAAAAGCTCGTGCAGTTTGATGACAAGCGCACGGATCTGCAAAAACATATTAACGCGCAGACCCCAGTCACACGCCGAGAATTCTTCAGCCACGTCCTTGAAGATGGAGATGATGACAAAGACTCGTCGGATGAACCTGAGGATTATGTGGCAAGCTGCCATGTGATCTCTCACTCGTCAATAGACGATAAAGAAGCTCTTTGCACCGAGAGACGGGGGGCAGAGCCTGAATCAGAACTTCTATGGCCGTCAGATGAAATGATCGACGCCTTCCTGAGTGAAATTCATCTAAAAAGTAAAGCCGATCGGGAGTGTGAGATGGCCATATTTGAAAAAGCCGAACGTCGGCAACTAGACAAAAGAGTCGAGACACTCCCGCCAAATCAAAAGACATCCACCGCAAATAAAAGCAAGTTCAAGACGAGGAAAAGGTTTGCTAAAGCCATATCAATGGGGATGAAGCTACCACCCTCTGAAGGAAACATTGCCGGCAAAGCAGAAATGCACCCTTCCTACTGCTTATATCATCGAAAGATTTCGCACCCCACCGAAGAGTGCAAAGCTTTCAATAGATGGTGGCAGGGGTATGTTGTTCACCGGCAACATTTTAAGCGGGAGAAGCGCAAAACTCATCGGGAGCGGAAAAGTACGACCGAGGAGCTTAGAGGAACTACCGGCGATTGTCGTATGGTTAACACCGGGAAAGCGCAAATTCTCACATTCGGGAGCGACTCTGACGAGGAAATGGCTCTTAGCCCTCTCTTTAAAGAGTCCACCTCGAGAAAAGAGGAAGAGCCGAAGGCCTGCGAAAATATCCGACTGCGTAATCGTACGCTGCCCGAAAAGAATCTCGGACCCTCAAATAAAAAAGATAAGGGAAAAGAAAAGGTCTCTGAGGATATCGCCCTAGATGACCAAGTCATGGAAGAGCTAACCGCCAAGGACCCGCCAAAGAAAAATAAGGCGGACTACAACGTTCTGGCGCACTTGAGGAAGTTACCCTCGCAACTCAGTATTCTCGATGCCCTCTTACTATCAAAAGAAGCAAGAGATTCATTGATCAAAGCGCTACAGGAGCTAGAGCAATTCCAAGCTTTTCTCGCCGAAGAAAAGATGAAGGACGAGCTGGAGGAAGTACACAAAGCCGATATCACCTTCGGCGACGAAGACCTCCTCCTTGGGACGTGCGAACACAATCGTCCCCTCTATGTCTCAGGGTACTGCCACGATATAAAGATATGCAAAATCTTGGTTGACAATGGGTCTTCCGTCAATCTCCTCAATGTACGGGTATTGAAGGAAATCTGCATGAGCGTCCAGCACCTCGCTCGGGATAAGATCACTATCTCCGGGTTCGACTCTCAATCATCACGGACTCTCGGGTCTGTGATACTGACGTTATGCTTTGGGCTACTCGTCATGGACATTAAATTCCACGTCATAGACGCCAAGACATGCTATAATGCTTTGCTCGGCCGACCCTGGTTACACGAGTACAACATCATCCCTTCTACACAGCATCAGTGTATGAAATATTTTAAGGATGGTCTCGAGTATACCGTAACAGGAGAGCTGAACCCATTCTCCGTGAGATTTCGAGGACACAGAGAGATGTCACAAACCGGAGAACAAAGCTATCACCACCATTCCAGTCTTCGGGAGTGATACCGAGGAGGAAGAAGCGATGGTTTATTCAGGTCCACCCCAACACAACAAGCCAGGACCGTCCGCTCCCATGTTGATCTTTGGCAGTGACTCGGAAGATGAGGTTCATGCTATATTTTCCGCTCGACCTTCAATACAAACTTTCGCTGATGAAGAGCAAAGTTTGCAAGTTGCCATGGTTCCGCCCAAACATCATGAAGAACTAGATGCGCTCGATACCTACAGTGTGGAAGAGCTGCAGACGTTCTATGTCCCTCCCAGGCGAGAAGGCGAAAAGACGATTCTATTCTACTGCTCCGGGGAAACCAAAGTGGAGAAAGAAATCTGGCACGGTGCGGATCCTACGCTTAACAGGCTTCAGCCCATCCGTCTGCCTAGATACTATACAGAAGGCTTGAAAATGCTATTGAAGCGCCAAAAGATACCCTTCAAACAGACCGCTCGAAAAGCTAAGTTCTATGATAGGATCTGGAACATTCCCGGAACTCAGCGCAAATTGCTCAATAGGAGAATGGAAGCAATCGGGCTTGGATACGTTCGGTCCAAGAAACGAGAGTTACTCCGCGACTGCTACGTCGTACATGACTTCAATGAAGAAGGGGATGCTCAATGGGAAGATGCTAACCTGAGCCAGAAAAAGTCCCCGACGTAAAAATTCCCAGTCCGTCGTTCGAAGAACAAATGGACAAGCTTATAAGGGAAGCTGGTCAAAAAGTCCGAGACGACCACAATCACGAAATGGCTATCTATGAGAAAGCCACGACGCAACGCCTTCTTCAACAGGCTGCAAAAGATGAAAATGCCCCTCCCTGTCAACCTGTTGTAAAAAAGGCCCGACGCAGAGGCAGAAACAAGTCAAAAAGCGGAAACGGCATTCAGCAGCAACAAAGCGGGAACAAGAAGCCACGCAGTCGGGAATCGAGTGGTCCAGATTTGTCCCTTATGAAGAAGATGAGTCGTGCATACTCTTTTCCTCAAGACAAGACAAAGAAGATACTTGACCTAGCTATAAAATACCTAATGATTACGCTTCCGGAGTCCAAGCACCCCGAACAAGCAGGCGAAGTCTCTCACCCAAACTATTGCTCTTATCACCAAGTAATAGGGCATCCTCTCGAAGACTGCTTCACCTTCAAGAACTGGGTCGAAGATCAGTATCAGCTCGGCAAGTTCGCTCTATCCGACAGTTGTAAGGTAACACCGCCGCAGAAGCATGAACCTAAATCCACGAGGGTAGACCCAGATCCACATCGGTCTTCGAAACGAGCTCGTACTTGTCATATGATAACGATATCGAAAGAAGAGCCCGAGAATATGGATGACCTCCCCTGGTGCTTTGAAAACAATGGTGATGAGGTGATCTCAGAGTTTCCACCGGCGCCCAAAGAGCTGGAAGATGGAATACACACTACTGCAGATAACCTCAAGAAGATTGATTTGGGAACGGCAAGCAACCCGCGACCCACATTCGTCAGTGAACTGCTATCTGAAGAAAGGGTGACTGCGTTAAAAGACGTGCTTATGCAGCATAGAGATTGCTTCGCATGGAGCTATTCCGAAATGCCAGGATTAGATCCAGAGATCGCAGTCCACAAACTAACGATATCCCGGACATCAAGCCAATCAAACAAGCACCGAGAAGAATGCGGCTCGAGCTTGAGATGAGCATTAACGCCGAGATCAAGAAGCCGATCGACTCTGGGTTTATCCAGGAGGTTCAGTACCCTGATTGGATCGCTAACATCGTTCCGGTGATGAAGAAGAATGGGACGGTGCGCATATGCGTCGACTTCCAGGATCTCAATAAAGCCTGCCCGAAGGACGATTTTCCAGTACCGATCACGGAACTGATGATAGACAATACGTCCACTCACGAGGTTTTCTCCTTCATGGACGGCTCATCAGGATACAATCAGATAAAGATGCATCCCGAAGACCAGAAGCACACCGCTTTCCGGACCCCTTTGGATATATTCTGCTACAAGGTTTTGTCCTTCGGTCTAAAGAATGCCGGCGCCACCTATCAGAGCGCCATGATGAAGATCTTTGATGACCTCATACATGAAATCGTCGAATGCTATATCGACGACCTCGTGGTGAAAAGCAAATCATACGAAGAACATCTCGAACATCTGAAGATCGTATTTCAACGCCTTCAGCAATATAACTTGAAGATGAACCCACTCAAATGCGCGTTCGGGGTCTCCTCGGGCAAATTCCTGGGATTCATCGTCTGACACCGAGGTATCGAGATAGATCCGTCAAAGATTAAAGCTATCATGGAGATGCCCACACCAAGGACTCTCAAACAATTGTGATCCCTCCAAGGGAAGCTCGCATACATCTGGCGATTTATAGCCAATCTCTCTGGCAAGTATCGTCCTTATAGTCATCTGATGAAGAAGGAAACCCCGTTCGTTTGGGATCACAAATGCCAAGACGCGCTGGACGAAATCAAGCAATACCTGCAGAATCCGCCAGTGCTGGCTGCTCCGGTTAAGGGAAGGCCTCTCATTCTTTATACAACAGCCCTCGAAGGTTCCTTAGGCGCATTATGGGCACAAGAGAACGACCAAGGGAAAGAAAGAGCTCTCTATTACTTAAGTCGAGTTCTCCTGGGAGCAGAAAACAACTACTCCCCCATCGAAAAACACTGCCTGGCGTTGATCTTCGCGATAACAAAGCTCAGGCACTATGCGTTGGCGCATGAAGTCCGTCTCATTTCGAAGGTCCCTTAAATATTTAATGTCGAAGGCCATATTAACAGGGAGACTCGCTAAATGGGCCTTGCTCTTAATGGAGTTTTCGATAACCTATCAGCCTCTTAAGGCAGTGAAAGGCCAGGCCATCGCCGACTTCCTCGCTGAGCATCCGATACCGGCCGATTCCCCTCTGAATTGCGAGCTGTCAGACGAACATACGTTTGATGCGATCGACGGTAGTAATACCCGATGGGAACTCTATTTTGATGGAGCGTCTTCTATGAAGAAGCGCAAACAAAGCACCCCTATAATCAAATCGGGGGTAGGCCTCATCTTCGTAACTCCACAAGGAGGGATAATGCGCTTTGCTTTCTCCTTAACAGAGCCGAGGACGAACAATGAAGCCGAATACGAAGCTTTGATAGCAGGCCTCGAGATCGCCATCGACATGGGAATTGAAAACCTCCTCATATATGGAGATTCTCAACTGGTCGTCAGTCAAGTAAATAGCGATTACCAAACGTGCAAACCCGAACTGGTAAAGTATGGTGAGAGTGTACAACAATTGCTGACTCAAATCCCCTCTTACATGCTGGAAAGCATACCGCGCGCGGAAAATAGCAAAGCAGATGCACCAGCTAAGCTCGCTAAAGAACAGGCCGATAAGAACCTCGATGACGTAAGAATCGTGGTACAAAGCCGTCGGGTGCTTGCCCCAGCAGAAATATCTCCGGAATCATCCGAAGAAAAGGGAGAGACTGAGCAAATGGCTATGCAAATAAAAGACCAGGAAAATGCTGAGGATTTGAGAGAAGCCTTTATAGACTACTTCAAATCCCGTCGAACACCTGAAGATGCGTCCTCAAGACATCAGCTTATGAAACGAGCTCTGTCTTTCGCCTTCGTCAATGATACTCTGTACAAGAGGTCGTTGGATTCTCTATGGTTGAGATGTCTGGGACCTGAAGAGGCGAAAAGAGTCGTTCAGGAAGTTCACGACGGACTCTGCGGTTTTCACCAAGCAGGTCCGAAGATGAAGTTGAAGATTAAACGGATGGGATACTATTGGCCCACGATGATTCAGGACTGCCTCGAATATGCGAAGCAATGCCACTCATGCCAGATTCTTGGGGACTTTATCCATCAGCACCCAAATCCTCTACATCCAACAGTGGCTAGCTGGCCGTTCGAAATGTGGAGGACTAACGTAATCGGCCCCATCGAACCAGTATCGTCCAGGGGACATCGATTCATTTTGGTGACGACTGACTATTTCTCCAAACGGGCAGAAGCAGTACCGCTGAGGGAAGTGAAGACGGAGAATATCCTCCATTTCTTCAAGACGCACGTCATTTATCAGTTTGGAACTCCACGACGGATCATCTCCGATAACGGGCCAGCTTACAGAAGCCACAAGATCAGTCGTTTCGCACAACAACACAACATAGACTGGAGATATTCCTTAGTTTATAATCCCCGAGCTAATGGTCTAGCTGAGGCTTTCAACAAGACCTTGACGAAGATCGTGAAGAAGACGGTGTCCCGAAATAAAAAGGACTGGCACGAGAGACTGCAAGAAGCTCTCTGGGCATATCGAACTCCGTTCAAGACGGTCACGAACACAACACCGTACGCGTTGGTATTCGGTCCAGAAGCAGTACTCCCCCTCAAAATAGAATTACCCTCTCTACGAGTGGCAGTCCACTACGAGCTGACGGACGAAGAAAATGCTCACCTTCGGCTTGAGAAGCTTGATGCCCTTGATGAAACCCGGCTCATAGCGCAACAAAATCTGGAGGCTTATAAAGCAAAGATGGCGCGCTCATATGAAAGATTGAACAGGCCGAGGACATTCCGCCAAGGCGAACTCGTGATAGTGGTCAAAAGACCTATGATCCCCAATCGCGCCAAGCGGGGAAAATTCGAGCCGAACTATGAAGGCCCGTACATCATAGACAAGGTCTACCAGGATGGAGCCTATCTACTCATGGATATGCATGGTGAAAGGCCTTTCAGGCCAATAAACGGTCGCTTCTTAAAGAAATACTACGCTTAATGAGTCACAGCCTAGGTCAATGATAGATGACGACGACTATGTCCGCTCGCTATCTTCCTAAGCCCAAACTCTATAAGTAGTAGCCGTCCTTCTTCAACAACGGACCGAAACGTCCTTAAACTAATGACGGAGCACTGCGTCCTAAAACTAGCTGTTGACCGAGATGTCGATAAACTATGGTGGATTGCAGCATCCCAAACCTGATACTAAAAAAAAAGGTATGTCCATAAGCAAAAAGGGCACGGATGAAAACCCGAAAGGGCTCCGTGAGTAAAAATAGCAGGGCTACCGGCAAGTGCTTATGAAAACCCGAAAGGGCGCGATCTCCTTATATAAAAAGAATAAAAAAAAAGAGAATAAAAAAAAACGGTATGTCCATAAGCAAAATGGGCACGGAAGAAAACCCGAAAGGGCTCCGTGAGTAAAAACAGCAGGACTACCGGCGAGTGTTTGTGAAAACCTGAAAGGGCGCAACCTCGTTAAAGGACACTTACAAGGTCCTCTCGATCTTGTAAGGGGAAACCACCCGCGTGAGATCCTTACGACTCACAAGGGAGCAACCCACTTAGGGATCCTCACGATTCCTAAGGATAAAATACACTTGCGGGATCCTCACGACTCGTAAGGAGAACTCTCTTATGGGACCCTCACGGCTCATAAGATTTGAAAGTCTTAAGTTACAGAGACCTGAATCTGTTCTTAAGCAACCCCCACAACCTTCGATATTGCCCTACAAGTGGCTCAATACTGACCCTTGTATACAATCCATGGGCGCGAATAAACATTTCCCTAACCAAGTCCCACCCGTGACTAGGGATATGTCCATATGGTGAACAACCCTTGTAAGCCTTCTCGACTTGTAAGGAGAAAACCCTTTTGTAAGATCCTTACGACTTACAGGGGAACATGCACTTAGGAATCCTCATGATTCCTAAGAAGAAAACACACCTACGAGATCCTCACGACTTGTAGGGAGAAATACCTTTGTGAGACCCTTACGGCTCATGAAGTCAAAAGCCTTAGTCGACAGGACCCTAACCCTGTTTACTAAGCCACCTTTGTTTGACATCGACAGAGGAAAATGATGATTCGCTCCTGACAATATCCCAGTCGTAGCGGTGTTGATGCCGAAATCGGTGTATAATCCCAAGCTTGCAGCGAAAAGACAGCAAGCCATACATGCATACGAAATAGCCGAAATGATGGGGCAATTTGCAAATAAAAATCAGCAAGTAAAAAAATGTATGCATGCAAAATAGCCGAAATGATTGGGCAACTCGCAATAAAAAGCAGGGAGTAAAATAAAATAAATAGCCGAAATGATATGGCACCGCGAAAAATAGCCGAAATGATTGGGCAATCGCGACCTTCGTGTTATAAAAGCTGAAATGATAGAGCATCGCGGAAATAAAAAAAATGAAAAAATGAAAGAATGAAAGAATGAAACCTTTTGCCCTACAGATAAGATCGCATTGATCCTTGTATACAATCCAGAGGCACAAAAAAAGGGGAACCATACCTTCCCACCAGGCTCCATCCGAAAGAGAGCCAAGTCTCGACGGTTCACTGACAACTTAGAGACCACCTCGGCATTCGTCTCGATACAGCAGACGAGATGTCAACAACGACGTTCCTTTGCAGTCCAGCAGGATGCAGATGCAACGTCAACAAAAGACCCTATGGTCGAAACAAAGCGAAGCGACGGCAAAATCCCAGCTTCACCTCGACGTTTGTCTCGACACAACAGACGAGATGTCACTACAGCGTCCTTCCTCCAACAGGATTCGGACACACCAAAGCAAACAAAGCGAAGGCCAAATTCCTAGCTTCAGCGTCTTGACGGTAACTCATATAAAACCGGAAAGACAATCAGAGATCATCTCACACCAGCATAGAGTGATCACTACCTCGACGTTCGTCTCGATACAGCAGGCGAGATGTCATCCCAGCGTTCTTCCTCCAGTAGGGTTCAGACGCGACAACAACAATGGAGCCACGTCAAAATTCCTAGTTCCAAACCTCGACGGTTCACCAACAACCTAGAGACAACCGCGACATTCGTCTCGATACAGTAGACGCAATGGCAGCAAACGAAGCAAAGGCAAATTCCTAACTTCAGGGTCTTGACGGCAACTCATATAAAACCTGAAAGACTATCGGAGATCATCCCACACCAGCACGGAGTGGTTATGACTCTTCGGGGCTCTCCAAAATTAGCCTAACCTCAAGTAAAAAGCGGCATGGTAAAATTCCTAACGCTTGCTCTTCCGACGGTCAAACTGCCTAGGAGGATTGCTTGAAGACGTCTTGTCCAGCCCCGAAGGGATCAGAGACATGACGGTCGCAAGGCCACTCGAACAGCAAGGTTGCCTATTTTTCCCCTCCGAAAGACGCGGCGGGCGTCTTGCTTGAAATTCGGGGCAGATGCTAATTGGTGCTATCCGTCTACCTCTCCGAAGATGCCAAGCTGATTTATGACACCATGTATCGAAGGTTTAAACGGATGCGGCCGATATAGCAGACTTCGTCAGATTCCCCCTAGTTCGAGGGGTTTTTGATTGTGGGAACGTTATTCCCTGTAGGCGCAAGCCCCTGCAGTTAATTACGCTACCGCATCGCGGTAGCGTAATTCTCCTTCTCCAGAATTTCACTTCATGTCATGTGTGTTTGTTTTGTTTGTGGTTGCCCGTGGATTGTATACGGAGACTAATTTATGTCGTCGCCCGTAGGACGTGGATTAGTCCAAATCCGTATTTTCTTAGATTTGGGTTTGGGGTTTTGGTTTAAGGATACGTTATCCCTATTTAAGGCTAAGATCGACTTAAACTTTTGTTAAGGATATGTTAGGCTAATCTCCAGACTAAGATCAACTTAACGGGATCGTTTGGATCCGACAAGAGAGCAATTGGCTTTATTGTTTAGTTTAATGATATTGCGGTCGATTTCCAGTTTAGGGACATGGTGGTCCATCATTCCCATTTGGGGATGAACATTAGTTTAAGGACATTTCGGTCCAACGTTCCCATTTTGGGACGAATATTAGTTTAAGGATGTTTCGGTCCACGAATTTAAGGACCCCGCAGTCCGTATCGATGTTTGGTTGTCGGGACCCGTCACCTCCCTGACATCGTTGAAGGATTACAACGATAGGTGTCATAGGAGTTCAGAGATGTACCCTTGAACCGGATGTAAATTGATTTAAGAGAACAGTCTTGCTCAGTCAATTTAATTTAAGGACTTACGGCCATGATTGGGCTAAGTCCAGTTGAGAATATTCAACGTTTTTATCTTTGGCCTATTAGGCCTGTGCTAGGGCTTTGCCCTTGTTTAATAATGCACTGCATTTTCTGTTGGCCTGCTAGGCCTTTTTGATTTGGGCTCTGTCCTTTTTAAATGATGCACAACATCTGTTTTTGTTTGGGCTCTGCCCTTTTTAAAATAATGCATTGCATTTTATTAGGCCTGTCAGGCCTCTTTTAATTGGGCTTGGCCCTTCTGTAAATAATGCAGTGCATTAATCGAACTGACAGTGGCCATGTGGCCTGTCAGGCGCTTTGCGCCAATTATTGAGCGCAAGCGCATGTGGAGGTGACACGTGTCACGCTCGGGTGAGCGCAAGCGCAGTGCGCAGTGCGCTGCGCCAGTGCGCTACACTGTTGCGCTGCTGACACGTGGCGCGCTCTGGTGAGTTGCACCAATTTCAGAGAGCAATGCTCTATCTTAAAAGCGCATAGCGCAAGTTGTTATGGTGCTGACACGTGGCGCTCTCTGGTGGCTTGCGCCAACCCAGGAGCGCAACAGTGCAGATTTGCAAGTGCAAGGCACTATTTTAATTTCTTGATCCAAGAAAAGAATCTTTAAGATTCCAGAACCAATGGTTCATAAAAAATCAATGCTTTTGTTATTTATTATATTTTTTATTGAAGATCCTTGATCTTGTTCTTAGATCAATGATCTATTCAGAAGAAATTCTTCTTTTTATAAAGGTTTTACCTTTTTTCTTCTTTCTGAATTCTTCTCAGAGTTCTTTAGAGGAGTTCTCTCTTTGTTTCTTGAATTTCTCTCTTCTTTGTGTTCCCCTTTGAAATTGGGGTCTAGGGGCCTTTATATAGTGCCCATTAATTTGTTAAATTTGTTAAAGAGATCATTCTCTGAGTGATTTGGGGAATTTTCCCCACCGTTGGATCTTTGATCCAAGAGCTTCTATTTTACAGAAGACAATCTTCTTGTTTTAACAAGAACAGAAAGATCTTACTGGAATTTTAATTCTGTTTGGCGCAAACGTACCAGCATTTGACACGTGTCGCACAGCGCAGAGCGCAGCGCAACTGCGCTGCCACGTGTCGCGCAGCGGAGAGCGCAGCGCAACTGCGCTGCCACGTGTCGCGCAGCGCAGAGCGCGGATCATCTGAAGCGTTGCTTCTTTTAATTTTGTTTTAAATAGAGCCTTGCTCTGATTGGGCGCGTTGCTTTGGGCGCTGCGCTGACGTATCAGCTTTTGACACGTGGCGTGTTGCGCGCAGCGCAAGGAATTTGAAGCGTTGCTTCAATTTTTGAATTTTGAAATTCAAACAGAGCTTTGCCCTGATTGGGGGAAACAAATTCCCCCCCCATCGTTGCGCTCACGTGGCGCACACGTGAGTGCAGCGGTGGCAAGATCCTAGCCATTGGATCTACTGAAAAGTTGAAGGGGCGCAAGCGCCAATAAAAAGGACCCTTGGTCCTCAGTAAATGGTTTACCATTTTCAAGAACTTTGATTTTCAGAGCCTTGCTCTTGCTTTTAAGAACTTTAGAGCCTTGCTTTCGTTTCTTCTCAAGAACTTTAGAGTTCAAATTTTAGATCATCTTAGGTAAAATTTAACTTAACTTAACTTAAATTAAATTAACTTTAATCAACAGAGCCTTGCTTGTATAGATCTTTGATCTAAAGAAAACCCCTTTGGGGTTTCACCAACAGAGCCTTGCTCTCAAGAGTCCATAGATCTACAGAGATCTTGTTTCATGAGTTTTAACCCATGAACAGAGCTTTGCTTTTGGATCAAATGTAGATCTTTTTGATCTGAAAATGAAGAACTCCTAAGAGTTTTCATGGATTTTTAAGATCCCAAAATTTTTAATCTTTAGGAGTTTAAAGAAAAATTTTCTTTTAATAGATTTTCTCATCATTATCACAGAGCTAGGCTCTTTTAAGGAATTTTATTCCCCTGAGACCAGGGTTTGACAAATGTCACTCTGTGACAGAGTTTGCTCTGAAAGAGGAGATTTTCTCCTTGTCTCTAGCGATTTTTTATTAATGAGAATATTCTCTTGGGGATTAATTGACAGTCTCATCCAATGATGGGGCTGTCTTATTAACTGATGCACTATCATCCAGATTTTGTGGGTCCCCCTTTGGTCCCCTACCCACTGCATTGCAGTGTGGTAAAAATTTTAAAATGCCAAGCGTTGGAGTTACAACACTGACAGCTGATTTTTGTCCTCTTTCTTTTTGTAGGCAACATGTCTTTCGATACCTCATTCCCATTTGTTCGTTCGGAGGGAGGATTCCCCGGAGCATCCATAGACCGGGAGGTCCTAGCTTTGATCAGGGACTACGATCCGGAATATAAGAATCTTCACCTTTGGGGGTCGTGGTACAATCAAATTATCATGGGTCGACAGAGCTTTTCATGCGCAGTACCATCAGAGCCTATCATGGCGATCCATTATGCCGACCCACCCCCGGTGAAGTATGCCGTGGAGATGGTCGATTGGACTTCAAAGGGCCTTCTTCATCCCGCTATAGATGCGATTCCAGTTCAACCTCCTATGGTTTTGGATATCTTGGGACACCGTATTTGTCAAGGCGAGGCGCGACCCTGGAGGCAATCATACAATATAGGTCCGATCCCCCGTCATCCGATCGGTTATCTGCCATGGGCTCGCTACATTTTGTTAGCGAAGAAGTTGCAGTTGATGAGGCTCGGGTTGTACACTGCTGTTTACGTTTCCCTCTTCCAATATCCCACGCTTCCCACCTGGTGGGTTAAGGCCTTTTTGGAGCAGTGGAACATCCCTACTCACACTTTCCTCGCACTGGACCGGGAAGTGTCGATTTCTTTAGAGGGGTTCATAGAGGTTTTCGGCTTACCGGTCATAGGGGAGCACTATGAGGAGCTCCTTCCTACAGACGAATATGTCTTCGGTGCTAAGCCAGCAATAATGGGCCTCACTCCGGAGAATGCTGTTCAACATCAGTTTCCAAGTTTGATCAAAGTGTTGAACATCTACGAGGCCCTTTTTATCGAATGTGGGAGCCGCGGGATCAGTTTCGAGGATTTCATCGCTCGATTCCTTCACCCAAACGTCCTCTCGGCAGAAACTGCTAAGTTCGCCACGCTTGATGACCCTTTTGGTTTAGGTTTGGAAAACCTTCCAGCGAAGGAGGTAGATCAAAAGGGTTTTTTCCTTCCTAACTCCCCGGTGGTCTCTTTTGCGGAGGTTGCAGCCCCTGGGATGGACGAGGAAGCGTTCTTCTTAGGATTTCTTGGGCTATGGCTGAGTTGGTTTGCGCTCCCGATGCATTCTCGCCGTATGAGGCCCTCTGTCTTTTACCCAGCTCACCGGATGACCATTGGGGTAAAAGTGGCCGTCGGGATCGCCGGCTTGGCACACCTGTATCACGGCCTTAGTCAAGCGGCGGATGCTAATGAACCTGAAGTACTGCACGTGATCTTCCCGATGCATTACTTCATATCATGGCTTGAGCTACATACACTGGGCGTCTTCGGTATGCACAAAAGGCCTTCGTTCTATGACAGGTGCAGCTTCCCTCGAATCATGCTATTGATCGGCGCCTCAATTATGACTCCGTCGCCACGAAATGCCGGAGGTTTGCTCCTTCGTCCCCACACAGTTGGAGACGGGATGTCTGTTACTGACAAAGTGTTAACCATTGGAAAGGCGTCTACTACCACAGTGCGGTCATTGCAAGAAATTTTCAAAGATGGGGACTCAGTTCTGACAGCCCGGGAGACCCTGCATCTATATTGCATCAGACCGGGTTTCCTGGTGTTTAGGCAAAATGATGCGGCGCTTTTCATGAGATACAACCCGCATCATTTTGCTCAGTAACTGAGCTACAATCAAGGGGTGCCGTTGGAGGCTTTCTTGCTGGACCCTGCTGTCACTGAAGAAGGGATGCAGAGCGCGCTGCATCACTTCATGCGTCTGAATACGGGCTCTCAATTTTTCATCAGCGAGCCGGCTTGTGCCCTACGAATCCTTAATACATATACAGCGGGGTACCAGCATTCGACGAGCGCCGTTATAAAGGAAGAAAAGTGCTTGTTGGTCGACCGTAAGGGTGTGCCTCCCAGCAGCGACCGCAAAGCTCCTCTGGTGCCAAGGACCCCCGTAGTCCCTCCGCTGAAAGATGCTGAAGCCGAACCACCGCGTGTGCTGAGTCCTCCACACGGATTACCTCGTGCAACCGCGGACGTGCCACCCGCGCCCCATGCTCCAGTGGAGCCGGTGAATGTGGTCTCGCCGAAGTCCGGCGTGGGCGAGGATATCGGGACCCGCCGCCCTATGGTGCCTGCAAAGCGCAAGTCGATCTCAGGTGCACCCAGGGCTGGCGGGCAGAAGAGGAAGAAGAAGTCGCTCCTCTCTCTCGATGCTATCCTCGGTTTAGAGCCTCAGGCCCCTCTTACCGAAGGTATAAGCGAGTATGGCAGCAACGAAGGTTTCTCGGTAGATCCCGCCGACACCGATCTGGCGGCTGCCATTGCGGCTTCTGAACGATCAGCCAGGCTCGAAGTGATGTTGACTAAACTCACTGAGTCAGGTAATCATTAGTTGCACTCTTTGTCATTTCATCGCATTTTTATCATTATCTTTGACTAATACTTTTCCATTTTTTAACAGGTGTCACTACTGAAGAAGCCATCGCTGCCTCTCTAAAAACCTTCTAGGAGGAGGAAAAGAAGCGCGCTCTGTCGGGCGTTGGTATGTCTCGACTCACCGAGTTTTTTTTTTTATTCTCATTTTTATGGCCAATCTAATCTTTTTTTTGTCTCTTTGCAGGGGCCGTGCAAGCCGATGCGGGAACTCTTTCTGGGCCAGCTGCTGAAGTCCCGGCCTCCTCGGGGCTGCCGCGAGAGAGCCGACTCGAAAAGCCGATGAGGGATGCCTTGAAGGCTCTGGAGGCAACTCTAAATCAGGACGAAGACGCCTCAATGAAGGAAGCTTTGAAGAGCTCCGTCTTGACGGCTCGGGAGGAGAGAAAACGGTTGAGGCGTGAGGAGAAGGCACGCAGAGCTGCTTTGGCCGTGGGAGCAGGCCCAAGCACCGTTCCTCGTGCTGATACCCCCTCGGAAGAGCCTCCGGTCGTCTTGTCTACAGCTCACAGACAGGCGGCGCACGCAAATAGGGAGGCTAACGATAAGTCCACCTCAGGTAATGTATCTTTCAAGATTTTGTTATAAGAATTGTAAACCTGTCGGTTCTTATATATCTTGTCCTGCAGGGTCAAGTCCAACCGAAGGGGAGGCGGAAACCGTCGAACCTAAAGGGACAGAGGAGGAGGCAACGGCCGAACCCGAGCCGACGGTGGGCGACGTCGCTAAGGTTGCTGAACCCGAGGTAGTGGCTGAGGAAACTACGCCGAAGAAGGTCGTCGATGCCGAGCCTGAGGTAACGACAAATGAGACGATTGCTATAACCGAGCTCGGGGCAGCGGCGGATGGATCGCCTGAGACCGGCGACCCCATGGCGATGGCGGATGAGACAGCAGTGACCGCCGAGCCTGAAGGAGTAGCGGGTGAGACGGGCGTGACTCCCGGGGACAAGCCAGCCGCTCTCTCTCAAGAGTTTGGCAATGCTCCAATCATTGCTCTCCCCGTCTACGATCCTCCACCGTCTCCTGGTCGCGCGAGCACGACGACAGTCCCCGTTGAGTCGGGTGATGAGGCCACGGGCGGTGGACTCATGTCGATGGAGGAGGGAGACGCCTCCATTTCGGCTTGCAGCTCATCAGGTAAATTTCGGGTTATTGTCCCCTTTTTTCTTTATTTTATAATCCTTCCTGACAGGTTTATCTTTGTTCTTTAACGCAGGTGCGGCCAGTGCTGACGCTCCATTGCTCGAGGGGGCGCCGTCAACTACCGCCTTGGCAGTGGCCACCTCTCAGCCTTCCCTCGTACCATCACAGATGTTGGAAGGTATGGATTCGCAACCCATTAGTTTTATCTTTCGGACGCATAATTTATGTACTAATGTCGTACTATTGCGTCTTTACAGGGGTGCTTTTTAATCACTTCTACCAAGTGTTGCACCCACACTTCTCCTTCCCATCTGAACTCGCTTCTTCCTCCAGTGGCGCTGGTGAGTATCGTTTCCAATTGACGTCTTTCTTCTTCTTTTAGTAATGGAATTATTTCTGACTTTTCCTCGTCCTGATTGCAGTGCTACAAATCGAAGGAGGAGATGAAAGATCAGACGTGCCACCGGCCCTACCGGCCTTGCCGCCTGCCGTAGCTGGTATAGTAAACTATCGCATCGATGACTTTTTTGTATTTCTTGAACCGTCATCTAATCGTATCTTGCTTTTTTTAGCTGTCGTTCCGATCCCGGCGCCCTTTGAGTCTCGCGTTATAATGCCGGCAGGCCCCTTCCTGAGATGTCCATCTTCAAAGGGTGCCGTAATGAGGTTGGGCATGCTGAGCGGATACGTCGAAGAGCTTGACGCGGACGCTCCCCCATCTGCTGCGGATTTCGCTGCGGAGGTTAACCCGATGTTGGCGGCGCTTGTGAATTTTCACGATGGAGGTGTCGTCGAGCTTTAGGTTAATCATTGCAGGGAAATCGAGGTCCTCCTGCATCAATCGGAGTTTATGCGCCCTTCTCCCGAGACCTTAGCCGGAAGCAATCAAAGAGCAGCATGGATCAAGCAAAGCGCTTCTTACTTCCATCACTTGGAACAAGAAGCGGATTTAAGGATGAGGGAATGCTAAGAGACCTCAAACGAGACGGCTCGTCTGCGTGCTGAGGTTGAGGTGAACGCTGCCCAGGTGAAAGCTATCTTCGAGGGCCTTCTGGAACGTATCTCAAATGGGCTAAACCTGAAGCAGAAGCTCGATGCCGCCGAGCGTGATGCCCAAGGTCGCGAAGCAGCTCAGCAGGCAGTTGGGGAGCAGCTTTCATCCTTCTTGCAGCAGCGGGCTCAAGTGGAAGCAGAACTAGCGGTGGCGGCCGATCAGGAGAAGGCATGGAAGGAAGTGCGCGAATAACTGATAGGGCTATTTAAGACGCTTCCTTCCCAGTAGCTGCCCTTGTATCAATATACTTGTAAAAATTTTCTTTTTCGAATAAGATGTATACATTCTTTATTCTTTTGTAGGATTCGCCATGTACTTGGTTGAATTAATAAATAAAGATACACATTTTTTTTTTTGCAATGTCTTGTATCATTTCTTTGCTTTCTCCCTTCTCTTATTATCAGCATGCTATCTTGATAAACATGGTTGACAGATAATAGAGTAAGCATCTTGGTTTCTTCGAGAGATAGCGATGGCTTAGGCCGCAGGTTCAGATCTGCTGCCTAAGACTTTTCAACTCTATGAGCCGTGAGGGTCTCATAGAGACTTTTCTCCCTACGGATCGAGAGGATCTCGTAGGTGGATTTTCTCCTTAGGAATCGTGAGGATTTCTAAGTGCGTTTTCTCTTATAAGTCGTAAGGATCTTATAAGAGAATTTTCCCTCTTACGAGTCGAGAGGACTCATAAACGGTTGTTTCTCTCCTTGTCGAGATTCGATTTTGGAAAGTGAGACCTGTGAATAGTATACAAGAGACCGTTTTAGGCCGACTTGCAGGGTCCCGGTGCTTAGGAAACAAGTTTTTTAATCCCTGCTGCCTAAGGCTTTATCTTGCAAGTCGAGACGAATCGGGAAGTCCTCGCGAAGACACTAATTTCCTCACGAGTCGAGACGAATCGAGCAGCTCCCATCAAGGACACTAATTTCCCTGAGTTGAAGTATTTTGCCGAGGACGCTGGTTTCCTCGAGGTTGAAACGAATCGGAGTGTTCCTGCGGAGACACTGGTTTCTCTGCGGGCCAACGCGAATCAGGAAGCTCTCATCAAGTATGCTAGTTTCCCTGAATTGAGGTATTTGCCAAGGACACTGGTTTTCCTGGGGTTGAAATGAGTCGAGGTGTTCCTGCAAAGACGCTAGTTTCTCTGCGGGTCGACGCGAATCAAGATGGTCTCGTCAAGGACACTGGTTTCCCTGAGTCGAAGTATTTGCCGAGGATGCTGGTTTCCTCGAAGTTGAAACAAATCGGAGTATTCCTGCGGAGACACTGGTTTCTCTGCGGGCCGACGCGAATCAGGAAGCTCTCATCAAGGACGCTAGTTTCCCTGAATTGAGGTATTTGCCAAGGACACCGATTTCCCTAGGGTTGAAACGAGTCGAGATGTTCCTGCAAAGACGCTAGTTTCTTTGCGGGTCGAATCAAGATGTTCTCGTCAAGGACACTGGTTTCCCTGAGTCGAAGTATTTGCCGAGGACGCTGGTTTCCTCGAAGTTGAAACGAATCGGAGTATTCCTGCGGAGACACTGGTTTCTCTGCGGGCTGACGCGAATCAGGAAGCTCTCATTAAGGACGCTAGTTTACTTGAATTGAGGTATTTGCCAAGGACACTGGTTTCCCCGGCGTTGAAATGATCTGTGGTGGTCTTTCAGGTTTTATATAAGTTACCGTCAAAACCGTAAAGCTAGGAATTTGATCTTCGCTTCGTTTGTTGGCACTGTGTCTGCAGTATCGAGACGATTGTCACGGTTGTCTCTAGGTTGTTGGTGAACCGTCGAGATTTGGCTTCGCTTTCTGGCGGAGCCTGTTGGGAAGGTATGGTTCCCTCTTTATTTGTGCCCTTGGATTGTATACAGGGATCGACGTGATCTCAACTGTAGGGCAAAAGTTTCATCATATTTTTTTATTACTGTTTTATTTCTACGATGCTCTATCATTTCAGCTTTTATATCGCGAAGGTCGCGATTGCCCCATCATTTAGGCTATTTTTCGCGGTGCCCAATCATTTCGGCTGTTTATTTTATTTTTACTCGCTGCTTTTTATTGCGAGTCGCCCAATCATTTTGGCTATTTTGTGTGTATACGTTTTTACTTGCTGCTTTTTATTGCAAGTTGCCCCATCATTTCGGCTATTTCGTATGCATGTGCGGCTTACTGGCTTTTCGCCGTAAACCTGAAATTAGACACCGATTTCGGCATCAGCACCGCTACAACTGGGATATTGCCAGGAGGGAATCATCATTTGCCTCTATCGATGTTGAACAAAGGTGGCTTAGCGAACAGGGTTAAGGTCCTGTCGACTAAGGCTTTTGACTTCATGATCCGTAAGGGTCTCACAAAGGTATTTCTCCCTACAGGTCGTGAGGATCTTGTAGGTGTGTTTTCTCCCTAGGAATCATGAGGATTCCTAAGTGTATGTTTCTCTGCAAGTCGTAAGGATCCTACAAGAGGGTTTTCTCCTTGTAAGTCGAGAGGACTTACAAGGGTTGTTCACCATGCGAACATATCCCCAGCCACGGATGGGACTTGGTTAGAGAAACGTTTATTCGCGCCCGTGGATTGTATACAAGGGTCAGTGTTTGTCACGTCCCGAAAGTACGGAACATGACCGGCACTTAAACTACGAAACGTCTCGAGGCGTACGTAATCTAAGTAAACCGAAAACCCAGAAATCCAAACCAAGAAAAGAAGTAGAGTGAAGGAAAACCAATTTAAAACAAGTAGTTTTAATAGCATAAGCCGAAATTATGCGGTTTTTAAGAACATCAAAATTTACTGAAAATTTCGGCAGAGTCTCCTTTGTAAATACTGGCTCCCAAACGGGATACAACATGAATAGTATACGAAATCAATAAAAAGGCATCCCCAAGCGGGAGCTAGCTCTTCGTCAATCGACGGTCACAACCACACAAGCAATATAATATACAACGCCAACGGCGAGGATCAAAACTTAAAAGGAAACTCAAAACCACCAGAAATATAACGAGCGACTCTAAGGTCGAAAGAATAAACAACACTGGTCTCTATCTCAAAAATACATGTTTGGTTGATGGAATTTACTAGATACAACTGAATAATATTATACAAGGTAATATGATGGGTACGATACAAGAAAACCCCACCTACTGGCAAGTCACCCGAATGAAACTGAGCCCGCAACGCCGTAATGAAACCTGTACGGCAAACCTGCAAGAAACCGGGGCACAACGGGGATGAGTTGCCAACTCGTGAATAGAAAAACATCTACGCACATAAATCGCATAAATAACGCAACCTAGGTCAATGATCATAATATATCCTAAAAAATATACATAACAAGCAGCCTATAACAATGGCTTGGGTAATATCTAACCGAGTGAAATCTCATGTGCCCGTGTCAGTGCCTCAAGTAGCAATATATCATATGAATGAGGTATGAATGCATGAAAACAGAATACATGTAAATGAAGAAACTGTTTTCATAAATTAGTGAGATTTCCTTCGTATTTTTAAACTGAGGTATCATAATGAAATCAGTATCAACAGTGTCTAGCATCGACACAAAACATAAATCTCACTGTCTCGAAATATCAATGTCTCAATCTCAATATCTAGGGCGCCGTCAGTCCAGACCGGCCCCTACCATCCATCTCAAGACCACGTCGGTATCCTCCGGATATCCGACGCGTCGGGTAATATCACCGGTAGGTAATCTGTCCCCTGCCAGGCTCAACGTCAACACCACATTCATCTTGCCCCGGGGTACCATACCGGGCCCACCATGTACCCGTGACGGTTCCTCCACTCCTCGACACGGATCTCGAAAACCACAGCAAACTCATGGTGGACGACACTTACATCACTAGAAAACCGCAATTTACATATTTTAAAAGGTTAATAAGTTTAGAAATTTTGCGGCTTTCCCCCGAAATCCAGAAATATCATAAATCTCAAGAAGTCATCACAAGTGCATATGTCAATGCTAATGAATGTATATGGTGTCAATAACCAAGTTGCAATGTATGATTAATAACTAGGCATGAACAATGGAATAACAGTATGCATGAAGTGACAAGTAATAACTATAATGTCTAAACTGGCATATAACCCAGGTACACTAATATCGTATCAACTACCAACTAACAAGCTAAGCCAAGCAATAGTATTTTCTAAGTGTACGTGACATGGCAATTACCGATGAAGATGTGTGTGAGCCGGCAAGTAAGTGTATGTGGTACATACGCATCATCGGTAATGGTGCTGGTGTCCTAACAGTATGATATCAATAATGGAGTATGCAGCAAAATAAGTATGCGGGGCAGAGCGAACAGCAATAATGTGCGGAAGCAGAATACTAGACACAACGATAACTAATCTGTATTAAACTAATATAAGTCCTACAAATGGTGCCTTTTGAAATAACACAAATCATGGGGTTTTGAAAATAGGGGCTACGGTGTTTTTATGAAAAGATAAGTCTTTTGAAATATCCGTAGGATCCCTTGGGCTGTCTTTTAAAATACCCACGATTCGTTAGTTTTTGAAATAGGTAGGAGTCTAATCTAATCTAACAACTACACTAAACTATACGGCTGAACTAACAAGCTGAACTACAGGTAAGGAAACCGCCTATTATCTGAGTCGATACATATACCTACCTGTATATGTATAGTCGGTGATCCCGCCTCAATAATATCATATCCGATACCATATCTATAATCAGACATCCCAAGTCAAGAGTGCGGATCAATCATCAAAATATAGCTCGTACGTAAATCCGTCGTACGACATCCCAAATCTGGGTACGGGTCAATATCACATTCATCATACTATTCACCTGGTATCCTCTTTATAAATTATCATGATCGGGGTACTGATCTACGTCTAATACCATACTGATACCGCCTAAGTATGCATGGACGTGTGTGAAACACTACGTCAAGGACCCGCTACAACGTCATATCGTATCTCAAATACGAGTCCTGCTATATCACCGATCTCACGGCCTCAATCAAATCTCATCGACTCAGCTCAACCCCAAGTATCATCCTCAATCCGTATGTGAACACATAGTCCCATACCCATGTGAACACATAACTATAAAGAATCCCATGAGCACATATCAATAGGAATGTATGCAAGTATGTATGTGTGTATGTGTAGTGCAACACTACCCTAGGGTTCGCAACACTAAAGTAATCCAACACACCAATATCCATCCTAAGTATCGTTATTAATCCCAAATAACATATAATAATTGTTGGTGTGTATACGCATCCGTATACACCACCACGGACTGCGGGGGTGCTATACGCCATCCACCCGACTTCTTCCCGTAGATATAAATCTACCCACCTGGTCCTCGCTAGCCGGTGCCGACGTCGCCACGCGCTTGCTTGTCGTCTCGAAGTCCACATGGGGATACCTACATATCATAACGCACCATATCTCATTAAAACTAAATTCGAGATCGAAACGGCATACGAAAATCAAATCGGCACGCGTATCACGCATAGGTCCAAACCTATCGCCTACACATGCAAGAATAGTCAAACCAACCCTCGATGTCGATGTACAAACGTCAAACCATCGAGAAAAATCCAATCACACTCATTTGCACATTCACGAACACTAATTTTAATATAAACTAGGTTAAAACTCACAAAAACCCCAATTTCACTTAAAAGGACATTTTTCCGAAAATCTAGCAAGCACATTTCGCCGTTTTTGTACAAAACATGATGTTTAAATGAATGTAGCGGCCAATATATTTATTAAATATCTTAAATAAGTCATATAAACAATTTCCGGAATTTGATCTCATTAAATTCCAAAAATCCTAATATTCTAGTTTACAAAAATACCCTTTTTAACAATTTCAAAGCAAAAATGCACAAACTACAATCTAGCTTAGATTTCCATGATCTAAAACATTAAACCACACTTAATAAAGTTAATGAAGTCATGAAAAACCTAAACACATTTTTAATCCCAAGTATTTAACCAATTCAAAAATCTAGTAGGCAAATTAGCACATTAACACAATTTTTTTTTACTAACCATTAGCACTAGCTACTAATCTTGTATTAACATGACAAAAAGCCTAAATATAACACACAACCATACACCAATTTTACAAACCCTAACTTGCATTCAAATTCATAACTTAAATTCCAAAACTTGCAATTAAACTCACATATCCAAATTAACACTTAATTAAATTAGCTTAAGAAATTAGTAACAAATTAAGCAACAAAAAATGTTTAGAATTATACCCAAAACATATGAAGATCCACAAGCATCCATGGCCTTCCAGCTCTCTTTTCACAAGGATCCATACTATACGGGCTAAGCTAAAATGGGTAGGAGTCGGATTTGGGTTTTGGGATTTTTTTTGATGGATTTGAGGCAATTTTTGATGAAGTTTGAAGAGAAAAGAGAAGGGAAATTGGGGGGGCTGTTGCTGCTGTAGGTGGGAGGGGGGCTGCTGGAATGGGAGGGGGAGAGGAGAGAGAGGGAGGTGGAGAAAGTGGGGGAGAAAGTCAAAGTCAATTCAAGGTCAAAAGTCTAACTAATTTATCCATTTTCTTTTCTTTTCTTTCATTTCTTTTCCTTTGAAAATCAAGTGGGGAAAAATATGGTGGCTGCTGAATTCAGCCATGGGGAGGAGTAAGTGGGGGTGTGTGGGTGTAGGTAAGGGTGTGGGGTGATGAAAAATGATAAATACAACACCCCAAGCATCCATTTACGCTAAAAAAAGCCTTTTTTCTTCAATAATTTCTAAACCGTTTTGGCAAATGATTTCGTTCCAAAAACCACATGATAAAATTTTATTTAATGTTTTATGATGCACAAAATTTGTTTCAACTCATTCCAATTTGTATTTTTCCCTAATTAAATGTATTAGTGATGGCTTAAAATAATAATAAAATAATATTTTTTCCAGAAAATTTGAAATTTCACCAGCGGCTCAATAAGCACCAAATAATAGCAATTACATATCTAGAATATGTATATTTAATTTTTATAATAAGATATTTGTATTTTGACTTTTTACAGAAAACCCCCTTATTTTACTGATTTTTTCGAAATTTCACCGAAACGATTTTCAAAACGTTACAGTATTGAACCACTTGTAGGACAATATCGAAAGTTGTGGGGGTTGCTTAAGCACAGGTTTAGGTCTCTGTAACTTAAGACTTTCAAATCTTATGAGCCTTGAGGGTCCCATAAGAGAGTTCTCCTTACGAGTCGTGAGGATCTCGCAAGTGTAATTTCTCCTTAGGAATCGTGAGGATCCCTAAGTGTGTTGCCCCCTTGTGAGTCGTAAGGATCTCACGTGGGTGTTCCTCCTTA
The DNA here is from genome assembly GCA_030015575.1 of Agapanthus africanus. NCBI lineage: Eukaryota > Viridiplantae > Streptophyta > Magnoliopsida > Asparagales > Amaryllidaceae > Agapanthus > Agapanthus africanus. Next base: position 514,250,618 of record JASDDO010000012.1, read on the forward strand.
AAAGGTCGAGAGGACCCTGTAAGTGTCTTTTAACGAGGTTGCGCCCTTTCGGGTTTTCATAAACACTCGCCGGTAGCCCTGCTGTTTTTACTCACGGAGCCCTTTCAGGTTTTCATCCGTGCCCATTTTGCTTATGGACATACCATTTATTATTATTTTTTATTTTTTTTATTCTTTTTTTATTACGAGGTCGCGCCCTTTCGGGTTTTCACGAACACTCGCTGGTAGCCCTGCTGTTTTTACTCACGGAGCCCTTTCGGGTTTTCATCCATGCCCATTTTGCTTTTGGACATACCGTTTATTTTTTATTTATTTATTTATTATTATTTTTTTTATATCGGCTTTGTGATGTTTCAATCCACCGTAGTTTATCGACATCTCGATCAACAACTAGTTTTAGGACATAGTGGTCCGTCATTAGTTTAAGGACGTTTCGGTCCGTCATTAGTTTAAGGACGTTTCGGTCGGTCATTAGTTTAATGACGTTTCGGTCCGTCATTAGTTTAAGGACGTTTCGGTTCGTTGTTGAAGAAGGCCGGCTACTACTTATAGAGTTCGGGCTTAGGAAGATAGCGAGCGGACATAGTCGTCGTCATCTATCATTGACCTAGGCTGTGGCTCATTAAGCGTAGAATTTCTTTAGGAAGTGGCCGTTTATTGGCCTGAAAGGCCTTTCACCGTGCATATCCATGAGTAGATAGGCTCCACCCTGGTAGACCTTGTCTATTATGTACGGGCTTTCATAGTTCGGCTCGAATTTTCCCCGCTTGGCGCGATTGGGGATCATAGGTCTTTTGACCACTAACACGAGTTCGCCTTAGCGGAATGTCCTCGGCCGGGTCAATCTTTCGTATGAGCGCGTCATCTTTGCTTTATAGGCCTCCAGATTTTGTTGCGCTATGAGCCGGGTTTCATCAAGGGCCTCAAGCTCATCAAGCCGAAGGTGAGCATTTTCTTCGTCCGTCAGCTCGTAGTGGACTGCCACTCGTAGAGAGGGTAACTCTATCTCGAGGGGGAGTACTGCTTCTGTACCGAAGACTAACGCGTACGGCGTTGTGTTCGTGGCCGTCTTGAACGTAGTTCGATATGCCCAGAGAGCTTTTTGCAGTCTCTCGTGCCAGTCCTTCTTATTTCGGGACACCGTCTTCTTCATGATCTTTGTCAAGGTCTTGTTGAAGGCCTCGGCTAGACCATTAGCTCGTGGATTATAAACTGAGGAATATCTCCAGTCTATATTATGCTGCTGAGCGAAGAGGCTGATCTTGTGGCTTCTGTAGGCTGGCCCGTTATCGTAGATGATCCGTCGCGGAGTTCCAAACCGTTAAATGACGTGCGTTTTGAAGAAATGGAGGATATTCTCCGTCTTCACTTCCCTCAGCGGTACTGCTTCTGCCCATTTGGAGAAGTAGTCAGTCGTCGCCAGGATGAAACGATGTCCTCTAGACGATGCTGATTCGATGGGGCCAACTATGTCAGTTCCCCACATTTCGAACGTCCAGCTAGCCACCGTTGGATGTAGTGGATTCGGATGCTGGTGGATGAAGTCCCCATGGATTTGGCACGAGTGGCATTGCTTCGCATATTCGAGGCAGTCCTGAATCATCGTGGGCCAGTAGTAACCCATCCGTTTTATCTTCAACTTCATCTTCGGGCCTGCTTGGTGAGAACCGCAGAGCCCGTCGTGAACTTCCTGAATGACTCTTCTCACCTCGTCAGGTCCCAGGCATCTCAGCCACAAAGAATAAAATGACCTCTTGTACAGAGTATCATTGACGAAGGCGAAAGACAAAGCTCGCTTCATAAGCAGATGTCTTGAGGACGCATCTTCGGGCGTTCGATGGGATTTGAAGTAGTCTATGCTTCTCTCCAATCCTCAGCCTTTTCCCGGTCTTTTATTTGCAGGGTCGTCTGCTCAGTCGCTCTATTTTCTTCGGATGGGTCCGGAGATATTTCTGCTAGGGCAAGCACCCGACGGCTTTGTACCACGATTCTTACGTCATCGAGGTTCTCATCGGCCAGTTCTTTAGCGAGCTTGGCTAATGCGTCCGCTTTGCTGTTTTCCACACGCGGTATGTTTTCCAAAGTGTAGGAGGGAATTTGGGTCAACAGTTGTTGCACCTTTTCGCCGTATTTCACCAACTCTAGTTTGCACGTTTGGTAGTCGCCGTTTACTTGACTGACAACCAGTTGGGAGTCTCCGTATATGAGAAGGTTTTCAATTCCCAAGTCAATGGCGATCTCGAGGCCTGCTATCAGAGCTTCATATTCGGCTTCATTGTTCGTCCTCGGCTCTGTTAAGGAGAAAACAAAGCGCACTATCCCTCCTTGTGGAGTCACAAAGATAAGGTCTACCCCCGATTTGATTTAGGGGTACTTTGTTTGCGCTTCTTCATGGAAGACGCTCCATCGAAATAGAGTTCCCATCGGGTATCACTACCGTCGATCGCATCAAACGCATGTTCGTCTGGCAGCTCGCAATTCAAAGGAGAATCGGCAGGTATCGGGTGCTCAGCGAGGAAGTCGGCGATGGCCTGGCCTTTCACTGCCTTAAGAGGCCGGTAGGTTATTGAAAACTCCATTAAGAGCAAGGCCAATTTAGTGAGTCTCCCTGTCAATATGGCCTTCGACATTAAATATTTAAGGGGGTCCACCTTCGAAATGAGACAGACTTCATGTGCCAACGCATAGTGCCCGAGCTTTGTTATCGCGAAGATCAACGCCAGGCAGTGTTTTTCGATGGGGGAGTAGTTGCTTTCTGCCCCCAGGAGAACTCGACTCAAGTAATAAAGAGCTTTTTCTTTCCCTTGGTCATTCTCTTGTGCCCATAATGCGCCTAAAGAACCTTGAGGGCGGTTGTATATAGAATGAGAGGCTTTCCCTTGACCGAAGCAGCCAACACTGGCGGATTCTGCAGGTACTGCTTGATTTCGTCCAGCGCGCTCTGACATTTGTGATCCCAAACGAAAGGGGTTCCCTTCTTCATCAGGTGACTGTAAGGGCGGCACTTGCCTGAAAAATTGGCTATAAATCGCTGGATGTACGCGAGCTTCCCTTGGAGAGACCGCAATTGCTTGAGAGTCCTTGGCGGAGGTATTCCCATGATCGCCTTGATTTTTGACGGATCTATCTCAATACCTCGGTGTCGGACGATGAATCCCAGGAATTTGCCCGAGGAGACCCCGAATGCGCACTTGAAAGGGTTCTTCTTCAAGTTGTATTGCCGAAGGCGTTGAAATACGGTCTTCAGATGCTCTAAATGCTCCTCGTATGATTTTCTTTTAACCACGAGGTCGTCGATATAGCATTTGACGATTTCATGTGTGAGGTCATCGAAGATCTTTGTCATGGCCCTCTGATAGGTGGCTCCGGCGTTCTTTAGACCGAAGGGCATCACCTTGTAGCAAAATATACCTAGCGGAGTCCTGAAGGCGGTGTGCTTCTGGTCTTCAGGATGCATCTTTATCTGATAATACCCTGATGAGCCATCCATGAAGGAGAAAACATCGTGAGTGGACGTATTGTCTATCATCAGTTCGGTGACTGGCACTGGGAAATCGTCCTTCGGGGAAGCTTTATTGAGATCCCGGAAGTCCACGCATATGCGTACCGTCCCGTTTTTCTTCATCACCGGGACGATGTTGGCGATCCACTCTGGATACTGAACCTCCTGGATGAAGCCAGAGTCGATCAGCTTCTTGACCTCAGCATTGATACTCATCTCAAGCTCGAGCCGCATTCTCCTCGGCGCTTGTTTGACTGGCTTGACGTCCGAAGATATCACCAATCTGTGCACATCAATTTCTGGATCTAGTCCCGGCATTTCGGAATAGTTTGACTGGCTTGACGCCGCGAAGCAATCTCTATGTTGTAGAAGCACGTCTTTTAACGCAGCCACCCTTTCTTCAGATAGCAGCTCGCTGACGAATGTCGGTCGCGGGTCATTCGCCGTCCCCAACTCAATTTTCTTGAGGTTATCTGTGGTATTATGTATTCCATCCTCCAGCTCTTTCGGTGCTGGTGGAAATTCTGAGATCACCCCATCGTTGCTGTTTTCAAAGCACCAAGGAAGGTCATCCATATTCTCGGGCTCTTTTTTTGATATTTTTATCATGTGACAAGTACGAGCTTGGTTCGAAGACCGATGTGGGTATGGTTCTGCTTTCGTGGCTTTGGGTTCGTGCTTCCGTGGCGGCGTTACCCTCCAACTGTCAGATAGAGCGAACTTGCCGAGCTGATACTGATCTTTAACCCAGTTCTTGAAGGTGAAGCAGTCTTCGAGAGGGTGCCCTATTATTCGGTGATAAGAGCAATAGTTTGGGTGTGAGACTTCGCCTGCTTGTTCGGGGTGTTTAGACTCCGGCAGTGTAAGCATCTGGTATTTTATAGCTCGGTCAAGTATCTTCTTCGTCTTGTCCCGAGGAAAAGAATATGCTCGACTCATCTTCTTTACAAGGGACAGATCTGGACCGCTCGATTCTCGCTTGCGTGGCTTCTTAGTCCTGCTTTGTTGCTGTCGAGCGCTTTTTCGCTTTTCTACTTGTTTCTGCCTCTGCGTCGAGCCTTTTTTATAACAGGTTGACAGGGAGCGGCACTTTCATCTTTCACAGCCTGTTGGAGGAGGCGTTGCGTTTTGGCTTTCTCATAAATGGCCATTTCGCGGTTGTGGTCGTCTCGGACTTTTTGACCAGCTTCCCTTATAAGCTTGTCCATTTGTTCTTCGAACGACGGACTGGGCACTTTTGCATCAAGAACTTTTACTGGTTCAAGATTAGTGTCCTCCCATTGAGCATCCGCTTCTTCATTGAAGTCATGCACGACGTAGCAATCATGGAGTAGCTCTCGTTTCTTGGACCGAATGTAACCAAGCCCGATTGTTTCCATTCTCCCATTAGGCAACTTGTGATGGGTCCCGGGAACGTTCCAGACCCTATCATAGAATTTGGCTTTTCGAGCGGTCTGTTTGAAGAATATCCCCTGGCGCTTCAGCAACCTCTTCAAGCCTTCTGTATAATATCTGGGTAGACGGATGGGCTGAAGCCTGTCAAGCGTGGGATCCATACCGTGCCAGATTTCTTTCTCTACTTTGGTTTCTTCAGAGCGGTAGAATAGAATTGCCTTTTCGCCTTTTCGCTTGGGAGGGACATAGAACGTCCGCAGCTCCTCTACAGTGTAAGCATCGAGCGCACCCAGTTCTTTATGATGTTTAAGCGGAACCATGGCGATTTGCAGACTTTGCTTTTCATCAGCGAATGTTCGTATTGAAGGCCGAGCAGAGAATATAGCATGGACCTCATCTTTCGAGTAACTGCCAAAGATCAGCATAGGAGCAGATGGTCCCGGTTTGTTGTATTGGGGCGGACCCGAATAAACCATCTCCTATTCCTCCTCGGTATCACTCCCGAAGACAGGGATGGTGGCATTAGCCTTGTTCTCCGGCTTGTGACACCTCTCCGTGTCTTCGAAATCCGATAAGAAGTATTTGGCGTCTTCATATTTGCGGACTTCGTTCACGGAGAACGGGTTCAGTTCTCCCGTCACGGTATACTCGAGACCATCCTTAAAATATTTCATACACTGATGCTGTGTAGAAGGGATGATGTTGTACTCGTGTAACCATGGTCGGCCGAGCAGAGCATTGTAGCATGTCTTGGCGTCTATGACGTGGAACTTAATGTCCGTGACAAGTAGCCCAAAGCGTAGCGTCAGTATCACAGACCCAAGAGTTCTTGATGATTGGGAGTCGAACCCGGAGATGGTGATCTTATCCCGAGCAAGATGTTGCACGCTCATGCAGATTTCCTTTAACACTCGCACATTAAGGAGATTAACGGAGGATCCATTGTCGACCAGGATTTTGCATATCTTTATATCATGGCAGTATCCTGCAACATAGAGGGGGCGATTGTGTTCGCACGTCCCAAGAAGAAGGTCTTCATCGCCAAAAGTGACCTCGGCCGTGTGCACTTCCTCCAATTCATCCTTCATCTTTTCCTCGGCAAGGAAAGCTTGGAATTGTTCCGGCTCCTGTAGTGCTTTGATTAATGAATCCCTTGCCTCTTTTGATAGTAAAAGGGTATCAAGAATGCTGAGCTGCGAGGGTAGCTTTCTTAGATGCGCTAAGACGTTGTAATACACCTTATTTTTCTTTGGCGGGTCCTTGGCAGTTAGCTCTTCCATGACTTGGTCATCTAGGGCGATCTCCTCAGAGACCTTCTCTTTTCCCTTATCCTTTTTATTTGCGGGTCCAAGATTCTTTTCGGGTAACGTGCGATTACGTAGCCGGATATTTTCGCAGGCCTTCGGCTCTTCCTCTTTTTCTGAGGTGGACTCTTTAAAGAGAGGGCCAAGCTCCATTTCCTCGTCAGAGTCGCTCCCGAATATGAGAACTTGCGATCCCCCGGCATTAACCATGCGACAATCGCCGGTAGTGCTATTAAGCTCCTCGGTCGTACTTTTCCGCTCCCGACGAGTTTTGCACTTCTCCCATTTAAGATGTTGCCGGTGAGCGACATACCCCTGCCACCATTTATTGAAAGCTTTGCACTCTTCGGTGGGGTGCGAAACCTTTCGATGATATAAGCAATAGGATGGGTGCATTTCTGCTTTGCCGGTATTGTTTTCTTGAGAGGGTGGTAGCCTCATCCCCAATGATACGGCTTTAGCAAACCTTTTTCTCGTCTTGAATTTGATTTTGTCCGCAATGGATGTATTGTGATTTGACAGGAGTGCCTCAACCCTTTCGTCTAATCACCGGCGCTTCGCCTTTTCAAATAGGACCGTCTCGCATTCCCGACCAGCTTTACTTTTCAACAGAGCTTCATTAAGGAAGGCATCAATTGCTCCATCCGATGGCCCCAGAAGTTCCGGTTTAGGATCTGCCCCCAGCTTTTCGGTGCAAGGAGTTTTCTCATCATCCGTAAATGAGTGAGAGATCACATGACAACTCGCCACGTATTCCTCGGATTCATCCGACGAGCTCTCTCCCTCATCTTCCTCTTGAAAGACGTGGTTGAGGAATTCTTGGAGTGTAATGGGAGTTCGTGCTTTCTGGTTGTATTCCTCCAGCGCGTTAATCTGCTTTTGTAATTCCGTACGCTTGTCGCCGGGCTTCACGGGTTTCTTGGATTTCTTCTTCTTCTTCTTTGAAGATTTTGACGGCCGGTTGTGAGTGCTTAGGCCACCACCATCGATCTTTGGAGTTGGGCGCGGCTTCAACATCCCTTCAATGATCTGAGGTTCCAACGGGTTCTTCCACCTGATTGCTGGGCATGTTTGAAGATCGTTCAGCATCCTCTTTGTTTTGGCTGATAGCACAACCTCCCACGGAGCTTCTTCAACAAGGGAGCACGTTTCCCCCGGCGTATTCCCTTTTTTAGGGGTGTGAGGCTGCGGCGGATTCACCTTCCATCTGTCGGACAACGCGAACTTGCCCTGTTGGTACTGGTCCTCAATCCAATTTTTGAAGACGTAACAATCCTCGATCGGATGACCTAGTACTCGGTGATAAGGACAGTAATTGGGATCATTGACGTCGTTTGGCTGCGACGGACGTCTTGGATTCGGCAGATTTATGAGTCGGTTGCGCAAGGCCAGCTCGAACAATCTTCTCGTTTTATCTCGGGGAAACGAGTAAGGACGCCTAGCCTTTCCTCGAGGGACAGGTGTAGATGCATATTGTTTTGACGGACAACCGGCTTTAAGTTGCTCGGCTGTTGTTGAGCATTGACGACAACGGTCGCTTTTCCTTTCCCCTTCTCGTTTCGAGAGTCCGGTTTTGGAGGGGGATGTCTATGGCCCATCTGATCCATTTGAGCTAGCTTGTCGATCAGGGCCTGGAAGGTAGTCGGCTTGAAGAACATCATGAATTGCGAGATGGTCGCTTGCGGATCGAGGGTTCCCATAAACATGCCTACTGCCGTAGCCTCTTCTATGCGTTGCTCGCATTTTGACCATAAGTTCCGCCACCGTATCGCATACTGAACCCATGTTTCGCCTGGCTTCATCCTGGCATTAATCAATGCCGTTATCGGGGTGCGTTCGCTGGCGCTTTCGAAACGCTGGGTAAACAACAGCTCCATCTCCGCAAATGTCTTGATAGAGTCGTTTGGGAGCTCGGAGTACCACTCGAATGCTGTATCCGATAAGCTACCGACGAACTGGCGAAGCAACAATTTATCATCACCGCCGATGTTGCCACAAAGCGCTCTGAAATGGGCAACATGCTAGTAGGGATTGCCCGTCCCCTTATAGACATGGAATTTCGGTATTGTATAGCCAGGCGGGTACTTGATCTGATCGTACCAGCTCGGATATGGTCGTCCTGTTTTTACGATCTGACCGGCTGCCTCAGTCGCCTGATGAATCCGTATATGTTGGGCTATATATTCGTCCAAATCAGCTTTGGAGATTGTCTCCTCCTTGGCTGTTGACAGAGCCGGTGGAGGATTTGACGTTTCTCCCCTGTCGTCTTCAAGGACGATCGGAGGATCTTCAGCAGGAAGGTCTTGTTGAATCATCATACCCACCATGTCCTGGAACAGGAGGGCCATTCGCTTTATGTTGGATGCTTGTTCCGCAGCCTCTTTATCTTTCTTTTCCAATATCCTGCGAAGGAATTCAGCGTCAGTTTCCTGCTCCTGGCGTTGATCCGAGAACGCTTCGGGGCTTTCTTTTGGCCCAGTGAGTGCGGCCACCGCGTTCATCATTTCTTGGAGCTTCTGCTGTTGCTCTTGAGCTTTGGTCACTGACCGTGTAAGCGGTCTATGACCTGTAGATGAACGGCTGTCCTCCTTACCAGACGCCATGTAGACGGTATGGACTACAATGCCCCCGGACTTAGGGCGTTTGGGCTCGCCGCCTTTGACATTTGCCGCAGGCGTGGGAATTTTCTCCGGTCTCCTTCTCTTGTGAGCGATTGAAGTTGAAGGGGCCGTTGCAGCGGGCACCCTGGCGGTTGTCATTCTTTGCTGTTTAACAGGACGGTTCTTTTCTTCTTGTACTTTCACCCTTTTCTGCTGGCGAGAGTGATCTGGATCAATTACGGAATCTTGAACCCTTCGCCAGACCTTGTAAATTTTGGAGGACAGCCGTTGAGGGGGCTTCTCCAACTTTGTTTCTGTAACCCTCTCCGCAGGTGGAGGAGATCTTTTTAGCGTAGCAGTCAGAGAGTTCTTGCGTACCCTCCTTAGCGGTTCAAAGCTGTTCCCAGTTGGAACAGCAGCATTAACTTCCACCACTGGAGCGGGTGGAGTTAGCCCTGAGGGGGAGTTGCCCCCGGCCTTCCTTACTCGGCGCCAGTAGCGACGTCGAGCGTGACGAGCCGTTGGGACTGGCTCGGCGAAAGGGACAGCTTCGTCTTGCCCCCTGTCCGAATGAAGCGCTGCTGGTGCCAGCCTCTTAAAGACTGATGTTGTCTTTTGAGTAGCGATGTTCAATCTGTCAAAGACAGACCCTCGAGTAGGAGCAGGAGCCGGAATGGTCAGCCTTGAAAAGACTGACTCTTTAACAGGAGAAGCCGCCATGACGACTTCAGGAGCAGAGGTGGCTGTCTTCCTCGGGATGGCCATTTCAGGGTTCATGGGCTTCTTGGCGGGCCCCTTAGAGTTCTGGTTCAGCCTGGTAAAGACAGAGGCTGCCGGTTTGATATTGGACGACCCGTTGAAAGGGGCCGTTGTAGCAGTCAGCCGATCGAAGACCGACTTCTTGTGCGCTCCTGGTGCGGGCACTGGAATAGTGAAGCTTGCAGGCGGGAGCATGGTCCCGAAAAACAGACCGGTGGTGGCCTGGGTCACTTATCCCACCGGCATGGCAAGGATGGAGGCCGCTTGAGGCCCATAAGCTACACCTCCAGGTGAGGCGGAGCGTCGGTTGCATTGGCACTTTGAGCAGCTCGAGCAGTTGGAGTCCATTGATGCTTGATTTCTGCGCCAGGCAAAAGACCAAATCTTAGTAACTTGAAACCCAAAGGCAACCATTAACAAACCGTGATTCGTTCGCGAAGACGACACACGAAGTGTGGAGTGGAAAGAGGAAAAGGTCCCACCGGGCGTGCCAGAATCTGTTCCCCTCCGAAAGACGTGGTGGAGACGCGGCGAGCGTCTTGCCTGAAATTCGGGGCAGATGCTAATTGGTGCTATCCGTCTACCTCTCCGAAGATGCCAAGCTGATTTATGACACCATGTATCGAAGGTTTAAACGGATGTGGCCGATGTAGCAGACTTCATCAGATTGCCCCTCGTTCGAGGTGTTTTTGATTGTGGGGACGCTCTTCCCTGCAGGCGCAAGCCCCTGCAGTTAATTACGCTACCGCATCGCGGTAACCACTATCTCCTTCTCCAGAATTTCACTTCGTGTTGTGTGTGTTTATTTTGTTTGTGGTTGCCCGTGGATTGCATACGGAGACTAATTTATGTCGTCGCCCGTAGGACGTGGATTAGTCCAAATCCGTATTTTCTTAGATTTGGGTTTGGGGTTTTGGTTTAAGGATACGTTAGCCCTATTTAAGGCTAGGATAGACTTAAACTTTTGTTAAGGATACGTTAGCCTAATCTCCAGACTAAGATCAACTTAACGGGATCATTTGGATCCAACAAGAGAGCAATTGGCTCTATTGTTTAGTTTAATGACATTGCGGTCGATTTCCAGTTTAGGGACATGGTGGTCCATCATTCCCATTTGGGGATGAACATTAGTTTAAGGACATTTCGGTCCAACGTTCCCATTTTGGGACGAATATTAGTTTAAGGACGTTTCGGTCCACAAGTTTAAGGACCCCGCAGTCCGTATCGATGTATGGTTGTCGGGACCCGTCACCTCCCTGATGTCGTTGAAGGATTACAACGATATGTGTCAGAGGAGTTCAGAGATATACCCTTGAACCGGATGTAAATTGATTTAAGAGAGCAGTCTTGCTTAGTCAATTTAATTTGAGGCTTACGGCCATGATTGGGCTAAGTCCAGTAGGGAATATTCAACGTTTTTATCTTTGGCCTATTAGGCCTGTGCTAGGGCTTTACCCTTGTTTAATAATGCACTGCATTTTCTGTTGGCCTGCTAGGCCTTTTTTATTTGGGCTCTGTCCCTTTTAAATGATGCACAGCATCTGTTTTTGTTTGGGCTCTGCCCTTTTTAAAATAATGCATTGCATTTTATTAGGCCTGTCAGGCCTTTTTTAATTGGGCTTGGCCCTTCTGTAAATAATGCAGTGCATTAATCGAACTGACAGTGGCCATGTGGCCTGTCAGGCGCTTTGCGCCAATTATTGAGCGCAAGCGCATGTGGAGGTGACACGTGTCACGCTCGGGTGAGCGCAAGCGCAGTGCGCAGTGCGCTACACTGTTGCGCTGCTGACACGTGGCGCGCTCTGGTGAGTTGCGCCAATTTCAGAGAGCAATGCTCTATCTTAAAAGCGCATAGCGCAAGTTGTTATGGTGCTGACATGTGGCGCTCTCTGGTGGCTTGCGCCAACCCAGGAGCGCAACAGTGCAGATTTGCAAGTGTAAGGCACTATTTTAATTTCTGGATCCAAGAAAAGAATCTTTAAGATTCCAGAACCAATGGTTCATAAAAAATCAATGCTTTTGTTATTTATTATATTTTTTATTGAAGATCCTTGATCTTGTTCTTAGATCAATGATCTATTCAGAAGAAATTCTTCTTTTTATAAAGGTTTTACCTTTTTTCTTCTTTCTGAATTCTTCTCAGAGTTCTTTAGAGGAGTTCTCTCTTTGTTTCTTGAATTTCTCTCTTCTCTGTGTTCCCCTTTGAAATTGGGGTCTAGAGGCCTTTATATAGTGCCCATTAATTTGTTAAATTTGTTAAAGAGATCATTCTCTGAGTGATTTGGGGAATTTTCCCCACCGATGGATCTTTGATCCAAGGGCTTCTGTTTTACAGAAGACAATCTTCTTGTTTTAAGAAGAACAGAAAGATCTTACTGGAATTTTAATTCTGTTTGGCGCAAACGCACCAGCGCTTGACACGTGTCTTACAGCGCAGAGCGCAGATCATCTAAAGCGTTGCTTCTTTTAATTTTGTTTTAAATAGAGCCTTACTCTGATTGGACGCGCTGCCTTGGGCGCTGCGCTGACGTATAAGCTTTTGACACGTGGCGCGTTGCGCGCAGCGCAAGGAATTTGAAGCGTTGCTTCAATTTTTGAATTTTGAAATTCAAACAGAGCTTTGCTCTGATTGGGGGAAACACCTATCGAGGAATACATCAGCCGACGTGACGGTACGATGGACAAAACCCTAGCACCAGAAACCCTAACGGACCTCTGTCGTAAAGAGCAGAGGTTAACTGTGACGTTAGGATATTCTTGCGAGAAATGCTCGATTCGTCTCGACTCGTGAGGTAAAGCCTTAGGCAGCGGGGATTAAAAAAAACCTGTTTCTTAAGCACTGGGCCCTGCAAGTCGGTCCGAAATGGACTTTGCATACTATTCACGGGTCACACTCTCCGAAGTCGAACATCGACAAAGAGGGAAACAACCACTTACAAGTCCTCCCGACTTGTAAGCGGGAAAAATTCTCTTGTGAGATCCTTACGACTTTCAAGAGAAAACACACTTAGGAGTCCTCACGACCCCTAAGGAGAAAATACACCTGCGTGATCCTCTCGACTCGTAGGGAGAAAAGTCTTTATGAGACCTTCACGGCTCATAAAGTTGGAAAGTCTTAAGCTACAAGGACCCTAAACTTGTCTCCTAAGCCCTCAATTCTGTGATCATGCATAACTTTGCACTACTTCACCCACGTACATACTTACGTGGGCAAAGTAGTGGGGGGCATTTGTTCCCGCCAAAATTTTGGCTCAAAACCCGCTTCCGTATAAAATAATAACAATAAAATAGAAAATAAATAAATAAATAAATAATAATAATAAAGGAGAAAATCTCCCTTTCAGAGCAAAGCTCTGTTTGAATTTCAAATTCAAAAGGTGAAGCAACGCTTCAGATCTCTTGCGCTGCGCGCAGAGCGCCACGTGTCAAAAGCAGACACGCCAGCGCAAGGGGCGCTGCGCCCAAGGCAGCGCACCCCAATCAGAGCAAGGCTCTGTTTTAAAATTTAAATTTAAAAATAAAAGAAGCAACGCTTCAGATAACTTGCGCTCTGCGCTGCGCGACACGTGTCAAGCGCAGGTGCGCTTGCGCCAACTGCGCTAGCACTAAAATTTAAATAATAAATTATTTAATTAATCAGAATTAATATTCTAGAAAGATCTTTCCAATCTTATTAAAATAAGAAGATTGTCTTCTGTAAAACAGAGGCCTTAAGATCAAAGATCCAACGGTGGGGAAATATCTCCAGATCAATCAGAGAAAGATCTCTGTAACTAACTCAACAAACCAATTGGCCCTATATAAAGGCCCCTAGACTCCAAGTCTCATAGACAGAAATAGAAAAAAGGGGAGAACTCTGAAAAAATTTGAAAGGCAAGCCTTTAAAGAAAGAAGATCATTTTCTTCAAGGTAAAAAATTTGATTCTCGAAAAAACAGAGATAAAATGCCTCACAAAAAAGAAGAATTTCTTCTAAAAAGATCAAAAATCTAACAACAAGATCAAGATCTTCAATAAAAAGAAAAAGATCAAAAAAGATCCAATCATAAAAAATAAAAGAAGTAATTTACTTCATTATTAGATCTTTTGATCTATATAAAGGCATTGACTTTTAATGAGAATCAGAACCATTGGTTCTTGAATACCGAGGTAGAACCTCTTTAGAGCGAGAAAGATTCTTTTCTTTGATCTAAATTTGATCAACATGCGCTCTACGCTATTGGACAGTGCCCTGCACTCTTAATTTGCGCTGTTGCGCTTCTTGGACTAGCGCAAGTCACTAGAGAGCGCCACGTGTCAATATGCGCCTTGCGCTCCTAAAAACAGAGCGCTGCGCTCTTGAATTGGCGCCCTGCACCAGAGCGCGCCACGTGTCAGCAGCGCACTGCGCTAACAGACTTGCGTTCAGCAGAGCGTGGCACGTGTCATCTTCACATGCGCTGGCGCCTTGCGCTCTTTAATTGGCGCAGAGCGCCTGATAGGCCACGTGGCGCACTGTCAGAAAAACAAATGCTGTGCATTATTAAAAAGGGCAGAGCCTAATTAAAAGGTCTAACAGACCAAAGCAAATGCTACGCATTATTAAAAAAAAGGGCAGAGCCCAATTAAGAAGCCTAATAAGCCTAATATAAATGCCATGCATTTAAATAAAAAGCCCAATGCTATGCATTGTTTAAAAAGGGCAGAGCCCAAACAAAGGCCTAACAGGCCAAGGATAAATGAAATGTTATACATTTTCAAATGGACTTAGCTCAATTCTGGTCATAAGTTCTCAATTTAAATTGAACTGAGCACAACTGCTCTCCCAAATCAATTTACACCCGGTTCAAGGGTATATCTCTGAACTCCTCTGATATTTGTCGTTGTAATCCTTCAACGTCGTCAGAGAGGTGATGGGTCCCGACAACCATACATTGCTACGGACTGTGGGGTCCTTAAACTCATGGACTGAAATGTCCTTAAACTAATATTCGTCCCCAAAATGGGAATGTTGGACCGAAATGTCCTTAAACTAATATTCGTCCCCAAAATGGGAATGTTGGACCGAAATGTCCTTAAACTAATATTCGTCCCCAAAATGGGAATGTTGGACCGAAATGTCCTTAGACTAATATTCGTCCTCAAAATGAGAATGTTGGACCATCATGTCCTTAAACTGGAAATCGACCGCAATGTCTCTAAACTAAACGATAGAGCCCAAATGCTCTCTTATTGGATCTAAATGATCCTGTTAAGTTGATCTTAGTCCGGAAATCAGACCAACGTATTCTTAACAAACGTTTAAGTTGATCTTAGCCTCAAACAAGGCTAACGTATTCTTAAACCCAAAACCCTAAAAACCAAATCTAAGAAAATACGGATTTGGACTAATCCACGTCCTACGGGCGACAACATAAATTAGTCTCCGTATACAATCCACGGGCAACCACAAACAAAACAAACACCCACGACACGAAGTGACCATCTGGAGAAGGAGAAAGTTGTTACCGCGATGCGGTAGCGTAATTAACTGCAGGGGCTTGTGCCTGCAGAGAAGAGCGTCCCCACAATCAAAAACCCCTCGAACGAGGGGGAATCTGACGAAGTCTGCTACATCGGACGCATCCGTCTAAACCTCCGATACATGGTGCCATAAATCAACTTGGCATCCTCGGAGAGGTAGACGGATAGCACCAAATAGCATCTGCCCCGAATCTCAGGCGAGACGAACCTACGCGGTCGCGTCTCCGTGATTCGGAGGGGAACAATTATACTAATAACATGAAACAGGCAAATAAGATAATAACAGTGAAAGTAAAATGCGGATGATCACTATGTCACTAAATGATGTAAAGTATGATCTTTGTCCCTATCAGTCTCTAAGTCATGTTTGAAATCGAGTTGTGGAAAGGAGGATCATGTTTAACGGGAGTCTCGTACATACCCGAGACAACGACCCACACGCCCGGGACATAACCCTGTCAGCCGGATCGCTAGATCCTACCTATTATATATAAGAATCACTGTTCGAATGATCATCCTCTAAAACGCGGTCCTCGCTAAATACGATGCTCTTTCCACTTCGATTTTTCCTTTTTCCCCAGGTTTACACTATTGATGATTATGATTTAGTCGTGTACAAGTATGCACCAATAACACGGTTTTGTCACTGTTCACTGTATTAATCACTGTCACGAATCATTCACTTTTCCATTGGCGTACTTGACACTCCTAAACCAATACCATTCACTCACGATAATGCAATATCCACTGAATAATAATGCGCACTATCACTATGTATATGGCATTTGGGTAAGGTAAGTACATTTATGCAGTTTACAAGTCATGTGTAATATGAACTATTATGCACTTCATGAGCTTACAAAAATTGCAGTAATTCATATGTTCAGAATTCAGTGAAACGATACAAATACGATAACAAGTATACTCTGTTGGAAGTTCAGCAAAATTTGTTTCAGTGCAATCGGATTTCTGGTATTCAAGTTACAACCATTTCAATTTAAGTGCTCCTTGCAGGAAATTCAGTTTCTGAACTGAACGTCCGTTTCGCGGAACAATTTTCACCCAGTTGGGATCAGAATTTAGGGACGCTACAGTTGAATGAAATGTAGGGTTTTCAATAGGGTTTCCAACGCACCATACGGATTCTCAATCGCTTCTCTATGTCAGAAGTTATGCACTGTTCAACACTAGGGTATCAGTTCTGATTCTGTTTGGGACTGCTATGCGTCTTGTTCTTTTAAATTGCAGTTTAAATAGTAAACGACGATAAAAAAAGGGTAAAATCACTTGCGTTATTTAGATAACAGTTTCATCTTCAATAAAGTATAGGGTTCCGCAACATATAAGTTCAGGCAGCAAAGTAGTAAGTATTACGAGATGGAAACCAACAGCCGGAGCTGCTCTGGACTGCAGTCCAGAGCCGCTCTCCGAGCCAGTTCTCGCCATACTTTCAGTACAGAAACAATTAAAAACTTTTATAGGGTTCTAGTTCGTCGAGTCGGCTTCTATTCGAGCCTTCGAACGCATCATTTCAATGTGTACACAATTAATTATGATTTTAACAAGTTTCAGACGCGGAAATATTCAGTTTTTAACGGGTGTAATTGGGGTTGATCGTTTAAGCCAGTAACGATTAAATTTTCCAGTCAAATTTCACCACAATGTTCATTGCCACACGGGCCAGCATATGAAATCGAGTTCCGTCAGTTTAATGGAATATTTTCGTTCGGGTTTTGCATCAAACAGCTATGTCATATAAGTTTTCATGAATCGTAAACATGGAATTAATACGGTTTTGATTTGTAACGGAAATAATCTAGCATGTAGCAAGTAGGGTACTTGCTTGGAGACGCTTTGGCGACGCACGGCAGCGGTAACGGCACGAACGCGCGACGGACGGTACGGTTTGCGGTTCACGGCCTCGGTTCGCGTTCGGGTTCGTCGTCGGAGTTGCCCGGAGATGGCTCGCGATCACTGAAAGCGAAGTGGGGGTTCTGTGGATCTCCTGGGGTGTGCTGGGGTCGACGATGGTCGGCGGTGGTCGCTCCGGCGATGGGCACAGCGAGGGTTCGGAGCTTGGTGGTTTTGGGGGGAGAGAGAGAGAGAGAGAGAGGTAGTGGGGCTCGGGTTTGGAGGTGATGGGGATGATGCTGAGGATGTAGAGGTCGACGATGTGGCCGGCGGCGCGATGGGAGCTCGTCGGCGAGGGGGTGCAGGGGCTCGAGCTCGGGTGCAGGCGAGGGGGTTCTTGCGAGGAGATGGTTTTTGGTGAAGAGCAGTGGGTGTTGAGGTGAAGGCGAGGGCTTTAGGAGGAGGCTAGGGTGCTCGGTGATGAAGGAGAAGGTTGGAGGAGGTTCATCGGCGAGGGGAGGTTGGTGTGCGGTGAAGGGTCGAGGAGGAGGCTGGGTGCAGTGAAAAAAAGGTAGAGGGGACGAGGGGCTCGGCTTTGTATGGGAGAGAGGGAGATGAGGTCGAGAGGGGGAGTGGGCGCGCGCGCAGTCGAGGGGACGTCGGGTCGTGGGCGACGAGCGCGGAGACGTGGTTCGGCGTGGGTTGCAACGAGAAAGGAGCGGGAAAAATTTAGAACGAGGGGGAAGAAGGAGAAGGGTCGGGTCGGGTCGGGTGCGGGTAAGGGTGTTGGGTTAGGTTGGGCCGGGAAGGAAATTAGTTTAATTAATATTTCGTTTGGGCCGGGGTTTGTCATGGGTTGGGCATGGCGGGGCCGGGCAAAGGGTTTAAATGTTTTTGTTTAATAAAATTTGGTTTGTTTTGGGCTGGTTTAAATGGGAAAATGTATATGGGCTGAGGTTTGATTAAGTTATTTTGTTGCGCTTGGTTTTGGGTTTTGATTTTAAAGGTTTAGGAAAAAGAATCAATTATTAAAAACCTAGCAACCAATTTCCCATAGAATTACAAGTAAAAGGATAACATCGGGGAACTAGGAAAATATAGAAAGATTCTCATAGATGGAAACGGGGATTTACACCGTCGCTCCGCGAATCTCACCATGCGCGGATTGTATGCCAGCAATGTCCCACGTTCCACACCATCGCGATCCCCATTAAGGGGCGATCCGCTCTCTACACGGGCGTGACGTCGGGAGCGTAACTGCTGGCGAGATTCTCGCGCCTGCTGCTGCATACCACCGCCGCTATATAAACCCCCATCACAGAGGGGTCAAGTAAGCCATTTTTTACTCTTTTAAGCCGTTACTTTTCTCGGATCTCATCACTAACTTGATCGTCGGAGGGTCCTTGGTATCCCCGGACTTCTTTGCAGGTATTCGGCACCAAACTCCTCATATCACATCTTCCACCAAAACCCATTGAGACCCACACGCAACGGAAGGTAACCACCTAAATCCACCAGGAGATCAGCGGAAGACAACATCTGACGGAGACCCGGAAAGGGCCTCCATCAGATGGAGAAAAGCGATACTGCCAAATTTGAAATCCAGCTTGACTGTCAATATATGCTATTAGCTGTCAATTGGTAAGAAATAATTGATATGTGTCGGTGCAGAATGAGGGCGTTATTCACATTATGCCAACTAGTATGCGATGCACATTTGTATATTTAAACATCACTTTGAGAAGATTTTCAAAGAGTGTTAGTTGAGACATAGGAATTTTTAAAGACTTTAGTTTTAGTAGAAATTTATTAAGATTTGAATAGTTGATTATAATTTTCAAAGCTTTGGTCTTCCCAAAATTATAAGAAAATTTCTTTTCCGCTTATCATCTTGATAATCGAATTATCAACTCAGCTTGAAGGTTCACTTCCTTTCACATGAATATTGTCCGTCGTGTGAATATTATTTGTTTGCATGCATATTTCACCTGAAAGATTTTGCCGATCGACATATCGGTAAACTTTGAACATCGCTAGGTCTTTGAGCCAAGCTGGTCTCCTATCTTCATAGAAATTGAAACTATAATTATAAACAGGTTAAGAGAGCTTTCAAACAAGTATATAGCTTCCATAGCTTGTTTTCTCTATCCAGTACCCCATTTTCTCCAACCATTCATTTGACTTGATTGAGGATTTTGGAAGTTGGGCTTTTCTATAATCTTTTAGGTTTAGGCCATGTTTGGATTGAGAGGGTTAAAGTACATAAGATTGACTTTAAAATTAGAATATCGCGGAATGCACTTGCATTCTTTTTGGATGAAAATGTAGAGGATTTTAAATTTGAGGCTTTTCAATTTGAATAACTTGTGGCTATATCCAACTTTATCGTTTTTAATCAAAAATTGGTTACAAGAAGCATTGAATCTAGCATCAAAAAAACTCATTCAAACAACTCTTTTTTTTGCAGGATTAGGCCAATCCGGCGGAAAAATGGTATCTGGGCTTTTTTTTCCAATAGGATAGATATTATACAAACAAGGCCATGTGTTGTGATTTAGCATCAACTAGCTATGAAAATTAAGTCAAGTCAATATCAATTATACAAGCTATATCAAAATCTCTATGAAGCCTTTCATGCTATATATACCAAAGTAGAGGGATTTACATGACTTGTATTTACTCGGCTATTGGGCGGAAATGGGCCTACCTCCTCGTGGGCCCCCTCCGCAAAAAAATTCATGTAGCCCTTCCTATCTCCAAAAAAAGCAGGTTTAACTCTCTCAAGTACACCAAACACCTTTAATTTAGCAATATCTTTCTTGTAAATTTCTGGCTGATAACTACCGCATTTACAATTTAACCGCCGCATTTATCAGATAACCACTATATTCACAAGATAATTACCGTGTGTATAAGGAGCAGTAGTTATTTGCTACATCAAAATCTCTTTGAAGCCTTTCATGCTATAAATGAAGAAAAAGACCACAAAAGCCAAACCAGAGGTATTTGCATGAGTTGTATAGACTTCAGTAATTTCCCTTCTTCTTCCTAAGTCTAAAGTCTCATAACTTAATGTGGGTGGAGACTCAAAGCCAAAGACCATTCTAAGTCTAATTGGCTAATTAAGTCACACAATGTGTGCAGTTATCTCTCAGTATCATCATAGTATACCATATATTTGCATGTTAGAGCATTCTATATTCAAACCTTAGTATCAATTGTTCACAATAAAGTTGCAAAACATTATATTGCACTCAACTCTTTATAGGCCAAGTCTCCTCATCATCAACTACTATATCAAACATGCACAAGCTCTTCCTCTTCTTCTTCTTATTCATCTTCCTCCTCCTCGCTCCTCCATCAACCGCCTCCTCTTCTTCTTCTTATTCATCTTCCTCCTCCTCGCTCCTCCATCAACCGCCGACGTGGGGACCGCCGCCTCCTACCCTCCTCCATATCTCCGTAAGTCCAGTCACCGCACAATTCTCTTATTTTAAGTTGGGTTAGTTGTACAAAGCACCCTTATAGCTTGTTAGAATATAAAATACATTCTCTCAACCTTCACCATGACTTTCAAGTTTTGGTGCAGTAGAAGAGACTTTTCACATGGTATTAGAGCAACCCAGATTCGATTTCTACCGAGCGTGTATTAAATACGGTTTTATTTACTTAAAACGCCACTGCACAATGGCCTAGGTTTTTCTCTCGATCCTTATCATAATTTCGGAGTTTTTGTGCTGTGGAAGGAACTTTACATATGGTGTGCCATGTAGTATAACATTTACATTTTACTCCGTAACTCATTGGTATAATTTAAAGTAGGATTTAGTGTATACGGGGTTTTGGTATAAGCAGAGGAACGTTCGCGCCAATAAATTACTTGATGAGGGGGCATAGGTGCTACATAGGATAATCTACAAGGGCGTATTGTGCAATAATCCCTTTTAAATTTATTTATTTTACAGGTGAATACTAAAATTCAACTTTTTTTCTTTGCATGCAGCAAGTGTATGTTTCGGGAGCGACTCGACCCAGTTTCCGCCCAACAATCTTTTTGCGGCGGCGGGCGAAGGGGTTTGGGATAATGGTGCATCGTGTGGTAGAGAATATTTGGTCAGGTGCCTAAGCTCGGCGACGCCAGGGGCGTGCGTTGAGGACGGGCCCACGATCCAAGTTATGATAGTTGATCAAGCAGCGAAGCTTACGAACTCGATGCCTTCGGCTACTGGGGCGACCCTAGTGCTGTCTCAAACGGCTTTTGGGATGATTGCCAACGCGACGGAGGCTGCGACGGAAATCAATATTGAGTTTACAGAGTATGATATTGAGCTTCAGTTTTCTTCCTTTTTTTCTTTCAAGACTTGCAATCACTAAAGTACCAAAACCTATACCTGTTTTTCCGCTAAACTACCGTAAACGTCCTAAATTACAAGTTGCTATTTGAAATTTTATATTAAGATTGATCTTACAGAACTTTGAATTTATGAAATACCAAAAATTATATCCATTTCTAAACTACCGTAACTTTGAATTTATGATCAAGGTTAGGGAAATCCTATACTGTTAGATATTTAGGAGGTGAATAAAATTCTGCCAATTTAAAAATGTGAGAGTTTTAGGCAACATGATGAGGGCCCAACAACAAAGGTAGTAACTAGAGTTCCTATTCTGTTCTTATCTTCACATCAATAAATTTAAAAATGTGAGAGTTTTAGGCAACATGATGAGATTCTCGAAAATGGCTCATCCAAAATAAAGAAAGAAAGTAATGCCTTGAGAATCTCTTGCCTATTATGTGCTCGGCAAGTTAGCAAGATGACGACTCTATGTTGACTCCATGTATGCTCAGACCTTGACCCATGAATTCTCGTGTTTCCATACACATTTCGTGTTAGGGTTTTTCGCTTGGCATGGAAGGAAGACAGGCAACAATAAGAGCACGCAACACCAACTTCTTTTACAGGCTTTTGAAACTCTATGGCTCAGATATCTGACGCCCAAAACCGTTGAATACTAGTCAATTTTGTAGCATTTTTTAAATATATGACTTATCTATATATATATTTGAAAAAAATTGTCTTCGTCGTGCAGGGTTTGAAAAAGTCACGAAGGACATCAAAACGGTACAAGGAGGAGGATCTTCTATCAATGGAGTATCCGAAGTCAACATAACATCGAATTTTAGAGAATTTAAATTTTGCATGATAAAGAAATCATTGCTCTTTAACCCTTCAAATTCACCAGAATTCATTGTATTTAGTCTCATTTGTATCTTCTGTTGTGCAAATGCCTTGTAAATTATTGTAGAGAAAGCCAATAGCGAAAGTCCATCAATATCAAGTCCAAGTAATTATTAAATTTAATTATACACGAGAGGGCGATTATATATTTATATTTATATGAGTGTATACGGATTTTTAATATAAGCGGGCTCCATTCAATAAGACTCGAGCCTTATTGAGGTTTTGTCCATCTTATGTTTTATACCCATGTATTTTTCATGATTTTTCCATGAGGCTTTGTTTATCTTAATAAAAACATTTACGCATTGTTCGGCATTAATTTGTGTGTGCTTTCCATATCCACAATGAGTTTTTTGCAAATTATATTTATAGAATTATTTGGATATAAGCTGAAATGCTGGACAGTTTTGAGGACTGACATCAAATATCCATACTTCGTTATTCAATTAGATAGATTATCGTTTGTAAGCAAGGGTAGACTCAAGAATTTTGGTTTGTGGAGGCAAAATCATCATACAATTTAGAGAATTTTAAAATTATCTACATACCGGCGTCACCCATCGTCTATTTGTAGGGAATAAACCAACTGACCATCTACAGTAGAGTAGCGATTAATACCGTATAGCATAAGCAAATCTGATTGCCATATTTTTTTTTGTCCCGCGTCTACATATTCTATTTGAGGTTAATGGCTGGACGTTCACATTGTAAAGAGTAAAAATTGGAGCAGGCATGTCGTTGGATTTAAGTTGGAACACGGTCCACACCAAATACGGTTACGATGTTGAGAGTATCATTTCCCATTTTTTATGGTCCCATTTTACCAAAAACCAAATGCTATAAACTCATAAACGACAAACCATAAGAAATAAAAGGAAAAACCTCAACACAAAGCCATACCAAAAAAATATCGACCTGCTAAAATACACCCAAAACTATCAAAAATTTTAAAAAAATAAAAAATAAAATCTATAAGAAGAAAAACCCTAGAAACTGGGCAGGTGCAAAGATGCCATTTTTGCCAGTTGCTTTGATTAATCTCAAGCTCGAAGAAGAAGAAGAAGAAGCAAAAGGCGATGGCTGAAGAATCGCAGCCAGCTTCGGCTGCGATGTGCAGGCTTTGCCTCGAAGAGCAAAACCCTGAAGAATCTTCAGGTATTTTTTTTGAATTTTCTTCAATTTCTTTGGTCTTGTTTACCCCAAAGTTCAAGTTTTTAATGCTATACTCTTGGTCTTATATAAATTCACTCTCAAATTTATGAAACCCGATGGTAAATGCGTCATCTTTTTTCTTCATCTCGGAGAAATTGGAGGATGTTAACTGTGTATTTTTGTAAAACCCCCCTTTTTCGTCCATTGTATCGGCGGACTGGGCAATTATTAAGAGAGGGTCAAACTATGTCGGAAATTGTATAAAGTGTAAATTCATAGCGACAAATCTTGATGGAAAATGTGTCGTCTTTGTTTCCAAAGTTCAAGTTTTTTATGCGTCATCTTGATGGAAAACGTGTCATCTTTTTTCCAAAATTGTATAAACTTGGTTGGAAATTGTATAAAGGGTTTACCTCAAAGTTCAAGTTTTTTAGGTTATACTCTTGGTTTTATATAAATCCACTCTCAATTTTATGAAACCCAATGGTAAATGTGTCATCTTTATTCTTCTTCTAGGAGAAATTGGAGGATGTTAACTAGTCATTTAGGGTTAGGGTTTTTGGAAAGCCCCTTTTTTGTTTGTAGACTAGAAATTGGGCACTTATTAAGAGAGGGTTGACGTCAGATCAATCAAACTTCGTTGGAAATTGTATAAAGTGTAAATTCATAGCAACACATCTTGATGGAAAATGTGTCGTCCTTTTTCCAAAGTTCAAGTTTTTTTTATGTGTCATCTTGATGGAAAATGTGTCATCTTTTTCCCAAAACTGTATAAACTTTGTTGGAAATTGTATAAAGGGTTTACCGCGAAGTTCAAGTTTTTTATGTTATACTCTTGGTTTTATATAAATTCACTCTCAATTTGATGAAACCTAATGGTAAATGTGTCATCTTTTTTCTTCTTCTAGGAGAAATTGGAGGATGTTAACTAGTCCTTTAGGGTTGGGTTTCTGGAAAGCACCCTTTTTTTGTCTGTAGTATTGTCGGACCAGATATTTGGTACTGATTAAGAGAGGCTTGACGTTAGATCAATCAAATTTTGTCAGAAATTGTATAAAGTGTTGATTCATAGCGGACACATCTTGATGGAAAATATTTTTTTATAGTAGACTGGGGCATGTGCTATGCACATGAAAGTACAATGTAGTGTTAAATATTGTGATTCTGGAATGAAGTTCTAGAGATGACTATATATTACGGTGTTTGAATTTCGAATATAAAAGAGCTGATTAAAAAAACTTAAATGGGATGATGATGTAGATAGATTGAAATAAGAGAATTGTTCGGGATCCCCCCCCCCCCCCCCCCCTCATTTCTTGAATTTTTTATTTGAAGAGACGATCAATTATGACATGATTATTCCTCATCTTGCCCTCCAATGATACTGCCTCTAATCTTTCACTAATGTCCTGCGGGATGATCCTGCTCTGCCTTTGTTCATATTTGACCACATTTGCGTTTCTTCGACTTGCCGTTTTCACGATTGCCAAATTTTTTTGACATATAGCATGTGGAGTTTTCCCTTTAACTTCATGGGTGTAAAAATACAAAAGTATTATTTTAGCCCTGATGATTACTTCAAAGTTTTGGTGCAATGCTGGCAAAAAATTCCTACCATACACGCATTTTGAAAGAAGATTAGAACATACCTCTGCATAAAGCACATGTTTTGGACCTTTTGGTCCATTAAAAGGGGCGTTCAACCAGTGGGGAGATGTTTGAACATTAACATATTTCTTTCAACCCTCATTTTTCTTAACACAACTTCAAAGTTTTGGTGCAGTGGCAAGTACTTAAAGGAAGAGCGCAGTGGCATGATATTGCAACTATTTCAGCCTCCTTTAGTTTCCAACCTTATATGTTCGTAAACTTAGAATTCTCCTCAATCGTTGTAAATTTATAATTTCCAATGTTCTTGCTTATCCCATCTTTTTCTTAATACTAAAACTGGGAATGAAATTAGCGCGAACGGCAAGATTAACCATTGAGAACTGCATACACTCTGGATCTTGGGCACATAATATGCCTCTAAACCAAAATGGATACCATTCCATACAGTAGTTAGTCAACATACTTGACAAAATGAAGCCAGGTAATTCAGGCGAGGAATTAATTTGATGTAACGAATGTCTATTATGCAACAACAAAGTGACATCAATGAATGCCTATGCCTTACCTTTTTAGAGTTTCGAGTTTAATTGCATATATATTAATTTTTCCTGCCTTTTTTTGGGGAATATGTACACAGACGCCGCATAAATTACATAGTTGACGAATTTTGGATAGTTGTTCAACCCTGAAGGCATATACCGAGGCATAAAATGAGATTTTCAATATTAAGGAGAATCATTTGTAACCGATGCTGGATCATTTGTGTTCAAGACAAAGTCATTGAGAGAGTAGACACTACATGATGTAAAAAGTATAAGGATAGAATCTCTATGCAACAATTTCTTAAGTTTCTCCTTTTGTTTTTACTTGAAGACAGTATTGTTTCCATCAAACTGGGTTATATTATTTTGCGATGTATGATAATCTAGTAACCCTATGTATCGGTGTTCGTGTGTAGGGGATGAGTTAATAGCACCATGCAAGTGCACCGGCACCCAGCAGTTTGTTCACCGCTCATGCTTAGATCAGTGGCGCAAGGTTACCATTTTTTTTAAATTTTTTTATCTTTAACTGTTGGTGAAAAAAATCAGGATTAATGTCTATATGTGTAAGAATGTGCACAAATACAATTAATTTTCCAGAACCTTTATGCTCATATATGAAATTGAGGCCTTCTTTAAATATTTCTTTGTGGATCATGTAGTGATTTTATATTTATGTTTCACCATTTCACTTTAGCTGTTCCCAAAAGTTTGGGATAATGGTATATGCTTGTTGTTGTACTTTTAACTTGGTATTTCTTATAGCTAATATTTTCTAAAGCGAAAAGGTAAAGGCAAGTTTCGTAATTAGAGGTATGATCTTTGAGACCAGTGAAATATTGAGGGTTCAGATGTAAATAAAGAAACTTGATTTGTTATGCTTAACAAACAAAATGAAATTTCTAAGGACGGAATTAGAGTTTTGCTAAGATCATCTGGAAAGATTGTTGCTTTGAGCTCGAGGCTACATGTAAGTTAAATTGAAGTAACTTGTTGAGTACTACATTCTCAACCTTACATCTGAGAGAACTATTTAGTAGATAAATCATGTTTTTTAGAGCGAAATGTTGTAATTTTCTTATTAAACTTAATTTGTATAAATCAAGGCTAAATGCCAGGAATTACCCCTAACATTTACCTCAATATCAGGAAATATCCCTAACTTCCTAACTTTCTAAAACCGACACTTTCCCCCCTCGATGTTAATTGATTCTCAAAATCCCCTTTATATAAATATTTAATTAAAAAATATTTCTTTCTCTCTCTTTCTTATTAACTCTCATTATTTTTCAATATTACCCACACTTTTCAAAATTCTTTTAGTTTTTTTAAATACCCCAAATTTATTAAGAGACTGTTAAGTTTATTTTTCAATTTAATTTATGTTTAAATACCAACTTTACTCATCATTATCGTCATCATCGGCTTCTTCATCACAACTCGACAAAACCCACCTTCATCTTCTTTCTTCTCATCCCTTAGTCCCATCAATTCTAATTCTCCTCTCTTCCTCGTTCTCAGAAGCACTTTGTTTCTTCTCCTCTATTTACTTCCAAATTAAGAAATCCTAATATAAAAGAAAATTCTAACCCAAAAGAAATATATAATTATGCAAATCCTAATATAAAAACATCAAATCAATCAACATTTACAAAATATAACACCTAAATCAATCAAATCTTATAAGAAAACCTAACTCGATCAAGCAATTTTTGTTTTGGGAATTTGAAAGCATGTAAGGAATAAAAAGGGACTGTGGAGATATTTACATTTTCTTTTATCGAATTCTGTCAAAATTAACCATTATTTAATGATGTTGTATTAAACAAAAACTTAAAGAATTTGATGGTGTATTTAATATCGAAGAATAATGGGGGTACATCAATTTGCATAGAATTTTAGGGGGTATTTCAAAAAACCCTTGATATAAATATTTTAATTAAATATTTAAATGAAGGATATTTTGGGAATCAATTAAAGTTGGGGGGTTCTTGCTTTAGAAAGTCAGGGGTATTTCCTGCTATTGAGGTAAATGTTAAGGGTATTTTCTGCCATTTAGCCTAAAATCAATGCACAAAACATTGCCCGGATGTTCCCCACAAAAAGATTGTTACAAAGTTATAAGAAACAGTAGCATCCTATTTAACTAAAACTCTTGTTATTTGCTAGCTTGTGTAATGCATGCCTTTGTTTCTTGTTCATTAGATAAAAACAATATTCAGACATGCTTATTGATAATTCATATCATTTACAGGAACGAGAGGATGCATTCACCCATTGCATGACATGCAGGGCACAGTATCATCTTCACATAACTTACTCCAATGGTTTCTGTTGCCGTAATGCAAAATTTTGCATTTTTAAAGCAGTAGATTTCCTCATCGTGTTCCTCCCATATCAAATGGTATGATAAGAAAAACTTAGTTTTCTTTATGATGTAATGTAAGTTTGATTGGTTGCTATAAGTTTACCAAATTTTACATTGTACGGCTTTCTACAAGATTTCCTTAAAGAAGTAATTCTGGAAAGATGTTACTTCTTAAGGGAAACACAGATAGCTCTCAAAGATCCAACTACTTTTATCTAGCTGTTGCAATCTATATCAACATGTAAACTTAATTCGACTATTTGGTTCTCTTAGAGTTGTCTCAGCCATTTTACCTGTACTTGACTGTATTTTGATACATGGTGTCATTACTGAGGCATGAGCTAAATCTTGGTTGCAGGTACAGATACGAGATAATATAGGAGTTGTGTTCCTCGATTCACAAATTTTCAAGTCTAGGATGTGATTTGTTTGTTACCTTGATATTTTATTGGTTAAATATATACATAACAATAAAAAATATCAATTTGGCAAATATAAATCAAATATAAATTATTTAAATAGTTTAAACCACAAATTCTACAACTTTCCTCTAGTTTAATTGACTTGGGAAGATGCTATCCGGTCATTTTATCAATGTTAAACAATAGCTATCCAAACAATCATTGTTTTTAATATTTTCTGTTAAGAAAGTAGTCAAGTACATAGAATTTTCCCAAAAAGTTAAATTAAATGGTAAGTTGTCAATTGATAGATGTCTCAATAATTGAAACTTGTCCAATACACTATAATTTATAGGATGTGTCAAAAAGAGCATCCCACAAGCATCCAAGCATCCGATAGGAATTCGACATGGATCTGTTTGCTCAATGAAGAACCTGTGCAAGTCACTATACATGTTTACTAATTAATCAACAAATCATTTTTTCGTTTATGCCATTGGCATGTGAGTGTGTATCTTTGATTTGAGCTGAAAATTCTGCAAATACATCCATATACTACATCCGTGATATTCAATTGTAGAAGGATGAGTAAAGCTATCACGTAATAATTAAATGCTTTAGCTTGTGGTTTATTTCTTCATTATCTTTTTATAATTGTTCAAACTGTGTATTGCTCTCTCTCATAAAGTTTTTTTTTTTTGTGTTTCAGATAATCTGCATGCTTGGTGTTCTCGCATACGTATATCTAGAGAGCTTCAGAAAGTCCATTGAAATATTTTCAAATTGCCCACTACTCTTTTACTATTGCGTTGGTAACTATCAATCAGATCTTGCCATTTAAAACACAATGCTCAAATTGTTTCTATGCTATTTCTAATAAAGTCAAATAGTTGCCATTCCCAAATTCGTCATTAAAGAAGTTATTCACTGTTCAGGGCTGAAATTTCTATCCGTGTGCGTGCGTGTGCGTGTGTGCGAACTTAAAATTTATTAGGGATTCATTCAAAAAGTATGCACGTGCCTTAACTATTGTTGTTTTCACTAAACTACCATAAGGCTTTTTATTACATTTGGCTCCCTTTAAGTGCTACAATTTAAAGGGGTATTTTAGTAAAGAATACTCTCTAAAAACCAACGTTTATGGGATTTTGATGCAGTAATAAACTTTAAGGTAGTTCAGTAGAAAAGCAATGAACGTTGGGGACGTTTACTGTAAATTAACATTGAATATATGTTTATATTATTTCATTAGAATTGACCCTTTGTTTTTGAGAAAAATGGCTAGGGTCCAAAAGGCCCTAGCCAGATAAACATTTCATAAAATTATGAAATGAAAGAAATTACAAGATAAAAATAAAAAGATAGAAGATATAGCATATGAATCTCATAAGAATTCACTTATCATGGTAAATAAAATTAGATATCCTAGGAGATTCAAAAATACTCGACAACTCTAAATAGAAGATACCCGTTTTCTTTTCGAAGCGCTTGTCCGAAAACCCAGAAGCATATTGATTTTATGGGCAACCAAAGAATTTTTTTTCTTTTTTAAAAAAACTCGGGCATTTCTTTCAACCCAAATACACCAACAAAACGCCATGACAAACATATCCCAAATATCTCTAATTTTCATGTCAACCCGTTTTATTCTCCACTTAGTCCATAATGAGAATATTGAACCAGGTTTTCCTTTGATTTTCCATAAATGTCTTTTATTAGCCCATATAAGACTTTACGAAAGCATATTTTAGGAAAATATGTTCGATGGTCTTCGGTTTCGTGTTGCATAGAACACAGAGAATTCCTTTATCAACTTTTTTTTCCTCACCACATCCAAAGGAAGAAGTCTCTCTTATTACAAGCTACGTGTGAATCTTAAATTTAGCTGGAACATTGCTCTTCCATAGCACCTTGGAAATTGGACATTTGCATCCACCAAAAGATAAGAATTTGTAGAGAGATTTAACTGTAAATCTTTCGTTCTTGGCAATTGGACATTTGCATCCACTTTGGCAATTAGAGTCGTCCTATTATTCTATTCCTATTTGAGAAAAACCTATTGCTACGACTAAAACTATTTACTGAATTTTCAGAAAAGACCCACACTCAATTTTTAAGAAGAGCTAGAGGGTGTTCATAAATTAATTAAGGGTTTTTTTTGATATGCCCCCCTCACAAATTACATAATTTGAAAACCCCCTCTCTTTTTGGTAATTTTAAATAACCCATTTCAAACTTTTCCGTCAACTAAATACCCCCCGTTCCCCTAGGTTTCTGTTAAGTTAACCCATAATCATGGTTAGTTATGACTGAATAAAAACTTATCTATCCCCTCATAATTTACATATTTTGAAAAACCCCACTCATTTTTTTGTGGTCATTTTAGTCTTTTTAACCCTCCAACAGCAACTTTTAAATGGTCAGTTTCGTTATCCGTCAACTAAATACCCCCACGCTCCCGTAGGCGTCTGTTAAGTTAACCCTTAACTATGGTTAGTTATGACTGAGTAAAACCTCACCTACCCCCTCACAAATTACATATTTTGAAGAAAAAAAAAACCCCACTTTTTTGGTAATTTTAGTCTTTTTACCCCTTTAACGGCTACTTTTAAATGGTCAGTTTCGTCAGAAAACGTTGGCTGGCTCAAAGTTAACCGCAGTGTGGTATTTAGTCGGGTTAAAAGTTTGGAGCGGGTTATTTAAAATTACCAAAAAGTGAGGGTTTTTTTTTTTCAAAATATGTAATTTGTGAAGGGGGTATATAAAAAAACCCATTAATTAAACACTCAAAGTAAAACTTAAAATTATCAATTATGCATTCCTTCAAACTTTTGGTTGTGAAATGGTGCAGGCTCACTCTTACTTTTTGTACTTCTGGGAATTAGCGTGTTGCTGGTACTATTCAAACTCTACAACTATAATCCTGAAGATGATCGATTTCAAAATTTTTGGAAGTTCTGTGCTTTAATAATCTTCACCATGTTTTCTGTACACAAAAGTTTCGGTATACTCATCGGGATTGGACGCCTCAGAAAAATCTGGAAGAGTTGTTATGGAACTAAACTTACAAAGGCAAAGATCCTGCACCATTTTAGCTATATTTTGTGGTGTCTCAATTGTGTTATACTGGTCGCTCATTTTATTTGGCTAAATGTCACTTATATATTCCTATAACTATCGCATTATTCACTTATATTCTCATGTTTATTTATTACAGTTAAATGCCTTGAACCTTTTCATTTATCCACCTCGGTTTATATCTGTTCCACTTTTCACTTGTGTACTTTAATTGATGTTGGAGATTAAGTAATGAAGAAGTGAAGTGGAAGAGTATGGGAAGCCAAAAAAAGTTGGGTTATTTTTGTTTCTAATTGACATGTGAGTCACCTGACGAAAGAAACCCGAAGATGAATAATAGGGTAGATATAAGAAAAGGCTCAGGGCATTTAAACTAATAAACAAGATGTATATAAGTGAAAACCGTTGATAGTTTATGGCATTTAAGTGAAATTTACCCTTTTTTGTGAAGTCATTAATGCCTGCGTGCTTCATGCAGGAATATATCGTTGAGGATCTTCATGGTAATTACATGCCACCAACGCTGGATAAACATCATGCAGCATATCTGAAATGTCTTGGATTTGTGTAGAGAGATTATTGTGGGAAATGATTTTCTTTTAGTCTTAATTTTAAAGAAAAATATGAAGTATAGATGATTTCCTGTGCTTAATCCCAAGCTCCAGTCGACTAGTGTGATGACAACTTTGCGTCATATATAATTATTAATTAAAAGTGTTTATGTTGATTATGTTAGATTGATCTCTATAATTTTAAGAATTTTAGCAAGTTTACCTCAAATATATACAATCTCTGTAAATTGTAATTTAGAAATACAGTAAAATTCTGTTTGCAATTGTTCAAATTTCCTAAAATCTTAAAAAAAAATCAAATATTTCTGTTTGCCGATTATGGCTTGTGCAATGCATGAGAAAATAAATCTTTGTGTGAAATGATACAAGCAGGCTATGAATCCGACCAGCTGCGGAGCCAAGATATCAGGCCAGACAAAATGTTTGCTAAAGATTATATGTAATAGCACATGCAAAACACATGCGAGCAAGGATGGAGCAAATGCTTTCACTTTTAGGGACCAAAATTACAATATTTTTTTTATTATCGTAACATATTTGTACATTATTTTTGAACAAAAATATCCATTCATCTTAGATTTTCTAGTTTCATGATTATGTGATTGTAAAAGATAATTCTAAAAAAAACTGATTGGTTAATTAGAACTAGATTGCCTACAATTTGAGATCAACATATTATTATCATAATTTATTTTTGTAGAATAACTTATTCTATATTGGCAAAAGCAATCATATAACAAGATGAAAGGTTATCTCATGTATAGAATAGAATATTGACATAATTGAACTATTATGGTATTTATAATACATAATAAAATACTGACATAATTAATAGAGCTACTATGGTAATTTGAATGAATTTGGGAGTTTGGATGGGGCCCACCTAGAAAGAAAAAGAAGATAAAAAATGGCAATAAGTGCAAGAAAAAGAGAAAAAAAGAGGGCTAAATAGCTTAAAAATACCCAAAGTTTTTTACCCTTAGCACTTAAATACCCAATGTTTATTACTTGGCTTTTAAATACCCAAAGTTTCCATCTGCCGTTAATTGGTGGTTAGAATATTCTTTTTAGATTCTCACGTGCTGTGCACGCACATCTATTTTTTTTGACTCTTTTACCCTCGGCAATTAGGGCTGTTTAAAAAAGCTTGAAGTGCTTGGCTCGAATCGGTTCGAAAAAAGCTCTTGCTATTTGCTAACTTGCTAGGATATGATGCATATATATGGAACGATACTAGTGTGAGTTTCTTATACATTTCGATTTGCTTCACATCTCTCTTTTCTTTTCTCTTCTCCTTTTTTTATCAAGTTACTCTTGGTCAAGATTACGAATGCAGAAAAACATTCTTTGTGCCTGAATTTTATCTTTGAGAATTAAAAAAAATATTGGTGTCACGATCGCTTTACCTATATTTTTCTTTCCGAGAGAGTATAATGTTGGAATATTCAAATTTCGTGCCGTATGTCCATTCTTTTTTCCATATATATATATATGTGTGTGTCTCTCTCTCTCTTTCTATAATCTTTCTATAAGGAGTTATAGATCGTAGCAAGAGGTAGTTTAGTATAATTTAGCCTATTTAATTACTAGAACATTAAGAAATGCTTGTTGATACTTCATATCAATAACAGGAAGGAAATGAATTCACCCATTGTACAACATGCACGGCGCAGTATCATCTCCGTGTAACTTGGAGTGATTCTTTCGGCGTAAATTAAAATATTTCATTTTTAAAGCAGTAGATTTCCTCTTTATGTTCCTCCCAATTCATATGGTAAGATGACGAATACTAATTTCCTATATGATTACCTTTTGCATGAGAAAGCAGTCAATTACATAATTTTCTCATTAAAATATTTTTTATGATAATCGGGTGATTTCCTCCCGCCTTGTTACTCGAAATATTTGCAGAATGTTTTCTATATATTAAATTAAATCATGAGCTGAAATGATGGGCGACTGTATTGTCTAATTAGCCGAGATGGTGTGATACGTCTTTATTTAACCGGTTTTTGTTCCCTCACATGAAGTGCTTTCTTGCATTTCAGATAATATCGATGCTTGGCGGTCTCACTTGCTTGTTTAACCTCGAGAGTTTCAGAAAGTCCATCAGAATATTTTCAAACCAACCGATGCTCTTTTACTATTGTACAGTAACACCAATCAGATTTTACCATACGATGCTCAATTCTGCTCAATTTGTTTGTATTTGGATAACTTGCACAAAACCGTATCTGTATCCAAAATTACATATAACTATATATCCACATTTGTATCTGGGACCTGTTATAGAAAATTTTATCCGTATCATAAAAATTTTCGGATATCCGTGTCCAAAAATGCACCTTGTTACGCAAAAGTACATTTGATGGAGGGTGGAATCTCCTTCAGATGTTGCTTTCCGTTGATCTGCTGATGACGGCGATGAGTGGCTGAGATTTGATCTGGAGGTAGACTACTGAAGCGTGTGGATCCCAATGGGTTTGAAGTTGTTGAGCCGAGCTACCTGCAAGGAAGTCCCGGGATGGTTGGACCACCGAGGACCCTCCGACAATCAAGTTAGTGGGGTAATCCGAGCAGAGTAACGGCTTAGTGGATTAGAATTGGTTTACCTTGACCGTCTGAAAGGGGGGTTTAAGTAGCGGTGGCAGCAGGTGCAGTAGGCGCGAGAATCACGCCGGCCGTTACGCTCCCGACGTCACGCCCGCGTGATGAGCGGGACCTCCCATTAATGGAGAGACATGCTCGTTAATGGGGGATCGTGGTGGCGTGGAACGTGGGATGTGGCCGGCGGAAATCTCGCGCATGGCGAGATTTGCGGGATGGCGGTTACGCCTGCAAGCGGTGCTGTTGGTCGGGACCGGGGAAGATGACCTCGGCGGGAGAGCTCGCGGACGAGCGGGAGAGCCGAGGCATCTTGTTTATGCGGTAGCTCGGGAATGAGCTGTGAGGCTGAGGAGGCCAATTGTGCTGGGGCTCGGAGGCGAGCCAGCCTCGTCGGTAGGACGGGCATAGGAGCAGTCTGGTTGGCCCCAGTAGGTCCTTTCTTGCATGCTCTGGGACACGTCATCTGCCACGTGTCATGATCTGGGAGATCACCGATATCGAACATCATCATTAGCCCCCCACTCTCGTCCCGACCAGGTGACGGGTCGGGTCGAGAGTGGTCTGCCGGGTCACCCGAGGTGAGCTCTCTTCCGAAGATATTGTCGGGCGTGTCCCTGGGCAATCTGTTGTCTTTTTCTGGATGACGCAGACGAATCGGGGCGAGATCTTCTACATTAAAGAGGGGCGCCGGATCGTGCGCACTTTTGACGAAGCGGCGGCCCACGTGTTGAGCGTTAGTTGGCTGACGCGATAGGCCGCAGACCTCTGGCGTCTGATGGGATGATGCTCAATGCGCGCGCGCCAGGTGGAGCGATCTGGGTCGTCGAATGCGAAGAGTTGTTTTTGGCAGGAGTCGACGGTCGCCGTTGGATGGGGGTGTCGGAGGCTATAGATAGAGGTGGGGCCCTTTTCAGGGCCCATCTCTCTTCATATTCTTCTCGTCCCTGATCTTGTAAGCTCGGCGCTCTCGTCTTAGGTCGGATCTTCTGCTTTCCTGAGGACTTCTCAATCAGGTTAGATGTCTTCTCCTGGGGAGTCTGTAGATGTCGTAGGGGTAGATTCTAGGGATTCTCCTGCCGAGTCGGAGTCTTCCCGGGGAGCGGGGGTCAGATACCCTCCCCGTGGTTGTGTCAGGTGCGGATCCCCAAGTGGAGGTGGCGGATGCCCCTGGTGTGCCTTCCTTGTTGAGGTACGAGGGGGATCTTACCACCGCTCGGGCTCGCTTCCATATCCCTTCTGGCTATACTCCGTGTTTGGCTGAGGAAGGAGAGAGGGCATATCACGTGCGGGGTAAAGAGATTGCCCTGTATCTGGAATCCTTTTGGGCCGGAATGCGCTTTCCCTTCTCTTCCGAGGTCGCTGCGGCGCTGTCTTACTTTGGGCTAGCCCCGGACCAGTTAGTGCCGAACTCCTGGAGGATTCTCCTTGGGTTTCTGGTCCGCTTGAAACTGCAGATGGTCCCTTTCGGTCTGTCCATCCTTACCTCCACTCTCATCTACAAAAGTCATCCTGGCTCTCGCGCGGGCGACCCGCGGTGGGTCTATCTCTCCTTTAGGAAACGTCGGAGGAGCGCACCCGGGTCGGGAATCGTCGTCCTGCCTTCTTCCATCCACGACTGCAAGAAGAAGTTTTTCTTCGTCGGGCCGCCAGAAGGTGAGGACTGGCCCGTACCCGTCCAGTGGTCTAGGGATAAGTGCTGGCAGGGAAACCCGTCCAATGACCCCGACGCGGTGAGAGTGGCGGCGTGGGAGCCCATTCCTCGGGCCGATGCGTTGCTTTCTGAGCGGGCCCTTAGTTGGGCCGGGCTCAACCCTACCCAGTTCGTCGGTAAGTTAGGCTTGTATTTATTTTGATTTTTGCTTGTGTCGCTAACCCCATTTTATCTCGTCTTGTGCAGAACCCATAGATTTGAGCTACCTTCGAGCGGCTATGTGCAAGACGAAGAAGGGGTCGAGGGCTGGAGGGGCCAGCTCTTCCCGTCAGGCGCCGATCCCGGCTCCTCCGGAAGCCGTCCAGCACCAGCTCGAGCCCGGATTGGGCCCCAGAGTCCAGCAGGGCGCCGACCCGAAAGAGGGCTCGGGGGCAGAAAGCCCCGGCCTCGGAGGCGGAGACCAGTCCGCCGCCGCCGACTCTTAAGAGGTTCCCCCGCGCAGCCCCGCAGGACCCGGCCTCCCCGATCTTGGTGGACGGTGGGGACTCCGCTTTGAGGTGCCCTCGGGACTCTCCATCGCCAACAGCCTTCTGCACGACATGGAGAGGTCGGCCGGGGGCAGGGTCCCCGAGGGAAGTCTGAAGGGGCAACTGGCGTCCATCACCCAAGAGGCCGTGCAGGTTAGTGCTCGTACTTTGCTCATTTCATCTTTCGTAAGACTTGGTAATCCTTCTTCTTTTTGACCCCTTTCTCGTTTCCCTATGTCACGCCCCGCTTCCCAAAATATAGAATACGAGGGGTTGACAAGGCCAGCCATGCTCCTACGATCAAGGAAATATCATGCCGTAGTCACACTTCGGCTTCTAGCTTCACGTGGTAATCAGTAAACAATGCACAGGTAATGAGAAATGCAGTATATAAATCAAAACAAATACAAAAGAACTAACCAGATGGGGATCAAAAGAGTATGGTTCTGGGTAGCTGATCAAGATGTCCGCGAAGTCCTCGAGGTACGTCCGGTCCTGGTCCAAGCTAGGTCCAATTCTCACTCTGAGCATGCATACTCAGGTCGTCAGAGCGACACGATAGTAATATATATATGGATACAAATGGTAACTCGTACATTAATACTGAATATGTAACAGTGTATCAAGAGAGTAAAGACATGAACATGCAGTAGCCGATGCGGGTGTCTAAAAGAGCATGTGAACATGAAAGCAGTAAAGTAGTATGTCAGGTGTGTTGATTCAGTAAGCAATGCATGTCAATGTCACTATCCCTATCAGTCTCTAAGTCTCACTGTACAGGTCACTAAGCCTATCGTCAATCCAAGTGTGAGAGTCAACCACTCGTGAGTATCCCCCATCCAAGGGTAGGACCCAAGGGCAAGGGACCACGGGCCCGAAAAACGCACGGTAATAATCAGTGATATCCCTCTATATATATCTCCATATATCTCCATATGTGCCGGCATGGGACTCCCGAGATTCTGTTGAACTCACACTCAAACTACCCCACACCCCGTGGTCTACATCAAACGCCAACCATAAACTCAAATACCAATCGGTCCATGACGAGTCTACACGAGAACTGAAGACAGGGTCTCCATCAAGCATGTACTGACTAATACCCAAGATAGATGGACTGTGTTTGGTGCCTTACCTGTGACACCCATACAAGTGCTTCCATAATTGTCCTATACCAATTATAGTCACACTTATACACGTCCCACAGACGTCGACAATGCAATACATCAATAGGGTTCACTGATTGTGTACAAGTACGTGTCACTTTCACTTATCCAATCATGCTCAACCACTAACGTACTTGCCACAATCACCGCTAATACCTAACACTGGGTAATGCACATGATCACTAGGTTACCAATGCAATGACAAATATATAATGTGATGAGAATACGATAATTCAGGCATGATTAAGAAGTCATAAGTCGGTATCCTACCACTTGCATAATTTATCATAAATCCTACGTGTAAAATTTAGCAAAACAATAAAAAGGGGGTAAGAATTATGTCTAATTATCTATCCACCAAAATTAGTTTCATGTTAATCGGGTTTCAGGATCACTATATATAGCCATTTCATTTTAAGCGTTCACTGCTGGAAATCCGGTTTCAGAATCAGAAGTCCATTTCGTAACGCATTTCAATCCTAGTTGGGATCAGAATTTAGCGTCGCTACAGTTGAATGAAATTTAGGGTTTTCAATAGGGTTTCCAACGCAACAGACGTATTCTCAATCGCGTCTCTACGTCAGAAGTTATGCACTATTCAACAATAGAGTATCAGTTCTGGTTCTGTTTGGGACTGCTATACGTCACGTTCCTTTAAATTGCAGTTTAAATAGTAAACGATGATGAAAAGGGGTGAAAAAACTTGAGTTATTTAGATAACAGTTTTATCTTCAATAAAATGTAGGGCTCCGCAACATACGAGTTCAGGCAGTAAGGTAGTAAACATTACGGGACAGAAAACAATAACCAGAGTCGGTCTGGACTGCAGTCCAGAGCCGGTCTCCGAACCAATTCTCGTCGTAATATCAGTACAGAAACAATTAAGAACTTGTATAGGGTTACATTTCGCCGAGTCGTATTCGATTTGAGCCCTCGAACACCTCATTTCAATATGTATACAATTAATTGTGATTTTAACAAATTTCAGGTGCGGGAAATTCCCAGTTTTTACGGGTGTATTTGGGGGTGTTCGTTTAAGCCATTAATAATTGTATTTTCCAGTAAAATTTCTACACAGTGCTCATTGCCACATGGGCCAGAATATGCAATCGAGTTCCGTCAAATTAAATGAAGGTTTTTATTTGGATCTTGCATCGAACACTTATGTTATTTAAGTTTTCATGAATCGTAAATAGGGAATTAATACGGTTTGATTTATAATGGAAATACTCTAGCATATAGCAAGTAGGGTACTTGCCTGGAGACGTTTTGGCGATGCGTGGCAGTGGCAACGGCACGAACGCGCGACGAACGGCGCGGCTAGGGTTCGCGGCCTCGGCTCGCGTACGGGTTCGACGTCGGAGTTGTCCTGGGATGGCTCGTGTTCGCTGGAAGCGGAAGGGGTGCTCTGTGGTGACGGCGGCGCTCGCTGGAGATAGTAGCTGCAGGGACTCGGGTGGCACTGGCGGCAATGTCGTCGGAGGCAGGTGACGGCTCAGGGGTAGCCACAGAGACTTGCGTGGCAGTGGTGGGGGCTGGTGGTGAGAAGAGAGAGAGGGTAGAGGAGCGCGCACAGTTGGTGTTAGTGTATATGCCCTAGAAGCCATTACTGTATCATACTAGCTTGTATATTACTTAATGGAAGCTTGGGATATTCACAGTTGTATAGACAATCTTGCTCAAAATGATAGTATGCTACTTGGTTTGTTTCAACTTCAATATGTGCATGTGTTTCTTTTAGCATATCGCTTATACATATTAGTAGAGCCCTTAGGATCTTTGCTTGATTACCAGCGTTGTGATGGCAGTCACACTGGTGGGGGCTGGATAATCTACAAGCACATCCTTATACAGGTCCCTAGTCGTAGGACTATCGAGACGGGGCATCGATAATCCGGAGTAGACTAGCGCATACGCTTCTCATCCCAGTACGGGAGGTGGTCTGTCCCACAGCCATCAGTACATCGTACTGGAGATAGTATGCGGGTGCTCGTTAGGTTACGAGTACACTGGACATGACTCGTCGGGAACTGTTGGATGGTATCATACCTATCGTCAGTTATCAGTTCCCAGATGACATGAGTACAGATTAGTCCGCTGACTTGACACTGTCACTTCGCCTCGAGTGTGTTCTCACTGTACTTAGATTACTACCCTACCACGGCTCAAAGGAGTCGTGCAAACAGGTAGTAGTTGGGTGCAGTCCCGAAGCACTTGGAGGCAGTGACGGTTAGACATGATTCGTCTCTCCCGGTATTGGGGGTTGATATCGCGCTGTGTCTAGGAGAGACATTACACAAAGTCCCTGTCCAGGGCAAGCGAGATAGACTGGTAGGTTTCCAGTGTTATCTCAGGTGTTCTGGGCTACACTCCGACACGACTTGTACCGCTAGTAGGGGACTGACGTTTACCGCCCCCGTAGGCCCGCCATGCGATGTATCAGACGAACAGACCAGACTGTACGGAGATTGTCACATACAGGCTCAGTAGGAGTTCGGATAGGTTTACCTCATCGGCCTTCTTATCGACATCTACCTGGGGACCGTTACGTACAGCTAGTGCCGCTTGGTCTTTGGTTAAACCCACTGCCAGCGTAGTGTCGAGTCTTTAGAGTCCCACACAGAGAGTTTCGCTGCACTGAGCGAAACGTGTAGAGGCCGTATGGTTTTACGGTAGGGCTGCGATCACTTACGTGCACTTGTGTGTGTATGCTGTTCGGGCAGGCAATACTAGTGGGCTTTGGTTTAAGCCGGATCCTAGTATTGCATGGATGGATTCGTTTTGTCTTCTGTGCATTCTCATTCTACGGAATACGGATGCGGGTGTGTATGCACAGTTTTGAGGAGCGATGAAGGGGGAGGTGCCTCATTAGGGTTTTGGCAGATGGTTCGGCCAAAACCGCTATGTGGCAGGCTCATTACGGTTTTGGCAATTCGTTCGGTTCAAAACCATTATGAGCCGGAGACATTACTTACTAATCTTTTCAGTGATAATTTTATGATGGCTAATTGCTTTGACCATTTGACCACCTTGACCACTCTTGACTTTGTTGACCCGTTGACCAAAGTTGACCTTGACCTTCATGAAAGGTCTACACTCTTCTTTGGTTTTCTTTTTCATTTTGGATTATGATAATGGTCATGTCAATGTAGCCATCAATTTTATCATGATAGGATTTGTAATGATGTTGTTTAGTATTATTGCAACCATGGTGCCTTTTTTCTTGAGTTGATAATTTCATTTTCTTTTTTCTCATTCTCTCTCTAGCAAGTGAGAAAAAAGAAAGAGAGCTCCATGGTTGCTTGATCTCCTTCATCTTCCTCCTCTTGAAATATTCTTTTGATCTCATGTGTTGAGAGAAAAAAGAATCCACATAGACAAACACTTCCATCAACCTCCTCTACATAACCTAGGACTTCAAGACTGGCGATCTTGTTGCCCTAGTTGCCTCGGCTCGAGGTGGAGCTCGGTGTACATCTCTCGGGTGGATCGTCTTCGACTCAAGAAGGCCGCGGAGGTGACCAAGATCCGGATCGACCCTCGAAGCGTGGATGGATGAGCCGGACAGCGGAGAGAAGACCCGAAGGACCGGTTTCGTGAGGTATAATTTCTACGGCATAGTAGTTAACGCCTCTAGTAGTTTGCTAGTTTCTAGTTTAGCAAAGATCCGGCTTTTAGTACATGTTGCCTTTGCGCCAATAATTGTTTTTCGCCGTTTCCGCCTCCCCGTAAGAACCGGGGTGAGCAACGTGGACTTACAGTGGTATCAGAGCCTAGCTAAACATAAACTAGCAAGTTAGCAAAGTATTTAGAATATCGATCGGAAAAAATTCGCAAAACAAGTCCGGAAAATTTAACTTTCTGCCGATTTTTTATACTGTTCAAAAAGTAATTTAAAATATATGAAAAATCGGCTCAGGGTTTTCTAAAGACACAGACGAAAAACGGTCCACTGAACCGGTCAAAGCGCCGCGGTTCCGCGGCAAGAACATGCTTCTTGCCGTGGACCGAGTTTGGTGCAGTGTGCTTAGTTTGCTGTTTTGGGATTTTTAGTACATGTTATTTCTACCCAGATTTTCCAGAGAACAAATTGATTTTTGGGGTGGTTACAAATCCGTATTTTGATCGATATTCCGTAGACTTTGGCTAATGGATATTATCTGTGATGTGATATATGTATTGAACGTCTGCTAATCGCTATACGCCGATTAGTGGGGGTTATACATATCTGTGATCTGTAATGTTGATGGTTTGTGTATATGAATTCGTTGGATTGTCGCGGATGAATAGCCGGGGGTTGTGAGATGAGAGTTTTCTTATTCTTTCTATTCTTGTAATATGTAAATTGATGTAATATTATTTGTTTGGCCGCACAACCGGGTTGGGGTTGTAGCCGTCATCGTATAATTTCTTTTTACTGTTTTTGCTCCTAGGATAGACCCAAGGTGGGGTGCACAAACTACCGGGTATCTCGAAGTGCCGAGTGGCCTACTCACGGTGTTGAGGGAGGTTGCTTCGCTTCGGGTACTTGGCGGGTAGTTTGCCGCACCCGTAGGGGTCTACGGTGGGGTTTTGGCTATTCATCGCGACCGTGTAATCCGTTCTTCGTTACAGGCTCGTATGAATTGCGGATTCCTAGTATATCCAATGTATTCATTTGTGATCTGGAATGGCTATCATTGCATGTGACGAATGTTTATATATATCTATATGATATCTATTTAGGCGTTGCTTATGTTTTGCATCCGCGCTAGTCCAGCCCCCGCTCTGTCGTTAGTTAAGTAACCTGACGGGTGATGACGGGACCCCGTGGCGAATGCGGATGGCATAAGCGTACGTCATATTTTCGTTGTTTTCTGCAATGGTAGGATTAAATGATGGGATGCATTGGAATTAATGCAAGAAAATAAACCAAGTAAAAGTTGTTGGAACACTTTGAAAACCACTCGGTTCTTTTCAAAAACCAGCTTTTTAAATGCGGAGTTTGAACCACTCCTTTTAAAAGCTATTTCGTTCCATCGATTATATCAAGTTCACTACGTTCACGGTTTCGCCAAAACCATTCGTAGCCCTCCGTCATTTCGTATGAATATTCAATAGTATTCAAGCAATGTTTGTTGACCTTCGTCAAGGCATAGTGATTGGTAGCTGTTGGGTGTTCATATGTAGCATAGATAGATGTGTTGGTTTGGGACAGTCGTATTACCTTGTTGACCTTCGTTAAGGGTATATACGGGTGGGTTCAAATTAACCTGGACAATGACGGGTAGAACTTGACATGTGACTTATGATTTGTTGACCTTCGTCAAGGTCATAAGAGCATGGGGCAAAATTCCACATCGGGAGTTTCAAAAGAACTGAAACTTGCTAGCGCTGCATACCATTTGGAGTGTGATGATTCTGGTAGGATTCCTTCAGTTTTGTCACGCAATGATATTTGGATCCCGATCCTACTGTGAGTATATGTTACTCCTCTGGAACTTTCTCACTTAACGATCAATGCTATAAACCAAGTAGGTGTCTAGAAAGGTGTTAGCGGGGCTACGCTCACAGGGAAAAGAGGTTACTTAATTAAGGAACTTCGCGAAAGCGTTGGAAAACCTCCCTCGAAGTACCGACACCGGCCTGGCTGAACGGTTAAGCAAGTATTGTACGGTGAGATTGATCTCGACTAATTCTTCCTTTATGGTTTGAGGAGGGATTCGAGAGACAGTGGGAGCCATCCTGTTTAGATAAATTAAAAACCAATCTAAACTTGCAAGAGCATCATGCTAAAGTGTTTTATTCTCTCTCTCTTAATTGCAGCGACCCAGTGACCAGACATAGGTTACATCTAGATAATAAAATGACTGAATCTGACTGTTTTGACTGGTAAAGGTCTGTCCAGATGTCCATTGCCCATGACAAGCTGGGACACCTCTTGAATGATCCAACCCCTGCCGTCTCAGGTCCAGTTTCCCCTATCACGGATATTCATATCCGCCAGGCATCGGAAAAGAACTGTGCGAAAGCCAAGTGCCACGTGTTAGCCTCAGTTGATGGTTCATACCAGAGGCAGCACGAGAAGATGGACTTAGTTTCTATCTTCCTCCATAACAAAGATTTATATGAAGAGCAATCTCGTATCGCAAGATATGAGACCATGAACGAATTGCTTCCAGCGAGGTTGGCTATCGGGTCATCTGTAGGGGGCAACGTCCTTACAGAGACCAGCTCTTTTGAGCCCACGGACCTGAAGACCACGTTGAAGAACGGGTCAGATGCTGACTTAGTTCAACAGTCTCTACCTACTACCCTGAAGGAAACCAGGGAAGTAGAAAGAAAGAGAAGGGCAGAAGTTTCGGGACTAGATGTAGTAAAAGAGGAATGTTCCTATTGTTACAGGAATGAACATTGGCAGAAGGATTGCAGGGCTTGTATAGCCAGTCGCCAGAATTCGAAGTATGTTGTGGTTTCGGCTTCGGGTGTGTTTGTGATAGAGAACTGTATGTCAGTTAACCCTACTTACTGGGTATTGGATACCGGATCAGGATCTCATATCTGTAATTCGTTACAGGCTCTGAGAAACCATAGGGTTATCAGGAAAGGTGATATGACTCTCAGGGTTGCTAACGGAATGAGCATGTATGCTGAATCCGTAGGGGAATATCATCTTGGACTGACAACTGGGCAGATATTGATTCTGCGTAACTGTTTTTATGTACCAGGTGCGACTTGTAATATCATATCTGTATCCTTACTTTCTAGGGAAGGATATGATTTTACTTTTGTAAGCGATGTAGTAAACATCCACCTAAATCAAGTTCTGATTGGGTCAGGTACATTAGAAAACGGTATATACGTATTAAATCAAGCTCAGATTTTCAGTGTCCAGAACACACTTAAAAGAAAGTCTCCGGAAACAAATCAGGCTTTCTTATGGCATTGTAGACTGGGTCACATTAATGAG
This sequence comes from Agapanthus africanus, assembly GCA_030015575.1. Taxonomy (NCBI): domain Eukaryota; kingdom Viridiplantae; phylum Streptophyta; class Magnoliopsida; order Asparagales; family Amaryllidaceae; genus Agapanthus; species Agapanthus africanus. The sequence goes on from JASDDO010000012.1 coordinate 514,295,397, forward strand.
ACACGGTTAACAAAGTTATATAAAGAGGGATACTTGAATCCGTTCGAGTATCAGTCTTATGCCACTTGTGAATCTTGTCTCATGGGAAAGATGACAAAGACTCCGTTCACTGGACACGGAGAAAGAGCGAGCTCGCTCTTGGGACTCATACACAGTGATGTGTGTGGTCCAATGTCTACACATGCGCGGAGTGGTTATTCATACTTCATTACTTTCACAGATGATTTCTCTAGGTATGGGCATGTCTTCTTGATGAAGCACAAATCCGAGGCCTTTGAGAAATTTCAGGAATACAAGAATGAAGTTGAAAAACAAACATGCAAAAGTATCAAGACACTGAGATCTGATCGAGGTGGTGAATACTTGAGTGCCGAGTTTCTGGACTACTTAAAAGAGAATGGAATTCTTTCTCAGCGTACTCCTCCATACACACCACAACACAACGGTGTATCGGAAAGGCGGAATCGAACCCTATTGGATATGGTTCGTTCCATGATGAGTAAGGCTGAGTTGCCGCGATCTTTCTGGGGTTATGCACTGGAAACAGCTGCATATCTCTTAAACAAGGCTCCAACCAAGACTGTGCCTACCACCCCATATCAGATGTGGAGTAGGAAGAAACCCTGTCTTAAGTATCTTAAGACATGGGGATGTCCAGCTTTTGTAAAAAAGCAGCATGCGGACAAGCTCGAGGCACGCTCAGTACTGTGTAAGTTTGTGGGATACCCAAAGAACTCCAGGGGGTATTTTTTCTATTCCGCAGAGGAACAAAAGGTTTTTGTTTCTCAGCATGCCCACTTCTTGGAAACTGAATTTTTAGAAAATCAGATAAGTGGGAGCGCAACAGAACTGGAAGAAATTCCAGAACCACAAGCTATTACTGAAAGCTTGGAAGAACCAGAAGTTTCAAGAGAACCGGACATCCCAGCGCCACTCCGCAGGAGTAGTAGGCAGTCTCATCCGCCCGAGAGATACTACGGTTTTCTCATAGACGGGGATAGAGAGGATTGCACTATGGATTATGGTGAGCCTACTAGTTTCCAGCAAGCCATTCAGAGCGGTGACTCGGTAAAATGGCTGGATGCAATGCGGACCGAGATGGAGTCCATGTACACCAACAAAGTTTGGACTTTGGACTTTGCTCCAGAAGGGGTAAAACCCGTAGGTTGCAAATGGATCTTCAGAAAGAAGATTGGTGTAGATGGGCAGGTTGAAACCTATAAAGCTAGACTTGTAGCAAAGGGTTTTCATCAAAGACCTGGTTTGGACTATGACGAGACTTTTTCTCCAGTGGCTATGCTCAAATCCATTCGGATCCTTCTTGCCATTGCTGCCTTCCACGATTATGAGATCTGGCAGATGGACGTAAAGACGGCTTTCCTAAATGGAAATTTGGAAGAGTGCGTCTTTATGGATCAGCCGGAGGGATTCATTCAGAGTGGGAGCAGCGGTAAAGTGTGCAAGTTTCTCAAGTCCATCTATGGACTGAAGCAGGCATCGCGGAGTTGGAACATCTGCTTTGATGATACTGTCAAGGAATTCGACTTTATCAAAAACCCAGATGAACCATGCATTTACAGTAAGATTGTAGGGAGAACTGTGGTATTCCTCGTCTTGTACGTGGATGACATTCTCCTAATAGGAAATGATATTCCTATGCTACAGTCAGTCAAGGGATTCTTGTCACAGAGGTTCTCCATGAAGGACCTGGGCGATGCCAACTACATTCTGGGGATCCAGATCTATCGTGATAGATCTAAAAGGATGTTGGGACTTTCACAGTCGAGGTACATAGACACCATACTAAAACGATTTAGTATGGAAGATTCCAAGCGCGGTAATCTACCGGCTTGTCACGGAATCACTCTCTCCAAAGAGATGTCTCCCAAGACTGATTTGGAAAGGGCTCGCATGTCATCTATACCCTACGCATCTGCGATAGGCTCTATAATGTATGCGATGTTATACACCAGACCAGATGTAGCATACGCATTAAGCGTTGTAAGTCGGTATCAGTCGAACCCAGGGGAGAAACATTGGATAGCAGTAAAGAACATTCTCAAGTACCTGAGAAGGACTAAGGAGATGTTCTTGGTGTATGGCGGAAAAGACCTCCAGATCGAGGCCTTTGCTGACTCCAGCTTCCAGAGTGACAAGGATGACTCCAAGTCCATGTCGGGTTATGTCTTTACCCTCAATGGAGGGGCGGTTTGCTGGAAGAGCTCCAAGCAGGAAACCGTTGCTGACTCAACTATGGAAGCAGAGTACATAGCTGCTTGGGATGCCGCAAAAGAAGCTGTCTGGATGAAGAAGTTCCTCACGGAGCTTCAGGTGGTTCCTACCAGTGTTGATCCAATACCGCTGTATTGTGACAACAACGGCGCTATAACTTTAGCGAAGGAACCCAGGTCCTATCAGAAGTCCAGACACATTTTGAGGCGGTACCACCTGATCAGGGAGATCGTAGATCGCCGGGAGATCGAGGTGAAGAGAGTAAATACGGAAGATAACACTGCAGATCCACTCACGAAGGTCCTACCCCAGACTCAGTTCGAGCGGCTGATCGAGATGATAGGTCTTCGATACGCCAGTACATGGCCTTAGTGCAAGTGGGAGATTGTTAGTGTATATGCCCTAGATGCCATTACTGTATCATACTAGCTTGTATATTACTTAATGGAAGCTTGGGATATTCACAGTTGTATAGACAATCTTGCTCAAAATGGTAGTATGCTACTTGGTTTGTTTCTACTTCAATATGTGCATGTGTTTCTTTTAGCATATCGCTTATACATATTAGTAGAGCCCTTAGGATCTTTGCTTGATTACCAGCGTTGTGATGACAGTAAAACTAGTGGGGGCTGGGTAATCTACAAGCACATCCTTATACAGGTCCCTAGTCGTAGGACTATCGAGACGGGGCATCGATACTCCGGAGTAGACTAGCGTATACGCTTCTCATCCCAGCACGGGAGGTGGTTTGTCCCACAGCCATCAGTACGTCGTACTGAAGATAGTATGCGGGTGCTCGTTAGGTTACGAGTACACTGGACATGACTCGTCGGGAACTGTTGGATGGTATCATACCTATCGTCAGTTATCAGTTCCCAGGTGACATGAGTACAGCTTAGTCCGCTGACTTGACACTGTCACTTCGCCTCGAGTGTGTTCTCGCTGTACTTAGATTACTACCCTACCACGGCTCAAAGGAGTCGTGCAAACAGGTAGTAGTTGGGTGCAGTCCCGAAGCACTTGGAGACAGTGACGGTTAGACAGGATTCGTCTCTCCTGATATTAGGGGTTGATATCGCGCTGTGTCTAGGAGAGCCATTACACAAAGTCCCTGGCCAGGGCAAGCGAGATAGACTGGTAGGTTTCCAGTGTTATCTCAGGTGTTCTGGGCTACACTCCGACACGACTTGTACCGCTAGTAGGGGACTGACGTTTACCGCCCCCTAGGCCCGCCATGCGATGTATCAGACGAACAGACCGGACTGTACGAAGATTGTCACATACAGGCTCAGTAGGAGTTCGGATGGGTTTACCTCATCGGCCTTCTTATCGACATCTACCTGGGGACCGTTACGTACAGCTAGTGCCGCTTGCGGTCTGTGGTTAAACCCACTGCCAACGTAGTGTCGAGTCTTTAGAGTCCCACACAGAGAGTTTCCCTGCACTGAGCGAAACGTGTAGAGGCCATATGGTTTTACGTCAGGGCTGCGATCACTTACGTGCACTTGTGTGCGTATGCTGTTCGGGCAGGCAATACTAGTGGGTTTTGGTTTAAGCCGAATCCTAGTATTGCATGGATGGATTCGTTTTTTCTTCTGTGCATTCTCATTCTACGGAATGCGGATGCGGGTGTGTATGCACAGTTTTGAGGAGCGATGAAGGGGGAGGTGCCTCATTAGGGTTTTGGCAGATGGTTCGGCCAAAACCGCTATGTGGCATGCTCATTACGGTTTTGGCAATTCGTTCGGTTCAAAACCATTATGAGCCGGAGACATTACTTACTAATCTTTTCAGTGATAATTTTATGATGGCTAATTGCTTTGACCATTTGACCACCTTAACCACTCTTGACTTTGTTGACCCGTTGACCAAAGTTGACCTTGACCTTCATGAAAGGTCTACACTCTTCTTTGGTTTTCTTTTTCATTTTGGATTATGATAATGGTCATGTCAATGTAGCCATCAACTTTATCATGATAGGATTTGTAATGATGTTGTTTAGTATTATTGCAACCATGGTGCCTTTTTTCTTGAGTTGATAATTTCATTTTCTTTTTTCTAATTCTCTCTCTTGCAAGTGAGAAGAAAGAAAGAGAGCTCCATGGTTGCTTGATCTCCTTCATCTTCCTCCTCTTGAAATATTCTTTTGATCTCATGTGTTGAGAGAAAAAAGAATCCACATAGACAAACACTTCCATCAACCTCCTCTACATAACCTAGGACTTCAAGACTGGCGATCTTGTTGCCCTAGTTGCCTCGGCTCGAGGTGGAGCTCGGTGTACATCTCTCAGGTGGATCGTCTTCGACTCAAGAAGGCCGCGGAGGTGACCAAGATCCGGATCGACCCTCGGAGCGTGGATGGATGAGCCGGACAGCGGAGAGAAGACCCGAAGGACCGGTTTCGTGAGGTATAATTTCTATGGCATAGTAGTTAACGCCTCTAGTAGTTTGCTAGTTTCTAGTTTAGCAAAGATCCAGCTTTTAGTCCATGTTGCCTTTGCGCCAATAATTGTTTTTCGCCGTTTCCGCCTCCCCGTAAGAACCGGGGTGAGCAACGTGGACTTACAGTTGGCGGAGGTCGGAGGTGAGTTGAGGGTTAGGTTGAGAGGGGGTCGCCGGGGGAAGCTACGGCGATGGGTGTCGGGTTCGAGTGCAAGCGAAGGTCGGGATGGGTGTGCAGGGAAGTTCGGGCTCGAGTGAGGGGGTGAGTTCTGGGGAGAAGAGAGCGAGGGAGGAAGTATGAGGGGGTGTAGTCGTCGTCGGTGGCGGCGACGAGGGCTCGGCAGTGGGTTTGGGTGAACGAGAGGAGATTTGAGAGCGAGAGTGATGAGGGGGAGGGAGTTAGAGGAACGAGGGTGAGGTCGGGGCTTTGCAGGGGGGAGAGAGAGAGAGAGAGAGAGAGAGAGATGGGATGTAGAGGAAAACTTCGAGCGTGTGCGTAAGGTCGCGACGAGGAGGGGGCGTGGGAACGAGCGCGCGTGGGGGTGAAGAGAGAGGGGAGGGACGAGGTCGGTGAAGGTGAGTGGGCATGCGCGCGCGGTCGTGGGCAGGGATCGATGGCGTGGTCGCGACGGGGAGTGGGGCTCGGGGACGTGTGCGTCGTGGGCGAGGAAGCGCAGCGAACTGAAAAAGAGCGGGAAAGAAATGACAACGTGGGGAAGAAAGGGAAGCGAACGGGTCGGGTCGAGTTGAGAACGGGTCGGGAGAGTGGGCTAGGCCGGCCAGGAAATTTTTGTTTAAAATCGTTTGTAAAGGAAAGAAAAGGAATTGGGCCGGGGTTTATTTAATAAATTGAATTTCATCTTGGGCTGGGCTGGCTTGGTTTGGAAAAATTGCTTAATTAATTTAGTTTTGTTTGAGCTGGGGTTTTAGTAAAAAGGGAAATAGAAAAATAACAGAGAGATGGAGAGAGTGGGCTGAGACACAAAAATAAAAAGGATTGGAATTAGGGTTTGGTCTAGTTTAGGGAAAAGTAATGAAAGAGAAGATGGAAGTGTGGTTAGGGTTTTTGGAAAAATAAAATAGAGAAAATAAAAAGGGTTTTAGATAAATTAGGGTTAGGGAATGTTAAAATACTAAAAGTAATAATTATAAAATAAATAAATTTTAAGGGTAACAAAAATATACGGATATTGGTATACGAAGGGACTGGGTATTACATCATACCACCCTTACAAAAATTTCGTCCTCGAAATTTAAAATAATCGATGAGCTACAAAATAATAAACGAAAGGCTACCACATCGAACACTAACACATAGTGATTTACTTAAAACAGGTGGATAAAATTTTGAAGGTCTATATATGTAAGAATGACACAACTAAAAGAATAGGTCTAAATAAGTATAAGGCAGAAACAACTATAAGGGCAACCTATATGTACAAAAGACTAAAATAGCAGTAAAGAATAATAACATTCGAGGCGTGTTGAAAAAATCGAAATCCTAAATATGTGCACACATACGTATATCAAAAGTAGCGTAGCTAAAATAATAAGTATAAGGCATAACCATAATGAAATAGTGAAGGATTTGTCGATAGATTAAAACATTTTAGAATAACGTATCAATCACACAATTTTAACATAACTTAGAAAACCACATGGTGAAAATAAGAAACATGGAACAAAAAAATGCGCGATATATGGTTGCGCTATTGAAAATGTGAAGGATAGTAAACCATTTGACACGGGTAAAAAGGAAGTAGTCAATAACACGCAATTTTTTTTTATCAATACAAAATAGTGAAAGCTAAGTTTTAGAATAACGAGGTCCCTAAATACAGTTAGGGTAATAGGAGATAGCACAAAGATGTATTGAGCTAGCCAGGGTAGGGATTACGATGGAATATGGCTCACTCAAAAGGTCGGAGTGTGACACTTTAGACTGAAGGTCGAAGAGACCGGGGTCGGGTCAGCACAGGGTGTAAGGGTGAACAGTAATGAACCTCAGGAGGGGAAGGAATGTATGGAAAGGAAAACGGTCGATACATTATGCGAATCAAAAATCCGAAGGGTTAGTGAACTCGGAAATTTCACTACCAATTTCTCCTCCAGAAGGATCTCAAACGAGGCACATACGAAGGATGAAGGGTGGCTCATTCAAAGGATCGGGTGCGGAAATTTTTAATCTAAGCGAGGGTTGAAACAGCACAAGGTGCAGGGGTGGACAGTCAGGGATCTCAGGAGGAAAAATAAATGTATATGGGAAACAGTTAGGCATCATGTGAACCAAAAAAAATTCAAAAGATTAGCGAACTCAGCAAATTTATTTCATTCCAGCGAATTTTAAACAAGGCATTCACGAAAAGTAAAAGATGGCCCTAAACTATACACCGATTTATTTGGCCAGAGGAGACAAAAGCTAAATCACGTCAGTCACGGTTGTGGAGGTTCAGCAGGTTACGGTAGGCTCGCGCGCTCAGATAGGGACGTCCATTTCCATAGCGCCTCGCAGGGACCGCCATTGGGAGTTCTTCCGCCGCGGGGTCTTGTTCTTCTGGTCCTTCTTCTTCGGCTGGAGCTTTTTCATCAAGGTCTGCTTCCATATGACTCTCTTCCTCTGGGTCTTTTTCCATAGGATTTTCTTCCACTGGATTCTCCTCAGGGATTTCCTCTCCTGGGTTTTCTTCTATCGGGTCCTCCTCGGAATCTTCCTCTATTGGGTCTTCTTCGAGGTCTCCTTCCTCCTCGTCGGAATCACTGATCATGCCAACTTCTGGGGCTGCGGCTCCCTCGTTCTCGGAAGCGCTGTTTCCGAAAATAACCTGTGGGCCGTTAATCTCGTCATCTAATCTTACCAGCATGTAGTCCGAGGAGATGCACGACTGTGTGTCCTTATCTAGAGGCGACGCTTCTCCAAAGTGGGCCATGACCTGAAAAGAAAGAGTCATGATTAGACAGTGGAACACATTAAGAAAATAACCAAGGATACGGAATACAAGAAAATATGCGGTAGGCAGGGACTGAAAATTTAAAATTTTAAAAATGTTGTTGCAATGAATAGTATAAATAAGGGGAGAAGCAAGAAAACGATACATACATCACGACTCAAAGTTTTATTGCATTCAACTAAAAGTTCGACGGATACAAGATTTCAAACGAAAAAAATATTTACAAAAGGGTGACAACATTATTATTGAAAGCAGAAAACGTGATAATTCTTATTTGATTTCTGGACTGCTGCATTCTCGTCTCGCGAGTTGAATCCTGCGCGGGATTCGCACTATCTTCGAAGCTCGAACTATGAAATAACCATCATTCAGCGGGAGGGGAGGGTGTGGACGAACTTCCTCCTTGTAGCTCATTCCTTTTAGGGCAACCCTTGACAAGGTGTTCGCTGGATCCGCAGATCAGGCATTTCCCTTTGGCGCGGCGACAATCCCTCTGAAGATGTCCCGGCCTCTTGCAGTACCCACAACATTGGGTCTTCTGCTGCTTCTGTCGCGGGGGAACAAGTGGGCGCTTCATCTTCACCTCTTTTCCTCGTCTAACAGGGATCCCTTTACGATTGGGGACTTCCGCTGGTGCCTGAGTCATCTGCCTTCTTAGTCCCTCAGCTATCAGGTCGTTTGTTTGCTCCTGGGCTTCCTTCAGACCTTGCAGTGCATTCAGAATCTCTACGGTCTGATTCTGGGGAATGGAGACAGGAGAAGAGTCATTGGAAGACATAGTCCTGAAACAATAATTTGAGAACGATATAAAGCACAAGCTATAAGAATTAAAATACAATATGGATTAGGCAAGGAATCAAGAATATCGGGTGGGGTGAAATTCAAACAAGTGGAAATCAGCTGTAGAACTCCAAGTCATTCAAACAGAGTACAGTATTGTAACTATACTGCAGTTCACAATTACAACCACGTAACTCTACCAAGTCACCCAAAACTCTAGCGGATAGATCAAAATGTATAGCCGAATACACTATGTGAATCAAGATTAAGAATAACAACTTTACAATCTAGACCGAAGGATGTCTTAGATTGTGAAACACTACACGGAACTGCAATCCCAATCGAAGCATAACCTGGCTCTGATACCAATAAAACCATGTCATGCCCCGCTTCCCAAAATATGGAATACGAGGGGTTGACAAGGCCAGCCATGCTCCTACGATCAAGGAAATATCCTGTCGTAGTCACACTTCGGCTTCTAGCTTCACGTGGTAATCAGTAAACAATGCACAGGTAATGAGAAATGCAGTATATAAATCAAAACAAATACAAAAGAACTAACCAGATGGGGATCAAGAGAGTATGGTTCTGGGTAGCTGATCAAGATGTTGTTCACATCGTAATATTGTATTATTATATTCCCTGTCACGCCCCGCTTCCCAAAATACGGAATACGAGGGGTAGACAAGGCCAGCCATGCTCCTACGGTCAAGGAAATGTCCTGCCGTAGTCACACTTCGGCTTCTAGTTTTTCATGGTGAACAGTAAATGATGCGCAGGTAATGAGAAATGCAGTAACTGAAAGAAACAATGTAAAGACTGACCTGAAGTGGAACAAACGAATGTAACTCGGAAAGGCAAGTCAAGAAGTCTGTGATGCACGTCTAGTTCTGGTCCAGGCTAAATCTTCTCCTCACACTGAGCATGCATACTCAGGTCGTCAGAGCGACACAATAATAATATAATATGTATAAAATCAAGTGACAGTTCTAACAGTAATAATAGATATGTGAAGCAGTAAATCAATGACATCATGAATATGAATGTGCAGTAATCAATGCAGCGGAACAGTAAAGCAGTAGAACGATATGTCACGTATGCCAACACAGTATATAAGGAATATAAATACCAGTATCCCTATCAGTCTCTAAGTCTCACTGCACAGGTCACTAAGCCTATCGTCAGTCCAAGTGTGAGAGTCAACCACTCGTGAGTGTCCTCCACCCAAGGGTAGGACCCAAGGGCAAGGGACCACGGGCCCAACATGTAACATGTATATCACGGTGTATATCACATACCCTGTAAATCTCCATATATCTCCCTAAATATATAAGCCGGCATGGGACTCCCGAGATCCTGTTGAAATCACACTTAAACTACCCCACACCCCGTGGTCTACATCAAACGCTAACCATAACCCTAAATACTAATCGATCCGTGACATGTCTGCCCGAGAACTGGAGGCAGGGCCTCCATCAAGCATGTCCCGACTAATATCTAAGATAAATGGCAGTGTCGGATGCCTTATCTGTGACACCCGTGCAAGCGCTTCCATAAGTGTCCCATACCACTTATAGTCACACGTACACGCATCCCACAGACGTCGACAATGCAATAGAATAATAGGGTCACTGATTGTGTACAAGTACGTATCACTTTCACTTAAACACGGATACACGAACACTGACGTGCTTGCCACAATCATCGCTAGAATCAAACACTGGGTAAATGCAGGATATCACCAGGTTATCACTACAATGATATGGGTATGATATGATGCGTGAACAGTATATAAGCACGATTAAGGTGTCACAAAAATAGTATTCTATCACTTGCACGATTTATCATGAAACGTACGTATATAATTTAGCGAAATGATAAACAGATAGTAATTAGTATGTTCAGTTGTCCATCCATCGAATTTAGTTTCAAGCCAAACGGGTTCCAGGATCATTAATTATAACCATTTCATTTTAAGCGCTCACGGCTGGAAATCCGGTTTCAGAATCAGAAGTCCGTTTCGCAACGCATTTTAATCCCAGTTAAGATCAGAATTTAGCGACGCTACAGTTGAATGAAATCTAGGGTTTTCAGTAAGGTTTTCAACTCTATAGACGGATCTTCGATCGCGTCTGTACGTCAGAAGATATACACTATTTAATACCCATATGTCAGTTCTGATTCTGTTGGGACTGTTATGCGTCCCGATCTATTAAATTACAGATTAAATATCAAACGGTAACGAAACAGAATGAAATCAATTGTGTTGTCTAGCTAACAGATTTACCTATAATAATCAGCAGAGTTCCACAATCTATAAGTTAAGGAGATCTTGTGGTACTCAATACGGAACAGCAAGCAACGACTGGAGTCGCTCTGGACTGCAGTCCAGAGTCGCACTCCGATCCAATTATCATCATGGTTTAAGTACAGAAATGTCTAGAAGCTAGTATAGGGTTAAAGTTTGTCGAGTCGGCTTCGATTTGAGCCCTCGAACGCACCATTCTATTATGTATATGATTTATGGTGAATTTAACGGTTTTCAGGTACAATAGAATTACAGTTTTACGATTAGACTTGGGGGTAGTTGTTCTAATCGTTAACGGTCATATTTTCCAGCGAATCTTGCATACGGTGTTCATCACAGCAAGGGCCCAAGTAATTAATCCAGTTCCGTCAATTTAGAAAAGTATTTTCTTTGGGAACACGCGTCGAGCAGGTTATGGCACATAATTAGTTTAAACTGTAACTTAGAATCTATATACTTAGCGATTGTAACTTAGGTAAAATAGCATGTAAGCAAGTAAAGAACTTTCCTGGGAACGCCTCAGGTCGCACGGTAGCAGCGGCGTCACGAACGCGTGATGTACGCCGTGAAACGGATTTGCGCGAGCTTGGATCGAGATGCGGATTTTGCGTCGGAGTTGTCCGGAGTCGTTGCACGGTTACTGGAGGTGGAGGGGTGCTTGATGATCCTCTGCGAGTGTACTGTGGTCGACGACGGTCGCTCCGGCAATGGCCGCAGTGAGTGTTTGTAATGAAAATGTGTTTTGTGTGGTTTTTGAGAGAGAGTTAGAGAGAGAGGGTGAACAGAGGGGATTGAGAGTGTTAGAGAGAGAGAGTAGGCAGAGAGAGAGAGGGCCGGGGTAGAGACAGAGGGAGAGAGCTGAGTGTAGACAGAGAGAGAGAGGGTGTAGACAGAGAGAGAGAGTGAAATGGGGTTAGAGATGAAATAGAGTGAGTGAGAGAGAGAGAGCTGAGAGTGAAAGAGAGTTAGGGAGAGAGAGAAGTACAGAGAGGATAGAATGAGAAAGGGAGAGAGAACAGGGAGGGAACAAGCAGGGAGAGATCGAGAGAGAGAGTGTGAGAAAAGAGCTGAGAGAGAGAAATGGGAGAGAGAGAAGGTCGGGTGAGGGAGAGATCGAGAGAGGGTAAGATGGCGACGGTGATGATGATGGGGTCGACGAGATGCAGGTGCGTCGACGACGAGACGAGGAGCTCGCCGGCGTCGGGGCAGAGAACTCGGTGTGCAGGTGAATGGGTGCAGGGGAGTGGGTGCAGGGGACTCGAGTTGATGGGGTAGAGTCATGAAGGGAGAAGGAGGGTGAATGATTTGGTGGTCGGTGGCGACGGGGAGAGCGGGGGAAGCTTGGGGTGGCGATGGTGGTCGGCAAGACGCTGGGTTCCGGGACGGTGGGCGAGAGAAAAAGGAAGGAGGAGAACGAGTGAGGAGGTGATGGGGCGACGAGATTAGAGAGGGGAGTACGAGGAGAGTGCGAGGGGTCGCGCGTCGCGGAGTAACGACGCGAGCGTGAGCGTCGGTGGAGGCGAGGAGCGCGGCGGAGGAAATGGATCGCGTGCGTGAATGGAGGAAAGAGCCGTTGGAGGGAAGATGAATAGAGGCGGGTCGGGTCGAGGTTGAAGCGGGCACGGGTTGGAAAGGGGACGCGGGCTGCAGGGAGTGGGCCGGGCCAAAGAATTAAATAAAAGAATTAAAGAAGAAGAGAGCTGGGCCGGAGCTGGGCTTAGGTAAAATAGAAAAGAATTAGAGAAAAGGGAACGGGCCAGGGACTGTTGGGTTGGGAGGGAATAAACGAAATTAATTAGGAAAAAAATAAATAGAAACGGGCCAGGGCTTAGGTTATGGGAATTAAAGAAAAATTTAGATGATAATAAAAGGAGTGGGCTTAATGAATTTATTTGGTTTTAGGGTTTAGTTTTAAGTAGATAAAGGAAATGGTTGAAGGGGAAAAATTTTCCAAATAAAATAAAAGGGGACTTTAACATAAATAATTAATTATATAAGAATAGATAAAATCATAAATAAAATCATTAAAATTATAAATAAGAGTAAATAGGATTCTAGAGTAACAAAATGCATATTTTAGTATAAGAGGGGCTGGGTATTATATCATACCACCCTTACAAAAATTTCGTCCTCGAAATTTAAAGAAATAACAAGCTATAAAATAATAAGTGAAGAGTTATCATATCGAACACTAATACATGTGGATTTACTTAAAACGGTTAGACAAAATTTGAAGGTACTTATATATATGTAAGAACCATGTACGAAAGATAGGTCTAATATGTATAATGCAGGAACACTATAAGAGCAACTACAAGTATACGAGAATATAGGTAACAATAACGAACAAAATAATCAAGGCGGGTTCAATAAAATCGAGATTCAAATGGGTGCTCATAATAGTATATCAAAATAGCAAACAGGAATAATAAGTATAAGGCTCAACCACTTATAATAGTAAGCATAGGCACAATTCTTGAAAATAGAGTAACGACAATAAAAGTAGTGAAAATTAGTCGGTAGGTTAAAGCATTTTTAGGACGATATATCGATCAGATAGTTTTAACATAACTTAGAAAACTCGTATCGTGAAAATAGGGAACATGGAACAAAAATATGCGCGGTGTAAGGTTGCGCTACTGAAAATGAGAATACTAATAGTGTACTTCAAAATACGTAAAACAGAGTAATCAATAACACACACTCTTTGATAAATTTAAAATAATGAAAACCAAATCTTGAATAATAATGTCTCTAAATATATTTGGGGTAATAGAGAAATCACCAATATGAATTGGGCTAGCTAGGGTAGTGATTACAAGAAGGTGTGGCTCAATCAGAAGGTCGGAGTGTGGCGGTTTTAGGCTGAATGTTAAGGAGATTGGGATAGGGTCAGCACAGGAAGTAAGGATGAGCAACAAAGGAATCCAAAAGGAAAAGTGTGGGGGAAACAACAGTCGATACAACACACGAATCAAGATTTGAAGGGTTAGCTAACTTGAGAATTTCACTATGAACTTCTCCTTCCAGAAGGATCTCAATCGAGGCACAGACGAAGGATGAATGGTGGCTCAATCCAAGGATCCGGGTGCGGTACTTTCTAATCGAAACGAGGGTGGAAACTATACAACGAGTAGGGGTGGACAGTCAGGGAACTCATCAGAAAATAAATAGATCTGGGCAGTAAACAAGCATCAAGCGATCCAATAATCAAAAGGGTTTACGAATTCAGAAGATTTATTTCATTCAAGAAAAATTTGAAACAAGGCATTCCCAAAGGCGAAAAGTGGCCATAAACTATACACATTTTATTTGGCCAGAAAGACAACATCAAAAGAAATTCCGTCAGTCGCGGTTGTGGAGATTCAGTAGGTTGCGGTAGGCTCGCGCGCTCAGGTAGGGGCGTCCATTTCCATATCGTCTTGCAAGCATTGCCACTGGAAGTTCTTCCACAGCAGGGTCTTGATTTTCTGGTCCTTCTTCCTCGGATGGAGCTTCTTCATCGAGGTCCGATTCCATGTGATTCTCTTCTTCTGGATTTTCTTCCACGGGATTTTCCTCAACTGGATTTTCTTCTATCGGGTCTTCATCGGGATCTTCCTCTATCGGGTCTTCCTCTATAGGGTTCTCTTCAGAATCTCCTTCTTCTTCGTCGGAATCAGCTAACACGTTAAACTCTGGGGCGGCTACTTCTTCGTCCTCTGAATCGTTGTTTCCGAAGTTGACCTGGGGACCGTTGACCTCATCATCAGAACTCGTCAGTGTGTGATTTAAGGAAACGCATGACTGTGTATCCTCATCTAGATGCGGCGCTGCTCCAGGGTGTGCCATGGTCTGAACGGAAAGGTCATGATTAGATAGTGGAATACATCAAGAAAATAGCTCAAGGTACGAAGTAATAGAAAACATGCGGTGGCAGGAACCGAAAAATCAGAATAATAATGTTGTGATAATGAATAGTATAAATAGGGGAAAGGACAGGAGAAAGATACATATATTACGATTCAAGTTTTATTGCATTCAACTAAAAGTTCAACGGATACAAGATTTCAAACGGAAAGAAATATTCATAAGGGGATGACAACATAATGCTGAAATTAGAAAACAAGAAAATTCTTCTTTGATTGCTAGGCCGCTGCATCATCGTTACGTGAGTTGAATCCTGTGTTGGGTCCGCTTTATCGTCGAAGTTCGAACTACGCACTAACCCTCACTTGGCAGAAGTGGGGAGAGTGGACGAATCTCCTCCTTGTAGTTCCTTCCTTTCTGGGCAACCGTTGATGAGATGTTTGTTGGATCCGCATATTAGACATTTCCCTTGGGCGCGGCGACAATCCTTCTGAAGATGTCCTGGTCTCTTACAGTATCCACAGCAAGGGTTCTTCTGATGCTTCTGTTGACGCTTCATCTTCTTCTCTTTTCCTCGTCTAATAGGGATCCCTTTATGATAGGAGACTCCCGCTGGGGTCTAACTCACCTGTCTTCTCAGCCCTTCAGCTAATAAGTCGTTTGTTCGCTCCTGGGCTTTCTTTAAACCTTGCAGTACACTAAGGATCTCAACAGTCTGATTCTGAGGAGTGGAGATAGAGGAAGAGTCGTTGGAAGACATGATCCTGAAACAATGATTTTAAGGATGATATAAGTCACAAGATATACGAGTCAAAATGTAATATGGATAGGACAAAGATTCAAGAATATTAGAGGTGATGAATTTATTACAAGTGAAGAATCAACTGTATGATTTTAAGTAAACCATAGCGAATGGATAGCTGGACACACGATGTGAATATAGATCAAGGATATCAAGTTTACAACCTAGACTGAAGGATGTCTTAGATTTCCAAACTATACACGGAAAACTGCAATCCCAATCGATGCAAAACCTGGCTCTGATACCAACTAAACCATGTCACGCCCCGCTTCCCAAAATACGGAATACGAGGGGTAGACAAGGCCAGCCATGCTCCTACGGTCAAGGAAATGTCCTGCCGTAGTCACACTTCGGCTTCTAGTTTTTCATGGTGAACAGTAAATGATGCGCAGGTAATGAGAAATGCAGTAACTGAAAGAAACAATGTAAAGACTGACCTGAAGTGGAACAAACGAATGTAACTCGGAAAGGCAAGTCAAGAAGTCTGTGATGCACGTATAGTTCTGGTCCAGGCTAAATCTTCTCCTCACACTGAGCATGCATACTCAGGTCGTCAGAGCGACACAATAACAATATAATATGTATAAAATCAAGTGACAGTTCTAACAGTAATAATAGATATGTGAAGCAGTAAATCAATGACATCATGAATATGAATGTGCAGTAATCAATGCAGCGGAACAGTAAAGCAGTAGAACGATATGTCACGTATGCCAACACGGTATATAAGGAATATAAATACCAGTATCCCTATCAGTCTCTAAGTCTCACTGCACAGGTCACTAAGCCTATCGTCAGTCCAAGTGTGAGAGTCAACCACTCGTGAGTGTCCTCCACCCAAGGGTAGGACCCAAGGGCAAGGGACCACGGGCCCAACATGTAACATGTATATCATGGTGTATATCACATACCCTGTAAATCTCCATATATCTCCCTAAATATATAAGCCGGCATGGGACTCCCGAGATCCTGTTGAAATCACACTTAAACTACCCCACACCCCGTGGTCTACATCAAACGCTAACCATAACCCTAAATACTAATCGATCCGTGACATGTCTGCGCGAGAACTGGAGGCAGGGCCTCCATCAAGCACGTCCCGACTAATATCTAAGATAAATGGCAGTGTCGGATGCCTTATCTGTGACACCCGTGCAAGCGCTTCCATAAGTGTCCCATACCACTTATAGTCACACGTACACGCATCCCACAGACGTCGACAATGCAATAGAATAATAGGGTCACTGATTGTGTACAAGTACGTATCACTTTCACTTAAACACGGATACACGAACACTGACGTGCTTGCCACAATCATCGCTAGAATCTAACACTGGGTAAATGCATGATATCACTAGGTTATCACTACAATGATATGGGTATGATATGATGCGTGAACAGTATATAAGCATGATTAAGGTGTCACAAAAATAGTATTCTATCACTTGCACGATTTATCATGAAATGTATGTATATAATTTAGCAAAACGATAAACAGATAGTAATTAGTATGTTCAGTTGTCCATCCATCGAATTTAGTTTCAAGCCAAACGGGTTCCAGGATCATTAATTATAACCATTTCATTTTAAGCGCTCACGGCTGGAAATCCGGTTTCAGAATCAGAAGTCCGTTTCGCAACGCATTTTAATCCCAGTTGAGATCAGAATTTAGCGACACTACAGTTGAATGAAATCTAGGGTTTTCAGTAAGGTTTTCAATGCTATAGACGGATCTTCGATCGCGTCTGTACGTCAGAAGATATACACTATTTAATACCCATATGTCAGTTCTGATTCTGTTGGGACTGTTATGCGTCCCGATCTATTAAATTACAGATTAAATATCAAACGGTAACGAAACAGAATGAAATCAATTGTGTTGTCTAGATAACAGATTTACCTATAATAATCAGTGGAGTTACGTAATCTACAAGTTAAGGAGATCTTGTGGTACCCAATACGGAACAGCAAACAACGACTGGAGTCGCTCTGGACTGCAGTCCAGAGTCGCACTCCGATCCAATTATCATCACGGTTTAAGTACAGAAATGTCTAGAAGCTATTATAGGGTTAAAGTTTGTCGAGTCGGCTTCGATTTGAGCCCTCGAACGCACCATTCTATTATGTATATGATTTATGGTGAATTTAACGGTTTTCAGGTACAATAGAATTACAAGTTTTACGATTAGACTTGGGGGTAGTTGTTCTAATCGTTAACGGTCATATTTTCCAGCGAATCTTGCACACGGTGTTCATCACAGCATGGGCCCAAGTAATTAATCCAGTTCCGTCAATTTAGAAAAGTATTTTCTTTGGGAACACGCGTCGAGCAGGTTATGGCACATAATTAGTTTAAACTGTAACTTAGAATCTATATACTTAGTGATTGTAACTTAGGTAAAGTAGCATGTAAGCAAGTAAAGAACTTGCCTGGGAACGCCTCGGGTCGCACGGTAGCAGCGGCGTCACGAACGCGTGATGTACGCCGTGAAACGGATTTGCGCGAGCTTGGATCGAGATGCGGATTTTGCGTCGGAGTTGTCCGGAGTCGTTGCACGGTTACTGGAGGTGGAGGGGTGCTTGATGATCCTCTGCGAGTGTACTGTGGTCGACGACGGTCGCTCCGGCAATGGCCGCAGTGAGTGTTTGTAAAGAAAATGTGTTTTGTGTGGTTTTTGAGAGAGAGTTAGAGAGAGAGGGTGAACAGAGGGGATTGAGAGTGTTAGAGAGAGAGAGGGCTGGGGTAGAGACAGAGGGAGAGAGCTGAGTGTAGACAGAGAGAGAGTGTGAAATGGGGTTAGAGATGAAATAGAGTGAGTGAGAGAGAGAGAGCTGAGAGTGAAAGAGAGTTAGGGGGAGAGAGAAGTACAGAGAGGATAGAATGAGAAAGGGAGAGAGAACAGGGAGGGAACAAGCAGGGAGAGATCGAGAGATCGAGAGAGAGAGAGTGTGAGAAAAGAGCTGAGAGAGAGAAATGTGAGAGAGAGAAGGTCGGGTGAGGGAGAGATCGAGAGAGGGTAAGATGGCGACGGTGATGATGATGGGGTCGACGAGATGCAGGTGCATCGACGACGAGACGAGGAGCTCGCCGGCGTCGGGGCAGAGAACTCGGTGTGCAGGTGAGTGGGTGCAGGGGAGTCGGTGCAGGGGACTCGAGTTTATGGGGTGGAGTCGTGAAGGGAGAAGGAGGGTGAATGATTTGGTGGTCGGTGGCGACGGGGAGAGCGGGGGAAGCTTGGGGTGGCGATGGTAGTCGGCAAGACGCTGGGTTCCGGGACGGTGGGCGAGAGAAAAAGGAAGGAGGAGAACGAGTGAGGAGGTGATGGGTCGACGAGGTTAGAGAGGGGAGTGCGAGGGGTCGCGCGTCGCGGAGTAACGGCGTGAGCGTGAGCGTGAGCGTGAGCGTGAGCGTCGGTGGAAGCGAGGAGCGCGGCGGAGGAAATGGATCGCGCGCGTGAATGGAGGAAAGAGCCGTTGGAGGGAAGATGAATAGAGGCGGGTCGGGTCGAGGATGATGCGGGCGCGGGTTGGAGAGGGGACGCGGGCTGCAGGGAGTGGGCCGGGCCAAAGAATTAAATAAAAGAATTAAAGAAGAAGAGAGCTGGGCCGGAGCTGGGCGTAGGTAAAATAGAAAAGAATTAGAGAAAAGGGAACGGGCCAGGGACTGTTGGGTTGGGAGGGAATAAACGAAATTAATTAGGAAAAAAATAAATAGAAACGGGCCATGGCTTGGGTTATGGGAATTAAAGAAAAATTTAGATGATAATAAAAGGAGTGGGCTTAAGGAATTTATTTGGTTTTAGGGTTTAGTTTTAAGTAGATAAAGGAAATGGTTAAAGGGGAAAAATTTTCCAAATAAAATAAAAGGGGACTTTAACATAAATAATTAATTATATAAGAATAGATAAAATCATAAATAAAATCATTAAAATTATAAATAAGAGTAAATAGGATTCTAGAGTAACAAAATGCATATTTTGGTATAAGAGGGGCTGGGTATTACATCCCCCATTCTTATTCTTTTTACAAATAAACAGGTGCATTTGACGCATGTCTGCTACATATTACAGGTTACAGGTTCTTGGAGCGAAAACTGTGAAAAAGACAAAAGACGACATAAAAAGAGGACTTTGACCAACAAATAGAAGGATCTTAATCAAGCCTACACAAAAGATCAGTACAAGGCAACGCAAGGTCCAAGATTACAAAGCAAACGGTTAAAAGTCCACTGCAATTGTTCACTGGAGATCTGAAAGAAATAGAGAAGCCAAATTGAATAAAGATCCAAAGAAATAAAAAGCCCAAGAAGCCCAGAATCAGTTCCAAAATTTCCAGACATAGAATTTTACCAAAGCTTGAAGTCTACTTTGACTAGGTTTTCCTAAGGATATTTTGGTAAATGTAGACGTGCGAATCAATTGTAACCTAGGGTTTCCTATCCTCTATAAATAGGAACTCTAAATCATTGTAAAGGCTATGCCTCCCTGTGCCTCTTTTTATCAATAAAATTCAGATTTCTTTTGGAGAGCATCGGTGCCTCTTTTCATTTCAGAAATTCAGATCTGACAAGTCTTGTGTTGTTGTTTGGAGAGAGCCATCTGTAAAGTAAGTAGGTAATTTCAATTCTTGCTCTAGGTAATTTTTCATTCTCTGTCCTAGATTAAATTTAATTCCTTGCCCTAGTTAGATAGTTAGATCTTTAATTCCTTGCCCTAGTTAAATTTAATTCTTTGCCCTAGATAAATGATAGATTTAGTTTTTAGATTTAATAAGAAATCCGAACACCCATCGGAATTAACTCGTTAGCGCGATTAGGAAATTCACAACATCCCTGTGGACCGACCCGTACTCACCGGCTAGCTGCAAAGCGACGCCGTTCTTGATTGCGGTAATAGATGGTTTTTTAGATCAATCAAATGGCGCCGTTGCCGGGGATTGAACCCGGGTCACGCAAAGAAGATTGGAGTGCACGGATTTCTTAGCAACAAAAGTTGCAAGTCTTTTTATAAAAAAAAATTTCCTCTTATTTTTTTATTTGTTTTGCAAAAATTTTCGATAAAGGGCTTAGACACAAATGCAATCAACCAGAAATGCACAATCAGACCTAGATTTAGGGTCAGCTAGACAGCTCCTAACTGTTCCAAATGGCTAGAAATAGGACCTCAAACCGCCTCTTCACCGCCAATTGCGGCCAGGTAAGTGGGAGGCTCCCCGCTACAAGTAGCGGTCCTAATTAAGTAACCACTTGCCTTGACACACTTGCCTAGACACCGCAAAGTCAGGTTAGGATAAACGGCTGATGCCTATAACTAGTCCTCTGTCCTATTGAGCTCGAAGTCCTTAGGGCTGAGTCTAGTATTTTTTAATTAATAGATGGTCAATGCATATGCCTTATGTGATTTCTGGGGTCTTGGAAGGGTGATGAAATCCCCACCCAATTTGAATTGGTCAAAAGCCCCTTAAAGTCAGTTTTAAAGATATGCAAAACAGAAAAATCACTTGCAATCAAAGATTTTTATTTTATGCGGCGCAAAGAATCCTGCACAAGATTTGTTATTGGAAGGGGGAAAATTTTTAAACGCAAAGAATCCTGCAAGAGATTTTTCAGAAGATATATCGGAGATTTGCAGAGGAGGAGAGAAAAAACTCACAGAGATTTGCAGTGGCGGAACTTTTTTTTTTTCCTCGGGTGATGCCACTAGGGCGCGGCGGTTCCGCGGCCGGAGAGGGGGTCGCGCGGCAGTTCCGCCGCGAGTTGGTCTCTACGGCTTTTATTTATTTATTTATTTTTGCTTTTTTTTACCAGATCACCGCGTTTCTTCTTATTGACTCGGTCCTCCAAATTTCTTCTGTTGTCTATTGTGATATTCCTCTATTTGTTCGGATTTGATATTTGCTGTTTTGATCTCTGTAGATTTCCAGATCCGAATTTGTTCGTAGATCCTGCAAAATTCACACAAAAATACCCTTCCCAAAAATAACAGATGATATATTTGTATATTTTTTTGATTTTTCAGATTTTTCAGATTTTTTTAATTTTGATTAACCCGAAATTGCAAAAAGGAAATAACACGCCATCCCCGGCAACGGCGCCATTTGATTGGCGTGAAAGAGTGTTTGTAGTAGTTAACCGCAATCAGAACGGTGTCGCGCGTAGCTAGACCGAGGTGAGTACGGATCGTCCTCAGGGAAACGTTGAATCTTTTACTTACTTTAGATGTGTTGAGAAAGAGAGGAAGGATAAAGAATTTTGAAGAATGGTTTCTAGATCTACGTTAAGCAAGAATGCAAAAATATAGATCTAGATTATTTTAGGGATGTAGTTAATATAATAAGGGGGCTTGTAGGGTTCGTTAGGATTTAGTAGTTATGGACGATTAATTAATAGTTACCTTTTTATCCTTTAATAGATTTAAAACTAGAACGACGGTGATGCGTGTAGATTAGGGTTTCTGGAGGGAAAAGGAATCCTAAAAGACAGGAGAGATCTGGATCCTTTAGGAACTGCTCCAAATCGTCCTGGCTGGGCTCAGTCTCCTGTGAGTCGGGTCCTTCTGACGAACATTCCAAAGAAAGAAGAGACATGAATGTCCTCAACAAACTAGCGCTCGGTAAATCCTAAAAGACAGAATGGAATAGACAAGTAAAAAGAAAAGAAATGGTAAATTATTTATTTGTTATGCTAACGTAGTTGTTTGTAGCTTGGTACATAATGTTTCAGTGTACATAATGTATCAGTGTATATGAGAGGAGTCCAACTTACTCCGTGGACTATGGTAATCGGAAGTACAAGGCCCCGTCGATAAAACCACGGGACAGCGGCACGGATGTTCATGTAGTGTCTTTTAGTGACCATCTCGTTCCACTTCTAATACATTCCATATCAGTCTATCCCGTTAAACCCCGTAATATATATTGTATTGAATGTAGTTATCAGACTTGCCAAGACCATGGTATAAGTTGTTCATGTAAACGGTTTCAGGACGTATCAAGTAGTCTTGTAATGAAGTCAAGTCATAGTCATGGTTCGGTCAAGTCAAGTCATGTTGCATGTTGATATTGTTCTGGTATTCAAATTCAGGTTCAAGTAGTCATGTTTGATATATTGGATTCATGTGAATTGGATTCAGATTGATTTGGACTCAGACTTGAGTCAGACACTTAGAACAAAATTTGGATCATGAATTAGGTTAGGGTGTTATTGGTAACTGCTGCACATGAACGGCAGGATTTGTGTCTTTTTCCAAGACAATTACCATTAATAACTCCATTTTAATTTTCTACCTTAAATAGGCAAGCACCCGCTTTCTCTGGCTCCCTGAGGCTCAAGAAAACTGGTCCCGCTTAAACTTATATTTACTAGGGTTCTTAATGTAATTTTATATATCTCGAGTGGGTTTTATGAAAAATATTTTATATACTTTCAAAATAAATCTCGAGTAATTATTTATGTTCTTTAGGGTTTCCATGGATGGGAATTTTAAAGAGTGATGTATATTAGTGAAAATTAACTTAGTTTGAATAGTTCAAGATATTTTATGTCAACTTTGTTTTGTATTGATACTTGATGATATTTTAATGAAACTTGTCATTCGTTTATTTTCTAGAAACATGGAATTTTATTATATATTAAACATAAATGGTTTGATAATATTTATATAATTATTAAAAATTAATTTTATTTATTAAATAGAAAATCTCGTTTTTCTTAAAAATCGTATTAAAATTCTTTCGAGATCATATGCTCCGTGAGGAGGTCTGCATCTCGCTCTACTAGTCCCGAGGATGTGCGATAATCCGCACCATCCAAACCGGGTTCCCCGAAATGGGTTGTAGAGGCATAATTGCAAAGATTTTGAAATACAATTCTAAAGAAAACGGATTTTTATAGTTCAAGATATTTTGACGAAAAGTCGTATTTTGACGAAAAAATATTGTTCAAGAGAATCGTGCTATGTCAAGATGTGTGTATGTGAGAGATAGGTCATTACCTCGTATGTAAACTTCATGGTATTTAAATGTAAAAGCTTAATTAAAGTTATTTAACATGGAGTTTTAGAGTGAAATTAGTTTCTAAACATTAGTTAAATGATTACAAGTAAGGTATATACATGAGTACAAGTGATTCTTAAGAAGAATTGTGGTTTTCAAAGGTTTTAGAAACAAATGTCGGTATAACTCCACTTACCGACATGTTTTGAAAATGAGAAATTTTATAGTAGAAAGAGAAGAAGAGATATGGGACCTACAAGTTTAAAGGAGAGAGGGGAGGTAGAGGATGAGGGTAATAGCCTTCGTGGAGTCGCGGGGTCGCCGGAAACGTCTCGAATCCTCGCCGGAATTTGACCTAGGGCTAACTCCACTTGTACTCTTCTTTGACTTAGAAATTTTTGAGAATTTTGGCAATAGATTTCAGAATGAAGAGGGGTAGGGTATGGGGTTGTATTTATAGTATAAAATTAGGGTTTTGGAATTGAAGAAAGAATTAAAAATGGGATTTATAATGAATATAAATTCTCTGGATAATTGCAGGAAAAATAAACATAACAAGAGTAGTGGTGTAGGCCAAGGGGTTTAGTGGGCAAAACAGGGGGACTTTTCCCGACGGAGGGACCGTCGGCGCTGGTCTGGGGGCCGATCTCGCCGGTCGAAGTGAGGAGTTGGAGGCTTGGATTTGTACCACGTGTCCATGTCAGTTCATACAACATTTAACATATGTTTGATTTTCTGTGACTTTTCATTTTATGTGCAGAGCACGTGTAAACTTTTGGGCTTCCAAAAATTTTAAAAGAAAAATCAGTAAAAATATATATGTCTGATGGGATTCGAACACATAGGCTATGTCACAGCAGTGAAAGGTTTTACCAATGAGCTACAAGTGATTTCTTGCTGTTCTTAAATAAGAATAACTTTTAAATTGTGCTCAAACTTGCAAACTCCTTTCTGTAGTTTAAGAAGAAAAATTTTGTACATAAAATTCCGGGTTGTTACACCATGGCTATAACTTGACATGACTACAAGATTATATCCTGAACCTGACTACTTGAACAATTTGTATCCATGGTTTCGGATAGACTTGTGATATAACTCTATACGATATAACGGGGTAGATCGGTACGGAATGTATTAACATGGCACGAAATGGTCACTTAAAAGACACCTACATGAACTCTCGTGCCGTTATCCCGTGGGTTTTGACGGGGCCTTATACTACATGTTACCACAGTCCATGCGGTAAGATGGACCCCTCTCGTATACACAAATACCTTCTGTACCAAGACACAAACAACTACGCTAGAATAACAATCATATACCTGTACAACTTACTAGTTCCATTTCGCATATTTATTCTATTCCATTCTTTCTTTTGGGACTTACCGAGCGCTAGTTCGCTGACGACATTCCTGTCTATTTTCTCTCTCTGGAATGTTCGTCAGGAGGACCGAACTCTCAGGAGATCGAGCCTAACCAAGAGGACGTAGACGAGCTCACTGCCCAGCAAGATTACTAGCTTTTCTTGTACTTACTTTTATTTTGTATGCCACTGTTTAAGCATTGCTTTATATCATTGTATCTTTCCTTTTCAAAGCAGTTGTATTGTAAAGATGAATGTTAATAAAAGTTGTTGTTTATTTTATATCTCTTGTCATTTCTTGTGCATTATATATATATTGCTTAATTACGCTTAACATATTTATTTCTTACTAAATATGTTGCGGCCCGCCACATCACTGTTTCCGTACACTGGGAAGCGGGGCGTGACAATATTACTCCAATTCTGGAGATACAAAGGAACCCACTGAAAAACATATGTGGAAGTTCTTGGTGTATGGTGTTCCCTGATTAAAAATCAGGAAAAGATTCAGAAGAGGCATCACGTGCTCACACGTGACCAGTGGTCACGTGTTGGCACGTGATAGTCAAGCAGCGGCACAGAGCATATTTGTTCTCTAATTAAAAGTCAAGAAGAAGATTCAGAAGAGGAATCACGTGCTCACACGTGACCCGTGGTCACGAGTTGGCACGTGATGGTCAAGCAGCGGCACAAAGCATATTTGTTCTCTAATTAAAAGTCAAGAGGAAGCTTCAGAACAGGCATCATGTGCTCACACGTGACCAGTGGTCACGTGTTGGCACGTGATAGTTAAGCAGTGGCCAAAGAACAGAGCGCAGAAGAAGAGAAGCCCATTCCAGGGGTCACGTGACCAGCTTTAAGAGCCTTATTCTTTAACAGAATTAAATTCTGAGGATAAATCTTTCAAATCTTTCCAAAATGAAGAAGGATTATCTAAAATCGTTGGATTAAAAATCTAAAGGTGATTAAATATCACCAATTTATGGAAAAATCTTGGACTTGAAAAGATTTCCCCCTAAATCTAACCGAAATAACAAAGAGATATCTTTGGATTTAAAATCCAATGGTGAATAAAATTCACCTAACAATCTAAAGGCCCAGATTAATGATAAATATAAATCAAATCTCTCAATGAACAAATCAAATCTCTCAATGAGAGATTTACTAAACAGATTGATTCTTTTCCTTCTCCTATAAATAGGAGCCAAGAAAAGAAGAAGAGGAACCTTTGGACCTTTTCTTTTGATACACAGAGAGAGAGAGATATAGAGCCTTTGATTCTTTACAAAAGGAAAACCTTAGGTAAGAAAAGAAAAGGGAGGCTTCAAAAGAGATTTTAATTCTCAAAAGAGTTTAACTCTTATATAAAGAAAAGAAATTAGTTCTTTCTCTGGTGGAGGATCTGCAAAGTGCACATCTCCCCATGAATTGAGAATTTAATTCTCATTGGGTTGAGATCCCGCCATGCAGATCTAAAACACAGAGGAGGAACTGAGTTTTGAGAATTTAATTCTCACAAAATGATAGGAATTCAATTCCTTTGAGATAAAATTAGGGTTTAACCCTATGTTATGGGAATTTAATTCCTTCAAAATGAACAGAACTAGGGTTTAACCCTAATTGAGAACATAATTCTCTCAAACTCACAGGAATTTAATTCCCTTAAGAAAAGAAATTAGGGTTTAACCCTATTTAAGAATATAATTCTTCAGAAGAAAACAGGAATTTAATTCCTCTAAAGTTTGTTGTTAGGGCTTAACCCTATGAAGAATTTAATTCTTAAAAGATGAACAGATCTTTAAAACATGTAAAGAACCAGAGTCACGTGCTACCACGTGACCCCTGCAAAGATCCACAGAAAAGAAATTTGAAGCAACACCTCACGTGTTACCACGTGACTCCTGCAAAGATCTATAAAAGAGAACTTTGAGGCAATGCCTCACGTGCCCCACGTGATCTCTAAAGCACACAGAGAAAAAGGCAAAAGAAACAGAAAAGAGCTCTAGGGCGCCCTCACGTGTCAACATGTGACCCTTGATGAACATTCTAATAGATCAAAGTGTGAGCCCCCATCACGTGCCCACACGTGATGGGTTTCAGAATTAAAAGTGTTAAACACTTATCTGTAGAACAAAATAAAGGGAAGCAGGGCGCTCTCACGTGCTACCACGTGACCCCTTGGCTGAAGCTCTAACAGATAAACGCCCAAATTCTCATCACGTGACAGCACGTGATACTTCAAAGTATTTAATACTTTTGACTAGTCTGGAGATTTTGTTCCCAGTGTTTAACACTGATTTGCTTAGTGTTTAACACTAATTTGAAAACTCCGTTCCCAGTGTTCAACACTGATTATCTTTTAGTATTTAACACTGACTTGTTAATCTTATTCCCAGTGTTCAACATTGTTGGTCTCTAGTGTTTAACACTAGCTTTAGCCCAATTGGCTAAGTTTCCAGAGGCAAAGCCTCTCCTTCAATGAACCAACAGAGGGCCAATATTCCAAACATGATTGGACTTAGCCCAAGCTGGCCATAAGTCCTCAATTCAAACTTAACTGGGCCAATGGGCTCATAATATAATAATTGATCTTAGTTTCCAAACTGGACTACAGATCACTTAATCTACCTTGGTTTAAGGGTACATCTCTTCACTCCTTTGATACTTGGCGTTGTAATTCCTCAACGTCTTCAAAGAGGTGACGGGTCCCGATGACCACACATTGATACGGACTGTGGGGTCCTTAAACTCATGGACTATGAGGTCCTTAACTTTGACCGTAATGTCTTAAAACTAAACGTCGGACTGTGGGGTCCTTAAACCCATGGGCTATGACGTCCTTAATCTTGACCGGAATGTCTTAAAACTAACAATGGACTATGACGTCCTTAACCTTAACCGTGATGTCTTAAAACTAACATCGGACTGTGGAGTCCTTAAATCCACGGACTACGACGTCCTTAACCTTAACCGCAACGTCTTAAAACTAACACTTGACCGCAATGTCCTTAAACTACCTATTGACCGCAACGTCACTAAACTAAACAACATGGCTTCCCTAATCGCTCTCTTGTCGGATCTAAACGATCCCGTTAAGTTGATCTTAGTCTAAAACTAGACTAACGTATCCTTAGCAAACGTTTAAGTCGATCTTAGTCTCAAATGAGGCTAATGTATCCTTAAACACAACCCCTAAACCCAAATCTAAGATAATACGGATTTGGACTAGTCCACGCCCTACGGGCGCGCTCATGTTGCACGAGCACTGATTGTATGCCACACACACCGTCAATAATTGTCATGTCACGCACAACCCATATATAGAAATGATATTGTTTGGTTATGGATATTGAGACATTGATTCATATTTCTTTATACATATGACTTATAGCATACCTGTATACCTACAGGCTTACACATATGCCCTGACATGCTTATATACTAGTTACCATATACCTATAGGGTAATGTACTATTAGTGATAGGTATATACACATATGAGACATACATACATGTACATCTGGCATACATACATACATATACCTGGAGGGTATTATGGATAAGCATAGACACATACCTTGCTATACCGACATGGTTACGCATGATATATATTTAATAACTTGTTGCAGATTGTAGATTGTAGATTGTAGATTGTACTTGAATCATATTCAAGTTAGTTTATTAATAAGACTCGGTCTGAGTCAGACAATTAGAAAAGTAAATTGAAGTCCTGATTGTTTTGATGTTATCGGTAACCGCTGCACATGGGCGGCAGGATTTGTGTCTTTTTCAAAGACGATTACCGTATTGATAACACCGTTGTTAAGTTATCTGCCTTAAATAGGCAAGCACCCACTTCTCCGGCTCCCTGAGGCTCAAGAGATTGGTCCCGCTTAAACCTATGTTTACTAGATCCCTTAAGGTAATTTATAGAACTTGAGGGGTTTTTATGTAAAAATATTTTTGTATAGTTTTCAAAATACACCCAAAGTATTAGTTATCGTCTTTAGAGTTATCATAGGTGTGGATTTTATAATTGTGATATTTCTAGTGAAACTATCCTAAATTCATAATAAAAGGTATTTATTTGTAATATTGACTTTATATGGAATTCATGGTATTTTAACGTAAAATGATTCTTGTGATTTTTGAAAAATCCACGG
Source organism: Agapanthus africanus (assembly GCA_030015575.1). Taxonomy (NCBI): domain Eukaryota; kingdom Viridiplantae; phylum Streptophyta; class Magnoliopsida; order Asparagales; family Amaryllidaceae; genus Agapanthus; species Agapanthus africanus. The sequence continues at coordinate 514,324,275 of JASDDO010000012.1, forward strand.
GCAACCGAACACGAAACAAACACACACGACACGAAGTGATCATCTGGAGAAGGAGAAAGTTGTTACCACAATGCGGTAGCGTAATTAACTGCAGGGGATTGCGCCTGCAGGGTAGAGCGTCCCCACAATCAAAACCCCCTCAAGCGAGGGGGAATCTGACGAAGTCTGCTACATCGGACGCATCCGTTTAAACCTTCGATACACGGTGCCATAAATCAACTTGGCATCTTCGGAGAGGTAGACGGATCGCACCAATTAGCATCTGCCCCGAATCTCAGGCAAGACAGTCCATGTCTTGGCCGCCATTCGGAGGGGAACAGATTCTGGCACGCCCAGTGGGACCTTTTCCTCTTTCCACTCCACACTTCGTGTGTCGTGATTCGCGAGCCAATCGCCGTTCGCTAATAGTTGCCCTTGGGTTTCGAAGTATTAAGATTTGGTGTTTCGTTTGCTGCAGAAAGCGAAAGGATCAATGGCTGGCAACTGCTCAAGCTGCTCCAACTGCAAATGCAACCGACGCTCCGCCTCACCTGGAGGTGTAACCTATGGACCGCAGGCTGCTTCCCTGTTTACGATGCATGTGGAACAGGTGACTCGAGCTACCACCGGTCTGTTCTTTGGGACCATGCTCCCGCCGGTGAACGTTAGCATCCCAGTGCCCGCACCGGAAGCGAACAAGAAGTCGGTCTTTGATCGACTTGCTACTCCTACGGCCCCTCTCAACGGGTCGTCCAACTTCTCGGTCTTCACCAGGCTAAGCCTGAACTCCAAAGGGCCCGCCAAGAAGCCCATGATATCTGAGAAGGCCATCCCGAAGAAGACAGCTGCTCCCGAAGTCGTCAAGGCGGCTTCTCCTCCCAGAGGGTCGGTCTTCGCGAGACTGACTACCCCCGTTCCCGCTCCCGCTCAGAAATCTGTTTTTGACCGGATGGACGTAGCTTCTCAACGAACGTCAGTCTTTAAGAGGCTGACACCGGCAGCAGCCTCTCCCCAGAACAGGGAGCAAGACGAAGCCATCGCTGAATCAATCCCAACAACCCGTCATGCCCGACGTCGCCACTGGCGCCGGATAAGGAAGACTGGGGGCAACTCCCCCTCCGGGCTAACTCCACCAGCTCCAACGGTGGAAATTGAGGCTGCTGTTCCAATCGGGAACAACTTCGAGCTGCTAAACAGGGTACGCAGAAATTTGCCAACTGCGGTTCTCAAAAGATCCCCTCCGCCTGCGGAGAATGTTATATAAACAGAGCCGGAGCAGCCTCCTCAACGGCTGTCCTCCAAAATTTATAAAGTCTGGCGGAAGGTTCAAGACTCGGTAATTAACCAAGATCACTCTCGTCAACAGAAAATGGCGAAAGTGCAGGAAGAAAAGAATCGTCATGTCAAACAACAAAGGACGACAACCGCTTGGGTGCCCGCTACAACGGCTCCCTCCACATAGACTACTCAAAAGAGAAGAAGGCCGGAGAAAGTCCCCACTCCTGCAGCAAATATCAAGGACAATAAGCCTAAACGCCCTAAGTCTGGGGGCATGATGGTGCATACGGTATACATGGCGTTGGGAAAAGAGGACAGCCGTGTATCCACGAGTCATAGACCGCTTACACGGTCAGTGACCAAAGCTCTGGAGCAACAGCAGAAGCTCCAGGAAATGATGAACGCGATGGCCGCACTCACCGGGCCAAAAGAAATCCCCGAAGCGTCATCTGATCAACGCCAGGAGCAAGAAACTGACGTTGAATTCCTTCGTAGGATATTGGAGAAGAAGGATAAAGAGGCTGCCGAACAAGCAGCCAATATACAGCGAATGGCCCTCCTGTTCCAGGACATGGTGGGAATGATGATCCAACAAGATTCTCCTGCTGAAGATCCTCCAATTGTTCTTGAAGACGACAGGGGAGAAACGTCAAATCCTCCACCCGCTCTGTCAACAACCAAGGAGGAGACAATCTCCAAAGCTGACCTAGACGAATATATAGCTCAGCAGATACGGGTTCACCAGGTGACTGAGGCAGCTGGTCAAGTTGTCAGAACAGGGCGACCATATCCGAACTGGTATGACCAGATCAAGTACCCGCCGGGCTATACAATACCGAAATTTCATGTCTATAAGGGGACGGGCAATCCCCACCAGCACGTTGCCCAGTTCAGGGCGCTTTGCGGCAACACCGGCGGTGATGATAAATTGTTGCTTCGCCATTTCGTCGGTAGCTTGTCAGAAACAGCGTTCGAGTGGTACTCTGAGCTCCCGAACGACTCCGTCAAAACATTTGCGGAGATGGAGCTGCTGTTTACCCAGCGTTTCGCAAGCGCCGGCGAACGCACTTCGATAACGGCGTTGATTAATGCCAGGGTGAGACCAGGCGATACGTAGGTCCAGTACGCTATACGCTGGAGAAACTTGTGGCCGAAATGCGAACAACGCATTGAGAAAGCGCCCGCGGTGGGCATGTTCGTGGGTACACTAGATCCTCATGCAACTATCTCACAGTTCATGATGTTCTTTAAACCAACCACGTTCCAGGCTCTGATCGACAAGTTGGCCCAGATGGACCAGATGGGTCACAGACCGCCTCCCCCGAAGCCGGAACCTCGGAGTGACAAGGGCAAAGGGAAGGCAACCTTCGTTGCGAACGCTCAGCAGCAACCCAGTACTGCAAAGCTAGTGGATCAACTGGAAGAAAGACGGCGGTATTATAATGAGAAAATGAAGCGCCCCTACTCATTCCCGTGGGATAAGACGAAGAGGCTATTCGAGCTGGTGGTACGCAACAGGCTTATCAACTTGCCAAACCCAAGACGACCACCGCAACCCAGTGAGGTGAATAGCCCCAATTACTGCTCTTACCATCAAACGGTAAGCCATCCGATTGAGGATTGCTTCGTCTTCAAAGGATGGATTGAAGATCAATACCTACAGGGCAAGTTTGCGCTGTCCGAGAAGTGGAAGGTGAGCCCGCCACAATCTCACACTCCTAAGAAGACGGACACACCGGGGGCAATTTGTTCTTTTATTGAAGAAGCTCCATGGGAAATCGTGCTTTCAGCAAAAACCAAAAGAATGCTGAATGAGCTCCAGACATGCCCGGCAGTCAAGTGGAAGAACCCGCTTGAGCCTCAGATCATTGAAAGGATGCTGAAGCCGCGCCCAACTCCGAAGATCAGTGGTGATGGCCCGAGCACTCACAACCAGCCGTCGAAATCCTCAAAGAAAAAAAAGAAGAAAGCTAAGAAGCCCGTGAAGCCTGGCAACAAGCGGACAGACTTACAGAAACAGATTGACGCGCTGGAAGAATACAATCAAAAGGCACGGACTCCCATCACACTCTAAGAGTTCCTCAACCTTGTCTTTCAAAAGGAAGATGAGGGGGAGAGTTCGTCGGATGAATCCGAAGGATACGTGGCAAGTTGTAATGTGATCTCCCACTCGTTTACCGACGATGAAAAAACTCCTGGCACTAAGAAACTGGGGGCAGAGCCTGAACCAGAGCTTGTGTGGCCGACAGAAGAAATGATCGACGCCTTTCTAGACGAGATTCGTTTGAAAAGTAAAGCCGACCAGGAGCGTGAGATGGCCGCATCAGAAGGAGCCAAACGCAGGCGATTAAATGAAAGAGTCGAAACACTCCCGTCAGATCGAAAGACACCCGACGTGGATAAAAACATATTCAAGACGAGGAAAAGGTTTGCCAAAGCCATGTCAATAGGAATGAAACTACCGCCCTCGGAAGAAAACACGCTCGATGGGGCGGAGAGGCACCCTAATTACTGCTCATATCATCGGAAGATTTCACTCCCCACTGAGGAGTGCGACGCTTTTAAGACATGGTGGCAGGGATATGTCGCTCATCGACGGCATTTTAAGCGCATGAAACACGGAGCTCGTCGGGAGCAGAGAAGTACAACCGAAGGACACAAAAGAACTACCGGTAACTGTTACACGGTTAACGCCGGGGGATCGCAAGTGCTCACATTCGGGAGCGATTCTGACGAGGAAATGGCTCTGGGCCCTCTCTTTAAAGAATCCATCTTAGGGAAAGAGGAAGAACCAGAGGCCTGCGAAAATATTCAGCTGCGCAATCGCACGCTTCCGGAAAATAATCTCGGACCCGCAACTAGAAAAGATAAGGGAAAGGAAAAGGTCGCTGAGGATATCACCTTAGATGACCAAGTTATGAAAGAGCTGACTTCCAAGGACCCGCCTAAGAAAAGTAAGGTGGACTACAACATCCTAGCACACCTGAGGAAGCTACCCTCGCAGCTCAGCATTCTCGACGCCCTCCTGTTATCAAAGGAAGCGAGAGATTCATTAATCAAGGCGCTACAAGAGCCCGAGCAATTCCAAGCCTTCCTCGCCGAAGAAAGGACGAAGGATGAACTGGAAGAAGTGCACACGGCCGATATCACTTTCGGTGACGAAGACCTGCTCCTTGGGACGTGCGACCACAACCATCCCCTATACGTCTCTGGATATTGCCACGATGTAAAGATATGCAAAATCTTGGTTGATAATGGGTCTTCCGTTAATCTCCTCAACGTGCGGGTGTTGAAGGAAATCTGCATGAGCGTTCGGCACCTCGCTCGAGACAAAATTACCATCTCCGGTTTCGACTCCCGGTCATCACGAACTCTTGGATCTGTGATATTGACGCTACGCTTCGGACTGCTCGTCACGGATATTAAGTTTCACGTCATTGACGCCAAGACCTACTACAATGCCTTGCTCGGTCGTCCTTGGTTACACGAGTACAACATCATCCCTTCTACACAACATCAGTGTATGAAGTATTTCAAGGATGGTCTCGAGTATACCGTAACAGGTGAGCTAAACCCATTCTCCGTGAACGAAGTCCGCAAATACGAAGATGCAAAGTACTTTTTGCCAGATTTCGAGGATACAGAGAGGTGTCGCAAAACGGAGAACAAAGCCGCCGCCGCCATTCCTGTTTTCGGAAGTGATACCGAAGAAGACGAAGAGATAGTTTACTCTGGGCCGTCTCGACGCAACGACCCGGGACCGTCCGCTCCCATATTGATCTTCGGAAGCGATTCGGAGGATGAGGTTAATGCTGTGTTCTCCAGTCGGCCGCCAATACAAGAATTCCCTGGTGATGATCAGAGTTTGCAAATCACCATGATTCCGCGGGAGCACTACAAAGATCTTGACGCGCTTGAAGCTCACAACGTGCAGAACCTACAGACGTCTTACGTCCCTCCCAAGCGAAAAGGCGATCCTATTCTATCGATCATCGGAAACAAGAGTGGAGAAAGAGATCTGGCATGGCGCGGATTCTACACTTGACAAGCTTCAACCCATCCGTTTGCCCAGATATTACACAAACGGATTGAAAAGGCTATTGAAGCGCCAAGGGGTACCCTTAAAACAGACTATTCGACAAGCTCGATTCTATAACAGGATTTGGGATGCCCCGGGACGCAGCGCAAGTTGCCCAACGGGAAAATGGAAACGCTTAGGCTTGGATACGTGAGAGCCGAGAAACGGGAACGAGTCCACGGTAGCTACGCCATATATAACTTCGATGAAGAAGAGGACGCCCTGTCGGGAAACGCCGACCCCATATCAAAACTAGATCCCGCAATCAAAGTGCTGAGTCCGTCATTTGAAGAGCGAATGGACAAGCTTATCAGGAAAGCGGGTCAAAAAGCTCGGGATGATCATAACCGCGAAATGGCCATCTACGAGAAAGCCAAAATGCAACGCCTCCTCCAACAGGCCGCGAAAGATGAAAGTGCCGCTCCCTGTCAACCTATTATAAAAAAGGCTCGACGCAGAGGCAGAAATAGGTCGAAAAGCGAAAAAGGCGCTCGACAGCAACAAAGCGGGACTAAGAAGCCACGTAAGCGGGAATCGAGCGGTCCAGATTTGTCCCTTATGAAAAAGATGAGTCAGGCATACTCTTTTCCTCAGAATAAAACACGGAAGATACTTGACCTCGCTTTAAAACATCAAATAATTACACTTCCAAAGTCTAAACACCCTGAGCAAGCTAATGAGGTCTCTCATCCGGGATATTGCTCTTATTACCGAGCTATAGGACACCCTATCGAAGACTGCTTCACCTTCAAGAACTGGGTCGAAAACCAATACCAGCAAGGCAGATTTGCTCTATCCGACAGCTGGAGGGTAACGCCGCCACAAAAGCACGAACCCAAAGCCACAAGAGCAGAACCGGATCCACATCGGTCTTGGAAGCGAGCTCATACCTGTCGTATGATAACGGTATTAAAAGAAGAGCCCGAGAATATGGATGACTTTCCCTGGTGCTTCGAAAACAGCGATGACGAGGTAATCTCGGAATTTCCGCCAGCGCCGAAAGAACTGGAAGATGGCATACATACTACTGTAGATAACCTTAGGAAAATTGAGCTGGGAATGACGAACGACCCGCGACCGACATTCGTCAGCGAGTTGCTATTTGAAGAAAGGGTGGCCGTGTTAAAAGACGTGCTTATGCAGCATAGAGATTGCTTCGCATGGAACTATTCCGAAATGCCAGGACTAGATCCATAAATAACTGTCCATAAATTAGCGATATCCCCGGACGTTAAGCCAGTCAAACAGGCGCCGAGAAGAATGCGGCTCGAACTTGAGATGAGCATCAACGCCGAAGTCAAGAAGTTAATCGATTCTGGGTTTATCCAGGAAGTTCAATATCCTGACTGGATCGCCAACATCGTCCCGGTAATGAAGAAAAATGGGACAGTGCGCATATGCGTGGACTTCCGGGATCTCAATAAGGCTTGCCCGAAGGACGATTTCCCAGTACCGGTAACCGAGCTGATGATAGATAACACGTCCACTCACGAGGTTTTCTCTTTCATGGACGGCTCATCAGGGTATAATCAGATAAAGATGCATCTCGAAGACCAGAAGCATACTGCTTTTCGGACCCCTCTGGGAACATTCTGCTACAAGGTGATGCCCTTCGGTCTAAAGAACGCCGGTGCCACCTATCAAAGGGCCATGACGAAGATCTTCGATGACCTCATACATGAAATCGTCGAATGCTATATCGACGACCTCGTCGTGAAAAACAAATCATACGAGGAACATCTCGAGCATCTGAAGACCGTATTTCAACGCCTTCGGCAATACAACTTGAAGATGAACCCCCTCAAATGCGCGTTCGGGGTATCCTCAGGCAAGTTCCTAGGGTTCATTGTCCGGCACCGGGGTATCGAGATAGATCCGTCGAAGATCAAGGCGATCATGGAAATGCCACCACCAAGAACTCTCAAACAATTGCGGTCTCTCTAGGGAAAGCTCACATACATCCGGCGATTTATAGCCAACCTTTCAGGCAAGTGCCGTCCTTACAGTCACCTGATGAAGAAGGGAACCCCGTTCGTCTGGGACCAAAAATGCCAAAGCACGCTAGACGAGATCAAGCAATACCTGCAGAACCCGCCAGTGTTGGCTGCTCCGGTCAAGGGAAAGCCCCTCATTCTTTATACAACTGCCCTCGAAGGTTCTTTAGGCGTATTATGGGCGCAAGAGAACGATCAAGGGAAAGAAAGAGTACTCTACTACTTAATTCGAGTTCTACTGGGGGCAGAAGGCAACTACTCCTCTATTGAAAAACACTGCCTGGCGTTGATCTTTGCGATAACCAAGCTCAGGCACTATGCGTTGGCGCATGAAGTCCGTCTCATATCGAAGGTGGACCCCCTTAAGTATTTAATGTCGAAGGCCATACTGACTGGTCGACTCGCTAAATGGGCCCCGCTCTTGATGGAGTTCTCGATAACATATCAGCCTCTCAAGGCAATGAAAGGCCAGGCCATCGCCGACTTCCTCGCTGAGCATCCGATACCGGCCGATTCCCCTCTGAATTGCGAACTGCCAGACGAACACGCGTTTGATGCGATCGACGGTGGTAATATCCGATGGGAGCTTAATTTCGATGGAGCATCTTCCGTGAAGAAGCGCAAACAAAGCACCCCTATAATCAAATCAGGGGTGGGTCTCATCTTCGTAACTCCACAGGGAGGGATAATGCGCTTTGCTTTCTCCTTGACAGAGCCGAGGACAAACAATGAAACCGAATACGAAGCTTTAATAGCAGGCCTCGAGATCGCCATCGACATGGGAATTGAAAACCTCCTCATATATGGAGATTCTCAACTGGTCGTTTGTCAAGTAAATAGCGACTACCAGACATGCAAACCAGAGCTGGTGAAGTATGGAGAGAGAGTACAGCGACTACTGACTCAAATCCCCTCCTACACCTTGGAAAGCATACCGTGTGCCAAAAATAGCAAAGCGGATGCATTAGCCAAGCTCGCTAAAGAACTGGCTGATGAGAACCTCGATGATGTCAGGGTCGTGGTACAAAGCCTTCGAGTACTTGCCCCTACAGAAATATCTCGGAATCACCCGAAGAAAAGGGAGCAACTGAGCAGACGGCCCTACAAATAAATGACCAAGAGAAGGTTGGAGATTGGAGAGAAGTCTTCATAGACTACTTCAAATCCCGTCGAACGCCTGAAGATGTGTCCTCAAGAAATCAGCTTATGAAACGAGCTCTGTCCTTCGCCTTCGTCAATAATACTCTATACAAGAGGTCATTTGACTCTCTATGGTTGAGGTGCCTGGGACCTGACGAAGCGAAAAGAGTCATTCAGGAAGTTCACGACAGACTCTGCGGTTCTCACCAAGCAGGCCCGAAGATGAAGCTGAAAATCAAACGAATGGGTAATTATTGGCCCACAATGATCCAGGACTGCCTCGAGTATGCGAAGCAATTCCACTCGTGCCAAATCCATGGGGACTTTATCCATCAGCATCCAAATCCTCTACATCCAACGGTGGCTAGTTGGCCGTTCGAAATGTGGGGAACTGACATAATCGGCCCCATCGAACCAGCATCATCTAGGGGACATCGTTTCATCCTGGCGACGACTGATTACTTATCCAAATGGGCAGAAGCAGTACCGTTAAGAGAAGTGAAGACAGAAAATATTCTCCATTTCTTCAAGACGCACGTTATTTATCGGTTTGGAACTCCGTGACGGATCGTTTCCGATAACGGGCCAGCCCACAGAAGCCACAAGATTAGTCGCTTCGCGCAGCAACACAACATAGACTGGAGATATTCCTCAGTTTATAATCCGCGGGCTAACGGTCTAGATGAGGCTTTCAACAAAACCTTGACAAAGATCGTGAAGAAGACGGTGTCCCGAAACAAAAAGGACTGGCACGAGAGACTGCAAGAAGCTCTCTGGGCATATCGAACTACGTTCAAAACGGCCACGAACACAACGCCATACGCGTTGGTATTCGGTACAGAAGCAGTACTCCCCCTAGAGATAGAGCTACCCTCTCTACGAATGGCGGTCCACTACGAGCTGACGGACGAAGAAAATGCTCACCTTCGGCTTGAGGAGCTTGATGCCCTTGATGAGACCCGGCTCATAGCGTAACAAAATCTGGAGGCTTACAAAGTAAAAATGACGCGCTCATACGAAAGACTGGCCAGGCCGAGGACGTTCCGCCAAGGCGAACTCATGCTAATGGTCAAAAGACCTATGATCCCCAATCGCGCCAAACGGGGAAAATTCGAGCCAAACTATGAAGGCCCGTACATCATAGACAAGGTCTACCAGGGTGGAGCGTATCTACTCATGGATATGCACGGTAAAAGACCTTTCAGGCCAGTGAACGGTCGCTTCCTGAAGAAATACTACGCTTAACGGGTCAAGGCCCAGGTCAATGATAGATGACGACGACTATGTCCGCTCGCTATCTTCCTAAGCCCGAACTCTAAGTAGTAACCAACATCCTTAAACAACGGACCGAAATGTCCTTAAATACGTCCTTAAACTAACAACGGACCGAAACGTCCTTAAACTAACGACGGACCGAAACGTACTTAAACTAACGACGGACCGAAACGTCCTTAAACTAACAATGGACCACTATGTCCTAAAACTGGTTGTTGACCGAGATGTCGATAAACTACGATGGATTGCAGTATCTCAAAGCCGATAAAAAAAGAAAAAAGAAAAAAAAATAATAATAAATAAAAACGGTATGTCCATAAGCAAAATGGGCACGAATGAAAACCCGAAAGGGCTCCGTGAGTAAAAACAGCAGGGCTACCGGCGAGTGTTTGTGAAAACCCGAAAGGGCGCAACCTCGTTAAAAGACACTTACAGGGTCCTCTCGGCCTTGTAAGGAGAAACCACCCGCATGAGATCCTTACGACTCACAAGGGAGCAACACACTTAGGAGTCCTCACGATTCCTAAGGAGAAATTACACTTGCGAGATCCTCACGACTCGTAAGGAGAACTCTCTTATGGGACCCTCACGGCTCATAGGATTTGAAAGTCTTAAGTCACAGAGACCTAAACCTGTGCTTAAGCAACCCCCACAACCCTCGATATTGCCCTACAAGCGGCTCAATACTGACCCTTGTATACAATCCACAGGCGCGAATAAACATTTCCCTAACAAAAGTCCCACCCGTGACTGGGGATATGATCGCACGGTGAACAGCCCTTATGAGTCCTCTCGACTTATAAGGAGAAAACCCTTTTGTAAGATCCTTACGACTTACAGGGGAACACACACTTAGGAATCCTCACGATTCCCAAGGAGAAAGCACACCTACAAGATCCTCACGACTTATAGGGAGAAATACCTTTGTGAGATCCTTACGGCTCATGAAGTCAAAAGCCTTAGTCAACAGGACCCTAAACCCTGTTTACTAAGCCATCTTTGTTCAACATCGACAGAAGCAAATGATGATTCGCTCCTGGCGATATCCCGGTTGTAGCGGTGCTGATGCCGAAATCGGTGTCTAAATCCAAGCTTGCAGCGAAAAGCCAGCAAGCCACACATGCATACGAAATAGCCGAAATAATGGGGCAACTTGCGACAAAATCAGCAAGTAAAAATGTATGCATACAAAAATAGCCGAAATGATTGGGCAACTCGCAATAAAAAGCAGCGAGTAAAAAATAAAAAAAAATAGCCGAAATGATTGGTCACCGCGAAAAATAGCCGAAATGATGGGGCAATCGCGACCTTCGCGATATAAAAGCTGAAATGATAGAGCATCGCGGAAAAAGAAATAAAAAAAATTAAAAGTATACCCTACAGGTGATGTTACATCAATCCTTGTATACAATCCAAGGGCGTAAACAAAGAAGGGATCATACTCCTCCCCTAGGTTTCATCATAAGAAGAAGCCAAATCTCGACGGGCCGCAAGTGACCTAGAGATCGTCTCAGCACTCGTCTCGTCACAATGGACACAACATCAAGCGAAGCGGAACAGCGGCAACTCCCAGTTCCATGGCTCGGCGATATACAGATCACCAAGAGTCAAACCCCCACTCCATAAAATGCGGATACAATCAGCAGAATTCCTGGTCACGTGGAACGCGGATAACGTCACTCTTTGACCCCGTGGAAAACGTCCAGAGCGGAGCCTGGTCCTCGCAGAACACGACAGTGAACCCGTGGGAAGCATCCAGAGCAAAATTCCTGGTCACGTGGAACGCGGATAACGTCACTCTTTGACCCCGTGGAAAACGTCCAGAGCGGAGCCTGGTCCTCACAGAACACGGCAGTGAACCCCGTGGGAAGAATCCAGAGCAAAATTCCTGGTCACGTGGAACGCGGATAACGTCACTCTTTGACCCCGTGGAAAACGTCCAGAGCAGATCCTGGTCCTCTCAGAGCACGGCAGTGAACCCGTGTGAAGTATCCAGAGCGGAGCCTGGTCCTCGCCGAACACGGCAGTGAACCCGTGGGAAGCATCCAGAGCAAAATTCCTGGTTACGTAGAACGCGGATAACGTCACTCTTTGACCCCGTGGAAAACGTCCAGAGTGGATCCTGGTCCTCGCAGAGCACGGCAGTGAACCCGTGTGAAGCATCCAGAGCGGAGCCTGGTCATCGCCGAACACGGCAGTGAACCCGTGGGAAGAATCCAGAGCAAAATTCCTGGTCACGTGGAACGCGGATAACGTCACTCTTTGACCCCGTGGAAAACGTCCAGAGCGGATCCTGGTCCTCGCAGAGCACGGCAGTGAACCCGTGTGAAGCATCCAGAGCGGAGCCTGGTCCTCGCTGAACACGGCAGTGAACCTGTGGGAAGCATCCAGAGCAAAATTCCTGGTCACGTGGAACGCGGATAACGTCACTCTTTGACCCCGTGGAAAACGTCCAGAGCGGATCCTGGTCCTCGCAGAGCACGGCAGTGAACCAGTGTGAAGTATCCAGAGCGGAGCCTGCTCCTCGCCGAACACGACAGTGAACCCGTGGGAAGCATCCAGAGCAAAATTCCTGGTCACGTGGAACGCGGATAACGTCACTCTTTGACCCCGTGGAAAACGTCCAGAGCGGAGCCTGGTCCTCGCAGAACACGGCAGTGAACCCGTGGGAAGCATCCAGAGCAAAATTCCTGGTCACGTGGAACGCGGATAACGTCACTCTTTGACCCCGTGGAAAATGTCCAGAGCGGATCCTGGTCCTCGCAAAGCACGACAGTGAACCCATGTGAAGCATCCAGAGCGGAGCCTAGTCCTCGCCGAACACGGCAGTGAACCCGTGTGAAGCATCTAGTGCAAAATTCCTGGTCACGTGGAACGCGGATAACGTCATTCTTTGACCCCGCGGAAAACACCCTGAGCGGAGCCTGGTCCTCGCCAAGCACGGCAGTGAACCCATGTGAAGCATCCATAGCAAACACCGGACTGTGGAGTCCTTAAAATCCACGGACTATGATGTCCTTAACCTCGACCGTAATGTCTTAAAACTAATGATCAACCATGATGATTCTAGACTGATTTTACCTTGGTTAAAAGGTACATCTCTTCACTCCTTTGATATTTGACGTTGTAATTCCTCAACGTCTTCAAAGAGGTGACGGGTCCCAGTAACCACACATTTCGTGGACTGTGGAGTCCTTAAATCCACGGACTATGAGGTCCTTAACCTTGACCGTGATGTCTTAAAACTAACATTGGACTGTGGAGTCCTTAAATCCACAGACTATGAGGTCCTTAACCTTGACCGTGATGTCTTAAAACTAACATTGGACTGTGGAGTCCTTAAATCCACGGACCATGAGGTCCTTAACCTTGACCGTGACGTCTTAAAACTAATATTGGACTGTGGAGTCCTTAAATCCACGGACTATGAGGTCCTTAACCTTGACCGTGACGTCTTAAAACTAACATCGGACTGTGGAGTCCTTAAATCCACGGACTATGACGTCCTTAACCTTGACCGTGACGTCTTAAAACTAACATCGGACTGTGGAGTCCTTAAATCCACGGACTATGACGTCCTTAACCTTGACCGTGATGTCTTAAAACTAACATCGGACTGTGGAGTCCTTAAATCCACGGACTATGAGGTCCTTAACCTTGACCGTGATGTCTTAAAACTAACATTGGACTGTGGAGTCCTTAAATCCATGGACTATGAGGTCTTTAACCTTGACCGTGACGTTTTAAAACTAACATTGGACTGTGGAGTCCTTAAACCCACGGACTATGAGGTCCTTAACCTTGACCGCGATGTCTTTAAACTACGGTATCCTGGAGAACATCCCAAAGCAACCCCTGACCCCGTGGAATACGGATAAGGGTGACCGTACCCAGCACTTGCGGGTCCTCACGACCTGCAAGGAAGAAAACTCTCTTGTGAGATCCTTACGACTCCCAAGGGAAAACCTGCTTAAGAATCCTCACGATTTTTAAGAAGAACTTACACCTACGGGATCCTCTCGACCTGTAGGGAGAAAAAAACTTTTTATGAGACCCTCACGGCTCATAAAGCTCAAAAGTCTTAGGAGGCAGATCTTAACCCTGAATCTTAAGCCATCGCTGCCCTGCAAGTAGGCCAAGATGAATCATCCACAGAACAAGTTCAATCGAGAGGGACACACCATAAAAAAAATATATATGTCTTTATTCATGAAACAAAATGGATACAAAGTACAATTCATACTCTCGTTCAGGAGTATGTACAAAAAGAAAGGAAAAGATACAAGTTTATCAAGCCGGTGGGCGATTTAGCAATTTTGCTAGCTCATCCTGCTTTTGCTGGGCCATAGCTTCATGATTCAGGATCGCCAGAAGACGAGCCTCGGACTAAGCCTGCTGGGCCTGATATGAAGCAAGTCAAACTTCGAGCTCTTTCTCGGTAGATTTGTGGGCCTCGACTCTTTCGCGAGTAAACTCGGTGGCCTTGTCGATGGCCACTACCTCCTTGATGGCCTCTTGAAGCACTCGCCACAGTTCATACGCTTTGTTGGCCTTGGCGGTAAGATTAGCTTGAAGCTCGCTCAGCGTCTTAGAAGCCAGCTCCCTCTCCGAGAATTTTCGGTCGAGCTTCTTCTCGCATGATGCCATGTTTGCTGCACACCGCGCTATCAGCCTCCACAAGTCCGCCTTTGCAGCCACGGCCTCCGAGGAAAGGCGGGAACACTCAAGGGCGTGCAAGCAAGCCTCCACCCGCCGACAGAACTCCACCCAGACTGGCACCACCTCTTCGCTATGGTAGGTGGCAAGAAAAGGAAGAGAACCGTTAGCTTTAGCGATAAATGCTTCAGCAGTGGTTGCGCTGCCAGCACGAAGCTCCTCGATCAAAGACGATAAGGAGATAAGGCTTAACTGGGCCAAGCGCTCTGAGGCTCGCAAAGCATAGGGGCCGGGCGGCATAGCGATACGCGATTCCAGCGCTATGGAGGCTGGCAGGGCTGTTCGGATTTGGAAAATGTCAGTAAAACTCTTAAGCAAAAGAACAAATAGGACTATATTGAAATGTCACTTACCTACGGTCATGCAAGTAGGAGCTGAAGGTTCCCCTGGCCCTTCAACGACCTCCACCTCGTCATCGGCCTCCAAAACTGTAAGAGACATCAATGTTATTTCGCAGAATAGAAACAATGCTATAATAAAAAATGGCGAACGATGCTAACCTTGCCCAGAGGAAAGGACGATGCGCTGAGGAGAGATCGCCTGCGGAGCTGCCATCTCCAGCAGACGA
Organism: Agapanthus africanus; assembly: GCA_030015575.1. Classification (NCBI taxonomy): domain Eukaryota; kingdom Viridiplantae; phylum Streptophyta; class Magnoliopsida; order Asparagales; family Amaryllidaceae; genus Agapanthus; species Agapanthus africanus. Next base: position 514,339,303 of record JASDDO010000012.1, read on the forward strand.
TGAAACGATTGCCGGGGAGACAAATCAGCGATAGAGGCCGCCAGCCCGCGCAATTCTGAGAAAACAAAAGAGTTCAGACAACAGAAAGATTGCTAATTTAAAATGTAGAAGGTTACCTTCAACACTCCTCCCGTTCTGAGTCGGGGGGATGGCGGCTTCAACGGCCTCCGCCACGATCTCCGGCTCCAGCAAAGGGAGGGTAGTCCCGACCACCTCTGCTCCGGCCTTTGGGCCGCCCGCAGGAAGAGTCATTGGGGCGGCAACCCCCAAAGGAGCCTCTACCAAAGGAGCAAGCGCTCCGTGATCAGGAACCGCCACTGGAGGCTCTATGGCAAGAGGAACAGTATTGTCATCCCCCTCCACATCGAGTAAGGCTGCATCGGGAATGTCAACAGGCTCTAGCTGCAACAAGCCCGTAGGGACCTCCCCCATCGCCGAGGACCCTGCACAATCTACACAAGAATAAGAATACATGTATATGGGCATAAGCAATCTGAAAAACTGCAAAGAAGTATAAAAACATACCAATGCGCAGGGAAGCCCTCAATATGGCTTCTTCAAGCCGATGCTCCTTCTCAAGGAGGCATGCTCGTCGGGGTTCGAGGGTGGACTCATGGCCGCCGGTCCATAAAGAGAGCGCGTCCGCAGCATCCTCCGAAGCGGCCTGCTTCAGCGCCCTTTCACCCCACTCCTCCAAGGGGCCGATAAACCGCCGCCGGATCCATGGGGGTCTTCATAGAAGATCACGGCAGGATAGGGTTTCTTCGGAACCCTTGCATTCTGAGACTCATCTTTAGAACGTCTTATGGCCTCAGCCAATTGTGCGGCCTCTTCGGCAGCCGAGCCCGGGAAAAGAAGACCAGCGTCCGACTCTTGCACGACCAACGGCTCATCTAGAAGTATGGGCTCAGACTCCGTTAAAGAATCAAGTAAGTTGGTGGCCACCCTCCTCCGCCTCTTAGATCCAGAACCGGCCGCCGAAGACGACTGTTTCTTTCCCCGTGGAGCCTTGGTGCGGCGGCGGCCCACGCCTCCTTCAACACCCTCATCCCTATTACCCTCGCTTGGTGCCACAACCGAGGATGACACTGCCATTGTCGATGCCAAAGGGGTGAGGCTGCCTCGGGTGGTGGCGCTGTTATCGGAGCCCGTCTACCCCGTGACCGAGTACCCAGGGGCATACCAGCTGTTGGAGTAAGATCCACCCCCGACTCCCCCGGAATAAGCACGGTGCCGGTATCCCTCAGAGGAAAGCGGACCGGGGCGCGCGGTCGCAGCGTAGCTCCCATGGCCGGAACTTGAGTAGGGGCACCATGACCAAGAAGCACCCTTCTTTCCTCAAGAATAATTGGGTTGACTCGATGGAGATACCAACCCGTGAACGATCCCACGCATCGGGGCATGTACTCACCATCGGGGATCATGAACTGAGAACCCGTGTTCAGCCTCACAAAATGATGGGCGGCATCTCGAACGGCCTCAAGCGAAGGAATCGGCGCGACTATGAAAGCCTCAAACGGGACACCCTGATCATAACCAAACTGCCGGGAAAAGCGGTGTGGATTGTACCGCATGAAGAGAGCCGCGCTATCCTGACGGAATACCAGGTAACCCGGTCTGATTGCGTATAAGCGCGCGGCCTCTCGGGGCTTCAAAGAGGGCGCGTTATCTATTGACCGGTCCCAAAGCGGCTGGGCTGAACCCGCGAATAAAGATAAGACCCGATCATTAAAAACCAACCCACCAGCTGTAGCGTAAGGAGAAATCAACGCCCGAATAGCCCCGAATTGAGTCGGGTCAGTGGCAGAAGCATCCACCAATCGCATAAGCCTCGGGAAAGTATAAGCGTCGTAGAATGCGGGCCTTTGATGCATAGAAAAAGCACCCAAGATGTGCATTTCGATCCAAGACGTAAAGTAGTGAAGCGAGAAATTTACCACATCTACGCCAGGGCTGGAAGTATTAGCTGCAGCGCCTAATCCGTGATAGAGATGCGCCAATGCCGGGATGCCAATGGCCAGCCGCGTTCCCTCAGCTATGCGGTGAGCCGGATAGATGACCGAAGCTCTCATAAAGCGGCAATACATAGGGATGACAAACCAGCTGAGCCAGACACTGATAAACCCAACGAAGAAGCTGCGATGGATTCGAAGGACATCGGCGACATTATGGGGATGTAGTACTGCGGTAGATCCGATTCATTGGTCGGCAGCTTCTTCGGACCAAACCCAAAGGGGTCTTTAATATTTGCAAACTTCAGAGCTGCCTTCGACAAGACACCCTCGCGAAGGAAACAGGCGATCAAGCTCTTAAAAGTAACGCCCTGCTCCTCAGATTCGGTGAACAATCGATCAAAGATACCTAGCACATTGATCAAGCTGGGACGCTTGTGGCGGACGGCGTTCTCGGCAGACAAGCCATCAAGCGGTGCATGCTCGGGTTCAAAAAAGTATTCATCAGAGGGCAGCAACTCCTCATAAAGTGTCCCTCGAATTGGCAGCCCCGAGATCTCATAAAACTCCCCCAAAGAGATCGAAACCTCTCTGTCCCCCAGAAGAAAAGTGTTGGTGGGGAGATTCCATTGATTTAAGAACGCCTTAACCCACCATACATGCGGGGATTGATAATGGAAGAGCGACGCATATATTGCCTGGTAAAGCCCAACCTTCTACAGCCGCGCACGATGGGTAGCAAGGATGTAGCGAGCCCAGAGGAGGTAGCCCGTGGGGTGTCGAGGAGTAAGCCCTATCTTATAAATCTGTCCCCATGGTTGGGCCTCACCCTGACAAATACACCGCCCCATAATATCTATAGCTGGGATCGGATGGTTCGGGATACCGGATGTTGAAGGCTCGAGCCGTCCCGTTGGAGTCCAATTTGGCATCTCCACAGCGAAAACCGTCCTCGGAGGGTCCATCGGCAAGAATGGGAAAGTAGGCTCTGTCGGCACTTCGCAGAGGAAACTCCGGTGACCTCGGATGATATGACTGTACCAAGTTCCCCATAGAAGTAAGCTGGTGCAGTTCGGGTCATGAGCCCGAATCATCTCCATCGCCTCCTCATCGGATGGTGATTGAGGAAAAGTGGCCTCCGAACGAGTGAAGGGAAAGCACGGAACAGAAGCCATCACACCTGAAATCAAGTAAAGGAAACTGTCAAAAACAAAGCCAGCAATATATATATATATATATATATATATATATATATATATATATATATATATATATGTGTGTGTGTGTGTGTGAGCATAACTATATATATGAAGACAGTTGAAAAAAGCGACATCAGACTCTTTTTATGGGGCCATTGGCTACAAAACACATAGGCCCCACAGAATCAGGTTGACGGCTCGTTAATAATGAGGCCAAGCAATTATAATAAGACAAAGGGAATATTCTCATTAAATAAATAGGGGACTTCAAGTAACTCTACACACTCCCCTAAAAGACAAATCCATATTGGGCTCTGTGATGAATCAAACAGAATCAAGGGAATTAAATTCCCAAAGACCAACAGTGCAGACTGTTTTTGGATTGTGAAGAGGATGACTCGAGGCAAGAAAACCCATGAAGTTCTCTAGGAAGAACTTAGTTCTTCAGAGGAATTAAATTCCTTTTTGAAAAAGGGAATTAAATTCCCAGAAATTTTGTTTCAGAGCCAGAGCTCCTTGGGATGGAATTAAATTCCATGGAAAACAACCGACATTATCATCTTCCTTAAAGATTAGAAAAACCCTAAGAGATCTACAGTTTGAAAATTAGACGGGTCTCTGTTCTTGTTGATGAACTTGAAGAAAAAATGGGTTCATGTTAAAAGGGGTGAAACCCTTGATGTGGATTTAAAATCCAGAGAGTTGTTTTAAATGAAGGTTTTTCGATCGTTCAACATCATTACCTGAAAGGAAAAGTCTTTCTTGAACAGAGTTAAACTCTGAAAAATTTTCAAGGCTGAGAACTAAGTTCTGGAAAAAGAGAATTAAATTCTCAAAAGAAAGAAGTTCTCAAAGGAGGAAGATGAGCAAAGTGTAGGGTTGCTATGCACGCGCACAAGGGTCTACGAGGCATCAACCATGCCCGATTAAAAAAAATTAGCCGTGCCGAACAACCCGAATACGGATCTTTAAACTAGAGATTAGGCGAAAACTAACATGCTAAACATTTTAACACTAAGTGAGAGGGATTACAACCTTTGTAGATCCGGTCCTTCACTTCATATGCTCCGTGTTGTGGTCCCTTCGCTGCGATCATCGGGTTCCGGACTCTCGAGAGGTTCCACGAAGAGAAAGATGCAACCTTTGCTTCCGATCTTCGATACAAAGATGATCTACCTTGAAGTTTCGTTAACACAAGCTAACACTCATGAAATGATGTGAACACCCTCATCTAAATGGCAAGGGAAGATGAGGATGATGAAGTAGGATTTTTGCTCTCTTTATTTATCTTTTTCTCATATTTATTCATCACAAAAATCAAAGCAAGAAAGCTTTTTAAGCAAAGAAGAAGAAGGAAGAAGATGAACAATTATCATAGAATCCTTTTGTGATGAATAATGAAAGATGATAATGATCAATAATGCAACCATGGTTGCTAAACCATTGTAGAGAATTAACCAAGGGTGTAGGGTTTGGGTTAGGTTAAAGATGAGTCATGTGTAAATATCTTTTCCATGACAAAACAAAACCTTCTAGAATCATCTAGAAATAATTAACCCAAATCAAACCCTAATCTTGTTTAATCTCTACTAAACATGTTGCATTATTTATCATATCATGTTACAATATTATATATCACATATATAATATTTATCGTAACAAAAGAAAATAATACAATTAACATATATCGCATATATATCAATGTATTACCCGAGTGAGAAAAAGAATCTTTTAGTGAGCTAATATTAGTTAATGCAATTTAATATATCAAATATATTATTATACATTAAATTATCGAATCAACACTTGATCCGACAATCCGGCTATATCGCATATAACCGACTAATATTTATCCGTACCGATTCATCGAATCAACACTTGATCCGATGACCCGGCTGATACTAAATATCGCGAGAATAGAATACGGTATCTCATATCGTATTATCCTCGGTCCCGCACATATCACATATGTGCCCCTACTCCGTTTTGCCTGAGCCAAGAAACCTCTGTGTAGGACTCTGAAGAATCGTCAATACGCCGGCAGTAGGTGATGATCATATCAAACGCCCACAAGCTGCAAGCGGTCAGCTAAACGTAACAGCCACCCAGGTATTGAGCGCTCAGAAGATCAACAAGCAAGCCTGTACATTCTCCTGTGAATCCAAACAGTAACACTCCCGTACAGTCCGGTCTCGTCGTCTGATATGTTGCATATCTCGCCTAGGGGTGGTAAACGTCAGACCCCAGTAGCTTGATAAGTCGTGTCGATATGAGGTCTATAACAGTTCGAGAAACTATTGATAACACTTACCAGTAAATCTCAGCAACCCTGGCCAGGGATTTCCGGTTATAGCCAATCGAACACAGCACAACATCAACTCCCTATACCGGGAGAGACGAATCCCCTCCTATCGCTCATTGCCTCCATGTGATTCGGGACTGTACCCAAAAGCCACCTTTTTGCACGCCCTCTTGGACGTGGTATGATGGAAATTAAAGCACAGTGGGAATCACACAAGACTCTATGACGATCTCGGGTCAACAGACTACTCTGTACCAGTGTCACCGGAGAACTGCCATCTGACGTGAGGTATAATACCATCTGGGAGTTCTCGGCCAGTCCGTCCAGTGTACCCAGTCTCCACTGAGCACCCGTACACCATCCTTGATGTCAAACACCGATGGATATGGGATCATCCATCGCCGATCATATGGGTCAAAATGCGTATACGCTAGTCTATTCTGGTGCATCGATGCCCTGTCTCGATACACCCTCGACTAGGAACAGTTATAGGATGTACTCGTCGACTACCGCGGCCCCACTAGTATGATCTCATCATAGTCCCAGTAGTCGAGTACATATCCTAAGGGCTTTATCAATATGTAACTTAGAGACAATCAGAGTACATGTTAAGATAAAGTACAACCAGATAGCATACTATCATGTCGAGCAAGAAAGTCCTCCCTATATATGTCCTAGCATCCACTACAATATACATCGTATGTACAGTAATGGCCTCTAGGGCATACATATAACTAACAATCTCCCACTTGCACTAGGGCCATCTGTTATGGTATCGCATACCCAACAATTAGTTGCGGTTGAAGTATCTCATACTCAACCATCCCATAAATGTCTCTACTGGGAAAAAGGCCTTTGTGAGTGGATCCGCGCTGTTGTCCTCTGTGTCTACTCTCCTAACCTCGATCTCCCTGGAGATCAACCATCTCCATGATCAGGTGATACTGCCTAAGAATTATATCTGGATTTCTGATGGGACGGTAGTTCCTTGGCCAAAGCCACAACTCCATTGTCACACAATGGTAGGAACGAAGTTCATCTTATGAACTTATATTTATCCAGACTGCCTCTTTGGTAGCATCTTTTGTAACGATGTATCTTGCCTTTAATCGTCTAGTAAGTCACGGTATCTAGCTTGGAACTCTTCCAACATACCGTCCCTCCACTGAGGGTAAAGACAATGCCTGCGACTGACATTCAGTCATCCTTATCATCCTGGAACCTTTCCAGTGATTCTCCCCAGGATCGATTGATACCATCTTACTACAACTAGTGAGTATCCTAACATCCAATTAGAACTATCTCATAGATCCAAAACACAGGATTTTAGGAGGTATCATTTTGATCCTATATGGAGAATCCTTGTGATAAGCGGAGATTAACCGAGCGTAGCATAGGAAACTCCTTCCCTATCAAGAGTATGCCATCCACGTACTCTACGAGGATCACCACCATACTCCCTACTACCTTTTTGTATATACAAGGTTCATCTACTATTTTGATGAAGTCAAACTCTTTGACTACCACATCAAAACAGACGTTCCAACTCCGCGATGCCTGTTTTATCATATAAAACATCTTGCACACGTTTTCGCTGCTCCCACTGTCTACGAAGCCCTCTGGCTGTGTACTTATAGACGCTCTCTTCTCAAACATCTTTTAGAAAAGCTGTCATGACACCCAACCACTAGATATCGTAGTCATGGTATGTAGCCGTGGTAAGTAGGATCTGGATGGACTTAAGCTTAGTTACTTGAAAAGGTTTCATCATTTTCCACGCCTGGTCGATGACGAAAAGCTTTAACAAGTCTAGCTTTGAAAGTCTCAACTTTTCCATCTACACCAAGTAATCTTCTCAAGATATACTTGCTCCTGATGGGGATTTAACCCTTCAGATAAAGCAACCAAAGTCCATACTTTGTTGGTGTATAAGGATTCCATCTCAGATCGATAAGCATCCAGCCATTCTTACAGAGTCTCACTCCTGATGGCCAGCTCGAAACTAGTTGGGTCATCATCTCATGATGCAATCCTCGCTCCCACTGTCATAGAGAAACCAAAGTATCTCTCAGGTGGGTGAGGAACCCTACTAGATCGGCGGAGAGGCTGAGGTTCGTTGGAAACTATTGAATCCTTTGGTTCTACCAAATCATTAGCTGCAGTTTGTATAGATGGAACATTTCCAGTTCTACATGACAGACCTTACCTCGAGCTTGTCCGGATTTTGCTTTTAAACATAGGCCGGACAACCCCAAATCTTAACTAACTTAAGATACGGGCTCTTCCCTTTCCATATCACATATGAAGTGGTAGGCAACTGATTTGATTTGAACCCTATTCAATAGGTATGCAACTTCACAAGTGCATAACTCCCTAAAGGAAATAGGAAACTCAGTAGTACTCATCATAGAGCACACCATATCAAATAGGGTGCTATTGCTCCGCCCCGATACACCGACGTGCTGTGGTGTATTCGAAGGAGTAATGCTGAGAGAGAATCTCATTCTCCTTTAGAATAGTCCAGGAATTCCGTGCTCAAGTATTCTCCTCCTTGATCACATCAAAGGACATAATACTTTTACCCGTAGTTGGTTCTCTACTTCTAACTTATATTCTTTGAATATCTCAAAAGGTTCGGACTTATGTTTCAACAGGAACACATGTCTGAATCTTGAGAGATTATCAGAGAATGTAATGAAGTACAAAGAACCGACCTTGGCATGTGTAGACAGGGGACTTTCATACATCAACATGTATTAATCCCAAGAGTTCACTAACTCTTTCTCTGTTTCCAATAAACAGAGCTATGGTCATCTTATCTTTGTGACATGACCAGCAAGTTTCACAAGATGTAAATTCAAACAAATTTAAATATGCATCTTAATGTAACTTCAGCTAGTCGGGTCGCATTGATATGACCTAGTCTACAATGCCTCAAGAAGGATTCGTTCATTTCTGAACTCTTCCTCTTGTATGTGTTCTGTATACTAAGAACTGTAGTTTGATTTAGAACGTCAATGCTTTTAGATAACGTGCCTGAACCGATTAACTCTTGATATAGGAAATGTTCAAAACATTATCCAACAATACAAAATTATATCACTTCTTTACTAAATAAAGAAACTGATATGATGTTGTATATCAGGTTCGGTATCTAATAACATTCGTTCCGAATCAATGTATTCAGGTAATACAGGGTGATAGTGACCAACAGACTTGGCTGCAACACTTGCACCGTTTTCTGTCTCATGAAACTTATCACCTGTTCTCAGTTCTCTACCTATCTGTAGCCCATGTAACAGATTACATATGCGGGATCCTGATCCGGTATCACATACCCGGGACGTAAAGGATACTGAGAAACAGTTCTATGTAATGAACACACCCGAAGATGATGCATCAACATGCACTTTCTTCGTTTGGGCGGCACGGGAAATCTGGTATTCCCCAATTTCCTGCTCTGTCTTATAACAATTATAAGTTGGAGCGGGACCAACGTTCCCCAGCTCAGTATAACAAGCGGGTTCGGTCAATATATCCGTATTATTATCTTGATTAAGGCGTGATATGGTCGCTACCTGGAGAGAGAGAGAAGAAAACACTCAGCGTATGCTCTTGCAAGATTAGATTGGTTATATAATATATCTAATCAGGATGTCTCCCACTGTTTTAATCAAATCTTCCTTCAAACCCTAAAAGGAAAGACTAGCCGGGATTAATTACACGCTACAAGTTCGCCAATCTTTCAGCCAGGCCAGTGTCGGTACTTTGAGGGAGGTCCCCCGTGCTTTCGTACGAACCTAATTAAAGTAAACCTCGTTTTCCCAGAGGCGTAACCCCGTTGACACCTTTCTAGACACCTACTTGATCGGCTAATTGTAATGTGTAAAACTCTCCCAGGAGTAACTCTTACTCGCAGCGGGTATTGGGCTCCAACTATCTCATAGAAGGTATGCAATCTCATTGCAAATTTCAACACTTGAAATTCCCAATAATATTTTACCCCAAGCCTCCTATGACCTTGACAAAGGCCAACAAACCATAGGCTGCTAGTCAAGTTCAACCCGTCATTTCTTGATTGAAGTAAACCCACCCGCACGGCCCTTGACAAAGGCCAACAAGGTCGCACGACTACCCTAATCCAATCTGCATCATATGCATAAGCAGATAAGTACTATTCAGCTACCGCACACTTCGCCTTGACAAAGGCCAACAAACGCAGCACGAATACTAAACAGTCCTTATCTGAAATGACGGAGGGCTACGACATGTTTTTAAGAAAACCCTTTGCGTAATGAACTTGATATCGTTGTAGAATCGAGTGATTTTAAATGGAGTGTTTTTTAGGCTTTTCTAGTTTTGCTAAAGGGGTCACTCCCGGTGAAGGGATCGTCGGCCCTTTCCTCATCGAATAAGGTGCAGGATATATCATATATACCACTATGCAAAGCAAGAACTATAGAAGCAATCAAAAGACAAACCGAGTGTGTAGCATCTGCCAGTTATTTCTAAAGGAGTCACTCCCGGTGAAGGGATCTCGGTCCTTTCCTTATCGAATAAGGTGCAGGATGTTCTACAAGGAACACCGCGATGCAAAGCAAGAACTGTAGCTACCTGTTTTTAAGAAATTCGATTCCACAACATCTTAGGTTTCTTTTATTTCATTAATCTCATTAATGAAGTCCCATTTTATTATACTTCGCAAGCATCACATTTGAAAACGAAATCTGCAATATAACATATATCTCATATATATAATATAAACATTCGTCTCAGGCAGTAATATGATCTCATCACAGAACATTGAAGCAGAAGAACATATATGAAATATTGGATATACTAGGACGTCCGTGTTTTCAATACGAGCCTGTATAAAACACGGATTCCACGGTCGCGATGAATAGCCAAACCCACATCCCTAGACCCCTACGAGAGCGGCAAGTAACACTGCCAATTCTAGGGTTAGGAGACCCGGTCTCGACTCCTCGAGATGGTCTCCCACTGGACCCTAGAATCCGGTTACTTGTGCTCCCCTCCTTGGGTCTACCTAATGCGGAAAAGTAAATAATATACAACGGTGACATCTTCCGCAACCTGGAAGTGCCCTAATAAAAGAATATTACATACAAATTTTTACATGAATGAAAAAGAAAAACTCTCATCTCACATAAAACCCCCGGCTATTCAAAACGCGACGATCCAATATAACATATTACAGTAACACACAATATCACATATCATCAACGTAAGCAAGTATGCTTATCCCGATTGTCGTTGATGTATAGCAACGAAGCAGGCGATACACCACATACTACGCTTACGGTCACAGAAAAGAAAGTGTAAAACTACAACAGTTGGAATCCGCAACCTCCTTAGACATCGCATGCCTAACCAAATGAATTTCTTAGACATCGCATGCCTAACAATTATAAACCCCGCATTTTAGTCTCATTATCGAAAACTCTTTTCAATGTCAAGTCGGGCAATTCAACAAGATTCCCGATGTCCTGATCGAATGCTCGTCGCAAACTTTAGTAGACGGCCGCACCCCCAGATGCCGTCGACGAAGTGCACTAAGGCGGAACACTGCTGCCGCGAGCACCCGAACGGATGCTTTCGGCGACGGGGTTCTCCTACAGTCACTTGGTCGGGACTATGGGGCGTGGTTGTCTATTAAGTTTACCCGGCGAGTATCCGCGTACGCTACGTGATTGCGACGGACTTTTGATCACATCAAAATTCCGTGGCAACCGATCATCTGAGACTAAACTGCTATGTCTATAATATTCAAATCAGTTATCTCATAACAATTTGTGGATTCCAAATATTGTATCACATTCCAGATAAATAGACAAAGTTAAACTTTCCGATCGAATAATCAAACACCCAAGATTTCCCCAATTTATCTCAACACTTGAAATCAGTTTAAAAACATCCATCACATGCCACAGTACCAATGGTCCAGCCGTAGAAGGGTCAAGCCAACGCCTCACATGTGGCACGCCGTACTGCCCCAAACCCTGAGGTTCAAAAGGCAGTTCAAGACGGTCACATAATCGAGTTAAAGTTTGTTGTCTTCTAGAGAGTCCACCGCGTTACTTGCACGACTTAGAACATTCTTAAACTCGAGGAAAAATCCAACTTTTGAAAAATTTTCCGACAGGGGAAAAAGTGAGTTATTGATATCCGTTCGAACTTTTTAACAGTTTCTAAAATTATCCGGAGAAACTAAACAAAGTTATAATATCCGATCGAAACAACGAGTCCCCAATACAACCCAGAAAACTCAACACTTGAGTAGAAATTAAAAATGCCCAGAAGAATCAGGAATTAGCTATGGAGGTTACTGTGCAAACCCTATCCCTCAATCCTTCCTTCTTGCCGCGGAACCGCCGCCAATACCAGGGTTTGGCCGCTGTTCCGAGGCGCTTTGGACGATTTAGGGGGTCGGGTTTTGACAGTAATTCCTAAAATACCCTGCTGAATTTTTTGAGCATTTTTAATATGAAAAATATCACAGTTTTGAAAAATTTCCAGAGAAGGGGTTTTATCGGGTTTTTCGGGTTCGATCGGACTTTAAACTTCGTCTAGACATCGCCTAAAGCTCTAGCTTGGCTCTGATACCACTGTAGGGTTGCTATGCATGCGCACAAGGGTCTACGAGGCATCAACCATGCCCGATTAAAAAAATTAGCCGTGCCGAACAACCCGAATACGGATCTTTAAACTAGAGATTAGGCGAAAACTAACATGCTAAACATTTTAACACTAAGTGAGAGGGATTACAACCTTTGTAGATCTGGTCCTTCACTTCATATGCTCCGTGTTGTGGTCCCTTCGCTGCGATCATCGGGTTCCGGACTCTCGAGAGGTTCCACGAAGAGAAAGATGCAACCTTTGCTTCCGATCTTCGATACAAAGATGGTCTACCTTGAAGTTTCGTTAACACAAGCTAACACTCATGAAATGATGTGAACACCCTCATCTAAATGGCAAGGGAAGATGAGGATGATGAAGTAGGATTTTTGCTCTCTTTATTTATCTTTTTCTCATATTTATTCATCACAAAAATCAAAGCAAGAAAGCTTTTTAAGCAAAGAAGAAGAAGGAAGAAGATGAACAATTATCATAGAATCCTTTTGTGATGAATAATGAAAGATGATAATGATCAATAATGCAACCATGGTTGCTAAACCATTGTAGAGAATTAACCAAGGGTGTAGGGTTTGGGTTAGGTTAAAGATGAGTCATGTGTAAATATCTTTTCCATGACAAAACAAAACCTTCTAGAATCATCTAGAAATAATTAACCCAAATCAAACCCTAATCTTGTTTAATCTCTACTAAACATGTTGCATTATTTATCATATCATGTTACAATATTATATATCACATATATAATATTTATCGTAACAAAAGAAAATAATACCAATTAACATATATCGCATATATATCAATGTATTACCCGAGTGAGAAAAAGAATATTTTAGAGAGCTAATATTAGTTAATGCAATTTAATATATCAAATATATTATTATACATTAAATTATCGAATCAACACTTGATCCGACAATCCGGCTATATCGCATATAACCGACTAATATTTATCCGTACCGATTCATCGAATCAACACTTGATCCGATGACCCGGCTGATACTAAATATCGCGAGAATAGAATACGGTATCTCATATCGTATTATCCTCGGTCCCGCACATATCACATATGTGCCCCTACTCCGTTTTGCCTGAGCCAAGAAACCTCTGTGTAGGACTCTAAAGAATCGTCAATACGCCGGCAGTAGGTGATGATCATATCAAACATCCACAAGCTGCAAGCGGTCAGCTAAACGTAACAGCCACCCAGGTATTGAGCGCTCAGAAGATCAACAAGAAAGCCTGTACATTCTCCTGTGAATCCAAACAGTAACACTCCCGTACAGTCCGGTCTCGTCGTCTAATATGTTGCATATCTTGCCTACGGGTGGTAAACGTCAGACCCCAGTAGCTTGATAAGTCGTGTCGATATGAGGTCTATAACAGTTCGAGAAACTACTGATAACACTTACCAGTAAATCTCAGCAACCCTGGCCAGGGATTTCCGGTTATAGCCAATCGAACACAGCACAACATCAACTCCCTATACCGGGAGAGACGAATCCCCTCCTATCGCTCATTGCCTCCATGTGATTCGGGACTGTACCCAAAAGCCACCTTTTTGCACGCCCTCTTGGACGTAGTATGCTGGAAATCAAAGCACAGTGGGAATCACACAAGACTCTATGACGATCTCGGGTCAACATACTACTCTGTACCAGTGTCACCGGAGAACTGCCATCTGACGTGAGGTATAATACCATCTGGGAGTTCTCGGCCAGTCCGTCCAGTGTACCCAGTCTCCACTGAGCACCCGTACACCATCCTTGATGTCAAACACCGATGGATATGGGATCATCCATCGCCCATCATATGGGTCAAGATGCGTATACGCTAGTCTACTCTGGTGCATCGATGCCATGTCTCGATACACCCTCGACTAGGAACAGTTATAGGATGTACTCGTCGACTACCGTGGCCCCACTAGTATGATCTCATCATAGTCCCAGTAGTCGAGTACATATCCTAAGGGCTTTATCAACATGTAACTTAGAGACAATCAGAGTACATGTTAAGATAAAGTACAACCAGATAGCATACTATCAAGTCGAGCAAGAAAGTCCTCCCTATATATGTCCTAGCATCCACTACAATATACATCGTATGTACAGTAATGGCCTCTAGGGCATACATATAACTAACACAAAATGGAGGCTCTTCTGAAAAGACATGGGCATTTATAGGATGGGATGGAAAACGTTTCATCTACCCTACTCCCAAAGCAGATCCGACGGTCACAAAAGTGACAGCGTTGCACTCACGTGCAGACACGTGAGAACAACGTTGTGGGGGCATTTGTTCCCTGATTAGAAATCAGGAAAAGATTCAGAAGAGGCATCACGTGCTCACACGTGACTAGTGGTCACGTGTTGGCACGTGACAGTCAAGCAGCGACATAGAGCATATTTGTTCTCTAATTAAAAGTCAAGAAAAAGATTCAGAAGAGGCATCACGTGCTCACACGTGACCAGTGGTCACGTGTTGGCACGTGATGGTCAAGCAGCGGCACAAAGCATATATGTTCTATAATTAAAAGTCAAGAGGAAGCTTCAGAACAGGCATCACGTGCTCACGCGTGACCAGTGGTCACGTGTTGGCACGTGATGGTTAAGCAGTGGCCAAAGAACAGAGCGCAGAAGAAGAGAAGCCCATTCCAGGGGTCACGTGCCTACACGTGACCAGGGGTCACGTGGCCACACGTGACCAGCTTTAAGAGCCTTTTCTTTAACAGAATTAAATTCTGAGGATAAATCTTTCAAATCTTTCCAAAATGAAGAAGGATTATCTAAAACCGTTGGATTAAAAATCTAAAGGTGATTAAATATCACCAATTTATGGAAAAATCTTGGACTTGGAAAGATTTCCCCCTAAATCTAACCGAAATAACAAAGAGATATCTTTGGATTTAAAATCCAATGGTCACCTAACAATCTAAAGGCCCAGATTAATGACAAATATAAATCAAATCTCTCAATGAGAGATTTACTAAACAGATTGATTCTTTTCCTTCTCCTATAAATAGGAGCCAAGAAAAGAAGAAGAGAAACCTTTGGACCTTATCTTTTGATACACAGAGAGAGAGATATAGAGCCTTTGATTCTCTGTAAAAGGAAAACCTTAGGTAAGAAAAGAAAAGGGAGGCTTCAAAAGAGAATTTAATTTTCAAAAGAGTTTAACTCTTATATAAAGAAAATAACTTAGTTCTTTCTCTGGTGGAGGATCTGCAAAGTGCACATCTCCCCATGAATTGAGAATTTAATTCTCATTGGGTTGAGATCCCGCCATGCAGATCTAAAACACAGAGGAGGAACTGAGTTTTGAGAATTTAATTCTCACAAAATGATAGGAATTCAATTCCTTTGAGATAAAATTAGGGTTTAACCCTATGTTATGGGAATTTAATTCCTTCAAAATGAACAGAACTAGGGTTTAACCCTAATTGAGAACATAATTCTCTCAAACTCACATGAATTTAATTCCCTTAAGAATAGAAATTAGGGTTTATCCCTATTTAAGAATATAATTCTTCAGAAGAAAACAGGAATTTAATTCCTCTAAAGTTTGTTGTTAGGGTTTAACCCTATGAAGAATTTAATTCTTAAAAGATGAACAGATCTTTAAAACATGTAAAGAACCAGAGTCACGTGCTACCACGTGACCCCTGCAAAGATCCACAGAAAAGAACTTTGAAGCAACACCTCACGTGTTACCACGTGACTCCTGCAAAGATCTATAAAAGAGAACTTTGAGGCAATGCCTCACGTGCCCCACGTGATCTCTAAAGCACACAGAGAAAAAGGTAAAAGAAACAGAAAAGAGCTCTAGGGCGCCCTCACGTGTCAACACGTGACTCCTAATGAACATTCTAATAGATCAAAGCGTGAGCCCCCATCACGTGCCCACACGTGATGGGTTTCAGAATTAAAAGTGTTAAACACTTATATGTAGAACAAAATAAAGGGAAGCAGGGCGCTCTCACGTGCTACCACGTGACCCCTTGGCTGAAGCTCTAACTGATAAACGCCCAAATTCTCATCACGTGACAGCACGTGATACTTCAAAGTATTCAATACTTTTGACTAGTCTGGAGATTTTGTTCCCAGTGTTTAACACTGATTTGGTTAGTGTTTAACACTAATTTGAAAACTCCGTTCCCAGTGTTCAACACTGATTATCTTTTAGTGTTTAACACTAACTTGTTAATCTTATTCCCAGTGTTCAACTCTGTTGGTCTCTAGTGTTTAAGACTAGCTTTAGCCCAATTGGCTAAGTTTCCAGAGGCAAAGCCTCTCCTTCAATGAACCAACAGAGGGCCAATATTCCAAACATGATTGGACTTAGCCCAAGCTGGCCATAAGTCCTCAATTCAAACTTAACTGGGCCAATGGGCTCATAATATAATAATTGATTTTAGTTTCCAAATTGGACTACAGATCACTTAATCTACCTTGGTTTAAGGGTACATCTCTTCACTCCTTTGATACTTGGCATTGTAATTCCTCAACGTCTTCAAAGAGGCGACGGGTCCCGATGACCACACATTGATACGGCCTGTGGGGTCCTTAAACTCATGGACTATGAGGTCCTTAACCTTGACTGTAATGTCTTAAAACTAAACGCCGGACTGTGGGGTCCATAAACCCACGGACTATGACGTCCTTAACCTTGACCGGAATGTCTTAAAACTGACAACGGACTATGACGTCCTTAACCTTGACCGTGATGTCTTAAAACTAACATCGGACTGTGGAGTCCTTAAATCCACGGACTACGACGTCCTTAACCTTGACCGCAACGTCTTAAAACTAACACTTGACCGTAATGTCCTTAAACTACCTATTGACCGCAACGTCACTAAACTAAACAACAGGGCTCCCCTAATCGCTCTCTTGTCGGATCTAAACGATCCCGTTAAGTTGATCTTAGTCTAAAACTAGACTAACGTATCCTTAGCAAACGTTTAAGTCGATCTTAGTCTCAAACGAGGCTAACGTATCCTTAAACACAACCCCCAAACCAAAATCTAAGATAATACGGATTTGGACTAGTCCACGCCCTACGAGCGACGACATAACTCAGTCTCCGTATACAATCCACGGGCAACCGAACACGAAACAAACACACACGACACGAAGTGATCATCTGGAGAAGGAGAAAGTTGTTACCGCAATGCTGTAGCGTAATTAACTGCAGGGGCTTGCGCCTGCAGGGAAGAGCGTCCCCACAATCAAAAACCCCTCAAGCGAGGGGGAATCTGACGAAGTCTGCTACATCGGACGCATCCGTTTAAACCTTCGATACACGGTGCCATAAATCAACTTGGCATCTTCGGAGAGGTAGACGGATAGCACCAATTAGCATCTACCCCGAATCTCAGGCAAGACAGTCCATGTCTTGGCCGCCATTCGGAGGGGAACATATGGTAATGGCAGACTCTATCAGGAGGCGGTTACCAATTCTGGTTTCCAAGATGACTTGAAAGACTGCGTGTTTGTCACAGGTTATTAGTTTACTCTCTTTAGTGGGAGAGTATATTGGAAAGAGTTCCAAATAGGATACTGGAGTAATCATGGCGCTGGGTGCTGATTATGAATCAGATGTGGATACAGCGTAAGAAGTTGCTGAATAAAATTGTTCATTTATGAACTTCGTCCCATAGTCTATCCAGGCAAATTCTAAGGCAGGTATCGCTCATTTTGGTAGATATTTGATCTCAGCAAAGTTGAGATAAATATAGATTCATTGTAGCGGATCCATTCACTGAGGTTGTTTCTCGAACGCGGTTTGTGAGACTATTAGTAGAGAAGTTGGGTATGTGATACCGCAATAATTGGCCTTAAGTGCAAGTGGAAGATTGTTGGATATAGGTGTCCTCAAGGCAATTATTGTAATTGAATGAGGACTTATACAGATAACGATCTTACTCGAGATGATAATATGCTATCTGGTTTGTCTTTATCATTTATGTGTATACGTTTTACTCATTATCACGTATCGCTAATACATAATGATAAAACTCGTAGGATCTTTGCTTGACTACCAAGATTATGATAGGGATCGTACTAATAAAGCCTGGGTAGTCCATAAGCACATTTTTAAATGTCCATAGTCGTAAGAGTATCGAGACTAGGCTTCGATATTCCACAGTAGACTAGTGTATACATTTCTTGATCTCGACCAGGGCGATGGTTGATCCCGACCAGGGTGATGGTTGATCCCATAACCATTGGTGTTTGACACCGAATATTGTATACAAGTGCTCATTGGAGAATGAGTTTCACTGGACGGACTCACCAGAGAACTCCTAGATGGTATTATACCTATCGTCGGATAAGTTCTCTAGTGATATGAGTACATGGTAGTCTGTAGACCTGAGATTATCATAGTGTCTTGTATGTGTTCCCACTGTAATTTTATTACTACCCTACTACGGCTTTAAAGAGCCGTGCAAACGGGTTTTAGTTGGGTACAGTTCCGAAGCACATGGAGGCAGTGAGCGATTGAAGGGATTCCATCTCTCCCTGTATAGGGAGTCGAGATCGTGCTGTTCTAGATCGACTATAACCATAAGTCATTGGCCAATGCAAACGAAATTTACTGATAAGTGTTATCAGTAGTTTCTCAAGTGGTTATGAGCTTGATATCGGCACGACTTATTGGGTTGTTGGGAGTCTGACGGTTTCCACCTTCAAGACCCGGTATGCGACACTCTCAAATGAAGAGACTGGACTATACGGCGAATGTCACTGATAGGTTCTATAGTATTTCGGATGAGCTTGCTTGTCGATCTTCTTTTCGCTCAATACCTGGATAGTCGTTACGTGCAGCTAGTACCGCTGACGTGCTTGTGGGCTATGGAGTCTTGACCTACTGCCAGCATATTGTCGAGTCTTACATAGAGGTTTCCCAACTCAGGCGAAACGATGTAGAGTGCATATAGGGTTACGTGCAGGAGTTCGATTAATCACGTGTATTTGATACACGCATTTTAATCGGGCGTCTTATGATATTAGGCGGTATATATATTGATATAACTGGATTACTAAATCAAGTATTGATTTAATAATTAGATGTGTATGTGTGTGTATTAACTAATAACATGCTTAATTTATTTATATTTGTATATGATACAAATATATTTTCATGTATGTTGATACATGAAAGTTGTGTGTATGAGATTCACATAGAGTTTTGGATGAGAACAAAATCATTTCTTTATTTTTAAAAAAGGAAACGAGTCATTTCTAAAGAGAAGAATATAGAATTCTTTAGACTTTTCTTTAACTTATCTTTAAGATAAGTATGGCTAGTTTTTTGTTCTCACCTCATTTTCATCCTTACTCTCTCTCTCTCTCTCTTAGGTTTTCATTTAGGGAGAAAGAAAAAGAAAAAGAGAAGAAAATTGGTGAGCAAATGAACGTACATCTTCTTTTTTCACTCTTTTAGCAGATCAGTGTAGAAAGTTTCTTCACATACATTTAGTTTGAGAAGTTGGAGTTTGTGTTGGGTAAAATCAAGGTGGATTATCTTTGACAAGGAAATCTACATTAAAGCTCGATCCCAGAGTTTAGGAGTGTAGCCGGAGTCCAAAGAGAGGTAGCCAACGCGCTACAAAGGCTGTAACTTGCAAACTTGTAGATATTTCTCTCATTTATTTTTGCAAGTTGTATTCATTGGTCTTGATTCTATGTGTACTTGCTATATCTCTCTTAAAAATTAAAATTATTGCTTCCTCTACGCTTTAAACCGTATAGTAGAAAGTATTGCAAACCTACACCATCTCGCTGTTAGGAATATGTATGCCTTAGAGGTCATTATTGTTTGATATAGTGGATGCTTGGATATATATATAGAGGATTTTCTTGCTCAACATGCCAGTATGCTATCTGGTTGCTTTTATCCTAACATGTTCACTGGTATTATTATACTATCACTCATATACATGTTGATAAAGCTCTTAGGATGTTGGCTTGACTACCAAGACTATGATGCGAATCATACTACTGGGACCTGGGTAGTCCACAAGCACATCCTTCAATTGTTCCTCGAGGGAATATCAAGACAGGGCATCGATATTCCATAGTAGACTAGTATGTACGTTTCTTGACCCTGTATGGGGCGATGGTTGATCCCATATCCATTGGTGTTTGACATCAAAGATTGTCCACAGGTGCTCATTAGAGAATGGGTACACCGAACAGGACTCGCCGAGAACTCCTAGATGGGAGTGTTTTTAGGCTTTTACTAGTTCTGCTAAAGAGGTCACTCCCGGTGAAGGGATCTCGGCTCTTTCCTTATCGAATAAGGTGCTAGATATTCTATAAGGAATACCGCTATGCAAAGCAAAAACTATAAAAGTAATCAAAAGACAAACTGAGTTTGTAGCATCTGCTAGTTTCGCTAAAGAGGTCACTCCCGGTGAAGGGATCTCGGCTCTTTCCTTATCGAATATGGTGCTGGATATTCTACAAGGAATACCGCTATGCAAAGCAAGAACTAGAGCTACCAGTTTTTAAACAAGTTTCTACAACATCTTTAGGTTTCTTTTATTTCATTAATCTCATTAATGACGTCTCATCTTTTATGCTTCCTAAGCATCATATAAAAAACGAAAGCTGCAATATTAATTATATCTCATATATATAATATAGGCATTCGTCTCAGAACATATCAAGTGATCACATAACAGAATATCAGCAGTAGAAGAACATATATGAAATATTGGATATACTAGGAATTCCGTGTTTTAAATTAAGCCAGTATAAAACACGGATTCCACGGTCGCGATGAGTAGCCAAACCCACATCCCTAGACCCCTACGAGAGCAGAAAGCAACCCTACCAATTCTAGAATTAGGAGACTCGGTCTCGACTCCTCGAGACGGTCTCCCACTGGACCCTAGAACCCGGTTACTTGTGCTCCCCGCCTTGGGTCTATCCTAATACGGAAAAGTAAATAATATACATCAATGGTGACATCATCCTCAACCCGGAAGTGCCCTAATAAAAGAATATTACATACAATCTTTTACATGAATGAAAAAGAAAAACTCTCATCTCACATAAAAAACCGGCTATTCAGAACACGACGATCCAATATAACATATCACAGCAACACATAACATCACATATCATCAACGTAAGTAAATATGCGTATCCCAATTGTCGTTGACATATAGCAACGAAACCGGCGATACACCACATATTACACTTACGGTCGCAGAAAAGAAAGTGAAAAACTACAACAATTGGAATCCGCAACCACCTTAAATATCATAAACCCAACGTATCTCATACTTTGGATTTCATGCCCAACAAATGAATTCCTTAAACATCACATGACTAACAATTATAAACCCCGCATTTTAGTCTCGATATTGAAAACAATTTCAAATAACCTGTCGGGTAATTCAACAAGATTCCCGATAACCTGATCGAATACTCGTCGGAAACTTTAGTAGATGGCCGCACCCCTAATGCCGTCGATGAAGTGCACTAAGGTGGAACACCGCTGCCGCGAGCACCCGAACGGATATTTTTGGCGACGGGGTTCTCCTACAGTCACTTGCTCGGGGTTATGGGGCGCGGCTATCTAGTAAGGTTACCCGGCGAGTATCCGTGTATACTACGTAATTGCGACGGACTTTTGATCAACATCAAAATCCTGTGGCAACCGATCAAATGAGACTAAACTGCTAGATTTATAAAATTCAAACTAGTTTTCTCATAACTATTTGTGGATTCCAAATATTGTATCACAATCACAGATAGCTAGACGAAGTTAAACTTTTCGATCGAATAATCAAACACCCAAACTTTCCCGACAAGCTCAACACTTGAACGGAGTTCAAAAAATACCCAGAAATTACCACAGGTCCTATGAACCATCCGTAGAAGGGCCGACCCATGCCTCACTCATGTTGCCACGGAACTGTGGCAAACCCTAGGGTATCACCGTGGTTCCGCGATCCAAAAAGTCGAGTTTGGGTATCGTTTTTCTAGAGGATCCACAGAATCGCTTGCATGATTTTCTGAAGATTTTAAACTAGGAAAAAAATCCAACACTTGGAAAATTTCCAGCGGGGAAAAATTGGGTTATTGATATCCGTTCAAACTTTTTAATATCGTCTAAATAACCCGAATACATGTTAGAATTACGACTGCGAAACACTCCGAGTTTCCTTTACAGAAAGTTAACACCACATGAAAATTTAGCACAAACAAACAACACCTGAAACACCAAAACCTAGAGACTAGAACACCATGAAAATTTGAAGCCCAAATTCCAAAAATGACCCGAGCTCGCCAGTTTTTTAGGCCATGTGGCCGGCCACTTTGTGGCCAAATTGCTTTAAATTTCCATAGTGTTCATGTTGCGTCTCATACAACATTCTGCAGTTGTTTAAAAAAAATTTAGAGCCCTTTAAAAACTCGACAGAAACTAGGTTATCGTGTTTCAGGTTTCGGTTTCGTAATCTAACAAACATCGTTTAAATCTCTAGCTTGGCTCTGATACCACTTTAGGGTTACTTAGCAAGGCAGCAAGGTTTCGGGAGGTATCGACCATGCCATTTTCAAAAAATTTCTAAACTAAAGAACCTTAACCATAGATCTTTAACTAGATATATAAACAATAAGCATGCAAACAACTTTACATATTAGGTGAATGAGGAATACAACCTTTGTAGACCGGTCCTTCACTTCAAATGCTCCGTGTAGATGTCCCTTCGCTACGAGTATGATCTCCCGAACTCTTGAGAGGCTCCACAAGGTGAAATATGCAAACTTGCTCGAAGTCTTCAAGACCGAAGATGATGTATGTCGAGGAGACTCAAGCTCATGCTATCTCTTCACTAAATTAGGGTTTAGTGAAGCAAACACCCTAAACTAAATGGCTAATAGTAGAGGATGATGAAGTAGGAAATGGGCTCTCTTTAGTTTTCTTTTTCTCTCAATATTTTTTCACCATTTTCAAAAGCTAGAAAGCTTTTTATGAGGAAGAAGAAGCTCAAGTGGAGAAGAATGAGAGAATGAACTCATGAGGTGAGAAAATAAATCATGGGTGAGTTAGTGTCATGCACTAACTCAAATAGAGACTTGACCATGGGTGATGTTTAATGGTTAGGTTAATAAATATCTACAAGTGAAACAAAAAGAGTAGACTTGGTCAATATTTCTACAAGCTTCTACAAGCTTGTAACCATGACAAAAATCCATATATTTTTGAATTACTTAGATAAATAAAAACCATACATTAAATCAAGCATGGTATAAGTCTCATACACCCATGAATCATGTATCATCAAGCATGACACAATAAAATGTACATTAATATATATCACATATATACTACATGCACACAAGTGAGAAAAAGAATACTTAGTGGGCAAATATTAGTTAATGTAAGTTAATATATCAAATATATAATTATACATTAAATTATCAAATCAACACTTGATTTAATAATCCGGCTATATCACATACAACCGACTAATATCATATGAATCATCTTATCGAATCAACACTTGATCCGATAACCCGGCTATATCACATATAACCGACTGATATCACATATCGCGAGAATAGAATACGGTATCACATATCGTATTAATTTCGGTCCCGCACATATCACATATGTGCTCATACTCCGTTTCGCATGAACCAGAAAACCTCTGTGTAGGTATCTAAAGACTCGTCAATACGCCGGCAGTAAGTGACGATCATATCAAACACCCACAAACCGCAAGCGGTCTGCTAAACGTAACGGCCACCCGGGTATTGAGCGATCAGAAGATCAACAAGCAAGCATGCTCAAACTCCTGCGAATCCAATCAGTAACACTACCGTAAAGTCCGGTCTCTTCGTCAGATATGTCGCATATCACAGCCTGGGGGTGGTATAACGTCAGACCCCAATAGCCTGATAAGTCATGCCGATACAAGGTCCATAATGGTTCGAGAAACTACTGGTAACACTTACCAGTAAATCTCAGCAACCCTGCCCAGGGATTTCATGTTATGGCCAATCGAGCATAGCGCAACATCAACTCCCAATACCGGGAGAGACGAATTCCTTCCTATCGCTCATTGCCTCCATGTGACTCGGGACTGTACCCAAAAATCACCGCTTTGCACGATCTCTTGACCGTGGTAAGGTGGAAATCAAAGCACAGTGGGAATCACACAAGACTCTATGACGGTCTCGGGTCGACAGACTAACCTGTACCAGTGTCACCAGAGAACTGCTATCCGACAATACGTATAATACCATCTAGGAGTTCTCGGCGAGTCCGTCCAGTGTACCCAGTCTCCACTGAGCACCCTTATACCTTCTCTGATGTCAAACACCAATGGATATGGGATCATCCATCGCCCATCACATGGGTCGAGAAGCGTATACGCTAGTTTACTCTGGAGTATCGATGCCCTGTCTCGATACTCCCACGACTAGGAACAATCTAAGGATGTACTTACCGACTAACACTGCCCCACTAGTATGATCTGCATCATAATCCTGGTAGTCAAGTACTCATCCTAAGGGCTTTATCAACATGTAATAGAGAGACAATAAGTGTACATGTTAAGATAAAGAGCAACCAGATAGCATACTATCATGTCGAGCAAGAAAGTCCTCCCTATATATGTCCTAGCATCCACTACAATATACATCGCATGTACAGTAATGGCCTCTAGGATATACATATAACTAACACTATACATATCGTCAGATAGCAGTTCTCTGGTGACACCAGTACAGGTTAGTCAGTAGACCCGAGATTGTCATAGAGTCTTATGTGATTCCCACTGTGCTTTAATTTCCTCCCAACCACGGCTCAAAGGAATCGTGCAAACAGGTGGATTTTGGGTACAGTCCCAAGTCACATGGAGGCAATGAGCGATAGCAAGGGTTTCGTCTCTTCCGGTATTGGGAGTTGATGTTGCGCTATACTTGATTGACTATAACAGAAAGTCCCTGGCCAGGACTGTTGATAAGATTTACTGGTAAGAGTTATCAGTAGTTTCTCGTACCGTTATAGGCCACACATCGGCATGACTTATCAAGTTATCGGGGTCTGACGATTCCACCCCCAAACTCGATATGCGCCATATCAGACGAAAAGACCGGACTGTACGGTAAGTGTTACATATAGGCTTCATAGGAGTTTGGAAAAGCTTGCTTATTGATCTTCTATTCGCTCAATACCTGGAAAGCCGTTACGTCCAGCTAGTACCGCTGACGGCTTGTGGGTAACTGATGTGATCATCACCTACTGCCGGCGTATTGACGAGTCTTTAGAGTTCCACATTGAAGTTTCCTAATTCAAGCAAAACGAAGTAAGGCACATATGTTGATATATGTGGGGGCCTGATTAAATACGAGTATGTGATACCGTATTCTAATCTGGCGGTTATTTGTTATCGGTTAGGTTATATGTGATATAACCGGATTATCGAATCAAGTGTTGATTTGATAATATGATATACAGATAAATGATATTAGTCGGTTATATGTGATATAACCGGATTATTAAATCAAGTGTTGATTTAATAATTTGATATATATTATATTTGATATAATTATATATTAACTAATATTATTAGCTCACTAATTATTCTTGATAATATATATATATATATATATATATATATATATATATATATATATTATATGAAGCATGGTTGATTTTCTATTTTTAGAAAATAGAAATAAAAGGTGGAAATTGGAGAGATATTTCAGGCATGGTGTGAAGCATGGCTTTTTCATTTATTTATTCATTTGGTATCACTATTGAAGTATGGTTGGGATAAAATATTGGTTTTTATTACATGCTTCAATAAGTGAGAATGATAACTTAGCCATTCTTCATGCTTTGCCATTCTATGCTTGCTCAAGTGTTGAGTTCATTTGCCTTAGCTCTCTTCATCTTCCTCCTCACCTCCTCCAAGCTCAATCCCTCACATGTGTTGTGAAACCTTGAGCTTGTGAGAACCCTAGTGAGCAAACAAAACCCCTATTTCACCATCCTACACTTGATTAGCAATTAAGTGTAGTGTGTTTCATTTACTAAAGAGTTTAGTGCATAGGTAGCTTGGATTAGCGGAGCTTCGGGTGGACCATCTTCGGCACGAAGATCGCAAAGGAAGCTCGATCCAACTTCAAGTGGAGCCTAGTGGAGTCGCGTGGACTACTACATGGAGCTTTTGAAGAGAAGGACACGGTCTACAAAGGTTGTTGCCTCCTTCTCTTAGATTAGATCTTTTGATATCATCATGTAAAACCCTAATAATCTAGTTTGATTCTTAGTTAATCTAGTTTAGCATCAAGGAATTTTTAAAATTGCATGCTTGATGCCGGTTTAAACCTCATGGTGGTGCTAGGGTAGACTTTCACTCGCCAACTTCGATCCCGAGCAAACCCATCACCATCCTCGACTCCTCTTTCACCAAGAACCCAGCTTGTCACCGCTACCCTCGCCTCCAATTCGCACCCTCACAACCAAGAACCTCAACTCCATACCTAAACCGAGCTCTACCTCTATCAAATCTCATCGCTGCCAAATCACCTTGTCGGCGACCCCTGCCGCAGTCCACCGCCGGCGCGTCAGCATCCCTCGCCAAGCCAAGAAATATAGTGTTTTCGAGCCTAGCACAGTACCTTGAGCCAACTTGGAAACCCTAACCGTACGTATTCTTTGACAAGCTCAAGTTCTGGTCTTACTCCGTTTGTATTTTTTGTGTTCGCATTTGTCTCGAGATAAGTATTCTTCCTCTTATTTCTTTAGCCGATACAACATCGGCTTATTATATATATCATATTTTAATAATAATTGCGAAATCTTGATTAAATAATTAAACCTTATGTTTAACGTGCATGAAATGAAAACCCTAAAATCTCTAGAGAACCCATTAATCACATTAACCCATTTAAACCGTGTTTTGGATTATATTCAATTGATTGATAAATCCAGATATTAAATAGAGATGCTTGCAAATTCATGTAGATTCTTGTTTACATTATTGACACTATCATATTATATCGATTGTACTTGGCATGTTGCTTGAGACTATTAATATCACTTGCTTGACATGACATGCCTATTCACGATTACTGTTTCCTTACATTAAAAAGAAATCATTTATTGGAATGCTGAATTACATGCCATGTCACAATATTTTCCAGTTTACAAGTTTTTTTTCCGTACCATTAACATGATATTACCTGTTCCAGACCAGTCAACATTCCTAACTTGTGATTATGTTTATTACATGTTAATTATAGATACGCTGAGTGTTGGGGTAGTCTAAGTGTGTATCCGTTCAACAGGATCTCAGGAGTCTCATTGCCAGCAGCTTGTACCGGGCTATATATGGTCACTTGTTCATTAGCTGATACCGGACATTAAACGGTCATATGTTATTATAGCTGGTACCGGGATTTAAACAATCATATATTATTATTGCCGGTACCGGGCTTTATACGGTCACTTGTTCCTTCCATATTTAGGCCCGTGTTTCCTTACCCCTAAGGCTCTACTCTTAGATTGGGAATACTCCTACAGAGCTTGACGTACACTCGAACTCATGATAGACTAGATTGCCCTTTTTAGTGACCCACTAGGATATGACTTGACATGTTTATATGCTTTTTCCCCATTATTGCCATATCCATATTTACATGTGCACGTGAGCTTCCACTACACTCACATATTCATGCTATCACACATACACATACACACACTATTATGATTGAGTACTTGTTGGATATTCTGACACCTTTAGGATTTGCCACCTCAGATTTAGAAACCGATTCACAGGCAGAGCAGGATCAGAATGACTATCAGGAGTTTGCCAAAGATTAGTAGTATCCATAAATTAATTATATTTTATTTCGGTTCATATTTAGCATGTGAGCCCTTCGCGGGACGTTAGGAATAATGTATCTTTCTTTTCGGATCATGTATTAATTTATTTTGACTCTATGGTTTTGGACTTATTGTTATTTGGATCTTTTATTGAATCTATCTTTATCTCGTGAATTTACCGGTGTTACTTGTTATTTATGCAGCATGATATTAGTATTATACTTAGATATTATCGTACATGTTTAGCTAGACAGCTTTCATGTGACTATGGAAGGATCTTTCTTTACCGTAGATAGCATGGATGTGCTTCGTTGCTCTCCGTATTCCGTATTTTGATAAGCGGGGCGTGACAGCCGGCGTTTCCTCATCTCGAATCGAAACCGGTACCTCCTCTCAAGTCGACGCGACACCTCCTCATCTCGAGTCAACGCCGGCGCCTCCTCCACTCGAGTCGACACCACATCCTCCTCTAGAGTCAATGCCTGTGTCATAACCTCCTCCTCTCGAGTCTGCTCCATCACCTTCCCCTCTCGAGTCGATGTCTACCCTTCTCCTCTCAGGTAAGCAGTATTGCAATAGCTAGTAAGCTTGTTTTTTTATAATGTTTTTTACTTTCTTTTTGTTTTTCTACTTTCTCCAATGATTCAATCCTTGTTCGGTAAAAATTATACAGTCCAACATGGATCTAATAACTATACAGCACTAACACAATATTTTGACAATTTCCTCTTTACAATTCCTGATTCTTGATAGCTATCCCAGAATTCCCCTTGCAATCATTTTTTTGTTATTGTTAAATTAACTTTATTATGTATTTGTGTTGGGTTATTATCAAAATTAGTCTAATTAGACAATACTTGCATATATCCGTGTAATATTTAGTTTACTCTTTTTCTTTACATATTTGAGATGAATTGTGGTTCTTTCTTTTGAACTTGATGCAAGATTAATCTCTTGAACTTCATCTTGATGCAAGATTTATCTCTTGATGCCTCTCTTTCTTTGCATGTTTTGATGTATAATTATTTCCCTTTGTAGGACACTAGAAGGCAGTGGCAACAACAACAAGAAGAAGAAGCATCGGCTCAGCAACGGCACTACAGTCGCAAGGCTGCAATATAAGTAGTAATGACATCGACAATAATAACTTCTATCGAGTTTACAGGTAAAACGACGATAAGATTTTATTACCAATTTCATGTATTACAATATGAAATATGAAAATACATCATATGAAAATATAACATATTACAATATGAACCTTGTTGAATTTCATGTATAACTTACATCAAATTATATCATATGAAAATACAATATATTTACAAACCAAGATTTTTCATGTTTACAAGTAATATATGCCTAATATTATCGTCTGATATGCTTAATATTTGCGTCCGATATGTCCGATATCGATATCCGATATGAACACCCGTATTGCCGCTATATCGCCCGATTTCCGCTATCCGATATTGAAAACACATGTCCGATACACATCCGATATCCAATATTTAGAACCTTACACACCCGCATACTAAGATACCGTATGTCTGTTATTGTGCGTGTGACATATAAATGATCGGCAAAATTGAATAGTTTCCAAGTTAAAACTTATGACTACTATCATCTTTCGGTCAAGCATAGTCAACACTAAAATGCTTGTTCAGGTTTCATACACCTACATTTATGCACAATGAGTTAGTATCCGTTTTGTTTTATTTTTATCATTTTCTCTTACATTATTTCATCTTTTAAATAAAAATATATATTATACTATATATTGTAATTTTGAACCTTTGCGGGGGGAATATTATATCATTCCGATTTAATCTATATATTTTATAAATAATTATTTTGTTTTGATGGATTTATTAAATCGGATTATTAAAAGATTCAAAATTACAAAAATAAAGTTGTGAAGATATCAAGGGCTAAGTTGCAAAGGAGATACCAGACGTCTGACACAGACGTTTGGTGAAGAAAATTTCCAATTTCAAATGTCTGTTTCTATTTTAGAGACGTCTGAACAGACGTCTCTTTAAAAATTTGTTGAACTACAAACGTCTGGTATAGACGTCTGTTATAGGAAATTTTAAACTACAGACGCTCTGCTTTAGGAAATTTTGAGCCACAGACCTCTGATATGACAGTTACTAGCAGTTATTTCTTAGTTTGAATTTCAAATCGAAAGGATGCTTTTAACCGTTGAGAATTGAGATGCAACTTTTCAAAACAACCGTTGAAAGTTAACAATTGCTTATGAAATCTATAAATAGACTTCAACAGAGAAGTAAAAACAACACAACAAGAAATAATCCCACAACATTCAAATCCTTAATTGTTCTCTGTTTGTAATTTTGTGCAAACAGAGAGCAATTTCTTCACTGAGTCTTCCATATAAAATCCGATTTGAGAAAATCTCTTGATTTATTTTATTTCACCGGATACTACGATATCAAAACCAAGATTTCCTTATAATTCATACTCAACGGGGAAATCGGACGGGTGGAGAGTGTTGTAGCTAGAAAACGTATATGTCGGCAAAACCTGTACGGAGGGTGGCTATACAATTTTAGGGTACACGCCTCACATCTATAGGCTCGCATTCTAAACTTTTTCGATTCACAACAACAACAACAACAACTGAGCCTTTTATCCCAAGCATATGGGGTAGGCTACATGAACCAACATGAGAATCACGCCGGATCCAGCACATGAATCCTCTGTCTCCACTCACTTCTATTGAACAATATACTTTCTGTCACGACCCGAAAGTACGGAACATGACCGGCACTTAGACTACGAACGTCTCAAGGCGTACGTATTCTAAGTAAGCTGAAACCCAGAAATCCAAACCAAGTGAAGTAGTAGAGTGTAGGAAGAACCATATCAAATCAATCTGTAAGCAACATAATATACAACGCCTAAAGGCAAGGATCACAACAGAAATGAAACTCAACCAGCAAGAACCCATGGAAATATAATACGCGACTCTAAGGTCGAAAGAATAAACATCACTGGTCTCTATCTCAAATAAGTACAGGTTTGGTTGATGGAAATTCTAGATACAACTGAAATATAATATACAAGGTAAAATGATGGGTGCGAAACAATAAACCCACCTACTAGCAAGTCACCCGAAAGGTACAGTGCCCGCAAAGCCGTAATGAATCCGTACGGCAACACCTGCAAGAAACTGGGGCACAACGGGGGTGAGTTGCCAACTCGTGAGTAGAAAAAAATCTACGAACAGTAAATCGCATGTATGACGCAACCTAGGTCATACGATCATAATATATATAATCCTCAAATATATAATCAGCAATCTCTAACCATGTCTAGGGTAAATATCTAACCCAAGTGTAATCCCATATGTCCATGTCAGTGCATCAGGTAACAATGTATCATATAGATGATGTATGAATGCATGTAACAAAATGCATGTACTGAAGAAAACTGCTGTCATAATTTGTGAGATTTCTGTATTTTTAAAATGAGGTATCATAAATGAAATCAGCATAAACAGTGCCCAGCATCGGCACAAAACATAAGTCTCAGTATCTCGATACCTCTGTATCACAATCTCTGTACCTCAATGTCTCGAAATCTCAATGTCTCAATCACAAAATCCAGGGCACCGTCAGTCCAGATCGGCCCCTACCATCCATCTCATGACTACGACGGTATCCTCCGGATATCCGACGTGTCGGGTAATATCACCGGTCGGTAGTGCTCCCCTGCCAGGCTCAACGCCATCATCTGCGATCTTCTTGCCCCGGGGTACCGCACCGGGTCCACCATGTACCCGAAACGGTTCATCCGCCTCCTCGAATCGGGTCTCGAAATCCATCAGCAAAACTCATGGTGGACGACTCGAACATCAAGGAAAAACCGCATTTATTTAAAAAGAGAGAAAGCAGTATATGTATGTTTTGCGGTTTTCCTCCAAATCCAGAAAACATCATGGAAATCCGAACCATCAATAGTATGTAAACCATGAATATAAGCATGAGAATTCATGAATGCAGCATATAATGAACAACAGTCTACATGAGGTGACAAGCAATAGCTACAATGTCAAGCTGACATATAAGGCAATGCACTAATATCATGTCACTACTAGTTAACAAGCTAAATCAGGCAATAATATTCTCTAAGTGTACGTGACATGGCAATTACCGATGAAGATGTGTGTGAGACAGCAAATAAGTGTACGTGGTACATACGCATCATCGGTAATGGTGCTGGTGTCCTAGCAGCATGATATCAATAATGACATATGAATCATAACAGTAGGCGATGCAGAGCAACAATAATAATATGCGGGAGCTGAAATACTGAACACCATGATCGCTAAACTGCATCTAATGTCATAAAGGTCGTACAGCTATGCCAACAATAAGGCTGAGCTAATAAGCTAACTGCAGGTAAGGGAAACCGCCTAACCTCTGAGTCGATACATATAAATATATATATAGTCGGTGATCCCGCCTCAATCATATCACATCCGATACCATATCTCTAAAATCAGTTATTCCCAGGTCAAGAGTGCGGATCAAACATCAAATTATAGCTCGTACGTAAATCCGTTGTACGGCATCCCCAAATCTGGGTACGGGTCAATATCATATTCGTCATATCATTCATCTGGTATTCTCTTTATCAAATATCGTAATCTGGGTACTGACCTATGTCTAGTACAATGCTAACATCATCACTATAGTTATGATTTGACTACTGATCGACAGTCTCGTATAAATCGATATCATCACCACATATCATCACAAGGAGTGTACCCCGCCTAAGGCGGCCTATTATAAATATCCTGTCATATCATATCATATCATATCTCGTATCATAATCACATGTCGATCATTTACATATTTATGTCACTATTCCTATGGCATCATTATCCCAAAATCCGCTAAGGCATCAAGACTTATCTCGAATATGAATTTTACCATATCACCGATATCATAATCTCGGATCAAACTCATCGACTCATCTCAATCCCATGTATCATCCTCCAATCCGTATGTGAACACATAGTCACATACTCTTGTGAACACATATCTATATAGGATCCCGTAACCACATATGAAATAAGGATGTTTGCAAGTATGAGTGTGTATAGGTATGTGTAGTGCACCCACTATCTAGGGTCCGCAATACTAAATCATCAAGTCCGCCAATTATCCATCCTAAACATCAGTAATTTCCCAAACAACATATAATGATTGAAAGTGTGTATACGCATCCGTATACATCACCACGGACTGCGGGGGTGCTATACGCCATCCACCCGACTTCTCCCCGTAGATATAAATCTACTCACCTTAATCCTTCGTGTCGGTGTCGATGTCACTTCCATCTTCTGTATCGCCTCGGATCGTCGCGGGGGTACCTACACATATCACACGTATCGCATCACATCAAAACCAAATCGTAACTTAAAACGACACGCGAAAACCAACACGATACGCTAAAATCCAATAGGTTAGAACCTATGGTTAGCCTTCGCAAAACAACCTGAAATCACTCGATATAGACGTACAAACGTCACACGATCGAGATAACGCACTAATACCAAAATATGGAAATCAAAATATGTCGAACCAAAACTGAATAGTAAGCAGCAACCCAAGAAAACTATCCCAGATTTTGTCTCAGGTGAAAACAGATCGAGCAAACAAGTCTAGGGTGATGTACAGGGTGTATGTGACCTACGATAAAAGACCAGACCCTACCCTACGCTAAGTGGCCGAGCCCCTACACTACCAAAACCGGCCTGGCCGGCCATGCAGTGTCCAGAGAGGTCCGTCTGCCTAGGGTGGTCTCCTGGTGGTCTAACTAGGCTCCTGGTGTTGTTCATTTTCCTCGTAATGACCCCGGATCACTCTAGATTCACCTGCACGCCATATATCCTCACAAACCGACATGACACTGTTCTGTTTTGGGTTCCATGTTTGAAATGTGTCGAATCTGGGTTAGATCTAGGCTTAACTGATCTCAACAGCTCCTAATAAGGTTATACCAACATTCAAAACCAATACTTTGTCAAGTCTCACTCAAATTGCCTAAACTAGCACCAATCTACTAAATAACACTAAGTTTTCAGTTTAACGACCATATTCAAGCAAGAAAGGAGTTGGGTTGCAGGATTATACCTCAGGGGGTCCTAGAATGTAGGAGAAGGGAAGATGAAGGAAGGAGGGGTATTGTGCTGCTGCTGGACTACTTCTGTTGCTCCTGAGGTTGCCGGTGCAGCTGATGCTGCTGCTGTTCTTCAACAACAGTTTGTTGCTGTTGCTATAGTTTCAGCAGCTGCTGTTGTTGTGGTTGTTTGATGTTAGGGTGATGTTGTAGTATGAGGATGGTGTGGGTTTGTTTTGAAATGGAGTTGCTGCTTGCAACTCACTCTCTCTTTTGCTCTTCTTTCTCTTTTCTTTTTTTTTCTTTTCTAAGTATTGCAGGAGCAGCTACTTCACTTAAAGAATGGGGGGTATATATGGTGCATGTGAGGTGGCGTGATGATGTTGTGGGTTGTTACTGGTGCTGCTGTTGTTTTGTTGAAACCATGGGCTGAAATGCATCAGTAGGTGTAGGGGAGGGGCTGATTGGTGGCTGAAGTCAGCCATTGTGGGCTGATAAGTCTTGATGGGGGGGTGTTTGGTCAGCTATGGAGGCTGATAAGTCTTGATGGGGGTAGGTAAGTCAGCTAGGGGGCTGATAATGTTAAGGGTAGGCTGATGTAGATCAGCTATGGTGGCTGATGTAGCTGATTTGGGAGTGTGCAGGTCAGCAATGGGGGGCTGAAAAATGATGATGGGGTGGGCTGATGTTTACATCAGCTGCTGTTGCAGCTCATGTATTTTTTTGGAATGTTACAGTCTTCCCCCCTTAAAGAAATTCGGTCCCCGAATTTAAATTTAAACCTCCTAATTCTAAAACATTTCAAATAAATGTCCAAGTCAACGGGGCTCCGAAATCATCAATACATAAAAGGCATCATAGCGCAATACATGCGCATGAGTAACGAGCAGATAACTCGAAGTCAAAACTCCGTCAAGCATCCCGCAATCATCGGAGTCAAGGTGAAAACACGAATGCCAAATCCAAAGCAAAACTGATATGCTATAAATCGAAACTATACATGTAAATACCAAATCCGTACATGTAAATATCTGAAGGGAATGCATGCCAAATTCTTTAAAGTCGATGTGCAATGCGCATAACACTACACAGTGGCGGACATCTCTTATAAGAAAATAACCATATACGTATATATCTTTTGTTTAATATGCACGATCCGCCGTTTTGAAAACAATTTAGAAGGGTTTCCTCATTTTAAATGTCTTGTGTCATATCGGACACGTATGTAAATAATGAAACTATAGCTTGCTTTTGGAATCCCTTTGAAATCTATCAATGCATGCAAAATATACCCAGGCACTGTCATCTGACTAGTCCTGCTCAGTACGAAAACAAATCACATCAACACAAAAAATGTACTGCTCCATAAGAAATCAGTCCCAAAATGTGCATATAAAAACCCTGTGCGTCCGGTGCGCACGGAAATCAAAATCCATACATGTGTCAAGCAGGTGCACAAAACGACATCAAGGTGCAACGGGTGTGCACGCAACATCTGTCATAGGCAACGCGTGTGCCTGACCGCAAAATCAGGTGCATCTGACATGCCCGAAAAATCTCGATTTAGTGCATCTGGTGTGCACCAAATCGCATCTCATAACCTGCGCCCAACATAAATCCAAATCCAGTGCATCCATCATGCACGAAATCATGAAATCCAATATCAAGCGCCGAACATGCGCAAAAATCCAGTCGGGTGCATAAAATGCACGAAACAAATATCGAGTATCACCCTCGAAATCGAAGTCCAGTGCATCCAAGTGCACAAAATATATGTCACTGCACTGCAAGCATATGTGAACTATACCGAGTGCAAAAACCAAATCGTGTGCATATATACGCACGAAATCAACTCCAATGTCTAAAACCCCATAAAATCACAAACATGTGAAACCAAGGCACGAAAACGATATCAAGTGCAACAACTGTGCAAAAATCGTAAATCCTCAATCATCAAAATCAAATCATGCGAATAAATCGCCCAACAATACCGAAATCAAGTATGGCAGAATAGTTCCGCTCAAGCGCATCTTCTAAGAATCTCTGGCCAACTGTCGTAGTCACTCATAGCATATCTCGTCGACGATCCTGAAATCTGGTCTGCTGGTGGGCATAACATGACCACTCCTGGGTCCAAGTCTTCTCTGTAGATTACCAATCTCACGATCCATCGGCTCACCGGCCCTGTCAGGTGTGCTAACGGGGACGATTCCGTCTTGGCACTCTCTGGTCATTTCTCGGTTAATAATCGCGATCACTCGTAAAGAAGTATGTCACTGGCATCGGCCTATGGGTCTCTGAATGCACGGAACGCATCTGATCCTGGGTGCAAATATCATTGCAGCTGTGTCCTGGAAGGAATCCTGCTCAAGGTCTCTTCCGATCTCGCCTATGCCAATCTGTACGGAGGCTGGTACTCTTATATAATCTTTTCTCGTTTGCTGGAGATCTGCATGTGCCGCACACATTTCCTCGGAAACTGGCCGTATCCCAACACCTCTGTAAGTATATCAGGTCTCTATCCTCGACGGAAAGTAATGACAGCTTCTCAGCGTCTCGCACGAACCTCTTGTCCCGCTTGTCTTATCGCAATCCACCACGACGTCACGCCGTGTTATCTACGCACTGTAACTGTTCTCGGCCACGGTTTATCTGAAGTCTATCGCACGGACTCAAAATCGCTTACTCTGTAGCTTCATCATGCTGTAGAAGATGTCTGGCCGAACAGGTCCTCGGGAACGTGTCCCAACCATCGGAGGAATGCTCAATACTGGTCCATCCTTGATCAATTCACAATGCATCTGGGTGAGGTCCTCGTTTTTGCCGAATTTCTTGGAAGCCATCGTCCTTTACTATATCTGTTTCTTGTCCCGGAACGGCTGCATACTCACCGCGGCTCCTTCTGGAAGGTATATCCATATACTACGCCACTGCATGTGCATCGCATCTCTGATGTCGGCGGAGTAGAACGTCATCACATCTAGATCTGGTACGAACCTCTTACTCCACTTTTCTCTAATATCGACTGCTTCGGACTCGTCTCGTCGTGGCTGCATGGACTAAGCTCCAACGGTTATCCTCGTATCTGGAGTCTTCTAAGAAATGTATCTCACCACCTAACATCCGAATTAAGTCGAACCATTCGATCGATTTGTCGAAACCTCATAATCCTCCAAGAGCTCAACATCGTGGGTACAGTATAATAGTATCGAGTACGTACCACAGCATCGGTGGTCTAACCGTAGAATGGCAAACCCAAGTCTCGCTAATGGCGCCGCAGAACTGCTGCAAACCCTAAGGTTCAAAGGCTTTCACACGATCATTAAGTCGAGTTAGGGTTTCATTCTTCTAGAGGGTCCATAGAATTGCCTGCATGTCTTTTCGAATACTTTAAACTTGGAATAATAGGTTTCTGACATTTGATCGTCTATGTCGACTCTTAACGTCTCTGCGTGAAGTCGTCTCTAGCTGGAATCAATCTATCTAATGACCTCGCATCGGGGTAGCGAATGATCCACATGTCCTAGTCATTCATCCTCGGGAACTAGCGATCTTCTACAATCTCTTAATACTATTCGTACTGCAGTAGCTCCAACATCTGGGGCAATATCTCGTCGTTCGCAGTAACAACTAGCTCACTCGTCTGCACGCTGAACCGTGCCTCAATCATCATGAGCAAGCAATACGCCAACGGTCATCAAAGTCTGGCTGGCCTCTACCGGTGGCTCAATCCTCTGGTGCTAATCTGCACGTCCGAGTAATCTCATACGGAGATCCATCCCACGCTCGTGGCGCAAAATACAAACAAAAGACACACCTCTGCAATCGTGTGTCGCCGGAATCACGCCCTGGCCAGTCCTCGTTCGTCTGGTATTCTCTTTATCAAATATCGTAATCTGGGTACTGACCTATGTCTAGTACAATGCTAACATCATCACTATAGTTATGATTTGACTACTGATCGACAGTCTCGTATAAATCGATATCATCACCACATATCATCACAAGGAGTGTACCCCGCCTAAGGCGGCCTATTATAAATATCCTGTCATATCATATCATATCATATCTCGTATCATAATCACATGTCGATCATTTACATATTTATGTCACTATTCCTATGGCATCATTATCCCAAAATCCGCTAAGGCATCAAGACTTATCTCGAATATGAATTTTACCATATCACCGATATCATAATCTCGGATCAAACTCATCGACTCATCTCAATCCCATGTATCATCCTCCAATCTGTATGTGAACACATAGTCACATACTCTTGTGAACACATATCTATATAGGATCCCGTAACCACATATGAAATAAGGATGTTTGCAAGTATGAGTGTGTATAGGTATGTGTAGTGCACCCACTATCTAGGGTCCGCAATACTAAATCATCAAGTCCGCCAATTATCCATCCTAAACATCAGTAATTTCCCAAACAACATATAATGATTGAAAGTGTGTATACGCATCCGTATACATCACCACGGACTGCGGGGGTGCTATACGCCATCCACCCGACTTCTCCCCGTAGATATAAATCTACTCACCTTAATCCTTCGTGTCGGTGTCGATGTCACTTCCATCTTCTGTATCGCCTCGGATCGTCGCGGGGGTACCTACACATATCACACGTATCGCATCACATCAAAACCAAATCGTAATTTAAAACGACACGCGAAAACCAACACGATACGCTAAAATCCAATAGGTTAGAACCTATGGTTAGCCTTCGCAAAACAACCTGAAATCACTCGATATAGACGTACAAACGTCACACGATCGAGATAACGCACTAATACCAAAATATGGAAATCAAAATATGTCGAACCAAAACTGAATAGTAAGCAGCAACCCAAGAAAACTATCCCAGATTTTGTCTCAGGTGAAAACAGATCGCACGACGGATGCGTACGGTGGCGAGGGTGACGGCTCGGGCGTGGGTTTGCAGGAGGTGAAGGTTATATATATATAGAGAAATTGAAAGAGAGAGACAGAGAGATGAGAGTGATTAGCGGAGGAAAGAAAGGAAAAGAGTGGAAAAGAGAGTGCGGCGTGATTGCAGGAGGAAGAAAGAAAAAGAGGGAGAGAAAGAGATTGGAGAGAGAAAGAAGAGAAAGAGAGAACGCAAGTTTTTAAAAAAATAATTAATTAATAATATAATATAATATAATATAATATATATATTATTATATTATATAATATAATAATATATATATTATAATAATATATAAATTTGGGTTTTTGGGCTAAAACAAAAGTATTCCGAAAAATTCCCGGGTTGTGTCTAAAATTCTAGTTTTAAAATATAAACAATATACGGATAAGTTAAAATCATAATGCGATGTCCGGTTGATAAAAATGCATACCCCAAAAATAGATGCACGTAAAATGCACGTAGCGATTTAAACGAGTCCGTTTCAATAAACAGAATGAGAACACGATATACTAATGGAACCACAGGGTCAGAGGTATGATACATGTCATGCTGAGTATTTTTAAAATATATTATTTGATTATATCTGTATTATTAAAATAATGTAGATGCCCAATATATGATACGGGTAAACAGGATATAGAATAAGAAGATGCACGGATTCTTATAACTAGCCGGGATAAATTATAAGCAGGAATCAAGATGGGTTTCCAGTAAGCGGGTCGGGTCGGATGCAAATATAGATACCAATTACACTATTCACATCCATAACAACAATAAATCAAGAAATAGCCATCCAATATATTAATTAATCAAATAAGTCATGGTATAACGAACTAGGGTGTTACATATACCAATATGGTTTTGACTTCTCTGGCTACTAAACTTTTTCGATTCACGGTTTATATTATTTTATGTGAGTGTTTTCATAGATAAATATTTTGAAAATATTTCATTTTGTAAAAATATTAATTTTAACAATTGTTTCAGTAATTCATCCAACACACTATGCTGCAATTAATTAGCATGAGGATATAGAAGTAAAAATGCTGATAGTTTAGGATATATAAGTGAAGTATAGTCCTTTTTTCAAGAGTTACTAAGAGCCCGTGTGGTTGTAGAATTATGAACTTGGATTATGAAATCCAAAAATTTGAGAGAATTCCTTAATTTTGTGTTTGGTTGTGGAATTTTGATTTGTAGGATTCCTTTGTTTTTTTATGAGGGGCTCACCACAAGGATGCTTGAATCCTAAAAAATTTGGAGAATTTGCAAGGATTTGACACTATTCATTGTACTTTTAGATGGGACCCGAATACTTTATTTATTTAATAATCCTCTCTCTATCTATATATCTCTCTATAAAATTCTCAAATTCAAATCTCATTTTATTTTCACCAACCAAACAAAAATTACAAGGATCTACAAATCCAATACTGGGAAGCCAATACCAACCAAACATCAAATTACCAAATCCAGAAATTTTCAACCGTACTATTTTTGAATACAAATTTCATAATCCTGCAACCAAACAGTCCCTAATGCATGCTTGCTTGATGCAGGAATATATCGTAGAGGACCTTCATGGTAATTACATGCCACCGACGCTGGATGAAAAACATGCAGCTTAGTGTTGAGAGATCTCAAACTTATGTCGAGAGATTTATCTCCGCTTTTCTACGCAAGAAGAAAAAAAAAGAAATATATAAGATTTCCTGGATTCTGGAAGCACGAACTATTTTGATCATTGTACTCCAAATTGGCTTGTGTGATGGCAATTTTGCATTCATTATTATTATTTAAAAAATGCTTGTGTTGATTTATGTTGGATTGATCGCTGTGACCTTAAGATCAAGTTTTAGTGATTTTTGAGCCCAAATTTTATGACATGCTAATTAAGAATTACTAGTTCAGTGTTATTGATGTCGGGTTCTCTCACTCCGAAATGAATTTGAATACCAATGAACAATAGCTCAGTTGTTATGTCACTTTCTTTGGGAGAGTCCGTTGTTTGATCCCTAGAAGACCATAAATTAACGTTTTCGGGGCAAATTCATGGGTCTTCTGAGTGCACGCTGTGTGCGGGTTAGGGTTACGGACCGTTTAAAAAAATGAAATTGAATTAGATGGTATATAACAAACTAGATTTTGCACATGCGATTTATACGAGTAGGAAATAAATATTTATATATAATATTGTATGTGAGAGAGAGAGAGAGAGAGAGTAGGATGATTGAATTCAAAAACAGCCGATTCAAAATTCTAAATAAAAACATTCAATGATATAGATGGCTTTGGAAAGTGATGGAGTGAGGGAGGGATTTGGAATTTTGAAAAGTTGATAACATGGCTATTTTGGAATGAGGTTATTTCTTTGAGGATTAATCTATAGGTTTGGAATTCGATACATCCTAGAGAGAGAAAAACTTGGTTCCATCGTTGTTTTTGTCAAAACTAATTAGCAATTCACAAGGGATGGCTCGAGAGATGGAGCTTCATCAAGAAGGAGAAGGAGAAGGAGAAGGAGAAGGCGATGGCTGAAGAATCGCAGCCAGCTTGGGCTGCAATGTGCAGGCTTTGCCTCGAAGAGCAAGGATATGAAGAATCTACAGGTGATCTTTGAATTCTCACTTTCAATTTCTACTTTTTATGTTAAAAATCTTGATACTGACGCATCAATTGAAGTTTTGGAATAGTAAAGATTTCATCTTGCATCTTGGTTGGTGAGAATTTGGAGGATGAGGCAGTTATTTTTGGGTTAGGGTTTTGGAAACTGATACATCCCATTGAATGTATGGGCGGCGGATGAGGCAGGAGATCCTTGGAGACCAGTAGCCATGCGAGGGAGATAAAAGACTAGGGAGATCGAATTTGGGGGAAGAACAAAGGAATTTATCACTAATTAGGGTTTTAATGAGCACCCAAAACTCTTACAACTAACGCAAATTCATCACACATACCCTCACAGTCCTCTCCATTCACTTTTTATACAATTCTAACCGTCGGAAAAATAATAGAGAATGAAAAGACGAAAATACCCCTGTAACAAGAAGTGAGTGGATGCGGTGGGTTCTCATGTTGGCATTGTGCCTGTATCAGAAACCCCGCTCTCTTTTTTATCCCTAGTTTAGTTGTCCGAGGATTGGAATTGGTTGTTAAGCTGGTGGAGCTGAAGCTGTAAACTCTTATTCTGGTTGTTTGGTTGACCCGAGCCAATGAGGCCATGACTGGAGTGCGATGAGCGGTGGAGGGCGGGGACCTAGAGGCCGCAACGGAGGACAACGGCCGATGCTGGTGGTGGGTGGAAGGCCGATCGGCTAGCAGTCATTATACTAATTGCGTGAAGATGGATTATTTAGGGTAATATAAGTATAGACGCCTATTTGAGTAATAATAGGATTTCCACGATTTGAGGTAATCTGATGCGGGTGAAAATCCTAAATTCCCGGGAATATTTATGCGTCAAAACTATCATGGATATATTTCATAGCAATCTAGGATTCCTCCCAAATACCATATACCAAGGGTGGGGACAGTCTCCCCTGGAACTGATCATTCCTGCAGGAATGCTTGAAAGCGGATTGGCAGGAAAGACAATATTACCCCAAGATCAAGAATGGCTTTCACTATGCATGCATTCATGCAATATCTAAAATCCGGTTCTCTAGCAAAACTTATTCTTTCTTTGATATTGATTCATCTTCATCCTCTTCTTTCTATCCCCATAGTCGATTTGGCTGCCTCTGTACCAAGCTGATGGACCTTGCTTCTTCTCTTCCAAAAGAACTAATTTTTCTATCCTAAGAGCGGTCAAAGAGAGCACCGAATCCTGCATTATTGCGCACTTCCGATTTGTTCACATCTTGAATATGACCCTCTTGATTGACTTCCGCAGTTCCGCTTGAGCTGCCTGGAACCTGCTTCCTTTCCCCTCCTAGAATTCTCCATATCCCCTGTGCATGTCCGCTTGCTCCTTGTAGTGTTCATTGTTGGCATGGTCTGGTATGTGTCAAGGAATGGGGAATAGAACTATGCGAGAAGACCTACAAACCTGTGGCTTAGTCGCGGGGTCTTTCAAGGACTTGTGGTTTGATCCGTGTATTGCGGTTCTCTAATTTTTATAGACTTTTGTTAAAAAGACTGATATTCACCGCTCTTGCTTAGATAAATGGCGCTTACTTAAGGTAACTTTTATGGGCTATTGAATAGGAAATTGTGTTATTTATATAAGCATAAGTGCAAAATACAAATACAATGAAGTTTCCAGAATCTCTTATGCTCATTTATGGCATCGAAGCTTTTCTTTAAAAGAATTGCTAGGGTATAAGGGCTTGTTGTTGTCGTCGTCGTACTTATAAGGTGGTAGGTTTTATTGTTGATATTTTCTAAAGCAAAAAGGTGAAGTCAGCAGAAGTTTGATTAGAGA
Source organism: Agapanthus africanus (assembly GCA_030015575.1). NCBI lineage: Eukaryota > Viridiplantae > Streptophyta > Magnoliopsida > Asparagales > Amaryllidaceae > Agapanthus > Agapanthus africanus. Next base: position 514,382,788 of record JASDDO010000012.1, read on the forward strand.
GGGCATAATCCTTGAAACTAGTGAATATATTGGAGGTTCAGGGTTATTAAAGGAACTCGATTTGTAATTCATAACAATCGAAAAAGAAATAGTTAAGGTAGGAGCAAGTGCTTTGTTAAGATAATATGGAAGTGTGAAAATTGCTGATCGCATGATTGTTGATTTGAACTCAGAAGCTACATGCAACTATACTTGAAGTAACGCCCTTAATCTGATTTAGATTCTCAACCTTACATCTGGGAGATGTTAATCCTGTTTTTCACAGTTGAAGTGTGTAGTAATTATCTTGTTTTTTTTAAAATCTTGTCAATATGAAAAGGGTTATTCTTTCTACCTGTCAGTTGCTTTTGTAAGAGTTTAATGCTTGTTTTAGTTTCATATTAGTTTATTAACAATAATATTAATAAATGCTTTTTGATAATTTGTATCTATTACAGAAAGGAGACGCATTCACCCATTGCACAACATGCAAGGCACAGTACCATCTTCACATGATCTCAGGGGATTGGCATAAAGTAAAATCTTGCATTTTTAAGGCAGTAGATATCCTCATTGTATTAGTCTCGATTCACTTGGTAAGTACACCAAATTTTGCATTGCAGGTACAACTTCTTATCGATTTGCCTAAAGAAGTAACTTTGAAGAAAAGGTTCATTCAAAAAGGAAATGCAAACAGCCCATTAAGATGAAACATTAAAACTATTTTTATCTATATGATGTATCTTATATAAACTTACCCGTAATTCCACAATTTGGTCCTCTTAGAGCTGTTTCAGGCTGCTTCTTTTTTTTGCACTGGCCCGTAAGCCCTAAACCTAATCACACACCACACCCACGCACACACCGCACACACAGAAGACCCATGAATTTGCCCCGAAAGCGTTAATTTATGACCCCTCCCCTTTTGAGGTTCGAACCTCGCACCCTCCCCAAGAGGGGAAGTGTCTATACCAACTAAGCTAGTGCTCATTGGTAGCTGTTTCAGTTTTTAACTGTTTTTTGATGCATAGTGTCATTATTGAGACATGAGCTCAATGCCGGCTTCTATCCAAGTAACACAGATTCGGATAAGGATGCCGGATACTAAACGAGTCATATATCCCGATTCACAGTTTTCCAAGGGCCTATTGGTTTCTTCTCTGAAAGTAAAAAGAAGAAGAAGAAGAAGAAGAAAGAGATGATTTGTTGGGGCCTTGATGTTTTATCGGTAAAATATATCCATAATAACAAAAATTTATCAATTTAGCAAAATATAAACGAAGTTATAAATAGTGATTTAGTAGCTTAAACTTTAAATTGTAGATTATTTCCAATATTTTAGGTTTTCCCCGTTCAAGACACTTTGACGGATGTAAACTGATCATTTTACTTATGTAAAACAATATTTACCTGAACAATCATCGACTTTTATGTTTTCAATTAAGAATGTCAATTTACATAATTTTTCTGTAAATTAAATTAATTTAAATATTAAATTGTTGATGCATTGATTATCTTGTTTTAGTCGTTGATAGTTGTCCGGTACATCTAAAATACAATATAAATTATAGGATGTGCCAAAAAGATCATCCCACAAGTATCCAAGTCTCCGATGCAAATTCGAGAAGAAGCCATGCAAAATTGGCTGTTATTATTAGTGAAGCAACTCCGAAACCTGCTGCCTTTTCACTTTATGCAAGTCGTTAAAGCATGCCTAATGAAATTCTGCTGAACCCAAATATATCCATATACTAACATCTGGCTTTCAAATTTTGTAATAGGAAAACAGTAACTCAAATCTTTGAAATAGATCATTTAGAACTTCCCAAAACAATGGGTGATTGTATTGTCGAATCAGTTAAAACGTTGTAATATGCTTTTTGCTAACATTGCTTGCATCGTTTACTCTCATAAAGTTCTTTCATGCATTTCAGATCATCTCCATGCTTGGTGGTCTCTCATACCTTCTTAAGCTAGACAGCTTAATAAAGTGCTATGATTATATTTGGCTCCACGTATTTTCAAATCACCCAATCGCCTTTTACTATTGCGTAGGTAACTATCAATCGGATCTCACCATTTGAAACAGAAGGCTCAAATTGTTCCTATTTTAATTCTAATACAGTAGAATAATTTATGACACTCAATTATCACTAAAGAAGCGATGCTCGCTATTCGGGGTTGAAATATCTATCCATTGGCCACATGTAATTAGTTGAACAGCCATGTATCCACATATTCGCTATCCTTGCTTTTTCCGTGTGTACAAATATTAGGCAGTATAGAATGAGCATAAACATGAACTTAAAGTTTATGTACTTAAATTATTAGAATATATTTATGCACATCATTTTAGGGCATTTAGGACGCTTAGAAATCATCCTATTGTTCTATAAAAAAAACTATATATAATGCACACGCGATATTCAAGAAACACTCGAACACAAACATTAATTAATTAAAGAAAAACTGAATTTACAACTAGTAGGATATATGTATTGATTTGATAGTAATATCTAAAAGTTTATCGAACTTGCAAAAGGGTAAATTATTTATGGTTATGAAAATTGTGCAGGTGCACTGATATTTCTCGTATTGCTGGGAATTGCTGGGATGTTACCTATATTCTTAGGTTTACTCCATCCCTCTGGCCCTATCCCTTCTAATGAAGACAATCCATTCAGAATTTTCCAGAAGGCTTGTCTTCTTCTTATTTTCTATATGTTCGGTGCATTTCTTATCATCGGTTACAGTATCGTTTTGGTAATCAGACACCCCAAAAAATCTGGAAGAGTTACTACGGGGCTAAACTTACACAGGCAAAGATACTGCACCCTTTTAGCTACTTTGTTGTGTTTCGGTTGTCTTCTCCTTGTGATTTATTTTTATTTTGGTAGATTTCACTAAAATAACTATTGTTGTTTTTTCACTTGTATATCCTCATGTTAATAAATTACAGATATCCATTTATATACCCTCCGTTTATTTTCATGGATAAGTGATGAAGAGTTGAAGTAGACCGAAGATAAACAGAGGGTATATATATGAAAAAAATTTAAGGGTATCAAACTGTAATTAATTAACACAAGGATATAGAGGAGAAATATGTTAATAGTTTAGGGTATATAAGTGAAGATTAGCCTCTCTCTCTCTCTCTCTCTCTCTCTCTGTTTTGCCGGGAGTTAATAATGGATGCTTGCTTGATGCAGGAATATATCGTAGCGGACCTTCATGGTAATTACACGCCACCGACGCTAGATGAAAAACATGCAGCGCATCTGAGAGATCTCAAACTTATGTCGAGAAATTAATCTCCGCTTTTCTACACAAAAAGAAAAAAGAAATATATAAGATTTTCTGGATTTTCGAATCCCAGAACTATTTTGATCATTGTGCTTATTAATCCCAGACTCCAATTGACTTGTGTGATGGCAATTTTGCACTCATTATTATTGTTATAAAAGTGCTTGTGTTGATTTATGTTTGATTGATCTCTGTGGCCTTAAGATCAAGTTTTAGTGATTTTTTTAGCCCAAATTTAATGATATGCCAAAATGAATTTGAGGGAGACATGACATAATAAATGTGAAGGATTTATCCCTAATATTTAAGGGTTTTAAATTGAAATTTCCAATTTGACTTTTAATATGACAAGTAGCAGGAATGGTCTTCATAATTTGGAGAAAATTAATTTTAAATTATAAATTCTATATCTAACCTTTTAAATCTTCAAATCCTAAATTATAAATTCAGCATATCCCATTCCATGTGCATATTCACTCTTATTTGTGTGCATAGCATGTGCTCATACTCTAGTGGACCTTAACTTTAACGTCTTGATCTTACGCCAGTCGCATTTTCCTACTTGAGCGAGATCTAATGCCGGTTGCATTTCCCTACTCGAGGGAGATTCCAAGACACGTTAAGAATTCAAGGGTCCACGCGGCTCCAAGCTCTCGCTTCAATCCTTGAATAGACAAATATATATAATGATAATGTTAAACAGCAATGATATACATATCCATAGGGTGAGCCTATCGTCAACCAATCTAGCTCAATTAGTTAATTCGGTGCTTCTAAAATGTTTTTACAATACCTCATTACTTTTGAGGATTGTTCTGTAATATATTTACTAATTTTTAAAGAGGTTGTTTGTAGCAATTAGTAATACCTGGAATTCACAGGGAGCTGAATGTAATTATTTCCATATATAAATCAAGTAAACGGGTCGGATCGGGTATGAATTAGAACCCACCCTGCAACCACCCAAACCCAAATTAAACCCTAATATCTCCATCTCCTTTCTCTCATCATGAGCCAGACCAAAGGAGCGGCGACGTGGCGACGCCGCCAAGAGGTAAGTCTTCATTTGATTTTTTGTAGGGTTCTACTTGGGTTTTCTTATTATTTTTTTAGGGTTTTGTTTGATATTATTGCGGGTGCTTAAATTAATCATGTCACTAACATACATCGCATTCATGTTTTATTGTGAAAAGAGAAAGACAACAAATAAATGAATAGATATTATTCTATAGCTTTGTTTCTATCGTTGTTTTTGTCAAAAAAAAACTAAGTAATTCAGAAGAGAATGGTTCCAGATAGATGGAGCTTAAAGAAGCAGAAAAGCGATGGCTGAAGAGTCGCAGCCCTCTTCGGCGGCAATGTGCAGGCTTTGCCTCGCAGAGCAAAACCCTGAAGAACCTTTAGGTGATTTTTAGATTCACTCCAATTTCTCTATAATCAATCAGCACTTGATGTCCTTTTTTTTTCCGACTGAAGTTCAAGTTGTTTATGTCGTTATCATTATAGTTGCACATCAGTTGGAGTTTGGGGTAGTAAAATCTTGGTTGATGAGAATATGGAGGTTGGAAACTAGTTATTTTAGGGTTAGGGTTACGGGAAACCCCCCCCCCCCCCCTTCTGTTCGTAGTTTAGTTGTCTGGAAATTAAGAGAGGGTTGGTGTTGGCTTTGAAGCTGGTGGAGCTGGAGCTGTATACTCTTCTCTTTCCATTTGGTTGAGACGAGCCAGTGAGGCCACGACGGAGGGCGACGAGCGGCGGATGGTAGGGACCGAGAGGCCGTGACGGCCGGCGTCAATGAGCAGCGGTGGCGGCTGACTACGAGCGACACCAGAAGCGGGCATCAAGCGTAGAGCGCTGACGGGCGTCGGCAATGGCCAGCAGGCAGGCGGGTTCGGCGGTGAGGGGAGACCGACGGGAAGTCATAACAATAACTGCGTTATACAGGAATATTTGGAGTAATATAAGGATAAACACTTATTTGAGTGGGAATAGGATTTCCATGATTTGAGGCAATCTAATACCTGAGGAAATCCTATATTCCTGGAAAATGTTATTTGCATCAAAACAAACATGGGTATATTTCTTGGGAACCTAGGATTCCACGTATATTACCAAGTACCAAGCTCAGGGACTGTCTCACCTAGACTGACCGATCCCGCAGGATTGCTTGGAAGCGGATTGTTAGGAATGACAATATTACCCCAAGGCTTAGGCATTCGCTATGCACGCATTCGTGCACTATGTAAGATCCAATTCTATAGCAAACCCTATTCTTTCTTTGATATTGATTCATCTTCATCCTCGTCTTTCTATCTCTATAGACGGTTTGGCTGCTTCAATGGTAAGCTGATGGATTCTGCTGCTACTTCCCTTCCAAAAGAACTTATTCTTCTATCCTATGTGTAGTCAAAGAGAGCACTGGATCTTGCATTAATGCGCACTGGATCTTGCATTAATGCGCACATCCGACCTGTTTCCTTTCCCCTCGAAGAATTCTACATATAGCTTTTGGATGTCCGCTTGCTCCTTGAGTAGAACTATGCGAGTGTGAAGTATAATAGAGAATAGTTTCAAAGCTTAAAAAGTTAATTTCATACTCACACGCTTGTTATAATAACAACACATGTGGCTTTTTCCCTTACAAGTTACAATACAACTCAACTACTACACTATTAAACTACAACACTTAGAGAAAACTCACTAGCTTTGCTACTTAAAAACAACCAGCTTACTACAAGGCTTTGTTTCTCTGAAGCTCTCTCACTCACTCTTATTGTTCTTCACTGGATGCCTTGACTACCATGAACTCCTTCCTATTTATAGCCATTACTTAGCTTGTAAAGCCCACACGTAAAGTGCCTTGTTGTCATGCTTTAAAATTGAACTAGGAGGTGGGCTAGGACGAGGAAGGAAAGTTCGATCCTAACACGTAAACACCATGTGTTTTTTCTGTTTTTGTTTCGGTGCCGATTTCAATAGCGAGAAGACCCATGGACCTGTGGCTTAGTCTGGGGTCTTGCAAGGACATATTGTTTGATTTGTGCTCTCTAGTTCTCCAATCTATAAAGATTTTCGTTAAAAAGGCTGATTTTCACGACTGTGACGGCTCGAATAGGAAGTGAATTAACTAATTCCTAATTTGAAGTTCAACCAGGAGATGGCGGCGTTGGTGTTCAGTACCACGACCGCTTGTTGGTAATTTTGGTGTATAAGATTCGGAAAGTTAAAGGGACCAAGCAAATTAATTTAGTAAACTTTAAGCCGTGACCGGCTTTCTTTAAGGATTTACTTGTCCCCACTCAAATGAGTTTGTTTATGAGTTTTCAGAAAAGGGTCCTTCAGGATACAACAGGGTCCGAAGTTGCTGCGATTAGCAAAACTTGAAAGATTTTCGAAATTCTATACGAAAACAGAGAAAAATTAGAGAAGTTGTGCATAATTGATGAGGAGAGACTTCTTCTTGACTTGCAAAAGTTACAACCATTTGAAATTATGACTGTTAGGAAAAAATGCAAGTTAGTTTTTCAGACAACTTTTGAAAAATTCGAAGTTCAGAAAATTCAAGTTAAGAAAACATGATTTTCGAAGTCCAAAAAAGGTTGAATTATGTTATCAAGTCAAGTCCGAGATGCCCCAAGTGCCCAAGTGCTCAATCAAGACTTTAAATAGATAATATATTATAAGCCCACTAAAAATGAACCCCCCTTGGCCATAACCTATTTAGTTCAACTTGCATCTAATAGGATGCGAACAATTATATATTGTTACTTTCTGCTCCCAATCTAATGTGGGGACTAAAATTTAACCCACAAAGCTCAAAAACTCCAACATCGTTCATGTGAGAGCCGATCAATTCCATTTTCCTTGTGTTGGAAAAACCAACGCTGAAATTTTTGTCGGGATCTATGTGTGTGTGTGTGTGTGTTCATACATGCATGCATACATTCAAGGATTGACGATGTTATTTCAATTGATAGCAGTGTTATTGTTTTGCAATTTATAATAATCAATTAAGCATGTGGTTGTTGTTCGTGTGTAGGAGATGAGTTAATAGCACCCTGCATGTGTGCTGGTACCCAGCAGCTTGTTCATCGCTCTTGCTTAGATAAATGGCGCTTACTTAAGGTAACTTTTATTGGCTATTGATTAGGAAATTGTGTTTGCTGTGAGATATTGTGTCTATTTATGTAAGCAATAAGAGCAATATACAAGTGCAATGAAGTCTCCGGAACCTCTTATGCTCTTTTATGATAGAGATTAGATGTTTTTTTTATTAAAAAAAAATTACTAGGGGATAAGGGCTTGTTGTTATTGTTGTACTTTTAACTTGGTAATTTTTATGGTTGGTATTCTCTTAAGCAAAGAGGTGAAGGCAGCAGAAGTTTGATTAGAGAAGCATAATCCTTGAAACTAGTGAAAATATTGAAGGTTCAGATTTATTAAAGGAACTTGATTTGTAATTCTTAACAATCAAAAAAGAAATAGTTATGGAAGGAACACGTGTTTTGTTTAGATAATATGGAAGTGAGAAAATTGCTAATCACATGATTGTTGCTTTGCACTCAGAAGCTACATGCAACTATCGTTGAAGTAACGCCTTTAAGATTCTAGATTCTCAATCTTACATGTGAGATGTAATCCTGTTTTTTACAGTCGAAATTTGTTGTAGCCTGTTAGGTTTATTTGTAAGAACAATTAAAAAAATCTCTTGTTTATATGAAATGACCATTGCATTGCCGGCTTTCCCGTCAGGGGAAAAAAGAGTTTCGAAATTGACTTATAAGAATTAGTAGCATAGTACAAAATAATATAATTGTTAGCTGTTGTTTTATATGAAGAGGATTCCTCAGTCTACATATACGTTGCTTTTGCAAGTGTTTGTGGCTTGTTTTAGTTTCTTTTTATTTATAATGTCCATGGATGTTTTTTTTTATAATTAGTATCAATATCAGGAAGGAGATGCATTCACCCATTGCACGACATGCAAGGCACAATATCATCTGCGCATAATCTCGGGGGATTCAGATAAAGTAAAATCTTGCATTTTTAAAGCAGTAGATGTCCTCATTGTATTAGTCCCTATTAACTTGGTAAGAAAACATATAGTAATTCTGATGTATAATGTTATTTTGATTGGTTATCTATAAAGTTTAACAAATTTTGCATTGCAGGTGCAACTTCTTATCGATTTGCCTATAGATGTAATTTTGAAGAAATAGATCATTCTAAAAAGAGATGCAAATTAATAGCCCTCTAAGATGAAACTATTTCTATTTATCTGATGCAATCTTATATAAACATGCATGTATCCTTGAATCTACAATTTGGTTCTCTTAGAGCTGTTTCAGTTTTTACCTGTATTGTGATACATGGTATCGTTATTGAGACATGAGTTAAATGTCGGCTTTCGTCGAAGCAGCACAGATTCGGATAGGAATGCAGTATACTAAAGGAGTTGTGTTCCTTTAAATTACATAATTTTTATGTAAATTAAATTAATGTAAATATTAAATTGTTGATGCATTAGTTATCATGTTTTAGTCATTAATATGCTTTTTGCTTAAGGTTTTATCTTTACTTTTATTTTTATTTTTATTTTTCTTTAATTTTATTGTTTAACCATGTATCGCTCTCTCTCATAAAGTTTTTTCCTGCATTTCAGATGATCTTCATGATTGGTGGTTTTGCATACCTATTTGACCTAGAGAGCTTCGTAAAGTCCCATGATCATCATACTTGGCTCCACGTATTTTCAAATCACCCGATCGTCTTTTACTATTGCATAGGTAACTATCAATCGGAGCTTACCGTTTGATATCGCAAGGCTCGAATTGTTCCTCTTTTATTTCTAGTAAATAAATTTCAGACTTGGAGAGTATGAGTATAAATATTAGGCAGTATCCGGAGAGGACGAGTATGTATGCAAACTCAAAGCTATTTTTGGGTTTTATACCAAAAATAAAAAAGAAGAAACGTTAGATCGTTATATGCATCTGTTATGTACATGAGGTCACAGACATAGGGACGTGAATGATGCTCATTTAAATATATGTACTTTAGTTGTTATATTTCATTTTATGCGCAACTTTTTAAGATATTTTAGGGCGCTTGAAGTCATTCTGCTGTTTTATTACTAAAACTTTATATAGCTGTCAGAGTAATGAATTAACAATTTTCAGAGCAACACATGATATTCAAGAAAAAACCCGAATGTAAACATAAATCAAAGAAAGACCCAAAACTTAAAGTGGTAGGGTATGGGTTGATTTGATAGGACCATGTAAACTTGCAAAGGAGTAAGTTATTTTCAATATGAAATTGTGCAGGTGCACTATTGCTGGCGATTATTGCGATGGTGGCAACATTGCTATCTCTTCTCTATCCCTCTCCCCTTGCTAATGAAGGCGAATGGCGAAAACTTCGGGAGGCTTGTTTCCATATAATTTTCATGTTCTTTGGAATCCTGGTCGTCGGACTCGGACTCGCTGCCATCCTTTTGTTGATTATATACCTTCGAAAAATTTGGAAGAGTTACTGTGGGGCTAAACTTACACAGGCAAGGATACTACACCCTTCTAGCTACTTTTGGTCTCAATTGTGTAATCCTTTTTATTTGTTTATGTTTGGATAGATTTCCCTAAAATACCCTTAACTATTGTCGTTTCTCACTTATATACCCTCATGTCAATAAATTACAGCTATCCATTTATGTACCCTCCGTTTATTTTCTGTGTTAAGTGATGAAGACTTGACACTTGAGAGTCACGTGACAAGATGACGGAAGATAAAGAGAGGGTGTATATATGGAAAAAGTTCAGGGTATTAACCTGTAATTAGTTAAAATGAGGATATAGAAGTGAAAAATGCCGATAATTCAGGCTTTTGGGATTTATTAATAATTGCTTGCTTGATGCAGGAATATATCGTAGAGGACCTTCATGGTAATTACACGCCACCAACGCTGGATGAGAAACATGCAACACATTTGAGAAATCTCAGACTCATGTAGAGAGATGATTCTTATAGATCTTTTTCTTTTCCCTGCAAAGAAAAGAAAAGGAAAAGAAAAAAAGAAATATAGAAGATTATCTTGTTTCTAGAAAGCAAAAACTATTTTGATCATTGCATTGTGCTTAATCCTGAGCTCCATCTGATTTGTGTGATGGCAATTTTGCATCTATTATTATTATTTAAAAGTGCTTGCATTGATTTATATTGGATTAATCTCTGTGGCCTTAAGATCAACTTCTAGTGATTTTTGCCCAAAATGTATGGGATGCTAATTAAGAAGTACCAGTTCAGTGTGCTTAAGGCATTACATAATAAATGTAAAGGATTTATATCTATCTAGCATTATACCCGTGCTCGCGGATGAACATAAATCAAAGGCAATGGTGCTGAAAACTGCTTCAAATAGAATTTAAATTCTGCTTCACAAAGAAAACATTCAACAAAAGAGAAACATTTCAAAACAAAGAATAGTAGTACAAACAAAAGAAGAGCAGAAAGCAAAACAGCTCTCTAAGCAACACTTCTAACTCTCTCTCTCTGTATTCTCTTTAATGTTCTTGGAGAATAAAGCTCTCAAACTTCAATTTTTCTCACCGAATGAATGCATCTCTTTCAAACCTTCAACAGGGACTCATAAGACTTTTGCTCACTTAATGCTTTCATAGGCTTTAGAACTTATAATGCAGCCTTTGAATGGGATATCAAATAGTCCTAAATTAAGGCATTGGAGGGTGAAATTAGTATTTTGAGAAAATTCTGCCAACAAATTTGTATTTTGATCCAACAGTCCTAAACATACAGTGACAAATTTGTGATAATTGAAGATAGCGACATAAATAGTTAAGAAGGGGCAACTTGGGAAATTGAAAAAAATCCGCCCCCCTTATGTGGGTTTACATTATGTATATAAATATATTCATGATATTAAATTGAAGGATTTTTTTTAACCTGAACAACCCTCCTAAGTTCGTTATTTACAAAACAAGCCCTCTTATTCCCGGTATTTAAAAAAAGCCCCTTCAGACATTTTGGTTCCAAAACTCTCTTGACGGACCAAAAACAGAATCTTTTCAGCATATTCTTTAACTATGTTAGATTATCAATAGAAGGATGGTGGGAATAGGATTTAAACCCTCCAACCACTTGTTCTTCCCCAAAATTTCGCAAATTTTCCCCAATTTGGATTTAGATTAGGATTTCGATCAAATAATTCTTCAAATGCTTGTGGATTTTGATTCATCTTTCTTAATTTTCTTCACAATGAGATAATGATTATTGTTATTAGGTGTTTATGAGGTTTGTAGAGTTTTGGGAAAATTGATAAGTTGTGTGTAAAAAGGAAAATGAAGGAGATGAAAATGATGGCGGTGATCAAGGAATGACGTAAGATATGACATGTTTGAGCTTATTTGGCTTCATAATTAAGTTGGCTTTGGAAACACTCATGAGAGAAATGTTGTCGGCTTTTGGGTTTGTAGAGTTTTGATCAAGAAAAAATTATGGGTTTATATGAAGTGGAAGATGAAGATGATAAATTGTTGGATGATGAAGGTATTGAGAATGGAAGGTGAAAGAGTTGAGGATGCAGAGATGAAGAACTATGATTGGATTAAGAAATGGAATTTTGTCGGATTTTTGTAAAATTAGTAAAACTTTATTTGTAAATATTTTGATGAGGATCATAGTGGTGATTGACAGAAGAGATAGGAGAGGAGAAAGAACAAGATGAAGAAGAAGAAGTAACGAGAAGAGGAATATCAAGAACGTTGTTTTGAAGAATACCTGGATAATTAATAGGGGTTTGGGATTATTATAAACTCTTTAATCGGAGTTGTTGACTATGGATGGAAAAAAACGGTAGGTTTTTGGCATATTCTTTAACTCTGTTAGATTATCAATAGAAGGATGTTGAGAATAGGATTTAAACCTTCCAACCACTTGTTCTTCCCCAAAATTTCGCAATTTTTCCCCAATTTGGATTTAGATTAGGATTTCGATCAAATAATTCTTCAAATACTCATGGATTTTGATTCATCTTTCTTAATTTTCTTCACAATGGAATAATGATTATCGTTATTAGGTGTTTATGAGGTTTGTAGAGTTTTGGGAAAATTGATAAGCTATGTGTAAAAAGAAAAATGAAGGTGATGAAAATGATGGCGGTGATCAAGGAATGACATGAGATATGACATGTTTGAGCTTATTTGGCTTAAATTAAGTTGGCTTTGGAAACACTCATGAGAGAAATATTGTCGGCTTTTGGGTTTGTAGAGTTTTGATCAAGAAAAATTTATGAGTTTATATGAAGAGGAAGATGAAGATGATAAATTGTTGGATGATGAAGGTATTGAGAATGGAAGTTGAAAGAGCCGAGGATGCGGAGATGAAGAACTATGATTGGATTAAGAAATGAATTTTTGTCGGATTTTTGTAAAATTAGTAAAGCTTTATTTGTAAATAATTTGATGAGGATTATAATGGTGATTGAGAGAAGAGACGGGAGAAGACAAGGAAGAAGATGAAGAAGAAGTAATGAGAAGAGGAATATCAAGGACATTGTTTTGAAGAATACTTGGATAATTAATAGGGGTTTGAGATTATTATAAATTCTTTAATCGGAGTTGTTTACTATGGATGGTAAACAAACGGTATGTTTTGGCATATTCTTTAACTCTGTTAGATTATCAATAGAAGGATATTGGGAATAGGATTTAAACCCTCCAACCACTTGTTCTTCCCTAAAATTTCGCAATTTTTCCCCAATTTGGATTTAGGTTAGGATTTCGATCAAATAATTCTTCAAATACTCGTGGATTTTGGTTCATCTTTCTTAATTTTCTTCACAATGAGATAATGGTTATTGTTATTAGGTGTTTATGAGGTTTGTAGAGTTTTGGGAAAATTGATAAGTTGTGTGTAAAAAGAAAAATGAAGATGATGAAAATGATGGCGGCGATCAAGGAATGACGTGAGATATGACATGTTTGAGCTTATTTGGCTTCATAATTAAGTGGGCTTTGGAAATACTCATGAGAGAAATGTTGTCGGCTTTTGGGTTTGTAGAGTTTTGATCAGAAAATATTTATAGGTTTATATGAAGAGGAAGATGAAGATGATAAATTGTTGGATAATGAAAGTATTTAGAATGGAAGCTGAAAGAGCTGAGGATGCAGAGATTAAGAACTGTGATTGGATTAAGAAATGGACTTTTGTCGGATTTTTGTAAAATTAGTAAAGCTTTATTTGTAAATAATTTGATGAGGATCATAACGGTGATTGAGAGAAGAGACGAGAGAAGGCAAGGAAGAAGATGAAGAAGAAGAAGTAATGAGAAGAGGAATATCAAGGACGAGAATACCTGGATAATTAATAGGGGTTTGGGATTATTATAAACTCTTTAATCGGAGTTGTTTACTATGGATGGAAAATAAACGGTAAGTTATTGGCATATTCTTTAACTCTGTTAGATTATCAATAGAAGGATGGTGGGAATAGGATTTAAACCCTCCAACCACTTGTTCTTCCCCAAAATTTCGCAATTTTTTCCCAATTTGGATTTAGATTAGGATTTCGATCAAATAATTCTTCAAATGCTCGTGGATTTTGATTCATCTTTCTTAATTTTCTTCACAATGAGATAATGGTTATTGTTATTAGGTGTTTATGAGGTTTGTAGAGTTTTGGGAAAATTGATAAGTTGTGTGTAAAAAGAAAAATGAAGGTGATGAAAATGATGGCGGTGATCAAGGAATGACGTGAGATATGACATGTTTGAGCTTATTTGGCTTCATAATTAAGTTGGCTTTGGAAACACTTATGAGAGAAATGTTGTCGGCTTTTGGGTTTGTAGAGTTTTGATTAAGAAAAATTTATGGGTTTATATGAAGTGGAAAATGAAGATGATAAATTGTTGGATGATGAAGGTATTAAGAATGGAAGGTGAAAGAGCTGAGGATGCAGAGATGAAGAACTATGATTGGATTAAGAAATGGAATTTTATCGGATTTTTGTAAAATTAGTAAAGCTTTATTTGTAAATAATTTGATGAGGATCATAATGGTGATTGAGAAAAGAGACGGGAGAAGACAAGGCAGAAGATGAAGAAGAAGAAGTAATGAGAAGAGGAATATCAAGGACATTGTTTTGAAGAATACCTGGATAATTAATAGGGGTTTTGGATTATTATAAACTCTTTAATCGGAGTTGTTTACTATGGATGGAAAATAAACGGTAGGTTTTTGGCATATTCTTTAACTCTGTTAGATTATCAATAGAAAGATGGTGGGAATAGGATTTAAACCCTCCAACCACTTGTTCTTCCCCAAAATTTCGCAATTTTTCCCCAATTTGGAATTAGATTAGGATTTCGATCAGGATTTCGATCAAATAATTCTTCAAATACTCGTGGATTTTGATTCATCTTTCTTAATTTTCTTCACGATGAGATATTGGTTATTGTTATTAGTTGTTTACGAGGTTTGTAGAGTTTTGGGAAAATTGATAAGTTGTGTGTAAAAAGAAAATGAAGGTGATGAAAATGATGGCGGTGATCAAGGAATGACGTGAGATATGGCATTTTTGAGCTTATTTGGCTTCATAATTAAGTTGGTTTTGGAAACACTCATGAAAGAAATGTTGTCGGCTTTTGGGTTTGTAGAGTTTTGATCAAGAAAAATTTATGGGTTTATATGAAGTGGAAGATGAAGATGATAAATTGTTGGATGATGAAAAGGTGAAAGAGATGAGGATGCAGAGATGAAGAACTATGATTGGATTAAGAAATGGACTTTTGTCGGATTTTTGTAAAATTAGTAAAGTTTTATTTGTAAATAATTTGATGAGGATCATAATGGTGATTAAGAGAAGAGACGGGAGAAGACAAGGCAGAAGATGAAGAAGAAGAAGTAATGAGAAGAGGAATATCAAGAACGTTGTTTTGAAGAATACTTGGATAATTAATAGGGGTTTGGGATTATTATAAACTCTTTAATCGGAGTTGTTTACTATGGATGGAAAATAAACGGTAGGTTTTTGACATATTCTTTAACTCTATTACATTATCAATAGAAAGATGGTGGGAATAGGATTTTGTAAGTCTATGTTACCTCTCCCGGTTCTTTCGGGCTTGCGGAAATGATGAAAAATGATTTTTCTTTTGGTGGTAACATGGACTCAAAATACAGATCTTTGTTAAACAACTATCTAACAACTTAACTAGGAGTTTTACCTACTCGGTTAGGGGTTATACCTTAACTTGAACTTCTTCTCTTGGACTCCTTGTGGTGGTCGGATGGTTCTCTCCTCGTCGTCTCTTTGTGCCGAAGATGGATCCACCTGAAAGCTTCTACCTTTGGCTTCAACCTCAATCTTGAGGAAACTAGAACACTTGGTTTGCTAAACCTTGTATACTAGGATGAGTAGAGAAGTGTGTTGGGCTTTATCTATATGGTTCTTGCTTCTCAACACATGAGACAATAGAACCATGAACTAGAGAGAGAGCAAGAGGAAGAGGGAGAGCTTGAGGATGAGAGAGAATGAGAATGATAGAATGAGCAAGACTTTTCTCACCCTTGCTCTCATAATCCAAAATAATCATAACAAATAATAGTAATTGAGTATTATGTGATGGTTCAAGTCAAATGAAAATATCATTTCATGCACTCATTTTGCAAAGAATAACAAGCAAGCAAAAGTCTTTGCCATGAAATGATAGCCATTGTAATGATGATGGTCAACAAGTCCAACCTAGTCAACCGGTCAACTAAGTCAACAAGTCAACAAAGTCAACCTTTCAACTCAACCATGGCACAATAATACTTAATTAATATTATCATTAATCATATTTCTTATTCTCATTAGGGTTTAGCAAAAGTCAACAGTCAACAACCCTAATGAGAATCCTCTGCCTCTGTCAACCGTGCATACACACCCGCATCCGCGTTCCGAGGAACACGAATACAAACGAGATAAAAATCAATCCTAAAACGTACACTAGGATCTGGCTTAAACCAAAGCCCGCTAGTGATAACTGCCCGGACACTAAACGTGCACAGGTGCACGGATGTGACCGAACCCTGTCGCAAAACCATGCGACCTCTACTCTTTTGCCTAAAGGCGAATAGCTCTCTGTGTGGGACTCTAAAGACTCGACACTACGCTGGCAGTGGGTTTAACCACAGACCGCAAGCGGCACTAGCTGTGCATAACGGCCCCTAGGTAGATGCCGATAAGAAGACGGACGAGGTGAAACCCATCTGAACTCCTACTGAGCCTGAATGTGACAATCTGCGTACAGTCTGGTCTGTTCGTCTGAGAATATCGCATGGCGGGCCTAGGGGCGGTAAACGTCAGTCCCCTAATAGCGGTACAAGTCGTGTCGGAGTGTAGCCCAGAACACCTTAAGATAACACTGGAAACCTACCAGTATATCTCGCTTGCCCTGGCCAGGGACTTTGTGTAATGGCTCTCCTAGACACAGCGCGATATCAACCCCCAATACCGGGAGAGACGAATCCTGTCTAACCGTCACTGCCTCCAAGTGCTTCGGGACTGCACCCAACTACTACCTGTTTGCACGACTCCTTTGAGCCGTGGTAGGGTAGTAATCTAAGTACAGTGGGAACACACTCGAGGCGAAGTGACAGTGTCAAGTCAGCGGACTAAGCTGTACTCATGTCACCTAGGAACTGATAACTGACGATATGTATAGTACCAACCAACAGTTCCCGACGAGTCTTGTCCAGTGTACTCGTAACCTAACGAGCACCCGCATACTATCTCAAGTACGACGTACTGACGGCTGTGGGACAGACCGTCTCCCACACTGGGATGAGAAGCGCATACGCTAGTCTACTCCGGAGTATCGATGCCCTGTCTCGATAGTCCTACGACTAGGGACCTGCATAAGGATGTGCTTGTGGATTACCCAGCCCCCATGAGTGTGACTGCCATCACAATGCTGGTAATCAAGCAAAGATTTTAAGGGCTCCACTAATGTGTATAGGTGATGTACTAAAAGAAACGCATGTACACATTAAAGTAGAAACAAACCAAGTAGCATACTACTATTTTGAGCAAGATTGTCTATACAAGGTGAATATCCCAAGCTTCCATTAAGTAATATACAAACTAGTATGATACAGTAATGGCCTCTAGGGCATATACACTAACAATCTCTCACTTGCACTAAGGCCATGGCATATCGAAGACCTATCATCTCGATCAGCCGCTCGAACTGAGTCGGGGGTAAGGCCTTCATGAATGGATCGGCAGTGTTATCTTCCGTAGCAACTCTCCGAACCTCGATCTCCTGGCGACCCACGATCTCCCTGATCAGGTGATACCGCCTCAAGATGTGTCTGGACTTCTGATGGGACCTGGGTTCTTTCGCTAAAGCTATAGCCCCGTTGTTGTCGCAATATAGCGGTATTGGATCAACAATGGAAGGAACCACCTGAAGTTCCGTTAAGAACTTCCTTATCCAGACGGCTTCTTTTGCGGCATCTGCAGCAGCGATATATTCCGCTTCCATCGTCGAGTCAGCAACGGTTTCCTGTTTGGAACTCTTCCAACACACCTCCCCTCCATTAAGAGTAAAGACACAACCCGACATGGACTTGGAATCATCCTTGTCACTCTGGAAGCTGGAGTCAGCAAAGGCCTCGATCTGGAGGTCTTTTCCGCCATACACCAAGAACATCCCCTTAGTCCTTCTCAGGTACTTGAGAATGTTCTTTACCGCTATCCAGTGCTTCTCCCTAGGGTTTGACTGATACCGGCTTACCACACTCAGTGCATAAGCTACATCTGGTCTGGTACACAACATCGCATACATTATAGAGCCTACCGCAGAAGCGTAGGATATAATAGACATGCGATCCCTTTCCAAATATGTCTTGGGAGATATCTCTTTGGAGAGGGTGATCCCGTGACAAGCCGGTAGATTACCGCGCTTGGAATCTTCCATACTGAATCTTTTCAGTATGGTGTCGATGTACCTGGACTGTGAAAGTCCTAATATCCTCTTGGATCTGTCACGATAGATCCGGATCCCCAGAATGTAAGAGGCATCACCTAGGTCTTTCATGGAGAACCTGTGTGACAAGAACCCTTTGACAGATTGTAGCATAGGAAAGTCATTTCCTATTAAGAGAATGTCATCCACGTATAAAACGAAGAATACGACAGTTCTTGCTACAAATCTACTATAGATACATGGTTCATTTGGATTTTTGATAAAGCCAAATTCTTTGACCGTCTCATCAAAACAGATGTTCCAACTCCGCGATGCCTGCTTTAGTCCATAGATGGATTTAAGCAACTTGCACACCTTTCCGCTGCTCCCACTCTGAATGAAACCCTCTGGCTGGTCCATATAGACACACTCCTCTAAATTTCCATTTAGAAAAGCGGTCTTTACGTCCATCTGCCAAATCTCATAATCGTGGAAGGCGGCAATGGCAAGAAGGATCCGAATGGATTTCAGCATAGCCACTGGAGAAAAGGTTTCGTCATAGTCCAAACCAGGTCTTTGACGAAAATCCTTTGCAACAAGTCTAGCCTTATAGGTCTCAACCTGTCCATCTACACCAATCTTCCTTTTGAAGATCCACTTGCATCCTACGGGTTTTACCCCATCTGGAGCAACGTCCAACGTCCATACTTTGTTGGTGTACATGGACTCCATTTCGGTCTGCATTGCATCCAGCCATTTTACCGAGTCAACGCTCTAAATGGCCTGCTGGAAGCTAGTCGGCTCATCACTATCAATTATGCAATCCTCTCTATCCCCGTCTATGAGAAAACCGTAGTATCTCTCGGGCGGATGAGACTGCCTACTACTCCTGCGGAGCGGTGTAGGAATGTCCTGATCTTTCGAACTCTCTGGTTCTACTAAGCTTTCAGTAATAGCTCGTGGTTCTGGAATTTCTTCCAGTTCTATTGCGCTCCCACATATCTGATTTTCCTAAAACTCAGTTTCCAAGAAGTGGGCATGACGAGAAACAAAAACCTTTTGTTCCTCTTCGCAATAGAAGAAATATCCCTTGGAGTTCTTTGGATATCCCACAAACTTGCACTGTACTGAGCGTGCCTCGAGTTTGTCCGCATGCTGCTTTTTGACAAAAGCTGGACATCCCCATGTCTTAATGTGCTTAAGATAGGGTTTCTTCCCACACCACATCTGATATGGTGTGGTAGGAACATTCTTAGTTAGAACTCGGTTCAAAAGGTATGCAGCTGATTCTAGTGCATATCCCCAGAATGATCGCGGTAACTCAGCGTTACTCATCATGGAACGTACCATATCCAATAGGGTCCGGTTCCTTCTCTCCGATACACCGTTATGTTGCGGAGTGTATGGAGGAGCAAGCTGAGAGAGAATTCCATTCTCTTTTAGGTAATCCAGGAACTCGGCACTCAAGTATTCACCACCTCGATCAGATCTTAGTGTATTGATACTTTTGCCGGTTGTTTTTCTACTTCATTCTTATATTCCTGGAATTTTCCAAAGGCTTCGGATTTATGTTTCATTAAGAAGACATATCCGTACCTTGAAAAGTCATCCGTAAAAGTAATGAAGTAAGAATAACCGCTTCGTGCATGTGTAGATATTGGACCGCACACGTCGTTGTGTACGAGTCCCAAGAGCTCGCTCGCTCTTACTCCGTGTCCAGTGAACGGAGTCTTTGTCATCTTTCCTTTGAGACAGGATTGACAAGTTGCATATGATTGATATTCGAACGGATCCAAATATCCTTCTGTATGTAACTTCGTCAACCTTCTCTCATTGATGTGACCCAGTCTACAATGCCATAAGAAAGCCTGATTTGTTTCCGGATACTTTCTTTTGTGTGTATTCTGGACATTGAAAATCTGTGGTTGGTTTAATACGTATATACCATTGCTTAATGTACCTGACCCAATCAAAACTTGATTAAGGTGAATGTTTACAACATTGCTTACAAATGCAAATTCATAACCTTCTTTAGATAATAAAGATACAGATATGATATTACAGGTTGCATTGGGTACAAAATAACAATCACGCAAAACCAAAACATATCCATCTGACATTCCCAGGTGATAGTCCCCCACGGACTTAGCATCCATGCCAGCTCCGTTTGCAACTCTGAGGGTCATATCACCTGCCTTCAAAACCCTACGCCTTCTCAGTGCCTTTAAAGAATTACAGATATGAGATCCTGATCCGGTATCCAATACCTAGGATGTAGAGTTTATTGATAGACAGTTTTCAATAACATACACACTTGAAGCTGAAGCCGTAACTTGCTTCAGATCCTGGTTTCTGGCCTTCCAAGCCCTGCAATCCTTTTTCCAGTGTCCACTCTTGTGACAGTAAAAACATTCTTCCTTTCCCACAAGCTTTCCCGCTACCTTTGTTGCCTTTGTCTTTCTCTTCGTATCCACTTTACTAACACCGCCCCTTGATTTGGCGGGGGCTTTCTTCTTCTTTCCCTTGGCTTTCGCCTTGGACCTAGAAGAGGAAGATCCTCCTACAAACAAAGTGGATGTTTCCCTACCTTTCTGTAGGGTGCCTTTTGCACTCCTCAGCATGTTGAGGAGTTCTGAAAGTTCAACTTCTTTCTCTTGCAAGTTGAAGTTCAGGATAAACTGGGCGTAAGTGGAAGGAAGGGACTGGAGAATCAAGTCCGTGTAGAGCTCGTTCTCTAACGTGGTCCTAAGGTCCGCGAGCTCCTCAATGAAGCCAATCATCTTAAGCACATGTTCCGCTACCGATGATCCGACGACCAATCTCGCCGAAAACAGCTTTTTCGAGACTTCGTATATGGCGATACGGGATTGCTCTCCATACAGTTCTTTTATATGGAGAAATATAGATTCAAGGTCCTTATTCTCGTGCCTCCTCTGATGTTCATTGTCCATAGAGGCAAGCACGAGGCACTTGGCCTTCGCGTAGTCGATTTTCCAGGTCTTACGGATTTCCTTATCCGCGACGCTGGTTTTGGGACCTGGGACAAGGGGAGCTTTGGTGGTAAGGAGATACCCCAACTTGTCATAAGTGATTGCCATTTTGATATTCCTGAGCCAATCTTTGTAGTTTGGCCATGCTAGTATGTTTTTATCTAGTAGTAACTTAAATCCAGTCATGATGTTTGGTCGCTGCAATTAGGAGAGAGAGAAGAAACACTTTATCATGACGCTCTTGCAAGTTTAGAGTGGTTTTTAATTTGTCTAAACAGGATGGCTCCCACTGTCTCTCGAATCCCTCCTCAAACCAAAAAGGAAGAATTAGTCGGGATCAATCTCACCGTACAATACTTGCCTAACCGTTCAGCCAGGCTAGTGTTGGTACTTCGAGGGAGGTTTTCAACGCTTTCGCGAAGTTCCTTAATTAAATAACCTCTTTTCCCTGTGGGCGTAGCCCCGCTAACACCTTTCTAGACACCTACTTGGTTTATAGCATTGATCGTTAAGTGAGAAAGTTCCGGAGGAGTAGCATATACTCACAGTAGGATCGGGATCCAAATATCATCGCGTGACAAAACTGAAGGAATCCTACCAGAATCATCACACTCCAAATGGTATGCAGCGCTAGCAAGTTTCAGTTTCTTTTGAAACTCCCGGTGTGGATTTTTGCCCCATGCTCTTATGACCTTGACTTTGGCCAACAAATCATAAGTCACATGTCAAGTTCTACCCGTCATTCTCCAGTTTAATTTGAACCCACCCGTACCTACCCTTGACTTTGTCCAACAGGGCAGTACGACTGTCCCAAACCAACACATCTATCTATGTTGCACATGAATACCCAATAGCTACCAATCACTATGCCTTGACTTTGGCCAACAAACATAGCTTGAATACTATTGACTATCCATGTGAAACGACGGAGGGCTACGAATGGTTTTGGCGAAACCGTGAACGTAGTGAACTTGATATAATCGATGGAACGAGATAGCTTTTAAAAGGAGTGGCTTAAGCTCCGCGTTTAAAAGTTGTTTTTGAAAAGAAACCGAGTGGTTTTGAAAGTGTTCCAACGACTCAACTTTGGTTTATTTTCTTGCATTAATTTAATGCGTCCCATCATTTAATCCTACCATTGCAGAAAATAACAAAAATATGATGTACGCTTATGCCATCCGCATTCGCCACGGGGCCCCGTCATTACCCGTTAGGTTTCTTAACTAACGACAGAGCGGGGGATGGACTAGCGCGGATGCAAAACATAAGCAACGCCTAAATAGATATCATATATAGATATACACATTCGTCACATGTAATGATAGCCATTCCAGATCACAGATGAACACATTGGATATACTAGGAATCCGCATTCCGTACGAGCCTGTAACGAAGAGCGGATTACACGGTCGCGATGAATAGCCAAGACCCCACCCTAGACCCCTACGGGTGCGGAAAACTACCCGCCAAGTACCCGAAGCGAAGCAACCTCCCTCAACACCGTGAGTAGGCCACTCGGCACTTCGAGATACCCGGTAGTTTGTGCACCCCACTTTGGGTCTATCCTAGGAGCAAAAACAGTAAAAGAAATTATACAATGACGGCTACAACCTCATCCCGATTGTGCGGCCATATAAATAATATTACATCAATTACAAATTACATGAATTGAAAGAAAAAGAAAACTCTCATCTCACAACCCCTGGCTATTCATCCGCGACAATCCAATGAATTCATATACACATACCATCAACATTACAGATCACAGATATGTATAACCCCCACTAATCGACGTATAGCGATTAGCAGACGTTCAATACATATATCACATCACAGATATAACCCGTTAGCTTAAGTCTTTAGAAGTTCGATCAAAATACGGATTTTTAAACCCCAAAAACAAATTTTGCTTTCTGTAAAATCTGGGCAGAAAAAACATATTGTAAAAATCCCAAAACACCCCCAGAAAAACACTGCAGGAAAATTGTGCCACGACCGAGTCAACTCGGCCGCGGATCCGCGGCGGTAGCATGCTCCTGCCGCGGTTCCGCGGCGCCTTGACTGAGTTAGTGGACCATTTTTCTTGCACGTTCTTTAAAAACCCTGAGCCGATTTTTAGTACATGATTTATTAATTTTTGAACAGGAAAAAAAATCGGCAGAAAGTATACATTTCGGGCGTGTTTCGTGACTTTTTCTCCGATCGAACTTCTAGTTACTTTGCTAACATGTTAGATAGTGTTTAACTAGGCTCTGATACCACTGTAAGTCTACGTTACCTCTCCCGGTTCTTTCGAGCTTACGGAAATGATGAAAAATGATTTTTCTTTTGGTGGTAACTTGGACTCAAAATACGAATCTTTGTTAAACAACTATCTAACAACCTAACTAAGAGTTTTACCTACTCGGTTAGGGGTTATACCTTAACTTGAACTCCTTCTCTTGGACTCCTTGTGGTGGTCGGATGGTTCTCTCCTCGTCGTCTCTTTGTGACGAAGATGGATCCACCTGAAAGCTTCTACCTTTGGCTTCAACCTCAATCTTGAGAAAACTAGAACACTTAGTTTGCTAAACCTTGTATACTAGGATGAGTAGAGAAGTGTATTGGGCTTTATCTCTATGGTTCTTGCTTCTCAACACATGAGACAATAGAACCATGAACTAGAGAGAGAGCAAGAGGAAGAGGGAGAGCTTGAGGATGAGAGAGAATGAGAATGATAGAATGAGCAAGACTTTTCTCACCCTTGCTCTCATAATCCAAAATAATCATAACAAATAATAGTAATTGAGTATTAGGTGATGGTTCAAGTCAAATGGCAATATCATTTCATGCACTCATTTTGCAAAGAATAACAAGCAAGCAAAAGTCTTTGCCATGAAATAATAGCCATTGTAATGATGATGGTCAACAAGTCCAACCTAGTCAACCGGTCAACTAAGTCAACAAGTCAACAAAGTCAACCTTTCAACTCAACTATGGCACAATAATACTTAATTAATATTATCATTAATCATATTCTTATTCTCATTAGGGTTTAGCAAAAGTCAACAGTCAACAACCCTAATGAGAATCCTCTGCCTCTGTCTCTGTCAACCGTGCATACACACCCGCATCCGCGTTCCGAGGAATACGAATACAAACGAGATAAAAACCAATCCCAAAACGTATACTAGAATCTGGCTTAAACCAAAGCCCGCTAGTGATAACTGCCCGGACACTAAACGTGCACAAGTGCACGGATGTGACCGAACCCTGTCGCAAAACCATGCGACCTCTACTCTTTTGCCTAAAGGCGAATAGCTCTCTGTGTGGGACTCTAAAAACTCGACACTAAGCCGGCAGTGGGTTTAACCACAGACCGCAAGTGGCACTAGCTGTGCGTAACGGCACCCAGGTAGATGCCGATAAGAAGACGGACGAGGTGAAACCCATCTGAACTCCTACTGAGCCTGAATGTGACAATCTGCGTACAGTCTGGTCTGTTCGTCTGAGAATATCGCATGGCGGGCCTAGGGGGCGGTAAACGTCAGTCCCCTAATAGCGGTACAAGTCGTCTCGGAGTGTAGCCCAGAACACCCTGAGATAATACTGGAAACCTACCAGTATATCCCGCTTGTCCTGGCCAGGGACTTTGTGTAATGGCTCTCCTAGACACAGCGCGATATCAACCCCCAATACCGGGAGAGACGAATCCTGTCTAACCGTCACTGCCTCCAAGTGCTTCGGTACTGCACCCAACTACTACCTGTTTGTACGACTCCTTTGAGCCGTGGTAGGGTAGTAATCTAAGTACAGTGGGAACACACTCGAGGCGAAGTGATAGTGTCAAGTCAGCGGACTAAGCTGTACTCATGTCACCTGGGAACTGATAACTGACGATATGTATAGTACCAACCAACAGTTCCCGACGAGTCCTGTCCGGTGTACTCGTAACCTAACGAGCACCCGCATACTATTTCAAGTACGACGTACTGACGGCTGTGGGACAGACCGTCTCCCACACTGGGATGAGAAGCGCATACGCTAGTCTACTCCGGAGTATCGATGCCATGTATCGATAGTTCTATGACTAGGGACCTGCATAAGGATGTGCTTGTGGATTACCCAGCCCTCACGAGTGTGACTGCCATCACAATGCTGGTAATCAAGCAAAGATCCTAAGGGCTCCACTAATGTGTATAGGTGATGTACTAAAAGAAACACATGTACACATGAAAGTAGAAACAAACCAAGTAGCATACTACTATTTTGAGCAAGATTGTCTATACAAGGTGAATATCCCAAGCTTCCATTAAGTAATATACAAACTAGTATGATACAGTAATGGTCTCTAGGGCATATAGACTAACAGATTTAAACTCTCCAACCACTTGTTCTTCCCCAAAATTTTGCAGTTTTTCCCTAATTTGGATTTAGATCAAATAATTCTTCAAATACTCATGGATTTTGACTCATCTTTCTTAATTTTCTTCACAATGAGATAATGGTTATTGTTATTAGGTGTTTATGATGTTTGTAGAGTTTTCGGAAAATTGATAAGTTATGTGTAAAAAGAAAAATGAAGGTGATGAAAATGATGGCAGTGATCAAGGAATGACGTAAGATATGACATGTTTGAGCTTATTTGGCTTCATAATTAAGTTGGCTTTGGAAACACTCATGAGAGAAATGTTGTCGGCTTTTGGGTTTGTAGAGTTTTGATCAAGAAAAAATTATGGGTTTATATGAAGAGGAAGATGAAGATAAATTGTTAGATGATGAAGGTATTGAGAATGGAAGGTGAAAGAGCTGAGGATGCAGAGATGAAGAACTATGATTGGATTAAGAAATGGACTTTTGTCAGATTTTTCTAAAATTACTAAAGCTTTATTTGTAAATAATTTGATGAGAATCATAATGGTGATTGAGAGAAGAGACGGGAGAAGACAAGGAAGAAGATGACGAAGAAGAAGTAATGAGAAGAGGAATATCAAGGACAATGTTTTGAAGAATACTTGGATAATTAATAGTGTTTGGGATTATTATAAACTTTTTAATCGGAGTTGTTTACTATGGATGAAAAATAAACGGTAGGTTTTTGGCATATTCTTTAACTCTTTTAGATTATCAATAGAAGGATGTTGGGAATAGGATTTAAACTCCCCAACCACTTGTTCTTCCCGAAAATTTCGCAACTTTTCCTCAATTTGGATTTTGATTAGGATTTTGATCAAATAATTCTTCAAATACTCGTGGATTTTGCTTCATCTTTCTTAATTTTCTTCACAATGAGATAATGGTTATTGTTATTAGGTGTTTATGAGGTTTGTAGAGTTTTTGGAAAATTGATAAGTTGTGTGTTGTTCCCCACGGAAAACCGAAGATGCGACCGCGCAGATCCGTCTTGCCTGAATTCGGGACAGATGCTAATTGGTGTTATCCGTCCACCTCTCCGAAGATACCAAGTTGATTTATGACACCACGTATCGAAGGTTTAAACGGATGCGGCCGATATAGCAGACTTCGTCAGATTCCCCCTCATTTGAGGGGTTTTTGATTGTGGGGACGCTCTTCCATGCAGGCGCAAGCCCCTGCAGTTAATTACTCTACCACATCGCGGTAACAACTTTCCCCTTCTCGAGATGGTCACTTCGTGTAGTGGGTGTTTGTTTTGTTTTTGGTTGCTCGTGGATTGTATACGGAGACTAATTTATGTTGTCGCCCGTAGGGCGTGGATTAGTCCAAATCCGTATATTCTTAGATTTGGGTTTGGGGGTTGGGTTTAAGGATACGTTAGTCTCATTTGGGACTAAAATCAACTTAAACGTATGTTAAGGATACGTTAGTCTAATTTTTAGACTAAGATCAACTTAACAGGATCGTTTAGATCCAACAAAAGAGCATTTGAACTCTATTGTTTAGTTTAGGAACATTTCGGTCGATTGTTAGTTTAAGGACATCTCGATCCAATGTTAGTTTAAGGACATCTCGGTCCAAGGTTAAGGACATCATAGTCCATGGGTTTTAAGGGACCCACAGTCCGAGGTTAAGGACATCATAGTCCGTGAGTTTAAAGACCTCACAGTCAAGGTTAAGGACATCATAGTCCGTGAGTTTAAAGACCTCACAGTCAAGGTTAAGGACATCATAGTTCGTGAGTTTAAAGACCTCACAGTCAAGGTTAAGGACATCATAGTCCATGGGTTTAAGGACCCCACAGTTCAGTTTAAAGACGTCATAGTCTATGAAATGTATGGTTGTCGGGACACGTCACCTCTCTGAAGACGTTGAAGGATTACAACGACAAATATCAGAGGGGTTTAGAGATGTACCCTTAAACCAAAGTTGATTGGAAGATCCATAATCCAATTTGGAACTAAGGTCAATTAATTAGATTATGAGCACATTGGCTCAATTAAATCTGAATTGAGGACTTATGGCCAATTTGGGCTAAGTCCAATTAAGTTTGAAATGTTGACCCTTTGTTAGGCTATTGGACATTTGTCTGGGTTCAGCCCCTCATTATTTAGCAATGCTAAACAAGAGTTTGAAGACTCTGATAACACTTTGTCTTTGGCTGAGCATTAAACATTATAGCTCTGGATTTTAAGACTTATTTGAAGAGGAGATTTGCCTCTGGGAAAACTTAGCCAATTTAGGCTAGGCCGGTTTTAAAGTAGTGTTAAACACTAGAGGACATCTGGTGGTCACGTGATGTATTTAAAATAGTGTTAAACACTGGAGACGAAATGCTTAAAATAGTGTTAAACACTAGAAAGGAAGGGGTCACGTGAGGGCACCCAAAGGTGGGGCCAGACCTCCTTTATTTTGTTCTCAGAATATTCAGATAAGTGTTAAACACTTTTGGTCTTCAGGCCATCACGTGTGGGCACGTGATGGGTACCCGTGCATTGATTATTAAAGCGTTTATTAGGGGTCACGTGAAGACACGTGAGAGCGCCCAAAGCCAGTACTGCCTCTGCTTTTGTTCCCTTTGTTTTGGAAGTCACGTGAGAGCACGTGAGGCATTGCCTCCAAGCTTTTTTCATTCTCATTTTGGTGGATCTTTTTAGGGGTCACGTGAGGGCACGTGACTTAGTTTTATTCTTTCTTTTCTGATCATTGAGGATAGAGGTCACGTGTCACCACGTGACCAAGTTCTTGTTTTTTTCTTTTCTGCTCATTGAGAATGGGGGTCACGTGTTACCACGTGATCAAGTTCTTTACGTGCATGGAGAGCTTTCAAGTTTCTTTGTTTTAAGAATTAAATTCTCTGTAGGGTTAAACCCTAATTATGTTTTAGAGGAATTAAATTCCTATGTATGTAGAAGAATTAAATTCTCATATAGGGTTAAATCCTAGTTCTGTCTTGGAGGAATTAAATTCCTATGAATTTGGGGGAATTAAATTCTCATATAGGGTTAAGCCCTAGTTTTATTTGGAGGAATTAAATTCCTATGAATTTGGGAGAATTAAATTCTCATATAGGGTTAAACCCTAGTTTTATTTGGAGGAATTAAATTCCTATGAATTTGGAAGAATTAAATTCTCTAAACTCAATTCTCTCTCTAAGTTTTGGATCTGCATGGCAGAATCTCCCCGATGAGAATTAAATTCTCAACTTGTGGGGAGATTTGCTTCTGCAGATCTTCAAGCAGAGGAAGAACTAAGTTCTTTTGCAGAAGAGTTAAACTCTTAGATTGAGAATTAAATTCTCCTTTTGTTTTATGGAGCTTAGATCTCTTTCCCCTTTCTCTTCTAGGGTTTCTTTTCTTGAGAATTAAATTCTTCTCTCTTTTCTCTCTGCTGTTTTTTTTCTTTCCAGAAAATCAAAATTCCCAGATCCAAAAATCCTCTCTTCTCTCCTTTTCTTGGCTCATATTTATAGGAGAAGGAAAAGAATCAATTTGTTTAGTGAATCTTTCATTGAAAGACTTTGGTTGTTTTTGTAACCAACATGATCTTTTAGATCACTCAGTGAATTTTATTCACCATTGGATTTTTAATCCAGAAGATATTTTGTTTGTTATTCTTGGTGAATTTCAGGGAAATCTTTCTTTGTATAAAATCTTTCCATAAATTGGTGATTTTTAATCACCATTGGATTTTTAATCCAATGGTGCTCCATTTTACAGAGCACCATCTTTTTTGTTTGGAAAGATTTAAAAAAGTATTTTCCCATTTAGGGTCTTTGATTTCCCTTAATTAGAATTTAATTCTTTTAGCTCAAAAGGCTTTTAAAGCCCATCACGTGTTGACACGTGATCCCAATATTTGATCATTGAAATAGAATTTAATTCTATCAATTAAAGAGTTAAGGGACCTGTCACGTGTTGGCACGTGACTCTTTTGATTAAACATTTTATTCAGAATTTAATTCTGCCTTTTAACAGAGCTAAGGAATCATCACGTGTCAGCACGTGACCCTTGGTCACGTGTGAGCACGTGATGCCCCATTGGGGTCTTTCCTTAGTGTCTTATTATATTTTTTAATCCCTTTTGGTGGGTTTCAAAGGCCCATCACGTGGTGGCACGTGACTCCACTAATTTCCTGCTTGGTTATAATTTAATTCTATTACAACAGAGTTCCAGGAACCCATCACGTGTCAGCACGTGACCCTTGGTCACGTGTGAACACGTGATACCCCATTAGGGAATTTCCTGATATTTTATCATGGAACAAATACCCCCACAGCGTTGTTCTCACGTGTCTGCACGTGAGTTCAATGCTGTCACCTTTGTGACCGTTGGATCTGTCTAGGGAATAGGGTAGATGAACCGTTCCCCATTACATCCTATAAATGCAGGAGTCCCTTCAGAAGCGCCTCCACTTTTTCATCTTCCTCCTTGCTTGTTTTTCTTCTGAGAATTTAATTCTCTTTCCCAGAGCTTAGTTCTCTGATTCGAAAACTTCCAGAGTTTAACTCTGTTAACAAAAGATTCCCTTTTTCAGGTAATGATCTTGAACGGCTGAAGAACTTTTTGTAGAAATCTTCGTTGGATTTTAAATCCATACCAAGGGTTTTTCCCTTTAACAAGAACCCATTTTTTAAAAAGTTTTTTAAAAAGAAAACTACTCAATCTTTAAACAATAAACCTCTTAGGGCTTCTCTGATCTTCAGGGATCGATGGCGATGCTTGTCTTTTCTCTGGAATTTAATTCCATTCCAAAGAGCTTTGGCTCTGAAAAATATTTCTGGGAATTTAATTCCCCTGTTCAAAAGGAATTCAATTCCTCTAAAGAACTTAGTTCTTTAAAAGAAGATCTCTTAGGATTTTTCTTTCTGAGTTGTTCTTTGCAACAAAAGAAAAGATTTGCAGTAGGGTTCTCTGGGAATTTAATTCCCTTGTTCTGCTTGATTTTTGCAGAGTCCAAGATGGATTTCTTTTTGGGGGAATGTGTAGAGTCATTTGAAATCCACTGTTCATTTATTGAGAATCTTTCTTTTGTTCTCATAATGATTACTTTGCCTCATTATTAGTAAGCCGCCATCTTGATTTTGTGGGACCCATGCGTTTTGTAACCAATGGTCCCATAAAATAAGTCCTCCGTCACTTTCTTCCACTGTCATTTTTATATATATACATTTATAAACATATATATATATACACGTGTTGGCTTCGCTTAACAGTTTCCCTTTCTTTTATTTCAGGCACAATGACTTATGTTCCATACTTCCCTTTCACCCGCTCGGAGGCTGCCTTTCCTCAGTCACCGTCTGATGAAGAGGTGATGGCAATGATCAGGGCTCATGACCCGAATTGCACCAATTTATTTTTATAGGGGACCTGGTACAGTCACATCATCCGTGGTCGCCGCAGTTTCTTTTGCGAGATACCGACAGAGCCTACCTATCCATTCCTGCCGATGGATCCTCCACGGACCGCCTTTGCTGTGGAGATGCTGAATTGGACCCCTATGGGACGGCTTGAGCCTTCAACAACTGGTATTCCGAACCATCCGGTGCCAGCTATAGACATTTTAGGGCGCCGCATTTGCTAGGGCGAAGCCCAGCCATGGGGACAGATTTACAAGATAGGGCTTACTCCTCGACATCCCACGGGCTACCTTCTCTGGGCCCATTATATCCTGTCCGCCCATCGTGCATGATTGCATAGGGTCGGACTATCAAGCGATATATGCGTCTCTTTTCCACTATCAGTCTCCCTATGTCTGGTGGGTTAAAGTCTACTTAAACCAATGGAATCTTCCTACCAACACCTTCCTTCTAGGGGACCGTGAAGTTTCAATTTCTTTGGAAGAGTTTCGCGAGATATCAGGGTTGCCGGTCAGGGGGATGCTCTATGAAGAACTGTTGCCTCCCGATGAATATGTCTTTGAAACTGAGCCCGCCATGCTCGACGGCCTGTCGACAGGGAATGCCGTCCGCCATAAGCGCTCAAGTTTGATCAAGACTCTGAGCATTTTTGAGAAGTTATTCGCAGAGTCAGAGGAGCAGAGCGTCACTTTCAAAAGCTTTATCGCCTGCTTCCTTCGCGAATATGTCTTATCAAAGACGGCTCCGAAGTTCGCGAACATTAACGACCCTTTTGGGTTCGGTTTAAATAAGCGGCCGATTAAAGAAGAGGACTTGCCGTAGTACTACATTCCCGTCATGTCAGCGGTATCTTTCGAGTCGATTGCAGCTCCTGGTATGGATGAGGAGACTTTCTTTGTGGGCTTCATCAGTGTTTGGCTCAGTTGGTTCGCCATTCCCATGCATCGCCGTTTCATGAGAGCCTCAGTTATTTACTGTAACACCCGAGCCCAATAACACTATTTATATTATATTAGTAGTTGAGGGTTATTTACTGCTCATTCCAATTACCATGATGGTTTGGTGTTTTTTTGCAAAATTTTAACCGGTTAAGTCATTTTGGCACATAACAAATTTTAACTCCTAAAATGAAATTTAAAACGTCCATGTTGGCCTACTCGTCGCCACTAGTCGCGTGGTAGCGTCCGCGTGTCGAGATTCCGTTCCGTTCGGTGAAACGGGCAAGTTTGGACGACTACGCGCGCGTGCAAGTGTCCGACTTGGGGGCATGCATTTCAATCATTAAACACCTCTTTTCAAAATTTGGAACCCGCTTATAATCCTATAATTTGAATTTGGAATATTTGAGCGCAACCCGGGCGCGATTTGGAAATGTTTCATTTAGCGCCAAAAAGGCCCATTTAATTAAATATCATAAAACTATATATATACGATTATATATTTTCCTTAACAGTTAAATCCTCTCAAATCATTTACTTTATTTTTTGGGCAACCAATCACGAGGGATTTAAATCCCTCGTGGGCCCCCTTCCAATCTCTCTCTCTCCGTCTCGCTCTATCTCTCTCTTCCCTATTCTCCTTCTCTCTCTCACTCTAAATCTTTCTCTCTCTCTCTCCAATCTCTCTTTCTCTTCCCCTATATAATCCCTCCATGCAGTCGCCTCCCCTCTCCCCCTCGATCACGAGATAACCCACGAGAACCCAAACCATAGCCCCTCGTACTCGCGCCGCCGACCTCCCCGCGACCTCGCCGTCGTCGCCATCGCCTCCCCGGCCTTACCGCACCCTCCTTCCTCCTTCCTCCGTGCATCTTCCACGCCTGCACCCAACCCCCGACGCCATCACTCGGCCGCGGATCCCGCCGTCGACGCCGCCTCCCGTCGCCGACGACGCCCGCGACTCCCTCTCTTCCTCCTCGTCCCGACCTCGTCGTCGCTTTCCTCCTCCCCTCGCCGGAACACCTTCAGACCCGAGCCCGACCCTGCACTATCCCCGGGTCGCCGGGAACCGCGCCGTCGACCCTCGTCGACGTCACCTGCGCCACCTCCTTTCCCCCTCGACCGCCAGAGCCGACCATCCACCCTCCTCTACTCGTCGCACCCCCTCTCCAGCGAACCGAGGCTGTTCAGGCCTTCACAGCCGCCGTCGCTGCCTCGCCGGCGTTCCAGCGCCGTCGAGCCCGCCGGGGTTACCCCTGGTGTCTCCCGGTAAGCCTTCCTCATCGTTCCTTTGTGCTAGATCCCTTTCCCCGCTAACCCTTGTTATGTTTATCGCGTTTGCTAACGTTGTTACTTTTGACTTTTGCCGGACTCCGACCGTGCCGTCTTTTGGACCCGACGCTCCAGCGAAGTACCCTGGTCCGTGTGGTCCCGTTGTTCGCTGTTGGGACTCAATCCGTGGCCCGTGCTACCATCTCGTGTTTTCTGCCGACATTGCATCCGTGCTTTCCGGTTTGCGAAACCGTCGAGGCAAGTATCCGAATACTTGCTTTAACATGCTAGTACACAAGATCAAGTCTTGCTACAAACTTAATCATCATATGATAACCACACAGCTATTTGTAACATCGATATCTTTTATAACTTAGAACTGATGGTCACGATTATCCGTAACATTAAATTAATATAGTAGTTGCTTGTAATTAACCGGTCTGCTATTAATTCACACTTTAACCTACTAAACCAAGTAGATCGTCCTCACTTCATTTGTTGAATCACCCATGAGACAATTATTATGCTTTAGTTTAAATTCATGTAGTTTCATTACGTATGTTGTTGATATTGTTCCACTTTGTGACTATTGCACCCCAAGGGTGCTTGAACCTGGTAATAAGAGAATACAAAACATCACTGTGTTTACATGGGATAATATTGTTATTGCTGTTCCTGCTGTTGTTCTTTATTCGTTACTATATCTGTTATCAGCATATATTTGATTGCATTACATATTGACCGATCTTGATACACCTGACACCCTGTACATATCAACTCAACCTGTTGAAACGGAACCTGACCTGTTACCTGATTTCATGCCTAATGCCGACCAACCTGACCATTCCTGCTGTCTATCCAGACAGACCTATTTTACCTGGTTTTGTGTTGGCATTAGTCCTTGACTACTGAATACCTGACCTGACATACATAGCTTGGGGGTATGGGGAAATCAAAGGTGAAACTGACTTGTAACTCAACAGTTCGATACATGTTCTGATCAGTCTTACGGGCTTGGCCGGCCCCGGAGTGATGATGCTGACATCACTCGTCCATCCAGCTACCTTTTACTGCTTAGCGGCACGTCTCGGATTCAGCCCCGAGGACCTTGACCGTGGTCCCGGGCACGCACGGGATACTATTGAGTTACACCGACGATTCATCAATTGATTTCAAAGACTATAGAGTAGAAACCTGATAGGACAGTTTAGTCACCCTTGCACATTACCCTGCTCTGTTATTGTACCGCTTTATTCATGTTCATTCCTGCACTGCTTATTACCATGTTCATATTATATACTTGATGTCATGACGCGCTGACGTCTGGGTTTTGCATGGCCCAGATTCCGTACCACTGTCGACGACCGAGCAGGAGCACTTCAGTCAGTAGGCTGAACTGTGAGTTCTTTAGGGTTTAGTTTATTTATTTTCATTTCATTTCCAGATGTGAGCCCGCATTATGGGACGTACTGTTTATTCATTGTATTGGATCATTTGCTTCCGCACTTATTGTTTATTGATTCTCGTTATTATGGATTTGGACATGTATTAGATTAGTTTATTATTTTGTTCTTGATATCCCTACAACCGTAATGTGACTGTGGATGGATATTTCCTACCCACAGGTAGCATGGTTGGCTATGTCACGTGCCCAATCTTGCGTACTCTGGGAAGCGGGGCGCGACATATTGTTATTGCTGTTCCTGCTGTTGTTCTTTATTCGTTACTATATCTGTTATCAGCATATATTTGATTGCATTACATATTGACCGATCTTGATACACCTGACACCCTGTACATATCAACTCAACCTGTTGAAACGTAACCTGACCTGTTACCTGATTTCATGCCTAATGCCGACCGACCTGACCATTCCTGCTGTCTATCCAGACAGACCTATTTTACCTGGTTTTGTGTTGGCATTAGTCCTTGACTACTGAATACCTGACCTGACATACATAGCTTGGGGGTATGGGGAAATCAAAGGTGAAACCGACTTGTAACTCAACAGTTCGATACATGTTCTGATCAGTCTTACGGGCTTGGCCGGCCCCGGAGTGATGATGCTGACATCACTCGTCCATCCAGCTACCTTTTACTGCTTAGCGGCACGTCTCGGATTCAGCCCCGAGGACCTTGACCGTGGTCCCGGGCACGCTCGGGATACTATTGAGTTACATCGACGATTCATCAATTGATTTCAAAGACTATAGAGTAGAAACCTGATAGGACAGTTTAGTCACCCTTGCACATTACCCTGCTCTGTTATTGTACTGCTTTATTCATGTTCATACCTGCACTGCTTATTACCATGTTAATATTATATACTTGATGTCATGACGCGCTGACGTCTGGGTTTTGCATGGCCCAGATTCCGTACCACTGTAGACGACCGAGCAGGAGCACTTCAGTCAGTAGGCTGAACTGTGAGTTCTTTAGGGTTTAGTTTATTTATTTTCATTTCATTTCCAGATGTGAGCCCGCATTATGGGACGTACTGTTTATTCATTGTATTGGATCATTTGCTTCCGCACTTATTGTTTATTGATTCTCGTTATTATGGATTTGGACATGTATTAGATTAGTTTATTATTTTGTTCTTGATATCCCTACAACCGTAATGTGACTGTGGATGGATATTTCCTACCCACAGGTAGCATGGTTGGCTATGTCACGTGCCCAATCTTGCATACTCTGGGAAGCGGGGCGTGACATGGTTCTTTTGGTATCAGAGCCAGGTTAATTGGGTTGATTCTTTGTAGTTGGGTATTGCACCCGATACACGAATCATAATACCCGTGATTAGGAAACATGTCCTGCCACCTTGACCGTTTTACCGTCCTTGAATCATTCTTCCGGATCATGTCGACATGCAAACTTACTTTGCATTGTCAACTCGAAAACCTAACTTCTTGTTATCTCTAGGACTTAGGCGACTTGGGTAGAGTTATGTAATTGCGGCTATGATACCGCGGCATAGCTACAATGCAGTACTCTATTTAAGTATCTTGGAGTTCTAGCCTTGATCTATACCCAGAATCTATCATCATGCTAATGTTGGGTACTTTGATTTCCAGGAATATGGCCGGTACGAATTTGAAGATGGACCAAAGAAGTGCGGTCTTAGCCGCCAGGCGTAGAGTGATAAGGGGATTGCTGGAGAGTCTAAAGGAACAGACCGAGCTGGAACCGGCATTTGCACTGAACCAAACGTCTGTACGTAGAAGTATTCCGGTGAACAGGCGCAGCGTAGCACCAATGAAGAAAACAATTGTGGGTGATCGGAAAGGGAGCGTGGTTTGTAACTACTGCCATATACCCGGACACGTGCGAAAGGAGTGTCGTAGGAGGCTGGGACTCTGTTTTAGATGTGGAGCGGCAGATCACACCGTTAATGCTTGTCCGTCGAAGCTTCGCACGAGAGATGATATACAGAAGCCTCCGCAGAGACCGTTCCAAGGGCAGGAACAGCTTACTCAAGGACCAAATCAGGCTCGAGCGTTCACGTTGACAGCTGAGGAAGCTAAGGCATCGGGAGAAGTGGTTTCAGGTAATTTACTCGTTCATGGTTTTCCGCATTGGCATTATCTAATTTTGGAGCATCCCACTGTTTTATGTCATCCAAATTTATAACTACACACTCGATTACCTGCACGACCCTGTCTAGTTTTTGGGACATACACACTGGGAATGGGAAAATCATAGCTAGTAAGGGATGTAGAGATTGTACAGTTGTTGTTTGCGGACGGGAGCTTTTTGCAGATTTCTTGGTGATTGATACGGGCAGTTATGAAGTAGTCTTGGGAATGGATTTTCTTGGCACTTTCCGCGCACACATTGATTGTAGGGCAAGGAAAGTAATTTTCCAGATTCCCGGACACCCTGAGTTTACTTTCATTGGAGGAAGCAGTTCTGTCGGGCCAGTCGAGTTTAGGGCTAGGCCGACGAACAATGTTCTTGCGGCTATGGTAGTGAATAGTAATGAAGAGCCGGCAGTTGTCCGCGACTTTATGGATGTGTTTGAAGATATTTCGGGCTTACCGCCGAAGCGAGATGTGGAGTTTGCGATTGACCTTATTCCTGGTGCAGCGCCAGTATCAAAGTCTTATTATCCGATGGCACCGGTGGAATTGGAAGAAGTTAAGAAACAAGTTGGTGAATTACTCGAGAAGGGATGGATTCGAAGCAGCAACTCACCTTGGGGAGCTCCAGTTCTTTTAGTAAAGAAGAAGGATGGCACGAGAAGGATGTGCATTGATTATCGAGAATTGAACCGGGTGACTATTAAGAACAAGTACCCGATCCCTCGCATTGGAGAACTTTTTGAGCAGCTTAGTGGCGCGAGGGTATTCTCGAAACTGGACTTGCGATCAGGATATCATCAGGTCCGAGTGAAAGCAGAAGACATTTGCAAGACGGCGTTTCGAACTCGATATGGACATTTCGAGTATCTAGTGATGCCCTTCGGAGTGACTAATGCGCCAGCAATATTTATGGATTTGATGAACAGGGTCTTTTCACCATACCTGGACCAGTTTATTGTGGTATTCATTGACGATATTCTGGTATACTCGAAGAGTCCGGAGGAGCATGCTGAGCATTTAAGGATCGCGCTGCAGACGCTGAGACGGGAGAAGTTATTTGCGAAGATGAGTAAGTGCGAATTCTGGCTGGAAGAAGTGAAGTTTCTGGGGCATGTCGTGTCGGGCGATGGAATCGCCGTCGATCCCGAAAAGATTGCAGCAGTTCGAGATTGGCCTATTCCAAAGAATGTGGCGGAGATAAGAAGTTTTCTTGGACTCGCCGGTTACTACAGGAGATTTGTGGAGAACTTCGCTCGTTTGGCAGAGCCGTTAACCAAGCTTACGCGTAAGGAGGTACCATTTGTTTGGACGGATGGATGTGCATCGGCCTTCGAGACGTTGAAGCAGAAGTTGATAACCGCCCCTATCCTAACCGTACCGGATGATTCAGGAGGACTGGTGATTCATAGCGACGTATCCGGAAAGGGATTGGGATGTGTTTTGATGCAGAATGGGAAAGTCGTCGCTTACGCATCGAGACAACTGAAGACTCATGAGAAGAACTATCCGACTCATGACTTAGAGCTTGCAGCCGTGATCTTCGCCCTGAAGATTTGGAGACACTACCTTTTGGGCGAGAGGGTTGAAGTCTTTACAGATCACAAGAGTTTAAAGTAAGTGTTCACTCAGAAGGAGTTGAACATGAGGCAACGCAGATGGTTGGAGCTGATGGCCGACTATGACCTTGATCTTAAGTACCATCCGGGAAAATTCAACGTCGTGCTGGATGCGCTGAGTCGGTTACCAGCAATTCAGGTGTTGACCGCACAAAGGGAGATCATTGCGGATTTTCAGAGATTTGACTTGGAGGTTGTGTTACCACATGCTACAGGACAGTTGATGCAGTTGCAAGTACAGTCGTCCTTAGTTGAGAAGATTAAAACGGCGCAATCGCAGGATCCTAGACTACAAAAGTTTCGAGAGCAGGTTGAAGCCGGACTACGAACCGATTTACTGATCCATGAAGACGGTTCGTTGAGATATGGTGGCCGTGTGTGTGTGCCAAAAGGAGACGTGCGTGAAGAGCTTATGAAGGAGGCACACAGTTCAGCTTCCTCTGTACATCCAGGAGGGACAAAGATGTACCGAGATATCCGACAGCATTTCTGGTGGAAAGGTATGAAACGGGAAATTGCTCGCTTCGTGGCTAAATGCTTGGTGTGTCAGCAAGTCAAGGCTGAACACCAAAGGGGTTGCTGGTTTGTTGCAACCACTTCCGATTCCTCAGTGGAAGTGGGAACATATAACCATGGATTTCGTGACGGCTTTACCGCGGAGTCCAAAAGGCAACAATGCCGTATGGGTGATTGTCGATCGTTTGACCAAGGCAGCTCACTTTATTCCTTTTCGGGTTGGTCAATCGACAGAGACTTTGGCAGAGCGATACATGCAGGAGATTGTAAGACTGCATGGAGTACCGGTAAGCATCGTGTCCGATCGGGACACTCGGTTCTTGTCGCACTTTTGGAGGAGTTTACAAGAAAGTTTGGGGACTCGATTGAAGTTTAGCACAGCTTATCATCCTCAAACTGATGGACAATCTGAGAGAACGATCCAGACCCTTGAAGATATGTTGAGGGCTTGCATGTTGGACTTCAAAGGTTCTTGGGAGGATCATCTACACCTGGTGGAGTTTTCGTACAACAATAGCTTCCAAGCAACTATTCAGATGGCTCCGTTTGAAGCACTGTATGGTCGTAAGTGCCGTTCACCTGTTTGTTGGGATGATGTGGGTGAACGAAGGTTACTAGGACCAGATTTGGTGGTACAGACAGTCGAGAAGGTGAATACGATCAGGAAGCATATGAAGGCAGCTCAGGACAGACAGAAGAGTTGGGCCGACGCGTCAAGAAGACCTCTAGAGTTCGCCGTGGGTGATTTGGCATTCCTGAAGATATCACCGACTAGAGGGGTGATTCGCTTTGGAAGTCGGGGAAAGCTTAGTCCTCGATTCGTCGGACCCTTCGAGATATTGGAGCGTGTTGGAGAGGTAGCGTACAGGTTGGCGTTACCGCATTCATTAGCAGGAGTGCACGATGTGTTCCATGTGTCTCAACTACGGAGGTATGTTCGTGGTGAGACTCATGTCTTGGATCATTCGGAGTTAACTGTACGGGAGGACCTAACCTTTGAGGAGCGACCAGTTGAAATCAAGGATCAAAGAGAAAAGGTTCTTAAGAACAAGGTTATCCCTCTTGTGCTAGTTTCTTGGGGTAATCGATCGCATGGAGAAACCACTTGGGAGCGGGAAGACGAGATCCGGCAGAAATTCCCTCACCTTTTCCAATAGTTAGCTATCTTGTATTCTTGGAATTTCGAGGACGAAATTCTTTTGTAGTTGGGTATGATGTAACACCCGAGCCCAATAACACTATTTATATTACTAGTTGAGGGTTATTTACTGCTCATTCCAATTACCCTGATGGTTTGGTGCTTTTTTGCAAAATTTTAACCGGTTAAGTCATTTTGGCACATAACAAATTTTAACTCCTAAAATGAAATTTAAAACGTCCATGTTGGCCTACTCGTCGCCACTAGTCGCGTGGTAGTGTCCGCGTGTCGAGATTCCGTTCCGTTCGGTGAAACGGGCAAGTTTGGACGACTACGCGCGCATGCAAGTGTCCGACTTGGGGGCATGCATTTTAATCATTAAACACCTCTTTTCAAAATTTGGAACCCGCTTATAATCCTATAATTTGAATTTGGAACATTTGGGCGCAACCCGGGCGCGATTTGGAAATGTTTCATTTAGCGCCAAAAAGGCCCATTTAATTAAATATCATAAAACTATATATATACGATTATATATTTTCCTTAACAGTTAAATCCTCTCAAATCATTTACTTTATTTTTTGGGCAACCAATCACGAGGGATTTAAATCCCTCGTGGGGCCCCTTCCAATCTCTCTCTCTCCGTCTCGCTCTATCTCTCTCTTCCCTATTCTCCTTCTCTCTCTCACTCTAAATCTTTCTCTCTCTCTCTCTCCAATCTCTCTTTCTCTTCCCCTATATAATCCCTCCATGCAGCCGCCTCCCCTCTCCCCCTCGATCACGAGATAACCCACGAGAACCCAAACCCTAGCCCCTCGTACTCGCGCCGCCGACCTCCCCGCGACCTCGCCGTCGTCGCCATCGCCTCCCCGGCCTTACCGCACCCT
The DNA here is from genome assembly GCA_030015575.1 of Agapanthus africanus. Classification (NCBI taxonomy): domain Eukaryota; kingdom Viridiplantae; phylum Streptophyta; class Magnoliopsida; order Asparagales; family Amaryllidaceae; genus Agapanthus; species Agapanthus africanus. Next base: position 514,423,734 of record JASDDO010000012.1, read on the forward strand.
CCTTCCTCCTTCCTCCGTGCATCTTCCACGCCTGCACCCAACCCCCGACGCCATCACTCGGCCGCGGATCCCGCCGTCGACGCCGCCTCCCGTCGCCGACGACGCCCGCGACTCCCTCTCTTCCTCCTCGTCCCGACCTCGTCGTCGCTTTCCTCCTCCCCTCGCCGGAACACCTTCAGACCCGAGCCCGACCCTGCACTATCCCCGGGTCGCCGGGAACCGCGCCGTCGACCCTCGTCGACGTCACCTGCGCCACCTCCTTTCCCCCTCGACCGCCAGAGCCGACCATCCACCCTCCTCTACTCGTCGCACCCCCTCTCCAGCGAACCGAGGCTGTTCAGGCCTTCACAGCCGCCGTCGCTGCCTCGCCGGCGTTCCAGCGCCGTCGAGCCCGCCGGGGTTACCCCTGGTGTCTCCCGGTAAGCCTTCCTCATCGTTCCTTTGTGCTAGATCCCTTTCCCCGCTAACCCTTGTTATGTTTATCGCGTTTGCTAACGTTGTTACTTTTGACTTTTGCCGGACTCCGACCGTGCCGTCTTTTGGACCCGACGCTCCAGCGAAGTACCCTGGTCCGTGTGGTCCCGTTGTTCGCTGTTGGGACTCAATCCGTGGCCCGTGCTACCATCTCGTGTTTTCTGCCGACATTGCATCCGTGCTTTCCGGTTTGCGAAACCGTCGAGGCAAGTATCCGAATACTTGCTTTAACATGCTAGTACACAAGATCAAGTCTTGCTACAAACTTAATCATCATATGATAACCACACAGCTATTTGTAACATCGATATCTTTTATAACTTAGAACTGATGGTCACGATTATCCGTAACATTAAATTAATATAGTAGTTGCTTGTAATTAACCGGTCTGCTATTAATTCACACTTTAACCTACTAAACCAAGTAGATCGTCCTCACTTCATTTGTTGAATCACCCATGAGACAATTATTATGCTTTAGTTTAAATTCATGTAGTTTCATTACGTATGTTGTTGATATTGTTCCACTTTGTGACTATTGCACCCCAAGGGTGCTTGAACCTGGTAATAAGAGAATACAAAACATCACTGTGTTTACATGGGATAATATTGTTATTGCTGTTCCTGCTGTTGTTCTTTATTCGTTACTATATCTGTTATCAGCATATATTTGATTGCATTACATATTGACCGATCTTGATACACCTGACACCCTGTACATATCAACTCAACCTGTTGAAACGGAACCTGACCTGTTACCTGATTTCATGCCTAATGCCGACCAACCTGACCATTCCTGCTGTCTATCCAGACAGACCTATTTTACCTGGTTTTGTGTTGGCATTAGTCCTTGACTACTGAATACCTGACCTGACATACATAGCTTGGGGGTATGGGGAAATCAAAGGTGAAACCGACTTGTAACTCAACAGTTTGATACATGTTCTGATCAGTCTTACGGGCTTGGCCGGCCCCGGAGTGATGATGCTGACATCATTCGTCCATCCAGCTACCTTTTACTGCTTAGCGGCACGTCTCGGATTCAGCCCCGAGGACCTTGACCGTGGTCCCGGGCACGCACGGGATACTATTGAGTTACATCGACGATTCATCAATTGATTTCAAAGACTATAGAGTAGAAACCTGATAGGACAGTTTAGTCACCCTTGTACATTACCCTGCTCTGTTATTGTACTGCTTTATTCATGTTCATACCTGCACTGCTTATTACCATGTTCATATTATATACTTGATGTCATGACGCGCTGACGTCTGGGTTTTGCATGGCCCAGATTCCGTACCACTGTCGACGACCGAGCAGGAGCACTTCAGTCAATAGGCTGAACTGTGAGTTCTTTAGGGTTTAGTTTATTTATTTTCATTTCATTTCCAGATGTGAGCCCGCATTATGGGACGTACTGTTTATTCATTGTATTGGATCATTTGCTTCCGCACTTATTGTTTATTGATTCTCGTTATTATGGATTTGGACATGTATTAGATTAGTTTATTATTTTGTTCTTGATATCCCTACAACCGTAATGTGACTGTGGATGGATATTTCCTACCCACAGGTAGCATGGTTGGCTATGTCACGTGCCCAATCTTGCGTACTCTGGGAAGCGGGGCGTGACATTTACCCTGCTCATCGCATTGCTGAGGGAACGCGACTAGCTGTGGGCATTGCAGGGCTAGCGCATCTATATCATGGGTTAAGCACCGCGGCCAATATCTCAACTCCAGGCGTAGATGTGGTAAATTTCTCTCATCATTACTTTACGTCCTGGATTGAGATGCACGTGCTGGGGGCATTTGCTGCGCACCAAAGACCCAGCTTTTATGACGCTTACACTTTTCCGCGACTCATGCGGCTGGTAGACGCTTCTGCTCCTGACCCGACTCAGTCTGGGGCTATTCGCATGCTGGTTAATCCCTATGCCAATACAGGCGGGATGGTATTCAACGACCGAGTTCTCTCTGCTCCCTCAGGACCAGTCCAACAGCTCTGCGACTTGTCGAAAGAGGGGGTACCTTCTCTGAATCCCAGGGAAGCCATGCACCTATATTCGATCAGACCAGGTTATCTGGTATTTCGTCAGAACGGTGTGGCCCTTTTTATGCGGTACAACCCACACCGCTTTGCTCGGCAACTTGGATATGACCAAGGCGTCCCCTTTGAGGCATTTACAGTGGCGCCTAGCCCATCGCCAGAAGTTGTTCGTGACGCCGCTCATCACTTCATGCGGCTGAATACTGGTTCCCGCTTCATGATTCCTGAAGCTGATCATACTCCTCGATGTGTGGGGTCATTCACGGGCTGGTACCTCCACCGAGTCAGTCCAATCATTGCCGAGGAGAGGAGGGTGCTCCTCGGATATAGGGCTCCTACTCCGATACAAGCCACGGGAGTTCCGCCGCAACCGCGCGCAACGGTTCGCCCTCCCTTGAGGGATACCAGCGTCGTGCTTATTCCGGAGGCGGCGGAAGCGGATTTAACTCCCATAGCTAATATGCCACTGCATACTAGGGCTCAATCAAGGGCTAATAGGGCTCCGGTAGCAGTGTCATCGGCCGCGGCGTCAACAATGGCCGTGTCGTCATCGGTAGCACCGTCGAGCGAGGACATTGAAGGCGAAGTGGGTCAACGCCATACCAAAGCTCCACGGGGAAGGAAACGATCGTCTTCGGCGGTTAGTTCTGGGTCCAAGAGGCGGAGGAAGACGGTCACCAATCTGCTCGACTCTTTAATAGAGTCCGAGCCTATTCTTCAAGATGAACCACTAGCCATGCAAGAATCGGATGGTGGTCTACTTTTTCCGGGTTCATCTGCCGAGGAAGCCGCACAATTGGCTGAGGCTATAAGACGTTCGCAAGATGAATCCGAGAACGTAAGGATTCCGAAGAGGCCTTACCCTGCCGTCATTTTTTATGAAGACCCTTCATCGATACGGCGGCTATTCATAGGCCCTTTGGAAGAATGGGGTGAGAGGGCCCTTAAGCAGGCTGTTTCGGCCGACGCTGAGGACACGGTTTCATTATGGACCGGTGGCCACGAGTCTACTCTCGAACCTCGGCGAGCATATCTCCTCAGGAAGGAGCATCGGCTTGAACAAGTCATATTAGAGGCTCCCTTGCGCATCGGTATGTTCATGTATCTCCTTGTAATATTTTGTATTGCTCGTATACATACATATATATATATATATATATATATATATATATATATCCTTATCTTCGTACAAACTTTGCAGGGACTTCGGCGATGGCGGAGGATCTGAATTCGAGTCGTGCTTTGACTGTAGACTCCGCTAATATCCCATATGAGATACTAATCAATATGGAGGGGGTCGACGCAACCGTTGCCCCTGCAATGGAGCCTCCCTTAGTGACTCCCGCTCCTCAAGCTCTTGCTCTCCCGGGAGAGGCATCTTTGTTGGTCGCCGATCCGATGGATCTTTCTGGGGGTGGCCCGAAGATTAGGGGACAGGTAATCGAGGCTACTGTCCTTCCGCTGGAGCCTGCAATGGCGGCCACTGCTCCTTGCTCGGAAGTCGTTACACTGGCCCACGTCCCTGATGATGTGCCTGGGGACACGGAGGGGGCTGCTGAAGCTGCTATCCCTCCAGCCCATAATGGGAGAAGTATCGAAGGTAGCCTTCTATATTTTACATTAATGATCTCTCCATTATCTGAACCCTTCTGTCTTTTCAGAATTGCGTGGATTGGCGGCGTCTATTGCCGATCTGTCTCCCAGGAAGTCTTTTCAGCGCCTGTTGGAGATGGTCGCTCCGTAGGCGATATCTCCTCAACGCATCGTCCTCTTTTCTGGGCAAGGTCAGTGTCTTTTGCCCTCTCCTCACTGTGTTATTATTATTTCATATAATGACATTGATGTCTTCTACAGTTCTGGAAGCTGATGACGAGGTTGAAATTCTTGATGGGCCTGGGAAGCTTTCAGACCCTTCTTGCATGACTGTAGGTAAGTAAAGTCTCACTGTCATTCCATTTGTTCTTTACTTACAAGTCTCGCTGACTGTTTATAAATCTGAACAGCTTTGCCAGTTCTTACCATGCTGGAGTCTCGCATCGTCATGCCACCCGGCCCCTATGCTCTACGTGCCTCGGAACGGATGGCAAAGCTAAGCCTCCACTCCCTGTCAGCCCTAATTGAGGATCTTCGCGCTGGCAGTCTGATTACGGCCGAAGCGTTTGCTGCTGAAGCCAATGGCTCTCTTCCCTTTCTTACCACCTACCATAGTGAAACATTAGTGCAAGTCTGGGTTGAGTTTTGTCGGCAGGTTGAGGCTTGCTTGCATGTTCTTGAATGTACACGCCTTCCTTCGGAGGTTGTGGCCGCGAAGGCGAGTTTACAGGGCTTATTGAGCGGTGCGCTGCGAATATGATATCATGCGAGAAGAGGCTCAGCCGAAAGTTTTCGGAGAGGGAGATGGCTTCCAAAGCGCTGAGGGAGCTTCAAGCCAGCCTTACGGCCAAGACCACTAAATCATATGAACTTTGGCGGGTGCTTCAAGAGGCTATCGAGGAGGTGGTAGCCATTGATAAGGCCGCCGTGTTTACTCGTGAAATGGTCGAAGCCCATAAGGTTACTGGAAAAGAGCTTGAAGGCCGGCTTGCCTCATACCAGAACCAACAGGCTCAAGCGGAGGCTCGTCTTTTGACGATAATGAATCATGAAGCCGAGGCCCAGCGGAAAAGGGGTGAACTGGCAAATCTACTAAATCGCCCGCCGACTTGAAGAATTGTATATATATTTTTTCATTCTTCTTTTGTACATACTCCTGAATGAGAGTATATTTTTTTGTTCTTTCGTAAATTGTACTTTGTATTCATTTTGATTCATGAATAAAAGACATATTTTTCTTCATAATGGTGTGTCCCTTTTAGTAAGTGTATTCTGTGGATAGTCTATTTCGATTTCTTTGCAGGACAACGATGGCTTAGGATTCAGGGTTAAGATCTGCCTCCTAAGACTTTTCAACTTTATAAGCCGTGAGAGTCTCATAAAGAATTTTCTCCCTACAGGTCGAGAGGATCCCGTAGGTGTTATTTCTCCTTAAGAATCGTGAGGATTCCTAAGTGTGTTTTCTCTTAAAAGTCGTAAGGATCTCATAAGAGAGTTTGCTCCCTTACGAGTCATGAGGACCCGTAAGTGATGGGTGAGGTTACCATTATCCGCATTTCACGGAGTCAGGAGTTGCTATGGATGCTTCCCACGGGGTCGGTTTGACATGGTCGTGTTCTGTGAGGACCAGACTCCGCTCTGGATGCTTTCCACGGGGTCGGGGTTGACATGGTCATGTTCTGCGAGGACCAGACTCCGCTCTGGATGCTTTCCACGGGGTCGGGGTTGACATAGCCGTGTTCTGCGAGGACCAGGATCCGCTCTGGACGTTTCCCACGGGGTCAAAATTGACATAGGCCGTGTTCCACGTGACCAGGAATTTGCTCTGGATTCTTCCCACGGGGTCATAGCCGTGTTCTGCGAGGACCAGGCTCCGCTCTAGACATTTTCCACGGGGTCAGGATTGACATAAGCCGCGTTCCACGTGACCAGGAATTTTGCTCTGGATGCTTCCCACGGGGTCATAGCCGTGTTCTAGGAGGACCAGGCTCCGCTCTAGATGCTTCCCACGGGGTCATAGCCGTGTTCTGTGAGAACCAAGATCCGCTCTGGACATTTCCCACGGGGTCAGGATTAACATAAGTCGCGTTCCACATGACCAGGAATTTTGCTCTGGATGCTTCCCACGGGGTCATAGCCGTGTTCTGCGAGGACCAGGCATTTTTCTCTGGATGCTTCCTACGGGGTCATAGCCGTGTTCTGCGAGGACCAGGTGTTCCCCTCCGAATGACGGCCAAGACGACGCGGAGACGTCTCGCCTGCGATTCGGGGCAGATGCTATTTGGTTTTATCTGTCTACCTCTCCGAAGATACCAAGTTGATTTATGGCACCGTGTATCGGAGGTTTAGACAGATGCGGCCGATGTAGCAGACTTCGTCAGATTCCCCCTCGCTTGAGGGGTTTTTGATTGTGGGGACGCTCTTCCCTACAGGCGCAAGCCCCTGCAGTTAATTACGCTGCCCCATCGCGGTAACAACTTTCTCCTTCTCCAGATGATCGCTTCGTGTCGTGTGTGTTTGTTTTGTGTTTGGTTGCCCGTGGATTGTATACGGAGACTGAGTTATGTCGTCGCCCGTAGGGCGTGGACTAGTCCAAATCCGTATCTTTCTTAGATTTGGGTTTGGGGGTTATGTTTAAGGATACGTTAGCCTCATTTAAGACTAAGATCAACTTAAACGTTTGTTAAGGATACATTAGTCTAATTTGAGACTAAGATCAACTTAACGGGATCGTTTAGATCCGACAAGAGAGCGATTAGGGGAGCCCTGTTGTTTAGTTTAGTGACGTTGCGGTCAATAGGTAGTTTAAGGACATTGCGGTCCAGTGTTAGTTTTAAGACATTGCGGTCAAGGTTAAGGACGTCGTAGTCCGTGGATTTAAGGACTCCACAGTCCGATGTTAGTTTTAAGACATCACGGTCAAGGTTAAGGACGTCATAGTCCGTTGTTAGTTTTAAGACATTCCGGTCAAGGTTAAGGACATCATAGTCCATGGATTTAAGAACTCCACAGTCCGGCGTTAGTTTTAAGACATTACGGTCAAGGTTAAGGACCTCATAGTCCATGGATTTAAGGACCACACAGTCCGTATCAATGTGTGGTCATCGGGACCCGCCACCTCTTTGAAGACGTTGAGGAATTACAACGCCAAGTATCAAAGGAGTGAAGAGATGTACCCTTAAACCAAGGTAGATTAAGTGATCTGTAGTCCAATTTGGATACTAAGATCAATTATTATATTATGAGCCCATTGGCCCAGTTAAGTTTGAATTGAGGACTTATGGCCAGCTTGGGTTAAGTCCAATCATGTTTGGGATATTGGCCCTCTGTTGGTTCATTGAAGGAGAGGTTTTGCCTCTGGAAACTTAGCCAATTGGGCTAAAGCTAGTGTTAAACACTAGAGACCAACAGTGTTGAACACTGGGAATAAGATTAACAAGCTAGTGTTAAACACTAAAAGATAATCAGTGTTGAACACTGGGAACAGAGTTTTCAAATTAGTGTTAAACACTAAGCAAATCTGTGTTAAACACTGGAAATAGAGATTCCAAATTAGTGTTTAACACTAAGGCAAATCAGTATTAAACACTGGATACAGAAGTTTCAATTTAGTGTTAAACACTAAGGCAAGAGGGGTCACGTGGTAACACGTGAGAGCGCCCTTCTTCTCTTTATTTTGTTCTACAGATAAGTATTTAACACTTTTAGTTCTGAAAGCCATCACGTGTGGGCACGTGATGGGGGCTTACGCTTTGATCTGTTAGAATGTTCATTAGGGGTCACGTGTCGACACGTGAGGGCGCCCTAGAGCTCTTTTCTGTTTCTTTTTCTTTTGTGTGCTTTAGAGATCACGTGGGGCACGTGAGGCATTGCCTCAAAGTTCTCTTTTATAGATCTTCGCAGGAGTCACGTGGTAACACGTTGGGTGTTTACTTCAGAGTTCTTTTCTGTGGATTTTTGCAGGGGTCACGTGGTAGCACGTGACTCTGCATGTTTTAAAGATCTGTTCATCTTTTTAAGAATTAATTTCTTCATAGGGTTAAACCCTAAACTTTTGAGGAATTAAATTCTTGTTTTCTTCTGAAGAATTATATTCTTAAATAGGGTTAAACCCTAATTTCTTTTCTGAAGGGAATTAAATTCCTGTGAGTTTGAGAGAATTATGTTCTCGATTAGGGTTACACCCTAGTTCTGTTCATTTTGAAGGAATTGAATTCCTATAACATAGGGTTAAACCTTAACTTTATCTCAAAGGAATTGAATTCCTATCATTTTGTGAGAATTAAATTCTCTAAACTCAGTTCCTCCTCTGTGTTTTAGATCTGCATGGCAGGATCTCAACCCAATGAGAATTAAATTCTCAATTCATGGGGAGATGTGCGCTTTGCAGATCCTCAACCAGAGAAAGAACTAAGTTCTTTTCTTTATATAAGAGTTAAACTCTTTTGAGAACTTAATTCTCCTTTGAAGCCTCCATTTTCTTTTCTTACCTAAGGTTTTCCATTTGCAGAGAATCGAAGGCGCTCTCTCTCTCTCTCTCTCTCTCTCTCTCTCTATGTATCAAAAGAAAAAGATCCAAAGGTCCCTCTCATCTTTTCTTGGCTCCTATTTATAGGAGAAGGGAGAGAATCAATCTGCTTAGTAAATCTCTCATTGAGAGATTTGATTTGTATGTTGAGAGATTTAATTTATATTTATCATTAATCCGGGTCTTCAGATTGTTAAGTGAATTTTATTCACCATTGGATTTTAAATCCAAAGATATCTCTTTGTTATCTCGGTTAGATTTAGGGGGAAATCTTTCCAAGTCCAAGATTTTTCCATAAATTGGTGATATTTAATCACCTTTAGATTTTTAATCCAACGGTTTTAGATAATCCTTCTTCATTTTGGAAAGATTTGAAAGATCTTTCTTCAGAATTTAATTCTGTTAAAGAATAAGGCTTTTAAAGCCGGTCACGTGTGGCCATGTGACCCCTGGTCACGTGTGGCCACGTAACCCCTGGTCACGTGTAGGCACGTGACCCCTGGAATGGGCTTCTCTTCTTCTGCGCTCTGTTCTCTGGTCGCTGCTTAACCATCATGTGCCAACACGTGACTATTGGTCACGTGTGAGCACGTGATGCCTCTTCTGAAGCTTTTCCTTGATTTTTAATCAGGGGATGAATGTGCTTTTTGCCGCTGCTTTGAGCATCACGTGCCAACACGTGACAACTGGTCACGTGTGAACACGTGATGCCTCTTCTGGAGATTCTCCTGATTTTTAATCAGGGAACACCAGGCTCCGCTCTGGATGCTTCCCACGGGGTCATAGCCGTGTTCTGCGAGGACCAAGATCCGCTATGGACGTTTCCCACAGGGTCAAAATTGACATAAGCCGCGTTCTACGTGACCAGGAATTTTGCTCTGGATGCTTCCCACGGGGTCATAGCCGTATTCTGCGAGGACCAGGCTCTGCTCTGGATGCTTCCTACGGGGTCATAGTCGTGTTCTGCGAGGACCAGGATCCGCTCTGGACGTTTCCCACGGGGTCAGGATTGACATAAGCCGCTTTCCACGTGACCAGGAATTTTACTCTGGATTCTTCCCATGGGGTCGTAGCCGTGTTCCGCGAGGACCAGGCTTCGCTCTGAATGCTTCCTACGGGGTCATAGCCGTGTTCTGCGAGGACCAGGATCCGCTCTGGACGTTTCCCACGGGTCAGAATTGACATAAGCTGCGTTCCACATGACCAGGAATTTTGCTCTGGATGCTTCCCACGGGGTCATAGCCGTGTTCTACGAGGACCAGGCTCCGCTCTGGATGCTTTCCACGGGGTCATAGCCGTGTTCTGCGAGGACCAGGATCCGCTCTGGACGTTTCCCACGGGGTCAGGATTGACATAAGCCGCGTTCCACGTGACCAGGAATTTTGCTCTGGATGCTTCCCACGGGGTCATAGCCGTGTTCTGCGAGGACCAGGCTCCGCTCTGGATGCTTCCTACGGGGTCATAGCCGTGTTCTACGAGGACCAGGATCCGCTCTGGACGTTTCCCACGGGGTCAGGATTGACATAAGCCGCGTTCCACGTGACCAGGAATTTTTCTCTGGATGCTTCCCACGGGGTCATAGCCGTGTTCTGCGAGGACCAGGATCCGCTCTGGACGTTTCCCACGGGGTCAGGATTGACATAAGCCGTGTTCCACGTGACCATGAAGGGTTGACTTTATCCGCATTTCACGGAGTCGGGGTTTGACTCTCGGTCATCTGTGCACTGCCGAGTCATGGAACTGGGAGTTGCCGTGGTTCCGCTTTGCTTGATGTTGTGTCTGTTATAATGAGACGAATGTTGAGATGATCTCCAGGCTATCTGTGAACCATTGAGATTTGGCTTCTTCTTCTGATGAAGCCTGAGGAGGAAAGGTGTGATTCCCTCTTTGTTTGCGCCCCTGGATTGTATACAGGGATTGATATGATATCATCTGTAGGGCAAACGTTTCATTTTTTTTAATTTCTTTCCGTGATGCTCTATCATTTCAGCTTTTATATCGCGAAGGTCGCGATTGCCCAATCATTTCGGCTATTTTTCACGGTGCCCAATCATTTCGGCTATTTGTTTTATTTTTACTCGCTGCTTTTTATTGCGAGTTGCCCAATCATTTAGGATATTTTGCATGCATACATTTTTACTTTCCGATTTTGTTGCAAGTTGCCCCATCATTTCGGCTATTTCGTATGCACGCGTGGCTCGCTAGCTTTTTTGCTGTAAGCTTGGAATTAGACACTGATTTCGGCATCAGCACCGCTACAACTAGGATATTGCCAGGAGCGAATCATCATCTGCCTTTGTCGATGACGAACAAAGGTGGCTTAGTAAACAGGGTTAAGATCCTGTCGACTAAGGCTTTTGACTTCATGAGCCGTAAGGGTCTCACAAAGGTGTTTCTCCCTACTAGTCGTGAGGATCTCATAGGTGCATTTTCTCCCTAGGAATTGTGAGGATTCCTAAGCGCGTGATCTCTTATAAGTCGTAAGGATCTTACAAGAGTGCTTTCTCCTTATAAGTCGAGAGGGCTTATAAGGGAGTTCACCGTGCAAACATATCCCTAGTCACGGATGAGACTTTGTTAGGGAAATGTTTATTCGCGCCCATGAATTGTATACAAGGGTCAGCATTGAGCCGCTTGTAGGGCAGCATTGGAGGTTGTGGTGTCCGCTTAAGAACATATTCAGATCTCTGTAGCTTAAGACTTTTGAATCTTATGAGCCGTGAGGGTCTCATAAGAGGGTTCTCCTTACAAGTCGTGAGGATCTCGTAAGTGTAATTTCTCCTTAGGAATCGTGGGGATCCCTAAGTGTGTTGCTCCCTTGTGAGTCGTAAGGATCTCACGCAGGTGGTTTCTCCTTACAAGGTCGAGAGGACCCTGCAAGTGTCTTGTAACGAGGTTGCGCCCTTTCGGGTTTTCATAAAAGCTCGCCGGTAGCCCTGCTGTTTTTACTTACGGAGCCCTTTCGGGTTTTCATCCGTGCACATTTTGCTTATGGACATACCGTTTTCTTTTTTCTTTTTTTTTATTCTTTTATTCTTCTTTTTTTTGTGTCAGCCTTGGGATGCTGCAATCCACAGTAGTTTATCGATGTCTCGGTCAACAGCTAATTTTAGGACATAGTGGTCCATTGTTAGTTTAAGGACGTATCGGTCCGTTGTTAGTTTAAGGACGTTTCGGTCCGATAGCCGGCTACTACTTATAGAGTTTGGGCTTAGGAAGATAGCGAGCGGACATAGGCGTCGTCACTTATCGTTGACCTAGGCCGTGACTCGTCAGGCGTAGTATTTTTTCAGGAATCGACCGTTTATTGGCCGGAAAGGTCTTTCACCATGCATGTCCATGAGTAGGTAGGCTACACCCTGGTAAACTTTGTCTATGATATACGGGCCTTCATAGTTCGGCTCGAATTTCCCCCGCTTAGCACAATTGGGGATCATAGGTCTTTTAACTACTAGCACAAGTTCGCCTTGGTGGAACGTTCTCGGCCTAGTCAATTTTTCATATGAGCGCGTCATCTTTGCTTTATAGGCCTCCAGATTTTGCTGCGCCATGAGCCGGGTTTCATCAAGGGCATCGAGCTCCTCAAGTCGAAGGTGAGCATTTTCTTCGTCTGTTAGCTCGTAGTGAACTGCCACTCACAGAGAGGCTAACTCTATCTCGAGGGGGAGTACCGCTTCTGTGCCGAATACCAATGCGTACGGTGTTGTGTTCGTGGCCGTTTTGAACGTAGTTCAATACGCCCAGAGAGCTTCATGCAGTCTCTCGTGCCAGTCCCTCTTATTTCGAGACACCGTCTTTTTCACGATCTTCGTCAAGGTCTTGTTAAAAGCCTCAGCTAGACCGTTAGCTCAGGGATTATAGACCGATGAATATCTCCAGTCTATGTTATGCTGTTGTGCGAAGAGGCTGATCTTGTGGCTTCTGTAGGCTGGCCCGTTATCAGAGATAATCCGGCGCGGAGTGCCGAACCGATAAATGATGTGTGTCTTGAAGAAATGGAGTATATTTTCCATCTTCACTTCCCTCATTGGTACTGCTTTTGCCCATTTGGAGAAGTAATCAGTTGTCGCCAAAATGAACCGATGTCCTCTGGACGATGCTGGTTCGATGGGGCCGATTATGCCAGTTCCCCACATTTTGAATGGCCATCTAGCCACTGTCGGATGTAGTAGATTCGGATGCTGGTGGATAAAGTCCCCATGGATCAGGCACGAGTGGCATTGCTTTGCGTATTCGAAGCAGTCCTGGATCATCGTGGGCCAATAGTAGCCCATCCTTTTGATCTTTAGCTTCATCTTTGACCCGGCTTGGTGAGAACCGCATAGTCCGTCGTGAGTTTCTTAGACGACTCTTTTTTCTTCTTCAGGTCCCAGGCATCTTAACCACAGAGAATCAAATGACCTCTTGTACAGAGTATCATTGACGAAGGCAAAAGAAAGAGCTCGTTTCGTGAGCTGATGTCTCGAGGATGCATCTTCGGGTGTTCGACGGGATTTGAAGTAGTCTATAAAGACTTCTTTCCAATTCTCAACCTTTTCCTGGTTTTTTACTTGCAGAGTTATTTGCTCGGTCGCTCCCTCTTCTTCGGACGACTCTGGAGATATTTCCGCCGGTGCAAGTATCCGACGGCTCTGCACAATGATCCTCACGTCATCGAGGTTTTCGTCAGCCGGTTCTTTAGCGAGTTTGGCTAACACATCCGCTTTGCTATTTTCCGCACGCGGTATGCTTTCCAAGGTGTAGGAAGGAATTTGAGTCAACGGTTGCTGTACTTTCTCACCGTACTTCACCAACTCTGGCTTGCACATTTGATAGTCGCCGTTTACTTGACTAACGACCAGTTGGGAGTCTCCGTATATGAGAAGATTTTCAATTCCCATGTCGATAGCAATCTCGAGACCTGCTATCAAAGCTTCATATTCGGCTTCATTGTTTATCCTCGGCTCCGTTAAGGAGAAGGCAAAGCGCATTATCCCTCCTTGTGGAGTCACGAAGATGAGGCCTACCCCTGATTTGATTATAGGGATACTTTGTTTGTGCTTCTTCATGGAAGATGCTCCGTTAAAATAGAGTTCCCACCGGGTATCATTCTCTCTTCTTTCCTCGTCGATTGTGTCAAACGCGTGTTCGTCTGGCAATTCGCAGTTCAAGGGAGAGTCGGCAGGTATCGGATGCTCAGCGAGGAAGTCAGCGATGGCCTGGCCTTTTCACTGCCTTAAGAGGCCGATAAGTTATCAAGAACTCCATTAAGAGCAGGGCCCATTTAGTGAGCCGCCCCGTCAATATGGCCTTTGACATCAAATACTTGAGAGGATCTATCTTTGATACGAGATGGACCTCATGTGCCAATGCATAGTTTCTGAGCTTCATTATCGCGAAGATCAACGCCAGGAAGTGTTTTTCGATGAGGGAGTAGTTGCTTTCTGCCCCCAGTAGAACTCGACTTAGATAGTAGAGATCTTTTTCTTTTCCTTGGCCATTCTCTTGTGCCCACAGCGCGTCTAAAGAACCTTCGAGGGCTGTTGTGTACAGGACGAGAGGTTTTCCTTTAACGGGAGCGGCCAGTACTGGGGGATTCTGTAGGTATTGCTTGATTTCCTCCAGTGCGCTTTGGCATTTTTGATCCCAGACGAATGGGGTTCCCTTCTTCATTAAGTGACTGTAGGGGCGGCACTTGCTTGAGAGATTGGCTATAAATCGCCGGATATACGCGAGCCTCCCTTGGAGAGACCGAAGTTGCTTGAGAGTCCTTGGCGGAGGCATTTCCATGATCGCCTTGATCTTCGACGGATCTATCTCGATGCCTCGGTGTCGGACGATGAATCCCAGGAACTTACCTAAGGAAACTCCGAACGCGCATTTGAGAGGGTTCATCTTCAAGTTATATTGCCGAAGGCGTTGAAATACGATCTTCAGATGTTCTAGATGTTCCTCGTATGATTTGCTTTTAACTACGAGGTCGTCGATATAACATTCGACGATTTCATGTATGAGGTCATCGAAGATCTTTGTTATGGCCCTCTGATAGGTGGCACCGGCGCTTTAGACCGAAGGGCATCACCTTGTAGCAGAATATGCCCAAAGGGGTCCAGAAAGCGGTGTGCTTCTGGTCCTCAGGATGCATCTTTATCTGATTGTATCATGATGATCCGTCCATGAAGGAGAAGACTTCGTGAGTAGATGTGTTATCTATCATCAGCTCAGTGACTGGTACTGGAAAGTCGTCCTTTGGGCAAGCTTTGTTGAGATCCCGAAAGTCCACACATATGCGCACCGTCCCATTTTTCTTCATCACCAGGATGATGTTGGCGATCCAGTCAGGATACTGGACCTCTTGGATGAAGCCAGAGTCGATTAGCTTCTTGACCTTGGCGTTGATGCTCATCTCAAGCTCGAGCCTCATTCTCCTCGGTGCTTGTTTGATTGGCTTGACGTCTGGGGATATTGCCAATTTGTGGACAGCAATCTCTGGATCTAGTCCTGGGATCTCGGAATAGTTCCATGTGAAGCAATCTTTATGCTACATGAGCACGCTCTTTAGTGTAGCCACCCTTTCTTCAGACAGCAGCTCACTGACGAATGTCGGCCGCGGATCACTTGTCGTCCCCAAATCAATTTTCTTGAGGTTATCTGCAGTAGTATGTATTCCATCTTCCAGCTCTTTTGGCACCATTGGAAACTCTGAGATCACCTTGTCATCATTGTTTTCGAAGCACCAGGGGAGGTCATCCATATTCTCGAGCTCTTCTTCTGACAGTGTTATCGCGTGGCAGGTACGAGATCGTTTCCAAGATCGATGTTGATCTGGTTCTACTCTCGTTATACGCGTCGTTTTCGGTTCATGCTTCTGTGGCGGGCTTACCCTCCAACTGCTAGATAGAGCGAACCTACCTTGTTGAATTCTTGATTCATAGGATTTACCAATCGTTAGTCTCCCCTATATTTTTACCTTGTAGTCCCTTCGTTGCTCACCATTACTTTCTATGCTGACCCGATCCCAGTCTCCTTGATCTTCAGCCTAAAGCCGACACACTTCAACCTTCTGATCGAGCCACACTTCCTTATAATCATTACCCTATCTAGCCCTATACCTATTTGTGTTTTTCCTTTACCCTAATTATATTTAGGGACACTGTTATTCAAAAATTTAGTTTTCAGTACTTTAAATTTATCAAAGAGTGTGTGTTATTGATTACTCTGTTTTATGTAATTTAAGTACATTATTATTATTCCCACTTTTAGTAGCGCGACCTTACACCGCGCATATTCTTGTTCCATATTTCTTATTTTCACTATATGAGTTTCCTACGTTAATTGACCGATGCATTTTCCTAAGATGTTTTGACCTAACGACAAATTTTTTTTTTTATTATCTTATTGTCGTTGTTTTATTTTCGAGTGTTGTGCCTATGCTTACTATTATGAGCGGTTGAGCCTTATATTTATTATCTCTGTTTGCTATTTTTGATATACTTAGATGTGCACACATTTGGGTTTCGATTTTATTGAGCATGCATTGCTCATACATATGCATGTACCTTCAAAACTTTGTCTACCCGTTTTTAAGTAATTCAGCCTGTATTAGTGTTCGATATGATAATTCTTCGCTTATTATTTATATCTAGTTGTTTCTTTTAAATTTCGAGGACGAAATTTTTGTAAGGGTGGTATGATGTAATACCCAGCCCTTTTATACCAAAGTCCGTATTTTATTACTCTAGAATCCTATGTATTCTAATTTATAAATTGTATTCATTTTAATTATAAGTTATTTCTTCTAAACCGCATACTTCTTTTATTACAACCCGAACCTATTTTCCCTAACCCTATATTTTTCCCTTACAAAATCCTCATCCCAAGCTTTGAGTATTGTTTTCTCCAAACCCAAGCCATTCTTGTAAATTCCTTTTCTTTTATTCCGGTCGTTCTTCCTCAGCCCATCCCCTCAAATTGTAAAAGAAACTCTTTTATTTTAAAAACTAGCCCAGCACCATTTTTCCCCGGCCCGTTCCATTTCCTTTTCCTTTAAACTTAATTTCTTAATCAAAAACCCTCAGCCCAGTCTTTCCTTCATCTTCTAAATTCTATTTTATTTTTATTTTTCCTCTGGCCCATTCTCAGCCGGCCCCTTTATCTTATTTATTTTAGTTTTCTTTTTTAACTCGGCCCGGCCCACGCTACTCCCCAGCAGCCCGCACCCGTTTCCTCCTTAGACCCGACCCGACTAGCCCCTGTTCATCTTCCCTTTAAATTCCAACGGTAACAATCCCTGTTCACGCGCGATTCCGCTCCATCCGCTGACGCCCGTGCTCTCGCGCACGTTACACCCACGACGCGCGCCTTGTTGCCTACTCGCGATCACCCCTGTTGCACTCTCATCGCATTCTTCCTCTCCCTCGTTCTCCTTCCGCCTCCTCTCTTCTTCCGCTACCCATCACCCGCAACCGTCACCACCGCCAGCATCACCCCTTCTTCTCCCTTCTCCCTCATCAGAACCCGACTCACTCCCTCAGCCGAGCTCGACTCCACTGCACCCCGTTTTCCCTCATTCGATACCCACATCGGCGGCCGCCACCATCATCCCCGAGCACCCTCACCTGACCCCATTGTCATCATCGTCGTCGTCGTCATCCTCTTCACCATCCCTTTCTCTCTCACTCTCTATCTGTCCCTACTCTCTCTCTTTCTCACTCTGCTCAACACCCTCTCTCACCCTGTTCTCTCTAACTGTCTCTCTCTCTCTGGCCTTTTCCCTCACTGTTTCTCTCTCTATCTGGCCTTTTCACTCACTATCCTTCTCTCTCTATCTCTCTATCTCTTACCCTCTATATCTCTTCCTCTCTATCTCCCTCTATTCTGCCCCTCTCCTTCTCTCTCTCAATTCCTCTATCTCAGTCCTTTTCTCTCTCTCTCTCTCAGTTTCCTCTCTCGCTCTCAGTCTCTCTCTCTCTCCCTCCATCACTCTCTCTCTATCCCAATAACCCTCATTCTATCCCTCTCCTTTACTCTCTGTCTCTAACCCTCCTTCACTCACTGTCTCTCTCTCTATCTCTCTCTCACTCTTTCTCTACTTACACATACACTCTCTCCCTCGGCATACACACACTTACTCTTTCCCTCTGCAATCTCTCTCTGTCAGCCTCGACAGCATCAGCAATCTCCAGCCCCAACACCACCTGAACACGCAACAACCATCCTCAAACTCGAGCTAAACCCAAGCTTTGGCGAGGCTTGTCGCACGTTTGCCACTCCGTGCCGGGACGTGTCACTACTGTCTTCGCTGCCGTGCTATCAATTCTTCGTGTCCAGGCAAGTTTTCTACTTGCTTACATGCTATTTACCTAAGTTACGATCTTTAATTACATATATCATAAAGTTGCAAGTTTAGATAAATTATGTGTCGTAACTGTTCGATGCTTGTTCCCATAGGAAATCATTATCAATTTTGGCGGAACTAAATAGTTTTTCTTGGCCCGTATGGCTTCAAACTTAGTGTATGAATTTTGTTGGATAATTTGATCGTTAACGACTAAAACAACTGCCCCCAAGTTTAACCGTAAAACTGTAATTCTGTTGCACCTGAAAACCGTTAAATTCACCATAAATCATATACATAGTAGAATGGTGCATTCGAGGGCTCAAATCGAAGCCAACTCGACGAACATTAACCCTATACCAGTTTCCTGACATTCTTGTACTTAAATCATGATGATAATTGTATCGGAGTGCGACTCTGGACTGCAGTCCAGAGCGACTCCAGTCGTGCTTGCTGTTCCGTAATGGATACCATAGGATTCCCTTAACTGGTAGGTTACGGAACTCTGCTGCTTATTATAGATAACTCTGTTAGCTAGACAACACAACTGATTTTATTCTGTTTCGTTACCGTTTGATATTTAATCTGTAATTTAATAAATCGGGACACATAACAGTCCCAGCAGAATCAGAATTGACATGTTAATATTAAACAGATTATAACTCCTAACGTACAGATGAGATTGACGATCCGTCTATTGCGTTGAAAACCTTACTGAAAACCCTAGAATTCATCCAACTGTAGCATCGCTAAAATCTGATCCTAACTGGGATCAAAATACGTTTCGAAACGGACTTCTGATTCTGAAATTGGATTTCCAGCCGCGAGCGCTTAAAATGAAATGGTTATAATTAATGATCCTGGAACCCGATTGGCTTGAAACAAAATTCTATGGATGGATAACTGAACATACTAATTACTACCTTTTTATCGTTTCGCTAAATTGTATACATATGTTTCATGATAAATCGTGCAAGTGATAAACTGTTGTTTTTATGACACCTTAATTGTGCTTCTTATACTGTTCATGCATCACATCATACCCATATCATTGTAGTGATAACTTAGTGACATCGTGCATTTACCCAGTGTTAGATTCTAGTGATGATTGTGGCAAGTACGTCATTGTTCGTGTATCCGTGATTAAGTGAAAGTGATACGTACTTGTACACAATCAGTGACCTTATTGTTCTATTGCATTGTCGACGTCTGTGGGATGTGTGTACGTGTGACTATAAGTGGTATGGGACACTTATGTAAGCGCTTGCACGGGTGTCACAGATAAGGCATCCGACACTGCCATTTACTTTAGGTATTAGTCGGGACGTGCTTGATGGAGGTCCTGCCTCCAGTTCTCGCGCAGACTTGTCACGGATCGATTAGTATTTAGGGTGATGGTTAGCGTTTGATGTAGACCACGGGGTGTGGGGTAGTTTAAGTGTGAGTTCAACAGAATCTCGGGAGTCCCATGCCGGCTTATATATTTAGGGAGTTATATGGAGATTTACAGGGTACGTGATATATACACCGTGATATTCTTGTTACATGTTGGGCCCGTGGTCCCTTGCCCTTGGGTTCTACCCTTGGGTGGAGGACACTCGCGAGTGGTTGACTCTCACACTTGAACTGAAGATAGGCTTAGTGACTTGTACAGTGAGACTTAGAGACTGATAGGGATACTGGCATTTTATTCATGATATACTATGTGGCATACGTGACATATCTTTATACTGATTTACTGTTCCGCTGCATTGATTACTGCACATCCATATTCATGCTGTCGTTGATTTACTGTTATTCATTTCCATTACCACTGTTGGAACTATCACTTGATTTTATATATATAATATTGCTATTGTGTCGCTCTGACGACCTGAGTATGCATGCTCAGTGTGAGGAGAAGATTTAGCCTGGATCAGAACTAGACGTGCATCACAGACTTCTTGACGTGCTATTCCGAGTTACTTTCGTTTGTTCCACTTCAGGTCAGTTTATAATATTGTATCTTTCAGTTACTGCATTTCTCATTACCTGCGCATCGTTTACTGTTTACCATGATAAACTAGAAGCCGAAGTGTGACTACAGCAGGACATTTTCTTGACCGTAGGAGCATGGCTGGCCTTGTCTACCCCTCGTATTCCGTATTTTGGGAAGCGGGGCGTGACAGAGCGCTTTGAATATCACCACCAATTTCTGAAGTTGGGCGCGGTTTCAGCATTCCCTTGATAATCTCGGGTTCCAGCGGATTCTTCCACCTGATCGCCGGGCATGTTTGGAGATCATTCAGCATTCTTTTAGTTTTGGCTGAAAGAGCGACCTCCCATGGAGCTTCTTCTATGAAAGAGCATGATGCCCCCGGTGTGTCTGTTTTCTTGGGAGCGTGTGGCTGTGGTGGGTTCACCTTCCAATTCTCGGACAGCGCAAACTTGCCTTGTTGGTATTGGTCCTCGATCCATCCCTTAAAGATGAAGCAATCTTCAATTGGATGGCTTACCGTTTGATGGTAAGGGCAATAACTAGGACTATTAGCCTCGCCGGGTTGCAATAGTCATTTTGGATTCGACAGATTGATGAGCTTGTTGCGCACCGCCAGTTCGAACAGTCTCTTCGTTTTGTCCCGAGGGAACGAATAAGGACGCTTCATTTTCTCATTATAGTATCGCCGTCTCTTTTCTAGTTGATCCGTTAGTTTTAGGGCACTGGGCTGCTGTTGAGTATTCGCAACGAATGTCGCCTTCCCTTTACCCTTTTCGTTCCGCGGCTCCTGCTTTGGAGGAGACGGTCTATGACCCATCTGGTCCATTTGGGCCAGTTTGTCAATCAAGGCCTGGAACGTGGTCGGCTTGAAAAACATCATGAATTGGGAAATAGTTGCCTGAGGGTCCAGAGTGCCCACGAACATACCCACTGCCGACGCTTCCTCGATGCGCTGCTCATATTTTGACCATAAATTTCGCCACCGTATTGCTTATTGTACCCAAGTTTCGCCTGGCTTCACCCTGGCGTTAATTAATGCGGTAATCGGGGTACGCTCGCTAGCGCTCGCGAATCTCTGCGTAAACAGCAGTTCCATCTCTGCAAATGTCTTGACAGAGTCGTTTGGAAGTTCAGAATACCACTCGAATGCCGTCTCCGACAAGCTACCAACAAACTGGCGGAGCAGAAGTTTATCGTCACCCTCGGTGTTTCTTCACAAGGCTCTAAATTGAGCGATATGCTGATGTGGATTCCCCGTCCCTTTATATACAGGAAATTTAGGGATCGTATATCCCGGCGGGTACTTTATTTGGTCATACCAGCCTGGATATGGTCGCCCAGTTTTAACAATTTGGCAGGCAACTTCATTCGCCTGGTGAGCTCGTATTTGCTGAGCAATGTAGTCATCCAGAGCGGCCTTGGAGATGGTTTCCTCTTTGGCTGCTGAAAGAGCCGGAGGAGGGTTCGATGTCTCCCCTCTGTCGTCTTCAATGATGATCGGGGGGTTTTCAGCTGGAGGTTCCGGCTGTAACATCATCCTAGCCATGTCTTGAAACAAAAGAGCCATTCGTTTTATATTGGCTGCCTGCTTCGCAGCCTCTTTTTCTTTCCTCTCGAGCATTCTTCGGAGGAATTCGGTATCAGTTTCTTGTTCCCGACGCTGCTCCGAGGTTTCTGGATTTTCTTTTGGCCTAGTGAGTGTAGCCATTGCAGTCAGCATCTCCTGAAGTTTCTGCTGTTGTTGTTCCCGAGCCTTCGTTATCGATCGGGTAAGCGGTCGATGACCCGTAGAAGCACGGCTTTCCTCTTTTCCGGAAGCCATATAAATAGTATGCACTATCATGCCCCCAGACTTGGGGCGTTTAGATTCAGTGTCTTTACGGTTCACCGCGGTCACCGGGGCTTTCTCTGGCCTCCTTCTCTTGTGAGCAGTTGAAGTCGAGGGAGCTGTTGCAGCGGGCCCCCAGACGGTTGTCGCCTTTTGTGGCCTGACAGGATGGTTTTCTCCTTATCGAGCTTTAAGCTTCTTTGATCGGCGAGAGCGGTCCTGGTCAATCACCGATTCCTGGACCTGCCGCCAGACTTTATAAATTTTGGAGGACAACCGCTGAGGGGGCTGCTCCGGCTTCTTTTCTGTGGTAATCTCCATAGGTGGAGGAGATCTCTTTAGCACGGCAGTCGGAGCGTTCTTGCGAACCCTCCTAAGCGGTTCAAAGCTGTTCCCAGTTGGAATAGCAGCATTGATTTCCACCATAGGGGCTGGCAGAGTTAGCCCAGAGGGGGAGTTTCCCCCGTCCTTACTTACTCGGTGCCAGTGGCGACGTCGAGCATGTCGTGCAGATGGGATTGTCTCAGCCGTAGGGGTGACTCCCTTGTGCCCTCTGTGTTGGTCAGAAGTTGTTGTTATCGGTCTATTGAAGACTAATGTCCGCTGAGTGGGAATAGCCAGTCTGTCGATGGCAGACCTCCGAGTAGGGGAAGCAACCTTGACGATTTCGCCTGGAACAGGAGCTGAAATAGTCAGTCTTGTGAAGACCGGCCCTTTGGTAGGAGAAGCCGCCTTGACGACTTCGGGAGCAGGGATGGCTATCCTTTTTGGGATAACCCTTTCTGGTATCGCGGGCTTCTTCATGGGCCCAACTGAGCTTTGACCTAATATGTCAAAGACTGAGGCATTGTAGCTGGACGACCCGTTGAGAGGGGCCGCAGTAATTGTAAGCCGATCAAAGACCGACTTCTTCTGAGCTTCTTGTGTTGGTACAAGAGCGCTGAAGCTCGTTGGAGGGAGCATGGTCCCGAATAACAATCCAGTGGTGGCTTGAGTGACCTGTTCTACCGGCATAACGAAGATGGAGGCCGCTTGGGGCCCGTAAGTCACTTTTCCGGACGGGACGGAGCGAGAGTTGCAGTTGCAGTTAGTGCAGGTTGAAGCCATTGATCTTCTGTTTTCTGCACGGAGCAAGACACCAAATCTTAGTACCTCGAACCCAAGGGTAACCGTATCAAACCGCGATTCGTTCGCGAACACGACACACGAAGTGTGGGGTGGAAAGAGGAAAAGGTCCCATCGGGCGTGCCAGAATCTGTTCCCCGTCGAAAACCGGATACGCGACCGCGCAGGTCCATCTTGCCTGAATTCGGGACAGATGCTAATTGGTGCTATCCGTCCACCTCTCCGAAGATGCCAAGTTGATTTATGATACCACGTATCGAAGGTTTAAACGGATGCGGCCGATATAGCAGACTTCGTCAGATTCCCCCTCATTTGAGGGGGTTTTGATTGTGGGGACGCTCTTCCCTGCAGGCGCAAGCCCCTGCAGTTAATTACGCTACCGCATCGCGGTAACAACTTTCTCCTTCTCCAGATGGTCACTTCGTGTCGTGGGTGTTTGTTCTGTTTTTGGTTGCCCGTGGATTGTATACGGAGACTAATTTATGTTGTCGTCCGTAGGGCGTGGATTAGTCCAAATCTGTATATTCTTAGATTTGGGTTGGAGGTTGGGTTTAAGGATACGTTAGTCTCATTTGGGACTAAGATCAACTTAAACGTATGTTAAGGATACGTTAGTCTAATTTTTAGACTAAGATCAACTTAACAGGATCGTTTAGATCTGACAAAAGAGCATTTGAACTCTATTGTTTAGTTTAGGGACATTGCGGTCGATTGTTAGTTTAAGGACATCTCGATCCAATGTTAGTTTAAGGACATCTCGGTCCAAGATTAAGGACATCATGGTCCATGGGTTTTAAGGGACCCACAGTCCGAGGTTAAGGACATCATAGTCCGTGAGTTTAAAGACCTCACAGTCAAGGTTAAGGACATCATAGTCCGTGAGTTTAAAGACCTTACAGTCAAGGTTAAGGACATCATAGTCCATGGGTTTAAGGACCCCACAGTCCAGTTTAAAGATGTCATAGTCTATGAAATGTATAGTTGTCGGGACCCGTCACCTCTCTGAAGACGTTGAAGGATTACAACGACAAATATCAGAGGGGTTCAGAGATGTACCCTTGAACCAAAGTTGATTGGAAGATCCATAGTCCAATTTGGAACTAAGATCAATTAATTAGATTATGAGCACATTGGCTCAATTAAATCTGAATTGAGGACTTATGGCCAATTTGGACTAAGTCCAATTAAGTTTGAAATGTTGACCCTTTGTTGGGCTATTGGACATTTGTCTAGGTTCAGCCCTTCATTATTTAGCAATGCTAAACAAGAGTTTGAGGGCTCTGATAACACTTTGTCTTTGGCCGAGCATTAAACATTATAGCTCTGGATTTTAAGGCTTATTTGAAGAGGAGATTTGCCTCTGGGAAAACTTAGCCAATTTAGGCTAGGCCGGTTTTAAAGTAGTGTTAAACACTAGAGGACATCTGGTGGTCACGTGTCCTCACGTGATGTATTTAAAATAGTGTTAAACACTGGAGACGAAATGCTTAAAATAGTGTTAAACACTAGAAAGGAAGGGGTCACATGAGGGCACCCAAGACCTCCTTTATTTTGCTCTCAGAATATTCAGATAAGTGTTAAACACTTTTGGTCTTCAGGACATCACGTGTGGGCACGTGATGGGTACCCGTGCATTGATTATTAAAGCGTTTATCAGGGGTCACGTAAAGACACGTGAGAGCGCCCAAAGCCAGTACTGCCTTTGCTTTTGTTCCCTTTGTTTTGGAAGTCACGCGGGAGCACGTGAGGCATTGCCTCTAAGCTTTTTTCGTTCTTATTTTGGTGGATCTGTTTACGGGTCACATGAAGGCACGTGACTTAGTTTTATTCTTTCTTTTCTAATCATTGAGGATAGGGGTCACTTGTCACCACGTGACCAAGTTCTTGTTTTTTCTTTTCTGCTCATTGAGAATGGGGGTCACGTGTTACTACGTGATCAAGTTCTTTACGTGCATGGAGAGCTTTCAAGTTTCTTTGTTTTAAGAATTAAATTCTCTGTAGGGTTACACCCTAATTATGTTTTAGAGGAATTAAATTCCTATGTATGTAGAAGAATTAAATTCTCATATAGGGTTAAACCCTAGTTCTGTCTTGGAGGAATTAAATTCCTTTGAATTTGGGAGAATTAAATTCTCATATAGGGTTAAACCATAGTTTTATTTGGAGGATTTAAATTCCTATGAATTTAGGAGAATTAAATTCTCATATAGAATTAAACCATAGTTTTATTTGGAGGAATTAAATTCCTATGAATTTGGTAGAATTAATTCTCATATAGGGTTAAACCCTAGTTTTATTTGGAGGAATTAAATTCCTATAAATTTGGAAGAATTAAATTCTCTAAACTCAATTCTCCCTCTAAGTTTTGGATCTGCATGGCAGAATCTCCACGATGAGAATTAAATTCTCGACTTGTGGGGAGATTTGCTTCTGCAGATCTTCAACTAGAGGAAGAACTAAGTTCTTTTGCAGAAGTGTTAAACTCTTAGATTGAGAATTAAATTCTCCTTTTGTTTTATGGAGCTTAGATCTCTTTCCCCTTTCTCTCCTAGGGTTTCTTTTCTTGAGAATTAAATTCTTCTCTCTTTTCTCTCTGCTGTTGTTTTTTTTTTCCAGTAAATCAAAATTCCTATATCCAAAAATCATCTCTTCTCTCCTCTTCTTGGCTCCTATTTATAGGAGAAGGAAAAGAATCAATTTGTTTAGTGAATTTTTCATTAAAAGATTTTGGTTGTTTTTGTAACCAACATGATCTTTTAGATCACTCGGTGAATTTTATTCACCATTGGATTTTTAATCCAGAAGATATTCTGTTTGTTATTCTTGGTGCATTTCAGGAAAATCTTTCTTTGTATAAAATCTTTCCATAAATTGGTGATTTTTAATCACCATTGGATTTTTAATCCAACAGTGCTCCATTTTACAGAGCACCGTCTTTTTTGTTTGGAAAGATTTAAAAAAGTATTTTCCCAGTTAGGGTCTTTGATTTTCCTTAATTAGAATTTAATTCTTTTAGCTCAGAAGGCTTTTAAAGCCCATCACGTGTTGGCACGCGATCCCAATGCTTGATCATTAAAATAGAATTTAATTCTATCAATTAAAGAGTTAAGGGACCTATCACGTGTTGGCGCGTGACCCTCTTGATTAAACATTTTATTCAGAATTTAATTCTGCCTTTTAACAGAGCTAAGGAATCATCACGTGTGAGCACGTGACCCTTAGTCACGTGTGAGCACGTGATGCCCCATTGGGGTATTTCCTTAGTGTCTTATTATATTTTTAATCCTTTTTGGTGGGTTTCAAAGGCCCATCACGTGGTGGCACGTGACTCCACTAATTGCCTGTTTGGTTATAATTTAATTCTATTACAACAGAGTTCCAGGAACCCATCACGTGTCAGCACGTGACCCTTGGTCACGTGTGAACACGTGATACCCTATTAGGGAATTTCCTGATATTTTATCAGGGAACATGTGTAAAAAGGAAAATGGAGGTGATGAAAACGATGGCGGTGATCAAGGAATGACGTGAGATATGATATGTTTGAGCTTATTTGGCTTCATAATTAAGTTGGCTTTGGAAACACTCATGAGAGAAATGTTGTTGGCTTTTGGGTTTGTAGAGTTTTGATCAAGAAAAATTTATGGGTTTATATGAAGAGGAAGATGGAGATGATAAATTATTGGATGATGCAGGTATTGAGAATGGAAGGTGAAAGAGCCGAGGATGCAGAGATGAAGAACTATGATTGGATTAAGAAATTGACTTTTGTCGGATTTTTGTAAAATTAGTAAAGCTTTATTTGTAAATAATTTGATGAGGATCATAATGGTGATTGAGAGAAGAGACGGGAGAAGAAAAGACAGAAGATGAAGAAGAAGAAGTAATGAGAAGAAGAATATCAAGAACGTTGTTTTGAAGAATACTTGGATAATTAATAGGGGTTTGGGATTATTATAAACTCTTTAATCGGAGTTGTTTACTATGGATGGAAAATAAACGGTAGGTTTTTGGCATATTCTTTAACTCTGTTAGATTATCAATAGAAGGATGGTGGGAATAGGATTTAAACCCTCCAACCACTTGTTCTTCCCCAAAATTTCGCAGTTTTTCCCCAATTTGGATTTAGATTAGGATTTCGATCAAATAATTCTTCAAATACTCGTGGATTTTGATTCATCTTTCTTAATTTTCTTCACAATGAGATAATGGTTATTGTTATTAGGTGTTTACGAGGTTTGTAGAGTTTTGGGAAAATTGATAAGTTGTGTGTAAAAAGGAAAATGAAGGTGATGAAAATGATGGCGGTGATCAAGGAATGACGTGAGATATGACATGTTTGAGCTTATTTGGCTTCATAATTAAGTTGGCTTTGGAAACACTCATGAGAGAAATGTTGTCGGCTTTTGGGTTTGTAGAGTTTTGATCAAGAAAAATTTATGGGTTTATATGAAGAGGAAGATGGAGATGATAAATTATTGGATGATACAGGTATTGAGAATGGAAGGTGAAAGAGCCGAGGATGCAGAGATGAAGAACTATGATTGGATTAAGAAATTGACTTTTGTCGGATTTTTGTAAAATTAGTAAAGCTTTATTTGTAAATAATTTGATGAGGATCATAATGGTGATTGAGAGAAGAGACGGGAGAAGAAAAGACAGAAGATGAAGAAGAAGAAGTAATGAGAAGAAGAATATCAAGAACGTTGTTTTGAAGAATACTTGGATAATTAATAGGGGTTTGGGATTATTATAAACTCTTTAATCGGAGTTGTTTACTATGGATGGAAAATAAACGGTAGGTTTTTGGCATATTCTTTAACTCTGTTAGATTATCAATAGAAGGATGGTGGGAATAGGATTTAAACCCTCCAACCACTTGTTCTTCCCCAAAATTTCGCAGTTTTTCCCCAATTTGGATTTAGATCAGGATTTCGATCAAATAATTCTTCAAATACTCGTGGATTTTGATTCATCTTTCTTAATTTTCTTCACAATGAGATAATGGTTATTGTTATTAGGTGTTTACGAGGTTTGTAGAGTTTTGGGAAAATTGATAAGTTGTGTGTAAAAAGAAAAATGAAGGTGATGAAAATGATGGCGGTGATCAAGGAATGACGTGAGATATGACATGTTTGAGCTTAATTGGCTTCATAATTAAGTTGGCTTTGGAAACACTCATGAGAGAAATGTTGTCGGCTTTTGGGTTTGTAGAGTTTTGATCAAGAAAAATTTATGGGTTTATATGAAGAGGAAGATGGAGATGATAAATTATTGGATGATGCATGTATTGAGAATGGAAGGTGAAAGAGCCGAGGATGCAGAGATGAAGAACTATGATTGGATTAAGAAATTGACTTTTGTCGGATTTTTGTAAAATTAGTAAAGCTTTATTTGTAAATAATTTGATGAGGATCATAATGGTGATTGAGAGAAGAGACGGGAGAAGAAAAGACAGAAGATGAAGAAGAAGAAGAAGTAATGAGAAGAAGAATATCAAGAACGTTGTTTTGAAGAATACTTGGATAATTAATAGGGGTTTGGGATTATTATAAACTCTTTAATCGGAGTTGTTTACTATGGATGGAAAATAAACGGTAGGCTTTTGGCATATTCTTTAACTCTGTTAGATTATCAATAGAAGGATGGTGGGAATAGGATTTAAACCCTCCAACCACTTGTTCTTCCCCAAAATTTCGCAGTATTTCCCCAATTTGGATTTAGATCAGGATTTCGATCAAATAATTCTTCAAATACTCGTGAATTTTGATTCATTTTTCTTAATTTTCTTCACAATGAGATAAGGGTTATTGTTAGTA
This sequence comes from Agapanthus africanus, assembly GCA_030015575.1. NCBI lineage: Eukaryota > Viridiplantae > Streptophyta > Magnoliopsida > Asparagales > Amaryllidaceae > Agapanthus > Agapanthus africanus. The sequence continues at coordinate 514,452,444 of JASDDO010000012.1, forward strand.
GGTGTTTATGAGGTTTGTAGAGTTTTGGGAAATTTGATAAGTTGTGTGTAAAAAGGAAAATGAAGGTGATGAAAATGACGGTGATCAAGGAATGACGTGAGATATGACATGTTTGAGCTTATTTGGCTTCATGATTAAGTTGGCTTTGGAAACACTCATGACAGAAATGTTGTCGGCTTTTGGGTTTGTAGAGTTTTGATCAAGAAAAATTTATGGGGATTCATTCACCCATTGCACGACAACTGAGCTAAGCGTAATGAAATCAACCCTTATTTTCATATGTTAATGACAACAGGGAGGGGATTCATTCACCCATTGCACGACATGCAGAGCACAGTATCATATTCGAGAAATCTCAGAGGGTTCCTGTTGGATTCGGGTAAAATTTGGAATTTTTAAGGCAGTCGACTTCCTCATTGTGATCATCCCAATTCTATTGGTAAGTGAACAAAATGCCAAAGAAGAAACCTGAAATATATATATATATATATATATATATGGCTTCTATAAATACAGGACTAGCCATTTGTAATTTTCCGATACAATTAATATACATGACTAGGCAAAAGATTATCCAGCAAGTATCGAATATTCAATACAAATTTGATGTGGATTCATCTCCTCGATGAAGAAAGAGCCTGTGTGCAACATAGGTGATCTGTTAGAAATTTTGGCATAGGAATCGGAAAAATAATGAGGAACAATTAAATTAAATTTAAACTCTGAGACGCAACCTTCTCCCCACTCGAAAGTTTGCTAATGGGTTTTCAGACAAGTATCCTTCTGGATACAACAGAATCCGAAGTTGATGCGATCAGCCAAAAAAATCTCTGAACTTTTTATTGTCGATAGGTAAATCATGAAAATCATGAGTGCCCACCTAGTTGCTATAACCTATTTGTCCATCACAGGATGATATTTAATATATAGCATTAGATTTTTTCCTCCCAATCGAATGTGGGACTAAAAGCTAACATAGAAGCTTAAAAAACTCCAATATTATCATCAGCAAAGAAGTGAATAAAATTGCCGTTTTTTCCGCAATGTGCAAGTCATTTATAGCATGCAAATGTGCTTTAAGTAAAAATGTGGAATGAAAACTCTCCTGAACCGAAGTATTCGATATGCTATTCCATGACATCCAAACTTTGTATCGTGAGTCGATTTTGTGTGATATTCCTTTTGCCAATGTTAATTTCTCTGTTATACGTTTATTTTCATAGTTATAACTGTATAATATCATTCTCCGATTTCTCTCTCATAAAGTTACTTTCTTGCATTTCAGACAATCTCCTTTTTTTGCTTTTCTAGTATACTGTCTTCCTATTGCATAGGTAACTATCAATAAGATCTATTCCACGGAGAAAAAAAGACTATTAATGAGATCTTGCATACGTTTAAGTTACTAATTTACCCTTATCTATTATTGTAATAAGAATAACTTAAAGGTATTTTAGTGGAAAGCGATAATAATTAAGGCTGTTTATTCTAATTTAGGCTCTTTATATTTCTGTTTTTTGGGGCGGTAAAATTGTTAATTGGTTAATGCAGGAATACATCGTCGAGGACCTTCATGGTAATTATGCGCCACCGGAAGAAGGTGCAGAACATTTGAAGAGAATCATGGTTATATTTGAGAGATTTCTTGTTTGAGTAGGAAATGTTTATTCTCCCTCTGTTTGCTACAAACATAAAAAAAATTGAAGTGTAGAAGATTTTCTATTTCATTGTGCTTGCATTATGGCAATTTTGCATTAGTATTAGGGTAAATTGTCAAAAAGTCCCCGGTCCGGTTCATACTTGGGTTCATACTTGTGTAAAAACCCTAGGCTTTTTGCTCTTGTTAAAAGACCCCTGGGCTTGATCAAAACCCCTTGTATAAAGATCGATTTAGTTGATCGTAATATCTAAGCAGTTGTCTGTAATATCTAGGCACATGCAGTTGCATGTAATATCCAAGCAGCCACCTATAATATCTAAGCAGTTGAGAGAATACAAGGCCTAAACGAAACAACGCTCAAGGGTTTTTCATAAATATTTCAACAATAAGCCTTTTCAACAATTTCAAGAATTATAGGGGTTTTTATACAACTCTCGAGCTAGCTGGGGGCTTTTTGACAATTTACCATTATTATTATTATTATTATTAGGGTAAATTGTCAAAAAAAATCAAGCACTTTTTTTCCATTGTCAAAAAACCACTGGCCTTGAAACTGTACTCAAGATCTCTTGGAAATTTTTCTTACAACAGCTACATAGTAGCATGCTATATCTAACCAATTCATGCAAACTATTTAAATATCGCATGCTACTGCTTAAATATTGCAGGAAACTAGATATAGCAGGAAACAACTATATATCTCAGGTAAGGGTTTTTTTGACAACTAAAAACTTTTTAGGGAGGTTTTGATTACAGTTTCAAGGCAAGGGGGTTTTTGACAATGGAAAAAAGTGTGGTTTTTTTTGTGGACAATTTACCCTTATTATTATTGTTATTGGTTAAAAGTGTTTGTGGTGATAGTGTTAGAATCATGCAACCTTTAAGATTTTCGGTGTGTTGAGATGTGTGGATTAAGATAGGCCTTCGTTTGTAAATGTATATAAATTTAATATGGTATCAGAGATAGATTGAACACTTGTGTGAATTCGTACTATATAACACCTCTGAGATAGAGCCGTATGCATGTCTATGAGAAACTAGTATCTATATGTGTCATAACACCTCTGAGAGAGAGCCGTCTACATGTACAATCCACGTGCAACATAACCAGGTTGCATGTGAGGGGGAGTGTTGAGATGTGTGGATTAAAATAGCCTCTTCGCGTGTTGATAGGTTATTTTTATTAGTCCTATCATTATATCCGTAAATGCGCAGTAACGTTGTAGCACGTATGCAAGAGCAGATCAAATCCATAGATAAGTGGTTATGTAATTAAAGTTAGACGAATTAAAAATTAAGTCTTTTTATGAAGGGGTAATTGTTAATTACTAATTGTAATTGAAAGAACATAAAAATAAATCTTTTTAATTAATAGAAAGCAATATGCCTAGGGTATGATAGGTGTTTGCATAGAATAATGCACAGCTTGTTTTCCTATTCAAAATCCTCTTTTTATCACACAAGAATTATAAAAGTATAAATTATATAATATCCAACATAATTTATCAATCTCAAGAAAGCATAAACTATTTGGTCTTTAAAATAATTCATCAATTAAATATATGAAGCACTATTTAATGGTTGTATAAATCTCTATAATAGCAAACACAAATCTTGCATAACTAACCATGAAATATATGCTTGGCATGATATAGCATCAATGCCATATGCAAAACCTAAATCTGCATCATAAAAATCTAGTTTTTAAGAACCCTAACTTAACATGACACGGATTAAAAGCACGTTGCAACTACTAAGAATAAATTATAAGCAACTACGTCATAACTTATCAAAGAAAGTAAATAAATAAGAGATCATATCATTCAAATTAAGATCAATCAATAAAGCACATAGAGAAACTTATCATGAATACCCTAATCATAACCTATCTAGACTCAACAACCTAGGTATATAAGAAATTAGCTACACATAACTAAAAAGAAAACAATGCAAAAAAAATTCATAATTAAAAAATAAAACTCCTTACAAACATGTTGATATCCTCTGAGCAAACCCTAGACGGTTTGAAAAGTAAAAGAAGAGACAAAACCCCTAATTGATCATATATACTGTAGTATATATAAGGCTCTATGCCGATTACAAAAAATAAACGAGAATAATTTAAAATCCATGAGTAGCATGTGCAATTTCAAAGCCTTTCTCGAAGTTCGGGCTGCTAATCTACTGGTGGGTCGGCTAATTAGCCGCTCTGTGGGGCCCACTTTGGCTCTGCTTTGGTCTTTTGGCTTGTTCTGTTGTGTAGACTCTTAAAAATATGTTTGGACTTTTAGCTCGACTCCTTGTATCGGTTCCTTTAATAAGCTGATTACGTTGAAGGCACATAAGTCGTCTTTTTCGTCTTATTGCAATTGAGACCCTATAATCTACATTTATTCACAAAACATATCTTGAGCAGCATTAAATATATTAAAACAAGATAAGTATGGATATAAAATGTGCAATAAATCATATTTATCAATACCTCTGAAAGGCTAGCCTCTACATGTGTTATACGATGCACATGCAACACAATCACATTGCACGTGAGGGGGAGTATTGAGATGTGTGGATTAAAATAGCATCCTCGTTCGTAAATATATATAAATTTAATAGATATCATCCCAGATAAATGAGATCCTAATTAAGAACTACTGGTTAGTTGTGCTTATATCAAGCATTTCCAGTCCAAAATAAATTGGAGGGACATTGTAAGAGGGATGTTGTTTGAGCATCTATCTCTTCTATTTTAACTACAAAGAGAAAATGGTCATAAATTGAAGTTTCAATTTGATTCTTAGCATGACACCTTGTAAGAAAAGATCTTTAAAGAGTTTTTAGACTTGTAAAAGTTGAAGTTGTTGAAGATTTTTCTATTCATAAGATTCAAACCTAATTCTAGTCTGGCAACAAGGTTTTTGAAACCCATTTTTTTTGTTTAAGTTAAAATGAAACCACAGATTGCATGTAAACAACGGTTTCGTTAGAATGGAGTTTCACAATGCTTAGGATTTAGCAATATTGTCTTGAAACAAAAGTTTCTTTTAAAAAAGAGATCAAAACGAAACTTTGCGAAATTCTAGTCTCTTTAAAGAGTTATTGAGTTGGATTTCAATCCCTCAAAAAAGAATTTAAATCGCGTTTGGGGAAATTCAGGCTACCAAAAATTGCAACCAAGACTTGTTTGGTAAACAAAACAGGTTCTCCAAACTGCAATTTCAAAAGGTTTCAAGGTCTCAAAACTCCATTTTTCTAAACTCCAAAAGATTGGAGTTTTGGAAGGTTAAAAAAATTTAATTAGCCATTGTCAATTAAATTACTTAAATAAAATACAATATAAAAGATCAAAAAATTTTAAGGGTTTTTTCATATGTCACCTCCAATAGGTCTTTCCATATTTCACCTCTAAAAGTTTGAGTTCAAATTTCATCTCCGAAGTATTCTCAAAATTACCCGCATTATGTGCGCCGAAATGTAACTCGAGTTAGAATTCTTTAACAATGGTCACGTATTAATAAATTGGGACTTGTATTTCCTATTTAGTGTCCTTTACTCATTACCTTCTAAAAAGATATGCCATGGCTCCATCTTCCTCAACTCATTTACCTATCTTAAACCCTAGATCATTATGCAAACCCTTAGAAGTTTTGTTGACCATGGCACTGCTTTCGAATTTCTTCGTAATTTACCCATCTTAAACCCTAGATCATTATGCAAACCCTTAGAAGTTTTGTTGACCATGACACTGCTTTCGAATTTCTTCGTAAACCCAGCATAATCTTAGTTTTGTCACTGAAAATATAAAAAAATAAAAATAAAATGAATCCCCAACTAAATTTAAAGGTAAACTAAAGATCATTTAGGCAATTTTCACAAAAAAAAAAATCCAGAAAGGAGCACAATTCCATCTATTTAAAGGGACAAGTTTGGGGTAAAAAAATATTGCGCTGATTTTAGCTCTTAAGAAAACCCTTAATTTTGGAATAATGATAAATTCTAACCACAGCTACAGTTTATGAAGTTAAAAGGGGAAGAAGAAGGCCTTTGATAACAACAAGATATATATTTAGAGAGAGATAATTTCATATGTTTAAGAGATTGGTAAGATTTAGATTTGATTAGATTTAATTAAATTATTTGTATTTCCTATTATTAGAAAAGCAGTAATATATATATGAGGTAAAGGGAATTCTTTAGCTATCTCATAATTTTTCCTAATTCTCTGATTATATGGTATGAGAGCCTAATCTTAACCCTAACCCTAACACCTAGACATCATCGCCCTCGCTGCCCTCCCCGCTATCCCCAAGCCACACCCATCATCCACGCCGCACCCATCATCGCCCTCGCTGCACCCAAGCCGCTACCCAAAGTCGCACCCATCATAGTCCTCGCTGCCCCCCCATATCCCTCATGCAACCAACATCTTGCTGCCCCAAACATCATCGCCGCAGAGAACAACATCATCGTCGCTTCCTCGCTACCCCAATCATCGCCGTAGAGACCATCATTGACGCAGAGACCAACATCATCACCGTTGTTGGGCAAAGTCCAACATCATTGCCGCTGTTGGATATAGGTGCCTTGAATCGATAGAAAATTCTCGCTCGACATTTATTATAATTGTATAGGACCTATATGGATAGAGCATTCTTGCTCGACATGATAGTATACTATATGGTTTGTTTTTATCATTATATATATACGTTTTACTTGCTATTACGTATCGCTAATATATGTTGATAAAGCCCATAAGATGTTTGTTTGACTGTCAGGATTATTATAGGGATCATATTAGTGGTGCCTGGGTAGTCTATAAGCACATCCTTAAATGTTCCTATTCGTAGAAGTATCGAGACTGGGCATCGGTACTCCAGATTAAACTAGTGTATGTGTTTCTTGATCCGATTGGAAGGCGATAGCTGGTCCCATAACTATTGGTGTTTGACACCAAGGATTGTATATAGGTGCTTATTAAAGAATGAGTTTCACTGAACGGACTCACCGAGAACTCTTAGATGATATTATACCTATTGTCAGATAGCAGTTCTCTGGTGACATAAGTATATGGTAGTCTTTTGATCTGAGATCACCATAGTATCTTCCCACTGTATTTTGATTACTATCCTACAATGGCTTTAAAGAGTTATGCAAACAGGTTTTAGTTGGACACAGTCCCGAAGCACATGGAGGCAATGAGCGGTCGAAGGGATTCATCTCTCCTAGTATAGGGTGTTGATGTGGCGTTGTGCTTGATTGGCTATAACTATAAGTCTCTGACCATGACGGTTGAGATAAACTGATAAGTGTTATCAGTTGTATCTCAGATGGTTATTAATTTGAAATCAGCATGACTTATCAGGTTATCGGAGGGCTGAAGTTTCCATCCCTCCAGACCCGGTATGCGACACTCTCTGACGAAAAGACCGGACTGTACGTTGAATGTCACTGATAGGTTCAGTAGGGTACGGATGAACTTGCTTGTCGACCTTTTTTCGATCAATACCCGGGCAGCCGTTACGTGCAGCTAGTACCGCTGACGTGCTTATGGGTTAATCCGTAAGAGGATTGATCTGAAAGTGTTTCAGATCAATAGAATATGATCATAACCTATTGCCAGCATATTGTCAAGTATTTAGAGTCCCACACAAAGGGTTTCCCGGTTTAGACGAAACGATGTAAAGAGCGTATGTTGATACGTGCGGGAGTTCGATTAAACACGTGTATTTGATACACGTATATTAATCAAACGTTTGATAATACTAGTCGGTTTGTGATAAAGCCGGATTATTAAATCAAGTGTTGATTATATATATATATTCTAGTATTATGTTCACTTTCTTTTTCTCTCTCATTTTCTATTCGTATTTGGTACGAATACGTGTATATGTATACGATACATATATTAGTTTGTATTGTGTATTTGATACACAAATACATCTAGAAGGAGAACACCTCATTTCCTTTTTCTAATAAAAGAAAAGAAAGGAAATGAGTCCGGTAGAGAGGTGGCATGGAGGAATGGTGCATTATTTTATTTTAATAACGCAACACTATTCTCGCAACTCGTTGCTAATTTGTTTTTCCTCCTCGTTCCCGCATTCCAATTCTCTCTCCTCCATTTTTCTTCATTGCAAAGAGAAGAAAGAAAAGAGAGCGAACCCATTCTACATCTTCTTGTTTTCTCATTTCTAGCAAAAGCGAGAGTAAGTTGCTTAACTTGGAGTTTTCTACGGTGAAGTGAAGCTTGTCTTGGGTCTTCCACGATTGGGTGGACACGCTACAAAGATTGTAGCCTATAAACTTATAGTTTAGCTCTCTTGGTTTTGACGACTACTAGTGTTTTGGATGATTTTTGGATTAGTGGTTGGTTCTATGTCCTTGAATTTTTTGTGCACTATTCCGCCGTGGTCCGTAAGTATTGCAACCCTAGAACCAACCTCTAACATGGTATCAGAGCCGATCCATACACTAGAAATAGCATTTGTAGCATCACAAACCCACTTTTAAAAACTGTTTTTAAAACTGTCCAAAAATCAGCCCTAAAACCGAACTTATTGCCATTTATCCGATCCCCACTGGCTCTTGGTTCGAACCAAGACCGACGTTAGGGATCGGGGAGTCCCCAGAGGCTTAGGATGGGGCCCAACCCGGAGACCACCGCTAGGTGGTTTCGGGATCGAGACCGAACCCGAGAGCACCCATTTTGATAAGGTGAAAAAATGCTCGGTTTTTTTTGACAATTTACCCAAAAAATAAACTATAAGAACTCAGACATATATAAATTAGACCAAAATTTTTATAAAATGGAAAGAAAAAAAATCTCTACCGAAAGAAATTTCAAGTAGAAAATCTAGGGAAAGAGCTCGAAGTTTGAGATGCCATGGATTTGGAATCGCAGCCCGCTTCGGATGCAATGTGCAGGCTTTTCCTCGAAGAGCAAGGCTCTGAAGAATCTACAGGTGATTGAAATTATTTTTTTTTCTTTTTTTAAAATTATTGGCACCCCTAGTATCTTAGTTTACTAAAAATTCGATTTTTGATGTCGTTCACTTGATACTAACACTTCTAATCAAGTTCCCCGATTGCAAATGTATCATCTTAGGGTAAGGGTTTCTGGAAAGCCCCTAATCTTGTTTCAATTTTTTTTTTTAATATTTGGATTAATTGTTAGTGGCCCTAGAATATTATTTTGCAACTAAAGATTCAATTTTTTTGATGTTCTAATCTTGATGGAGGTCCTTTTCGGGTCTCCGTCAGATGTTGTCTTCCGTCGATCTCCCAATGGATTTTGGAGGAAATCTCTTGTTGCGTGTGGGTCTCAATGGGTTTTGAGGAGATTGGTGATTTGAGGAGCTTAGCGCCGAGTACCTGCAAAGAAGTCCCGGGGTGGTTTGGTACAACCGAGGACCCTCCGACGATCAAGTTAGCACGAGATCCGAGCAGAGTAACGACTAAGTGGAATAAAAAATGGCTTACTTGACCCTTCTGTGATGGGGGTTTATATAGCGGTGGCGGCACGCAGCAGCAGGCGCGAGAATCTCTCCGGCAGTTACGTTCCCGACGTCACGTCCGCGTAGAGAGCGGATCGCCCATTAATGGGAATCGTGATGGCGTGGAACGTGGGATGTTCCTCGCGGAGAATCCGTGCATGGCGAGATTTGCCGAGCGACGGTTTCGCCCGTGAGCGGTGGAGTTGGTCGGAGGACCGAGGAAGACAGCCTCGGCCGGAGGGCTCGGGGATGAGCGAGAAGGCCGAGGAGTCTTGGTCTTGTGGCAGCTCGGGGCGAGCTGAGAGGCCGAGAAGGCCAATTTGCAGGGGGCTCCGAGGAGGGCCAGCTTGTGCTTGTAGGTCGGGTACTGGGGTAGCCTGGTCGGCCTCTGGGGGCCCTTTCTTCTGAGTTCTGGGACACGCCATCTGCCACGTGTCCTGATCTTGGGGATCGCCAATATTTAGCATTGTAATACCCAGTCCCTTCGTATACCAATATCCGTATTTTCGTTATCCTAAAATTTATTTATTTTATAATTATTAATTTGTAGTATTTTAACATCCCTTTTTTCCTTTCGTATTTTCTTCCCTCCTATTAGCCGAGCCACTTTCCTATATCTATTTTCGATTTTTAATTTATTTCCTTTAAACCCAAACCCTAATTTTTCCTTTTTCTCCCCCTTATAAACCCAACCCACACCTTTTCTTTAGAAAATATAATTTCCCTGCCCACTCCCCTCTTTTCTCATTAATTTTGTCTTTACTCCCTCCCGGCCCAGCAGCCCAACCCCGCTCACCTCTACCCGACCCGCTTTTAACCCTCTTCTCCCCAACGTCACTTTTCCCGCCCATTCTTTCTTTCTCCCCACGTCTTTCCCCCACGTCGCCGACGCGCCGCTCGCCGACCCACGTCCCCACGACAGCGCGAACTCCTCAAGCACCCTCGTCTCCCCTTACTCCTCTCTCCCTCGCACTCTCGAACTAACTCCTCTCTCCCTCGCACTCTCGAACTAACTCCTCTCTCTCTCAACCGCAACTCCTCCCCTCCTCGCTCTCTCGAAAACTGCCTTCGAGCACCCCTACACCCGACAACGACGAGGACGACCACTACAGCCACCTCATCGACTCCTCGCTCTCCCCTCTCCATCACCAGAGCCCCGACTCACTCTCTTCAGCCGAGCTCGACTCCCCTGCACCCATCTCGGCCGTCCCCTTGCACTCGACGCCGGCACCCCATCTCCCTCTACCTCAACTACACCACCGTCCTCTACCCACGACCTCCACCGAGCTCCCCTACCCTTGACCACAACCTCTACTAGCTCACCACCTCTCTCCTTGCCTCTACCCCCAAGTCGATGCCACCTCTGCACATCGCCGGAGCTCCAAGCGGTTGCCGTCTGGATCATCGCAGTTGAGATGCCGAGCCCAAGCTCCTCTCCGCTGCCCTCGCCACCGTAGCCGCTGCCGAGCTGTCAAGCTCACGCTCAATCCATGGCCAAATTCTAAGCCTGAGGCAAAACCCCGAGCCTCGCCTCGGTTCCTGCCCCCTCACCATGCGCCTCGCTGTCCTTTCCCTCCAGCGCCGACCATCTGCAACACCTTCTCAACACTACAGCAAGTAACCCCGCCACCATCGACGCCTCCCCGTCGCAGTCGAGCTTGAGCCTAGTCGTCGCCGTACCGTGTTCGTGACGCAAACGTACCGTTGCCGCTGCCATACCGTCGTCGACACATCTCCAGGCAAGTACCCTACTTGCTACATGCTAATTTATTCATGTTACAAACTGAAACCGTATAAATTCCGTGTTTACAATTCATGATAACTCATAGGACGTAACTGTTCGATGCAAGATCCCAATGAAAACTTTCGTTTAATTTGACGGAACTCGATTGCATATTTTGGCCCATATGGCAGTGAACCTTGTGTAGAAATTTTACTGGAAAATATGACTGTTAATGACTAAAACGAACACCCCCAAATACACCCGTAAAAACTGGGAATTTCCCGCATCTGAAAATTGTTAAAATCACCATAAATTGTGTACATATTGAAATGATGCGTTCGAGGGCTCAAATCGAAGCCGATTCGACGACCTGTAACCCTATGCGTGTTTCTAATGGTTTCTGTACTGAAATTATGGTGAGACTTGGTTCGGAGAGCGGCTCTGGACTGCAGTCCAGAGCAACTCTGGTTATTGTTTTCTGTCCCGTAATGTTTACTACTTTGTTACCTGAACTCGTATGTTACGGAACCCTACACCTTATTGAATATGAATCTGTTAAATAAATAACGCGAGTAATTTCACTATGTTTCATCGTCGTTTACTATTTAAAATGCAATTTAAAAGATCGGGACGTATAGCAGTCCCAAACTGAACCAGACTGATACCCAAGTGTTGAATAGGGTATAACTCCTGACGTACAGACGCGATTGAGAATACGTCTATTGCGTTGAAAACCTCATTGAAACCCCTAGATTTCATTCAACTGTAGCGTCGCTAAATTCTGATCCCAACTGGGATTAAAATGCGTTGCGAAACGGACTTCCGATTCTGAAATCGGATTTCCAGCAGTGAACGCTTAAAATGAAATGGCCATATCTAGTGATCCTGAAACCCGATTGACGTGAAACCAAATTTTGCTGGATAGATAATCAAATATACTACTTATCCCTTGTTCATTGTTTCGCTAAATTTGGCATGTATGATTTATGATAAATTATGCAAGTGGTATGATACCGATATATGACATCTTAATCATGCCTTACATACTGTTTTCTCATCACATCATATATATATGTCATTGCATTGGTAACCTAGTGATCATGTACATTACCCAGTGTTAGGTATTAGTGGTGATTGTAGCAAGTACGTTAGTGTTCGTGCATGAATGGATAAGTGAAAGTGACACGTACTTGTACACAATCGGTGAACCCTATTGATGTTTTGCATTGTCGACGTCTGTGGGGCGCGTATAAGTGTGACTATAAGTGGTATGGGACACTTATGGAAGCACTTGTATGGGTATCACAAGTAAGGCACCAGACACTGCCCATTTATCTTGGGTATCAGTCGGGACGTGCTTGATGGAGATCCTGTCTTCAGTTCTCACGCAGACTTGTCATGGACCGACCGGTATTTGAGGTTATGGTTGGCGTTTGATGTAGACCACATGGTGTGGAGTAGTTTGAGTGTGAGTTCAACAGAATCTCGGGAGTCCCATGCCGGCTTATATATATGGAGATATATGGAGATTTACAGGGTACATGATTATTACCGTGAGTTATATTTTGGGCCCGTGGTCCCTTGCCCTTGGGTGGTGGACACTCGCGAGTGGTTGACTCTCACACTTGGACTGATGATAGGCTTAGTGACCTATACAGTGAGACTTAGAGACTGATAGGGATAGTGACATTGACATGCATTACTTACTGTATTGACGCACCCGACATACTATTTTACTGCTTTACTGTTCACCCGCTCTTTTAGACACCCGCATTGGCTACTTCATGTTCACATCTTTACTGTCTTGGTTTACTGTTATACATCCATTATTACTGTACGAGTTACCACCTACATTTATATATTTATTACTATCGCGTCGTTCTGACGACCTGAGTATGCATGCTCAGAGTGAGAGCTGGGTCTAACTTGGACGAGGACTAGACGTACATCGCAGACACCTTGATCAGCTATCCAGAGCTATACTCTTTTGACCTCCATCAGGTCAGTTCTTTGTATTTGTTTTGTTTCAGTTACTGCATTTCTCATTACCTGTGCATTGTTTACTGATTACCACGTAAAGCTAGAAGCCGAAGTGTGACTACGGTATGATATTTCCTTGACCGTAGGAGCATGGCTGGCCTTGTCAATCCCTCGTATTCCGTATTTTGGGAAGCGGGGCGTGACATGGTTTTGTTGGTATCAGAGACAGGTTTTGCTTCGATTGGGATTGCAGTTTCCGTATAGAGCTTGACAATCTAAGACATCCTTCGGTCTAGATTGTAAACTTGTTATTCTTGATCTTTATTCACATAGTGTATGCTACTATCCATCCACTCGAGTTTCGGGTAACTTGGCAGAGTTACGTGGTTGTAATTGTGAACTGCATCACAGTCACAATACGGCATCCTGTTTGAGTGATTTGGAGTTCTACAGTTGATTTCCATTTATTTGAATCTTATCACACCCGATATTCTTGATTCCTTGCCTAATCCATATTATATTTTGATTCTTATAGCTTGTGCCTTATATCATTATCAAAGTTGTTGTTTCAGGACCATGTCTTTCAACGACCCTTCCTCTATCTCCACTTCCCAGAATCAGACCGTAGAGATCCTGAATGCACTGCAGGGTCTGAAGGAAGCCCAGGAGTGAACAAATGACATGTTCGCTGAAGGATTAAGAAGGAAGATGACTCAAGCACCAGCGGAAGTCTCAAATTGTAAAAGGGCCCCTGTTAGACGAGGAAAAGATGTGAAGATGAAGCGTCCACTTGTTTCCCCACGACCGAAGCAGCAGAAGACCCAATGTTGTGGGTACTGCAAGAGGCCAGGACACCTTCAGAGGGAGTGTCGCCACGCCAAAGGGAAATGCCTGATTTGCGGATCCAGCGAACACTTTATCAATGGTTGCCTAGAAAGGAAGGAGCTACAAGGAGGCGGTTCGTCCACACTCCCCACTCCTGCTAAGTGATGGTTACTACGTAGTTCGAGCCTCGAGCAATAGTACGCACCCAGCACAGGATTCAACTCGCGAGACAGGAATGTGGCAGTCCAGAAATCAAAGAAGAATTATCACGTTTTCTACTTTCAATAAAGATGTTGTCACTCTTTTGTAAATATTTCCTTTCGTTTGAAATCTTGTATCCGTCGAACTGTTAGCTGAATGCAATAAAACTCTGAGTTGTGATGTATGTACCGTTCCCTTGTTTCTCACGTTATTCTATACTATTCATGGCATCAGCATCTTTACATTCTAATTTTCCGTCCTTGCCTCCAGCATATCCTCCCTGTGCCACTGAATCCTTGGGTATCTTCCTAACGTGCCCCACTGTCTAATCATGACTCTCTCTTTTCAGGTCATGGCCCACTTTGGAGAAGCGCCACCTCTAGATGAGGACACACGGTCGCGCGTTTCCTCGGACTACATGCTGGTAGGATCAGATGACGAGATCAACGGCCCACAGATTATTTTTGGATACAGCGATTCCGAGGGTGAAGGATTCGCAGCTCCATAAGACAACATAGTCAGCGACTCTGACGACGATGAGGAGGACCCCGAAGAGAACTCGATAGAGGAAGATCCCGAAGAAGAGCCCATGGAAGAGGATCCAGCAGAAGATCATGTAGAATCATACCTCGATGAAGAAGCTCTAGTCGAGACGGAAGGACCAGAAGAACAAGACCCCGCGGCAGAAGAACCTCCGATGGCGATCCCTGCGAGGCGATATGGGATGGGCGCCCCTATCTGAGCGTGCGAGCCTACCGTAACCTGCCGAACCTCCACAACCGCGACAGACGTGTTTGAGCTTTCGTCTCCTCTGGCCAAATAAAATCTGTGTATAGTTTAGGGCCATCTTTTCGTCGTGGATGCCTTATTCGGACTTTTCTGAAATGAAATAAATTTGCTGAGTTCGCTAGTCTTCTGATCTTTTGGTTCGCATGATGCTTGACTGTTTCCCCTATACATTTATTTTTCCTCCTAAGATCCCTGACTGTTCCCCCTACACCTTGTGCTGTTTTGACCCTCGCTTAGATTAAAAAGTACCGCACCCCGATCTTTTGGATGGGCCACCTTTCATCCTTCGTTTGTGCCTCGTTTGAGAACCTTCTGGAAGGGAAATTGATAGTGAAATTTCCGAGTTAACTGACCCTTCGGATTTTTGATTCACATGATGTATCGACCGTTCTCCTTCCCATACATCTTTTCCCCCTGTGGTCCTCGCTGCTCACCCTTACTTCCTGTGCTGACCCGACCCCAATCTCTTCGACCTTCAGCCTAAAGCCGTCACACTCCGACCTTTGAGTGAGCCACACTCCATTGTAACCCCTACCCTAGCTAGCTCTATATATTTTTGTGCTATTTTCCTATTACCCTAACCATATCTAGGGACATCGTTATTCGAAAATTTAGTTTTCATTATTTTGTGTTCATCGAAAAGTGCACGTTATTAACTATTTCCGTTTTATGCATTCTAAGTACTTTACTATTCTTCCCATTTTTCGATAGTGCCACCATATATCGCGCATATTTTGTTCCATGTTTCTTATTTTCACTATGTGGGCTTCCTAAGTTATTTTAAAACTATTAGATCGATATATTATCCTAAAATGTCTAACCTATCGACAAATCCTTCACTACTTTATTGTTGTTACTTTATTTTCCCGGGTATTGTGCTTATCGTTTGCTATTATAAATGGCTGTGCCTGATACTATTATTTTAGCTGCGCTACTTTTGATATGCGAGATGTGCACATGTTTAGGATTTTGATTTTATCTAGCACGCATCGAATGTTATTATTTGTTATTGCTATTCTATTTTTGTACATATAGGCTGCCCTTATAGTTGTTTCTGCCTTACACTTATTTAGACCTACCCTTTTAGTTGTGTTATTCTTACATATATAGGCCTCCAAAATTTTATCCACCTGTTTTAAGTAAATCACTATGTGTTAATGTTCGATTTGGTAGTTTTTCGCTTATTGTGTTATAAGTTATTGTTTATTTTAAATTTCGATGACGAAATTTTTCTAAGGGTGGTATGATGTAATACCCAGTCCCTTCATATATTAATATCCGTATTTTCGTTACCCTAAAATTTATTTATTTTATAATTATTAATTTGTAGTATTTTAACATCCCTTTTTTCCTTTCGTATTTTCTTCCCTCCTATTAGCCGAGCCACTTCCCTATATCTATTTTCGATTTTTAATTTATTTCCTTTAAACCCAAACCCTAATTTTTCCTTTTTCTCCCCCTTATAAACCCAGCCCACACCTTTTCTTTAGACAATATAATTTCCCGGCCCACTCCCCTCTTTTCTCATCAATTTTTTCCTTACTCCCTCCCGGCCTAGCAGCCCAACCCCGCTCACCTCTACCCGACCCGCTTTTAACCCTCTTCACCCCAACGTCACTTTTCACGCCCATTCTTTCTTTCTCCCCACATCTTTCCCCCACGTCGCCGACGCGCCGCTCGCCGACCCACGTCCCCACGACTGCGCGAACTCCTCAAGCACCCTCGTCTCCCCTTACTCCTCTCTCCCTCGCACTCTCGAACTAACTCCTCTCTCTCTCTCAACCGCGACTCCTCCCTTCCTCGCTCTCTCGAAAACTGCCTTCGAGCACCCCTACACCCGACGACGACGACGAGGACGACCACTACAGCCACCTCGTCGACTCCCTCGCTCTCCTCTCTCCATCACCAGAGCCCCGACTCACTCCCTTCAGCCGAGCTCGACTCCCCTGCACCCATCTCGGCCGTCCCCTTGCACTCGACGCCGGCGACCCCATCTCCCTCTACCTCAACTACACCACCGTCCTCTACCCACGACCTCCACCGAGCTCCCTTATCCTTGACCACAACCTCCACTAGCTCACCACCTCTCTCCTTGCCTCTACCCCCAAGTCGATGCCACCTCTGCACATCGCCGGAGCTCCAAGCGGTTGCCGTCTGGATCATCGCAGTTGAGATGCCGAGCCCAAGCTCCTCTCCGCTGCCCTCGCCACCGTAGCCCCTACCGAGCTGTCAAGCTCACGCTCAATCCATGGCCAAATTCTAAGCCTGAGGCAAAACCCCGAGCCCCGCCCCGCCCCGGTTCCTGCCCCCTCACCATGCGCCTCACTGTCCTTTCCCTCCAGCGCCGACCATTTGCGACACCTTCTCACCGCTACAGCAAGTAACCCCGCCACCATCGACGCCTCCCCGTCGCAGTCGAGCTTGAGCCTAGTCGTCGCCGTACCTTGTTCGTGACGCGAACGTGCCGTTGCCGCTGCCATACCGTCGTCGACACATTTCCAGGCAAGTACCCTACTTGCTACATACTAATTTATTCATGTTACAAACTGAAACCGTATAAATTCCGTGTTTACAATTCATGATAACTCATAGGACGTAACTGTTCGATGCAAGATCCCAATGAAAACTTTCGTTTAATTTGACGGAACTCGATTGCATATTTTGGCCCATATGGCAGTGAACCTTGTGTAGAAATTTTACTGGAAAATATGACTGTTAATGACTAAAACGAACACCCCCAAATACACCCGTAAAAACTGGGAATTTCCCGTATCTGAAAATTGTTAAAATCACCATAAATTGTGTACATATTGAAATGATGCGTTCGAGGGCTCAAATCGAAGCCGATTCGACGATCTGTAACCCTATGCGAGTTTCTAATGGTTTATGTACTGAAATTATGGCGAGACTTGGTTCGGAGAGCGGCTTTGGACTGCAGTCCAGAGCAACTCTGGTTATTGTTTTCTGTCCCGTAATGTTTACTACTTTGTTACCTGAACTCGTATGTTACGGAACCCTACACCTTATTGAATATGAATCTGTTAAATAAATAACGCGAGTGATTTCACTATGTTTCATCGTCGTTTACTATTTAAAATGCAATTTAAAAGATCGGGACGTATAGCAGTCCCAAATTGAACCAGACTGATACCCAAGTGTTGAATAGGGTATAACTCCTGACGTACAGACGCGATTGAGAATACGTCTGTTGCGTTGAAAACCTCATTGAAAACCCTAGATTTCATTCAACTGTAGCGTCGCTAAATTCTGATCCCAACTGGGATTAAAATGCGTTGCGAAACGGACTTCCGATTCTGAAATCGGATTTCCAGCAGTGAACGCTTAAAATGAAATGGCCATATCTAGTGATCCTGAAACCCGATTGACGTGAAACCAAATTTTGCTGGATAGATAATCAAATATACTACTTATCCCCTGTTCATTGTTTCGCTAAATTTGGCATGTATGATTTATGAAAAATTATGCAAGTGGTATGATACCGACATATGACATCTTAATCATGCCTTACATACTGTTTTCTCATCACATCATATATATATGTCATTGCATTGGTAACCTAGTGATCATGTGCATTACCCAGTATTAGGTATCAGTGGTGATTGTGGCAAGTACGTTAATGTTCGTGCATGAATGGATAAGTGAAAGTGACACGTACTTGTACACAATCGGTGAACCCTATTGATGTTTTGCATTGTCGACGTCTGTGGGGCGCGTATAAGTGTGACTATAAGTGGTATGGGACACTTATGGAAGCACTTGTATGGGTGTCACAAGTAAGGCACCAGACACTGCCCATTTATCTTGGGTATCAGTCGGGACGTGCTTGATGGAGATCATGTCTCCAGTTCTCGCGCAAACTTGTCATGGACCGACCGGTATTTGAGGTTATGGTTGGCGTTTGATGTAGACCACGGGGTGTGGAGTAGTTTGAGTGTGAGTTCAACAGAATCTCGGGAGTCCCATGCCGGCTTATATATATGGAGATATATGGAGATTTACAGGGTACATGATTATTACCGTGAGTTATATTTTGGGCCCGTTGTCCCTTGCCCTTGGGTCCTACCCTTAGGTGGAGGACACTCGCGAGTGGTTGACTCTCACACTTGGACCGACGATAGGCTTAGTGACCTGTACAGTGAGACTTAGAGACTGAAAGGGATAGTGACATTGACATGCATTACTTACTGTATTGACGCACCCGACATACTATTTTACTGCTTTACTGTTCACCCGCTCTTTTAGACACCCGCATTGGCTACTTCATGTTCACATCTTTACTGTCTTGGTTTACTGTTATACATCCATTATTACTGTACGAGTTACCACCTGCATCTATATATTTATTACTATCGCGTCGCTCTGACGATCTGAGTATGCATGCTCAGAGTGAGAGCTAGGTCTAGCTTGGACGAGGACTAGACGTACATCGCAGACACCTTGATCAGCTATCCAGAGCTATACTCTTTTGACCTCCATCAGGTCAGTTCTTTGTATTTGTTTTGTTTCAGTTACTGCATTTCTCATTACCTGTGCATTGTTTACTGATTACCACGTAAAGCTAGAAGCCGAAGTGTGACTACGGCAGGATATTTCCTTGACCGTAGGAGCATGGCTGGCCTTGTCAACCCCTCGTATTCCGTATTTTGGGAAGCGGGGCGTGACAAGCATCATCATTAGCCCTCCACTCTTGTCCATAACAGCTAGCGGGTCGGGTCAGGAGTGGACTGACGGGTTAGGGTGAGCTCCCTCCTAAGGTTTTGTCGGGACGCGTCCCTGGGCCGTGAGCTGTCTTTTCTGCTAGCGAATCAGGGCGAGATCTCTGTATTTAAGGAAGGTGCGCCGGTTCGTGCATCCTGCCATTAAAGCGACGGTCCACGTGTCGAGCGTCGGTTAGCTGACGCGACGTGTGCAGACCTGCGATGCCTGAAAGGGTGCGGTCCAGTGTTGGAACGACAAGTGGACCAATCGAAACCGTTGGACGCGAGGAGGCGTTTTGGCGGGAGATGAAGTGCGCCGTTGGATAGGTCGCTCGTGGTGATAAATAGAGGTGGGGCCCGTTCCAGGGCCCCTACTCCTTCATATTTCCTTTCTTCTAAGTCTTGCCTGCTCGTCGCTCTTCTTCTTTGGGATACATGGTTCGTTCCCACTCTTTGGGTCGCTCGTTCCAGAGGGAAGCCAGCGACACGGCCGTGCCCCTGGCTGGCCCATGTCCTGCGTCGAACGTTCTGCTGGCGATAGGGTCGTCCGCTTCGTTGGCGGCTCCTGGTGATTGTTCCGACGGCGGTCAGAGACGCCTACGGTCATCCGAGCCCCAGACGGGAGACGGAGGGGAGGGCAGGGACGTGGTCCCCCTTAAGAGGAAAAGGACAATTTCTCGTGGGCCGCCGTCGATGGTCCTTGAGGGGATCCCCGTGCAGGAGGGTGATGCCGTCTTCCTGGTTCCGTCTGGGCTTTTCGTCGCTGCCGGCCTACTCGTCGGGATGGAAGAGTCGACAGGAGGAAGACTTCCGTATGGCACCCTGAGGGCCCAAATGGAGGCCATAGCCCAAGGGGCGGTCCAGGTACGAACTCCTCCACGCGTTGTTTTTGGCCTTCCTTTCTTTGGCCCGAGCGCCTCCCAGTTTCTCATCCGCTTCCCGTCAGGTCCTTCAACACTGCGCCACCGCTGCTCGTATGGAGGCCGAGGGAGCGTTCTACGCACCGAGGCCAGTAGAAGCGTTTCCTTCGGAGGTCGAGGTCCTGCGGCATGACCTGTGTCTGGAGAGGGCTAAGGCCGATTTCCTAGCAGCCCGTGCGGAGGCTGCGGAGCTCGCCAACTCAGCGAATCGGGACGTCCATCGTCGCCTGAGTGCATCCCACCGGGTTGCCGAGAGGAAGCTGGCGGACTTGGCCGATCGCTTCGCGACCATGGAGAAGGAGAGAGATGCCAACAGGAGGGATGCCGAGGCGGCGCTTCTGGCGGCCCAGACTGCCGAGGCTCGGGCTAGGAAAGCTGTGGCCGATTACAAGGTGTCAGAGCAGTTTTACGCCGAGCTTGGTGAGTATTTCGCCGTCGCGTGGAATAAGGCTCTGGATGCCGTGAAGGAGCAGCTTCCCGAGTTCGCCGATGGCGAGCTCCATGCTCGGGTCCCACTCCCGGTGGCAAGGCCTCCGGCTGACAACGATGAGGGAAGTGAGGTGCGCCCCTGGTGGCGAAACCTCCGGTGGTGAAGCCCCCAGTGATGAGGGAAGCGAGGCACGGGGGGGTTTTGCGACTTAGGCCTTTTTGATATTTCTCCGTCCCTCTTTTGTAAGCCTCCGGGCAGTTTGTAGGGCTGGGGAGCCATGTAACGTTTTAAAAATAATTAAAAAAAAATTAGATAAATAAAACCCTTTAAGTGAATTTTCTGATTTTCGGTAAAATAAAACGTATTTTCGTAAAATTTAACCATAATTATTTTTCATTATAAATTTAAAAAGACCTATTTTAATCATGTAATTACTAGTAAATGGTGTTTATTTAGTCACTTATAAATTTTTAGTTTAATGAAATATTTTTCCTAAATTAATTATTTTAAATATTAACATAAGCTTTTAAATATACATTAAATTAGTGTAAATTACAATTTGCAATGGGTTTATTTTTCAAAAGTAAACCATGACATATTAGAATTAGGTTTTTAGCATGCTAATCTCTTCTTGAATTGTCTTTAAAATTCTAGAGTTTTCTATGATGAATTGAATTAAGAAAATTAATAAAATAAAGAAATTATGAAAAGACATAAAAGGTGTATTTCTTTGGAGAATGTTCTACACTATTCTTCATTCCTTCTTCCTCTCTTTTCCTCACCTCATGGCCGGCCTCACCTCCATGGGCAGCCCCAAAAATTTCCCCCCATCATTTTTGCTTTAAAAATCATCAAAATTCATCAAAATTCCAAAGAATAAACCTCAAAAATCAACATTCAACCTCTACCATTTTCCTTTGACCTATTTAGCATGGAATTTGGAGTTGGAAACCATTATTTTGGAAGCATATTTTCATGTTTGGATCTCATGCTTTGAAGGTATAATTTTTATTCTTATGATTAATTGTTGTTAAATGCTTTTATTTAGCATATTTAGATTTTCTTAATTAATTCTATTTGCAAGTTTAAAATTCAAGATAGGGTTTCTAAAATCAAGTTAGGGTTTTTATTAATTAAGTGGGGTTATAATAAGTAGCTTAACATTTTTAGAAGGGAAAAATCTAGCATGGTTGATGTATTATAATTTGTGCATTCAAAATTGTTTAAATTAAGCAATTTTGCTAACTAGATTTTTATAAATTATATATATTGGTGTGTTAAAATTCTAATTAAGGTTTTTATCATTATATTATGGTTTTAATGAGAATATTAACATGTTAAATGAATGAAAGACCTAATCTAATTATTAGTTTCAAATTGTTAGTTAATATAATGTGATAAATATGCTATTTCGGTAAACTAGGTTTTAGAAATTAATTTAAAATGTAGTATTAAAAATCTAATTAGGGCTTTAGCTCATTCTTAAGGTTTCATGGAGTGGTTTAACACT
Source organism: Agapanthus africanus (assembly GCA_030015575.1). NCBI lineage: Eukaryota > Viridiplantae > Streptophyta > Magnoliopsida > Asparagales > Amaryllidaceae > Agapanthus > Agapanthus africanus. Next base: position 514,474,690 of record JASDDO010000012.1, read on the forward strand.
TTAATATATGCAAAATCAAGTTTAGTAGTGGAATTGTGAATTTTTGCTTAACAAGTGTTAATTTTGGCTAATTTGCAAACTAGAAATTTAAATTAAGACAAAATGGTGTGAGAAAAATATGGTAATGGTTTCTATAATCTAGTTATGTTATTTAATGAATATTATGACCATTAGTTTCTTTTAAACATCTAGTTTTGAAGTAAAACAGTAAATTGATATTTTCAAGGTTTTGCGGAATTGGACGATTTGATCGATTTTAGGGTTTCGATGAATTAAATCGTTTTTTTATATTATAAGTAATGAGTTTTAAAACTACGAGTTGTTTGTTGGTGTTTTATCTCGATCAATCGGCGTTTGTACGCCGATATCGAGTGATATTTGGTTCTTTTGCATGAGCGGGTCATAGGTTTTAACTTATGCGCGTTTCGTGCGTCGTTTTGGTTTTGTCCGTGATTCAGTTTACGATATTATATATGTTTGCGTATAGGTACCCCTCGCGTGGACTTCGGACGAGGAAGAAGAGGAGGGCGACATCGTCTTCGGCAGACAAGGACCAGGTGAGTAGATGTATATCTACGGGGGAAGTCGGGTGGATGGCGTTTAGCACCCCCGCAAACGTAGAATAGGGATATTGCTTATTGTCATTAGGAAGTCGGACGTGACTTTAGATTCTTGGCGAGTAGGACCCTATTAAAGACCTTATGTTGGACTAGACTGATTTAGATAGACTTTACCAGAGGAGGAATGTCTTGGAGGAAATTCGTAGGTTTCAGGTAGACACACACGCACACATAGAAACTTGGCTTGGTGTATATGTGTATGTGTGTATATAAGTAGGAATGTGTGTAGGTGTATATATACACAACATGTACATGTGATATAAGGATGTTATATGATACATGGGGATGAGACGATATAACTGGGCTTGATGCCGTGATCTCTTGGCTATACAATCATATTATGATCTTAGCGGATCGTTGGAAAATGAGAGAATGGATATGTATACATAAACGATAATAGGTGATGATGACATTGAGATATACGAGACTCTAGAATAGAACCCGGACCGTAACCTGTGACTTGATTACAATATGATATATGTGTGACCTGGTTATGATATGATATATGTATGACTTAATTACGATATGATATGTGTGACCTGATTACGATATGATATATATGACATGATATTTCTGAGGAACAATTGACAACGTATATGTTCGCAGACAATGATATATGATTGATGATATTGGGATGTATCCGATTACAGTATAGTACCTTTGATCATGACATTATTTGATGATGATATTATACGAATGATGATGTACGTAGGTGATACTTGACCCGTACCCCGATATTGGGATGCCGTACGATGGATTTTACCGTACGAGGTATAGATGTGATGATTGATCCGCGCTCTTGATTCGAGGAAGCCGTACTACGTACGTGACGCTATTGAGGCTGGATCGCCGACTATTATAGATATGGATTTAGACCTTCGGTGGATTCTTATTTCCTATCAACTAGTTCCTTTAGTTTAGTTCCTTAGGAGGTTAGATAGATACTAGTTGAGACTCGAGTCATATAGTTGTAGTTAGATATGTATATTCCAAATGAGTGTTTAGTACACATTTTACCTTTACATCCAGATTGAAATCATCAAGTTGCATGTTCATACATATGTTTCTTTAGTCAGTATGAAACTCTGCCTCTTAGGACACCAGCACCATTACCGATGATGCGCATGTCCCACGTACACTTATTTGCCGGCTCACACACACATCATCGGTAATTGCCATGTCACGTACACTTTAGAACATATTATCTTTTATGATGGAATCAGCTAAAGGCTAGATCAATATAGTATTGTGATTACTCTCAGGTGTTAGTCTAGACATTGCATTTATTACTTAGACATTTCATGCATTCACATTTTCATGTTATCATGCAGTATTATGGGGCTTATGCCGACACTTACCATTTACTTACTCATGATTTTGGGATTTTGGATTTCTATGAGATTTCTGGATTTTGGGGAAAAACCGCAAGAATATATATAAAAACTTCTCTCTCTTTCTCCCTCTCTTTTTTAAATATAAGTTGCGGTTTTCTCGTGATGTATGTGTCGTCCACCATGAGATTTCATGTTTTCTGTTGGATTTCGAGACCCGATTCGAGGAGTGGATGAACCGTCTCGGGTACATGGTGGGCCCGGTATGGTACCCCGGGGCAAGAAGATCGAGTTGTAGACGGTGAGCCTGGCAGGGAAAGACTACCTACCGGTGATGTCTGGCGCGGCGGATATCCGGAGGATACCGACCGTTGTCGTGAGATTTGATGATATGGGCCGATCCGGACTGACGGAGCCCGAGATATTGAGACTATGAGGTATTAAGACTTGAGATTTACATGTTTTGTGTCGATGCTTGATACGGATTTCCATGGATTTCATCGATGATGTTTCAGACTTCTATACAAATTTTACTATGGTGAAAGTTAAAGACTTTTTATACAGATATATCCAGATTTCAGGGTTGATTGTTTTACATTCATGGTGCATGCATACTCATTCACACGACATATTACTATTTGAGGCACTGACACAAGCACGGAGCATTTGCACTTACGCGTAGTTTATTACCCTGCACTACTAGATGACTAGTGATATATTAGTATATTATTATGACCTAGGACAGCGTCGTGCATTCGATTTCTTTTCGCAGATGTCTTCTACTCACGAGTTGGCAACTCACCCCCGTTGTGCCAAATTTTATTACAGGTTCGATGTACAGGTTTCCTTGGCAGCTTGCTGGCACATCTTTTCATTCAGGGTGATTTGCACGGTAGGTTGGTTCATTTGTATCAGGACCGCCGTTGTACTTTATTTATTTCATTGGTATCTAGTAAGCTCCATCAACCAAACTTGTATTACTTGATAAGTTTAAAGGACCAGTTATTTATTTCGACCTTAGAGTCATGCTTGTATTATTATGGTATCTGGTGGATTTGTTTTCTTTTGAGTTTTGAGCCTCGCCCTTTGGCGTTGTATATTATTGTGTTTGGTATGGTTGTTTCCGTCTGTTGGCGTAGAGCTAGCTCTCGCTTGGGGATGCCTTTTTATTGTTGTATATATATTATTCTTGTTTGTACCCGTTTGGGGCCAGTTTTTACAAAGGAGACTCTGCCGAAATTTTTGAGAAAATTGGATGTTGCTTTTAAACTTGTTTTTCTACATGTTTTCCTTTACTTCTTCTTTTATATGGTTTAGATTTCTGGGCTTCGGCTTACTTAGATTACGTTGCACCTCTAGACGCTTCGTAATTTAAGTGTCAGTCACGTTCCGTACCTTCGGGTCGTGACAAGCCCGAAATACCTTTTGTAAAGACTTTGCGCTTGATAATAAAACTTTTTCTTTGGTTTCATCGGTTTGCACTTTATCTTCTGTTTGTGAAGAATGTTTGTAAAATATCCCTGCTTGCGCTGTTGGGCTTTCATGTCAGGTCGGCCATCTGTCTAGCGATCGTTCGTTGAGTTGATTTCGATCACTTGCAAAGCGTGCCAAGCGCTGCCGAGAAGGAGGCGTCTCCATGGCCCTGAAGTCAAGGGAGGATCGCGCAGACTTCGATAGGCCTGACGCCCCTTGTTGAGGCTTCGGATTCTCTGCATGTGATGGGCGGAGGGCTGTTCGCCATATTTGTGCCGAGCATGAATGGGAAGCTGCTCGGTTGCCCCTTGTCGGGGGGCTTTGGTCCTTAGCGTTGGAGGGGCTGTAATAAGCCCACTAAGGATGACCGGGCAGTGAAGCTGCGCGGTTGCCTCTTGGCGAAGGCTTTGATCTCTAGCGTCGTGGGTAGGCAACTACCAGCCAGAGATGACCGAGCATGGCAACCGCTCGGTTGCCTCTTGCGAGGGCTCTGATCCTTCAGGACGGGGACAGAGCAGGGTTACTGCCCGGTTCCTCTTGGCGAGGACTTTGATCCCTGTCGATTGTGGTAGGAAGCTACCAGCCGGGGATAGCCGAGAAAGGACTCGACTGCCACTGGGAGGACTTTGGTCCTTAGCACTGGAGGGGCTGTAGGAAGCCCACTAAGGATGACCGGACAGTGAAGCTGCACGGTTGCCTCTTGGCGAGGGTTTTGATCTCTAGCGTCGTGGGTAGGCAACTACCAGCCTGGGATGACCGAGCGGGATAGCCGCTTGGATGCCTCTTGCAAGGGCTTCGATCCCTGGCGTCATGGGTAGGGAGCTACCATCCGGAGATGACCGAGCAGGGCAGCCGCTCGGTTGCCTCTTGCGAGGGCTTTGATCCTTCAGGACGGGGACCGAGCAGGGTTACTGCCCGGTGCCTCTTGGCGAGGACTTTAATCCCTGTCGGTTATGGTAGGAAGCTACCAGCCGGGGATAGCCGAGCAAGGACTCGACTGCCTCTGGGAGAACTTTGGTCCTTAGTGCGGGAGGGGCTGTAAGAAGTCTACCAAGGACCCTTGGCCGGGCGGGGTCACCGTCCGGTGCCTCTGGGCGAGGGCTTTTGTCCTGAAGGATAGCCGAGCGAAGGATCCTCGGGCTCGACTGCCTCTGGGAGGGCTTTTGATCCCTGTCGGTCGTGGTAGGAAGCTACCAGCCGGGGATAGCCGAGCAGGGTAGCTGTTGAGCTGCCACTAAGGAGGACTTTGATCCTTAGCGTTGGAGGGGCTGTAGGAAGCCCACTAAGGATAACCAGGCAGTGAAGCCGCGCGGTCGCCTCTTGGCGAGGGCTTTGGATTGTAAAGATAGAACTCTATTCGAGATGTTCCGGCGTTTCTTTATTCGAATGGACAGGACTTTTGGAGAACATTTACATCATCTTTGCGAAGAAGGGGGGTACACATGTTCCCCTCTGAAAGACGCGGACGAAGACGCGGCGAACGTCTTGCCTGAATTTCGGGGCAGATGCTAATTGGTGCTATCCGTCCACCTCTCCGAAGATGCCAAGTTGATTTATGACACCGTATATCGAAGGTTTAAACGGATGCGGCCGATGTAGCAGACTTCGTCAGATTCCCCCTCGTTTGAGGGGTTTTTGATTGTGAGGACGCTCTTCCCTGCAAGCGCAAGCCCCTGCAGGTAATTACGCTACCGCATCGCGGTAACTACTTTCTCCTTCTCCAGATGGTCACTTCATGTCGTGGGTGTTTGTTTTGTTTTTGGTTGCCCGTGGATTGTATACGGAGACTAATTTATGTTGTCGCCCGTAGGGCGTGGATTAGTCTAAATCCGTATCTTCTTAGATTTGGGTTTGGAGGTTGGGTTTAAGGATACGTTAGTCTCATTTGAGACTAAGATCAATTTAAACGTTTGTTAAGCATACGTTAGTCTAATTTTAGACTAAGATCAACTTAACGGGATCGTTTAGATCCAACAAGAGAGCAATTGGGCTCTATTGTTTAGTTTAATGACATTGCGGTCGATAATTAGTTTAAGGACATTACGGTCCATTGGTAGCTTAAGGACATCTTGGTCCAATGTTACTTTAAAGACACCGCGGTCGAGATTAAGGACATCATATTCCGTGAGTTTAGGGACCTCACGGTCCGATTTTAGTTTTAAGACATCACGGTCGAGGTTAAGGACATCATAGTCTATGGGTTTAAGGACTCCACGGTCCAATGTTAGTTTAAAGACATCACGGTCGAGGTTAAGGACATTATAGTCCATGGATTTAGGGACTCTACAGTCCGTTGTTAGTTTTAAGACATCACGGTCGAGGTTAAAGACATCATAGTCCATGGGTTTAGAGACCCCACAGTCCGTTGTTAGTTTTAAGACATCACGGTCGAGGTTAAGGACATCATAGTCCATGGATTTAAGGACTCCACAGTCCGTAGTAATGTGTGGTTGTTGGGACCCGTCACCTCACCGACGACGTTGAGAAATTACAACGACAAATATCAGAGGAGTGAAGAGATGTACCGTCGAACCAAGATGAGTTGGTTGAAAGAGAAGATGTGCTCAGTTCAAGATAAGTTGAGGACTTATGGTCAGAATTGGGCTAAGTCCAATTAAAATGTTTTAACATTTATTTTTTGTTCTGGCCATTAGGCCTTTATTTGGGCTCGGCCCTTTTAATAGTGCTAAGCATTGAATTCTGACATCAGAACAGATTGTGTTCTGACAATATGCCACGTGGAGCGCCAGGCGCTCTGTGCCATCTGAAAAGCGCGTTGCTCTTCTGTCAGGTAGCGCACGCGAAGAGGACGCGTGTCGCGTTTAGCGCTAAGCGCTAGTTTATTAGCGCACTGCGCTTTTAATTTATGAGCGCTTTGCGCTGATTTAGTGGCGCGCCAGTGAGTGACACGTGGCACGCTTGGCGCTGAGCGCCAGTCCATGAGCGCAGTGCTCTGTTTTAAAGCGCAAAGCACAAGTGGTGTCTATGGTTGACACGCGGCATATTTTGGCGCTGAGCGCCGATCCAACGAGCGCAAAAGCGCAGTTCATGAGTGCAAGACACTTTCTAATAGCGCAAAGTGCATCTGATCAATTTTAAGATCAAAGAACAGATTTATGTTCTTCTTTAAAGGGGGCTTTGCCTCGAGATCCAAGAACAAAAGTTCTTGTTTTTATAAAAGGCTCTGCCTTTATAGATCAAAGATCTGTGAATGAAGTAAAAATACTTCTTTTATTATTTTATGATTATATCTTTTGATCTTTTCCTTTTTATTAAAGATCTTGGTCTTTTTCAGATCTATGATCTTTTTTAGAAGATGTTTCTTCTTTTTATGAGATGTTTCATCCCTGTTGTTCAAGAACATAGTTCTTTACCTTAAAAAATGAAGAAAAATCTTCTTTTTCCTAAGAGCTTGCTCTTTTTTGCAGAGGGTTTTTCTCTCTTTTCTGTCTCTCGAGACTTGAAGTCTAGGGGCCTTTATATAGGGCCAATTGATTTGTTAAATCAGTTTTGAGAGATCTTTCTCTGGTTGATTTGAAATATTTCCCACCGTTGGATCTTTGATCATAAGGCTTCTGTTTTACAGAAGATAATTTTCTTGTTCTAATAAGATTGAAAAATCTTTCCATAATAAAATTTTAGTTCCGATTAATTAATAATTTATTATTAGTAGATCTTTAGATCCGACGGTGTGGGAATTTTAATTCCAGTGCTGGCGCACTTTGCGCTAGGGCACCTACGTTCGACACGTGGCGCGCAGCGCAATGCAACTGCGCTAGCGCACACGTGTTTGACATGTGGCGCGCAGCGCAGCGCAACTGCACTAGCGCAGCTTTTTTGACACGTGGCGCGCAGCGCTACGCTAGCGCACCTGTGCTAGCGCACCTGTGTTTGACACGTGGCGCACAGCGCGCAGCATCTGAAGCGTTCCTTCAATTTAATTTTGAATTTTAAAGCAGAGCTTTGCTCTGATTGGGTGCGCTGCCTAGGGCACAGCGCTCCTAGCGCTGGCATGTCTGCTTTTGATACGTGGCGCGCAGCGTGCAGCGCACGGGATCTGAAGCGTTGCTTCAATTTTTGAAATTTGAAATTCAAAACAGAGTTTTGCTCTGATTGGGTGCGCTGCCTAGGGCGCAGCGCTCCTGGCGCTGGCAGGTCTGTTTTTGACACGTGGCGCGCTGCACGCAGCGCACGGGATCTGAAGTGTTGCTTCAATTTTTAAATTTTGAAATTCAAATAGAGCTTTGCTCTGATTGGGGGAAACAAATTCTCCCCACCGTTGTGCTCACGTGGCGCACACGTGAGTGCAGCGGTGGCAATATCTGAGCCCTTGGATCAACTCAGAAGTTGAAGAGGCGGTTCAGTGCCTATAAATAGGACCTTTGGTCCTCAGATGATTATCATCTTCTTCTTAAGAATTTTTTATTCAAAGCCTTGCTCTTCTTGTTCAAGAACTTTTAAGAGTTAAAACTCTACCGAACTTAGGTAAAATTAAATTAATTTTAATAAATTAGGGTTTTTACCCATTAGCAGAGCCTTGCTCTTCATAGATCTTTGATCTAAAGAAAACCCATTTAGGGTTTCATTAACGGAGTCTTGCTCTCATGAACCCATAGATCTAGACAGATCTTTTCTTTGGGTTTCTTAGCCCATGAATTAGAGCTCTGCTCTTTGATAATACGTGGATCTTTTGATCCTTGATGAAGAACTCTTAAGAGTTTTTTCATGGATCTTGAAGATCCCAGAATTTTTAATTCTCAAGAATTACTTTTAATTAATCTTTGATGGATTTTCCATCATCATTACAGAGCCAGGCTCTTTAAGGAATTTTATTCCTTTATGATCAGAGTGTGACAAGTGTCATTCTGTTACAGAGCTTTGCTCTCAAAGGGAGATTTTCTCATTTTCCCGAGGGATTTCTCATTCAATGAGAATATTCCTTGAGGATTTCCTTATTAATTGACAGTCTCATCCAATGATGAGGCTGTTTTATTAATTGATGCATTGTCATCTGGATTTTGTGGGTCCTCCCTTGGTCCCCTTTCCACTGCATTGCAGTGTGGCACAAATTTCAAAGTGCCGAGCGTCGGGATTTTAAAATTAAATTATAACACTGATAATTGAATTCCGTTCTTTCTCGCATGTGACATGTCTTCCGATCTCCCTTTCCCGTTTTTCCGTTCAGAGGGAGGATTTTCTGAGGCACCTGTGGACCGGGAGGTTCTCGCGCTTATCAGAGACCATGATCCGGAACATAAAAACCTTCACTTATGGGGTAGGTGGTATGACCAGATAATCAGAGGTCGTCAAAGCTTCTCTTGTGCGACGCCGTCAGAGCTGATCTCGTCGATCTCGTATGCAGATGTACCCCCGGTGAACTATGCCGTGGAGGTCGTCAATTGGACTTCGGAGGGTCTTCTTCAACCTTCGATTGCCGCCATACCCATGCAGCTGCCGGCGGCTTTGGATATTTTGGGGCGGCGCATATGGCAGGGCGAGTCGCGCCCTTGGGGACAACCCTACAATATCGGGTTGACCCCCCGACATTCGGCCGGGTATTTGCAGTGGGTCGGGTACATTTTGTCAGCGAAGAAGACGCACCTGCTGAAAATCGGTCTATACCCTGCAGTTTATGCTTCGCTGTTCCAATATTCTGCTCCTCCGACATGGTGGATTAAGACGTTCCTGGAGCAATGGAACATTCCAACCCATACCTTTCTTCTACTGGACAGAGAAGTTTCCATCTCCTTAGAAGAATTTGTTGAGATTTCTGGTTTGCCGGTTAGGGGGGAGCATTACGAGAAGCTGCTTCCTCCGGACGAGTACGTTTTCGCCACCAAGCTAGTGGTGATGGGCCTAACACCGGAGAACGCCATCCAGCACCAGTTTCCTAGTCTGATAAAGGTGCTGAATATGTACGAGAGTCTTTTCTTGGAATCCGGAGGCCGGAGGGTCAGTTTCGCGGACTTCATCGCCCGGTTTCTTCGTCCGGAGATTTTATCGCAACGGGGCCAGTTAAAGGGAAGAAGGTAGACAAATGGTTACCAATTGGGTATTGGATAAGCATATAATCTTTGAGGCTAATGAAATTACGGAAGTTTTAGATATAATAAAGTAACTTGATTTGATAATTTTGGCACATAATTGTTTACCCTCTTTAGTGACTTCTAACGATCGAACGCTAAGAGAAAAGTAGAGTCTAAACAAAACAAGGTTAGGGGTCTGAAAGTTTGACCAGAAGGGCTTGTGGTTCGAGATTTCCGATAAGAGCAAATACTTACCATTAATTATACCATGTTGTCTCAGAAAATACTTAGACCTAGACGACATACCTTGTTAAGTTGCTTCAAATCACATCACTTATAAGAAAAGATCACATCACACACACACATACTTGCAAAAGAAAAGAGCAACATAAAAGAAGTTATCATGCATGGTACTTCATTCATATTGATTGAGATATATACATTTCTTTACATCTCAAGGGTACGTGAAAAAGCTGCATAAAGGTGCAAACATGTTTTAACAGAAAGTGGGGGGATGTATATCACATTTGATATCATTTTTTAAGATTAAGCAGGTATCTCCACTTATGGGTCCACTCTAAATCAAATTGAATCAAAGCTGGGTCCTTTGAGTAGGACCCACTGTTCCCCTCCGAATGACAGCCGACGAGCACCGCGTAGGTTCGTCTTGCCTGAGATTCGGGGCAGATACTATTTGGTTTTATCCGTCCATCTCTCCGAGGATGCCAAGTTGATTTATGGCGCCGTGTATCGGAGGTTTAGACGGATGCGGCCGATGTAGCAGATTTCGTCAGATTCCTCCTCGCTTGAGGGGTTTTTGATTGTGGGGACGCTCTTCCCTGCAGGCGTAAGCCCCTGCAGTTAATTACGCTACCGCATCGCGGTAACAACTTTCTCCTGCTCCAGAATTTCACTTCGTGTCGTGTGTGTTTGTTTTGTTTGTGGTTGCCCGTGGATTGTATACGGAGACTGAGTAATGCCGTCGTCCGTAGGATGTGGATTAGTCCAAATCCGTGTTTACATAGATTTGGGTTTGGTGTTTTTAGTTTAAGGATACATTAGCCGTGTTGAGGCTAAGATCAACTTAAACGTTCGTTAAGGATACGTTAGTCCTGTTTGAGACTAAGATCGACTCAACGCAGTGATCCATTTAATATATGGCCGTCGGAACTCGTCACCTCTCTGACGACGTTGAAGGATTACAACGACAAGTGTCAGAGGAGCTCGGAGATGTACCCTCGAACCAGAATTGATTTGAAGTTTTATAGTCCATTTGAATGTTTAAGGATACGTTAGCCGTATTTGGGGCTAAGATCGACTTAAACGGGATCGTTTAGATCCGACAAAAGAGCATTTGGAGGCTTTATTGTTCCAGTTTAGGGACGTGGTGGTCTATATTCCAGTTTAAGGACGTGGTGGTCTATGTTCCAGTTTAAGAACGTAGTGGTCTATCGCCAGTTTAGGGACGTGGTGGTCCATATTCCAGTTTAGGGACGTGAGGGTCCATATTCCAGTTTAGGGACGCGGTGGTCCATATTCCAGTTTAGGGACGCGGGGGTCTATATTCCAGTTTAAGGACGTGACGGTCCATATTCCAGTTTAAGGACGTGGTGGTCCATCATTAGTTTAAGGACGTCTCGGTCCGCTATTAGTTTAAAGACGTCTCGGTCCATCATTAGTTTAAGGACGTTCCGGTCCACTATTAGTTTAAGGATGTCTCGGTCCATATTCCAGTTTAAGGACGTAAGGGTCCATATTCCAGTTTAAGGACGTGGTGGTCCATCATTAGTTTAAGGACGTTTCGGTCCACTATTAGTTAAGGACGTCTCGGTCCACGAGTTTAAGGACCCCGCAGTCCATATCGATATGTGGTCGTCGGGACCCGTCACCTCTCTGACGTCGTTGAAGGATTACAACGATAGGTGTCAGAGGAGCTCGGAGATGTACCCTCGAACCGGATATAAATTGATTTAAGAGAGCAGCTGTGCTCAGTCAATTTAATTTAAGGACTTACGGCCAGAATTGGGCTTTCCCCTTTTTAGAATAATGCATAGCATTACTTCAGGCCATTGACTGGGCTCTGCCCTTTTTAGAATAATGCAGAGCATTTGTTTTTGGTCTATTGGACCTCTCAATTGGGCTCTGTCCTTTAAACAATGCATAGCATCATTTTTGGTCTGTTTAGACTTTTTTAATTAGGCTCTGCCTTTTTAAAATAATGTGCAGTACTTCTATTTGGTCCATTTGACCTTTGATTGGGCTCTGCCCCTTAATAATGCATTGCATTTAATACTCTGACAGTGCCCCACATGGCTTGTCAGGTGCTTTGCGCAATTAAAGAGCGCAAGCGCTCGTGGAGGTGACACGTGTCACGTTCTGATGAGCGCAAGCGCAACAGCGCAGTGCGCTGCGTCAGTGCGCTGCGCTTTTGCACTGCTGACACGTGGCGCTTCCCGGCGGCTTGCGCAATGGTGCAGTTTTGGCAAGTGCTGGGCACTGTTCTTATTCTTTTGGATCAATTTCAGATCACAGAAAACAAGTTTTTTCTTGTTTTTTAAAGAACCAGTGGTTCATATAAGGTGCAAGGCACTGTTATCTTGAGAATCTTTTAGATTCAGAACCCATGGTTCATAAAGAGAAGTGCAAGGCACTGTTTTTATTTATTATTTTCCTTTTCATTAGAGATCCTTGATCTTGTTCTCAGATCAATGATCTGTTCATAAGAGAACTTTCTCTTTTTCTAAAGGATTTTACCTTTTTCTTTGTTCTTGAGGATTTCTCTCCAGTTCTTCAGAGTCTTCTCTCTTTAATTTTTTACCAAAATGTTGATGTTCCTCCCTTTTTTTTGAATTGAGGTCCGAGGTCCTTTTTATAGTGCCCATAAATTAGTTAAATTTGCTGAAGAGATCTTTCTCTGCGTGATCTGGGGAATTTTCCCCACCGTTGGAACTTTGATCCAAAGGCCTCTGTTTTACAGAAGAAAATCTTCTTGTTTTAACAAGAACAGAAAAGATTTCTTTAAAATTTCAATTCTGTTTTGCGCAAACGTCCCACCGCATGACACGTGTCGCGCAGCGCAGCGCTTGCGCAACTGTGCTTGCGCAACTGCGCAGACACGTGTCGCACAGCGCAGCGCTTGCGCACCTGAAACGTTGCTTCCTTTACTTTTTGTTTTAAAGAGCCTTGCTCTGATTGGACGCACTGCCTCGGGCGCTGTGCTGACGCATCAACTTCTGACACGTGGCGCTTTGCGCGCAGCGTAGAGGATCTGAAGCGCTGCTTCATTTATTAAAACTTAGATTTTCGAGGTAGAGTTTTGCTCTGATTGGGGGAATCGGAAGCGTCACTTCACCTGAGATATCTTTTCATCTCCTTTTTTCCAGCCAAACTTGTATTTCCAAAATCTTGATTTCCCGGGTCCATTGTGCACAGAATCTTTTGTGCTTGGGTCTATATATAGTTCAAGGCCAAGCCCTTTCTTCTCTCATCTTCAGAGAACTTCTTCTACCATGGCTTGCAACCGCCCTCACGCCTGCCGTCAACCATGGGAAGTGCCGATCCGGGACATTGTTTCTTGTTTTGCTGCGCGTCTGGTGGACCCTTCTTTTACGGACGAGCAATGCGATGCTGCAATGTACGAGCTTTCGACTCGTGTGGGGTCTCCTCTTCCTCCGGACTCCATTTGGCTCCGGATGATCCTTGCCTCGGTGCTCGCCGATCTTCCCCCTCCTCCGGTAGAGATGTCCTCGACAATGCTTAACACTGCCGAGGATAAGATCGAGTGCTTCTTTGAAGCGCACTTGATCACCAAGGCCCTGAGGGAGTGTTCTTTCCACTTGCTGAGCCAGATACGGGCTCGCCGGGTCGTCATCGCCATCTTTTCTGACGAATGTGGCGATGATCGTTGGGCGTCTACTTCTCGGGAGGACCGCCGCTTCGACGTGGTGGAGAAGACAGAGAGGGAACTGGAGAATCTCCTTTTTATCTTTGTGAACCCTTGTCTTTCCGATCCCATATTTGGTGATCTTTTTTGAATGTAATAATAAATAAATAAATGTTTTAGTTAAGTATTTTATTATCTGTCAAGTGTTCTTTTTATTTTAGCTCTCTATAATGCTTGTGCATCGTATGATTTAATTTGCTATTATTAAGGGCATGTGATTCTTGCAAGGATAAATTGCCTCTGGTGTTCAGTCTCTTTTATGAAGCAGTGTTTTACTTTTCAGTTTTAGAAATAGAGTTTTGTTCTGATTTGAGGGGAAACAAATTCCCCCCCACCGTTGCACTTGCGTGGTTCCCAACGCAAGCGCAACGGTGGCAGAATTCCAACCGTTGTGGTAACCTTTGGAAGTTGAAAGGGCACTTGATGCCTATAAATAGGACCTTTGGTCCTGCATAGATAATTATTATCTTTAAAATTTTCATTTTCAGAAACGTGTCGCGCAGCGCAGCACTTGCGCAGCTGTACTTGCGCAGCTGTGCTTGTGCAACTGCGCAGACACGCGTCGTGCGGCGTGCTTGCGCAGCTGTGCTTACGCAACTGCGCAGACACGTGTTGTGCAGCGCAGCGCTTGCGCAGCTGTGTCTGCACAGATACGTGTCGTGCGGTGCAGCGCTTGCGCAATTAGAGCGTTGCTTCCTTTAATTTTTGCTTTAAATAGAGCTTTGCTCTGATTGGGTGCGCTGCTTTGGGCGCTGCGCTGATGTGTCTGCGCCTGACACATGGCGCGTTGCGCGCAGCGCAAAGAATTTGAAGCGTTGCTTCATTTATTATTAAAATTTAGATTTTCAAAGTAGAGCTTTGCTCTGATTGGGTGAAGATGAAGCGTTGCTTTATCTCCCGTCTTGGAATTTGAACAGAGCTTTGCTCTGATTGGGATAAATAAATACCCCCCACCGTTGCGGTAGCTTTTAGAAGTTGAAAGGGCACTTGATGCCTATAAATAGGACCTTTGGTCCTTCACAGATGATCATCATCTCCAAAAATTTTATTTTCAGAATCTCAGAGCCCTGCTCTTGTTTAAGAACTTTTAGAGCCTTGCTCTTGTTTCTTTTTAAGAACTTTCAAAGTTCAGAACTCAGCACCCTCTTAGGTAAAATTTTAAATTAAATTAAGTTAAGCTTAATTAACAGAGCCTTGCTCTCATAGATCTTTTGATCTAAAGAAAAACCCTTTTGGGGTCTCACCAATAGAGCCTTTCTCTCAAGAATCTGTTTCAGGGTTTCTTGACCCATGAACAGAACCTTACATCTTTGGCAAAACATAGATCCCTTTGATCTAAAAAAAAAGGATGAACTCTTAAGAGTTTGAGTATGGATAATGAAAATTAAAAATAGAATTTTGTGTTTTAATGGATTATATCATTTTTTTAATAATAATGATCTCAGAGTCTTGGGGGACTTCTTTAAATCTCCCTTATTAGGATTTTGATAGTCACTCCTGTTCGTAGAGCATTGCTCTCGAGGAGTTTAACTCTCTGTGCTCGTTTTTTAACAAGAACTCGCTTAATCAGTCGGTCTGCTAATTTTGTTGATCTTCTTTCACAGGAACAATGAACGCCCATATGTATGCTTTTAACGAGATCATCTCTTATGGGGACAACCGCCGACTTGGCCGCTCTCAAAATCGAGAGTTCACAAACGCGGAGTGTGCTGAAATAATGAGCCGCTTCGACGCATACAATGGTCCACTGCTTCCCCGACGTTCCTCCCTCCTTAAGCTTATCGTGGGAGCCATCTGGGAAGCGCTTCCCCTCTTCTGTTCCGGCGTGCCACTTAGGGCGTTGGATGCTGCTGAGGACAAGGTGCACTCGGTGTACCTGTTGAACTTTATCTCGAAGAGACGGCAAGACAATCTTATCGATCTCTTGCACGAGGTCTTTCAACAGTCCGTCATACTCGCTGCTTATCGGAGGGTGGAAGACATCAGGGGGGACCCTGACGCTCGTGCTCGCGAAAGAAAGCACACTAGGATGGTCCGTGAGGCCTGGAAAGTCATAGATAGAGTAGCTTTTGAATTCCTCAATCCATGCCCTGAGTTCGAGGTTATTCCCTTGTAATAATGTTTTTCGTTTATTGCTTTTATGATTGTAAGAACTTCTGGCAATATTAATGAAAATTTTTGTTTTTCCTAGCCTGTCTTATCTTTTGTTCTGAGTCTTTTGCATGAATGAATGTGTCTCGAACGCTTGATCAAATGTAAATCAGATGCTCTTTCCATCGCTTTCTTCTTTCTTTTATTCTCAGTATGCTGTGTTAATAAACAAGGTCGATAGATAACAGAGTAAGCATCTAGATTTCTCCAAGGGATAGCGATGGCTTAGGCCGCAGGTTCAGATCTGCTGCCTAAGACTTTTCAACTCTATGAGCCGTGAGGGTCTCGTAGAGATTTTTCTCCCTACGGATCGAGAGGATCTCGTAGGTGGGTTTTTCTCCTTAGGAGTCGTGAGGATTCCTAAGTGTGTTTTCTCTTATAGGTCGTAAGGATCCTGTAAGAGAATTTTTCCCTCTTACGAGTCGAGAGGACTCATAAGCGGTTGTTTCCCTCCTTGTCGAAACTTGACTTCGGAGAGTAAGACCCGTGGATAGTATGCAAGAGACCGTTCAGATCGACTTGCAGGGTCCCATTGTTCAGGAAGCAAGTTTTTTAGTCCCTGCTGCCTGAGGCTTCATCTTGTAAGTTGAGACGAATCGGGAATTTTCCCGCGGAGACGCTGGTTTCTCTGCGAGCCGACACGAATCAGGAGGCTCTCGTCAAGGATTGTTTGTTTCCCTGAGTTGAGGTATTTGCTAAGGATTATTTGTTTCCTTAGCGCCAAGGATTATTTGTTTCCTTGGTGTTGAAACGGATCGAGAATTTCCCACGGAGGCACTGGTTGCTCTGCGAGTCGACGCGAATCAGGAGGCTCTCGTCAAGGAGTGTTTGTTTCCTTGAGTTGAGGAGTTTTCTAGGGATTATTTGTTTCCCTAGCGCCAAGGATTATTTGTTTCCTTGGTGTTGAAACGGATCGAGAATTTCCCACGGAGGCACTGGTTGCTCTGCGAGTCGACGCGAATCAGGAGGCTCTCGTCAAGGAGTGTTTGTTTCCTTGAGTTGAGGAGTTTGCTAGGGATTATTTGTTTCCCTAGCGCCAAGGATTATTTGTTTCCTTGGTATTGAAACGGATCGAGAATTTCCCATGGAGGCACTGGTTGCTCTGCGAGTCGACGCGAATCAGGAGGCTCTCGTCAAGGAGTGTTTGTTTCCTTGAGTTGAGGAGTTTGCTAGGGATTATTTGTTTCCCTAGCGTCAAGGATTATTTGTTTCCTTGGTGTTGAAACGGATCGAGAATTTCTCACGGAGGCACTGGTTGCTCTGCGAGTCGACGCGAATCAGGAGGCTCTCGTCAAGGAGTGTTTGTTTCCTTGAGTTGAGGAGTTTGCTAAGGATTATTTGTTTCCCTAGCGCTAATGATTATTTGTTTCCTTGGTGTTGAAACGGATCAAGAATTTCCCACGGAGGCACTGGTTGCTCTGCGAGTCGACGCGAATCAGGAGGTTCTCGTCAAGGAGTGTTTGTTTCCTTGAGTTGAGGTATTTGCCGAAGACTCTGGTTTCTTCGGAGTTGGGATGAACCGTCGAGATTTGGCTTCGTTTTCTGGCGGAGCCTGTTGGGAAAGTATGATTCCCTCTTTGTTTGTGCCCTTGGATTGTATACAGGGATAGATGTGATCTTAACTGTAGGGCCAAAGTTTTATCATTTTTTTTTATATTTCCGCGATGCTCTATCATTTCAGTTTTTATATCGCGAAGGTCGCGATTGCCCAATCATTTCGGCTATTTTTCGCGGTGCCCAATCATTTCGCCTGTTTTGCATGCATACATTTTACTTGCTGCTTTTTATTGCAAGTTGCCCAATCATTTCGGCTATTTATTTTGCATGCATGTGCGGCCTATCGGCTTTTCACCGTAAACCTGAAATTAGACACTGATTTCGGCATCAGCACCGCTACAACTGGGATATTGCCAGGAGCGAATCATCATTTGCTTCCGTCGATGTTGAACAAAATTGGCTTAGCGAACAGGGTTAAGGTCCTGTCGACTAAGGCTTTTAACTTCATGAGCCGTAAGGGTCTCACAAAGGTATTTCTCCCTACAAGTCGTGAGGATCTTGTAGGTGTATTTTCTCCTTAGGAATCGTGAGGGTTCCTAAGCGCGTTTTCTCTTACAAGTCGTAAGGACCTTACAAGAGGGTTTTCTTCTTGCAAGTCGAGAGGACCTACAAGGGCTGTTTACCATCCAAACATATCCCCAATCAGGGATGAAACTTGGTTAGGGAAATGTTTATTCGCGCCCGTGGATTGTATACAAGAGTCAGTGTTGAACCACTTGTAGGGCAATATCGGAAGTTGTGGGGGTTGCTTAAGCACAGGTTTAGGTTTTTGTAACTTAAGACTTTCAACTCTTATGAGCCGTGAGGGTCCTATAAGAGATTTCTCCTTACGAGTCGTGAGGATCTCGCAAGTGTATTTTCTCCTTAGGAATCGTGGGGATCCCTAAGTGTGTTGCTCCTTTGTGAGTCGTAAGGATCTTACGCGGGTAGTTTCTCCTTACAAGGTCGAGAGGACCTTATAAGTGTCTTTTAACGAGGTTGCGCCCTCTCGGGTTTTCACAAACACTCGCCGGTAGTCCTGCTGTTTTTACTCACGGGGTCCTTTCGGGTTTTCATCCGTGCCCATTTTGCTTATGGACACACCGTTTTTATTTTATTTTATTTTTATTTATTTCTTCTTCTCTTTTTTTTTACGAGGTCGCGCCCTTTCGGGTTTTCACGAACACTCGCCGGTAGCCCTGCTGTTTTTACTCACGGAGCCCTTTCGGGTTTTCATCCATGCCCTTTTTTGCTTATGGACATACCGTCTTTATTTATTTATATATATTTTTTTATTATATTTTTTTTTGTCAGCCTACGGATGCTGCGGAATTAGTTTAAGGACGTTTCGATCCGCTATTAGTTTAAGGACATTTCGGTCCGTCATTAGTTTAAGGACGTTTCGGTCCGCCATGGAGAAGGCCGGCTACTGCTTATAAAGCTTGAGCTTAGGAAGATAGCGAGCGGACATAGTCGTCGTCATCTATCATATTAAGCGTAGTATTTCTTTAGGAAGCGACCGTTTATTGGCCTGAAAGGCCTTTCACCGTGCATGTCCATGAGTAGATAGGCCCCACCCTGGTAAAATTTATCTATGATGTACGGGCCTTCATAGTTTGGCTCGAATTTTCCCCGCTTGGCGCGATTGGGGATCATAGGCCTTTTGACCACCAGCATAAGTTCGCCTTGGCGGAATGTCCTCGGTCGGGTCAATCTTTATATGAGCGCGTCATCTTTTGCTCTATAGGCCTCCAGATTTTGCTGCGCTATGAGCCGGGTCTCATCAAGGGCATCAAGCTCCTCAAGCCGAAGGTTAGCATTTTCTTCATCTGTTAGCTCGCAGTGGACTGCCACTCGTAGAGAGGGTAACTCTATCTCGAGGGGGAGTATTACTTCTGTACCGAATACCAGCGCATATGGCATTGTGTTTGTGGCTATCTTGAACGTAGTTCGATACGCCCAAAGAGCTTCTTGCAGCTTCTCGTGCCAGTCCTTCTTATTTCGGGACACCGTTTTCTTCACGATCTTTGTCAAGGTTTTGTTGAAGGCTTCAGCTAGACCATTAGCTCGTGGATTATAAACCGAGGAATACCTCCAGTCTATATTGTGTTGCTGCGCTTGTGGCTTCTGTAAACTGGCCCGTTATCGGAGATGATCCGTCGTAGAGTTCCAAACCGATATAGGACGTGCGTCTTGAAGAAATGGAGGATATTCTCCGTCTTCACTTCCCTCAACGGTACTGCTTCTGCCCATTTGAAGAAATAGTCAGTCGTTGTCAGGATAAAACGATGTCCTCTGGACGATACTGGTTCGATGGGGCCGACTATGTCAGTCCCCCATATTTCGAACGGCCAGCTAGCCACCGTTGGATGTAGTGGATTTGGATGCTGGTGGATGAAGTCCCCATGAATTTGGCATGAGTGGCATTGCTTCGCATATTCGAGGCAGTCCTGGTTCATCGTGGGCCAGTAGTAGCCCATCCGTTTGATCTTCAACTTCATCTTTAGGCCTGCTTGGTGAGAACCGCAGAGTCCGTCATGAACTTCCTGGACGACCCTTTTCGCTTCGTCAGGTCCTAAGCATCTCAGCCACAGAGAATCAAATGACCTCTTGTACAAAGTATCATTGACGAAGGCGAAAGGCAGAGCTCGTTTCATGAGCTGATGTCTTATGGACGCTTCTTCAGGCATTCGGTGGGACTTAAAGTAGTCTATGAAGACTTCCCTCCAATCCTCAGCCTTTTCCCCGTCTTCTATTTGCAAGGTCGTCTGTTCAGTCGCTCCCTTCTCTTCGGATGATTCCGGAGGTATTTCTGCTGGGGCAAGCACCCGACGGCTTTGTACCACGATTCTAACGTCATCGAGGTTCTCGTCAGCCAGTTCTTTAGCAAGTTTGGCCAACGCGCCTGCTTTACTGTTTTCCGCGCGCGGTATGCTTTCCAAAGTATAGGAGGGAATTTGGGTCAACAGTAGTTGCACCTTTTCACCATACTTCACCAACTCCGGTTTGCACGCTTGATAATCGCCGTTTACTTGACTAACGACTAGCTGGGAATCTCCATATATGAGGAGGTCTTCAATTTCCATGTCGATGGCGATCTCGAGGCCTGCTATCAAAGCTTCGTATTCGGCTTCATTGTTTGTCCTCGGCTCTGTTAGGGAGAAGGCAAAACGCATTATCCCTCCTTGTGGAGTTACAAAGATGAGTCATACCCCCGATTTGATTACAGGGGTACTTTGTTTGCGCTTCTTCACGGAAGATGCTCCATCGAAATAAAGCTCCCATCGGGTATCACCACCGTCGATCGCATCAAACGCATGTTCGTCTGGAAGATCACAATTCAAAGGAGAATCGGCGGGTATCGGATGCTCAGCGAGGAAGTCGGCGATGGCCTGGCCTTTCACCGCCTTGAGAGGTTGATACGTTATCGAGAACTCCATCAAGAGCATGGCCCATTTAGCGAGTCGTCCCGTCAATATGGCCTTCGACATCAAATATTTAAGGAGGTCCACCTTTGAAATGAGACGGACCTCATGCGCCAACGCATAGTGCCTGAGCTTTGTTATCGCAAAGATCAACGTCAGGCAGTGTTTTTCAATAAGGGAGTAGTTGCTTTCTGCCCCCAGTAGAACTGGACTTAAATAGTAGAGTGTCCTTTTTTCCTTTGATCATTCTCTTGTGCCCATAATGCGTCTAAGGAACCTTCGAGGGCTGTGGTATAAAGAATGAGGGGCTTTCCCTTGACCGGAGCAGCCAACACCGGCGGGTTTTGCAGGTATTGTTTGATCTCGTCCAGCGCGCTCTGGCATTTTTGGTCCCAGACAAACGGGGTTCCCTTCTTCATCAGGTGGCTGTAGGGACTGCACTTTCCTGAAAGGTTGGCTATAAATCGCCGTATATACGCGAGCTTCCCTTGGAGAGACCGCAGCTGTTTGAGAGTCCTTGGCGGAGGCATTTCCATAATCGCCTTGATCTTTGACGGATCTATTTCAATACCTCGGTGTCGGACGATGAATCCCAGGAATTTACCCGAGGAAACCCCGAATGCACACTTAAGAGGGTTCATCTTCAGGTTGTATTGTCGAAGGCGTCGAAATACAGTCTTTAGATGCTCGAGATGTTCCTCGTATGATTTGCTCTTGACCACGAGGTCGTCGATATAACATTCAACGATTTCGTGTATAAGGTCATCGAAGATCTTCGTCATGGCCCTTTGGTAGGTGGCGCCGACATTCTTTAAACCGAAGGGCATCACCCTGTAGCAGAATATACCCAAAGGAGTCATGAAGGCGGTGTGCTTCTGGTCTTCGGGATGCATTTTTATCTGATTATATCCTGACGAGCCGTCCATGAAGGAGAAAACCTCGTGAGTGGACGTATTGTCTATCATCAGTTCGGTGACTGGCACTGGGAAATCGTCCTTCGGGCAAGCTTTATTAAGATCCCGGAAGTCTACGCATATGCGCACTGTCCTATTTTTCTTCATCATTGGGACGATGTTGGCGATCCATTCAGGGTATTGAACTTCCTGGATGAAGCCAGAGTCGATCAGCTTCTTGACCTCGGCATTGATGCTCATCTCAAGCTCGAGCCGCATTCTCCTCGGCGCCTGTTTGACTGGCTTGATGTCCGGGGATATCGCCAATCTGTGCACAGCAATTTCTGGATCTAGTCCCGGCATTTCAGAATAGTTCCACGCAAAGCAGTCTTTATGTTGTATGAGCACGTCCTTTAACGCAGACACCCTTTCTTCAGATAGAAGCTCGCTGATGAATGTCGGTCGCGGATCATTCGTCGTTCCCAACTCAATTTTCTTGAGGTTATCTGCAGTGGTATGGATTCCATCTTCCAGCTCTTTTGGCGCTGGTGGGAATTCTGAGATTACCTCGTCGTTGCTATTTTCGAAGCACCAAGGAAGGTCATCATGTTCTCGGGCTTTTCTCTTGATATCGTTATCACGTGACAAGTACGAATCCGCTTCCAATCCCAATGTGGAACTGGTTCTTCTTTCGTGGCATTGGGCTCGTGCTTCTGTGGCAGTGCTACCCTCCAGTTGTCAGACAGAGTGAATTTGCCAAGCTGAGACTGATCTTCAACCCAATTCTTGAAGGTGAAGCAATTTTCAAGAGGATGCCCTATCACTCGGTGATAAAAGCAATAGTCCGGGTGTGAGACTTTGCCCACTTGTTTGGGGTGTTTAGACTCCGGCAGTGTAAGCATCTGATGTTTTAGAGCGAGGTCAAGTATCTTCTTCGTCTTATCCCGAGGAAACGAGTACGCTCGACCTATTTTTCGCATGAGGGATAGATCAATAACGCTCGACTCCCGTTTGCGTGGCTTCTTAGCCCTGCTTTGTTGCTATTGAGCGCCTTTTTGGCCTTTCGACTTATTTCTGCTTTTGCGTCGAGCCTTCTTTATAACAGGTTGACAAGGAGCGGCATTTTCATCTTTCACGGCCTATTGGAGAAGGCGTTGCGTTTTGGCTTTCTCGTAGATGACCATTTCGCGGTTATGATCGTCCCGGACTTTTTGACCCGTTTCCCTTATAAGCTTGTCCATTTGTTCTTCGAACGACGGACTGGGCTCTTTTGCATCTGGAATTTTCACCATCTCAGGATCAGTGTTCTCCCACTGAGCATCCGCTTCTTCATCGAAGTCATACACGACGTAGCAGCTGTTTAGTAGCTCTCGTTTCTTTGACCGGATGTATCCAAGCCCTTTTGTCTCCATTCTCCCATTAGGCAGTTTGCGTTGAGTTCCGGGAACGTTCCAGACTTTGTCATAGAACTTGGCTTTTCGAACGGTCTGCTTGAAGGATATCCCCTGGCGTTTCAGTAGCTTTTTCAAACCTTCCGTATAGTATCTGGGCAGACGGATAGGCTGAAGCCTGTCAAGCGTAGGATCTGCGCCATGCCAGATTTCTTTTTCCACATTGGTTTCTTCAGAGTGGTAGAATAGAATTGCTTTTTCGCTTTCTCGCCTGGGAGGGATATAGAACGTTCGCAACTCTTCTACATTGTAGATATCAAACGCATCCAGTTCTTTATGGTGTTTAAGCGGCACTATGGCAATTTGTAGACTTTGCTCTTCGTCGGCGGACGTTTGTATTGAAGGTCGCGCAGAGAATACAACACGGATCTCATCTTCCGAGTCGCTACCAAAGATCAACGTAGGAGCGGACGGCCCTGGCTTGTTGTGTTGGGATGGACCCGAATAAACTATCTCCTCTTCCTCCTCGGTATCACTGCCGAAGACAGGGATGGTGGCGTTAGCTTTGTCCTCCGGCTTATGACACTTCTCCGTGTCTTCGAAATCCGGTAAGAAGTATTTGGCATCTTCATATTTGCGGACCTCGTTCACAGAGAACGGGTTCAGTTCTCCCGTCACGGTATACTCAAAACCATCCTTAAAATACTTTATACACTGATGTTGCGTAGAAGGGATGATGTTGTACTCGTGTAACCATGGTCGGCCGAGCAAAACGTTGTAGCATGTTTTGGCGTCTATGACGTGGAACTTAATGTCCGTGACGAGTAGCCCGAAGCGTAGCGTCAGTATTACAGACCCAAGAGTTCTTGATGACTGGGAGTCGAACCCGGAAATGGTAATCTTGTCCCGAGCAAGGTGCTGGACGCTCATGCAGATTTCTTTTAACACCCGCACATTGAGGAGATTAACGGAGGATCCATTATCGATCAGGATTTTGCCTATCTTTATATCGTGGCAGTATCCTGAGACATAAAGGGGGCGATTATGCTCGCACGTCCCAAGGAGAAGGTCTTCATCACCAAAAGTGACATCGGCCGCGTGTACTTCCTCCAATTCATCCTTCATCTTTTCCTCGGTCAGGAAAGCTTGGAATTGTTTCGGATCCTGTAGTGCCTTGATTAACGAATCTCTCGCTTCCTTTGATAGCAAAAGGGCGTCAAGAATGCTGAGCTGTGAGGGTAGCTTCCTTAGATGCGCTAAAACGTTGTAATCCACCTTATTCTTCTTCGGCGGGTCCTTGGTACTTAGCTCCTCCACCACTTGGTCATCTAAGACGATATCTTCAGAGACCTTTTCTTTCCCTTTATCTTTTCTGTTTGAGGGTCCGAGATTCTTTTCGGCCAGCGTGCGATTACGTAGCCGGATATTTTCGCAGACCTTCGGCTCTTCTTCTTTTCCCGAAGTGGACTCTTTAAAGAGAGGGGCAAGTTCTAGCTCCTCATCAGAATCTCTCCCGAATGTAGGCACTTGTGACCCGCCGGTGTTAACCATGCGACAGTCGCCGGTAGTTCTTTTAAGCTCTTCGGTCATATTTCTTTGCTCTCGACGAGTTTTACGCTTTTCCCGTTTAAAGCGTTGTCGATGAGCAACGTACCCTTGCCACCATCTATCGAAAGCTTTGCACTCTTGGGTGGGGTGCGAAACCTTCTGATGATATAAGCAATAAGAGGGGTGCATTTCTATTTCACCGGTGGTGCTTCCTTCAGAGGATAGTAGCTTCATGCCAATTGATATGGCCTTAGCAAACCTTTTCCTCATCTTGCATTGGCTTTTGTCGGCAGTGGAGGCATTTTGCTCCAGCGGGATCGTCTCAGCTCTTTCATCAAGTCGCTGGCGCTTGGCCCTTTCAAATATAGCCGTATCGCGTTCTCGATCAGCTTTACTTTTCAATCGAGCTTTGTTAAGGAACGCGTCAATCACCTCATCTGATGGCCCCAGAATTTTTGATTCGGTATCTGCCCCCAGCGTTTCAGTATAAGGGGTTTCCTCATTGTCCATGAACGAATGGGAAATCACATGACAGCTCGCCACGCATTCTTCGGATTCATCAGATGAACTTTCTCCCTCATATTCCTCTTGAAAGACGTGATTGAGGAACTCTTGGAATGTAATGGGAGTCCGTGCCTTCTGGTTGTATTCCTCCAGCGCGTCAATTTGTTTTTGCAAGTCCGTGCGCTTGTCGTCAGGCTTCACGGGCTTCTTTGACTTCTTCTTCTTTTTCGAAGATTTTGACGGCTGGTTGCGAGTGTTTGGGCCACCACCATCGATTTTTGGGGCTGGACGTGGCTTCAACATTCCCTCAATGATCTGCGGTTCCAACGGGTTCTTCCACCTAATCGCTGGACATGTCTGAAGATCGTTTAGCATCCTCTTTGTCTTGGCTGATAATACAACTTCCCAAGGAGCTTTTTCAACGACAGAGCATGTTGCTCCCGGCGTATTCGTCCCCTTAGAGGTGTGGGGCTGCGGGGGATTCACCTTCCATTTGTCAGATAACACGAATTTGCCCTGTCGGTACTGGTTTTCAAGCCAATTTTTGAAAACGTAGCAATCTTCAATCGGATGGCCCAGTACTCGATGATAAGGACAGTAGTTGGGCTCGTTGACATCACTTGGTTGCAATGGACGTTTCGGATCCGGCAGATTTATGAGTCGGTTGCGCAACGCCAGCTCAAATAACCTTCTCGTTTTAACGCGGGGAAACGAGTAAGGACGTCCTAGCCTCTCCTCAAGGTCTACGTACGGGCGCATATTATTTTGACGAACGACCGGCTTCGAGTTGTTCGGTTGTTGTTGAGCATTAGCGACGACGATCACTTTTCCCTTCCCTTTGTCATTTCGGGAGTCCGGCTTTGGAAGAGGAGGTTTATGGCCCATCTGATCCATCTGCGCTAGCTTGTCAATAAAGGCCTGGAAGGTAGTCGGCTTGAAAAACATCATAAATTGCGAGATGGTTGCTTGCGGATCAAGGGTTCCCACAAACATACCCACCGCGGGAGCTTCTTCAATGCGCTGCTCGCACTTCGACCATAAGTTCCGCCACCGTATAGCATATTGAACCCATGTCTCGCCTGGTTTTACCCTGGAGTTAATCAGTGCCGTCATCGGGGTGCGTTCACTGGCGCTTGCAAAACGCTGAGTAAACAACAGCTCCATCTCCGCGAAGGTTTTGATAGAGTCGTTCGGGAGCTCAGAGTACCACTCGAACGCCGTATCTGATAAACTTCCAACAAACTGGCGAAGTAAAAGCTTGTCATCACCGCCGGTGTTGCCGCAGAGTGCCCTGAACTGGGCAACATGCTGGTGAGGATCGCCCGTCCCCTTGTAGACATGAAACTTAGGAATTGTGTAACCGGGTGGATACTTGATTTGATCATACCAACTTGGATATGGACACCCTGTTTTTACGACCTGACCGGTTGCTTCGGTCGCATGATGAACCCGTATTTGTTGGGCGATGTACTCGTCCAAATCAGCTTTGGAGATTGTATCCTCTTTAGCCGTCGACAGAGCTGGCGGAGGATTTGATGTCTCTCTCCTATCGTCTCCAAGGACGATCGGAGGCACTTCGGACGGAGGATCTTGTTGTATCATCATCCCTATCATGTCTTGGAAGAGGAGGCCCATACGCTGTATGTTGGTGCTTGTTCAGCAGCCTCTTTGTCCTTCTTCTCCAATATCCGACGAAGGAATTCGGCGTCGGTTTCTTCCTCCTGGCGTTCATCCGAGAACGTTTTAGGGTTTTCTTTTGGCCCTGTAAGTACGGCCATAGCGTTCATCATCTCTTGGAGCTTTTGCTGTTGCTCCTGCGCCTTGGTCACTGATCGCGTAAGCGGTCGATGACCCGTAGATATGCGGCTGTCCTCTTTACCAGACGCCACATAGACGGTATGAACTACAATGCCCCCTGACTTAGGGCGTTTGGGTTCACCACCTCTGATATTTGTCGCCGGTGCGGGGGTTTTCTCTGGCCTCCTTCTTTTGTGGGCTGTTGAAGTTGAAGGTGCCGTTGCAGTGGGCATCCTAGCGATTGTTGTCCTCTGCTGTTCAATAGGACGGACCTTTTCTTTTTGCACCTTAGTCTTCTTTTGTTGACGAGAGTGATCTGGGTCGATCACGGAATCTTGAACCCTTCGCCAAACCTTGTATATTTTTGAGGACAGCCGTTGAGGGGGCTGTTCTTTCTTTGTTTCCAGAACTCTCTTCGCGGGCGGAGGAGATCTTTTCAATGTAGCGGTTGGAGAATTCTTACGTACTCTCCTCAGCAGTTCAAAGCTGTTCCCAGTTGGAACAGCAGCGTTGACTTCCACCACTGGAGCCGGTGGAGTTAACCCTGAGGGGGAGTTGCCCCCTGCCTTCCTTACTCGTCGCCAATAGCGACGTCGAGCGTGACGAGCTGTTGGGACTGGCTCGGAGATAGAGATAGCTTCTTTTTCCCCCATGTCTGAATGAGGCGCCGCGGGTGTTAACCTCTTAAAGACTGAGTTTGTCTTTTGAGGGGTGATATTCAGCATGTCGAAGACGGATCCTCGAGCAAGGGCAGGAGCAGGAATCGTCAGTCTTGAAAAGACTGATTTGACAGGGGAAGCCGCTTTGACGACTTCTGGAGCAACAGTTATTGCCTTTCTCGGGACAACCAATTTAGAGTCCTGATCCATCCTGGCGAAAACAGAGGCTGTTGGTTTGGTAGTTGGCGGCCCGTTGACAGGGGCCGTCGTGGCAGTGAGCCGGTCGAAGACCGACTTCTTGTTCATTTCCGGTGCAGGTATTAGCATAGAGAAGCTTGTAGGCGGGATCATGGTCCCGAAAAACAGGCCGGTGGTGGCCTGGGTCACCTGGTCTACTGGCAGAGCGAGGAAGGAAGCCGCTTGGGGCCCATATGCTACACCTCCGGGGGAGGTGGAGCGTCCATTGCAGTGGCACTTCGAGCAGTTGGTGCAATTAGAGGCCATTGATGCTTGAGTTCTGCGCCAGGCAAAAGACCAAATCTTAGTAACTTGAAATCCAAAGGCAACCATTTAACAAACCGCGCTTGGTTCGCGAAGACGACACATGAAGTGTGGAGTGGAAAGAGGAAAAGGTCCCACCGGGCGTGCCAGAATCTGTTCCCCTCCGAATGACAGCCGATGAGCACCGCGTAGGTTCGTCTTGCCTGAGATTCGGGGCAGATGCTATTTGGTTTTATCCGTCCATCTCTCCGAGAATGCCAAGTTGATTTATGGCGACGTGTATCAGAGGTTTAGACGGATGCGGCCGATGTAGCAGATTTCGTCAGATTCCCCCTCGCTTGAGGGGTTTTTGATTGTGGGGACGCTCTTCCCTGCAGGCGCAAGCCCCTGCAGTTAATTACGCTACCGCATCGCGGTAACAACTTTCTCCTGCTCCAGAATTTCACTTCGTGTCGTGTGTGTTTGTTTTGTTTGTGGTTGCCCGTGGATTGTATACGGAAACTGAGTAATGCCGTCGTCCGTAGGACGTGGATTAGTTCAAATCCGTGTTTACTTAGATTTGGGTTTAGTGTTTTTAGTTTAAAGATACATTAGCCGTGTTGAGGCTAAGATCAACTTAAACGTTCGTTAAGGATACGTTAGTTCTGTTTGAGACTAAGATCGACTCAACATAGTGATCCATTTAATATATGGCCGTCGGGACTCGTCACCTTTCTGACGACGTTGAAGGATTACAACGACAGGTGTCAGAGGAGCTCGGAGATGTACCCTCGAACCAGAATTGATTTGGAGTTTTATAGTCCATTTGAATGTTTAAGGATACGTTAGCCGTATTTGGGGCTAAGATCGACTTAAACGGGATCGTTTAGATCCGACAAAAGAGCATTTGGAGGCTCTATTATTCCAGTTTAAGGACGTGGTGGTCTATGTTCCAGTTTAAGGACGTGGTGGTCTATGTTCCAGTTTAAGGACGTGGTGGTCTATCGCCAGTTTAGGGACGCGGTGGTCCATATTCCAGTTTAGGGACGTGGTGGTCCATATTCCATTTTAAGGACGTGGGGGTCTATATTTCAGTTTAGGGACGTGGTGGTCCATATTCCAGTTTAGGGACGCGGGGGTCTATATTCCAGTTTAAGTATGTGACGGTCCATATTCCAGTTTAAGGACGTGGTGGTCCATCATTAGTTTAAGGACGTCTCGGTCCGCTATTAGTTTAAAGACGTCTTTAAACAATGCATAGCATCATTTTTGGTCTGTTTAGACTTTTTAATTAGGCTCTGCCTTTTTAAAATAATGTGCAGTACTTCTATTTGGTCCATTTGACCTTTGATTGGGCTCTGCCCCTTAATAATGCATTGCATTTAATACTCTGACAGTGCCCCACATGGCTTGTCAGGTGCTTTGCGCAATTAAAGAGCGCAAGCGCTCGTGGAGATGACACGTGTCACGTTCTGATGAGCGCAAGCGCAATAGCGCAGTGCGCTGCGTCAGTGCGCTGCGCTTTTGCACTGCTGACACGTGGCGCTTCCCGGCGGCTTGCGCAATGGTGCAGTTTTGGCAAGTGCTGGGCACTGTTCTTATTCTTTTGGATCAATTTCAGATCACAGAAAACAAGTTTTTTCTTGTTTTTTAAAGAACCAGTGGTTTATATAAGGTGCAAGGCACTGTTATCTTGAGAATCTTTTAGATTCAGAACCCATGGTTCATAAAGAGAAGTGCAAGGCACTGTTTTTATTTATTATTTTCCTTTTCATTAGAGATCCTTGATCTTGTTCTCAGATCAATGATCTGTTCATAAGAGAACTTTCTCTTTTTCTAAAGGATTTTACCTTTTTCTTTATTCTTGAGGATTTCTCTCCAGTTCTTCAGAGTCTTCTCTCTTTAATTTTTTACCAAAATGTTGATGTTCCTCCCTTTTTTTTGAATTGAGGTCTGGGGTCCTTTTATAGTGCCCATAAATTAGTTAAATTTGTTGAAGAGATCTTTCTCTGCGTGATCTGGGGAATTTTCCCCACCGTTGGATCTTTGATCCAAAGGCCTCTGTTTTACAGAAGAAAATCTTCTTGTTTTAACAAGAACAGAAAAGATTTCTCTAAAATTTCAATTCTGTTTTGCGCAAACGCCCCAGCGCATGACACGTGTCGCGCGGTGCAGCGCTTGCGCAGCTTTGCTTGCACAGTTGTGCTTGCGCAACTGCGCAGACAAGTGTCGCGCAGCGCAGCGCTTGCGCAGCTGTGCTTGCGTAACTGCGCAGACACGTGTCGCGCAGCGCAGCGCTTGCGCACCTGAAACGTTGCTTCCTTTACCTTTTGTTTTAAATAGCATTGCTCTGATTGGACACACTGCCTCGGGCGCTGTGCTGACGCATCAACTTCTGACACGTGGCGCTTTGCGCGCAGCGCAGAGGATCTGAAGTGCTGCTTCATTTATTAAAACTTAGATTTTCAAGGTAGAGCTTTGCTCTGATTGGGGGAATCGGAAGCGTCGCTTCACCTGAGATATCTTTTCATCTCATTTTTTCCAGCCAAACTTGTATTTCCAAAATCTTGATTTCCCGGATCCATTGTGCACAGAATCTTTTGTGCTTGGGTCTATATATAGTTCAAGGCCAAGCCTTTTCTTCTCTCATCTTCAGAGAACTTCTTCTACCATGGCTTGCAACCGCCCTCACGCCTGCCGTCAACCATGGGAAGTGTCGATCCGGGACATTGTTCCTCTTTTTGTTGCGCGCCTAGTGGACCCTTCTTTTACGGACGAGCAGTGCGATGCTGCAATATACGAGCTTTCGACTCGTGTGGGGTCTCCTCTTCCTCCGGACTCCATTTGGCTCCGGATGATCCTTGCCTCGGTGCTCGCCGATCTTCCCCCTCCTCCGGTAGAGATGTCCTCGGCAATGCTTAACACTACCGAGGATAAGATCGAGTGCTTCTTTGAAGCGCACTTGATCACCAAGACCCTGAGGGACTGTTCTTTCCACTTGCTGAGCCAGATACGGGCTCGCCAGGTCGTCATCGCCACCTTTTCTGACGAATGTGGCGATGATCGTTGGGCGTCTACTTCTCGGGAGGACCGCCGCTTCGACGTGGTGGAGAAGACAGAGAGGGAACTGGAGAATCTCCTTTTTATCTTTGTGAACCCTTGTCTTTCCGATCCCATATTTGGTGATCTTTTTTGAATGTAATAATAAATAAATAAATGTTTTAATTAAGTATTTTATTATCTGTCAAGTGTTCTTTTTATTTTAGCTCTCTATTATGCTTGTGTATCGTATGATTTAATTTGCTATTATTAAGTGCATGTGATTCTTGCAAGGATAAATTGCCTATGTTGTTCAGTCTCTTTTATGAAGCAGTGCTTTACTTTTCAGTTTTAGAAATAGAGTTTTGTTCTGATTTGAGGGGAAACACCCACGATATATAACTTGGAAGAATGAGGGAATCACTCTAAGTGGGACCCAAACCCCATATTAAGAGTGCACGCAGATATCTTTTTAAGAGATATCCGCTTCACTCTAAACTCGCGGATATCTCTTAATGAGGTATCCGCTGCACTTTAAACTTGTGGATATCCATTTGAGATATCCACAACATACGGTGTCCTCCATGGATCATGCGGGTATCTTTTTAGACACCCGATGGAGTGTTTTATGGTTCTTATTTTAGTATTTTCTTAAGATATTCATAATAACAGGATATGTTTTTAGGATATTTCCTATGGACATCTTCAAGGTCATCAAAAGTATGTATTTTGAGATAACCACAAAGAAGATATTCTTATTAGGATACTTTGTATTTTGATTAAGTATCCTTTAAAGGACCCTTCTCATTTCTTTTAAGAAGCAAGTAAAGATTTAATGTTCTTTAATAAATCTCTACTTGGGTATTAAATTGATTTTTCTCCAAAATACAAATGGCAACATTTCCCTTTGTATTTTAAAGTTATTATTGAGAAATTTAAACGGTTTAAAGTTTATATTCTCGTATGAATAGGAAAGATAGGATTTCTCCTACTTTCTAGGAAGAAATACTTTTGTATTCTCATTTTTGGTTAAAGAACACGAAATTAATTATGTTCTAGAGTTTTTGGAGAACTCTTGGTCGTTGAGAATCCATGGGGATTTATCTTCGTCTTTCAATATCCTGTGAAAATATCAAGAGAGAGAGGTTCTTAAAGAAAGAAGGAATTCATCAAACACCAGCATTCTTCTTTCTTTTCTTCTGGCCGAGAGTCCTGTTCAACCTTTCACCTGTAAAAACTTATGAGTTCTCGTTCCATTCTGCCCTTTGTTTTGCCTTTTAGGGGCTTATTTATAGTCCTCTTATGAATGGGGAAGTTAACAAATCACTCCCCACGTTTTTCGGGGTAATGGGGTGTTCAAAGAATCCAATAACCGTTCGAGCGGGTATCTTTTTATAGATACCCGCAACAGTTCCTCAATTGGAGCGGGCATCTCTTAAAAAAAAAAGGTGCTCGCAGCTTTAAAGGTCCCTGCCTCTTAGAAATCCCCGCTTATGAGATCTCTGCTCATGTGGTCTCCTCTCATGAGATCCCCGCTCATGAGGTCCCCGCTTTTGGAATCATGACGCTTTGTATCGGAGTTTTGACATTTTTGGGTCCAACAATAATCTTTGAGACTAATGAAAATACGGAAGGCTTTAGATATAATAAAGAAACTTGATTTGATAATCTTTACAAATAAAAATGAAACATGAGTAAAAATGAAATTTCAAAGGACGGATAGAATGTTTACGGAAGAACTTCTGAGAAAAGAAAAGTACTCTTGTTATTCGCTAACTATTTAGACACGAATCAGCTATTTGATGTCAGTGTAGAATTCTTTTAGAATGAGAGGAGAATGTATACAGGTAAAATATAAGAGGAAGCAGATGTAAGATACTTAAATTGTCGGTGTTGAAGAGTTTCTTCATATTGTTGAGCATTCACATGGATATCTTGCTTTACAATGCACATCTTGTCAACTTGAATTTGTACCTTATTCACTTATTTCATTTTCTAGTTTTTTTAAAAATTAAATCACTCTTGGTCAAGATTGTCATACACTTGCAACACAACATTCATGTGTTGTGCTCTTTTGTGTGTTCTCGTTTGCATGCCTTGATCCACCTATCACATTTCCTAATTTTTTTTAATCAATTTTATTTCATCATAAGAGTTTATTGCATGCCTTGATTGCTAATTTTATTTATTATAAACAATATCCATTTAAATCTTATTATAAATAACAGAGAGAAAAGGCATTCACCCAATATTATGAGATTGATATTGAACTAGGCTCCTAATAAAAGCTCGTTTATTGGAGCTGGACCAAACTCGAGCTCAATCTTGATCTCAATTGAGAACAACGGTTGTTTCTAACCCAGTAATTTATTGATACAATATGTATGTTCTTCTATGTCATAAAAGATGATCCGATATTGTTCCTAGGGTTGGCCCATGTCGTTCCTTTAATGATCTAAACATTTACTAACAGATAATACTGCTTTAGAAATAAATATGTTTATGTTTGTTTTGGACAATTACTGCAGAAAATGTGTGGTTAGTGTATAGTTAAACCAGACGGTTCAAGCTTCTCACAACTTGATAACTTGATTTAAGTTGCTCGAACAAATCTACAGTCCTGTTGAACAGGCTCTCCATTCCCATATCTACTGGGTCTACTTTTAATTACAATTATAAGCCAACATTAGGACTGTCTAAATGGTCCGTGAACCGATTACCTGACGCGAACCTGATGAATTTTCCGGGTTGAACCTGACTCGAAGCTGAAATTTTATTAAACGGGTCAACCCGACATGACCCGATAAATAAACAGGTCAGGCTAGAGTTCGGTGCTCTAATTCGATACAACCCATTTGACCTTAAATTGGGATTAAAATAATAAAAGTAAGCATTAGAGAGCTAAGACGACCAGAATTTTACATTGCGTTCCTCCCAATTAATTTGGTAAGAGAACAGATTTTAATTTCCTTTCTTATGTATACTGCAAGTTTGATTTGTTGTTTTATATTTACCTAATTTTACATTGCAGGTGCAATCACTAGATTTTCTTTAAAAAGCATTTTTGGAAAAGTTCATATTAAAGGGAAACTCGAATAGCCTGATTAATCTAACTTGTTTTATTTATACGATGCAACCTATTAATTCCGCGATTTGTTTCTTTTTCTTTCTTTCTAACGTCATACTGTAAGTGACAAATTACCTTAGCTAAGGACTGCTTCCTTCAACTGTATTTCGGAAACATGGTTGATGGTTCATTATTCAGATATAAGCTACATATTTGTAATCATCTAAGTAGCACGATTTTAGATACAGATTTACTATTATAACTCAAACCCTTTGGGTAGTGATATCATTATTGCATCATTTGCAAGGAGAAAATTTCAAAAAAAGGAAAAATAGCCATGCTAAAAGCAAGCATTAGAGAGCTCCACATCACCATAATAGGAGAGAATAAGAATAAAGACAATATGGTCATTCTCCCCATTCATACTAACTTTTAGAATTCAAATCCAAACCCAAAAAATGGAGCCAAACCATATTTAAGGAGCCCAACAAAAATAGTTGTAAGAATGGAGAAAAGAAAAAATATCGTCACCAAATTAAATCAATCTTAATCAATTAAAAATGCACACATAAAAACTAGCTATAAATAATATCTACCTGTATTATTCTCCCACAATAACTACCCACAAACAATAATCATCCAATATTTATTAATCTCACGTGCATTGCACGTGCAATATACTAGTATTCGTAGTCATCTAAGTAGCACGATTTTGGATACAGATAAGGGATACTATATTAGTTGGATCTGTTGTTTAGAAATTTTCCAAGAGCAGGGATATTTCGTCAGAATAAGAGTGTAGGATATGATCTACTGAAATTCCTGCTGAAGCAGAGCATATTCATATACTGATCTGTGACATGTAAACATATTGAGAGAACAACTGTGATTAATTTTTTTCTAAAAAAATAATCCAGAACTCCACAAAATGTTGAGTAATCGTACCGTCTAGTTGATTAGCATGATGTAATAAGTCTTCTGTCTATGATTTATTTCTTTGTCGCGCGCGCAGGGGGGGGGAGCGAGATGGGATAATTTAGGGTGAGTTTATCTTTTTCAAAATTTACAAACTTTTTTGTGGGACATCTATGGATGATACATTCCGCACACATCTTTGATGGTATATAAAGAAAACTCTGTGTTGCAAGTCTTTACATGTGCAACAACTAGTTTTATAATTATAGATATTACTCTGTAGATATAAATCCACATGTTTATACGCATGTATGCATCTATGCATTTATACACACACACGTACACACACATAGATATCTGCATAGATGTGTATGCCTGTGTATGCATGTTTGTGTTAGTATGTTTGCATGGATGGATGAATGTATCTTGTAAATGCGTGTGTATGTAGTTATAACCGTGTTGTTTCTCATAAAATAGTTTCTTGGATTTCAGATAATCTCCATACTTGGTGGCCTTGCATACTTGTGGAAACTAGAGACATTCAGAAAGTCCGTTGATCATGGTTGGTTCCGCGTATTTTCAAATGAACCAATAAATATGGTTGGTTCTGCATAGGTAACTATCACTCAGATCTGGCTTTTGAAAACACTATGAATAATTTATTTTTCGGTTTATGCTTCTTTACTCTTATAATGCGAACTCTAAGCGTGTAACTCATGTCTATAATTGATGGCCTATCTATTTAAGAGATGGAATATATAAAAATGAGAAAAATCGGCAATGACCCTCATTCAAGCTTTCCACATCATCTTTCATAATTTTAAATCTCTCTCTCTCTCTCTCTCTCACACACACACACAAAACACACACACACACACACAGAGGGAGAGAGAGAGACGCACGCATGCAATTTCTAAAGCTATCCTTCCCTAAAGTTGATAACTTGTAATCAACCAGTTGTATGTGAGAACCACAGAAAAATGGCATCCTCTGCTGTTAATACTCCTTTCCA
Organism: Agapanthus africanus; assembly: GCA_030015575.1. NCBI lineage: Eukaryota > Viridiplantae > Streptophyta > Magnoliopsida > Asparagales > Amaryllidaceae > Agapanthus > Agapanthus africanus. The sequence continues at coordinate 514,510,500 of JASDDO010000012.1, forward strand.
GGATGACAACATGGTTGCTTCTTTCTCCCATCATTTATAGCTCTTGATCAGTTACCAACTTACCAAAAGCTCCGTTCACACGTCACCCAGCGGGCGTCACGTGAATCGCATATTTTCCAGTCTCCGCCACCATTTTCCTTATAAAGCCATGTTCATTTCTCTTAAACTTTTAATACCAAGTCCTCCTTTTTCCGCCATACAATATTCCATTTAACCAAATGGTATCCACCTTTCTTTTCTGTAACCGCCACAGAAACCCTCCCAATGCTCATCTATGAATCAATCCCTTACAGCCGTTTGACATCTTGTTTAACCCATTTGCTATCAATGCAAACACTAAAGGTGGCGACGGGTCCCCTTGGCACAACCCTCTTTTGCTGTGGAATTTCTCTCCTTCAACTCCGTTAATTAAAGGAGTTTCTTCACTATTCATGGATGAAATATCTGTCCATTTCCAACATAGTTTAAGCTTGTCAGATGCGTTTAGGTCGTATAACACGAAACGGACATGTCCAAATTTATATTTATGCATAAGTGTTGCATTGGTGCAAATTATGTTTTCTGGTGCAAGAGCATTTATAATCACAAGTTTCTTTCATGATAATCTTGAGCTAGATTTGAAGTTACGAAATGATAAAGTCGGTGATGGGGCTCGATATCGGTGATCTCCCAGATCATGACACGTGGCAGATGATGTGTCCCAGAGCATGCAAGAAAGGACCTACAGGGGCCGACCAAACTGCTCCTATGCTCGTCCTACCGACGAGGATGGCTCCCCTCCGAACCCAGCACAATTGGCCTCCTCGGCCTCACAGCTCGTGCCTGAGCTATCGCAGAAACAAGATGCATCGGCTCTCACACTCGTCCGCGAGTTCTCCCGCCGAGATCATCTTCCTCGGTCCATCGACCGACCAACAGCACCGCTTGCAGGCATAACCGCCATCCCTCGAGTCTCGCCGTGCGCGAGATCTCCGCCGGCCACATCCCACGTTCCACGCCACCACGATCCCCCGTTAATGAGCATGTCTCGCCATTAATGGGAGGTCCCGCTCATCACGCGGGCATGACGTCGGGAACGTAACGGCCGGCGTGATTCCCGCGCCTACTGCACCTGCTGCCACAACTATTTAAACCCCTCTTTCAGACGGTCAAGGTAAGCCAATTCTAATCCACTAAGCCGTTACTCTGCTCGGATTACCCCACTAACTTGATCGTCGGAGGGTCCTCGGTGGTCCAACCATCCCGGGACTTCCTTGCAGGTAGCTCGGATCAACAACTTCAAACCCATTGAGACCCACACACTTCAGGAGTCTACCTCCAGATCAAATCTCAGCCACTCATCGTCGCTTTCAGCAGATCAACGGGAAGCAACATCTGAAGGAGATTCCACCCTCCATTAGCTGGCGCCGTCTGTGGGAGCATTTTGATTCCACAAGAACAAAAGTTCGCCTCCCAATCTCACTCCAATGGCGAGCGATCATCAGGACGATCCAAGCGCCAACTGCCGCCTCCCTCTCAACGGAGGCACATACGAGCCTCCTCCTCCAAATACCATCAACGTCCTCGCCGGCCGGATAGACCGACTCGCATCCTTCGTGGAGGCGCTCGTCCGCGTCCAAACGGCAGGGCAAAATCCCCAGGTCACCGCTCCCCCGCCTCGGGACCAGGACCCCTACAGGGGGAGAGAAGACTCAGCCCGTGTCGGCACGGCCGACCGCCGCCTCGCTGCCTCCCATGGACACGGATCCCCCGGACCAGTACGTTCTGCGACCCGCTGGGCGCCCAACGGCTCGACACCGAGGTCAGTCGCTAGAGTGCCCCGCCCCGAGGTCTTTCGCGCGCCTATCCCTCCTGAGGAAGTGTCGGTCAGCTCGCCTGTCACCAGGCATGACCGACACACCCTCCCCTTACGGGGCCGCGCAGACGGGGCTCGTCAAGGCAGCTCAAGGGCCACCTCACCCGGAGATTTGAGGAATCTCATTGAGAGAAACCGCGGCCGAGGCCAGACGCAGACCGCCAACAGCAGGGGCTTAGGATCAGAATGCGTCGAGTCGTCGGGGTACTATGGCCGACTCGACGCCCTCGAGAAGAAGATCGAGGGTCTGCATCGGTAAGGTCTCCGTTCGAGCGACAGGGCTAAGTATGCCGCCGACTCGCTCACAAAACCATTCACCGAGGAGCTGCTCGCCGTCCACGTCTCCTCCCCAACAAGCCCCCAAAGGTCTCCCTCTTCGACGGCAAATCTGACCCGAAGGACCACTTGGACGCGTTCACTGCGGGAATTAGCTTCCAAGACCACTTCGATGCCGCCCAGTGCCGAGCTTTCCCGGCCACTCTCATCCGTGCCGGGCAGGACTGGTTCTGAGGACTCGAGCAGCGTTCGATCTCGACCTTTGATGAGCTGGCCACACAATTCCTCGGCCACTTCGTTGGGAACAGACGGCAGAAGCGCACAGTCGACCACCTCTTCACGATCAAGAGCAGGGACAGGGAGACGTTCAAGGCCTATGTCACCCGTTTCTATAACGCCCTTCTTGAGGTCCCGGAGCATCGGGACGAAACGGTCATCACGACTTTAAGGTCTGGTCTTAGGCACAAGGAGTGGTTACGCTCTTTTGCACTGGCGCAACCTAAAACCATGGCCGAGGTAAAGGCCTGGACCGAGCGTGAGGTCCAGCTCGAATCCGAGGTGAGCGCAAGCCTCCCCCGAGCAGAGCAAGCCGACCAGAAAAAGAGGGCAAGGGACGTGAGAAGAGGACCGAAACGGCAAAGGCCCAATCCCCTAAGTTCCAGGAGTACACGCCGCTTAATGTCTCCCAGGCAGTGCTTGAGGAGGCCAAGGGCGAAGGGTTCTTCAAATTCCCCCCGATTCCCCGATCGGCTTCGATGGGAACCCGGGGCCCCTACTGCGGCTTTCATAGGTCGCTGGGCCACTCAACGGAGAGCTGCAAACAACTCCGAGATTATATTGAAGAGCTCATCCGTTCGGGGCACCTCGCGGCGCACCTGAGGGACAAGCGACAAGCTGACCGCGAGCAGGAACAACGTCCCCCTCCAGCCGAGCAGACCATCGGCCAGATAATGTAGTGTCAGCGGGGATATGTCCGGTACCCCCGAAGCTCGGTACCCCATGCCGAGCACAGATACCAACAGACGTATGGGGGGCTCAAGCTGCATGAATAAAAGCATCTACTAGCATGTATTTTTTCCCCAAAGCAATGTTCCATCTTCCTAAGATCTTTTGTTTATACAATAAAAGGATCAATAGAGTATTGCAGAAAAGAAAAAGAATCTTATTCATTCAAAAGGTACTATGAGCTCCTCAGCCGTACACAAAAAAGAAAAATTATTATTACAACAGCGGGGGAATGGGGTGCAGAGAGCACTGCTCATTGTACTCTGAGCATATCTCCTCCAGTCGAGCCCTCGCAGCGTCTAACCTTTGCCTCCGATCCCCCCGCGAGTTTCGGCGTCGAGCCTCAACTGGTAGCACTCACGTACGAGCGCTTCCGATCGGTTTAGCCGGCCCGCGGAGATCAGGCCGAAACACCTCAGAGACTTTAGCTTGCCTATGGCCTCGTCGAACAGCATTTCGGATAAGGGGTTGTAAAGCCCCGGCGACGCCCTCCAGATGGAGTACATCAGCAGCTGAAGGAGGGAGGACCGCCGGGGAAGCAATCGGCCGAAATGGTCCTCAATCCTGCCTATCACCAACTGCACCATGTCCTCAGTGCAGTAGGGGTCATAGAGGTAGACATCCTCGAAGCCTACGATGTCTTCGATGGTGAAGAGGAAGTCTTGCATTTTTCCGTTTCGGGGTGGGGAGGAAGCAAACAGTTACTCCCTCCATTTTATAGACAACGACGCGTGGAAATCCAACAGTCGCCCGTTTCACCCGCAATGCAGGCGCCACGCAGCAAGCGTCGCGCCTCCCCATGCGAAACCAAAACGACGGGACTCCGGCGCTTCGCCTTCAACAGCGCCCTCACGACACGTGTCTTCGGTGATGTCCCACTCCTGGGTGCTCACGTGGGAAGGTCGGACAGAGCCTCGCCAAGAGACAATCGAGCAACTTCACTGCTCGGTCCTTTCTCATGAAGCTAAGCCCTCAACAAGAGGTAACCCTGCAGCTACCCTGCTCGGCTATCCCTGGCCGGTAGCTTCCCTACCCCACGACGTCAGGGATCTAAGCCCTCACTAAGAGGCGGCCCTGCAGCTATCCTGCTCGGCTATCCCTGGCCGGTAGCTTCCCTACCCCACTACGCCAGGGATCTAAGCCCTCACTAAGAGGCGGCCCTGCAGCTATCCTGCTCGACTATCCCTGGCCGGTAGCTTCCCTACCCCACGACGCCAGGGATCTAAGCCCTCACTAAGAGGCGGCCCTGCAGCTACCCTGCTTGGCTATCCCTGGCTGGTAGCTCCCTACCGACGCCAGGGATCTAAGCCTTCACTAAGAGGCAGCCCTGCAGCTACCCTGCTCGGCTATCCCTGGCCGGTAGCTCCCCTACCCCACGACGCCAGGGATCTAAGCCCTCACTAAGAGGCAGCCTTGCAGCTACCCTGCTCGGCTATCCCTGGCTTGTAGCTCCTTACCGACGTCAGGGATCTAAGCCCTCACTAAGAGGTAGCCCTGCAGCTACCCTGCTCGACTATCCCTGGACGGTAGCTTCCCTACCCCACGACGCCAGGGATCAAAGCCCTCGTCAAGAGGCACCGGGTAGCAACCCTGCTCGGCCATCCTTAAGGACCCAAAAGCCCTCGAAAGAGGCAACCGCTTAGCACCAACCGTGCTCGGTTATCCCTGGCATACCACCCGGGATCAAAGCCCTCGCAAAGAGGCGCCATGCGGCAACCCCGTCCGGACATCCTTAGTAGGCCTCCTACGCCCCTCCCGCGCTAAGGATGAAAAGCTCTCGAAAGAGGCAACTGCTTAGCACCAACTGTGCTCGGTTGTCTCTGGCACACCACCAGGGATCAAAGCCCTCGCCAAGAGGTACCGGGCGGCAACCCCGCTCGGGCGTCCTTAAGGATCAAAGCCCTCGCCAAGAGGCACCGAGCAGCTACCCTGCTCGGCCATCCTCAGCAGGCCTCTCACGGCCCCTCTGACGCTGAGGATCAAAGTTCTCGCCAAGAGGCACCACGCAGCTACCCTGCTCGGCCATCCTCAGCAGGCCTCTCACGGCCCCTCTCGCACTGAGGATCAAAGGCCCTCGCCAAGAGGCACCGAGCAGCTACCCTGCTCGGCCATCCTCAGCAGGTCTCTCACGGCCCCTCTCACGCTGAGGATCAAGGCCCTCGCTAAGAGGCACCAAGCAGCTACCCCTGCTCGGCCATCCTCAGCAGTCCTCTCACGGCCCTTCTCGCACTGAGGATCAAAGCCCTCGCCAAGAGGCTCCGAGCAGCTACCCTGCTTGGTCATCCTCAGTTGGCCAATTACGGCCACTCCGACAACTAAGGAGCATATACTCGACAAGAGGCATACAGTCTATCAACGTCTTAGCGATCTACACTTCGACTTCGGGACCATAGAGATACCATCTTACCGCCTACCCTGGAACACTTGGTAAGAGAGCAGACTCAAGTCGACGCGTAATCGCCGGATAAAAAGACGACACAACAGAAAGGCAGTCCCACGCAGATACAAGTGTTCAAACAACAAGAAGAAAAATACGCGTGCAAACAAAACTGCAAGAAAAATACCTTTATTCGCAAAAGTTAAAGTTTTTACAAGGTATTGTGGGCTTTCCAGCCTGACAAAGTGTCCGGAGGCCTACCAAATTCCCGAGGAAACAAAGAAAAAGAAAAAGAAACAAAAGACGACGGGCCTCGGGCCTCAAGGCCAGGCACATCCCCGGGATGCTTAGCGACCGCAGCAGGGGCCTCGACGTTGCCCTCGCCGAGTATCTCTACCTTAGCCTCGGCCCCGAGGTCCTCCCCCTGCTCCTCGTCCTCATGAGGATATTCGGCTCGGAGATCCTGGTCAGCGAACTCCGGTATCCGAGTCTTGACGGCGTCGAGGGCCTCGTGCCAGAGGGTGGTAGTGGCCGAGGCTAGGACGGTGTAAAATTCTTCTGATTTCTGGAAGTTCTCCACCGCCTTCGCCGCCAGGAGGTCGGCCCGTTTCGCCGCCTCTACCGCCGCCCCCAGCTCCTTCCGGAGGGTGCCTACCGACTTCTTCATGGTGCCGACGAGCGCCTTGGAGTCCTGAAGCTTGGTCTCGGCAGCCTGGGCGGCTTTGCGGAGCCTGGCAGCCTCCCGCTTCGCCGCCGCCACTTCCTCCTTCCCAGTCGTCGCCTCCTGCTTCGCGATCACTAGCTCCTGCTTCCCGGCCACCACCTCGGCCTCGAGAGCGGCAACCCTTGTCGTCGCCGCTTTCAGCGCCCGCCTCGAGCTTTCCCTCAGCGAGGAGGACTCGTTCGAGGCTCGGACCGCCGGGCCTATCTCCTCCCCCTCCATCCGAATAGCAAGAGCGACGTGGTGGAAGACCTGGAGAAACAAGAAAGGAGTCAGAAAGAAGAAGGATTACCGAGTCTCACGAAAGATGAAATGAGCAAAGTACGAGCACTAACCTGCACGGCCTCCTGGGCGATGGACGCCAGTTGCCCCTTTAGGCTTCCTCCGGGGACCCCGCCCCCGGCCGACCTCTCCATGTCGTGCAGAAGGCTGTCGGTGACGGAGAGCCCCGAGGGCACCTCAAAGCGGAGCTCCCCATCGTCCACCAAGATCGGGAAGGCCGGGGCTGCGCGGGGGAACCTCTTGAGAGCCGGCAGCGGCGGACTAGTCTCCGCCTCCGAGGCCGGGGCTTCCTGCCCCCGAGCCCTCTTTCGGGTCGGCGCCCTGCTGGACTCCGGGGCCCGATCCGGGCTCAAGCGCCGGTGCTGAACGGCTGCCGGAGAAGCCGGGGTCGGCGCCTGACAGGAAGAGCTGGCCCCTCCAGCCCTCGACCCCTTCTTCGGCTTGCACATAGCCGCTCGAAGGTAGCTCAAATCCATGGGTTCTGCACAAGATGAGATAAAATGGGGTCAGCAACACAAGCAAAAATCAAAATAAATACAAGCCTAACTTACCGACGAACTGGCCAGGGCTGAGCCCGGCCCAACTAAGGGCCCGCTCAGAAAGCAACACATCGGCCCGAGGAATGGGCTCCCACGCCGTCACTCTCACCGCGTCGGGGTCATTGGACGGGTTTCCTTGCCAGCACTTATCCCTAGACCACTAGACGGGTACGGGCCAGTCCTCATCTTCTGGTGGCCCGACGAAGAAAAATTTCTTCTTCCAGTCGTGGATGGAAGAACGCAGGACGACGACTCCCTATCCGGGCTCGCTCCCCCGACGTTTCCTAAAGGAGAGATAGACCCACCTCGGGTCGTCCGCGCGAGAGCCGGAATGACTTTTGTAGATGAGAGTGGAGGCAAGGATGGACAGACCGAAAAGAACCATCTGCAGTTTCTAGCGGACCAGAAACCCAAGGAGAATCCTCCAGGAGTTCGGCACTAACTGGCCCGGGGCTAACCCGAAGTAAGACAGCGCCGCAGCGACCTCGAGAGAGAAGGGCAAGCGCGTTCCGGCCCAAAAGGATTCCAGGTACAGGGCAATCTCTTTACCCCGCACCTGATCTGCCCTCTCTCCTTCCTCGGCCAAACGCAGAGTATAGCCAGAAGGGATATGGAAGCAGGCCCGAGCGGTGGCAAGATCCCCCTCGTACCTCAACAGGGAAGGCACACCAGGGGCATCCGCCACCTCCACTTGGGGATCCGCTCCTGACACAGCCACGGGGAGGGGATCTGACCTCCGCTCCTCGGGAAGACTCCGACTCGGCGGGAGAATCCCTAGAATCTACCCCTACGACATCTACAGACTTCCCAGGAGAAGACATTTAACCTGATTGAGAAGTCCTCAGGAAAGCAGAAGATCCGACCTAAGACGAGAGCGCCGAGCTTACAAGATCAGGGACGAGAAAAAAATGAAGAGAGATGGGCCCTAAAGAGGGCCTCACCTCTATCTATAGCCTCCGGCGCTCTCATCCAACGGCGACCGTCGACTCTCACCAAAAACAACTCTTCGCATTTGACGACCCAGATCGCTCCACCTGGCGCGCGCGCATTGAGCAGCATCCCATCAGACGCCAGAGGTCTGCGGCCCGTCGCGTCAGCCAACCAACGTTCGACACGTGGGCCGCCGCTTCGTCAAAAGCGCGCACGATCCGACGCCCCTCTTTAATGCAGAAGATCTCGTCCTGATTCGCCTGCGTCATCCAGAAAAAGACACCGGATTGCCCGAGGACACGCCCGATGATATCTTCGGAAGAGAGCTCACCTCGGGTGACCCGGCAGACCACTCTCGACCCGACCCGTCGGCTGGTCGGGACGAGAGTGGGGGGCTAATGATTGGGCTCGATATCGGTGATCTCCCAGATCATGACACATGGCAGATGACGTGTCCCAGAGCATGCAAGAAATGACCTACAGGGGCCGACCAAACTGCTCCTATGCCCGCTCTACCGACGAGGCTGGCTCGCCTCCGAGCCCCAGCACAATTGGCCTCCTCGGCCTCACAGCTCGTGCCCGAGCTATCGCAGAAACAAGATGCCTCGGCTCTCACACTCGTCCGCGAGCTCTTTCGCCGAGGTCATCTTCCCCGGTCCATCGACCGACCAACAGCACCGCTTGCAGGCGTAACCGCCATCCCGTGAATCTCACCGTGCGCGAGATCTCCGCCGGCCACATCTCACGTTCCACGCCACCACGATCCCCCATTAACGAGTCTGTCTCGCCATTAATGGGAGGTCCCGCTCATCACGCGGGCGTGACGTCGGGAACGTAACGACCGGCGTGATTCTCGCGCCTACTGCACCTGCTGCCACCACTATTTAAGCCCCTCTTTCAGATGGTCAAGGTAAGCCAATTCTAATCCACTAAGCCGTTACTCTGCTCGGATTACCCCACTAACTTGATCGTCGGAGGGTCCTCGTTGGTCCAATCACCCCGGGACTTCCTTGCAGGTAGCTCGGCTCAACAACTTCAAACCCATTGAGACCCACACACTTCAGGAGTCTACCTCCAGATCAAATCCCAGCCACTCATCGCCGCCTTCAACAGATCAATGGGAAGCAACATCCGAAGGAGATTCCACCCTCCATTAGTCGGATTATATACTTGGCTCCATTAGATTTCGTTTGTTGTAATCTCTTTCAGAATGCAACTCTTATGACACTTTAGGTTGCATATACTTGCATTTGTGCATGCTCCGCAACGGATGATAATTAATGAAAGTTGTAGCTTTGATATGCTTTTTCTTCTGCTTTCACCACATTTCTTTAATTATTTATAAGTATTTTGCACATGAGACATACATATACAGAAGATATCATAAAGAGATATATTGAAAGGTTTTAAGTTAAAATAGTAGATGCTTCTTAAAAACTTTAGAAGATTAAAAAAATAGAATTAAAAAAGTAAACATCGTTTTTTCTCAAAATTATGAGGAATTTTTTTTTTGGCCGCCCGTTGTGCTGAGAATCAAGCTGGATTTTCAACTTGAGACCTCCTACCCGTGTGAGATATGTTGTTTGTATAGATAACAATATATATGATTTACATGTCCCTGTGACCAAATTCCTACGATTTTTCCGTTATGTTTTCTTACAACTTTTTTTTGTCATGAAATGGTGCAGGGGCACTAATACTTTCTGTGATCATGCTAATGTTCGCGTGGCTGGTTGTAAGCGTATATTCCCTCAGTCTCCCAGAACCTGGTGCTCATCTTTCGCCTTTTGATCGCAAAACTTATGGTTTGATTCTCCTCTTCATCTTTTCCGTGCCCTTTGTGGTTATTTTTGATATCTGCAGTGGGATCACGCTCCTCCGCCAAAAATGGAAGAATCTCTTTGAGACAGACCCTACAAAGGCAAAAGATACTTCAATCTTTTTAGCTTACTTTCTTGAGTCTCAATTGTGTTATATTTGCAATTTGTTTATATTATGGGGCTAATTTCACTAAAATACCCTCAGCTATTGCTGATTTTCACTAGAGTGCCTGAAAGGTAGTTTAGAGAAAAACGATGGTATAGCTAACGGTATTTTTGTACAGTTCGCCCTTTTTTCCCCGCTTCGAGTAATTGACGGCTGCTTGTGTCGTGCAGGAATATATCGTAGAGGACCTTCATGGCAACTAAACGCCACCGGCGCTTGATCTGGTACATGTACGATGTTTGAGAATGCTCAAACTTATGTAGAGATTGTCATAGGAAATTATTTATTCCATTATTTTTTGTATAGAGAATTTTGACAAAAAAAAAAAAAAATCAGATCATTTTGCTTAATCCCAAGCTTCAATGGACTCGTGTGATGGCAATTATTGGTTAAAATGCTTGTTTTGATTTGTGTCATAGATGGATCCCTGTGACTTCGACTATTGTATGGTGTTTTTCTCAAATCTTTGAGTTCCAAATAATGAGTTGGATCAATGTGCTTAATTTTAAGCGCTTTGTACCATTTATGTAGCAGCTTGTATATAATTAAAGACACGGATGATTTTTAGTAGTTAAGTGAAATTAAACCAATTAGGCTTTGTTTTCGGCAATTGGATTACGGTTTCCGAATCCTTGATTTCGCAAGCTTTTTGTCAAACTCCAAAATTTTGAACAGTGGCTTCCTTGGCCACAGATAAGAAAATTTCTGATCACCGTTTCAGAAAAAAAGGTACAAGGGTTCGAAACCCTTTTTCCTTATTCCTAACTTCAAAAAGAGTGGAGTCTCCAAAGGTCTGACCTCCCTCACCTCTTGTCCGCACCTTATATGCTTATCTATGATTAACAATTTTCATTATTTGCAAATAGAATAAATCTCTACTATAAACTATTACATGGCAAAAAGGAAGGAGGTCGTTTATTTTGAAACTGGTTGATGAAGTGGCATCTTATTTTTTCTAAGAAAACAAACAAAAAAACACCATTGTTTTATGTGCAATGCACATGATTAAATGTCACGTCATTATTGTTTTATAAGTACGATACATGTAATTAAGTACATGTAATTAAGTTGTCACTTCATGATTATTTTTTTAAATTATTTTAATGAAGGACATTTTATGAATAAACTAAACTTCAGGGACAGAATGCATATTTTGGAAAGTTAGAGCTATTTAAGGTAAAGTTATCTATTTCCTGCAATCAAAAACACCTTTCATTTTCGGGACGAAAATATGGCATTTATAAAGTCTAACGGTTTTATCCGAAAAAGCCCGGAAAAGTCGATGGGGTTTGATAAAATTCAAACAAACAAAATCTCTATCAAAATAATCCCAAGACGTAAATCTAGAAGCAGAGCTAGGGCTTGGGATGCGATGGCCGAGGAGTCGCAGCCAGCTTCGGCTGCGATGTGCAGGCATTGCCTCGAAGAGCAATACTCTGAAGATTCTTCAGGTGTTTTGAATTTTACTCCAATTTTCAATCTTGTTCCAAAATTTGATTTTTCGTTTTTGTTGCATTTTGTTAGATTATTGTCATCCCTAGTAACTTATTTTACAACTAAAAATTTGAAATTTTTGATGTTGTACACATGATATTGACACATCAATTCAAGCTTTTTTCCGTCTAGAAGAATTTGGGGGATGTCAGCTGGTATTTTAGGGTTAGGGTTTTGGGGAAGCCCCTCTTTGTTACACCTACAGCACAAATGGCGAAAGCAAGGGAGAATTATCAAGCCACAAACTCTAAGGGGAATTCAATCGAACAGGTGGCGAGCACTAGAAAGGGAATCATAGGGAATAAACCGTTAAATGGCGTGGGGTCCATACCTTCACAGCTCAACTCCGACGAACTAAGGCTTGCGAGAGAGGTGGGATCATAGGAAGGCGACGTGGCAGGAGCTAATTGATGCACGAGGAGGGGACCACCATAACAAACGCACGAAGGAATTGATTCCAAGCGTGCTCCCCACTACTCTGTTATTCCTTTCAGTAATTTTCTTTTTCACCTTAAGAAATGGTATAAGAGAAGAAAAGGCAGAGAGATTTTCTTAGTCTAGAATTGTGGTATTTTTCTTGTAAAGCGATGGGGCCCCTCTCCCCTCTCTTCAACTTCTTCTTCTTCCTCTATCATGAATACATCTCTCTTATCATCTGAGTCTCTAATATTCTCTTATTTTCTATTCTGCTAATATTTCCTTCATTCAATATTACACCAATTATCTCTAAGGTGTAACACACTTTTTGTTCCATAGTTTTATCAAGTTTTTTTTGGGGGGTGAATCAACCCCCTTCGGGGATCAAACTTGCGACCTCACATCGGAGAGGAAATTGGTATCAACTGAGCTAAACCCTGTTGGTGTTTTACCAATTATTTGGTACTGATTAAGAGAGAGTTGACGTCAGATTCACAAGACTTTGAGAAAACTTTTATGAAGTTTGCTTTGTTGTGGACCCCATCTTGATAGGATAAGGTTTTGACGATGCCTTGGAATTAGTTTGGTAAATAAAGACATATTATGCAATTACAAGGTGGTACCAATTAATGCCTACTCTATACATGTAGAAGTTTGAGTTTAAATGTGAATATGTAAACTGTCTCGGTCTCCCATTTGATTTTTAATTTTGTAGAGAGACGACTCATAAATCATGTGATGTTGATTTCTGAATGGTTGAATCCTAATTAAACTCAGTCGATCGGATATAGCGATATTTTTTTCTTTTTTGTTCAAGACAAAGTCATCGAAAGAGTAAACGTTACATGATGTGAAATATATAGATATAATCTCTTTGATATTATCCGTTTCTAGACTTTTGACCAACCAACTGCACTCCATAATATAAGTTTGACAGGTTTATTTTAGAATTTGATGTCTTGTTCTTAGATAAGTTTTTCTTTATTAGTTTTTCCCTTGTTTTACTGGATTGATGATGTTTAGACAAAGCTGTGAGGGTAGAGAGAGAGAGAGAGAGAGAGAGAGAGAGAGAGAGATTATTTAGTGATACATTACTTTGTGAGATGTGATAATCATGCAAATTGCTGATCATGTGTAGGAGAGGAATTGATAGCGCCATGCTTGTGCAAAGGCACTCAACAGTTTGTTCATCGCTCATGCTTAGACAGTTGGCGCTTATCTAAGGTAAGTTTTTTGGACTAGTGATGATTATGTATTAAGAATATGTGTTTGGTTGCAGGTTGAATGCATGCTTGTGTAAGCATGAGCACAAATACAATGAAGTTCTTAGCACCTTTAATGCTATGTTATGATTTTGAGGGTTTTTCTTTTTTACTTCATAAAAAAACGATGGAACTTGTACTCATTGCTAATTCTTTACCACTTTACTTATAAGCAACCCAAAAATTTTGGGATGAGCGCATGTCAGTGTTGTAATTTTTTTAGTAATTTGTTTACTTCATATTTAAAAAGAAAAGGTAGACAAAAAGCTACCAACTTGGTACTCGAGGGGCGTGATCTTTGATACAAGTGAAAATATGGACGGTTTTAGTTACATAATAAAGAAACTTGATTTGAATATCTTGGCATATAAACGCAGAGGTTTCACTGTCCACCATCTTGCTATCGAATAAGAAACAAATAAAATGAAATTTCTAAGGACGGAAATAGAGTTTTGAGTTTTCGTAAGAACCAAGAAATAGTTGCACAGGAGAAAAGACAACTCTTGTCATTTGCGGACATGAATCAGTAATTTGATGTCAAACATGTAAAATCCTTTTGGAATGAGAGAAGTATGTAACTATGTATTTAGGGAAATAAGAGAGGAAGCAAATGTAAGATATATAAAGTTGCTGATGTCAAAGAGTTTCTTCATGTCATTGAACATTCACATGGATATTTTGCTTTATTGATGCACATCGACCAAAATCACATTCAGTTCCTTGTGCATTTAGCTAATACTTATCATTGAACATTCACATTTTTATTTTCTTCTTCTTTTTATCATCAAATCACCCTTGGTCAAGCACAACATTCGTGTGTTGTGCTCTTTGTAGATTTTTTCTTCTTCCGCATATCAGTTTTTTCTATAAGAGTTTAATGGTTGCCTTTTTCTTATTATATCTATTGAAAACAATATCTGTTGGAAGCCTGCTGAAATTTATATAAATAACAGGGAGGAAATGCATTCACCCATTGCTCAACTTGCAAGGCACAATATCATCTTTGCATAAATTCCTCTGAGGGTTCCTGTTGGTCTTTTGTAAAATATCGCATGGTTGCAGTGGTAGATTTCCTCATTGTGGTTGTCCCAATTCATTTGGTAAGACAACAAATATTAATTTCTCTCTGATGCATAATGCTAGAATATGATCTTACTGAAATTCCTGCTAAAGCATAGCATATTTATATATAAATACGTGACTTATAAATTTTGTAAAAGAAAAACAGTACCCGGAAGTTATTTTTTACAGAAATCTCCAGAATTTTCCAACAGGTTGAGAATTGTATCACCTAATCAGTTGGCTTGGTGTAATATGCCTTTGGTTTATGTTTTATTTTTTTGTCATCTTCACTTGCGCACGAAGATGGGATTTGTTAGGGTGAGTTCATGTTTTTGGACGAGTTTGTATTTTTCAAATTTACAAACTTTTTTTTAGTACATCGTCCTGTGGATGATCCATTCCATTCCCATTGATCAACACATCACAGTACATAAAGAATGAATTGTGATGTTTATAAGTGTTTTACATGTGCAACAACTATTTTTATAATTATAAATATTACTCGGTGGAAATAAATCTACATGTTTATGCACATGTATGCATATGTACATGTACACACGCGCCCACACACATAGATATCTGTATGTATAAGTATGTGTATGCTTGTGTGTCTTGTATGGATGGATGCATCTAGTATATGTGTATGTAAGTAGGTATAACCGTGTCCTCTCTCATAAATCTTTTTCTTGGATTTCAGATAATCTCTATACTTGGTGGTCTTGCATACATGTTTAAACCAGAGATGTTCAGAAAGTCCGTTGATCATGGTTGGCTCCACATATTTTCAAATGACCCGATAGGCTTTTACTATTGCATAGGTAACTATCAATCAGATCTGACCATTTGAAACGTATTTGCTTCACTTGATTCTGTTACTTTTTGTATAGTAAGAGAGCTTATGCCATTCTCCAGGCTATCCATTAACTTAAGGAGTTTGTTTTTGGTCCCCCCCCCACCCCAAAAGAAAAATTTAAAAAAAAAACCAATAATTTTTTTTGAGAAGTTATAATGAAACATAGAAGGTAAAGGAAAAGAGATGTGAAAGGAAGAAAACAATATAAGCACCACACACCACAACCTACAAACACTGGGATCACACACAATCTATGATGTAATTAGCAGACAAGCTCGGCCATGATAAAAACAAAGTCCTGCCACATAAAAGCCTCACTCTACATGAATCTCAATACGGACCACAACTCAAGTGCTCATATCCTCTCAACATGCAGCATCAAGATATCTACTAAGTCCGCTGCTCCCCCCTATGCTGCCTCCATTGACTCATCACGAGTCTCATCATCTCTCCCCGTCTCTGGCTGTAGCAACCCCTTTGTCTGTTTCTTGACTCTTGCATTTCTTGCCCAAAAGACCACCATAACCTCAAACTAGTGTACAATTAAATTTAACAATTTAAATGAATGTTTTTTTTGGTCCATAACGTCCAACACACAAATTACACATAATTCCCAATATCCCAATCCTTCCTTTTAAGTGCTATGCCAACAACAACAACAACTGAGCCTTTTATCCCAAGCATATGGGGCAGACTACATGAACCAGCATGAGAATCACGTTGGGTCGAACACATGAATCCTCCGCCTCCACTCACTCCTATCGCACAATATATTCGTTAAGACCTTTGGCATCCATATCTTTTTGTATCGCCTCCATCCATGTTTTTTTCGGTCTCCCTTTCGCTCTTTTGACTTGGCCTAAATCGAGAATATCAATTCGTCGAACCTGTGCTTCCGTAGGTCTGCGTCGCACATGACCAAACCATCTTTAGACGGTTTCTCCGCATCTCCTTCATGGGTGCTACACCAACCTTTACACGAATATCCTCATTTCGCACCTTATTCTTTCTAGTATTACCACACATCCAACAAAGCATGCGCATCTCCTCTACAAGCATCTTCTGTGCACGATATTTCTTAGGAGCCCAATATTTTGTACCATATAATAAGGCAGGCCGAATAAAACTTCGATAAAACTTCCCTTTCAACTTTAACGGAAAGTGATGATCGCAAAAAATTCCGGTTGCACTCCTCCATTTCAATCAACCAACCTGAATTCTCTAGTTGATATCGCTATTGATCTCCTTATTCTTTTGGATGATGGAACCTAGATATCTAAACTGATCACTCAATGCTATCTCTTACCCATCCAGTGTTATACCACTGTGATACGTATTTGGAAAATTATTGATGCTAATCCTAGTCATAACCCCTCTCCACACTTCTTTACCCATAGAACAAGATATTAACAAATGATCTATTGACCCGTTTTCTAAATCACAACCCTCATTCTCAAGGTCCCACTGATTCCTTTTAGCCAAATTATCTCTGGTAAGGATCCCGTTTTTGATTGCCAACCACATGAACACTTTAGTTTGACTTTCCAAATGCAGCTTGAGTGTGCATCCTTGGCCCTCTTAGACTTAGAATATTATAAAATGACTTTACCATATCTATCGCCAGCACATGCTATCCTTTAGATTACCATATGTAGGCTTCCATTCTTCTAAATAACGGATAAGCTTCAAGCATTCCTTTCCCCATGCCTCTTTAAATTTCCGCAACATTTTGTTTGTCGTCAGCTGGATAGCCACTGATGCATCTTTGTCCTTCGCCGTTTTGTATAGGTTTGGGAAATGATTCCTTAGATATCAAATTCCACATCATCTATCCTTCCAAAAGTTATTAACTTGTCCACGTCCAAGAGTATCTCAGAAACCACATAATAGACATCCTTTCTAGAATGATGACACGGTCGCTACATGCTCGCCTAGAGTAAGCATTTTATAGCTCTTGATCAGGTACTGTATGCTTCATTCACACGAGGCACCCATCGGGCTTTAGGGTGATACACATGTTTTCCGGTCTCCACCACCATCTTCCTAATAAAGACATGACCATTTCTCCTAAACTTTTGATACCAAGTCATCCTTCCTTTTTCTGGCAAAACGTACCCTATTTTATCAAATGGTGCCTGTCTTTCTTTCATGTTTGTACCCTGCATAGATACCTCCTATATATCTGATCAATCCCCCTATCGATAATTACTCAAAGATCCATCCCGTCTTCTTTCAAGTTTAGCAGCCAGTATGCCTGCTTCAGCACACCTTGTTTAATTGGGAAAATTGAAAATTGCCTTCCAAATCATCTCTCATTCCATGCCGTCTTTAAGTCATATCATTATATTGTTCTCAAAGTTAATCTTCAATCCTGATTATAGCCCAAAACAATACAAGATGCATTTCAACACAATTGCATGTCCGACCTCCGGCTCTATGAAGAAATGGATATCGAGTAACAACCGCATTTTTCATCCCTCCCACGCCTAATATATGAATCAGTCCCTTACTCTTACAGTTGGTTAACATCTTGTCTAGCCCTATGTTACCATAAATCGCTAAACCGTTAGTGCATTATGATTTGGAACGATCGTTCCGAATTCGGGAACACTAGCGCTCCAGATCGGGAAAATCACCGTTCCGATCAAAACCGAAATTAAATGGGACATATTATCGTGTTTGTGTCAGATTATACTAAAAAATATTTATCTTTTAGCAAAAGAAATTGAACTATATTTATGTGTATTATACATAAATGCACACACATACATGCAAACGGTCCAAAAAAACTTCTAGACGTACGTTTTCCATCCCATATAAACATCTGGAAGAAGACTATTCTTATCGTACCGTGTTCCACAACAAGTGGCGTTCCGCGTTCCCATTTTCGTTTTGCGTATCGAAATGTTCCATGTTCCAGATAACATTGGTCTAGCCCATCTGCTATCAATGCAAAAGACTAAAGGTAACAGTGGGTCCCTTTGTTGCAGCCCTCTTTTGTCTTTGAATTCCTTTCCTTCAACTCCATTAATTAAACGAGTCTCTTCGCTATTCATGGATGAAATATTTATCTATTTCGACACTGTTTAAGCTTGTCAGATGCGTTTTAGGTCTTATAGCCTGAAACGGACATGACCAAACTTATATTTATGTATAAGAATGTGTTACATAGATGTAAGCGACTTTATTATAATATTGATGATACAAACTCTCAGTCCTGACAAACTGGAGCTATATTTAAAGTTTCTAAATGATAAAGTCGAATTATGGACTTGGCTCCATATAAAAACTGTTTGGATTTCATTTGTTTTAGACTTTTTTAGATTGCAACTCTTATTACACTTCAGGTTGCACATACTTGAAGCTTTGTGCATGCTCTGCAACACATGGTAATATTAATGAATGAAAGTTGAAACTTTGATTTACTTTTTATTCTACTTTCACTACATCTTCTTAAATTGTTTACGATTATTTTGCACATGCGATGTATATACAGATTATATATCATAAAGAGATGTATGAAAAGATTTTAAAAGGTTATTAGTTAAAATAGTAGATATTTTCTAAAAGTTTAGAAGATTATAAAATATTATAATTAAAAAGTCCGTATTGTTTATCTCAAAATTATGAGGAATTTTTTGTCCTGTGTAATGCTGAGAATCAAATTGGGATTTCAGTTTAAGACCCCCCTACCTGTGTGAGATATTTTGTTTATATTCAACTATATACACAAATAAATTATATAGTCACAACCCATTGCCATACTTTTTACACATTTATTGCTATGTATTCTTGCTAACTTTTGTTGTAATGAAATGTTGCAGGGGCTGTTATACTTGCTTCAATTATGGTAATGTTCATGTTGTTGGCGGCAACTATGAGTTTTCTTGGTGTCCCAGAACCTGGTGCCGATAATGATCCTACTTATCGCCACATTTGTGGTGTGATTCTCGGCATGACCTTTTTCGTACCCCTTATGGTCATTGTTAGTATCTACTTTGGGATCACACTCCTTCGGGAAAAATGGAAGAATTGCTTTGGCACAGAACTTACAAAGGCAAAAGATACTGCATTCTTTTTAGCTACTTTCTTGTGTCTCAATTGTGTAATACCTGTGATTTATTCAAACTACTAAAAATTTCACTAAAATACTCTTACCTATTACTGACTTTCCCTAAAGTATGGTAAGCTTCCTTAAAATGCTATATTTAAAGGTATTTTATTGGGGTGAAAAAATATCCCTTTAAAGTAGTTTGGTGAAAAACGACAATAGCTAAGGGTATTTTTAGTGGAGTTTACCCTTTTTTCCTTTGAGTAATTAATGGCTGCTTGCTTTCTTGCAGGAATATATGGTCAAGGATCTTCATGGTGATTACACCCCACCGACGCTTGATCCGTTACATGAACAACGTTTGAGAACACTCAATCTTTTCTAGAGATTAGTCGTATATTTCATTATTTTTTGTACAGAGAATTTTGAGAAGCAAGAATTAATTGAGATCCATGATGCTTAATCCCAAGCTTCAATTGACTTTTGTGATGGCAATTTTGTGTTAGTGTTGGTTAAAATGCTCGTGTTGATTATGTTAGGTCAATTCCTATAACTTCAACTAGAGATTAAGCGCTTTCTATCATCTCTTGTAGCAACTTGTAATAGAAGAAGTTTGTGGTGGTATGCTGAAATCCAAGGATAGTTTTTGTGAAATTAAACCATTTATGCTGCTATAAATTTATAATAATATTCATTCTCAACCTTATGAGATGTCTAATCATGAATTTATTTGGATGTGTTTATCTGTGTCTTCTTTTCACCAAAAAAGAAAAAGAAATGTGTGTTCTTTCAAAAAAGTTTTAGATGAATGAATTTATGTTGATGCATTTGTTGTTCTCTGTTATCTGAGATAATTTTGTGTAATTAGCAAAACCTTACAGTTTATCTCTGTACTTTATACCTCAGGACAAAAACATCAATAAGAAAACACTTTCGGGGCAAATTCATGGGTCTCATGGGTGTGCAGGTGTGGGGTGTGTGCTTATGTCTGTGTGTGTTGTATATATAGGTTGTGTGTGTTGTGTGCTTGTGTCTGTGTGTGTTGTATACATAGGTTAGGACGTGCGAGTTGTTGCCAAAAAAGAAGAAGATGCATGCCTTTATCTCTTCTCATATTCTTTCTTAAATTCTTAAAACAAAGATCCCTTTAATCTCACTATATTAAATTTCTTCCGAAAATCTTTTGGGTTCCAAACTCCTATAGCTAGTTACTAACTCATATTCTAAGAATATTCAGTCGACACGGTTAGGTGATCTTTTAGAGTTCTTCAAGTCATTTCGCAGATTAAGTCACGTTTTTAAAAGCTCCATTTTGAATTTTCTCTTATTTTTCGAAATATTTCTCCCTTGATCTCTTGCGCTATCCCAACCCCGTAAAAGGGAATCATTTCTTCTTGCAGGCTGTGTATTGCTCAACAAAGAGGGGAAAGTTAATATCTAGAGGTATGTAAATAGAGTATATATATGTAATGCTATCGTGGTTAAAGGGTAATCTTGGTAAACATAATGGAAAGTTAAAAATAACATTATGTGGCAACTTAAAGAGATCTAATGGAGAAATAAAAAAAATATTAAGCTTCCATGATCAATATAAAAAAGAATTTGGGCCCAAGTCCAACAATTGAAGTTCTCTAAGGTGAAATAGATACCCTAAACTAATGGTTTTTTGACTAAAATACCTCAAGTGATGCTTATGAGGGTTGTTTAGTGAAAAAATCTCTTAAAAACCGTAGTTTAAGGTATTTTACTTTGATAAAAAAAAAACTTTATGATATTTTTGAGGGTATTTTAGTGTAATTTACTTAATATGAATCAAAATTGTGCCCGCTTCGTTCATTTTGCTGTGTCTAAAACCCTAATAATTCTCGCTGTCCAAAACCCCAACCCTTGCATCGAAAACGTCGATGGCGATTCTCCTCTTTGGTTGTTGAGTTAAGAATGGGACGGAAGCTGGGTTAGGGATGATCACGAGAGGTATAATCACCGCTCACTATGCGATTTGCAGGCGCCCGTTCGCTTGGTTGGCATCGAGTTTGAAGCTGGGCAAAGAATCGCAGCGCAATTCGTCTAGAATCTGCCGCATTTGTTTCTAATCAGGCAGTTTTAGTCGAAATTTTGCTTAAAGTTTTGATCTTTTTGGGGGTTTCTATTGATGCTTTACTTCAGCTCATACGGTTATGTTGCTTCTTTGAGTGATTTTTTTTATTGTTTTAGATTGCATGACTGGTAACTTAAGTTATTCCTTAGGGCGACAACTAGTTTTAGCTAGGTAATTTTGATTTGAGCTCTCTATTTTGATATGAGGTTAGAAATTCAGGAGAAGTGCTTTGAAGAGTAAGTGGATTTCTCAACATAACATACAAATGTATATGTTGAATATTGACATATTGTAATTTTTCTTCATACCTTCAATGAAATGCCCTTTCCCCCTTTTTGGCTATGTTCATATTGACCCTACGTACCTAACATAGTCAATGCAATGGAATTTAATGATTAGATTCTGTGTCCGTAGGCAATGTCATTGTGCATATGCTAGCCCATCTCACATTTCTTAAAACTCTAGGTTGTTAATAAATCTTTAAGCCAAAATCATTGCTGCCTCTAAATTTCCATGAATGGCCTTTTTTCCTTTTGTGCTGGTTGAATGTTGTGAACTTGTTGTTATTGACTTATTGTATCACAATTTTCATATCCTACTAAATCTCCTACGGTTTGATGTTACCGTTTTGCCGGCTCATATTTTCCAACATTCGACATGTTGGTGTTACTGTTTTGCCTTCTCATATTTTTCCACATTTGACATTTTTTTCTTGATTGCCAAATAAGTATGGGTTGTCTGATGACGGCCTGTAGAGTTTTTCTTTAACTCCACAGTGTGAGACAGTTGCATTATATTGCCAAGGGTTTCAACCAAAATCCAGTAATTTTTGTGAAGCTTGCATATACCTTTTTCTTTTAAATCCTCCTTCATAATCATTTATAAGTATAAATTAAGAATTAGTCTTTATAATGTTAACTAGTCAAAAATTTATATTATTCCTATCTGGAATTCATTCCTTATAAAATATAAGTTTTATTCAAAATGGTTAACAATATGAAGATAGGAAAATGAGGAAATTAATCCAAGGAGTTCATTTGATAATTAAGACATATCATGCAACCAGAATGTGGATATGATCCTACAGTATTAAGAATCTGGAGTTTTAAGTTTATATGTGTATATGTTTTTCATTCTGACAATTGAATTCTAAATGTACACAAAAAATAACACATATATGATTGTAGAATCTCTTTTAATGGTTTTTTTAAAATGGAATTGGCCATCTTGTATAGCAATAACGTTTTGTAACCTTGGCACCTAAAAGCGGATCTTTTCGTTTAATATTGAAATCATCTGTATTCTGTACTTAATTCTGGATTATTTATTGAAATCATCTATACCACATTCTATATTATTTTGCAATTTATGGTCTTTAGTGAATCAAGCAATTGATGTTCATGTGTAGAGGAGAAGTTAATAGCACCATGCAAGTGCCAAGCAACCAGCATTTTGTTCATCACTCATGCTTGGATTGATCAGTGGCGCTCATTTAAGGTATCTTATTTGACTGCTCACAAAATATTAGGAACTTTGTTTGTGTGCGCTTAATATTATGTCATTGTTTAGGCGTGTGCACAAATTTAAGGAAGTTTCTAGAATCTATTTTGCTTATTTATGAATTTGAGGATTTTTTATTTGCTCTAGATCACTTAAAGAAGTTTCCAGAAAAGGCTTATTATAGGGTGATAGTGTCCTTAGGAAGTAATAAACTAGTGTTTCATATGTGTGTGTGGGTGTGTATAGGGGAGTGATCCATTGCAAACCGGTCCACGTTTTTTAAAAACGAGAACTCCCGATCCACTACGTATTTTAACGATCCGAACCGTTCAAGTTGATCACCCTACTTTCAAATATATGTGTATGAAAAATCAAAGAATTTGAAGACCTCTAACTCATGTATCGGATGAGTGCAAAATGAACGTCTTTCAATATAACAACATGAACTCTATTTAATGCATTGGTTAGAGGTCTTCAAATCCTTTGATTTTTCATACACATAGATTTGAATGTAGGATGATCAACTTGAACGGTTCGGATCGTTCAAATATATCGTGGATCAAGAATTCCCGTTTTCAAAAAATGCGGACCGGTTTGCAATGGAGCGCTCTTATATATATATATATATATATATATATATATATATATATATATAGAGAGAGAGAGAGAGAGAGAGAGAGAGAGAGAGGTTGTAACAAACTCTAGACGGGGCTGAGCGATTGGAGTACCGTCTAGCGCCTATGCGGGTTTTCTAGTTATACTTAAAATTATATTTAATATGTATATATATTGAAATTTCAGCAATAAAGAAACACTTTAGCATAGAAAATAACAACATATTGAAATTTCAGCAGTAGAAACAGAAATATATTGATAATTCAATATAGTAACCAATAACATATTGATGTTCTAACAATAAAAGTCAGAAAAATAGATTTTGAGCTATATAATTCAAAATTATTCAGAAAAATGGACAAAATTAACTACCTTTTATTTCATTAAATATGAATTTGGGTCACACATGATGAAAAGAGAACAAACCCGATCAATGATGCTTCAAAATGACTAGATTTTGTTCCAATAAGCGTTTAAACTGTTTAATTAAGCCACCTAGGGCTGAATCGGAGCGGCTTAGTACCACTTCTGCCTAGACGGTCTAGGCCACTTTTTAGAATACACACACATATATAGAGAATAATGAAGAAAAGAGGTCACGGGAGGGAATTCCCTCCTATGGCGTCGAAAAAATACACCTACTATTTTTTCTGACGATCGACATCCATCATCTTCATCTTTATCATTTAAGATATGGATATACCAAATTTCATGCAATTCTATCACTTTTTCATCGTTGAATTAGCATTGCAAAAAGCTCTATTGTTGATAAACCGTTAATTTTGCATCCGCTAACTCAACGGCAAAAAATGGTAGAATCATATAAAATTGTGTATCCATATCTTAGATGATGAAGATGATGAATGCCGATCGTTGAAAAAAATAGTAGAGGGTGTATTTTTTCGACACCATAGGAGAAAATTCTTTCCTATGACACCTTTCCTCATTAAGCTTTTATCATTTTGCATTAGTTATGGATGAAAATGTTAGACATATTCAGGATAACATACCATGATGTATGTTGTTTTCTAATGATATTGCTTTAATAGATGAATCTAAAGAAAATAATTTCTGAAGTAGAAAAATGGATAGAGCTTTTATAATCTAAAGGATTTAGACTTAGCAAAACAGATCTTGAATATATGGAATGTAATTTCAGTAAAACAATGCGAAGAAATGGGCATACAATGCAAATTAATGGCCATGAAATATCTATAATTAATTATGATGAGAAAGTCAAGGAGATATTATAGCCCATAGGATCAAAACAAGATGGTTGAAGTGAAGAAATGTTTCATGAATGCTATGTGATCGTAGGATATTTATGAAATTGGAAGGAATAAAATGACAATAAACATGGCACGTCTTAATGGATTAAATTATTAGATGGGTATGGCCGAAATAGAATATTAAGATGGCGAGTGGTAATACACTAAAAGATACGATAAGAAATGACTGTATTCGTAACAAGTTTGAGGTCGCTCCTATAAAGGATAGGATGAGCTAGAACCAATTGAAATGATTTGGTCATGTGCAAGGAAGATCAATCAATGCCTCGATTAAGAGAAATGACAAAAAATTAATTAATGGCACACCTACGGTTAGGGTAGACCTAAAAGAATATGGATTGAGGTAATTAAGAACAGTATGCAAATTTTTAATTTAACCAAAGCGACTACCTTTAATAGAGAAGAATGGAAGAAATGATTCATATAGTCTATCTTAAAAATTTGGGATATAGGCTTCTTATTGTTGTTCTACCTTTTTATTTCAATATTTTATTTAATTTTTCCCCTTTTCTATAGTATTTTATATTTAATGGTATCCCTATTTACTAATAATTTTATACCTAATATTTTTAAGGAACTAGAATTGGAAAGGTTAGATGTGGTAAAGAAACTTGACTTGTTATTCTTAAGAAGTAGAAAAGGTATTTTCTAAGGACATTTATTAGGGTTTTACTTAAAACTCATTTAGTAGATAGTACTAAAAAGTACTTGTTATTTGCTAACTTGTTTGTAAAGCAAGAAACAATTTGATGTCAAACATGTATGATACTTCTAGTAAGAGAGCAGTGTATGCACGAAGTAAAAGTAGTAAGGAAGTTTAATTGTAAGATACTTGAAGTTGTGGAGCCGTAAGATATTTTCCTCTTACCCAAAAATTCGTGTTCATTGATGTATTTGAACAAATTTACTTTGAGTTCCTTGTGTACTTTGATATTTTTCGTCCGCTAATCAGATTCTTGGGTTTCTATCCTCATTACACTATTGGTTAAGGATTTAGATTATCATTATTATTGTTTACAAGATTGTGTAATGCTTGAATAGTGAAGTGTCATGCTCACTAGGCCCTGCATATGAATTGCATGGATAAGGCTTCAATAGATGCCTTATTTTTCAAATTGATTGTTAACAATACATATCTTGTTACTGCTTAGTGATAATTCTTATGAATAACAGGAAGGATTTGCGTTCGCTCATTGCAGAACATGCAAGGCACAATTTCACCTTCATGTAAATAGGAGGAAGGGGGGGTGGGGGTGGGGTGGCACAAATTAAAATATGGCATATTTGTAGCAAGAGATGTCCTCTTTGCAATCCTTGGACTACAAATAGTAAGAGAACAACTGTGGAATTCTTTTCTGATGTGTAAAGCAAGTTTCATGTTTGCTATGAGTTTATCTGATATTACATTTCCGGTGAAATGTTTTATGGCCTAGTTTGGCAACAAGGTTTCCGAAACCCTGGTTCGTTTTAAGTTAAAATGAAACTGTGATTTGCATGTATGCACGGTTTCGCATAAATGGGGTTTCACAAAGCTTAGGGTCGTTTAGCGACATAGCCTTGAAACCAAGATTTTGTTTTAAAATAGGTTTAAAAAAGAGAGGGGCTTGAAACTTTGTGAAACTTCAGTTTTTTAGGAATCCAAAAAAATGGGGTAGCCCTCAAAATTTTTTGAAACTGCAATATGAGAAACTCTATTTTGGTTTCCAAATGGGTCTTGCTAACAAATTTTAGAGTTTAGCCTCGAAACATTATAAAATCATGGTGTCGGAAACTGTAACCCATTGCCAATGAGGCCTGTCAGATTTACTTCCATAATGTTTGAAGTGATTTTTTGTAAGGTAAAACGGACCCTTTACAATCTAATGATTGTAGTTCTAGTTGAATTTGTATTAACACCCATCCTTAATCCCAAATTTGTGGCACGCATATAGAGGTGTTTCTCACTAATGTGGTGAAGGAAAACATAGAGACTATAATTTCTGATTAAAAATATCAAAAACATTTTTAAATGGTTATGGTGATTTAACCGAGAAATTAATTTTTAAAAAACTTGTAGGGTGCCTTATTGCTTATGGCCTTTTATTTTGTTTTGTTATCATCTTTTCCCCATTGATAATTATAAACATGATCTCTGTCATAAAGCTCTTTCTTGTGTTCCAGACAGTCTTCACACTTGGTGGTCTCGCATACTTGTGTGATCAAAATGGGCGAACCGAAATCATCAATGGTCGAAGTTATTCAGTACCTAATCCCCCATTTGATGTCTACCATGTCTTAGGTGACTGTCATATCTAACTGTTTGAAACAAAATGGCCAGTTTAATTCTTTTTTTTATTAAAGCTAATTTTAATTCTTTGTTGTTTTTACCATTAACTATTCTCTCTAACCAGCACTCTCGTTATACCGTCTTTTCAAATATATTTTATGTATTGTTAACTTATATGTTTATCATGCTTAAATTGGATTTACTTTTTCCTGCATAAAAGAAAAGAAACAACATTTTATTTTGGCTCTGTCCCTGCAAATAAAATGAAAACCCCAAGTAAATGGTTGATACCACTCACCTATATATTCACTATGTATCGTGTAACCATGCATCAACTGGTCCCTCTTGTTCTTTTGCTCTTTCCTTTTTCTTCTAACTTCTAGAATGCTCTAGCAATTTAAAGAACAAACCGATATATGGTATTCAACAAAAATTCCTGGTAGACATAAATCAAAGTATGAAATTAAAAGAGGCTGAAGGATAGTTATGTGCTCAGGTTCTGGTAATAAAGGTTAAAGACTGTCTTGCACGTATTCACTACCTATTTGCATGTGTCACAAGCTTGTTTGAATTACTCTCAAATGAACAAATAAGATTTAACATAAAGATGCCAGTTACATATTTTCAGACTTCTATTTGCGAAAAGGTGCAGGGACACTGATGCTAGTTGCATCGCTGGGAATTTTCGGGATGCTGCGGCGATGCTCATTATATATCAATAATAGCAGAAACTACTCTTCTGATCCAAGTTCCAATTACACTTCTCCCTTGCCTTCTGGTCGCACTTCCAATTCCAAAGATACTTCTGGTTCTGGTTCTTGCTCTGGTTCCAATTCCGATTCTAAGTCTGGTTCTGGTTCCGATTCTGATTCTGGTTCTGGTTCTGGTTCTGGTTCTGGGTCTGAATCTGTGTCTGGTTCTGGTTCCCATTCGGCTTCTGATTCTGATTTAGATTCTGCTTGTCGCCACCACCGTTGTTGTTCTTCTTGCTTAGATTCTAATTCCGAATCCAGATCCAAATCCAAATCCAAATGCGAGTGCAAATCCAAATCTTCTTCTGGTTCTGGTTCTGGTTCCAGTTACACCTCTTCTGATTCTGATCCAGATTCTGCTTGTCGCTACTGCCACCGCTGATGTTGTTGTCTCTTAGATTCTAGTTCCAAATCCAAATCTACTTCGGGTTCTGGTTTCAGTTCCAATACAGCTTGTGATTCTGATTTAGATTCTGCTTGTCACTACTGCCGCCGCTGTAGTTGTTCTTGCTTAGATTCTAGCTCTAAATGCAAATCCAAATCCAAATCTGCTTCCACTTCTAATTCTGAATCAATTTCTGATTCTACTCCTAATTCTGATTCCGCTCCTAATTCCGATGCTAAATCAAAGCCTAATTCTGCGTCTACCTCTCATTTGGAAGGTTGCATTATCCTTTTCACTGCGGCAATGGCTGCAGTCGTTGCCTGTGGAGCCATCGGTGTTTATGCTGCTGCTGTCATGATAACCACTTTCCTTGAAAGGACTTTGGAGAGGCACAGCCATATTCTAACAAAGAGAAAGCTTACAAAGGTAAAGATTTAAGATACTTAAACCTTTTTCCGTTACTTTTAGTAATTTTGCAGTTTCCTTCCTTATTGTTGCTTGCTGCACATGGAGGAATATATCGTTGAGGACCTTCATGGTAATTACATGCCACCGACACTTGATCGCAAACATGAACGGTTGACAGAGCTCGGACTTCTGTAGAGATTGTAATTAGTGAAACTGATCAAGGGTTTATCCTTGTTTCAAGTGGCTTAAGCTTGTGTATGAAGGCGTTTTGCTGTCTTTTTAATAGTAAAAATATTCGAATTTTCGAATAATATGATGACAGATTTACTTTTAAGAAAACAAATCCATCGAAGGCCAATGGATGGTGGATGACTTATGTATATAATTTTATATTACTCCAGTTGCATAACAGATAACTCAATACCTGTTCAGCAAAAGCGAAGAAACTAATAATATACACATTTTTAAGCTGAATGAAGGTCAAGTATCATTTATTTTTCCTTTTTTTCGTTTTTTGGTTCAATTTTGGCTCAACGGATGGAAGGCATTTATGAAATAAAATTACCATCTTTGGCATTTATGAAATAAAATTATCATCTTTACGCTATCCAACTTCTCTTTTGCTAAGCTTGTCCGTAAATATCCATGGTTAAACCACCTTTAAGCATGCACAATGCATATGCACGCATAGAAAAACAATTTTAACTTTTTTCCCCTTATATCGATCTCTTAAATTTATAAATTTACAATTCACAATGCAATAAGGAAAACATTTTTAATATACATCGAAAGTGTAAATTACACTAAAATACCCCCGGCTATCACATTGTCCCTCTAAAATACGCTAAAGTTTCCTTATTTCAACAAAATACCTTAAACTATGATTTTTGAAGGAAATTATTTTCACTAAAATACTCTCGAGAGCAGCACTTAAGGTATTTTTGTAACAAAAGAACTTTAAGGTATTTTTGTAACAAAAGAACTTTAGTAACAAGGTAGTTGAGGGTATTTTAGTGTAATTTATCCTACATTTAAAATGAGAGTAAATTACACTTAAATACCATCAACTATCATGTTGTTTCACTAAACTGCCTTAAAAGCTTTCTATTACAGTAAAATACCTTAAGTGCTATATTTGATCGTGTTTTAGTGAAAACATTCTAAATAACCGTAGTTTCGGGTATTTTCCTGTAAGAAAAAATTTACGGTATTTAAGTGAAGAAAACGTGATAGTTGAGGGTAGTTTAGTGTAAGTTACCAAGCTGAGCACAGCCCATCGTGGGCCCAGGTCCAACAACCAAAGCCCTATATAAGATCCCCTACCCTCCAAAAAAAAAAAATATATATATATATATATCAAGAAATCTCTCTCTCTCTCTCTCTCAAACCCTAATCTTTGTTGCTTGCGCTCGAAGATGTCGATGGAGATCCTTCTCTTCGGCTGCCGAATCAAAAGAAGAACAGCGGCTGGGATCGGAATCATCAAGAGAGGGATCGATATGCTACGAGCGAGTTGGGAATCGAGCGAAGAACCAGAGAAAATTTGTCGCATTTGATTCGAATCAGGTCGTTTTCTCAAATTTGATCCCTTTTTTGTGTTTCTTCTGTAATGTGATGGTTGTCATGATGATCGATCGAAGATTTGCTTCGATTCCTTGGGTTTGCGTTCCTTCGTTTGGCTGTTAGGGTTTTCAAAGCTTACTGATTTTCTTCATGGTGATATATTTGTCGGTTAATTGCACAAAACGCCCCTGTAGTTTTTCAGCATAGAATTTGAGTGGTTGTTTAAAGATGAATTTTAGCCTTAATTTGTATTGGCTGCTTGCCCTTTGATTCAGTGATTGTAAATTGCTTGTCTCGTTCAATTCAGTCCTCCGTGTCCATTGCAACGTTATGATATAGCTTAAGAAGTTTTGAAAAGGTCGGTATTGAGAGTTTTTCAATTGCGTGCGTGTGTGTGTGTGTTATGGAGACAATGGGACATGTAGGGAACTGGTATATCTTGTAATTAAATCGTAGGTGTATAAATTCTTAGAATCAGAAATTAAAATTATATCTTATATACCTTAAGAAGAATACCTTAGAACTAAAATCACAAAAGGAATTGATTATTTCTTTGAGACTATTAATGATAATATCCAAGTCACAATCAAGGATCAAATTTTATCATAATGACATAAAATTGATGAACTTGGCCAAAACTACAGAATTACCATGAATGGACGGAAACTGATGGACATGAGTCTGTACGTCCAAGACCTGTCTGTCACCTCTGCTTTCAATTTATGTCTACGGGTGGCAACACACAATGTTTGGGATGGTCTCATATTACCTGAAATCCAACTATGTAAATTTTTTTTGGACCCCGGCTCTTGCAATTAAGTTTGAGTCAGAACTCAATTTGGGCCAATTCCAAATTATCTGATTGACACTAAATTCTTTTTCGAATATCATAAACACGTAGTTAATTGAATAATATTTTTAGAAAACAAATAAGATATAAAACTTAATATAGTAAATATGTTTGTCTTATTTACCTCATACTTTTATTTAGATTTTAAACTAATGGATAACTGTATTTTGAGAAAGAAAGGCGTATATGGCTGAATGTGGGGGAGCGGTAATTTCCTTAATGTAGCCTAATATAGCATGATAATTAACTCTTTTGCTGATTCTTTTATGCTTGACTAAACAAATTTTAGATAATGAGGGCAATGAGACAGGAATTTTTTTTTGGGAAGGGGGGGG
This sequence comes from Agapanthus africanus, assembly GCA_030015575.1. Classification (NCBI taxonomy): domain Eukaryota; kingdom Viridiplantae; phylum Streptophyta; class Magnoliopsida; order Asparagales; family Amaryllidaceae; genus Agapanthus; species Agapanthus africanus. The sequence continues at coordinate 514,541,671 of JASDDO010000012.1, forward strand.
GGTCGATGAGCAGAGAGTTTTTTTGCTCGAATAAATTACTTGACAGGTTATAAGTGCAATACATGGTTAACTACATAGGCATTTCGTGCTATTAACTCTATATTGATTTATTATTTGCATCCAAACATTGGATGTTGCTTGATATTAAAGCATCAATGTAGCTAAACTAGTTTATTTATATTTTTGGGAGGTAATCTCTTGGAGATGCCTTTTGTATAACTTGTAACTTGTTGTATTCATGCCTTCGATGAAAAGCTTTTATTTTGGTGTCTAATCAATTTGACTCTATCCATAGTTTTAAAAGGGGGAAAAAAGAACTTTATATGGGGCCATGGGCTGGTGCCACTTAAAACCCTAGGTTGTTAATAACTCGCCTTGGCCACAATTAATGTTGCCTAAAGCACCACCTCGATCACTGTATTTCCTTTGCTCATATTGTCCCACATTTTTCACTTATTACTCTAATTAAGCTGACACTCTTCTTTAACATATCATTTTCTTGATTGCCGAAATGTTATTGGCCTGTAAAGTTTGGGTATTTGATGACCGCCTGCTTTTTCCTTTTAACTTCATGGGTATTACACAGGTGTGTTATATTATGAAGCGTTTCAGTAACAATTCTCAGACTTTTGTGAAGCTTTTATATATATCCTTTTCTTCTTCCTTGGTTTACACTTTCATTTATAAGTTTTAAACTTACGTTTAGACTCATGGCATTGGGTATTATATAGGTGTTTACTACTACAATTTGCTTTATTACTGACCTTAAAATGGCAAGATGCAAATCGGAAAATATTCCATATAAAATAAAATTTTGTTCATAGGAATCAGCAACGTGAAGTCTGCAAATTAAACCAAGGAGTTAATTTGGTAGAATAAGACATCATTCAACCATAAAGTGGATATGATTGAACACATTCACTATTGATATCTCGTTGTTTGACGTGTATTATCAACCATTTCATTCTGTGTGGACAAACGCTATGAACTGAAGAAGAAAAAAATACCCTTTTTGAAGGTGTTGGTCTTATATGGCAGTTGGTTTTGTTACCCTGCCACCTAAAAGTGAATATTTATGCAATATTTTATAGAACCATATGTAACACATTTAGGATATTATCTCTTCTTCCTTTTTTTTATGTTACCCCTTTGGGAATCAATTCAGCGATATCTCACTTTGGAGAGGAAAGTTTTACTGCAAGAGCTATGCTCATTTTGGATAGTATATATAATCAGCTAATCATTTGATTGGAATTCATGTTCAGGGGAGGAATTAATAACACCATGCAAGTGCGAAGGTACACAACAGTTTATTCATCGCGCTTGCTTAGATCAATGGCGCTCATCTAAGGTAACTTTTTTTGGAACTGTTGATGATAAAATATAAGGAGCTTTGTGTTTGTTTGCATGATGTTTATGGCAATGGTATAAGAATGGGTATGGACACAAGGAAATTAATAAAAAAAACTTCTGTGCTTTTTTATGAATTTGAGGAGCTTTTTTTGCTCTGGAATATTAAACAATTTTCTGTTTGATGTTTTACCGTTTATCTAGTAATTTTATATTATGTTTTTGCCTTTTCAGTAGTTTAGTTTTATGTTCAATATTTATTTATTTTTTTATAGAGAAGAGGCATTTACAACCATTACCAACTTGGTAATTTGAAGTACCATCCTTTCAGACTATTCTTGAGAAATAAAAGTGAATTATCTCAAGACATAACTGGACTATCCTAAGAACTCATAGAAACTAGTTGAATAGAACAAAATTAAAAATTTTGTTATCGCTAACTTTTTTGTAAATCCAGCAATAATTTGTAGCCAAACATGTAACATACTTCTTGTAAAAGCAGTCTGTATGGAAATATAAGGAGAATTTAGATGTTACATAATTGAGGTTGAGGAGCTGAATGGTTTCTTCGTCTTACAAATATTCATATGATATTTTGCTTCAGTGATATACATTGACCAAATTTTCTTTGGGATCCTTGTGTACTAGATTGGTGTTCCGCTCGTAAGCACATGTTTAGGTTTTCACACTCAGTACATTATAGATCATTAACGTGCATCACAACTGGGGGTTGTGTTCTCTCATTGCACCAAGGATTTGTGTTCTCTCATTGCACGATATGCAAGGTTCAATATCACCTACGCGTTTATATCTGGGAGGCTATTTGGCGTGAAGTAAAATTTGCATCATTTGTAGCTAGAGATGTCGTCCTAGCATTCTCCGGACTACAAATAGTAAGAGAACGAATACTGATTCCCATTCTAATTTATAATAAAAGTCTGATATGTTTTATAAGTTTACAACTCTTACAAGGTTTACTCCATAAAATTAGAAGTTATTTGTGAAGGGCCCTTTGAGTCTTAATAAACTGTTATAAATTTTCTTCTACATGTACCAACACCCATCCTTAATTCTAATTTCTGTTCTCATTGAGGCGTCTCTTCTTTTTAATTTGGTGGGGGTGTTGGGGGTAGGGGCAGTACACGGTTAATTCATGAAGGCATAACAACTCAAATTTCCGAACAAAAATTATCAAAAAATGTTTACAATAGGATTTTTAGTGATTGCTCCCAATTAATTATTATAAAAAAATTGTGAGGCGCCTCTTCTCTCATGGTTTTTTGTTTTGCGTTTAGTTTTTGTCACAGTTAATTATAATATAATCTCTCTATTATAGAGTTTTTTTTTATTGTGTTCCAGACAATCTTCACACTTAGTGGTCTTTCATACTTGTGTGACCGGATATGGCAAACCGCATGTACTAGCGGTCGAAGTTGCTCATTGGCAGACCACCCCTTTTTCCTCTACTATGGCATAGGTAATTATCAATCAGATTTTACCATTTGAAACACAACGATCAATTTCATTTCTTTTCTAAGAAGAATTAAATTATATGTTGTTTATAGCACAGTTAAAGAGATTACTGCTTTGTCAAACCTATACATTAGTGAGCTTGCTTCCACTATACACTGTTTACATATCCACCCTCAATTCTCTGTAGGCAGAGTACTGATTTCCTCATTTGCGTATGAATTTCAGAATCAGATATTGATTAGTATACAGTATATCTAACAATATACATGTCCAGCCACAGATTGGATATTTATATTCTGGTAGCCCGAGTGCAACGTTGTAATGTTAACATTGTTTGGCACGTGTGCAAATGTTAGATGGTATTCTCAGATTTTATTATATTTTATTTATTCTGAGTAGAATGGTGGGCTGATTACTCTCCCAAAAATTTCATTAAGAAGATTTTAATGGTAGACAACCATCACCTCCACCTTACAGGATAGAAAGCGTGATAATATTTGCAGAAATTCAACCATAGCCACACAGTACCACAGATGTTTAGCAATATATCATCATACAACTTCATAACCCATTGAAATTCCAAAACACAAATTCGTGGGTGGGCGAAAGACCGATAAAGTTGCAATGGCAGCAAGAACACTGCCCAAAGCGTAACTCAGTGCCTGCTGCTTCTTAGATTGATATGTCATTTTTGGAACGTGTATATGAGAAGTGAAGGCGTTGGGCAAACGCATACAAGGCCACATACACACAGGCATCTATTGTTCTTGAGATCAAACCACCACCACCATAGCAACAGAAGAGGGTCTCTGTGTCTTTTTTTCATTTTTCATTTTGGGGTGGGGGGTGGGGGGGGGGAGGGGCAAACAATAAAGGATTCCCTATATTGTTGTTACCCCTATAGTTGTGGTAGAAATCTGTGCAAATTCCAAAGTTTCTGCACAAAGCTTCATATATCTTAGCAAACATTTCGAAATTGAATCGTGCTCGTCTTTTCTGTCCTAATATTTGTTAGTAGATCCATTCCTAGTGTTTTGTAACTTTACGCTATCACTATCTGTTGAAATTTATGCCATTTATTATATGCTTATGTTTTTATCTAATTTGAATAGGAATTTTTTTTATGACTACATATATTCTTGTATCACCGCCATCAACCCCATCCCAAAATGATGATGATGATGATGATGATGGTAATTAATAAATAAAAATTAATACCCACATGCACATAGCCACACATGCATCTACTGTGCTTCAGATCAAACCAATGAAAGCAAGCCGCCGCCGCCATAGCAACAGAGGAGTTTTTTTTTGGAGGGGGGGGGGACACACAATGAAGGATTCCCTGTATTGATGTTTCCCTAATATTTATGGTAAAAAGCTGTGCAATTTTCAATGTTTCTGTACGAATCTCGATATATTTTATCCAACATTTCGAAATTGATTTTACTTGTTCTTTCTATCCTAATATAAAACCCACCGTTGCCGGTCTCAAGTCCGGATGAGAAAGTGTGAGAGTTGGTAGGCTTATAACAACCAACGTAAAACTTTGTCACATTCTATGACATGAACCATAATAAGAATATTGTTGGGGCGTCCCTTAACGACGCGTTATATCGGATCCTGGATGTAATCTTAAGTATGCAAGAGCTTCTAGATCGTCCGGAAGCGGCACGCTACATCGAACTTCGGGTGTAGTGACAAATAAGCAAGGATTTCATAGGATCCGTCTAGTTTCTTGGAATATAGGTTTCTTTACTGGTAGACTAACAGAATTAGTGGAGGTGGTGATTATGAGAAGATTTGGTATTATGTGTTTGCAAGAAACTAAGTGGGTAGGTGAAAAGGGTAGAGTTATAGAGCCTTGGCTTATAAGCTTTGGTATACGGATAGAGATAAAAATCGTAATGGAGTGGGCGTAATCATAGATAGAGGATGTAGTTGAAATTAGGAGAAAATGTGATAGAATTTTACTGATTAAGCTTATTCTAGATGGGATGGTCCTTAATGTTAATAGTGTTTATGCACCACAGATAGGTCTTGATGACGCTAGTAGGCGTTTATTCGGGGAGAATTTAGATGAGAGGTGCAAAAGATACCTAGTGGATAGAAGTTATTTATTGATGGTGATCTCAATAGACATGTAGGTACTAGTCGTAGTGGGTTTGATACTATCCATGGAGATTTTGGTTTTGGACAAAGGAATGAAACAGGTAACTCGATTCTAGATTTTGCCTTATCTTATAACTTGATCTTAGCAAACACTTGGTTTAGAAAAAATGAGTCTCACTTTATCACCTTTAGGAGCGGATCAAGTGCAAGCCAAATAGATTTTTTTCTGACGAGAAGGATAGATAGAGATTGTTGCATCGACTGTAAGGTAGTGCCAAGTGAGAGTGCAGCCACTCAATTTAAACTTTTAATTCTAGATTTTCGATTTAGAAGAAGACCTAGGAAGATTAGATGTAAGGTAGAATTTAGAATTAAGTGGCGGCGACTGAAAGAAGGTAACCAAAAGGTTTTTATAGATCATGTAGTTCAAGAGGCAGATTGGCAGTCTGAAGATAATTCAGACAGAATATGGAACAAGATAGCTAGTTATATCAAGAGGGTAGCTAAAGATTTACTTGGTGCTCCACCATCCAAGGATATATCATGATGGAACGAAGAAGTAAAGGTTGGTATTAAAATCAAGAGGGATTCTTATAAAAATTTGAAGAAAAACAGAAATGCGGAGAGATTTGAGAAGTATAAAATGGTTAAAAAGTAAGTTAAGAAACCTATTCGGAAAGCTAAAGTTAGGATCTACAAGGAGGTGTACGAAAACAGGGGTTAATGCCAAATTGGAGTTATGGAAACAAACGTTGGAATCTCGGGGGTTCAGATTGAATAGGTTCAAGACAGCTTATATGCATTGCAAATTTAGCAAACAGAAAAGTCGAGACCACATTGGTATAACACTGGAAGGACAAGAGATATCACCGAGCGATCGGTTTAGATATCTAGGTTCCATCATCCAAAAGGATGGGGAGATCGATAGCGATGTTAATTAAAAAATCCAAGCTGGTTTGTTGAAATGGAGGGGTGCAATAGGGATTTTGTGCGATCGTAACTTTCCGTTAAGGTTGAAAGGGAAGTTTTATCGGAGCGCTATTCGGTCTGTCTTATTATATGGTACAGAATGCTGGGCTCCTAAGAAGCATTATACACAGAAGATGCACATAGCAGAGATACGCATACTGCGTTGGATGTGTGATAACACTAGAAAAGATAAGGTGCAAAATGAGGATATTCATGCAAAAGTTTGTGTAGCACCTGTGGAGGAGAAGATGTGGGAAAACCGGCTAAAATGGTTTGGTCATGTGCGACGCAGATCTATGAAAGCACCGGTTCGACAAATGGATACTATCGATATAGACAATGTCAAAAGAGTGAAAGGGAGACTGAAGAAAATATGGATGGAGGTGATACAAAAAGATATGGTTGCCAAAGGCCTCAATGAAAGTATATTGTTCGATAGGAGTGGGTTGAGGCGGAGGATTCATGTGCCGGACTCGACGTGATTCTCATGTTGGTTCATGTAGTCTACCCCATATGCTTGGGATAAAAGGCTCAGTTGTTGTTTTCTATCCTAATATACATTATTACCAAGTAGATCCATTTGTAGTCTTTCATAACTTGAAACTATCTCTTGAAATTTATTTCATTTGTCATATGCTTATTTTTTCCAGTTTTAAAAGGATTTTATTTTTTTAATGACTACACATACCATCCCCCCTTCTCCCTCCCACCCAAAAACAAAAACAAAAAAACAGAGACACGGAACCCCCACCCCACCCCAAGTCTGGCTCTGCCCATGGAAAAGAAATGGAAATCGAAATAAATGGCCGATACCATTCACCTTAATATTCAAATTAATGAATTATATCTTTTCTGAACCATGCAACAATTTGTTCTAATGGTAAAGACTGTTTAGTTTGCATGTGTATAAGAATACATTGAAAAATTTAGAGCATACCCATAGATTTATTCAAGAAAATTTTGAGGTAGTAATTTATGGATTGATTATAAACTAGAAAGATATGTATGGATTGATTGATAGTAATGTGTGGATGATATGGTTTTTGCAACTAAAATTAAAGAATGTCTTGCATGTACTGCTAATTTTCGTAATTGCTTGACAAACCTACTCGAATTACTTGCTAGAAACCAAATAACTCCTAAGTTGAACCTGTTGCGTATTTTCACACTTTTGGTCATGAAATGGTGCAGGGTCACTGATGTTCTATGCACCGGTGGGACTTTATGGGATGCTGCGGCGATGCTTACCATATATCAATGATCACTCAAACTCTTCTAATCCGACTCGCTCCACTTCCACTACCAATACTAATCCTACCACGCATTCCAATCCTGCTTCTTGCCGCGGTACCTGTTCTCATTGTGGGTCTTCTTCTTGCTCGAATTATGCTGCTACTTGTTGCTGCCACCGCCACAGCTGCTGCTGCTGCTGCTGCTGTCGTTTTCGCCATTCTAGTGCCTTGAACTCTGAATCTTCCTCTTCTGCTTCTTCCAGTTCCAATTCCGAGGATTCTTCTTCCGCTACTAAGCCTGAATCTGAAGCAAAGTCTGATGTGCTGTTCATCCTTTTAGCTGTGGTGTCGGCCGCAGTCATGGCCTCTGCAGCCGTTGGCGTCTATGATGGTATCATCATCGCATTAAATTCCTCGAGGACACTATGGAGAGGCACTACCACATTCCAACACCGAGAGACCTTACAAAGGCAAAGGATCCTTGAACTTTAGAGTTCCTTCCCGCAATTTTGCAATTTCTATAGTAATTAATGGCTGCTTGCTTGCTTGCTTGCTTAATGCAGGAATATGTAGTTGAGGACCTTCATGGTAATTACATGCCGCCGCCGATGCTCGAACCTGAGGATGAACAGCAGTTGCGAGCGCTCAGACTTCTGGAAAGATTTTTTCAGGAAAAAGATACCTTTTTTTCCCATTTGAATTAGAGAAACTAATTGTCATTTAAGTAGCGTTGTCCTTGTTTCAAGTAACTTGAAGTTACGAATGGAGGATTTTCTATATTTTGCTTTACCGGGATGACAAATTTACATTAGAAGATAAAATCTTGGAAAAACTTTGATCAAGTGGTGCTTGATGTGACGATTTACATCATCTCTCTTTTTTTTTTATACATTAATGATGCATACATGATTAACTGAAATTATTTATTCATGATCTATATCATCAACTTTATATGTATATGTTTATGTATAGATCAAGCGATTATCAATATGGGTAGATATCAGAAGCAATAATCACTATCCTTAATCCATGTTTGGTAATAATTGGATCTGGATATGCATGTGATCGGTATAATGGAAAAACTATATCCATGAGAGTCAAATATTACTATTTTCGCAGCATATTGATTCATACATAAAAATGATTTACATGTTTTTGATATGTTATGTATCAACATTGGTGAGATTTTGAGTAACATTCATCTTTTTTGGGAGGAAAATAACGTTTATTTAGTGTAATAAAAATTATTTCCTCACCGAATCACGAAAAATGATTAATCACTTGATTGATGTATTAAAGGTTTTCAAATGATCATGATTTTTTCATTTGTGTGATTTCTAAAATATGCAGTCATGATGGCCGGAAAAGCCTCTTGAAAAATACAGGAGGAGGTTGTGTTTTCGAAAAGTTTGTCTCACTTTTAAGAAACGAGTTCCGGCTCACCTCCTCCCCATCCCCACACACACATCTGTCTCCCCACTCCGTCTTTGTCATCTCATCGATTTCATCATCTTCATCACCAACTCTATCGTCATCGTCATCTTCTGAATGTCAATAAATTTAGGTGATGATGCTCGATATCGGTGACTGTTCAGATCATGACACATGGCAGATGACGTGTCCCAGAGGATCAAGAAAGTTAGTTGGAAGCACACCCTGGGCCTGCGACCCGAGGATATTACCGATCTCCGGTGGCCTTCCAGACCACCCCCAGCTCGCCTCCGAGCCATCACAGGACCAAGATATCTCGGCCTCCCGCTCGTTCCCGAGCATCCCGCCGAGCTTATCTTCCTCGGTTTTACCGACCGATCCACAGCACCGATCACAGGCGTCTCCGCCACGGCTCCGCGAATCTCGTCAGGCGCGAGATATCCGCCGTCCATGATCCCGTGTTCCACGCTATCACGATCTCCTATTAACGAGCGTGTCTCGTCATTAATGGGGGATCCCGCCTATCACGTGGGCATGACATCAGGGGCGTAACGGCCGGCGTGAATCTTGCGCCCGCCTGCCTACGACTGCCACTATATAAACCCCTCTCTCAGACGACTCAGGTAAGCCAATTTTACTCCAATAGGCCGTTACTCTGCCAAAATACCCCGTCTAACTTGATCGTCGGAGGGTCCTCGGTGGCACAACCACCCCAGGACTTTTTTGTAGGTAGCTCGGCCTCAACTACACAAAACCCATTGAGATCCACACGCTCCAGGAGGCCACCCTCCTGTTAGTGTATATGCCCTAGGGGCCATTATTGTATCATACTACCTTGTATATTACTTAATAGAAGCTTGGGATATTCACAGTTATATAACAGTCTTGCTAAACATGGTAGTATGCTACTTGGTTTTATCTATCTTAATATGTGAGTATACGTATTGATAGAGCTCTTAGGATCTTACTTGACTACCAGCGTTGTGATGGCAGTCACACTAGTGGGGGCTGGGTAGTCTACAAGCACATCCTTTTCAGGTCCCTAGTCGTAGGATTATCGAGACAGGGCATCGATACTCCGGAGTAGACTAGTGTGTACGCTTCTCATCCCAGTTGGGGAGATGGTTTGTCCCACAGCCATCAGTACGTTGTACTGGAGATAGTATGCATGTGCTCGTTGGGTTACGGGTACACCGGACAAGACTCACGGGGAACTGTTGGTTGGTATTATACCCGTCGTCAGTTAACAGTTCCCAGGTGACATGAGTACAGCATAGTCCGCAGACTTGACACTGCTACTTCGCCTCGAGTGTGTCCCACTGTTCTTAGATTGCTACCCTACCACGGCTCAAAGGAGTCGTGCAAATAGGTAGCAGTTGGGTGCAGTCCCGAGCACTTGGAGGCAGTGGCGGTTAGACATGATTCGTCTCTCCCGGTATTGGGAGTTGATATCGCGTTGTGTCAGAGAGCCATTACGCAAAGTCCCTGGCCAGGGCAAGCGAGATTTACTGGTAGGTTCCAGTTGTTTCTCAGGGTGTAATGGGCTACGCTCCGACACGACTTATACCGCTATTAGGGGACTGACGCTTGCCGCCCCCTAGGCCCGATATGCGATAGTCTTAGACGAACAGACCGGACTGTACAGAGATTGTCACATCAGGCTCAGTAGGAGTTCGGATGGGTTTCCTCATCGGCCTTCTTATCGACGTCTACCTGGGGACCGTTACGTACAGCTAGTGCCGCTTGCGGTCTGTGGTTAAATCCACTGCCAGCGTAGTAGTCGAGTCTTTAGAGTCCCACACAGAGAGTTTCCCTACTCCAGGCGAAACGATATAGAGGTCGTATGGTTTTACGACAAGGGTTCGGACGCATACGTGTGTTTACGCACGTACGACATTCGGACAGTTTTTACTAGCCGGCTTTGGTTTAAGCCAGTTTCTAGTATCAGGTTATTGGATTTATACCGTCTAAAGTTTTTCCGTGTTTTCACGGATAGGAGGGGCGTTCTCGTAATTTCGTGAGAAGCTTCTAGAAGGATGGTGACTTGAGGGTTAAGGTGGCATTTGCATTTATTGTGTTGATGACTCATTTGTGTGATTCATCCATGGAGTTAATGTATCATTTATTGATCTAATGAATCACTCGTATGAATGAATGAAGCATGGTTGTTAAATGATTTAATTTATTTATTTCATAAAACATTATGCTTCATATATTCAAATGAGTTCATTATCTCTTCTCATTCTCTTGCTCACCTTCTCTCTCCTCAAGCTCTCTCTCTTCAAACCCTAATCCTCCCCTCTCATGTGTTGAGACCAAGGATTAGAAAAGACTATTTAATCCATAACCCTTCTCTATATCACCTAGGTTGCTTAGATTAGCACTTTAAGAAACTTAGTTACCTCAAGTTAGAGGTGAAGCTTGGAGTATAGCTCTCGGGTGGATCATCTATTACGTGGAGGAGGCCGAGAAGGACGTGGATAACGAAAAGGAGAAGGACACGGTTCATTAGGTATAATCACTTATCATAGTAGTTTACAACTTCTATGTTTCTTGTTAGTTATAGTTTAGCAAAGATTCTCGGTTAGTCGATGTTTATGCATAGAACAAGATCGTTTTTCATTATTCCGCCTCCCCGCAAGTCGTGGGGTGTTGTACATCGACTTACAGTGGTATCAGAGCCTCGCTAAACAATAATTAACTCATTAGCAAAGCTGTATGAATTTCGAACGCAAAACGAACCGGAAAAAACATCGATATCACTAAGTTTCTGTCGATTTTAAAACAGGCCATAAAAATTTTTCAGGGACCTCTAAAATAACAAGAAAGGAATTATAAGGTTACTGGAGAAAAATGGGTTCCTGAATCGGACAAACAGCCGCGGAACCGCGGCCGAATCTACCAATCCGCCGCGGATCCGCGGCCGAGTTGAAGCCGATTCAACCCAGTTTGCTCCAGTAACTCTTCTGTGATATTTTTGTGTTTTCTGGAATGTTTATTTTTCTGCTCAAGTCTCGGGTGCACAGAGAAGTTTTGGAGTAGAATCTAAAGTGTTTGCTCGATCGAAATCTTACGATGTTTGCTAATTTGATTGTATCTGTGATTGTATAATGTGTTCGTAAACCTCCCCTAACTGCTAGTATGTCGGTTGGCAGGGGGTTGCACATTTCTGTAATGGTTTTTACTGTTTGTGGCTGTGAACTGTATTGGACTGTTGTGATGATTAGCCGGGGTTTATGATGGGTTGTTATATTCATTCATTCAAAGTAATTGTAATATGTTGTAATATTATTCTGCGGGGCACATCCAGGTTGCGGTTGTAGCCACCATTGTATTATTTCATTTTACTGTTTTTGCTTCTAGGATAGACCCAAGGTGGGGTGCACAAACTACCGGGTACTTTGAAGTGTTTAGTGGCCTACTCACGTTGTTGAGGGAGACTGCTTCACTTCGGGTATTTGGCGGGTAGTTTGCCGTACCCATAGGGGTCTAGGATGGGGTAATGGCTATTCATCACAACTGTGTAATCCGTCTTTTGTTGCAGGCTCTAAACAAACGCGGATTGCTTGCATATCCAATAATGTTCATATGTGATCTGGAATGCCTATTATTGCGTCTGATGAATGTACAATATCTATATATGATAGCTATTTAGACGTCACTTATGTTTTACACCCGCGCTAGCCCAGCCACCGCTCTGCCGTTAGTTAAGTAACCTAACGGGTGATGACGGGACCCAGTGGCGAATGCGGATGGCATAAGAGGACGTTGTATTTTCGTTGTTTTCTGCAATGATAGGTTAATGATGGGACGCATTATTATTAATGCAAAGAAAATAAACCAAAAGTTGAATCGTTAGAACAATTTAAAAGAAACCACTCGGTTATTTTAAAACAAATGATAATTTTAAAATTGCGGAGCTTTAACCACTCCTTTTAAAAGCTATCGGGTTCCTTCGGTCATATCAAGTTCACTACGTTCACGGTTTCGCCAAAACCATTCGTAGCCCTCCGTTATTTCATTTGGGTATTCAGTAGTATTCAAGCTATGTATTTTGACCAACGCCAAGGCATAGTGTTTGGTAGCTGCTGGGTATTCATTTGTTGCATAGATAGATGAGTTAGTTTGGGACAGTCGTATTATCATTTTGGCCAACGTCAAGGATATGTACGGATGGGTTCAAATTAACAAGATAATGATGGGTAGAACTTGACATATGACTTATGACATTTTGACCAACGCCAAGGTCATAAGAGCATGGGGCAAAAATTTATATCGGGAATTTCTAAAGAAACTGAAATTTGCAAAGAGATGCATACCATTTGGAGTTTGATGAATGTTGGTAGGATTCCTTCAACATTATCATACGATGATATTTGGATCCCGATCCTACTGTGAGTATATGCTACTCATCAGGAGATTCGTCACTTAACGATCAATGCTATAAACCAAGTAGGTGTCAAGAAAGGTGTCAGCGGGGTTACGCCCCCAGAGAAAAGAGGTTATTTAATTAAGGAACTTCGCGAAAGCGTTGGAAAACCTCCCTCGAAGTACCGACACCAGCCTGGCTGAACGGTTAAGCAAGTATTGTACAGTGAGAATAGTCCTGGCTAATTCTTCTTTTATGGTTTGAGGAAGGATTCGAGAAACAGTGGGAGCCATCCAGTTTAGATAAATTAAAAACCACTCTAAACTTGCAAGAGCATCATGCTAAAGTGTTTCTTCTCTCTCCTACTTGCAGCGACCCTGAAAATGACTGGACTTAAGTTACTTTTAGAGAAAAATATACTGACAGGGCCAAACTATAAAGATTGGCTGCGGAATGTCAAAATGGCTTTGATCTATGATAAATTGGGGTACATCCTCACCGCTAAGGCACCTGCAGTCCCAGGTCCCAAATCCAGTAATGCGGATAAGGAAATCCGCAAAACCTGGGAGTATGATTGCGCGAAGGCCAAGTGCATCGTGCTTGCCTCGATGAACAATGAACATCAGAGGAGGCACGAGGATATAGATCTTGATACCATATTTCTCCATACAAAGGAACTTTATGGAGAGCAATATCGTATAGCAAGATACGAGACCTCTAAGAACTTGTTTCGAGCGAGGTTGGCCGTCGGATCATCGGTAGGAGAACATGTCCTAAAGATGATTGGCTATATAGAAGAGCTCGCAGACCTTGGGACGACTTTGGATAATGAGCTCTATACATACCTTATTCTCCAGTCCCTTCCTTCCACCTACGCCCAGTTTATTCTGAATTTCAACATTCAAAGAAAAGAAGTTGAACTTCCGGAACTCCTTAACATGTTGAGGAGTGCAGAAGGCACCTTGCAGAAGGCAAGGGAAACACCCGCTATGTTTGTTAGCAGTGCTTCTTCTTCCGGGTCCAAGGCTAGGGCCAAAGGAAGAAAGAAGAAGGCCGCCACCAAACCTAGAGGAGGTGTTAGTAAGGTGGGAGCGAAGGGAAAGAAAAAGTTTGCGGTACCAGTAGTGGCCCAGGATGAGTGCTTCCATTGTCATAGGAAAGGGCACTGGAAGAAAGATTGCAAGGCGTGGAACGCCAAGAACCAGGAACCGAAGCAAGCCGTGGCTTCGACTTCAGGTGTGTTTGTAATTGAGAATTGTCTGTCAATCAACTCTACTTCCTGGGTATTGGATACCGGATCAGGATCTCATATATGCAATTTATTGCAGGCACTGAGAAACCGTAGAGTGCTGAAGGATGGTGATATGACTCTGATGGTTGCTAACGGAGCTAGCGTGGGAGCTGTGTCCGCAGGGGATTATCACCTGGGATTGACGAGTGGACACATTTTGGTTTTACATAACTGTTTTTGTGTACCTAGCTTAACGTGTAATATCATATCAGTTTCCTTGTTATCAAATAAAGGTTATGATTTCACGTTTGTAAGTGATGTTGTTAACATCCACCTTAATCATAGTTTGATTGGGTCCGGTACACTGGATAACGGTATATATGTCTTAAACCAACTCCAAATTTTCAATGTCCAGAACACACTAAAAAGAAAGTCTCCAGATTTAAATAAAGCTTTCTTATGGTATTGTAGACTAGGTCATATCAATGAGAGAAGGTTGACTAAGTTACATAGAGAAGGATATTTGGACTCGTTCGAATATCAAACTTATGCCACTTGTCAATCATGTCTCAAAGGAAAGATGACAAAGACTCTATTCACTGGACATGGAGTAAGAGCGAGAGAGCTCTTAGGACTCATACACAGCGATGTATGTGGTCCAATGTCTACACATGCAAGAGGTGGTTTTTCCTATTTTATTACTTTTACGGATGATTACTCAAGGTACGGATTCATTTATCTGATGAAACATTAATCGAGGCTTTTGAGAAATTCCAAGAGTATAAGAATGAAGTAGAAAACCAAACCGGCAAAAGTATCAAGACACTAAGATCTGATCGAGGTGGTGAATACTTAAGTGCCGAGTTCCTAGGTTACCTAAAAGAGAAAGGAATTCTCTCTCAGCTTACTCCTCCATACACTCCACAGCATAACGGTGTATCGGAGAGACGGAATCGAACCCTATTGGATATGGTACGTTCCATGATGAGTAATGCTGAGTTACCGCGATCTTTCTGGGGTTATGCGCTAGAATCAGCGGTATATCTTTTGAACATGGTTCCTACCAACACTGTGCCTACCACGCCATATCAGATGTGGAGTGGGAAGAAACCCTATCTTCAGTATCTGAAAATATGGGGATGTCCAGCTTTTGTTAAAAAGCAGCATGTGGACAAGCTCGAGGCACGATCAGTAAAATGTAAGTTTGTGGGATATCCAAAGAACTCCAAGGGGTATCTATTCTATTATGCAGAGGAACAAAAGGTTTTTGTTTCTCGTAATGCCCATTTTCTAGAATATCGGTTTTTAGAAAAGGAAATAAGTGGGAGCGAAATAGAACTGGAAGAAATTCCAGAACCATAAACTACTACAGAAAGTTTGGTAGAACCGGTAGTTCAAGAAGAATAGGACATTCCCGCACCCCTCCGCAGGAGTAGTAGGCCGTCTCATCCGCCTGAGAGATACTACGGTTTTCTCATAGATGGGGATAGAGAGGAATGCGTCATAGTTGATGATGAACCTACTAGCTTCCAGCAGGCCGTCCAGAGCGGCGACTCGGTACGATGGCTAGATGCAATGCGAACCGAAATGGAGTCCATGTACACCAACAAAGTATGGACTTTGGACTTTGCTCCAGATGGGGTAAAACCCATAGGATGCAAATGGATCTTCAAGAAAAAAATTGGTGTAGATGGACAGGTGGAAACCTATAAGGCTAGACCTTGTTGCAAAGGGTTTTCGTCAAAGACCTGGTTTGGACTATGACGAAACTTTTTCTCCAGTGGCTATACTCAAATCCATTCGGGTCCTTCTTGCTATTGTTGCCTTCCATGATTATGAAATCTGGCAGATGGACGTAAAGACGGCTTTTCTGAATGGAAATTTAGAAGAGTGCGTCTATATGGATCAGCCAGAGGGTTTCAATCAGAGTGGGAGCAGCGGGAAAGTATGCAAGTTGCTTAAGTCCATTTATGGACTAAAGCAGGCATCGCGGAGTTGGAACATCTGTTTTGATGAAACGGTCAAAGAATACGACTTTATTAAAAATCCAGATGAACCATGTATATATAGTAAAGTTGTAGCACGAACTGTCGTATTCCTCGTCTTGTACGTGGATGACATTCTATTGATAGGAAATGACATTCCTATGCTACAATCTGTCAAAGGATTCTTGTCACACAGGTTCTCCATGAAAGACCTGGGTGATGCCTCTTACATTCTGGGGATCCGGATCTATCGTGATAGATCCAAGAGGATGTTGGGACTTTCGCAGTCCAGGTATATCAACACTATACTGAAAAGATTCAGTATGGAAGATTCTAAGCGCGGTAATCTACCCGCTTGTCACGGAATCACCCTATCCAAAGAGATGTCTCCCAAGACTGATTTGGAAAGGGAACGCATGTCTATTATACCATATGCTTCTGCGGTAGGCTCTATAATGTATGCGATGTTGTGCTCCAGAACAGATGTAGCTTACGCACTGAGCGTGGTAAGCCGGTATCAGTCAGACCCAGGGGAGAAGCACTGGATAGCAGTAAAGAACATTCTCAAGTACCTGAGGAGGACTAAGGAGATGTTCTTGGTTTACGGCAGAAAAGACCTCAAGATGGAGGCCTTTGCTGATTCCGGCTTCCAGAGTGATAAGGACAATTCCAAGTCCATGTCAGGTTATGTCTTTACCCTCAATGGAGGGGCGGTGTGCTGGAAGAGTTCCAAGCAGGACACCGTTGCTGACTCGACGATGGAAGCAGAGTATATTGCTGCTTGCGATGCCGCAAAAGAAGCGGTCTGGATGAAGAAGTTCCTAACAGAACTTCAGGTGGTTCCTACCATTGTTGATCCAATACCTCTGTATTGCGACAACAACGGAGCTATAGCTTTAGCGAAGGAACCAAGGTCCCATCAGAAGTCCAGACACATCTTAAGGCGGTATCACCTGATCAGGAAGATCATTGATCGTCGGGAGATCGAGGTCCGGAGAGTTGCTACTGAAGAGAACATTGTTGATCCATTCACGAAGGCCCTACCTCAGATTCAGTTCGAGAGGCTACTCGAGATCATCGGTCTTCGATATGCCAGTACATGGCCCTAGTGCAAGTGGAAGATTGTTAGTGTATATGCCCTAGGGGCCATTATTGTATCATACTAGCTTGTATATTACTTAATGGAAGCTTGGGATATTCACAGTTATATAACAGTCTTGCTAAACATGATAGTATGCTACTTGGTTTTATCTATCTTAATATGTGAGTATACATATTAATAGAGCTCTTAGGATCTTGCTTGACTACCAGTGTTGTGATGGCAGTCACACTAGTGGGGGCTGGGTAGTCAACAAGCACATCCTTTTCAGGTCCCTAGTCGTAGGATTATCGAGACAGGGCATCGATACTCCAGAGTAGACTAGTGTGTATGCTTCTCATCCCAGTTGGGGAGATGGTCTGTCCCACAGCCATCAGTACGTCGTATTGGAGATAGTATGCAGGTGCTCGTTGGGTTACGGGTATACCGGACAGGACTCACGGGGAACTGTTGGTTGGTATTATACCCGTCGTCAGTTAACAGTTCCCAGGTGACATGAGTACAGCATAGTCCGCAGACTTGACACTGCTACTTCGCCTCGAGTGTGTCCCACTGTTCTTAGATTGCTACCCACCACGGCTCAAAGGAGTCGTGCAAACAGGTAGCAGTTGGGTGCAGTCCCGAGCACTTGGAGGCAGTGGCGGTTAGACAGGATTCGTCTCTCCCGGTATTGGGAGTTGATATCGCGCTGTGTCAGAGAGCCATTACGCAAAGTCTCTGGCCAGGGCAAGCGAGATTTACTGGTAGGTTCCGGTTGTTTCTCAGGGTGTAATGGGCTACGCTCCGACACGACTTATACCGCTATTAGGGGACTGACGCTTGCCGGCCCTCTAGGCCCGATATGCGATAGTCTTAGATGAACAGACCGGACTGTATAGAGATTGTCACATCAGGCTCAGTAGGAGTTCGGATGGGTTTCCTCATCGGCCTTCTTATCGACATCTACCTGGGGACCGTTACGTACAGCTAGTGCCGCTTGCGGTCTGTGGTTAAACCCACTGCCAGCGTAGTAGTCGAGTCTTTAGAGTCCCACACAGAGAGTTTCCCTACTCCAGGCGAAACGATATAGAGGTCGTATGGTTTTACGACAAGGGTTCGGACACATACGTGTGTTTACGCACGTACGACATTCGGACAGTTTTTACTAGCCGGCTTTGGTTTAAGCCAGTTTCTAGTATCAGGTTATTGGATTTATACAGTCTAAAGTTTTTACGTGTTTTCACGGATAGGAGGGGCGTTCTCGTAATTTCGCGAGAAGCTTCTAGAAGGATGGTGACTTGAGGGTTAAGGTGGCATTTGGATTTATTATGTTGATGACTCATTTGTGTGATTCATCCATAGAGTTAATGTATCATTTATTGATCTAATGACTCATGAGATGAATCACTCATATGAATGAATGAAGCATGGTTGTTAAATGATTTAATTTATTTATTTCATAAAACATTATGCTTCATATATTCAAATGAGTTCATTATCTCTTCTCATTCTCTTGCTCACCTTCTCTTTCCTCAAGCTCTCTCTCTTCAAACCCTAATCCTCCCCTCTCATGTGTTGAGACCAAGGATTAGAAAAGACTATTTAATCCATAACCCTTCTCTATATCACCTAGGTTGCTTAGATTAGCACTTTAAGAAACCTAGTTACCTCAAGTTAGAGGTGAAGCTTGGAGTATAGCTCTCCGGTGGATCATCTATTACGTGGAGGAGGCCGAGAAGGACGTGGATAACGAAAAGGAGAAGGACACGGTTCATTAGGTATAATCACTTATCATAGTAGTTTACAACTTCTATATTTCTTGTTAGTTATAGTTTAGTAAAGATTCTCGGTTATTCGATGTTTATGCATAGAACAGATCGTTTTTCATTATTCCGCCTCCCCGCAAGTCGTGGGGTGTTGTACATCGACTTACACCTCCAACTCAATCTCAGCCGTCCATCAACACTCGCAGCAGATCAACGGAAGATAACATCTGAAGGAGATCCAGAGATCCATCAGTTGGCGCCGTATGTGGGAAATTCGAGTTCCACTTAACGAAAGTTCATCTTCCGATCTCGACTTCATGGCGAGCGATCACCGCGACGATCCAAGCGCTAGCCGCCGCCTTCCCCATAATGGAGGCGCGGACGAATCTTCTCCCCCGAACGCCATTCACGCCATATCCGCTCGGATAGATCGACTCATGTCTGTCGTGGATGCACTCGTCCGTGTCCAAACAGCCGGGCAAGCTCGCTAGGTCACCGCTCCCCACCCCGGGACCGGGACCCCTACAGAGGGAGAGAAAACTCTGCCCGCGTTGGCACGACCGAACACCGCCTCGCTGAATCCGGCGGCTGCAGATCCCCCAGGCCAACATATTCAATGACCCGCTGGGCCCCGCACAGCTCAACACCGAGATCTTTCGCCAGAGCGCCTTGCCCGAGCCCCATCGCGCCCATGTCCCTCCCGAGGAGGTGTCGGTCAGCTCGCCTGCACCCAGGCAAGATCGCCACCCCTTCCCTCGACGGGGTCGTGCGCACAGGACTCGCCACGGCAGCTCGAAGACGACCTCGCCAGGGGACCTGAGCATCGAACGGAACTGGGGCCGTTGCTAGGCAGAGGTCTCCGGCAGCAGGGGCCAAAAATCAGAATGTGCCGAATCATCGGGATACCACGGCC
This sequence comes from Agapanthus africanus, assembly GCA_030015575.1. NCBI lineage: Eukaryota > Viridiplantae > Streptophyta > Magnoliopsida > Asparagales > Amaryllidaceae > Agapanthus > Agapanthus africanus. The sequence continues at coordinate 514,561,580 of JASDDO010000012.1, forward strand.
GACTCGATGCCCTCGAAAAGAAGATCGAAGGCATGCATCGGGAAAGTCGTCATTCGAGCGACGGGGCTAAATATGCCGCCGACTCTCTCACGAAGCCCTTCATCGAAGAGCCACTCGCCGTCCACGTCTCCTCCTGGAACAAGCCCCCGAAAGTCTCACTCTTCGATGGAAAGTCCGACCCAAAGGACCATTTGAACGCGTTCACAGCCGGGATGAGTTTTCAGGACTGTTCCGACGCCGCGCAATGCCGCGCTTTCCCTGCCACTCTCATCCGCTCCGGGCTAGACTGGTTCCGAGGACTCGCGCCGTGCTCAATCTCTACCTTCGATGAGCTGGCCAGCCAATTCCTCGGCCACTTCGTCGGGAACAGACGGCAGAAGCGGACCGTCGACCATCTCTTCACCATAAAGAGTGGAGACAAAGAATCCTTCAAAGGATACGTCACCCGCTTCTACAATGCCCTCCTCGAGGTCCCGGAGCACCGGGACGAAACGGTCATTACGGCACTTAGGTCGGGTCTTAGGCACAAGGAGTGGCTACGCTCCTTTGCATTAACGCAACCTAAGACCATAGCCGAGGTAAAGGCCTGGACCGAACGTGAGATCCAGCTTGAGTCCGAGGTGAACGCCAACCTACCTCGGACAGAACAAGCTGATCAGAAGAAAAGGGACCGGGAAGAGAAAAAGAAGATCGAGCGGCCAAAGCCCTGCTCCCCGAAGTTTCAGGAGTACACCCCGCTCAACGTCTCCCATACGGTACCGCTGGAGCAGGCTAAGGGCGAGAGGTTCTTCAAACTCCCCCCGGTCTCGAACAAGGCAGCAAAGCGCACCCCGGGGCCCCTATTTCGGCTTCCACAGGTCGCAGGATCACTCCACTGAGAACTGCAAACAGCTCCGAGACTACATCGAGGAGCTAATTCGCTCGGGGCACCTGGCAACATACTCGCGAAATAAGCGGCAAGCCGACCGTGAGCAGGAGCAACGTCCCTCTCCCGGTGAATTGACAATCGGCCAAATCATGGTCATGTCAGCGGGGGGTACAACGAGGACCGACGAAACACGGCATCCCTCTCCGATCAAGGGACCTGTCAGCCACCCGAGGAAGAGGGCCAAAGCAACCGATCCGATCGTTTTTACCGACGAGGACCTCCACGGTATTTCCCTACCTCACAACGACCCGCTGGTGATCACAGCTCGGGTCCACCGGTACAAGGTACAAAGGATACTAGTAGACTCGGGAAGCTCGGCGGACATCCTCTTTTACGACTGCTTTCTACGCATGGGACTCACCCCGTCGGACCTAAGGCCGACCGCCCACGTCCTGTCAGGGTTCACTAACCACTCCATCCTGGCGGAGGGGGTAATCACTCTGCAATTTAACATTGGGGAAGCGGGCCGTACGCGCACCGTGCATGTGGAATTTATCGTCGCGAGGATCCCATCTGCCTACAATATCCTCCTCGGTCGCCCGACGTTGAACTCCCTCCGGGCCCAGATATCGAATTACCACCTGGCGATGAAATTCCCGCTCGACCAAAGCGGCATAGGTCGGGCCTACGGAGACCAACGAACCGCAAAGGTATGCTTCACCGCAACATCTACGTCTGAGCGGCCAAACAATGATGTTGAGGGCGAGGGTGACATCAAGGGTTCTCTGGACACTTGAAATGAGCAGAAAGAGGTCCGAGGAACCCTAGTGGAGCCACTGACAAAAGTCCCCCTCGTAGAAGGGGACGACGAACGAACCGTTCAGATCGGGCCACTTTTGATGGGGACTCAACGAGACGACCTGGTTCACTTCTTCATAAACAACTCTGACGTGTTCGCCTGGGCACCTGCCGACATGCCTGGGATCGACCCCAAAATCATATCTCACAAGCTCGGGGTAGACCATGCGGTCCGACCCGTAAGGCAGAAAAAGCGAAGCTTCGTCCCGATCAAGCAAAAGGCGACCGAGGACGAGGTAGACAGGCTCCTCGCCGCCAACTTCATTCGGAATGTGCCTTACTCAGAATGGTTGGCGAACATAGTCATGGTCAAAAAATCAACCGGGAAGTGGTGCATGTGCGTCGACTTCATCGACCTAAACAAGGCCTGCCCGGAAGACAACTATCCCCTCCTTCGGATAGATCAGCTCGTTGACAGTTCGGCAGGCCACGAGCTACTGAGCTTCATGGAGGCTTTCTCCGGCTACAACCAGATCCGTATGAATCCGGCAGACGGGGATCTCACCGCATTCACAACGGACCGGGGGGTATACTTCTACAAGGTGATGCCTTTCGGCCTCAAAAACGCCGGAGCTACGTACCAACGCTTGGTCAATCGCATGTTCAAGCCGCAGATCGACAGGAACATGGAAGCCTACGTCGACGATATGCTCGTCAAATCGGTCTCATCGGGCGAACACGCCAAGGATCTGGGTGAGGCCTTCGACGTACTCCGCAAATACAAGATGAAACTGAACCCCGCCAAGTGCGCATTCGGGGTCACCGATGGAAAGTTCCTCGGTTTCATGGTCACCCACCGTGGAATCGAAGCTAACCCGGAGAAAATAAATGCCATCTTCAACATGGTCGCGCCCAAGACTAACGTCGAAATCATGCGGCTGACAAGGCGGGTAGCCGCTCTAAGTCGTTTCATGTCGAGGTCTGGGGAGAAATGCCTCTCGTTCTTCAAAGCTCTAAGAAAGATTCCAAGGTTCGAGTGGTCGGAGGAGTGCCAGACCGCCTTTGAGCAATTAAAGAGGCACCTTGCGACTCCACCGCTACTCACCCGGCCAGTTGAAGGGGATGAGTCGTCGCTATATCTGGCGGTATCCGACCAAACTGCAGGCTCGGTGCTCGTCCGAGAGGTCGAAGGAGTCCAGAAGCCCGTATACTATGTGAGCCACGTCTTCAAGGACGCGGAAACGAGGTACCCATCCATAGAGAAGATCGTCTTGGTACTCATCGTGGCCTCAAGGAAACTACGACACTATTTCCAGACCCACACCATCCTCGTTCTTATCGAGAGGCCTTAGGGGGCTATCCTCGCCTCCCCCGAGTCTTCTGGCCGCTTGGAGAAATGGAGATGGGAGTTGTCCCAGTTCGACATAAAATACCGTCCGAGGTATGCTGTAACAACCGAGTCCAATTATACCAATTCCAATTACCGTATGTGTTGTTTGTGGCATTTATTTCATTTATCATGTGTGGTTGCAAAATGGTAATTTACTTTATATGTGACCCGTTTACTTGAGCTCGTTGTTTCCTAATTATAGACTACACTAACATTTCATATTCTTGCATATAACCATTTAAGTCGCTTAAAATAATTTAAAAATACATGTCATGGCCTGCTTGTTACCCCTAACCCTGTGGTAGCATCCTTGCATCGTGTTCTCGTCCCGTTCAGTGGAATGGCCATGTTTGGATGGCTACGCGCACGTATGTGCGTCCGTTCTTGGGGGTATGCAATTCCGTTACAAAATCCTTCATTTCAATTTTGGAACTTGCTTATAATTTTTCATATTTCAAATCCAAAATTTTGGACTCGACCCGAGCGCAATTCAGAATTATTTTGTGTACCGCCAAATTCTAATTATTTAAATATTTTTTTAAAAAAATTATCTAACCTACTTCTTCACCTAAAGATTTTGGTAGGCTAAATATTTTGCTGTTACAATAGAAATCTTTTCTCCTCTTCTCCCAACTAATCCAAGTTAGTATATTAAATCTTTTAAAAAAAATTTCAAACAAAATTTCCAAACCCCCGAGCCAATCACCTCTCTTTACTGTGTCGGGCCCCACACCTCTCTCTCCATCTCTCCTTCCCCGCTGTCTCTCTCTCTCTCCCTTTTTCTCTTTCTCTTTCTCTCTCATCCCACTAAAAACAAGTTTATATCTCCTCACACCTCTCTCTCTCCTCTCGATCTCTCTCTTCCTCTCTATCTCTCTTTTCCTCTCTCTCCTCTCGCGATCGTCTCTCTCTCTCTTCTCTCAGGATTCTCTCTCTCTCTCGCTCTCCTCACAAATATTTCTCTCTCCCTTCGTATATATATTTCTTCTTCCTCGTTTCCGTTCTCACAAACCCATATCCAAAACCTAGCCCTAGCTTCGCCGCTCCATCTCCACCGACCTCAACTCGTCGTCGCCACCATCGTCTCGCCCTCGTGACCGCCCTCTCCACCTCCTTCCTCTCCTTTCTTCATTCCGACGATCCCCGAGAAACCCACTGCACCCCCGACGAGGCCACCTGCAGCAACCTCCCGCGAGTCCAATCTCTCCGGTGACTCGCCGTCGTCACCCTCGTCACCTCCTCACATTCCTTTCCACTTCCCGGCACTGCAAACCGTCACCACCACCCTCTGCTAAACCTACATCTACAACAACATCCTAGCAACCCACTGCCCTTCGCCGGAAAATCACCATGCCGGCAACCCTCGTCGTCGTCGCCCCGTGCCGACTCCCCTGAAATCCCAGAACACCCTACCACAGTACGATCTTCTTCTTCTTCTTCTCTTTTTCCACTTTCCTTATGAAATTTTTCTTAACTGTTCACTGTCGTTTGTTTGCTGGAATCCGGCCGTGCCGTCGACGAGCCGACGATCCAGCTAGGATACCTGACCTGTGTGAGCCCACTGTTCGTTGTTTGGACTCATTCCGTGTACCGTGCGCACGTCGCGACTTTTCCCGCAGACGCGAGACGTTCCGTTTTCCCTATCGCGATCCGTCGAGGCAAGTGAAACTTGCTACATGCTATTCATACTATTCCTATATTAATTTATCTTTTTTTTATTAAATCTATAGATAGAATCTAAAGTCTTGAATTCCAAGTTAACCGCACAATGTTCCGTTTACATATTTTCAGATCTAGAACTTGAAACCTAATTGTTGCATCTAGTTGACTATACTTAGTAATCACATTTATATGTTAGATCACATAATCACAATTGATTTATAGCCATGATACCCTTTTCTCTAGTTTTACTCTATCGGACACCCGCGTGCATCTTTAACCGGTTTTAGTTATAATTGCATCCATTGAACATATTATACATGTTATTGCATCCCTAGATTACTTAATGCTTATTAACCTGATTTTAACATCCATATTTGTCAATACTGTATTCATATAATGTTGAAACCATCTCTTAAAACATAAACTGATAACCGTACAGCTAAGTAGTTTAATCTGCGCATATTGCTTAACCTATTACGTATGCCACTTTATTGTGTTGTTGATACCCATGCTTGTTTATTTATAACCATGATTATGTTAGTTGATTATGAGCACCCACATGATATCTTTTACACCCTGACATGACTTGCTACACACATATTACTTGACCCGACATGGTACCGTACACTACTTGACTTGACCTGATGTACCATGGCTTGACCTGTTACCTGATCTTATGTCTAATGCCAACAAACCTGACATGTAGTCCTTACGGACCGTTCCTGTTGTCTATCCAGACAAACCTGCACCTACCTGATCCTGAGTTGGCATTAGTTCTTGATTACTTAATACCTGACTTGAACACATATAACTTGGGGGTATGGGGAAATCAATGATGAAATCCTGACTTGTAACTCGACAGTTGCTTGCTTATACTGATCAGTTTTTAAAGGCTAGGCCCGCCTCGGGACGATACTGCTGACATCGTTCGTCTTTACCCTTTCCTTTTTAGTGCCTTGCGGCACGTCTCGGTTTCAGCCCGAGAGTCTTAGACCGTGGTCCCGGGCATGCACGGGATACTATTGAGTTATATCGATGATTCATCAAATTGATTTCAAAGACTTGAGATTATTCAACCCAAATAGATCAGTTTAGATTACTCACCGTACATTGCCTTCACTCCCATGATTTATATTGTTGTTACACCTGCTTTACCATTTACGATTATACTTGCTTGTCTTGTTACCTTGTTTATATTTTATTGCTTGATGACTTGACGAGCTGACGTCTGGGTTTTGCATGGCCCAGATTCTGTACCTTTGCTGTAGTCCGAGCAGGAGTATTTCAGCCAGCGGGTTGAGCAGTGAGGACTCAGTAGTAGTTAGTTCTTTTACTTTTCAGCATTTTATTCCTGATGTGAGCCCGCATTATGGGACATACATTCCAGTTATTTTTGTATTGGATCCTTTGCTTCCGCATTATTATTATTGACTCATTTTATTTTGGCTTATGGACATGTCTTAGATAGTTTTATTTTGTTCTTAATATCTCTACAACCGTAATGTGACTGTGGAAGGACAATTCCTATCCACAAGTAGCATGGTTGGCTATGTCACGTGCCTACTTAGCGTACTCTGGGAAGCGGGGCGTGACATGGTTCTTTTGGTATCAAAGCCATAGGTTTATCGGGTTGATTCTTTTGTAGTTGGGTATTGTACCCAATACGCGAATCAGAATACCCGTGATTAGGAAACATGTCCTGCCACCTTACCGCCTTACCATTCTTGAATCTTAACCTCCTCCTGATTCTACTTTTGCGATGTGCAAACCTCCTTTACATATCGACTCGAAAACCTAGTTTCCTTTGTTTATCTCTAGAGCTTAGGCGACTTGAGTGGAGTTATGTGATTGTAACTATGATACCGCGGCATGGTTACAATGCGGTAGCCTTGACTCATATCCTTGATTTATATGATGAATATGTTATCGTACTAATCCTCTTTGGTGTTTGGTTGTAGTATCATGGAAGCCAGGAATCTACAATCGTACCAGAGGTGTATGGATGATGCTACTTTGCTTGGAGTAATTCGTGACTTGCTTGAGGACCACAAGCAGCAGACCGAGCTGAAGCCGGCGTTTGCACTAAACCAAACGTCCGTACGTAGAAGTGTTCCGGTGAACCGACGCGGCGTAGCACCAATGAAGAAAACAATTGTTGTTGATCGAAAGAGGAGCGTGATTTGTAACTACTGCCATGTATACGGACATGTGCAAAGAGACTGCCGAAGGAAACGGGGACTCTGTTTGGTTTATGGATCGGCGGATCACACTATCCATGCTTGTCCGTCAAAACTTCATAAGGAAGAGAGTGTTCAGAGGCCAGTGTTACCTAAGCAAAAGGGAAGGAAGTTGTGCGATTTCTGCCAACGACCGGGTCATTATCGAAGAGATTGTCGTAAGAGGCTTGGACTTTGTTTGATTTGTGGATCAGTGGATCACACCATTGATAATTGTCCGTCAAAGCTAAGATTGAAGGAGGATACTCGGGAGCCACCGCAAGAGCAGCTTCCAGATCAGGAGCAGTTAATTCGGGAAGCTAATCAGGCTCAAGCTTTTCCCCCGATAGCTGAAGAGGCTAAAGCTTCAGAGGAAGTCGTTCCAGGTACCCTATTTGTTTATGGTTTTCTCGCATTAGCGTTATTCAATTCTAGTGTATCCCATTGATTTATGTCGTCCAAGTTTGCTGCTATACACTCGATGACTTTCATGACCCTGTTTAATTTTGCGACATACACACTGGGAATGGGAAAATCATAACCAGTAGAGGGTGTAAGGATGGTTTCGTTGTTGTTGGCGGACGGGAGCTATTGCAGAGGTCTTGGAAGTTGTTACTGGCAGCTCTGATGCAGTCTTGGGAATGGAATTTTCAGCACTTTCCACGCTCAGTGAAGAAAGCGAATTTCCAGATTCCCGGACACCCAGAGGTTGTCCGAAGGAAGCAGTTCTGTCGGGCCAGTCGAGGTTAGGGCCAGGCCGACAATTAATGATCTTTCGTCGATGAAGGTTGCTCAAGATGAAACGCCAGCTGTTGTTCAAGATTTCATAGACGTGTTCGAGGACATATCAGGTGTTACTGCCGAAGCGAGACTTGGAGTTCGCGATTGACCTTGTTCCTGGTGCAGCGCCAGTCTCTAAAGCGTACTATCCAATGGCACCAGTGGTGTTGGAGGAAGTCAAGAAGCAGGTTGCTGAATTACTTGAGAAGGGTTGAATTCGCAGCAGTAACTCGTATTGGGGAGCTCCAGTTCTTCTAGTTAAGAAGGAGATGGCACAAGATGGATGCGCATCGATTATCGAGAAGTAAACCGGGTGACTATTAAGAACGAGTACCCACTACCTCGCATTGGCAAACTATTTGAGCAGCTTAGTAGCGCGAGGGTATTCTCGAAGCTGGATTTGCGATACGGATATCATCAGGTCTGAGTGAAAACAGAGGATATTTGCAAGACGGCGTTCAGAACTCGGTATGGACATTATGAGTACTTAGTGATGCCCTTCGGAGTAACGAATGCACCGGCAATATTCATGGACTTGATGAACCGAATCTTTTCACCATTCTTGGACCAGTTTATAGTGGTGGACATCGATGATATTCTGGTCTACTCAGCGAGCAAGGAAGAGCGTGTATAACACTTGAAGATCGCACAGCAAACATTGAGGCAAGAAAGATTGTATGCAAGGATGGGCAAGTGCGAGTTTTGACTTGAAGAAGTAAAGTTTGGGGCAAATCGTAGCTGGAGATGGAATCGCCGTTTATCCAGGGAAGATTGCAGCAGCTCAAGACTGGCCGTTTCTGAAGAATGTTGTAGAGATCAGAAGTTTTCGTGAGCTTGCAGGATACTACAGAAGGTTCATGGGGAATTTTGCTCGTTTAGCTGAGCCTTGACCAAGGTTACGCGCAAGGAGGTACCTTTTGTATGGACAGATAAGTGTGCGTCAACTTTTGAGGCGATGAAGCAGAGGTTTTCACTGATCATAAAAGCTTGAAATATGTGTTCACGCAGAATGAGCTAATATGAGGCAGCGTAGATGGTTGGAGCTGATGGCTGACTACGATCTTGATCTTAAGTACTATCAGGAGAAAGTTAATGCCGTGTCGGATGCGCTCAGTCGGTTACCAGCAATTCAGACGTTGACTGCACAGAAGGAACTCATCGAAGACTTTCAGAGATTTGATTTGGAGGTTGTGCTACCGCATTATTCGGGACAGTTAATGCAGCTGCAGGTACAATCATCGTTGGTCGAGAATATTAAAGCAACGCAATCGCAGGACCCTAGATTGCAAAAGTTTCGAGAACAGGTTGAAGCTGGACTTCGAACTGACTTACTGACCCATGAAGTTGGTTCGTTGAGATATGGCAGCCGTTTATGTGTGCCAAAGGGAGATATTCGCGAAGGACTTGTGAAGGAGGCACACAGTTCAGCATATTCCGTACATCCAGGCATAGTCGCATAATTCGCGAATTATTCGCCGAATTCGCGAATAATTCGCGAATTTTTGATCAAACGAATTATTCGCCGAATTATTCGCCATTGCCGAACTAGCCGAATAATTCGCGAATTATTCGCGAATTATGTGAAAAAACTGCGAATAATTCAAAAAACTACAAATAATTCACAAAATCAAAACCTAGCGTCTCATATATTAATTTATTGCTCGAAATCCTTCCCGAACATTTCCCGAACACTTACCGAATCTTTCCCGAATACCTGCCGATTTTTTCCGAATAGTTCTCCGAATCCGAATTTTCGACCTCGCCGAATTATTCCCGAACGGCGAATTTGTGACTATGCATCCAGGAGGCGCGAAGATGTACTGAGACATACGACAACATTTCTGGTGGGAAGGCATGAAACGGGAGATTGCCCGCTTTGTAGCCAAGTGCTTGGTGGGTCAGCAAGTTAAGGCTGAACATCAAAGGGTCACTGGTTTATTGCAACCACTTCCGATTCCTCAGTGGAAGTGCGAACATATAACCATGGATTTCATGACAGCTCTACCGCGGAGTCCAAAAGGCAACAATGCAGTTTAGGTGATTGTTGATCGTTTGACCAAGGCAGCTCATTTCATTCCTTTTCGGGTTGGTCAATCAACGGAAACTTTGGCAGAGCGGTACATGCAGGGGATTGTAAGATTGCATGGAGTACCGGTGAGCATCGTGTCCGATCGTGACACTTGGTTCTTATCACACTTTTGGGAGGAGCTTACAGGAAAGTTTGGGGACTCGATTGAAGTTTAGCACAGCTTATCATCCTCAAACAGATGTCCAGTCGGAGAGAACGATCCAGACTCTTGAAGATATGTTGAGAGCTTGCATGTTGGACTTCAAGGGTTCACGGGAAGATCATCTGCATTTGGTGGAGTTTTCTTATAACAACAGTTTCCAGGCGACAATTCAGATGGTTCCATTCGAAGCTTTATATGGTCGCAAGTGTCGTTCACCTGTTTGCTGGGACGATGTCGGTGAACGAAAATTGTTGGGACCGGATTTGGTTGTGCGGACAGTTGAGAAAGTTAATGCTATCTGAAATCATATGAAAGTAGCACAACACAGACAGAAGAGTTGGGCAGATACATCGAGAAGACCTCTAGAGTTTGCCGTGGGTGATTTGGTATTCTTGAAGATATCACCGACTAGAGGGGTGATTCATTTCGGAAGTCGGGGAAAGCTCAGTCCTCGATTCGTTGGACCCTTTGAGATTTTGGAGCGTGTTGGTGAGGTAGCGTATCATTTGACGTTACCGCAGTCCTTGGCGAATGTGCATGACGTGTTTCACGTATCTTAACTCCGTAAGTATGTTCCAGATGAAACGCATGTGTTGGATCATTCGGAGCTGACTGTATGAGAAGACTTGACTTTTGAGGAGCGACCGATTGCGATTGTGGATCGAAGGGAAAAGGTTCTTAAGAACAAGGTTATCCCTCTTGTACTTGTTTCTTGGGGTAGTCGCTCACATGGAGAGTCAACTTGGGAACGAGAAGATGAAATCCGGCAGAAGTTTCCCCATCTTTTCTTATAGTTGATTGATTGTTTAACCTTTCTTGTTTTGGAATTTCGAGAACGAAATTCTTTTTGTAGTTGGGTATAATGTAACAACCGAGTCCAATTATACCAATTCCAATTAGCGTATGTGTTGTTTGTGGCATTTATTTCATTTATCATGTGTGGTTGCAAAATGGTAATTTACTTTATATTCGACCCGTTTACTTGAGCTCGCTGTTTCCTAGTTATAGACTACACTAACATTTCATATTCTTCCATATAACCATTTAAGTCGTTTAAAATAATTTAAAAATACATGTCATGGCCTGCTTGTTACCCATAACCCTGTGGTAGTATCCTTGCATCGTGTTCTCGTCCCGTTCAGTGGAACAGACGTGTTTGGATGGCTACGCGCACGTACGTGCGTCCGTTCTTGGGGGTATCCAATTCCGTTACAAAATCCTTCATTTCAATTTTGGAACTTGCTTATAATTTTTCATATTTCAAATCCAAAATTTTGGACTCAACCCGGGCGTAATTCGGAATTATTTTGTGTACCGCCAAATTCTAATTATTTAAATATTTTTTTAAATTTTTTTATCTAACCTACTTCATCACCTAAAGATTTTGGTAGACTAAATATTTTACTGTTACAACTCTTCTTCTCCCAGCTAATCCAAGTTAGTATATTAAATCCTTTTAAAAAAATTTCAAACAAAATTTCCAAACCCCTAAGCCAATCACCTATCTTTACTGTGCCGGGCCCCACACCTCTCTCTCCATCTCTCCTTCCCCGCTGTCTCTCTCTCTCTCTCCCTTTCACTTTCTCTTTCTCTCTCATCCCACTAAAAACAAGTTTATATCTCCTCACACCCCTCTCTCTCCTCTCTATCTCTCTCTTCCTCTCTCTCCTTTCACGATCGTCTCTCTCTCTTCTCTCAGGATTCTCTCTCTTTCTCTCTCCTCACAAATATTTCTCTCTCCCCTCGTATATATATTTCTTCTTCCTCGTTTCCGTTCTCACAAACCCATATCCAAAACCTAGCCCTAGCTTCGCCGCTCCATCTCCACCGACCTCAACTCGTCGTCGCCACCATCGTCTCGCCCTCGTGACCGCCCTCTCCACCTCCTTCCTCTCCTTTCTTCATTCCGACGATCCCCGAGAAACCCACTGCACCCCTGACGAGGCCACCTGCAGCAACCTCCCGCGAGTCCAATTTCTCCGGTGACTCGCCGTCGTCACCCTCGTCACCTCCTCACATTCCTTTCCACTTCCCGGCACTGCAAACCGTCACCACCACCCTCTGCTAAACCTACATCTACAACAACATCCTAGCAATCCACTGCCCTTCGCCGGAAAATCACCATGCCGGCAACCCTCGTCGTCGTCGCCCCGTGCCGACTCCCCTGAAATCCCAGAACACCCTACCACAGTACGATCTTCTTCTTCTTCTTCTCTTTTTCCACTTTCCTTATGAAATTTTTCTTAACTATTCACTGTCGTTTGTTTGCCGGAATCCGGCCGTGCCGTCGACGACCCGACGATCCAGCTAGGATACCTGACCTGTGTGAGCCCACTGTTCGTTGTTTGGACTCATTCCGTGTACCGTGCACGCGTCGCGACTTTTCCCGCCGACACGAGACGTTCCGTTTTCCATATCGCGATCCGTCGAGGCAAGTGAAACTTGCTACATGCTATTCATATTATTCCTATATTAATTTATCTTTTTTTTATTAAATCTATAGATAGAATCTAAAGTCTTGAATTCCAAGTTAACCGCACAATGTTCCGTTTACATATTTTCAGATCTAGAACTTGAAACATAATTGTTGCATCTAGTTGACTATACTTAGTAATCACATTTATATGTTAGATCACATAATCACAATTGATTTATAGCCATGATACCCTTTTCTCTAGTTTTACTCTATCGGACACCCGCGTGCATCTTTAACCGGTTTTAGTTATAATTGCATCCATTGAACATATTATACATGTTATTGCATCCCTAGATTACTTAATGCTTATTAACCTGATTTTAACATCCATATTTGTCAATATTGTATTCATATAATGTTGAAACCATCTTTTAAAACATAAACTGATAATCGTACAGCTAAGTAGTTTAATCTGCACATATTGCTTAACCTATTACATGTGCCACTTTATTGTGTTGTCGATACCCATGCTTGTTTATTTATAACCATGATTATATTAATTGATTATGAGCACCCACATGATATCTTTTACACTCTGACATGACTTGCTACACACATATTACTTGACCCGACATGGTACCGTACACTACTTGACCTGACCTGATGTACCATGGCTTGACCTGTTACCTGATCTTGTGTCTAATGCCAACAAACCTGACATGTAGTCCTTACGGACCGTTCATGTTGTCTATCCAGACAAACCTGCACCTACCTGATCCTGAGTTGGCATTAGTTCTTGATTACTTAATACCTAACTTGAACACATATAACTTGGGGATATGGGGAAATCAATGATGAAATCCTGACTTGTAACTCGACAGTTGCTTGCTTATACTGATCAGTTTTTAGAGGCTAAGCCCGCCTCGGGACGATGCTGCTGACATCGTTCGTCTTTACCCTTTTCCTTTTAGTGCCTTGCGGCACGTCACGGTTTCAGCCCGAGAGTCTTAGACCGTGGTCCCGGGCATGCACGGGATACTATTGAGTTACATCGATGATTCATCAAATTGATTTCAAAGACTTGAGATTATTCAACCCAAATAGATCAGTTTAGATTACTCACCGTACATTGCCTTCACTGCCTTGATTTATATTGTTGTTATACCTGCTTTACCATTTACGATTATACTTGCTTGTCTTGTTACCTTGTTTATATTTTATTGCTTGATGACTTGACGCGCTGACATCTGGGTTTTGCATGGCCCAGATTCTGTACCTTTGCTGCAGTCCGAGCAGGAGTATTTCAGCCAGCGGGTTGAGCAGTGAGGACTCAGTAGTAGTTAGTTCTTTTTACTTTTCAGCATTTTATTCCTGATGTGAGCCCGCATTATGGGACATACATTCCAGTTATTTTTGTATTGGATCATTTGCTTCCGCATTATTATTATTGACTCATTTTATTTTGGCTTATGGACATGTATTAGATAGTTTTATTTTGTTCTTGATATCTCTATAGCCGTAATGTGACTGTGGAAGGACAATTCCTATCCACATGTAGCATGGTTGGCTATGTCACGTGCCTACTTAGCGTACTCTGGGAAGCGGGGCGTGACATATGCTATCAAATCATAAGCCCTGGTCGATTTTATTGTCAAGTGCCCATCCCCAGCAAGGAGCCGGAGTCCACGCCGGCCCCCGCAGCTCAACCCTTAGTCGATGAGAAGCCCAACTCCATCCCTGATTGGATCCTCTACGTCGACGGGTCCTCGACCCAGGAAGGCTGCGGTGTCGGCCTCATCATTCGAGGCCCGAACGAGGCAGAAATGGAGTATTCTATGAAGCTCGAGTTCAAAGCCTCAAATAACGCGGTGGAATACAAGGCCTTGCTAGCCGGACTGCGCATAGCCTTCGGACTGGGGCTGAAAACGATTCAGCTCCGCAGCGACTCCGCCCTTGTCGTTGTCCAAGTGACGGGCCGATTCGAGGCGCGGGAGCCTCTGATGGTGAAGTACCTGACCGAGGTAAGAAGACTGCGAAAGGACTTCCACGAAGTCCAGGTGGAGCAGATCCCCAGACAGCTAAACGCCCAGGCCAACGCCTTGAGTAAGCTAGCTTCATCTTATACGGCCAACAACAAAAGTAACATCCTCTTCGAGATCTTGCCGCGGCCTAGCGTGGAAGACGGGGCAACGCCACTTCAAGTGTACGCAACCCGGGAATAAGACCGGGATTGGAGAAAGCCACTCGTGGAATTCCTGAGGGAAGGTACTCTCCCAGAAGATCGGGGAGAAGCCCGCCGTCTCCGAGCCAAAGCTCGCCATTTTGTCTGGAGCAATGGGAACCTGTACAAGAAGCCCTTCACTTAGCCCCTGCTCCGGTGCGTCGGCCCCCACGAAGCCGACTACGTCCTCCGTGAGATCCACGAAGGGGTCGGCGGCGCACACCGAGGGACCCGCACCTTGATCCAGAAGGCATTGCTCCAGGGGTACTATTGGCCGACAATTCATCAGGACGCCGAGAAGCTCGTCAGGAGATGCAAGAGCTGCCAACTCCATGGAAGCATACCTCGCCTTCCGGCTACTGAGCTAACCGTCCTAATCTCCCCGTGGCCGTTTTCCCGGTGGGGAATGGACATGATAGGCCAGTTCCCCACCGGTACGGGCGGGCACAAGTACGTCCTCGTTGCAGTGGAATACTTCACGAAGTGGATCGAGGCCATCCCCATCAGGAAACCGGACGCCTCCACGACTATCAAGTTCCTACAGAACAACGTAATACTCCGGTTCGGCATCCCTAGGTGTATCATCACCGACCATTGGACAAATTTCGAAAACGAAAAGGTTAAGGAATTCTGCAACGAATATCATATCCTCATGAAATTTTCCGCGGTCACATATCCCCAATGCAACGGGCAAGATGACGTCGCTAATCGGGACGTCCTCCGAGGTCTTCAGACACGCCTAGAAGGACGCCAAGGCAGTTGGGTCGAGGAATTACCCCGGGTCCTATGGGCCCTGCGCACGTTGAGGAAAACCCCCTACCGGGGAGACCCTTTTCAGCCTCTGCTACGGTACCGAGACAATGGTTCCAGCGGAGATCGGGCTCCCCAGTCACCGGGTCGAGCATTTCAACGACAAAGAGAACACCTCAGCCCTACGAACTAACCTGGACATCTTGTTAGAGAAACGAGACCGGTCTCAGATCAGAGTTGCCTCCTATCCACGGTAAACCGCCCGCTACTACAATGCGCGAGTCAAGCGTCGCTTCTTCAAGACCGGAGATTTAGTCTTGAGGTGGAACGAGTTCGTCGATCAAGGCAAGTTGCATAAATTTCCCCCAAAATGGAACGGTCATTTCCTCGTCTCCGAGGTCCTGCCCGGCGGAGCCTACCGCTTGCAAGACGCGGATGGGCGCAAGTTTCCACGACCCTACAACGCCGAGAAACTCAAACTGTACCAATGAAAAGAATATCTACGAGTGTGTATTTCTTCTTTCACAAAGACAATGTAAACCTTTCTAAAGTTCTTTCTATTTAAATAAGAAGAAGAGAACACTAGAACATTGCAAAAAGAAGAATTTTATTCATTCAAAAGATACTACGGGCTCCTCAGCCTTACAGAAAAAGGAAAAAGTTACAACAGAGGTGGAACGGAATCAAGGAAGTACTCCTGGTGGTACTCGGAGTAGATCTCCGCTAGCCGAGCCTTAGCCTCTGCAGCCCGCTCCCACCAATGCTGCACGTGAACCCAGGACGCTACGGAAGCACCCGACGCTCCGCCCTCTACGCCTTGGCTCACGATGTACCTCATTTTGAAGCACTCCAGAATGAGGGCCAAGGATCGGTCCTGCCTGGCTTTCGAGATGAGGCCGAGGAGGAAGATCGAGCACACCTTGTCGAGCGCCTCGTCCAGCAGCTCCTCGGAGAAGGGGTTATCCAACCCCGGGGACCTCGTCCAAATTGCGTACATCAGCAACTGAAGCAGGGACGACCGCCGAGGGAGAAGCCGGCCGACGTGACCCTCAAGGCGCTGAACCACTCCCCGGTACCCATCCTCAGCCAGGGATTGGTCATACATGGAGACGTCGTCGAAGGTGATGATCTCTTCGATCGAATACACGCGCCCAGTCATTTCAAAAGAAAGCGATGCCGAAGGAGTTGCCATCTCCTTCCCTATTTATAACCTCAAACAAGATCCTTAAGAACCCAGATTCGCGCGCGTGGGCGCGGCTCCTGGGATCCACCAAGATTGCTCCAATACCGCACCGCCACGTGGCAAAGATGACACGGCTCCCCGAAACGTTACGCCTCCCCCAAGAATTTCTGGCACGTGCCGCCTATGACGGTCGCCCCTCCCAATGTTCACGAACCAGGGAAGGTCGGACTGAACCTTCAGATCCACCGAGCAGCTACCCTGCTCGGTCCATCCTTAGCAGGCCACTACTCGGGTTCTTCAACAAAGCAATGTAAATTCTCCTAGGTTCTTTTTATTTAAACAAACAAGAAGGACAAAGCAGTCGAGCATTGCAGAAAAGAAGAATTTTATTGATTCAAAAAGGTATTGTAGGCTCCTCATCCTTACATTACATAAAAAAAATACAGCGGAGGAAGGGGGTGCAGGAAACATTGCTCGTCGTACTCCGAGAATATTTCCGCAAGCCGAGCCCTCGCCGCCTCGGACCTCTGCCTCTGATGCCGTCCGCGGACATCGGCGAGATGTCTCAATTGGTAACACTCGAGGACGAGTGCCACCGAGCGATCCCGCCGACCCATCGAGATCAGGCCGAAGCGGCACAAAGAGCTCAGCTTACCAACCGCCTCGTCCTTCAGCTGCTCGGACAAGGGGTTGTGCAGCCCCGGCAACGCCCTTCAGATTGAGTACATCAACAGCTGGAGCAGGGGTGAGCGCCGGGGAAGCAGTCGGCCGAAATGGTCCTCCACACGCCCGATCACCGCCTGCATCGTATCCTCGGTGCACAGCTGGTCTTCAAGTATACATCCTCGAAATTTATTATATCGAAGATGGTAAAGGGGAATTCGTCCATTCTTACGTTTTGGGGATGAAGAAAGGAGTGATCAACACACCCTCCGCTTTATAGCCCCACAGCGCCTCCAAGAGTCTAACAGTCGCTCGTCTCTTCCACTACTGTGCCGCCATGCGGCGGATATCCCGCCTTTCTCGGCGAAATTGGAACGACGCGGCTCTTACGCTTCGCCTCCCCCCGCGTATCCGTGACACGTGTCGCCCGCAACGGTTACTCTTCCCGATGTTCACACACGGGGGAAGGTCGGACATAACTTCGCGAATCCACCATGCAGCTACACTGCTCGTTCCATCCTTGGCTGGTAATTTCTTACCCACCGACGCCAAGGATCAAAGCCCTCACCAAGAGGCAACCGGGTAGCAACCATGCTCAGTCCATCCTTAGCAGGCCTCCCAATGCCCTCCCGCGCTAAGGATCAAAGCCCTCACCAAGAGGCAACCGGGAAGCAACCCTGCTCGGTCCATCCTTACCAGGCCTCCTAATGCCCTCCCGCGCTAAGGATCAAAGCCCTCACCAAGAGGCAACCGGGCAGGAACCCTGCTCGGTCCATCCTTGGTTGGTAATTTCTTACCCACCGACGACAAGGATCAAAACCCTCACCAAGAGACAACCGGGCAGCAACCCTGCTCGGTCCATCCTTAGCAGGCCTTACCATGCCCTCCCGCGCTAAGGATCAAAGCCCTCACCAAGAGGCCACTGAGCAGCTACCCTGCTCGGTCCATCCTTGGCTTGTAATTTCTTACCTCACGACGCCAAGGATCAAAGCCCTCACCAAGAGGCCACTGAGCAGCTACCATACTCGGTCCATCCTTAGCTGGTAATTTCTTACCCCACGACGCTAAGGATCAAAGCTCTCACCAAGAGGCCACCAAGCAACTACCCTGCTCGATCCATCCTTGGCTGGTAATTTCTTACCCCACGACGCCAAGGATAAAAGCCCTCATCCATCCACGTTTAAGCGATCCCCACCTCGACTTCGGGGCCATGGAGATACAGACATTTCACCGGTATTTGCAAACTTGGCAAATGGTCGACTTCAACTCGACGTGCGATCGCTAGACGGAAAACCGACCTAAACATGAAAGCAGTACTGCGCAAATAAAAATGTTCACCACAAATAAAGGAAAAACGCGCACGCAGAGAATGCTGCAAAAATATTCTTTATTCATAAAAGTCGGAATTCTTTACAGAGGTATTATGGGCTCCCCAGCCTTACAAAAACGCCTGGAGGCTTACAAAAATTTTATTGCAAAGAAAATAAGGAGGCAAGGAAGTTCAGGCCTCGGGGCCAGGGAGGACATCAATGAGCAGCGCTTCCACTGCGACGACCGGGGTGGCATCTTGTAGGTCGCCGCCCACAGCGGAAGACTCGGCCGGTGGCCGGGATGACCGACTTATCCCCAACGCTCCCACTGGGGGCCTCTTCCCTTGCAGCACTCCCGGCGGCATCCCCCGGCGCCTCATCCGCGCGGGGGTACTCACCCCGGAGCTCGCCGTCAGGGAACTCCGGCATCACGGCCTTGACGGCGTCGAGGGCGTCATGCCAAACGACGGTGGCGGCTCCTGTGAGGTCGGTGTAGAACTGATCCGACTTCTTGTAGCTCTCCACCGCCTTCTAAGCTCGGAGCTCGGCACGCCTCGTTCCCTCCTTCGCCGCCCCGTTCTCCCTCCGGAGGATGCTCACCGTCTTCTTCAGGGTGGCGACGAGCACCCTGGAGTCTTCTAACTTGGCCTCGACGGCTCGGGCGGCCTCTCGGTACACGGCGATCTCCCGATCCCCGGCCGCCACCCGGTCTTCAAGAGCAGCGACCCTCTCCGCCGCCGTCTCTAGCTCCAGCCTTGAGCTCTCCTCCCGTGAGGAGAACTCACCCGCGGCTCGCATCGCCGGGTCAATTTCCGCGTCCTCCATGTTGACGACGAGGGTGACGTGCTTGAGGACCTGAAGAAAACAAAGGAAGGTTAAAAAGGAAAAGGAGGCACCCAATCATGTGAACAAAAATACTGAATGAAGAACCAAGTGGGGTTGCGAACACTAACCTGCACGGCCTCTTGAGCTATGGCCGCCATTTGGGCCTGGAGGGTCCCCCGTGGGATTCTGCTCCCGGCCGACCTTTCCATCTTGGAAAGTAGGCTGTCGACGACGGAAAGCCCCGAGGGCACCTCGAAGCGAAGCTCCCCGTTGTCCATGAGGATCAGGGAAGCCGGGGAGCGGGGCGTCGTCCTATGAAACCTCTTGAGGAGCGATGCGGGAGAACCAGTCTCGCCTCCCACCTCCGGAGTCCGGGGCTCTTGCTCCCGAGCACGCTTTCGGCTCGGCGCACGGCTGGACTCCGGGGCCGTGGGCGCGCTTGTGCGCCTGGATGGAGCGGCCGCCGGTGGGGCCGGAGCCGACGATGGGCGAGAAAGGCCGTCACCTCCAGTCTTCTTTCCCTTCTTCTATTCGACCAGGGCCGACCGGAATTTGCCTAGGTCCATGGGTTCTGCATAAGACGAAAACACACAGGAATCAGCAATGCCAGAAAAGTTAAAGAATTCACAAGTCTAAAATAGGTCGCCTGAAAACTCCTAACTTACCCGCGAACTGGACAGGGCTGAGCCCGGCCCAACTGAGGGCCCGCTCAGACAGCAACACATCAGCCCGGGGGAGGGGCTCCCACTCCGACAACGCCAACGCGACGGGATCATTCGACCGACTCACCCGCGGACAACTGGCCCCGTTCCACTGGATGGGCATAGGCCAATCCTCCCCGTCGGGAATCTCAACAAACAAAAACTTCTTCTTCCAAGGTACTACGACAACCCCGACCCGGCAGCACCTCCCCTGTGTTTTCTAAAAGAGATGTACACCCAGCTCGGCTCGCCCCTGCGAGCGCCGGGGTGGTTTTTGTAGCAAAGAGAAGAAACGAGAAGGCTCCGGCTTGTAGGGTGTTTTTCGTCACCCCATTGAGATGGGAATATGCGCGCTCTTGTCGGGCGTACTACAGATTCCCCCTGCCTAGGGTAGGCCGGGGTTTATTGGTTATGAGGAGCCGAATCTCCGGCAGCCGCGGACTAAGCTGTCGTTAATTACCCCTCGCCTTTGGAGCAAGGGAACCTCCGATTGACGGGTTAAACTGGTCATGCGAACTCAATGTGCAATGTATGTGTGTTTTTTTTGGAGGGGGGGCTTGGATATATCGGGAGCCACGCAGAGTTTTTACGGGGATAGTGTTGTAGAGTATGTGTGTGTGTGTACATATATATATAAAATATAAAAAAAGGAAAGGGCATCCAAAGGATGCGTGGGAAAAGCGTCAGCGCTTTGGGCGCAAGAGCGCTAGCGCACCACGTGTCAGCACATGGGCGCTCGAGCGCTAGCGCTTTTGGGCGCTAGCGCTCAAAGCGCTAGCGCACCACGTGTCAGCACGTGGGCGCTCGAGCGCTAGCGCTTTTGGGCGCTAGCGCTTTGAGCGCAAGGGCGCTAGCTCTTTGAGCGCTAGCGCCCCACGTGTCAGCACGCGGGCGCTAGCGCTCTAAGCGCAAGAGCGCTAGCACTTTGAGCGTTAGCGTACCACGTGTCAGCGCTCTGAGCGCAAGAGCGCTAGCGCTTTGAGCGCTAGCGCACCACGTGTCAGCACGTGGGCGTTTGGACGCTAGCGCTCTGTGCGCAAGAACGCTAGCGCCCCACGTGTCAGCACGTGGGCGCTCGAGCGGCAAAAGGGACTTGGTCCCTGCAATGTAAGTTGTACTCCCAGGAAGGAGCACTTATTATTCTCTGTATATATATGTGTGTGTGTATATATATATATATATATATATATATATATATATATATATGAGGAGTTAAACTCTCAGGATGTTTTGAAGCTGATGAAGGGCTTCTCCCCTTGAGCCCTAGTTCTTCCCCAAAATGGGGTTTCTGGAGATGGGTCTCCTTCTTCTTCCTTTGTTAGTCGGATCTTGAAGATCAAGAAGTATGAGATCTTAAAAATCTCTCCTTTCTGAGATCTGATGGCAGATCTGAGTTTCCCTTTGTGGGTTTTGTGGTGAAAAACTATTTTGTTTTATAAAAGGAAGAGTAAAACTCTTGATTTAATTCAAAAGGAAAAAAAGAAGGTTTTAGAACCTTGAGGAAGGAGAAAGAGGCACAAGCCCTAATTTTTTTTGGGGAATGAAAAGTATATCTTTTATTCATCATCATGTTGCCTTATATAGGCTTACATATTTACATATAGCCCCTTGGGCTTTACAAAATGGCATTTTGCTTATCCCATGGCATATGTGCCATTTCTTTTGCACATAAGCCATGGGCTTACAAAAAATTGGCTTTATGCCCATTCATGCATAAGAAATTACATAAAAATTATTTATTACATGATTTCATGTTTGCATAAGGGAGGGCCGGTCGCTTCATGTTCGGGCTCGACCTGGGCATGGGCCCACTTGGCTTGGGGTTGACTTTGACTTTGACTTGGTCAACCGGGGTGCAATTTTCGACTTCAACACAGCTGAAAGGGATCAGACGCAACTTCAACCGGACCAGGAACCCAAGAAGAATCCTCCAAGAGTTCGAGACTAACCGGTCCGGGGCTAACCCAAAACAATTCAACGCCGCACTCACCTCGAGGGAGAAGGGCAGGCGCATCCCGGCCCAAAAGGCTTCCAGGTACAAGGCAATCTCCTTGCCCCTTACCTGGTCTGCCCTCTCCCCCTCCTCGGCCAGACGAAGCGAATAGCCGGGAGGAATGTGGAAACGAGTCCGGATGGTGGCGAGCTCATCTACGTGTCTCGGCGTGGATGACGCGCCAAGAGCATCCACGACCTGCGCTCTGGGGACCGCCCCTGTCGCGTGACCTCGGGGAGCATGACTAACCTTAACTCCCCGGGGGGACTCCGACTCAGACGAGGAGGAAGTAGAGGAAGTAGAAGAGGAAGCTGCGGAGGACTCCCTAGACTCTAACCGGACTATGTCTACAGACTCCCCGGTAGAAGATATCTAACCTGATCAAAAGGACGAGTCCTCAGACAAGAAAACGCTAGGAATCCGACCTAACGAGAAAAGCGTCGAGCTAACACGACTAGGGAAGAGGAAGTTGTGGTGAGGTATGGGCCATAATGGGGATCTCACCTCTATTTATAGCTGCCCGCGTACACATCCTACGGCTCCGATCGCCTCCCGCCAAAACGACGCTTCGCAACTAACGGCCGACAACATTCCACCTGTCGCACTCACATTGGGCGCGTCCCATCGGGCGAGGGAACACCTGCGGCCCGTCTCGTCAGCCAATCAGCACCAGACACGTAGGCTATCGTTTCGACGAACGTATACGCGAACTGGCGCTTCCTCTTTAATACGAGATCTCTCCCCTGATCCGCTGACGTCATCAAGAAAATACGACTAATTGCCCGGGAATACGCATCGACAATATCTTCAAGTAAGAGCTCACCCCGGATGACCGATCAGACCACTCTCGACCCGACCCAGAAACCGGTCGAGACGAGAGTGGGGGGCTAATGATGATGCTCGATATTAGCGACTGCTCAGATCATGACACATGGCAAATGACGTGTCCCAGAGGATCAAGAAAGTTAGTTGGAAGCACACCTCGGGCCTGCGACCCGAGGATGTTACCAACCTCCGGTGGCCTTCCAGACCACCCCCCGCTCGCCTCCGAGCCATCACAGGACCAAGATATCTCGGCCTCCCACTCGTTCCCGAGCATCCCGCCGAGCTTATCTTCCTCGGTCTCATCGACCGACCCACATCACCGATCACAGGTGTCTCCGCCACGGCTCCGCGAATGTCGCCAGACGCGAGATATCCGCCGCCCATGATCCCGCGTTCCACGCCATCACGGTCCCACATTAACAAGCGTGTATTGTCATTAATAGGGGATCCCGCCTATCACGCGGGCGTGACGCCAGGGGCGTAACGGTCGGCGTGAATCTCGCGCCCGCCTGCCCACGGCTGCCGCTATATAAACCTCTCTCTCAGACGACTCAGGTAAACCAATTTTACTCCAATAGGCCATTACTCTGCCAAAATACCCCGTCTAACTTGATCATCAGAGGGTCCTCGGAGGCACAACCATCCCAGGACTTCTTTGCAGATAGCTCGACCTCAACCACACAAAACCCATTGAGATCCACACGCTCCAGGAGGCCACCCTTCTACTCAATCTCAGTCGTCCATCAGCACTCGCAACAAATCAACGGAAGATAACATCTGAAGGAGATCCTGGTATCCATCATCAGGTATACAAAAATTTAGATGATTTAAATACTTGTAAGATACCAATCAACAATCCCATCTCTCTCAGATGCTACATCCATAACCCATGAAGAAACTTCCCGCTCTATTTTCAAATCTCAACACAGGTATAAACAGAAACTCCAAAGGCGGCTCCTTTTATTTGAAACGCATGCTCTTCAATCATCTCAAAAACCCAGAAATCGAACAAGCCCATCGAATTTTTTCTCCAAAATCCCACCCCCCGGATGCCCATCTCTACACAATGATGATCAATGCCTGCTCTCAAACCAACCAAATCGAAGCCGCCTTCATGCTGTTCGACAAAATGCCGAACCGAGATACCGCCGCTTGGAACTCGATGGTCAAATGCTGCTTAGACTCCGGTGAGATGAACGTCGCCCGTAAATTATTCGACGAAGTGCCCCATCGGAATGCGATGTCTTGGCCTGCGATTATAAACGGGCTTATGAGGTATGGTCGTGTCGATGATGCAGTGGATATGTTTACTCGGATGCCTTGGAGAGATACCGCGGCTTGGAATTCGATGATCTCTGGATTTTGTAATAATGGTAAGGTTGAAGATGCTTTTATTTTTGTTTACGGAGATGTCCTGGCGAAATGTGATTTCTTGGACGGCGATGATTGGTGGGTACAATCAAAATGGTGAGAGCCGAAAGGCACTGAATCTCTTTAAAAGAATGTGGGTTTCGGAGATTAAGCCCGTTTTGAGCTGAGTCTTTGTAGCCAACTTGAGCGAAGGTTTCGGAGCTGAGTCTTTGTAGCCAACTTCATGCCCATGTTGTCAAAATTGGTTATACTTTTAATACGTATGTTTCAACTTCTTTGGCAACGCTCTATGCGAATTGCAAGCAAGTTGAGTATTCTGTGAAGATATTCGATGAGAATGGGGTAAAGAATGTGGTGTAGTGGACGGTTCTCGTGACCGGTCTTGGAATGAATGGTAGGCATGAGAAAGCATTGGGTGAATTTTTCAATATGATTTGTTTCGGAATAAGGCTGAACCAATCGACGTTCACTAGTGTATTGAACTCCTGTTGTGGGCTCGAAGCTCTCGATAGAGGAAAGAATATTCATGCTAGCGCTATGATACACTGGTTGGACCTTGATTTGTTTGTTGGCAACTCTCTCATCGTCTTATACTCAAAATGTGGAGATATGGAAGACGGTTTAAAGGTATTTCGTGATATGGGTGTTTCATCTCTTGGAACACGATAATAGTCGGGTGTGCCCAAAACGGATATGGGTTGTTGGCGCTCAAGTTATTCGATGATATGATGGCTGTCCATATAGAACCCGACAGCATTACATTTGTCAGAGTGTTGACTGCTTGTAGCCATTGTCGGCTGCTTGAAAAGGGAAAACAACTTTTCCAGTTGCTTGAATCAAATCCTGCAATCGAGGTGAAGCTCGAGCGCTATGTTTGCATGGTCAATATCTTGGGTCGATCAGGAAAGTTTGATGAAGCCGAGGAGTTCATAGGAAAAATGCCCATGAGGCCAGTTGCCGCGGTTTGGCTGGCTTTGCTTAGTGCTTGTAGAGTGCATTCTAATATCGAAGTCACTCAAATGGCTGCACAAAAGATCTTTGATTCAGACCCATACAATAGCGGCGCTTTCGTCCTATTGTCAAACATATATGCTTCTTGTGGGAAATGGAACAATGCGTCACGAATCAGAGCGACAATGAGACGCCGAGGGATCGTGAAGATCCCAGGTTTGAGCTGGATGGTGCTGAAGGAATCGAGACATGAATTCGTTTGCAGAGGTCAGTCGCATCCGATGACGGATGTGATATACGCAAAGCTTGATTGGCTTAACGGGAAACTGAAAGATTGTGGTCACGTTTGCGATAAGAGTTTGTGTTGCATGATGTGGATGAAGAACAGAAGGAGGCGGCATTGGCATATCATAGAGAGAAGCTCGCTGTCGTGTTTGGACTTATCTCGACGGTCGATGGAAGCACTATAAGGGTCATGAAGAACCTGAGAGCATGTGGGGATTGTCACTCTGCAACCAAACTGATTTCGGAGATTGTGGGTCGTGACATTGTGTTACGAGATTGGACCCGTTTCCATCACTCCTGGGATGGCTCTTGTTCCTGTGGGGATTACTGGTAGATACACTTACATTTGCTCAAACAGGTAGGCAAAAAAATAAATAAACAAGGGTTTGATCTTGAAAATCATTTTCTTTTTCAAAGTTGTGAAAGGATTAGAGAGTGAAAGTCGGGTTGGGTTTTACCGACCTGAACCTGACCAAATATTTTCGGGATTTTACGACATCTTATGCATGTCCGAACCTGATTGGACAGATAGATGTTAAGATACCAAATTTTTGTGTCAGGTATTAGTTTAGTATGAAACAAATCCTAAACCGGGTCCAAACTCTCTTCATACATCCGATTGAATCAATATATACCATAGCTATTTAATTTTAAATATTGTATTGTATTGTGTTGTATGTATTTAGTTGATATAGTTTTTAGATGTAATCTATAAATCTATTATGTATAATTTATATAATTTTGTACAAGCACAACTTATGCGCATGCATATTTGATAGAACTCACATTGATTATTATAATTTTAATCTTTTTAATAATTTATAATAGGCCAAGCCTGAAAAACCTGCAAAAAAAAAATCTGATTTGTTCATCTAAACCCGAAACCAATATAGAATCCAAATTTGCAGACTTGGATTAACGCATTGTAAACCTATTATGGCTGGACGATTTTTTGGTTCAGGTGTTAAATTTCAGACCGGTATAAAAATTCTTAAAAACCCGTCTAACTCATCCAAATTTTGGAGCATTAAAAATGCATCTAATGTTAAATACATTGTACCTGAAAAAAAAATTAATTCGTTCATTGCTCATGCCTTGGAACTTCTTATATACCCTGATTATTATTATTTGTTTTCTTTGCTGATAGTGTTTTTCTTAAAACTAGCAAGCCCCGAGTAGCGTAATGTGCAGCTACAAACTCTAAAATCAACAAAAATCATATTAATATAAAATCTTATTATTATATGATTAGTAAGTTGTAATATCTCATATTTATGAACTTTATTTGTAAAATATATGAAAAATTAACTCGCATATGATTCAGCATTTTCTTCTGTTTGTAAATATTTTTCCTGCGAAAAAGGTTTTAATCCCAAAAAAATATTTCTTCGGGTTTTCAATATGTTGCTTGTTATAATCGAGAATCACAACTGATTTTTTTCCTTCAAATTTTCAACATCCTGCACGCTATAGTGCAAGAATAAGGGAAAATTTTAAAACTATAAAAAAATCGGTTTTTCAATATTTTGCTTGTTGTATAGTACAAGAAAACAATGAAATTTTCAAAAATAAATTATTTTATCTTTTGGGATTTTTCATTATTTTTCATGATATATAACACACGAAACTAACAAAATTTTCGTTTTTCTTTCTTTTTCAATATTATGTATATTATAACACACGAGAATCATGAAATTTTCAAAAATCTCAAATTTTTCTGTTTTCTTTGAATTTTTTAAATATTTTGCATGTTATAATATATGACAATTGCAAAATTTACAAAAAAAAACCCAGAATTATTTGTTTCTTCGGATATACAATGTTTTGCATGCTACCACACAAAAATTATTTCATTTTTAAAAATCTACGACTTTTCTATTACTTTTGGTTTTTCAATATTTACTTGCAGAAATCTCAAAAAATATCAATTTTCTTTGCTTATTTTATATTCTTTATGCTATAATATAACACACGAAAATCATGAAATTTTATAAAATCTCAAAATTTTCTATACACTTCGGTTTTGTCAATATATTGCACATGAAAATTGTGATACCTTCGTCATGCCCCGCTTCCCAAAATACGGAATACGAGAGGTGTAACGTTTCAAAATAATAAAATATGATTTTTGGGAATTTTTATAATTTAATATTATTTTAATGAATATTTTAATATTCTGGTATAATTAAATAAAACAAATGGGAAAAATTTTGGAAAATTCTAAAATAGGGTATTTTAGGGAATTATGTCATTTTTAAGTTTTTATGATTAGTTATATGCTAATTTAGTGCTAATCGCGATTAAAAATCGCTAATCGGTTTTTAGCATTTTGTGCAAAACATGCACATATCATTTTTCTTTATACTTGTGCATTTTCTACGATGGTTGTTCATTTGGGTATACTATTCTTGTGAGAAGGGTTTTTGGAGAAGGGAAAAGAAAAAGAAAATGGAAAATGATTATTATATGAGGTTTGGTGAGAGAGAGAGGTATGGGCTTCTTTGATCAAGACTTAGCCATTCCTCCATTGTCTTCACCATTTCTCTCTCCCTCTTCTTTGCTTGCTGCTGCTGCTCCTGCACCTCATTCTCCCTCCCCTTTTCAACTGCTCAAATCACCATGAAAACAACTTCAAAACCCCACTCTCATTTAATTAAATATGTGCACAAGCTCAAGATCTACACATTGAACTAATGAAGCAAGGATTTTGGCCACTAGGGGCAACTCAAGAAAATTCTTGAGTTGCCAAATGAGGTATTTGCTGAACCATTTGCTTAGTTTTAGCGTTACTTATGCCCCCATGTTTAGATTGAACCGATATTGTTTGTTATTGTGGAGTTAAGGAAAATCTAGTTAGGGTTTAAGGAAATTTTGTGTTGTAATATGAAATTGAGCTCAGTAGAGGCTACACCAACACCCTAGTGCATGAATGGAGACCCAAAACCTGAGAGTTGAAACCCGGAATACGGATTTAGAAACCGATATCGGAGAAATTATGAAATCTGTGAAGGTTTTATTGAATCTGCTTTCACCCGAGACATCCTAAAATAAAATTGATTGGACAGTGAGATGTGCAGGCACCCTAGAACCACCACACAAGACCCCAACCCCTAACTCATTGACCCGGCCGCAGATTTATTCTGTTTGGCCGCAATTTGTGGCCTGGACCCCACCAAACTTGCTCGTTTTGGTTTTGGTGTTCCCTTATTTGTAGACTAGGCCCTTGGTATGTATAGATTTGTCTAGTTTGACCTAGGATGAAATCTGGAGCCTATTTCCTAAGTTGCTGTTTTGGATTCGTGTTTCCGTATTCCGTATTTTTAATTCTGCAATTGTGTATTGTGTTTTACCTCGACTATTGGGCGTTTATACGACGATATCGAGGATTGATTGATGGTTTTGAAGGCGTGCCCATAGGTTCTAACCTATAGGCCCCTTATCGTATCGTTTTGGGTTTCGTATGCCGTTTTAGCTTTGATTTGGTTTTAATGCGCATATACGATATTTTGATATGTAGGTATCCATGAAGACTTCGGGACGACAAGGAAGCGCGTGGCGACGTCCACAAATGAAGACGCAAGGTGAGTAGATTATATCTACAGGGGAAAGTCGGGTGGATGGCGTATAGCACCCCCGCGGTCCGTAGTTGTTATATTATATATATGATAGTTAGGTGTATTATGGATAGTGTAGGGTTAGAAGTGACTAGTGTAGTTCATAGTCGTGAACCCTAGAATAGATTTACACCTACACGCACACCCTTGCATATTCATTATACTTGCACTGTGTTTGATGATATTGGATGACATTGGAGATGAGCCGATGATGTTGGGCATTGTGCCGCGAGATCGGTGATTTGATGTGATTCGTATTTGGGATACGATACATGATCTCTAGCGGGCCTTGGGACGTGTGCTTGCACACGCAGTATATAAATGGTATCGATTTATACTAGACTTAGATCAGTACCCCAGATTATGTGTTATGATGATAATGATATCTGATATCTGATGAGAGGAATGTGATATTGACCCGTACCCAGCTATTGGGATGTCGTACGACGATTTACCGTACGAGCCTATATTGATGATAGATCCGCACTCATGACTCGAGGATGTCTTACGATATACTGTATCGTACGCGATATTATTGAGGCGGGATCACCGACTATTATATTTATATATATATATCGACTCAGATTTAGGTGGTTTCCATACCTCTCTCGATTGACTTGATACTTAGATCTGTAGTTTGCATAGTAGATTCTTCACTGTGGTGTTGATTATTTGATTTCCGCATATTCATGCTATTCACGTTGCTTTGCATATGTTTATTGCTATATTATTATCATGTTGTTAGGACACCAGCACCATTATCGATGATGCGTATGTTCCACGTACACTATTTGCCGGCTCACACACTCCATCATCGATAATTGCCATGCCACTATACTGTAGTACTGTTGCATTCATGATATGATTCTTGCATGGCATATTGTACACTTATACATGTACACAAACATAGATGATTCTGACTTGATTAGAGATTTGGGAACCGCAAGATATTCTTCAAAACTGATTCGTTTTAAAAGAGCGGTTTCCCTCGACATGTGCACATTACTATTCCATGCTGCATGACTTCTGATATGCTTACCTTTCTTTACATGTCGCATACATCACGTTTTGATTATACGCATTGAGATATGTTGTTTCCATGATATTTCTGGATTTAGGTACCGTGGGTATTTCAAAGGAGAATATATAATTGTTTTTAAAAAACCCGGTTACCCTTGATATGATATTTCAGTGCGTCCACCATGTGTTTTCTCGGTGCTGAGAGCGACATGTGAAACCCGATTCGAGGAGGCGGATGAGGCCGATTGCGGGTACATGGTGGACCCGGTATGGTACCCCGGGGCGAGAACGGTTTCGCTGTGTAGTGGACGGTGAGCCTGGCAGAGGGACTACTACCTACCGGTGATTGTATTTGAGCTCGGCGGATATCTGGAGGATACCGACCGGAGTTGAGAGATGTACATGGGCTGACCCGTACTGCCGGGGCCGAGGGCCGATACCGCAGACGGAGCCCCATATGGATGAGGATTTATGTGCCGATGCTAGGCACGGGTTTCATGATGATTTCCATGATTTTGATTATATCCTCATATTTGCATGCATGATGCTTATTGTCATCGGATGACAGGTGGACAGGATCCACATATATACAGACATTGATTACATACAGACTTTGACTATATTGATCATACATCATTTGTATATATAACAGGGTATGAGGGCGCTGTTATATATACCCTTACACCAATATTAGTGGAATAGGATGCTAATATATGTGTATTGATATCCATTTTGATACTTCATGCAGACATACCTTATATTTATGACATGTTATTACCTGAGGCACTGGCACGAGTATTTGGCACTACCTACATGTTTAGATGTTACATTGCCACCTTATCATGCTTCAGACTTACTCTTGAGGTTTATATCATATACTGATCGTATTGACTTAGGATTATGTCTGCATTCGGTTTCTGCTTGTAGATATTTTCTATTCACGAGTTGGCAACTCACCCCCGTTATGCCACAGTTCTTGCAGGCTTTGCCGTACAGGTTCCATAGCGGTATTTCTGGCACACTGCTTCCTTGCGGGTGAATTTTTTTTGGTAGGTGGGTTCTTTTGTATCAAGAACCACCATTGTACTTGTATTACTCATTGTATCTAGAAATTCCATCAACCAAAACTTGTATATTGTTTCAGACTTAGACATTAATGATGTATCATTCGACCTTAGAGTCGCGCTTAGTGGTATTGCGGTTTTCATGCTTATTGAGTTTCTTTTGGATTTGACCCTCGCCTTTCGGCGTTGTATATTATCGCTTGCGTGGTTGTGACCGTCGATAGACGAAGAGCTAGCTCCCGCTTGGGGATGCCTTTTATTCATTGCATATAGACATTGTTCTTGTTGTACCCCGTTCGGGGCCAGTATTTACAAAAGAAACTCTGCCGAAATTTTTAGAAAAGACTTTACATCTTTTAAAATGCATATTCGGCTTACTTATTTAAAAAACCTTGACTTCAAAACATGTTTTCTTTACCTATTAAAAACCAGTTTTCTTTATTTATCCTTAAAATGGTTTTAGATTTCTGGGCTTTTGGCTTACTTGGATCAGATGGAGTCCTATAGACTTCATATGGTTCAAGGGCCAGTCACGTGCTCTTTTGGGTCGTGACAGGAGGGGACTAGGCCAGCCATGCTCCTACTGTCAGAGAAACAATCCCGTCGTAGTCACACTTCGGCTTCTAGTATTACATGGTAATCAGTAAACACAGCGCAAAAGTAAAGAAATCACATCACTAGTTTATTACATCAAATTTCATTGTTCACAGTTTACAATAGTTCGAAAGAAAAGAAACTACTAATTAAGTATGAATACAAGGTTGATTTATGGAAAGCAGTAAAATTACTGATGATACGACCGTCTAGATCTTTGCGAGCTCGAACGGTAGGTCCGACTCCTGAGCTGGGTTCTCTCCAAGCTCTGAGCATGCATACTCAGTTCGTCAGGACGACGCAATAGCAATATTATGATTGTTGGGGTAAAAATTTATACCCCGGTTGACCAAGTCAAAATCAAAGTCAACCCCCAAGCCAAGTGGGCCCAAGCCCAGATCCAGTGAGCCCATGCCCGGGTCGAGCCCGACCATGAAGCGGCCGGCCTTCCCCCATGCCAAGATAAAAATTTTGTAATAAATATTTTTGTTGTATTTCTTTTATTTTATTTTTGGATAAATGTAAGAAAAATAGGCATAAAGCCAAATTTTTGTAAAGCCCATGGCTTATGTGCAAAAAGAAATGGCACATGAGCCATGGGATAGGCAAAATGCCATTTTGTGAAGCCCAAGGGGCTATGTGTAAAATGTATGGCCTATAAAGGCAAGGATAATGAAATATCCCAACAACCTTTTTCTCTCTCCAAAAAAAAGTCTCAGAGCTGAGCTCTTTCTTCCATCTTCAAGGTTCCAAAACCTTCTTCTTTCTTTTGAATTAAATCAAGAGTTTTACTCTTCCTTTTTCAAAACTAAATAGTTTTTCACCACAAAACCCATCAAGGGGAACTCAGATCTTCCATCAGATCTCAAAAAGAAAAGATTTTGAAATCCCACATCTCTTGATCTTCAAGATCCAGCTAACAGAGGAGGAAGAAGAAGAACATCTTTCACTAAACCCTCAAAAAAAGAAGAAAAACACATTCAGGAGTCCAACTCCTCTCTGATTTCTCTTCTGAGAAATTTTTTCCAGGCTAAAAGCCTCTTGTGCCTCTCCGGCGCGCAGCGCAAGTGCGCAAGGCGCCCGAGCGCCGACACGTGGCGCGGGCGCTTGCGCGCCCGCACGCCGACACGTGGCGCGCGCGCTTGCGCACCTGCGCAAGTGCGCAAGGCGTCCGCGCGCCGACACGTGGCGCGCGCGCTTGCTCACCTGCGCAAGTGCGCAAGGCGCCCGCGTGCCAACACGTGGCCCCCACACATCCCTTGGATGCCTTTTCCCTCTCTTTTTATGTACATACATATACACATACATATGTATACAAATTCACACATATACATACTCCGCCACATTCTCCCCCTCCAAAAAAATTTCGGGCCGGGGCGCTGCCCCGAACCCCGTAAGGGGGCTGCTAGCCCCCTTGACCCCCAGCCCGCTATCCGGGTAGCGGGACCCCCGTAAAAAACTCTGCGTGGCTCCCGATATATCCAAAACCCCCTTTCAAAACACACGCACACTGCATATTGAGTTCGCATGACCAGTTTAACCCGTTAATCGGAGGTTCCCTCGCCCCAAAGGCGATGGGTAATTAACGGCAGCTTAGTCCGCGGCTGCCGGAGATTCGGATCCCCACAATCATTAAACCCCGGCCTACCCTAGGTAGGGGGAATCTGTAGTACGCCTGACAAGCGCGCGCGTATTCCCATCTCACTGGGGTGACGAAAAACACCCTACAATGATAATAAAAATGGGGCAAAAATAAAAGTAATAATGGGGGATACAATAATGCAGGTAATCGATATGTCAATAATCAGTGCAGTGTATGACCTTGTTTACCGCCGGAAACGGAGACGAACTGGGACGGATCGTCTTGCCTGAATCTGGGGGCAGATGCTATTTGGAGTTATCCGTCCACCTCTCCGAAGATATCAGGTTGATTTATGGTACCGTATATCGGAGGTTTGGACGGATGTGGCCGTTGTAGCGTGACTTTATCATATTCCCCCTCGTTTATGAGGGTTTTTTGATTGTGGGGACGTTCTTCTCTACAGGCGCAAGCCCCTGCAGTTAATTACGTTACTGAATTGCGATAACCACTTTCTCCTGCTCCGGAAGTTCACTTCGTGTTGTGTGTGTTTTTATTTGTTTTGGTTGTGATTGCCCGTGAATTGTATACGGAGACTAATTTATGTCGTCGTCCGTAGGGCGTGGATTAGTCCAAATCCGTATATTTTTATATTTGGGTTTGGGTTGATTTAAGGATCGTTAATCTGGTTTGAGATTAAAATCGACTTAAAACGTATGAGCGTTCGGGCTCGATTATTTAAGTTAAGGACATCGCGGTCCATTATCGCCATGTTTGAGGCGAAATTTTAGTTTAAGGACGTTTCGGTCCTTTGTCGCCGTATTTGAGGGCGAATATTAGTTTAAGGACATTTCGGTCTCTTATTCAACTCGCGTGCACGTGTATTTGTTACGTGACGGAGTGAACGGTGTTGATATAGAATGTGCCCAATTTGGGGCACGCTCCGATTTGAGGCGTGCACGTCAGTTTGGAAGTGCATCAACGAAAGAAGTTGTTGGTCGTCGGGATCCGCCACCTCTCTGAAGACGTTGAGGAATTACAACTACATATATCAGAGATGTGAAGAGATGTACCCTTGAACCAAATCTCATATTTGAGGGAAAAGGGTTGTGGTGGACCTAAGAATCATTAGTCATATTTGAGACTATGATTACTTTAGAAGACATAGGATGAATATCATTTTGGATATCATCGATGGGAGACCACTAGTCATTTTTGAAACTAAAATCAGTTTGGGAAAGCATGAGCCATATGAGCTTGATTGATTTTAAAATCAAAGAGGTTTAACCTCAGGAAACTTAGCAAATTTTAGGCTGAGATTGAGTTTCCATAATTACCCAACAGTGCTGAGCACTGAGACATACAGTGCTCACGTGTGAAACACGTGAGGTGCTGGATTAGTGCTAAGCTCTAAAGTTCCGTGGTGTTCACGTATGAAACACGTGAGGCCCCCAGATGTGAACGTTTATTAGCCATTTTGGACTAATCATGGAGTGTTGAGCACTTTGCATGATACTCACGTGAAAAGCACGCAAGTATTGTGCTTTGGGCTTTATTTGCTTGTTTCCCTCTTTACAGAAGTGTTAAGCACTTGGATAGAGCCCACGTGCATTTCACGTGACTGCTTTCTTTTGGGGCGACTGCCTAATTGACAAAAAAGCTTTTCTTTGCTTTTTAGGTGCCCACGTGAGAATCACGTGAGGCGGTTTTTGCCGTTCTTTTTGTTCGTTTAAAGCACTCGCGTGGAAAACACGTGAGGTTTCAAAATAGTATTAAGCACTGACGAGTCAATAAGATGTTCTTGTATTTTCTTAGAGATATTGATCTCTGTTAATAACATTTTTAGTTATTGATGATCATCAAGATTTAGGTTTTGAGGATCTTGGATCATCATCATTTGAAGAACTAAGTTCTTTATATAGGGTTAAACCCTAATTTTTGGAGGAATTACATTCCTATATTCTCCTGTTATTTCTTTTTCTTTTATAAGCTAGTTCTTTTCCCCTAAGTTTTGAATCTGTAGAGCAAAATCTTCCCGATGAGAATTAAATTCTCAACTTGTGGAGAGATTTGCTTCTGGAAATCTCAACCAGAGAAAAAACTAAGTTCTTATGCGAAGGGTTAAACCCTTAGATAGGCAAAGAAGAGACACTATGATCTCTATGTTTTTTTACCTAGGATTTCAATGAGGCAAGTCTTCTTCTTCTTTTGAGAATTAAATTCTCTTTCTTTTTCAAGAGCCCACTGTAATTTTTTTTTTGGCAGAATCTTGTGTGGAGTTCTCTTTTCTTCTTCTTCTTTGTTTTCCCCTTCTATTTATAGGATAAGAGAAGAGATCAACTTGTTGGGAAAATCTCTTTTTGAGAGATAATGATCAATCCAAAATGATCTCTCGGATCACTTGGTGAATTTTATTCACCATTGGATTTTTAATCCAAAAGCTCTCTGTTTAACAGAGAAGTTTTCTTGTTTATTTAACAAGATTAGGAAATATCTTTTCTTAAGACAGAATTTTTATTCTATCGGATGATCGGTGGGTGATTTTATAATCACCGTTGGACCTTTGATCCAAAGATCTTTCTAGTCTGTGAAAGATCAAGAAAAATATTTCCCAAATAGAATTTAATTCTTTCTTGCCAAAGAGTGCAGCAGAAGAACTCACGTGTTTAACACGTGACCCTTAGTATGGGTTTCAGTATGCTTTATTTTCAGCGCATATAAACTATCACGTGTTTAAGACGCGAGGCATGTTTGGCTTGCCAATTATTTGATTGCAGCGCCTATATGTTTGCATATAGGCGCTCACGTGTTTAACACGTATGGCTCTTATAACCCATTTGTTTTTAACTACAGCGCCTATATGCTTTTGCATATAGGCGCTCACGTGTTTAACATGTGAGACTTTAATAGTGCGGAATTTCCCCCCTTTTTCCTTCTCTCTTTTTTTTATGAGGGAACAGACCTGTGTTCCTACTGGTTGAAGGGTTACGCTAGCGCCCCGGCCAACTTCCGTGGCTTAATACGGAACAAAATTTTTACAACGATACGAAACTTGGCGCTAGAATAAACCTAAACCGGATCTTTAACCATAAACCTAATAGCATGTTAAGGTTCTATCTACTATGATAGAATGTATACCTAAAGAAAATAAGTCCTTCGGGTCTTCGATCCTCTCCTTAAGCTCCTCGATGGAAGTATGGATCGTGCTTGAACTTCTACCTCCTTGTGTCAACGATGATCCGCCCGAGAGTTCCAACCTTGAGCTAAACCTCCAAGTTGAAGTAACTAGAATACTTAGCTTGCTAATCTAAGTAGACTAGAGTGAGTAGAGTGTGATTTAGAGTAGCTAAGTCTCATTAACTAACCCTTGATTATCAACACATGATACACTAGAGTTTGAGAGAGGAAGAAGGAGAGAGCAAGCTTGAAGAAAGAGAAAGTATTTGTGATGATGATTATAAAAATGGAATGGCTAACTAATATATAACCTCAAGCATGGCATGGAAAATATCTCATCAAAATATCTAAGGTCAACAAGTCAAGCCAAGTCAAAAGGTCAACATAAGTAGCCATGCCACAAATATTATCATTTATAAAAAATAATAAAGTTTTTTCTTTATCTCATATGTGTTTTGACCAAGTCAATGGTCAAAACCCTAATGAGGTATCTCCTTCTATACCCCCTCTCATCCGTATATACATACCCGCATCCGTGTTCCGAGAAACACGAATACTATGAGACGAAGCTAATCCAATAATCAAATACTAGGATCCGGCTTAAACCAAAGCCCACTAGTATTGTCCGCTCAAACACCACACGCGCACAAGTACACGTATGTGATCGAACCCTGTCGTAAAACCATACGACCTCTACTCGTTTCGCCCGAAGCTGGAAAACCCTATGTGTGGGACTCTAAAGACTCGACAGTACTCTGGCAATGGGTTTAACCACAAGCACGTCAGTGGCACTAGCTGTGCGTAACGGCTACCCAGGTATCTGTCGATAAGAAGGTCGACGAGAAAGCTCATCCAAACTCCTACTGAGCCTATCTGTGACAATCTCCGTACAGTTCGGTATGTTCGTCTAAGAGTATCGCATATCGGGCCTAGGGAGTGGTAAACGTCAGACCCCTAATAGCGGTATAAGTCGTGTCGGAGTGTAGCCCAGAACACCCTGAGAAACTACTAGAACACCTACCAGTAAATCTCACTTGCCCTGGCCAGGGACTTTGTGTAATGGCTCTCCAAACACAGCGCGATATCAACCCCAATACCGGGAGAGACGAATCCTATCTAACCGCCACTGCCTCCAAGTGCTTCGGGACTGCACCCAACTACTACATGTTTGCACGACTCAATAGAGCCGTGGTAGGGTAGCAATCTAAGAACAGTGGGAACACACTTGATGCGAAGTAGCAGTGTCAAGTCAACGGACTAAGCTGTACTCATGTCACCTGGGAACTGCTACCTGACGATAGGTATAATACCAACCAGCAGTACCCGACTAGTCCGTCCAGTGTAACTAATAACCCAATGAGCACCTGCACACTATCTCCAGTACGACGTACTGATGGATGTGGGACAGACCATCTCCCCTGCTGGGATGAGAAACGTATACACTAGTCTACTCTGGAGTATCGATGCCCTGTCTCGATAATTCTACGACTAGGGACATGTGTAACGATGTGCTTATAGACTACCCAGCCCCCACTAGTGTGACCGCCATCACAACGCTAGTAGTCAAGCAAAGATCCTAAGGGCTCCATCAATATATATTAGTGATATGTTAAAATAAACATATACACATATTAAGATAGATACAAACCAAGTAGCATACTACTATATCGAGCAAGATTGTCGTCAATCCGTGTATATATCCCAAGCTTGCAAAATGTAATATACAAACTAGTACTATACAATAATGGCCTATAGGGCATACATATCCAACACTGGTCTCTAAGTCAATTTTGAAATCGAGTTTGCGGAAAGGAGTGATCATGTTTAACGAGGGTCTCGTGCGTATCCGAGACTACGGCCCACTGTTGCTCGGGACATAACCCTGTCAGCCCGACCGCTAAGTCCAAACCTAATATATATAAGAGTCGATGTTCGAATGCTTATCCTCTAAATCGCTAATCTCGTTAAACACAAGTTCCTTTCTATTTCGATTTCCCTCTTTTCCCCAAGTTTCACTATCTATAGGTATGGGTCAGTTGTATACAAGTACGCATCAATAACACTGCTTTATTCGCTATTCACCATGCTGTTCACTATCACAATTCATTCACTTTTTACTAACGTACTCGACACAACTAAACCGGTACCACTCACTTTCGACAATGCATTATACACTGAGAATCAATAAGGGCGCTCACTATCGTTAAAGGCATCGCAGTCGGGTAATATGTGAATTCTGCCGCCAAACAAATCATATGCAATACAAGTCATTACACGTCCTAGAAACTTAGAAAAATCACATTAAACCGTATGATCAGAATTAAGCAAAATGATACAAAAGGGGTAAAAAGTAAACTTAATCATAAATTCAACGAAATTGGTTTCAAGTCAATCGGGTTTCGGGTTCGCGGATTATGATCATTTCTTTTTAAGTGTTCTCTGCTGGAAGTTCAGTTCCTGAACTGAAAGTCTGTTTTGTAACACAGTTTTCACCCTATTGAGATCATAATTAGGCAACGTAACAGTTGGATAATATTTAGGTATATTAGTTATGTTTCCAACGCACCATACAAATCGACAATATCCGCTGTGTACTGGAAGATATGCATTATTTAAGATCAAGGTAT
The DNA here is from genome assembly GCA_030015575.1 of Agapanthus africanus. Taxonomy (NCBI): domain Eukaryota; kingdom Viridiplantae; phylum Streptophyta; class Magnoliopsida; order Asparagales; family Amaryllidaceae; genus Agapanthus; species Agapanthus africanus. The sequence continues at coordinate 514,600,694 of JASDDO010000012.1, forward strand.
ACGTTCTGTCCCTGCTTGGGACTGCAGTATGTATCGATAATTTAAAATATAATTAAAATAGCAAACGACGGTAAAAACGAATGAAACCACCACCAATAGTTAGCTAACATAATAATCTTCGTAATGGTATAGGGTTCTGCATAATATCATTCTCACACAGAGTTGTAAAAACCTTTTAATCCAGGTGTCGATAAGCAGTGCTGCTCTGGACTGCAGTCCAGAGCCGCATTCCCAAACAATTTTCTTTACCGTTTTAAAATAGTAACGAACTATAAATTATAGGGGATTCTAGGGTGTCGAGTCGGCTTCGATACGGGCCTTTTAACACATCATTCCAGTATGTATCCAAATTACTGTGATTTTCACAAGTTAGGTGTACGGAAAATTCCAGATTTGGTGAAACTAATTAGGGGTGACATTTCATGGCATTAGGGTCCGTATTTTCATTGTAACTTCTTACATATCATCCATTATCACTAAAGTAATCTAGTAGACCTATGTTCCGCCATATTCGATTTAGTTACCATATAGGATTCCGTATTGGACACATAGGTTTAACAGACGATTATCGATCGAAACATCGATTTACTTTAGTTAAGCGACACAAGAATTTATTTCATAAAGTCTACTTACTATCACCACGGAATTAGTAATCATTAGACGGGTTTCAATCACTAAAGTAACGACGGTGGTTCACGGGAAAAATTCGATTATTTTTTTCGATTTATATATACATATGCGCGCGCACACACACACACGTAACGATTGCTAGCATGTTAAACAAGTGAAAGGGTTTTCACTTGCCTCAAGACGAAGGTAATGACAGCGACACGGCTACGGCACAACAGCGATGGCGAACAGTGACAATGTGGCAACTGCGAGGGTTTGGCCTCGGCTCAAACTTGACTAGGCTTGGGTTCGGCACAATAGTGAACACGGGGAGCGGCGGAGACAGAGGTGATGGCCGGCGGCGATGTTGGTGGCACGAGCAGCGACATAGCGGCGGTGGCGGTTCAGGTGGCGGTGGGTACTCAGGTTTGGTGATGACGTGGTGTAGGCGGGGCTCACGGTGTATTGGGTTCGGTTGGAGATACTGAAGGGGTCGGCTTGGGGGCTGGTGGCACCGAGGTGGTCGTGGTGAGGGGCTGCAGCAATGAAATGGTGGTTGCAGAGGTGGTCACGCTTGGGTGTCGGTGGGGAGCCGTAGGGTTGGGAGAAAGTGATGGTGATGTTGTAGGTTGTGGAGGAGAGGGCTCGTTGGTGAGGTGGAGGAGAGCTCGACGGAGGAGGAAGCTCCGGTGGCCGATGGGCTGGTCACGGTGAGTGGTGTTGGGGGCGCTTCGTGATGGGTACGGTGGCCTCGAGTTTGTCGGCGAGAATCTTAGTGGTCGCAGGGGAGGTCGGTGAAGACGGCGTCGGGGTGTTGTGGAAGCGAGGAGCTCGAGAAGGAGAGGAAGGAGGGGCTCGGTGTAGAGAGAAGACGATGGTAGCGAAGGAGGTGATGGTGATGTAGTGAGGGGGGAAGAATAGAGGTAGAGGGAGCGGCGAGGGAGTCGTTACGAGAGAGGGGGGAAGCACACGAGGGTTCCTCAAGGAACGTTGGGCGACGCGGCTGAGTCGTGGCCGTTGGAGGGCGCTGGTCTCGCGGAGGCAGGTGCACGAGTAGAGAGAGAAGGGTTCGCGGAGAGAGAGAAGAGGGGGAAAGAGAGGAGATGAGGGTCGGGTCGGGTTTGGGTAAGGGTTTGGGCTTAGGCAAGGGTTACGTCTTGGAGTTAACGTTAAAAGAAAAGAAAGGATGAGGGAAAGGGAAAGAGCTTGGAAAAACCTTAGAGATTAGGGAAAAATATTTAAGGAATATATATATAGCACACAAATTATATATATTCTTTTTTGGAATTAATTTATTCGAATACGGATACAAAAGAACATGGTATCACATCTTCAAAAACCCAAAATTTTCTATTTCCTATAAAATTTTAACATTTTGCATGCTAAATATATAGCGCGATATTTTTTAACAAATCAAAAAAAATGTTTTCTTCGGATTTTCTCTATTTTGCATGCTACAGCATACGAAAATCTCAAAATTTTCAAAAATATCAATATTTTTTATTTTATTCGGTTTTTCAATACTTTGCTTGATGTACACGAACTTTTAAAAAATATCAAAAAATTTTGTTTCCTTTCGGTTTTTAAAATTTTGCATCTTATAGCACATGAAAATCGCTAAATTTGAATAAATCCCAAAAAAAATCGTTTTCTTCGGTTTATAAATTATTTGTATGTAACACACGCAGTTGTGAAATTTTCAAAAATCTCAAAATTGCATTTTTTTGGTTTTTTGGTCTTTTAGTTTTGCTTGCTATCTAAAGCATGAAAATTGCAATATTTTCAAAAGCCCAAAAGAAATGTTTTTTTTCTCAATATTTTGATTGCAATCAACGAAAATCACAAAATTTTCAGAAATCTCAAAATAATTAATTTGTACGATTTCTCAATATCCTGCATGATATAGAATATGAAAATTGTAAAATTATGAAATTTCAAAAATCATGATATAGAATATGAAAATTAATTTCTGCCCTTCTCAATATTTTGCTCGCATGTTACCACAAGCAAAATCTCAAAAAGCTTTTTTGTCCGTTCTTTCTCTCATTATTTTGCACGCTTAAATCATGAAATTTCAAAAAACTCGATATTTTCTTATTTCTTCGCTTTTCTAATATTTTGCTTCCTTATACTTTTGGAGAACTTCCGGTTATCAAAGAGGCAAAAGGCTATATGAAGTAAAAGAAGAAAATATCACCGATTACTACTAAAAATCAACAAAACAAAGAAATCTGGTCCGATGACCGAGACTGTGGATGACTGGGAACCCCTCGCCACAAATCACGAAATCTTCGAAAATCTCAAAAAAATGCAGTTTTCTTCGGGGTTTTTTATTTTTTTGTTTGCTATAGCACATGTAAATTGCAAAGTTTTCAAAAGTCTCAATATTTTATGTTCTCCTTTTCTTATAATATATATTTTGTATGCACATGAAAATAGCAAAATTTTCAAAAATAAAATAATTTTTTTTGTTTTCTTCCATTTCTTTTAATATTATGCATGCTATTACACAAAATTCAAGTAATTTTGAAAATATCGAATTTTATGTTTCCTTCTAAATTTTAATTTTAATATTCTACGTACCATATTATACATGAAAATAGTGGATTTTTCAAAAAATGTTAGAATTTCTGTTTTCCTTGTTTGTTTGCTTGCTAAAATAATGAAATTTCTAACTCTTAAAAAAATTCTTTTTTCATTTTTCAATATTTTGCATGGAATGTAGCACACAAAAATCTTTAAGGAACTAATAAAAAAAATATTCATGTCCGAATTGTTGTAAGAGAATTAAACATGAGCTAAATAACATTTGTTCCGCTGAAGTCGAAGTTAGATAAGAGAATATTTCAGTAAACATTATCAACTATAGCTTTATATACATTCAAAAAGAAAAAAGTATCAGACCATACCATACAGAGAGGATGCTTCAAGTACTGTTGTCATGCAAAGGCTATGAAATTTTTAAACATTAAAACGTATGTAGTATCTTGTTCCAGATTCCCAGATTCACATGCAAAGAATGATGGATATGCATACATATATTTTCGTTGAGAAGAATTGAACAGAACTCCTGAGTGCCACTGTAGCACAAATACAAAAACAGGTGTTACCATATCACTATCGGCCTTTGTTGGTACATGCAAATACGAGCTCAGGTATAGCCATCAGCAATGAAAAACACCACCCATATTCGATAAAAATCAGTATTTGATAAAATCAGATAAGGATACAAGAGTTATCTCAGTTTTTTGTATCTGTTTCCATCCCTACACATGACCCATGATATAATCATGCAAATTCCAAATAGAGACCCTGAGAAAGGAAAAATAAAATTGAAATCATGGTGAACTTCTGTGCCCAGTAGCACTCACTCAAGAAGATACGAAGGATACAAGATTTTTCTGAAGTGGTTAGTTTTGCAGTTAATCAAAGCTGCATGAGTTGAAATGATCCGATGTTTTTCTATTCAAACTAGTCAAACATAAAGATGACCTTAGAAGTCTCACAACCAACCTCAGACACGATATGCCAGAAATCAAAATACCAATATATCAAACACACATAAAGTGGATCCATCAGAAGAAGGCCGCATTACAATATCTAATTTAACGTATAATAAGACGAGCGTAAATAACTTCAAAGGTTTTAACATGTATGCAAGTTCTGTTTGCATTGCTTTCCAACTGAAGAAAGAACAAGGAGATCATTTCCACAGCTTTCGGAGGGACATATTCTTCTCGGTTTCCTTCTTCATGACCTTGGCCACAGCCATCTCGAAATCTTCTTGGGTCACATGAACTCTTCTCTCTCTCAGTGCAAACATTCCTGCTTCTGTGCACACCGCCTACCAGAATAACACTAAACTTTTAATCTTAAACTTTAAAAGGTTGCATTAATTTTCAAGGTTTATAGTTCATAGAAGCCCCATGAATACGGTTCAGAGATTTGAGTTTGGTCTCCGCTAGCTCGAATAGCACACGAATTTTTCAGTAACTAAACTTTTCATTCATAACTTTAAAAGATCATATTAAATGTTGATTATTGTTTTATACAGGCCCGTGAATACGGTTCAGAGATTGAGCATGGTCTATGGCTGTACGCTAGCTCCGGATAGTACACCATGAATTTTTCAACGGAAACATATTGAATTTCAATACGTATTGCCTAGAAACAAGGCCTACAAAGATTGTCTTTCTACAGAAGAGAAGTGTACCTTGAGTTCTGCACCAGAGGCACCATTCATTTTTTCTGCGATCTTTTTTAGATCAATTCCTCGCATCAAGTTCATCTTCCTCGAATGAATCTTCAGGATATCAAATCGGGACTGAATAGAAGAGGAATCGGTCGGTATAGTCACAATGTTCACGGGACGGCAGTAATTTTAAATACCAAAGAGGACAAAACTATAATAATGTCATCAAATGAAATAGAAGCTTATCATGACAAATTGATAGCTTCCAAATGCATATTACAATACTTACATCTTCATTGGGGTTAGGGAACTCAATTTTTCTGTCAATGCGTCCTGGCCTGAGAAGAGCTTGATCTAAGATATCAATCCTATTTGTAGCCATCAAAACCTACAAAAGACAGAATGACAATTTCAATGGATGACAAGCTAGTAATGAAAGTAATCAGAGAGTTATATAGGAAACAATATTTGATCTAAGAAATGGGATGGTACTTTGATTTTGTTTGATGCTTCAAATCCATCAAGCTGATTCAAAAGCTCAAGCATGGTACGCTGCACTTCGCTATCACCATTACCAGTCCCAGATTCCATTCTAGCAGATCCAATACTGTCAATTTCATCCATAAAGATGATTGATGGAGCATGTTCCCTGATATAAACCAAGATGTCAGTCTATATAAGTAGTTGTGAAGATAAGAGGAATAGTGCTATATACAGAATACCAACTAAGCATCCAACAGCCCTAATTAGTGTGCATCGGCTCAGACAAACCCAAAAAATACAAACAGGGTAAAATCATGAGCGAGGTTTTGTAAAGCCAAGTGACTCTAATCTTTCACGTGACTTGCTTCTTACATGACCAATTTATATATATATATATATGAGAATAATGGAGGAAAGATGTCATAGGAGGGAATTTCCTTCTATGGCGTCGAAAAAGTACGCCCTCCATCGTGTTTTCCGACGATCGGCACCCATCATCTTCATCGTTATCATCTAAGATATGGGTACACCAAATTTCATGTGATTCTACAACTTTTTCACCGTTGAATTAGTGGGTTCAAAATTAACGGTTTACCGACAATAGAACCTTTTACATTGCTAAATCAACGGTGAAAAAGTTGTAGAATCACACGAAATTTGGCGTACCCACATCTTAGATGATAACGATGAAGATGATGGATTCCGATCGTCGGAAGATATGACGGAGGGCGTACTTTTTCGACGCCATAGAAGGAAATTCCATCCTATGGCCTCTTTCCTCCATTATTATATATATATATATATATATATATATATATATATATATATATTGTGGGGAGGGGGGCAGATGACTGTATTAGGCGTTTTCATTTTGTGTGTTGCAACTATCTGCAATAATCAGCTAGGAAGAATATGTGCCAGTGCAGCTTACATTTCCATGAACCCAACTGTTAAAAAATTTCTAAAGCTCCCATTTTAGATGATAAATGATCTACGAAACAAGAAATTTGCAGGGTTGTACGGTTATAATATGTAGACACTAACAAGAATCTAAACATACCTAGCCATAACGAAAAGTTCACGAACCATTCTTGAGCCCTCCCCGATATATTTCTGGACCAACTCAGAACCAGACACACGGATAAAGGTGCAGTCTGTGTGATGAGCCACTGCTCTAGCAAGCAGAGTCTTCCCTGTACCCGGTGGCCCATAAAGCAAAACTCCCTGAAAACAATCAGGATTAATTCCATTGTTATTGAAACTACGAAACTCGAAATGTACTACTTGCGAGACAGTAGATAAAAGTACCTTGGGCTGAGCTATTCCTAGACTCTCAAACAATTCAGGATGCTTGATTGGAAGCTCAATGACCTGAAGATTATTCATTAAGCATTAAGTGTGCCTTATAGTGAAATAGAGCCTCCGGTCAAACATAAAACTCAACAAATAACAAAGGAATGTAGCAAATTTTAATAGCCAAATAATATTTATAATCAGCTTTTATCGCCCTTCATCTTTTTTGGAACTTAACTAACCTCTTTGATTTCTTTGATTTGCTGATCAAGACCTCCGATCATGTCATAAGTGGAATCAGGAACCTTTTCAACCTTCATGAGGTTGACCAAAGGATCTACTTTGCTTGGCAGAATCAAATGAAGCACATAACTATCATTGCGAAGAGCAACTCTAGTTGAAGGAGTGATCTTTGTAATATCAATATTCTTGTCGATGTCAACAACATATTTTCCTTCTGGGTGAACCTGAGAGAAAATATTTAGGTGGAGTACATAATGGTGCTTGAGGAGGACATTATGAATCGTAGCAATCAGCAAGTTACCTAAAAATGTTCCTAATATCCCATTTAAACGGTAGCATGTAGGATGATGGCAGGACAGACAATGGACAGTTCATTATAGTACATACAAGTCATTGGATTGGAAATTTTACAAAATCAAATCCAAAGACATTTTCATCCAAATGAAGTTTATGAGTTATGAAGATGGGCTAGATTTTTAAATAAAATTCAGGTTGCAACTCATATGCAATGGATCTAGTTCTTTACTGCACTTCCACTGGATTTATTTATCGTCGAAAGAAAACTGGCATATGCTATTGTACCCATCTCACAGTGGCAGCCAAATGATACACTCAAAATCCCAAAACTGTTGGGCAAATGCAATATTATTGGGTATTTCACATTTTTCTCATTAAATATTAGGGCAAGCAAGATATGATGGAAAACTCCCCTCTTTAGGCACCAGAAACCAATAATTGAGGGAAAATATTATAAAATAACAGACATGTCTTAAGACTCTAACAAGTTACAGGTAAATATTAATTTTATTCATTATCAAAATTGCTTAGATCGACAAAATCAGCATATATGAAAAAAAATTCTCCCATCTATATGCAGGCTCCATAAACATGACTTGTAAAATTTTTATGATGGGTTATCCTTCTGTTAATCATATGTCAAGCTAAAAATTGATGTCCAATTGATGACTGAGGAATGATTAATAAAGGGACTGGTTAGCATGTCATAAATCAAGGAGGCCACTTGGTATTAGATTTTTGCTACCCTACTTTTATTGCAGTTTAAAAGTCCATCCCACAAGAAATTTACCCCCAGGGTCCTTGCAATTTAATAGAAGATCTATAAGATGGGGGAAGGTACAGACTCGAAATGCAAAAATGCACGCAAAGAGAAAATTAGAGAACACTCCAAAATTTCAAATTTTGATTAGGAAAGATGTATTATGCCAAGAAAAGGGGGGACCTTTTAGAATCTGTGTAACCTAAAACTAAATAAGAACCAAAGGGGCAGTCAAAATTTATTATTGTCAAATCCTTCAAGTCGAAAACATTAAAAATAACATAGAAATATTCCACATACCTTCACTAAGACTTTTGATTTCCCCATAACCTTCACTACTTCACCAACATATGATCCAGGCTCTTGAAGTAGTTGCAATTCCTCCCGCAGCATTCTCACTGCAATTACGCTAGTTCAATGAATTAGCTAGTTCAATGAATTAGCACACGAACAAAACAAAGTGATCTTCCTTTTTCAAGAAAACTCATCTTTCTTTAAAACAAAAACTTAAGGTAACCAATGATACAATTCTGCATTTAAAATAATAGCTAAAAGGCAGACCAAGTGACAATTCATGTACCATGTAAGGTGAAAGAAGGTTGATCATAGAAAATAGAAAGTCGTAAATGGGACTCCCACATTTATGTTCGCTCAATTGACAGAATGGTCGTTATCCTTCAATTGTGCGCAACTATCATAAGGGAAGAGGGATTGGAATTTCCACAAAACCAGTTCATAGTTTAGGGTCTAGATGAAGTTCTCGAATGTTTAAATACGCAACATGACTGGTAATAGGTAGATTTTAGGAGAAAAAAGTTCTCGTAAACACAAAAGCATAGTTAAGGGAAGAAAAAAGAAATGCATAAGAAAGTATATGGAAATGTGGGGTGATAAGTGTTACCAGAAAACATACCAGCATAACTAAAGTGCAAGGAGAGAAAGCAAAAGAAAATTGCACAGAAGAGAGGATGCTAGGTGTCACCAGCAATCAACTTCTCATTCTTCAAAGAATCTAAAACCTGGGAATAGTCATTAAACACTCTGTCTCTTGGGAATGACCATTTACCCAACATACTAAGCCAAGCTAAACTTAAGTTCGTCCAAAAGTAAACATAAATCAAAGGATCTTAATCCAATCACAACTCGTAAAAACGCAACCTGAATTGGTCCTTTTGGTTCATCCAACCCATCATCTAGACACCCAAAAAACTATTTATATGAATAAACAGTGAAACATGTGGGCCACTAGTTATGAACTCCAATTTATAGTTACTATAGGATTTGAAAATAGGCAAATCTGATGCAATAAACCACAATTTAGCACAACTAACTTGATTAGAACCTGGATTCAACAACCATTGAACTCTAACTCAGCCCTAACTTATAAGACCAACTCATGGAACTAAAGAACACTGCTCTCATTAAAGTTTAAGCTCATGCAGCCAACAAGTAGCCCACAAAAGGTCATAGATGGAGATGATGGCAGTCTTTTCTCTAGAGCACAATCCTCTCTATAGCAGGATGTAGATCAACAAGTCCAACTGAACAGTTCCAACTTAACTTGGAGTAACAATGTGCCATGATGCGATGTTCCGTGGTGTAGATCAAAAAACCAAATCGCAAAGCATACCTATAGGCAACAGGCCAACTCAACTTGCAGGAAGAGAATACAATGCGAAGATCCTTAACGAATAATAAGGTAGATTTTCTAAAAACAATGCAACCACACCATGTGAGCCAATGATTAAATGCGCATTCGGTATTAAATAGCTAAAAGCATTGAAGTAACTTTTGACTTATAAATTGGTATCATAACTGGAGATATTGAAAGACAAAATGATGGCAAATCTGGACTTTTTAACTAATATGTAGATTCACTAATATTTGTTCTTTTTGAGAGCTTGCCTCCTTCAATAACAATTAACACATAATGAGCTAGATACATGAGTAAATCTTAAATTTAAATACTAGGTCACGTCAATGGTCATGACAGTAGGCCATACAGCACATAAACACAAGACTAAAATTCATAAAATAAAAATACGGTACAATATTCATCAGAAGTCTTGAACTCTGCAATGAAGATGATATCAAAATACGAAATACGACAATAGTCATGACATTTCTATTTTGATATGGAATAGACAGTTAGACATGGTATCTTACTACAAAATACGAATTATAATCATTTCCTATTAGAAATCAATGGGGATATGACTGCAGAAACACAGTTAGCTCTCCTGGTCTGATAGTGTCTCCTAACCCCATCTCTCTTTAAGGAGGAATGTATTCAGGACTAGGATTTCATTTCCCTTTTTATCTTCTTTTCATGAATAAATTTGTGATTACAGATAGATTTCGGTCCCGAGAATTCTTAAAGTGTTATTAGAAGAGATGACTGCGCAAATCAACTCAATATTTCCCGATAAAGCTAGTCGTATCTATACTTTGGACACTGCAATTTCTCACAGATCTATAGTTTTTACACACGATCCTATTTTTAGGCAAAAATCCTAAAAAAACTAACTTCTGGACTCCAATTACGAAAGGACACAACAATTTCTAAATTCATCCAAACATACAACTAGGGTTTCATCAATCTGCCAGGGGCATAATTTTTACACAAAATCCTGTTTCTAGGCAGAAAAACCAACTCCAGAATATCATATACTAAGATTTTCTTCCCCTTTCATGATTTTGATGTCAAAAGAACAACGATTTCTAAATCGATCCACAGGTATACGACTATGGTTCTGTCAATCTACTATGTTTAGGGTTTGAATTGCAAACCTTTGGAGTTGAGATCGTTGCGCTGAGCCTCGAGTCGATTTAGATTGTGGGATTTTTGTCGGACATGGAGCTGTAGGTCGTGGATATGCTGCGTGTAGTACTGCTTCAGCCCTTCGCCTCCACCGCCTCTCATTTTCGCCGGAGGTGAGCACATCTCCGCCTCCGCCGCCGGCTGATGCTTCTCGATCGCCACCGATGCCATCTCGTTGCTGCTCAAAGGTGAGATTTTTAGGGTTGGATTGTTGAAGAGCTTGATGATGGCTCCCTAATTCTTTTTATTTATTAATTTTTTGTACGGTTCGGATCCGATACCAACCCGAACCCGATAAAACTACGAGTTGGTGTTGGATTTGGAGCTGGAGTTGAGGTGTCTGGGGCCATCCGCGGGCGGATCATTGCCGATGGCGGGTAATTCGGATGCAAATAAAAATGTCAGGATTTAAACGGGTCATAATTTTGATGCCTGGCACCTGACCCATATACGGCGAACGGGTGTGCACATAACTCGTATATGCGTAACCTGTGTATGGATAAACGGGTCATCCATGAACGGAACCGGTTAATAGATAATTTGTATTGTATTTTATGTTTATTTTCGAGATGGTTTATAATTTAATGAAAGAAATTTGATTTTAGACTAGTTGGGGTTTAAATAGATTAATTATCGTAACAAAAAATGATAATAGCATTTAAATATATATTCTAAGGACGATTTAATATTCATGATATAATTTTAATATGAAAAGTTCATTGAAAATAACTAGAAAAACAACATGATAAATTGCTTGATTTTTTATTTTCAGTGTGGACCAGGCAAAACCCAAGAACCCACGGGTCAGGTCAACAAACGCTTAAGCTCAAGAACCTGCAGGCCGAATCGACCCGGTAATACTTTTAAACGGATGGACCAGGTACGGGTAATTTTTAAACAGGTTATAAATCCTTGATCCATGACCAGTGTTTTGCGGGTCGACCCACGAACCAAATGGGTCACGGGTTATTCTTAACACCTCTAGTTGAGTTACTATTTAAAGGGGTATTTACCAAAAACCACCCCGTATTTTAACCCTCTTATGAGAAACCATCCTATATTATGCAATGCAAGCAAAAAAAACACGTGCTTTTTTGTGAATATCTCAATTTGGCAGGGTAAATTATCAAAAAGCCCCCGGCCCATTCAAAACTTGTGAGAAAACCCCTGGCATTTTCGAAATACTAAAAGAGGGCGTACCGTTCCAAAATTTTGTGGAAAAACCCCTGGCCTCATTTAAATAGGCATGCTCTTATTAAACAAAGAGAGAGTGACCAAAATGCCTTTCTCCTCGAAACAACCCCCACTTTAAAATTTTCTCAATTTCTCTCTCATTCTCACGAACCCTCTCTTCCGCCTCCGGCATCCATTGCCATCACCGTCGACGACTCTCGCCAGCACCCCATTGTCGCTTTCTCTTCCTTCACCTTGATCGTCGTCATCTCTTTTTCACCCAAAAGAGAGAGTGGAAAACTTCCGCTAAATCGCCGCGCCTTCTCTTCCATCTTGATCGTCGTCGTCTTATTGCCATCCAAAAAATAGAGAATAAAAACTTTCGCTAAATTACCCCATCGCCGCCATCTTATGGCCACCTTTTTCTCCTTTCATTTGCTTTGTACTTAAGAAAACAAAGTATCAAGAAGATAAAGAAAGTTCTTTGTTATACACTTGAGCATTTGAGCTTTTCTTTTCTTTCATTTTATCTCTCCCTTAATAATCTGCATGTTCAATGGTTTTTTTCTCGTTTCAAAGAAAGTGAAGGTCTAAGGTAACAATTCTCAACCCACCAAGTGTTTGATTTTTTGTCTCAATCATACTCTTTTGATCATGTTACTTTAAATGAGTCTTCTCTAATTTATTTTAGACAATATAAAGCTCTATTTTTCTTTGGCTGTGTGTATTATAGGTTTACCCACTTTTTGCCACTCTTGACGCCACTGTCGGTATCTTGAAATGCAACTAGTGCGCAATATCACCGGCAATTCTTTAGCCAGTATGAATTTCCATTTATATTGCATGATGTATGATTGAGGGCTACGACGTAGCGGAGGCGCTGAAGGGAAATGTTTTGAAGCAGTGGCAATCGATATTAAATATG